>JAJOZX010000575.1:0-1325947 GCA_023014485.1 Bathynomus jamesi | reverse complement strand
CTGGTTTACATCGATGCGAACGGAAAGAGACCAATTTCAGGGATATTTTGAGGTCATATGCACTGGATATTAGGATATATTCCAAGGTTGAAGATGCAGTATTTCCAGTGTCATTAGATATACGACATCCAGTACGATCAATAAAAATAGCTAACAACTGGAATGATTAACTAAAAAAAGTTAACAACTGGTACGCCGTGGTGACTGTTTCACCAGATCTTTATAGGCTAGCATTGCCTCAGTCGAAGCTAAAAGAAATGAAGCAGTTAATGATTCTTTCTCATATTTCTTCTAGGGGTGGGAATTAAAATTTCATGACGTTAGAGATTTGTAAGTTCGGATTTATTTGAAATAGTGAGGGAACGCCGTTCCGTCTACCAAAAAAAGTAAGGGAACGCCGTTCCCACGCGTTCCCACAGCACTACACCACTGATCATGGTATTTCAAAATATAAGTGCCAAGTCAGGTGTCATAATTTACTTTCATGAAAAAATATGGAAATCACTGAAAAACGTTTCAATAAACTGATGATTTTGCTGCATATCTTTCACTGAAAAGTCATAAGAATGTTGCATTATGCAGCTTTTAAAATTTTCACGGGGGGGGGGGGGGTTGCCGCCGAACCCCACTACCCTATCCACCCTCACCACCACCACCCTTGTTAAAATTTTACAATTCGACCACTGGTAATAGGCCCTAAAGCTTTTTGCTTCGTCAAAGGCCTAGTTGCTCCTAAAGCACCGGAAATTTGCTCCTACAGTGAATTGGTACATGCCCTAACCAATCACTACAAACCACGAGTGGTTCTCATCTATGAACGTTTTAAATTTTATTCAGTTTATTGCGTGTATAAAAGCCTATACCAATATTTGTAATTTTGGAGATAAATTAGACGAAATGCGAAGAGATAGATTTGTAATGGGTCTCAAAGAGGAGTCTACCCAGAGAGCCCTATTCGCTATACCGGACCTAACTTTTAGTCAGGCTGTAGAAGTAGCTGCAGCTAGGGAAGCAGCCGCTAAAGATGTTAGAGTTTTAGGCAGTCACACTAATAAGTCCCAACAAGTAAATAGCTTTAAATCTTCTAAGCCTGGCAGACCTAATGAGCCTACTAGACAAACTAATAAAAAGTATGCCGCAAATACTAATAAACCTACTAAACAGGATGAAAAGCCTTCCAAGCCATGTACTGGGTGTGGAAAACACCATTGGAAGGAGGACTGTTCTTTTAAAGAAGCAATTTGCCGAAATTGTAGTAAAATAGGGCACACAGATAAAGTTTGTTTTTAAAAAGAAAAAAGTGTGAAAATTCTAATTATAACATTTCTTGTGGTAATCCCCCCAAATGGAAATACTTCGAACCAGTGGCGTACTAAGTGGGATGCGAGGGAGGCGGTCCGCCCGGGTCAGCCAGGAGGGGAGTGCCATCGGGAGAGTTGAAATACCAGTACAAGTTTTCAAACCAAATGAAAAATTCGCCAAAGTAAGAAAAAAAATTAAAAAATGTTCAAACTATTACAACAGCTTAATGTTAATTTCCACTATAAAATAAATTTTTATTTTTATTGGCAATACAAAATTTACAAACGAAAAATTAAAGATTTGATTGACGTTTTAGTCATCAGTTTGTTGAGCAGAGCCAACTGGCTGCAACTGACATTCCAAGTCTTGTTCACTTGACACTGTGACTCCACATACATGAGGTAATTGAGGTATGTTTCATTAAATAATTATGATAAAGCATAAAGTACTGGTGTTTATAACAATATCATGGTACTTATACCAGTGTCCAGTAATTTTTGACAATGTGGTATCATAGTGATGTTTAAGTGTTTATAAATGCATCGTCGTGATGTTATAATACCCGGTAAATGCATCGTCGTGATGTTATAGTTTCTGGAGTTTATTGTGAAATGGGATTTTTGTGAATCTTTGCCAAGCTTGTCACTGTGTTTGAGATTCTTTTGACTGTCTGTGTCTCTATTGCTTCATGTGAAAGAAGTTTTTCCAAATTGAAATTGATAAAAAATTTCTTTCGCTCAACCATGAGTCAGACAAGATTGACAAATCTGGCTTTACTTTCAATTGAACATGAATTTGCAAAGAAGGTGAATTATGATGTCATTGATCAAGTTGCAGAAATTAAGGCTCGAAAGCAGAGACTGAATCCTCTCTATTTACCTTTGAAGAATAGGCTGAGCGTTGAGACTGGATTTCCTGTGTTTTTTTGTATAAAATAAAATGCAGTATTACCTGTTCACTGAATTTTTAATGTCCTGCATTTTTCTTATTTCCAATTTGCTTATGACAGTACTATACTGTTTAAAAATCTACTTGCAAACATAATATATTTTTCTGTGTGTTTAAATTTTAAAATTATTTATGGGGGGTGCCAAAGGAAGGATCCGCCCCGGGTGCCAAATACTTTAGGTACGCCCCTGCTTCGAACATTCGAGCGGAATACCAATTTTATGAGCAGCAAAGTGGTAATAATACAGGTCCATATATTATAGAAGTAGGCCTAAATGGAATTACAGTTCATCTGGAACCAGATCCAGATACAGGTGCTATCCGAACTGTCATGTCTAAAACAGTTTTTGACAAAACTTTCAAAAATACACCTAAACTACACAAATCCAAAATAATACTAAAAAAATATGGTAACATACAAATACCTATTTGTGGAGAAGCATACATCACAGTTACACTTAACAAGAAAACTTTATCTCATCCCTTAACCCTTTTAGTGGTGGATGAGCAAGGGGCTACTCTACTAGGCCATAATTGGATCGATACCTTGCGTTTGACTATTGACAAAATTTTGCAAAGGGGTCGAGTAGATGTTGTGCATACACTCACAAGTTTGTCTGACATACATTCGTTGTTGAAGGAATTTTCTTCTCTTTTTGTCCCTGAAGTAGGCAAACTAAAAGACCATCAGGTCTGTATAGAGGTAGATCCTAATGTAACTCCAAAATTTTGTAAGATTCGTCCGATTGCACATACAGTATATTGCGGGAGAAGGTAGATTTAGAAATTGATACAAACAAACAAATAAACACTTTATTTCAGACTCAACAGGTACAAACATAATACAAGAGCTCAATGGAAGATTAAGAGATAGTTGTCTGGCGCACTGACTAAGTAGGCCAGTGAATCACTGTGTATAATGAACATACAATTGCCCGCCAATGCTTCCAGATTTGAGATTTCTAAAATATATCGGAGACCAGTCCACTAACCATGGTTTCTATTATCTTATTGACTGACTCACCAAGCCTAGTGATAAATCTAAATACAAAATTGCGAATGACACTGGCACACTCAGTGGCACAGTTAGGTACCTTATTAACTACAAACAGCATACTGACACTAGAAGGAGCTCCCTTTACAAATTTTGGAGTCCTTAATAAACGCCTAAAAATATTATTATATGCAACATATAATTTCTTCAAATTATACATCCTGTAGTTCCACCACAAATGAGCTGTATACGTTGGAATACAAAAAGTTTTGAACAAAATGAACTTAACATCTAATGTACACATATGAAATTTTCTAGTCAAAGTATTTCCCTGAGCATATAATTGTCTACATTGCCTTAGAATATCACAGTTATCTGAAAGACTATCAGTTAGTATGTGGCCAAGAAGTCTGGGTTACTTCTGAAAGCGCCATACCATTCAAATGAAATTCAGGAAATTTTATATACTTGTAGGCCTTGGTCCTCATAATCATAACTGCTCAAAGATCATAGACTGCTCAAAGATAGAATTATGGAACCAGTCACACACGCTAAGTGTGCTGCCGAGGTGGTTCCTTTACTAAAACCTGACAAGTCAGTGCGTTTATGTGGGAATTCCCGTTTAACAGTAAATACAGCAGTTCTTCTAGATTGCTACCCTATACCCAAGCCTGATGAACTATTTAGCTCTCTTGCTGGGGATAAATATTTCACAAAATATGTTATGTCACAAGACTATATTCAATTAAATTTAGACGAAAAATCTAAGGAGCTAACTATCATAAATACGCACAGAGGCTTATATAGGTACAATAGGCTATGCTATGGAGTAGCATCAGCTCCGGGTATTTTTCAGAGAACAATGGACCAAATTCTAGATCACATTCTGGGTGTACTTTGTTTTCTAGATAATGTCCTCATTTCAGGTTCATCTAAAAAAGAACACCTAACTAGATTAACAACAGTTCTAAAAAGACTCCGGGACGCCGGACTTAAGCTAAATAAAGAAAACTGTTCTTGGATCACAAATGAGGTTTTGTACTTTGGGTTCCGCAGAGATGCTTCGAGCATTTATCCAACGGTGGATAAACTAGAAGCAATAAAAAATGCGCCTCTCCACAAAAAAGTCACACAACTACAAGTTTATTTAGGTCTCCTAAACTTTTATAGGAAATTTTTGCCTAATGCATCGACTTTCCTCGAACCCCCTAAATAAGTTATTATGATCTGGGGAACAGTTGAAATGGGAGAAAACCTAAAAGGAAGCATATGAGGCTTCAAAGGACATACTACTAAAGTCCACTCTCCTAGTGCATTATGATCCCAAACTTCCTCTCGTAGTTTCAGCAGATAACAGATCTTATGGAATTGGGGCAGTGCTATCTCACCACATTGACGGTGTAGATAGGCCTATCTGTTTTGCTTATAGAATACTAACTGAGATTGAAAGGCGATATGCATAACTTGAACGCAAAGCCTTAGCTTTAGTATTTGCACTAAAGAAACTTCATTTTTATCTGTGTGGTCATGAATTTCAATAAATCACAGACTATAAGCCTCTTCTAGGTTTATTTTTACCTACTAAAAATATTCCGGTAATGGCCTCAGGTAGGATTCAACAATGGGCACTGATTCTACAAGCCTATAAATTTAACTTAGGACATCGGCCAACAAACTTCTAGGTACGGCTGATGTTCTAAGAAGGTTGCCCTTAGAAAATCGAAATGAATACGTACCTATACCTACAGAATGGATTCACTTGGAGTTTCTGAACTCCACACCAGTGACCAGTACAGATAGAGCAGTGGGAAAAATCCTATTCTTCTCGGGTCATCCATTACTGCTCAGTTGGTTGGCCTACTAAGGTTGAAAGTGAATTATAGCTTTTCCATCAACGTCAGTCTGGACTCTAAATTCAAAATGGCTGTTTCTTATGACATCACAGAGTAACAATTCCGAATGAAGGCAGGTCGAATTTAGTGAAGGAACTTCACGCTGAACACATGAGTGCAACAAAAATGAAAGATCTGGCTAGAGCTTATTTCTGGTGGCCCAGTTTAGATGGAGAACTTGAATCGTTGGTTCGCTCCTGTCAAAACTGCCTAGAGAACAGAGATCTACCAAAGAAAAGTCCACTTCATCCTTGAGAATGGCCTACTATACCTCGGCATAGGATCCATATTGACTATGCAGGTCCTATAAATTATCTATTTCCTAGTCATTGTGGGCGCCTACTCTAAGTGGGTGCAAAATTTTCCAACCACTTCCACGACTTCGGGTGTTACTATTCGCTTACTCCGTTCGTGTTTCGCTCGATGGAGTTTACCCGTAGTTCTGGTTTCCGACAATAGTACTTGTTTTACCAGTGAAGAACTTCGTTATTTTGTACACCTAAATGGCATTAGACATGTCCGGTCTAGTGTTTTTCACCGTCTACTAACGGTCTCGCGGAAAACATGGTCCGTACTTTCAAGTCAGCCTTGCGTCATTCTCATGGGGAGGAAATGCGAATAGTGTTGGATAAATTTTTGCTTAAATATCGACTAACACGTCACACGACGACGGGGATGTTTCCTCCTAAACTCATGATTGGCCGAGGAATTCGTTCTGTTTTCGATCTGTTACGTCCAAATGAAACGTTACAACGGTTACAACAACAAGTTTTACGCTATCAGGAAAAACAGGAGTTGTATCATGACACTAAGAAAATGGGTTATAGAAGCGCAACCTAATGATCCAGTTATGATTAGCAACTACGGCTTTGGACCAAAATGGGTTCCCGCAACGGTGCAGGAGAGAACGGGTCTTGTTTCCTTCAAGTGCTAACTACAAAATGGTCGGTCTATTAAACGCCAACAGGACTAGATATGGGAACGTGAATTGCATGATGACAGTCCTCCTGAAGGGAGGCCTGATTCTCCTGAAAATAGTTCAAATAGCTCCTAGACGGGTTGCACCTATTCCTACTACATCAACCCCACTCCGCAGATCGACTCGGGTCTCCCACCCTCCTAACAGACTGAACTTGTAGGGGAGGAGTGACGTGATGTGTATATATATAGTATCAAAATCACTGAATGGAAAAGTCACTAAAAGGAAATTAAATGGCAACACAAAAAGATCAACACGAAGACGCGGCCTGTTCCTTTATTGGGATGACCTAAGCAGCATGTATTTTTATATCTGTAGCAATCGTTGATTCTAGTTCCTCTTTGGTGATTAGGTTAAGTTGCCTAATTATTATGTCAGTTAGGGGTAATGTCTATAGCTTCTAAATTAGTAAATTAGGGCTGAGTTGGTCGAGGTTGGTTGATACTGGCACAAATGGTTGGCCCTGAAAGAAGATCTAAATCAAAGCCCCTTTAAGTACTTTTTATGTCTATTTGCTAGCATAATACCTAACGGGGTCTAACACTCCACGTTATTACAGTACAATTCATAGTAGCTTTACACATTATATATAAAGTTATTTATATAAATTAAACTAGGCATATTTCCTTGCAACCAACCAAATTGCACAATGGCATAACAAATATCACTTCTGGTTCTGGACACATGTTTCATGGAATTATAAAATTTATTACAAATTTACACATTATGTATAAAGTTACATCTATCAAACTAGGTATATTTCCTTACAACCAACCATATTACATTATGGCATAGAGTAAACAGCCTTTCTGGTTCTGTAAACATGTTTCAGGAACTATAACGTACATTTCTTAGGATTTCAATTGTTCAGCATCTGTGGCATTGTTTTTCACATTTCGTGCAAGTTTCAGCATTTCTGGATGAGCATGCAAATTTAATTGTTGAGCAGACTTTCCAATTGTGGCCATTCCTTCTTTGGCATGCAGTAATCCCATTACAGTTTCTCTCCTGAGGCAGTTTCTGTGTTCGGGTTGATCAGTTTTAGAATACTGAAAAGTCTTTCAGCTGGAGCATTAGCGAATAGTAATGATATCATGCACCCATTTACTTTGCGAAGGTTTCCATATTTCAGCTCACCATTAAAGTTCTTTTTGCTGAGGCGCTCTCTCTCCAAACCTCGAGATCTGTATGCTTGTAACTGAGATAAAACCTTTATTCACTCGTGTGTATGACAAATATGGTGCTAAGTATAATTTATATAAAAACACATGAAAATACACGTAACTTACACTCAATGTGTGACCGTGGCGTCAGATGAATTCCGGTCTGGATTGTCATTGGTTGCGCGTGTTCAAAATGGTCGACTATGTCGGCCACTGAAAAGTGTTAGTTTAGAGAACCGTCTGATCTGTTTTCACGTTCTGTGTCCAGGCGGAATGTTTGAATTTGTGATCCGCGCGCCAGAAACAGTTGACAAAAGTTTGCTCTTTGTAGCTGTTTTCCCAGAACAACTGATATTCCCTAAGTATTAGGGGGGGCGAAGGGGGCGATCGCCTCCCCCGAACCGTGAGGCCTCTAAACCTTAAAAAGTGAAAGAAAGAAGGGGATCGAAAACATAAAGAAGAGAATACAAAATTAGAGTGAAGCATCCTATATAAATAATCGTTGTTGCTTTCCTTATTGAATAATTTTAGTAAGTGTAATATATAAAGGAACGGTCTCTCTGAATGTGCATACTGCGTGTTGAATGGTAGACTCAATTTGTTGATACCGCTCGCCACCACACGGAAAAGACTAGTCAAGGCTAAGGTGTGAAAAATAAGCCAATCAGAATTTTGATGTTACGTTTGGCACTTTAATAAAGCTGTAGGTGTGCCCCTTTCGAGGATACTTTTCAAGCAATGTGAAGTTGTTTCAGAGGTATTTGTAAGCCGCTATCTGGCAGCAGTGCACCAGCTATGAGCTGGACCAGAGTGTATACAACATGATAACATTACCTGTCAGTTTTGCAAGCGCAGAGAGGTCGTTCTCAATTCTAAGGAGACTAAAGATATGGTTACGCTCACAAATGGGTGCAGAGCGACTTTCAGAGCTTGCTCTTCTTCACATACATCTTGACATCTCATTGGACATAGAAAATGTTATTGGGAGATTTAAAACACAGGAAATCGTAGGCTGCAATTTGTACTGTGAAAGTGGCATGTCTTGTAATTTAGGTGCTGTAATAGTTATAATGTTGTAATAAGTTGTTTATATTTAGGGAACAGCTGATTAACAAAAAGGTAAACAAAAATTTTATTAAGAGATTTCAGAAGACAGGAAATCATAGACTGCTATTGGTAATGTAAGCGTGCTATGTCTCTTGTAATTTGTAACTCTTGTATATACTGTATTTAGGGCACAGCTGCTGAACAAAATGTGTACATGAATACATAGAGTTTTAATTTCATATTGATATCGTGTAAGTAGGGATGCATGCACTGAGGTATGCTGGTATACTGGGCAAAAAATGCATATAATGGCACATTGATGTTCAAAAGTGAGCCATTTAATATATTTTTCTTTAACTGCTCCTAATGATGATGCTTAATAAAATAGTAATGTAATGTAAATGTTGTTGCGCTCATTTTATGCCTCACTGGAGCTTACTGTCATCTCAAGGAATTGACTTTTTTGACCAAAAACGGATACCTTCCTGCAATCTTTATAGACGGAAAGATTAATTATGTAATAATCGTTGGCATTTCTGTCACACCAGTTGTCTGCCAATGTATTATACTTTCAGGTTCTGGAAGGTGATCCCCCCAAAAAAAAATTGTGCTCTGGATCCGCCCCTGCTAAGTATTCACTGATAAATTAAAGAATTCCCCAGATTTCCCAAGAAAATTCCATTTCCCTAGATTTGTCCCTAGAACCATCCAAATTTCTCAATCTAGGGAAATTTTTCCAAACGTCGAAGCACTGCACACAACACTCGACTCGAGATTCAGAATGTTCGGCTTCCACCCCTTCCTGCAACGCTGACCAACCAACCCTATGGAAGGAACTAACTTCTCAGAACTGAAAAATTATTAATGAAAAAGTATTCGCTTTATATTTTCAGTCATATTTTTCAGTTCTGAATAGTGGAAGCTATTTCCTTCAATCATAGTCGATATATCAGGTCATCCCATAAGTAATGTCGTTTTTTATGATAGATTAAGTTTAAACTAGTCCTACTCGGTTTAAGCATAAATTTTCCGAAGGTTATATCTAAGAGGAGATCTATCGTGTTTCGCTACATACTTTACAGACCTTGACCAGTGAAGACGTGTGTTTTGCTTTATGTGAACCCTTCATAAACATGGCGGTATCAGAAGAGCATATCAGGCATATAATGCTTTACGAGTTCAAAAAAGGGGATAGTGCTACTGAAGCAACGCGAAACATTCAGGACGTTTATGGCAACGATATTCTGCATGTGAGGAAATGTCAAAGATGGTTTCAAAAGTTTAGGAATGGTGACTGCTGTTTGGCAGATGCAGCACACTCTAGACGCCCTGCTGAGTTTGATGATGACCTGCTGTTAGCCGCACTTGAAGAAGACTTCAACAACTGTCGAAGAATTGGCCCAGAAACTCAATTCATCCCCGTCCACCATCCATCGACATTTGCAACAACTCGGGAAAGTGCCTAAGTTAGAAAAATGGGTGCCACGTGAATTGTCGGTCGACAATCTGAGGGTGCGGGTAAACATTAGCACAGCTCTTCATTCCCGTGAACTCCAAGATCCGTTTTTGCACCGTTTAGTGACTGGTGATGAAAAGTGGATACTCTACCAGAATGTTAAGCGCCGTCGACAGTGGGTTTGTGCCGGAGAACCAGCGACACCACAGCCAAAACCAAATCTTCACCCTCGGAAGGTGTTGCTTAGTGTTTGGTGGGATAAAGGTGGTGTAATACACTTTGAAACCTTACCACACAACCAAACAATCACCGCTCAAGTCTACTGTCAACAACTGGATCGATTGAACACTGCACTAAAAAAAAAGAGACCTTCTTTGGTTAATCGGAAAGGAATCGTGTTCCACCACGACAACGCACGTCCTCATACCGCTCGGATCACTTCTGCAAAAATTGAGGAGTTTGGGTGGGAAAAACTTCCACATCCTCCATATTCTCCAGACCTTGCGCCTTCAGATTATCATCTCTTCAGGAGTCTGCAAAACTATTTTGACGAGAAACAGTATACTTCTTTAGATGACCTGCACACCAGTCTTTGTACGTTTTTTGCCTCAAAACCGCCTGAATTTTATAAACATGGCATTGAAAAGCTTGTAGGACGTTGGCAGAGTGTCATTGATTCCAATGGAAAATATATACTAGATTAAAAAGTTTCAGTTGAGTTTTTTTTTGTCCTTCAAATTCCGATCTAAAAAACGACATTACTTATGGGATGACCTGATATATATATATATATATATATATATATATATATGATGAATAAAACCACGAAGGGAAAAGAAACACAAAGTGGTGCTCAAGCGCTTTCGTCTAATGACATCCTCAGGAACACTCGAGTTCCTGAGGACGTCATTAGACGAAAGCGCTTGAGCACCACTTTGTATTTCTTTTCCCTTCGTGGTTTTATTCATCATAAATATTTTTCACGTGTCACTTTCGTGAAATAATTTTCATATATATATATATATATATATTATATATATATATATCTCGGGAGAATATTCTTGTGAAATGAGTAGCCAAATAGGTACAGTATATACGTTTTTAAAATGAGGGTGAATCAGGCAAATTTTATTAAGTAATTTCAACGTGCAAATTTTTTTCATAAAATTATGCATTTAATTTATAATTTTTTAATTAATTAATATTCTTAAAAATGGCAATATTATAATCATGCAACTGGGACGGAGCTAATCAAAGATGCTGGAGGCTGATGACATAGTGACTCAACAGGGGCGGATCTAGCCCCTAAAACTGATCAACTTCCGGGCGGGAGCGTCTGAGCATATGGTGAGCGGCACGAAAGGGGGTCTGTTGGGCTCCCCCAATTCCTCTTTTTTTAAATTTTTATATATTTTTAGATTGCTCCTTATTTATCTGTAGCTTTCTTGTTTTCTTTGTTGGTTTGTTACAAATACAGTATCTTACTGATATCAAAGATATATGAGAATAAAAATACACATCACTGTGAGTGATGTTACATTTTTATTAACCCTTTACTTCCTAAAAGGACAAATTTGTCCTCTTTTAAAAAAACACTAATAAACAGCAAACTGTTCTTGGTATTGGCTGGCAAGCCGTTTGGGACGCTTCTGGCATCTTTTGTGAACGATTGATGTATGGTAATTCATATTTGGTATCCAACTAAAGCTCAGTTGGAGGGAAAATGCTGCCTGCATTTGATGTTGTGCAAATTTCCTACAACTGAAGATTTTGATACGTCATGGATCCTCAACCAGGTAATGTAATGTTGACTTATCTACATATTTTATGAGATTGTTATGTGAAAGAACATGTGACTTTGATAAAATTGATAATTATTCTGAAATGTTATTATGCAACCACTTCATAAGGGGACTAAATTGTCCCATTCAGCGTATGAATGATGTTTGATGAGTATGGGCTTTTTTAGTGAATGTTTGGACTACGTCTGCTGATGTAAGTAGACCTTTATACTTTTTTCAAAATTTTATCATAGTTCACCATTGAATTAGTATTTTCTTTCATGGTAATTTCTAAAAAAATGTAATGAATTTATGGGAAACTTAGCAAAGTTGTTTCTTTTGTAGTTCTTTTGTAGCCGCTGCCCCACGAATGACTAAGCGTCCACGAATAAGCAGGGAAAGACTGTTTTGGGAAGAAATGCGTGAAAGACAGATCACACCAACAGTTTCTATCTATGATGTGCGTAATGATGATACTGAAGATATACTCAGTCCCATAGACTACTTTCGAATTTTTTTTGCAGATGATCTATTGGGTAGCATTGTAGAACAATCTAATCTATACTCGGTTCAGAAAAATGCGAATAAACCACTTGCCATTGATTGTATGGAGTTAGAACAATGGTTAGGGTTATGTATGTACATGTCGGTTAGTAAAATACCAAATACTAGACTTCACTGGGGTGGCATTAGTGCAATAAATGAAAGGGTAAATTCAGTTATGAGCAGAGACAGATGGGAGGAAATAAAATCAAATTTATATATTGTAGACAATACACAGCTTGACAAAGATGACAGATTATCCAAAGTAAGACCTCTAGTTAACCACCTCAAATCAAAATTTCAAAAGATTGCTATGACAGAATATTTGTGTGTGGATGAACAAATAGTTCCCTTCAAAGGACGGTCTTGCATGAAGCAGTATTTACCTAAAAAACCACACAAATGGGGCTATAAAATCTTTGTGTTGGCAGACCACATGGGTATGGTGTATGATTTTATGCCCTATACAGGCAAAATAGAACCTGTAAATAATCCCAATGTTCCAGACCTCAAACCAAGTTCTAATGCTGTACTTCATCTTGCTGAGAGCATTCCTCCTTTTCAGAATCATAAATTGTATTTCGACAATTGGTTCACATCATTGCCTCTTCTTCATCATCTTGCTTCTCGTGGAATATGGTGTTGCGGCACTGTACAGCAGAATAGACTACCAAATTTGACATTTATATCTGACAAACAACTAAAAGCTCTTGGTCGAGGTTCTTTTGATGAGTGGAAGACCAAATATGAGGATAGTACCAATATCACAGCGGTGAAGTGGCTGGACACAAAACCAGTATGCCTTGTATCAACATTTGCATCCGCACACCCAATAGATAAGTGTTCAAGGTTTGACAGAAAGATAAAGGAAAAAATTGAAATTCCTAGACCTGCTATTGTTAGTCTATAACAAACACATGGGGGGTATTGACTTGAATGACCAATTGATTGCATATTACAGGATGTCCTTCAGGTAAAAAAAATACTACCAAAGACTCATCTTTCATTTGATTGATTTGACGGTGGTAAATTGTTGGTTGTTGTATAAACGAGCAGCAAGTGCACTCGATGACAATGTTAGGAAGCAAAATTCTCTTTGTGAATTCAAAATTCGACTTTCCAATTCTCTTTTGTATGGTGGTAAACACATGGAAAATAGAAGAGGAAGACCAAGTTGTAACACTGTGGGAAAAGCCTTTGAGTTGAAGAAGAAAACTGGGAGAGCAACAAAGCCAATTCCAGAGACAGATATAAGAAAAGATAAAATGGGACACTTCCCTATGGTTTCGTCCAATAGGGGAAAATGCAAACTACCTGGTTGTCACGGAAAGGTGACAATGTACTGCAAAAAGTGTGAGGTACATTTATGTTGCGACTCAAGAAGAAATTGTTTCCTAGACTTTCACACAAAATAAACCCATAACACTATAGGAACTCAAAATAATCATATTTTTTCCAAATTTTAATGTTATTATAATTTTGGGTGCATTATTTTGGGATGCATAGGCCTGTTCATCCCAAATATATTTTATTTACAAATAAGTATTAGTTAAAGTTACTACGTAAAATTTATAACGTCTAAACTAAGGAAACTAAGGAAAATATTAAAAATTTAGCAGCTGTATTTAGTTTTCTATTTTTAAGGAAAATTTTAATTGATCTCGTATGCCTAAAAGGACAAATTAGTCCCGTTTATGATTTTTGTTTATTTTCAATACAAATCTGAAAATTGAGGTTTTGATTGTTTATATGACCCTTCATAAAGGTACTTTTGTGTGAAAAAAATTTGTTGGTTCCATACAAAAAATTCAGGAAGTAAAGGGTTAAGGAAAACCGATTCAAAATATTTAAATTTTTTTTGCGTGTATAATAAAGTACAGTATGATATTGATATCAGTAGTATAGCCGCAAAAAGGTAGAGTGCAGGAATGTTGCAAGAGATAATGATCAATGTTGCAAAGGGGGGTAGGGTTGCAGGGGGTATGCAACAATTCAATGCTGCAAAGCAGGGTGGGGGTGTTGCAGGTGCAACAAGGGGTCATGAAACTTGGAGGCGGCGTTATCCCCCAAGAGAAAGACAGGAGAAGGAGAGAAAGGAAGAGAGGTGTTCACTTGGTAGGAGCCAAGCGCACACTAAGACTTCAGCCGACCCGCCGTCCTCTTATAGACCCCTAATCAGCCAGTTGGTTTAGAAGGCGTAAATGGCTTGTTCAGGTTGAGTTGTGAGATACCACTTTTTATTTTAATTGTTCAGGGATACATTATTGTGGAGAGTTGCCAGATACCACTTTTTATTTTAATTGTTCAGGTATACATTATTGTGGAGAGTTGCCAGATACCACTTTTTATTTTAATTGTTCAGGTATACATTATTAGGTTGCCAGATTGTACCATTTATTTAATTAATTCTTAAAAGTTGGCTTAGAATTCCGCTAGTAGGTTTAGAAGGCGTAACCAGCCATTTGGTATAATTGTTTACAACCAAAAGAATTAAATAAAACAACATTACATCATTCTGTTTATTATAAATATATAGAAAATAAATATACATTTGAATGATCAATTAAAAATAATAATAGTTTAAGAAATATGAACGAGGAATATGCATATAATCAAAAAATATATCCGTCAATATAACAGTACAGGAGAAATATATATATATATATAATATATATACACAATTATATTATGGAGATATATAGAAAATAAATTGTCGTAAACACGAAGTTTGCATGAAAAATCTTTTGTAAAATAAGTGCAGAAATTTTAGTTTTAAAGTTTCGTTGTGTACATCTCTGAAAGCAAGGTGGTTTGGCTTATAAATATTCATGAACGAATAAATCAGAAATGTTTCAGATTGTTTAACGTTTGTTCTATCTTAATTCGGATTCTCAGGGGAGGGATAAAGCCGAGCCACGTGGGGACAGAGGTTTATCACCGAGACCCGACCCCAACGTAAAGGGCAATCCAACGGATTTGAGTGTATATGCAAATGGTTGGGTTCCTCTTTCGCTGGGTCGAAAATATTTGGATTCGTTTCGCGGGATGATGCGACTTTTGTAAGGCAGATTCGAAGACGCTTGCTAAAATTGAACCATAAAATTGGGACTTCGAATCTGTTAACTATATTTAAATGTATTTTTGGGAAGAAGGAGGGGTCTATACTCGGAGGTCAGGTCCAGCTCCAATCAGGGGCCCAGGATCCTGGGAAACGTAGTAAAGACGCCTTCTTTCCCTCTGGGGGACGGCCTTGGGAGAAACAAATGGTTTGATAGGCTTTCAGAACATTGGAAGGCGGGGTCCTTCAAAATTGTAAAGTAAATTCTGAAATTGTTAAGTCAGTTGGTAGTCGTCCTCCTTGAAATTAACTGTGGCTAAATAAACTCTATTAGACTTGTGGTGTAAGGAAAATCTAGAAGTTTTAGGATTGAAATTAAGAACTTGTATTGCATTTCATTCGTTTACGCGGAATTTGTGCATAAGAATTTTATTGTTAGCGACCTTAACCGAGAACTTGGTTGGATCTCAATTAATGTTAGCCAACGGACCAAGAATTTTGTGAACTTTACATTAATTTAATTTGTTTCAAACTAAATGCTAAACGGGGTACGGCGGTGCCCTAGTTTACTGAACCCGTCAATTGGGTTCGGAAGGAAGTCCCGTTATTTGGTAGATTGTCGTTTTGAAAGTTTTGGGCGGGCCGTAAATCTGCGGGCCGTAAATCTGCGGTCCGTACGCAGCACAATTGAGAGTAAATTGTCATCTGCAGTCGTAAGTAGAATATTTCTTCAAATTTCATCGTCGATTTCGACCACTTCATTTCTCGTTATTTGTTTTGTTGCACTAAAATATAAAGCCCCTCTATATAAATTACTTAAATTCAGATAACTGCGAACTTTTTCTTTGGATTTATAATTGGATTGTATTTTACGGAAAATTGGTAAATTTAAACGATTTAAATTCAGATAACTGTGAACTTTGTCTTTGAATTTAAAATTGGATTGCATTGTATGGAAATTGATAAATTTACTTCAGAATAAATTTCTAAATTCATGTACTGTTTCGAGTGGCATTTAATAAACTTTATAAGAGGGCGTGTGTTGTTTTAGATACCTTGCAATAGGCCTCTCTTGTTAGCTGAGGGTGAATTAACATTCAAAGTAGGCTTCTGGAAAGCCGAAGAACTTACGCCTATCAATTTAAAGGGCCATCCGTCTGGATAGGCCGAGTCATCAGGGACGAAAATAAGAAATAATTTGAAATATAATTAAAGGGTAGCGCCCAACTTAAAGGGTGTCAGTGAAGTGAATTAACGTAATTAAAAGGGTGTCCAGCACCATAAATAAATAAACGGGTTGGGCACTACGTAAATGGTGTCAGAAGTTGCAAAAGAAATAAAGGTGCGCCGAATATAACTCAAAGAGTTGCGCACGACATAAATGGTGTCACAGAAGTGGGATCCTACTGCAAGGTATTGGTAGCAAGAGTGTAACTTTTTGTTAAAATAAATTTGCGTGACAATAAAGCACGAACGTAGAAAGTATTTGGAACAGTAATTCCTTGAAATAATTGTAACAGTAAAAAGTGTCGCGAACAGTGATTACAGTTTTAAAGGTCTTGAAATAAATAATAAACAAGCTTCGCGATGTCGGTAAAGAGCGTGGAAATAACGAATGAAGGAGAAAGTACAAGTGACATGAGTGATTCCGAACCAATGAACTTAAACGAAATAAGTACAGAAAGTTTGGAAAATTTAAAAAGGATAAATTTTGCCAACATTATTCGGTTATTAAAGGAATGCAAGGAATTAGGGGAAGAAATAAATCGAAGAAGGTCGAAATTGGAGACCTTGTAATGACTACTCCACGGTTGGAGTATTGGGACAACCGAAGGTCGGGGGTTCGTCCCCGAAGAATCTCTCTAGTTCCTCCCGTTACAGAAGAAGAACTTTCGACGCAGGAAAGGGTTGGGTGGAGACCAGAGAACCCAGAAGACATCCCAAAGAACCTTTGCAGAAATGCACACACCACAAGAGACGAGAAACACCGCACCGACGAAGACCGGCAGAAGAATATAGAAACCGTCGTACAGGTATTAAAGAGTACTAGCTTACCTTTGCAACGTGAACAGGCAGTAAGGGGTCCTGAGCAAACGACTTTTGGACACACAGTGGAAGGAAGTTCGCCGAAGTTTATGGGCGAACGGGCACAGGAGAACCCAGGAACCAGCCCAAACGCCATCAGGAAGGAACAAGGTGAGACACTCAACCAATTGCCACAAGAATATTAAGTGCAGGTAATGCCTTGGTTCAGGCTAATCCCATAAGGAGACATATTAAAGTGGGCATACCTAAGGACACGTTGAAGACCGTTATGCGGGAGTATGCTTGTAATTGCATCAAAGGAACATCATTTCGGGACTATTGGATGGAATCAACCCAGTTTTCGGTAAACAACCCAAGCTTAGGACTAAGAGATGAAGAGGTCCTAAGAGAAGAAACGCCACATGACAGAAGCCGAAGACTGCAGAAACTGCAAAATCCTCCCACATCCTGGGAGTACAACTCACAACATCCAGAAGAAAGAACAGCCACGAAGAAGGACAACATCAAGGATGTGGAGGTGAACGACGGATCCAAGTCCATCAAGAGAGGAGAGCCCAGAAGGAAGAACTGTGACACTGGTCACAGGAGGAATAACACAACTCAAGAATGTGACTACAACCCCATGAGAAACCAGAAGAGAAAACAAACCAAGTCAAATGAAGACAGCGACTCCAAAGAGGAAACAATGGAAGAAAGTGGCCGGAGCCAGTGCAAGATTTGTCAGCAAAGGCGAAATTGGGAAGAGGCGTGCCCTCGAGCAAACCTTCGGCAGGACTGGAAGGAGAAGCCTCCCGAATAGCTTCAGAGGAAGTAGCGGCGAGTCCGTCGGCTAGGACTGATCACCCTACCAGTATTCGTCGCTCAACAAGCTTCCACCGCGCTGGACGATGGTGGAGCTTCCGTCACATTGACATAAGCTATGCACAAGAACATCGGGAGCCTTCTTTGGACAGTTGCCAACTTCTCAGTACACAGTTGCACCGGCCCCGCCCATTCATGTAAGGGGAGTAGAAGTAAGTTTGACTATGGGAAGGAGGGGGTTGAAGAATTCTTTTGTGTCTGTATAATTCCAGAGGCTCAGCAAGACTTGACTATAGGCGTGTTGTTTCGGAGGATATGAAGACGAAACAAAGGTAACTTTGAAGAGAAAAGAGTCGTCACTTTGAACGAAGAGGTAACCAGACCAGAAATGGGAGCAGACAGAATAAAGAAGCCAGTATCATTCTGACAAAGAGTGTCAGAATGAAACCCGGGGACGCGGTTCCCGTGACGTCTATTCTCAGCTGCACGGGATGTGCGGTGAGGCTCGGGGAAATTTAAAAATGTTACCGAGCAGAATCCCAAAGGGAAGTTAAAGGATATGGGAATAGACGGTGAGGAAAAGTTTGGGGGATATGAGTTCCCCTGGACGTCTATTCTCCGCTGCATGGGATATGCGGTGAGGCTCGAGGATACTTGGAGAAGTTGTCGAGCAGAATCCCAAAGGGAAGTTAAAGGATATGGGAATAGACGGTGAGGAAAATTTGGGGGACATGAGTTCCCCTGGACGTCTATTCTCCGCTGCATGGGATATGCGGTGAGGCTCGAGGATACTTGGAGAAGTTGTCGAGCAGAATCCCAAAGGGAAGTTAAATGAAAAGGGAATAGACGGAGAAGAAAATTTGGGGTATGGTTTCCCCTGGACGTCTACTCTCCGCTGCAATGGATGTGCAGTGAGGCTCAGCGTGGTTTGCAAGTATCACAGAGCGGAAATCTCAACGGGAAGATAACCCTTTCCAAGGAGGCGGTAAAGTTACTCTTGAGAAATAAAGGTGACGACTGAAGAGTATTACCTTGAAGCCAAGATGACATCGGCATGGTGGTTGAGGCAACGAGAACGGGGAGGTTAGTCGGAACAGCCGTTTGATTCCTCGCCCGAAAAGAAAAAATGGAACAAGTGTCACGGTGAGAAAGAGTCAAATTTCCACAAGTGACTAAGAAGAGATTGAAAACACCTCAAGACGCATGTTCACCGATGTCCGTCGCTCTCAAAGGGAAGAAGACCGACGAGGGAAAGACGGGATTAATTACTACCGTCACAGGTAGAGTGCCAGGACCACGTGATCACTAGGAATGAAGAGTGACCACAGGAGTCCAAAGTGGAAGCGATTGGAGAAAAGAAGCGTAGGGCCCTGAGGCTCGGTGTAGACTATAGACCTTGGGACGCCATCGGCAGCAAGGACAAATATCCATTACCCATCATTGATGAAACCTTGGCCAAGCTGCACGGGACTCCTTACTTCTCGAGCAGGGATTTACGCTCGGGATATTGGCAGTTGGCCATTCACGACGATAGCATCTCGAAAACTGCCTTCTCCACGGGAAGCGGTCATTTCGAGTTCAGGGTGGTCCCGTTTGGGTTGTCAAATAATCCACCAGTGTTCCAAAGAGTAATGAATTTTATTTTTCGGGAGCAACTGGACAAGGAAGTACTGATTTACTTGGATGACCTCATTGTCCTTGGAAGGTCTGTAGAAGGACATGACGAGAGGGTACGACGAGCCTTGGATAGCCTACGCACCGCTAACTTAAAGGTAAAGTTGGAAAAATGTTAGTTGTTACAGTCCCAGGTGGGGTATTTAGGCCATGTGGTCACCATGAACGGGGTGAAGCCACAGGAATCCAAAGAAGAGGCCATCAAAAACTCCCAGAGGCCAACTAACAAAAAGGAATTGAAGCAATGTTATATTTGGGAAGAGAGTCATCGTCCGTTCTGACCATAAGCCGTTGAAGTGGCTTCTGAGGGAAGGACACCGAGAGCCCAATGGAAGACTAGAGCGTTCGGTTATGACATTGTAAGACTACGACGTTCTCACCGAGTACGTGAAAGGCAAACTCAACAGAGTGGCCGATTGGTTGTCCTGCCCGCCTTGAGTGACGAAGGAGTTTGTGAACGCAATATCCGAAAAAAGCGATCATTGATCGCAAGGTAATCAGCAAACACCAGCAGAAGGACGTTGAAATAGCGGCAATTCGAGCAGCCATCGAAGAAGGGAAGGCTTTCAGCTGGCCCGTAACCAAGCCCATCCAGCCGTCGAGAGTCAAACTAGTGAGGAACCTGCTGGTTTACATCGATGCGAACGGAAGAGAGGTCATCGTAGTTCCTAAAAAGTGGAGAGAGCAGCTCATTTGGAAAGCCCACACTGACGTCGGGAGCATTCATCCGGGAGCTGTAGGGACTACAGAAATCCTACGGGACCTCTATTTTTGGCCAGGTATGGTTCAACAGGTACGACAGATAGTCGAAACGTGCGACACGTGCGCGCGAAACAAACAGACGCGGAAAGTGACTGTGAAAACATGCCTTATGGGCGAGGCCACAGTCCTTGGGAACTTCTGCACGTGGACTTAGTTGGTCCCCTTCCTCCGACCGGAAGGCAGCAATTATATCCTCACGTGTGTGGACAGTTTCAGCAAGTTTACCATACTGGCAGCAATAAAGGACAAGACGGCCCGGGAGGTGGCGGACAAGTTCCATCGTTTAATACTGTGCAAACTGGGCGCCCCTTCCGCAGTAGTATCCGACCAAGGTAAGGAGTTCTGGAATGCTACCTTGCAGGAGCTCTTCCGGGTTTGGGAAGTACAACACCAACGGACCGCCGCATACCATCCCCAAAGCAACGGGAAGATCGAACGTCTGAATAAAGAGTTATGCATCAAACTCCGCATACTTTGTGAAGAAACTGGACGAGACGGATAAAATCCTCGACACCGTGGAGTTGGCCTTGAACATCCGAGTGCACCGAGCCACGGGATATTCTCCATTCTTCTTGATGTACGGGCGAACCCCCAACGTACCTTCAAAGCCATTTCGCATGCCACAGGAGGCGTGCGTGAGCCCGTACAACCCAGAGGAATACGCCGAAGACCGAAAGAGGAGTCTGAGCGAAATCTACTGCCGAGTGGAAGAGTTCATGCGGAGATACGAGAAGGCTAACGGAATCAAGGAATTGAAGCTGTTCGAAGAGAAGGCGCCCCATGGCTTGGTGTACTGTACATCGATTACCCAAGACCGGGCAGAGGCAAGTTGGAGCCCCGGTACGAGGGTCCATACATCATTATCGAACAGAAGACTCCAGTCACTTATCTCCTGCGTCACATGATCACTGGACATCAGATAGTGATCCATCGAGACCGCATCCGCCGCAGCATCGAGGCCCCATGGGACGTCGAGCGGCAAGGCGGGGCTGACGGCGCAGGGGATGAGATGGGGGAAGGGCCACCGCCCCTTCTCTCTGGAGATCCTCCCTCGACACCGGAGAAACATCAACAGGGGGAAGTGAACCGGAGTGCGCTTCTTGCCCGCTGGCAAGACCGAGGGGCGGAATGGGATCCGTCGGGCGCCTCCGAGCTACTTCCTCCCCGAGAGCTTCGCCCAGGGAACGGAGGAACATCGACCCGTGGAGGTGAACCGGAATGCACCTCCTGCCCCCTGGCAGGACCGAGTGGCGGGCAGGAGCCGCTAGGTACTTCCGAACTACCTCCTCGCGGGGACCTTATGGGAATAGGGTCCCCCGGACAAAGCAGACAGGCTGCTTTCACAGGGCCACCAGTTGAGCGTCCGTACGTTATTAGGCCCCGACTTCGAGTACACTACGAAGAACTCGAGGATGACTAAAACTAAATGTGTCAGTGTTAGTGTCCCAATGAAGGGGTCAAATAAAATGTGTCAGTGTTAGTGTCCCAATAAAGGGGACAAGTAAATGGAAAATTTTTGTGAAAATTGTGAGTAAAGTGATAATACCCGACCCTAGTTAAAAAAGTTTGCATCGGAGTGCAAAATTAAAGGAGGGGAGGGATGTCGTAAACACGAAGTTTGCATGAAAAATCTTTTGTAAAATAAGTGCAGAAATTTTAGTTTTAAAGTTTCGTTGTGTACATCTCTGAAAGCAAGATGGTTTGGCTTATAAATATTCATGAACGAATAAATCAGAAATGTTTCAGATTGTTTAACGTGTTCTATCTTAATTCGGATTCTCAGGGAAGGGATAAAGCCGAGCCACGTGGGGACAGAGGTTTATCACCGAGACCCGACCCCAACGTAAAGGGCAATCCAACGGATTTGAGTGTATATGCAAATGGTTGGGTTCCTCTTTCGCTGGGTCGAAAATATTTGGATTCGTTTCGCGGGATGATGCGACTTTTGTAAGGCAGATTCGAAGACGCTTGCTAAAATTGAACCATAAAATTGGGACTTCGAATCTGTTAACTATATTTAAATGTATTTTTGGGAAGAAGGAGGGGTCTATACTCGGAGGTCAGGTCCAGCTCCAATCAGGGGCCCAGGATCCTGGGAAACGTAGTAAAGACGCCTTCTTTCCCTCTGGGGGACGGCCTTGGGAGAAACAAATGGTTTGATAGGCTTTCAGAACATTGGAAGGCGGGGTCCTTCAAAATTGTAAAGTAAATTCTGAAATTGTTAAGTCAGTTGGTAGTCGTCCTCCTTGAAATTAACTGTGGCTAAATAAACTCTATTAGACTTGTGGTGTAAGGAAAATCTAGAAGTTTTAGGATTGAAATTAAGAACTTGTATTGCATTTCATTCGTTTACGCGGAATTTGTGCATAAGAATTTTATTGTTAGCGACCTTAACCGAGAACTTGGTTGGATCTCAATTAATGTTAGCCAACGGACCAAGAATTTTGTGAACTTTACATTAATTTAATTTGTTTCAAACTAAATGCTAAACGGGGTACGGCGGTGCCCTAGTTTACTGAACCCGTCAATTGGGTTCGGAAGGAAGTCCCGTTATTTGGTAGATTGTCGTTTTGAAAGTTTTGGGCGGGCCGTAAATCTGCGGGCCGTAAATCTGCGGTCCGTACGCAGCACAATTGAGAGTAAATTGTCATCTGCAGTCGTAAGTAGAATATTTCTTCAAATTTCATCGTCGATTTCGACCACTTCATTTCTCGTTATTTGTTTTGTTGCACTAAAATATAAAGCCCCTCTATATAAATTACTTAAATTCAGATAACTGCGAACTTTTTCTTTGGATTTATAATTGGATTGTATTTTACGGAAAATTGGTAAATTTAAACGATTTAAATTCAGATAACTGTGAACTTTGTCTTTGAATTTAAAATTGGATTGCATTGTATGGAAATTGATAAATTTACTTCAGAATAAATTTCTAAATTCATGTACTGTTTCGAGTGGCATTTAATAAACTTTATAAGAGGGCGTGTGTTGTTTTAGATACCTTGCAATAGGCCTCTCTTGTTAGCTGAGGGTGAATTAACATTCAAAGTAGGCTTCTGGAAAGCCGAAGAACTTACGCCTATCAATTTAAAGGGCCATCCGTCTGGATAGGCCGAGTCATCAGGGACGAAAATAAGAAATAATTTGAAATATAATTAAAGGGTAGCGCCCAACTTAAAGGGTGTCAGTGAAGTGAATTAACGTAATTAAAAGGGTGTCCAGCACCATAAATAAATAAACGGGTTGGGCACTACGTAAATGGTGTCAGAAGTTGCAAAAGAAATAAAGGTGCGCCGAATATAACTCAAAGAGTTGCGCACGACATAAATGGTGTCACAGAAGTGGGATCCTACTGCAAGGTATTGGTAGCAAGAGTGTAACTTTTTGTTAAAATAAATTTGCGTGACAATAAAGCACGAACGTAGAAAGTATTTGGAACAGTAATTCCTTGAAATAATTGTAACAGTAAAAAGTGTCGCGAACAGTGATTACAGTTTTAAAGGTCTTGAAATAAAAATAAATAAACAAGCTTCGCGATGTCGGTAAAGAGCGTGGAAATAACGAATGAAGGAAAAGTACAAGTGACATGAGTGATTCCGAACCAATGAACTTAAACGAAATAAGTACAGAAAGTTTGGAAAATTTAAAAAGGATAAATTTTGCCAACATTATTCGGTTATTAAAGGAATGCAAGGAATTAGGAAAAGAAATAAATCGAAGAAGGTCGAAATTGGAGACCTTGTAATGACTACTCCACGGTTGGAGTATTGGGACAACCGAAGGTCGGGGGTTCGTCCCCGAAGAATCTCTCTAGTTCCTCCCGTTACAGAAGAAGAACTTTCGACGCAGGAAAGGGTTGGGTGGAGACCAGAGAACCCAGAAGACATCCCAAAGAACCTTTGCAGAAATGCACACACCACAAGAGACGAGAAACACCGCACCGACGAAGACCGGCAGAAGAATATAGAAACCGTCGTACAGGTATTAAAGAGTACTAGCTTACCTTTGCAACGTGAACAGGCAGTAAGGGGTCCTGAGCAAACGACTTTTGGACACACAGTGGAAGGAAGTTCGCCGAAGTTTATGGGCGAACGGGCACAGGAGAACCCAGGAACCAGCCCAAACGCCATCAGGAAGGAACAAGGTGAGACACTCAACCCAATTGCCACAAGAATATTAAGTGCAGGTAATGCCTTGGTTCAGGCTAATCCCATAAGGAGACATATTAAAGTGGGCATACCTAAGGACACGTTGAAGACCGTTATGCGGGAGTATGCTTGTAATTGCATCAAAGGAACATCATTTCGGGACTATTGGATGGAATCAACCCAGTTTTCGGTAAACAACCCAAGCTTAGGACTAAGAGATGAAGAGGTCCTAAGAGAAGAAACGCCACATGACAGAAGCCGAAGACTGCAGAAACTGCAAAATCCTCCCACATCCTGGGAGTACAACTCACAACATCCAGAAGAAAGAACAGCCACGAAGGGACAACATCAAGGATGTGGAGGTGAACGACGGATCCAAGTCCATCAAGAGAGGAGAGCCCAGAAGGAAGAACTGTGACACTGGTCACAGGAGGAATAACACAACTCAAGAATGTGACTACAACCCCATGAGAAACCAGAAGAGAAAACAAACCAAGTCAAATGAAGACAGCGACTCCAAAGAGGAAACAATGGAAGAAAGTGGCCGGAGCCAGTGCAAGATTTGTCAGCAAAGGCGAAATTGGGAAGAGGCGTGCCCTCGAGCAAACCTTCGGCAGGACTGGAAGGAGAAGCCTCCCGAATAGCTTCAGAGGAAGTAGCGGCGAGTCCGTCGGCTAGGACTGATCACCCTACCAGTATTCGTCGCTCAACAAGCTTCCACCGCGCTGGACGATGGTGGAGCTTCCGTCACATTGACATAAGCTATGCACAAGAACATCGGGAGCCTTCTTTGGACAGTTGCCAACTTCTCAGTACACAGTTGCACCGGCCCCGCCCATTCATGTAAGGGGAGTAGAAGTAAGTTTGACTATGGGAAGGAGGGGGTTGAAGAATTCTTTTGTGTCTGTATAATTCCAGAGGCTCAGCAAGACTTGACTATAGGCGTGTTGTTTCGGAGGATATGAAGACGAAACAAAGGTAACTTTGAAGAGAAAAGAGTCGTCACTTTGAACGAAGAGGTAACCAGACCAGAAATGGGAGCAGACAGAATAAAGAAGCCAGTATCATTCTGACAAAGAGTGTCAGAATGAAACCCGGGGACGCGGTTCCCGTTGACGTCTATTCTCAGCTGCACGGGATGTGCGGTGAGGCTCGGGGAAATTTAAAAATGTTACCGAGCAGAATCCCAAAGGGAAGTTAAAGGATATGGGAATAGACGGTGAGGAAAAGTTTGGGGGATATGAGTTCCCCTGGACGTCTATTCTCCGCTGCATGGGATATGCGGTGAGGCTCGAGGATACTTGGAGAAGTTGTCGAGCAGAATCCCAAAGGGAAGTTAAAGGATATGGGAATAGACGGTGAGGAAAATTTGGGGGACATGAGTTCCCCTGGACGTCTATTCTCCGCTGCATGGGATATGCGGTGAGGCTCGAGGATACTTGGAGAAGTTGTCGAGCAGAATCCCAAAGGGAAGTTAAATGAAAAGGGAATAGACGGAGAAGAAAATTTGGGGTATGGTTTCCCCTGGACGTCTACTCTCCGCTGCAATGGATGTGCAGTGAGGCTCAGCGTGGTTTGCAAGTATCACAGAGCGGAAATCTCAACGGGAAGATAACCCTTTCCAAGGAGGCGGTAAAGTTACTCTTGAGAAATAAAGGTGACGACTGAAGAGTATTACCTTGAAGCCAAGATGACATCGGCATGGTGGTTGAGGCAACGAGAACGGGGAGGTTAGTCGGAACAGCCGTTTGATTCCTCGCCCGAAAAGAAAAAATGGAACAAGTGTCACGGTGAGAAAGAGTCAAATTTCCACAAGTGACTAAGAAGAGATTGAAAACACCTCAAGACGCATGTTCACCGATGTCCGTCGCTCTCAAAGGGAAGAAGACCGACGAGGGAAAGACGGGATTAATTACTACCGTCACAGGTAGAGTGCCAGGACCACGTGATCACTAGGAATGAAGAGTGACCACAGGAGTCCAAAGTGGAAGCGATTGGAGAAAAGAAGCGTAGGGCCCTGAGGCTCGGTGTAGACTATAGACCTTGGGACGCCATCGGCAGCAAGGACAAATATCCATTACCCATCATTGATGAAACCTTGGCCAAGCTGCACGGGACTCCTTACTTCTCGAGCAGGGATTTACGCTCGGGATATTGGCAGTTGGCCATTCACGACGATAGCATCTCGAAAACTGCCTTCTCCACGGGAAGCGGTCATTTCGAGTTCAGGGTGGTCCCGTTTGGGTTGTCAAATAATCCACCAGTGTTCCAAAGAGTAATGAATTTTATTTTTCGGGAGCAACTGGACAAGGAAGTACTGATTTACTTGGATGACCTCATTGTCCTTGGAAGGTCTGTAGAAGGACATGACGAGAGGGTACGACGAGCCTTGGATAGCCTACGCACCGCTAACTTAAAGGTAAAGTTGGAAAAATGTTAGTTGTTACAGTCCCAGGTGGGGTATTTAGGCCATGTGGTCACCATGAACGGGGTGAAGCCACAGGAATCCAAAGAAGAGGCCATCAAAAACTCCCAGAGGCCAACTAACAAAAAGGAATTGAAGCAATGTTATATTTGGGAAGAGAGTCATCGTCCGTTCTGACCATAAGCCGTTGAAGTGGCTTCTGAGGGAAGGACACCGAGAGCCCAATGGAAGACTAGAGCGTTCGGTTATGACATTGTAAGACTACGACGTTCTCATCGAGTACGTGAAAGGCAAACTCAACAGAGTGGCCGATTGGTTGTCCTGCCCGCCTGGAGTGACGAAGGAGTTTGTGAACGCAATATCCGAAAAAAGCGATCATTGATCGCAAGGTAATCAGCAAACACCAGCAGAAGGACGTTGAAATAGCGGCAATTCGAGCAGCCATCGAAGAAGGGAAGGCTTTCAGCTGGCCCGTAACCAAGCCCATCCAGCCGTCGAGAGTCAAACTAGTGAGGAACCTGCTGGTTTACATCGATGCGAACGGAAGAGAGGTCATCGTAGTTCCTAAAAAGTGGAGAGAGCAGCTCATTTGGAAAGCCCACACTGACGTCGGGAGCATTCATCCGGGAGCTGTAGGGACTACAGAAATCCTACGGGACCTCTATTTTTGGCCAGGTATGGTTCAACAGGTACGACAGATAGTCGAAACGTGCGACACGTGCGCGCGAAACAAACAGACGCGGAAAGTGACTGTGAAAACATGCCTTATGGGCGAGGCCACAGTCCTTGGGAACTTCTGCACGTGGACTTAGTTGGTCCCCTTCCTCCGACCGGGGAAGGCAGCAATTATATCCTCACGTGTGTGGACAGTTTCAGCAAGTTTACCATACTGGCAGCAATAAAGGACAAGACGGCCCGGGAGGTGGCGGACAAGTTCCATCGTTTAATACTGTGCAAACTGGGCGCCCCTTCCGCAGTAGTATCCGACCAAGGTAAGGAGTTCTGGAATGCTACCTTGCAGGAGCTCTTCCGGGTTTGGGAAGTACAACACCAACGGACCGCCGCATACCATCCCCAAAGCAACGGGAAGATCGAACGTCTGAATAAAGAGTTATGCATCAAATTCCGCATACTTTGTGAAGAAACTGGACGAGACGGATAAAATCCTCGACACCGTGGAGTTGGCCTTGAACATCCGAGTGCACCGAGCCACGGGATATTCTCCATTCTTCTTGATGTACGGGCGAACCCCCAACGTACCTTCAAAGCCATTTCGCATGCCACAGGAGGCGTGCGTGAGCCCGTACAACCCAGAGGAATACGCCGAAGACCGAAAGAGGAGTCTGAGCGAAATCTACTGCCGAGTGGAAGAGTTCATGCGGAGATACGAGAAGGCTAACGGAATCAAGGAATTGAAGCTGTTCGAAGAGAAGGCGCCCCATGGCTTGGTGTACATCGATTACCCAAGACCGGGCAGAGGCAAGTTGGAGCCCCGGTACGAGGGTCCATACATCATCATCGAACAGAAGACTCCAGTCACTTATCTCCTGCGTCACATGATCACTGGACATCAGATAGTGATCCATCGAGACCGCATCCGCCGCAGCATCGAGGCCCCATGGGACGTCGAGCGGCAAGGCGGGGCTGACGGCGCAGGGGATGAGATGGGGGAAGGGCCACCGCCCCTCTCTCTGGAGATCCTCCCTCGACACCGGAGAAACATCAACAGGGGGAAGTGAACCGGAGTGCGCTTCTTGCCCGCTGGCAGACCGAGGGGCGGAATGGGATCCGTCGGGCGCCTCCGAGCTACTTCCTCCCCGAGAGCTTCGCCCAGGGAACGGAGGAACATCGACCCGTGGAGGTGAACCGGAATGCACCTCCTGCCCCCTGGCAGGACCGAGTGGCGGGCAGGAGCCGCTAGGTACTTCCGAACTACCTCCTCGCGGGGACCTTATGGGAATAGGGTCCCCCGGACAAAGCAGACAGGCTGCTTTCACAGGGCCACCGGTTGAGCGTCCGTACGTTATTAGGCCCCGACTTCGAGTACACTACGAAGAACTCGAGGATGACTAAAACTAAATGTGTCAGTGTTAGTGTCCCAATGAAGGGGTCAAATAAAATGTGTCAGTGTTAGTGTCCCAATAAAGGGGACAAGTAAATGGAAAATTTTTGTGAAAATTGTGAGTAAAGTGATAATACCCGACCCTAGTTAAAAAAGTTTGCATCGGAGTGCAAAATTAAAGGAGGGGAGGGATGTCGTAAACACGAAGTTTGCATGAAAAATCTTTTGTAAAATAAGTGCAGAAATTTTAGTTTTAAAGTTTCGTTGTGTACATCTCTGAAAGCAAGATGGTTTGGCTTATAAATATTCATGAACGAATAAATCAGAAATGTTTCAGATTGTTTAACGTTTGTTCTATCTTAATTCGGATTCTCAGGGAAGGGATAAAGCCGAGCCACGTGGGGACAGAGGTTTATCACCGAGACCCGACCCCAACGTAAAGGGCAATCCAACGGATTTGAGTGTATATGCAAATGGTTGGGTTCCTCTTTCGCTGGGTCGAAAATATTTGGATTCGTTTCGCGGGGATGCGACTTTTGTAAGGCAGATTCGAAGACGCTTGCTAAAATTGAACCATAAAATTGGGACTTCGAATCTGTTAACTATATTTAAATGTATTTTTGGGAAGAAGGAGGGGTCTATACTCGGAGGTCAGGTCCAGCTCCAATCAGAGGGCCCAGGATCCTGGGAAACGTAGTAAAGACGCCTTCTTTCCCTCTGGGGGACGGCCTTGGGAGAAACAAATGGTTTGATAGGCTTTCAGAACATTGGAAGGCGGGGTCCTTCAAAATTGTAAAGTAAATTCTAAAATTGTTAAATCAGTTGGTAGTCGTCCTCCTTGAAATTAACTGTGGCTAAATAAACTCTATTAGACTTGTGGTGTAAGGAAAATCTAGAAGTCTTAGGATTGAAATTAAGAACTTGTATTGCATTTCATTCGTTTACGCGGAACTTGTGCATAAGAATTTTATTGTTAGCGACCTTAACCGAGAACTTGGTTGGATCTCAATTAATGTTAGCCAACGGACCAAGAATTTTGTGAACTTTACATTAATTTAATTTGTTTCAAACTAAATGCTAAACGGGGTACGGCGGTGCCCTAGTTTACTGAACCCGTCAATTGGGTTCGGAAGGAAGTCCCGTTATTTGGTAGATTGTCGTTTTGAAAGTTTTGGGCGGGCCGTAAATCTGCGGTCCGTACGCAGCACAATTGAGAGTAAATTGTCATCTGCAGTCGTAAGTAGAATATTTCTTCAAATTTCATCGTCGATTTCGACCACTTCATTTCTCGTTATTTGTTTTGTTGCACTAAAATATAAAGCCCCTCTATATAAATTACTTAAATTCAGATAACTGCGAACTTTTTCTTTGGATTTATAATTGGATTGTATTTTACGGAAAATTGGTAAATTTTTACGATTTAAATTCAGATAATTGTGAACTTTGTCTTTGTATTTAAAATTGGATTGCATTGTATGGAAATTGATAAATTTACTTCAGAATAAATTTCTAAATTCATGTACTGTTGCGAGTGACATTTAATAAACTTTATAAGAAGGCGTGTGTTGTTTTAGATACCTTGCGATAGGCCTCTCTTGTTAGCTGAGGGTGAATTAACATTCAAAGTAGGCTTCTGGAAAGCCGAAGAACTTACGCTTATCAATTTAAAGGGCCATCCGTCTGGATAGGCCGAGTCATCAGGGACGAAAATAAGAAATAATTTGAAATATAATTAAAGGGTAGCGCCCAACTTAAAGGGTGTCAGTGAAGTGAATTAACGTAATTAAAAGGGTGTCCAGCACCATAAATAAATAAACGGGTTGGGCACTACGTAAATGGTGTCAGAAGTTGCAAAAGAAATAAAGGTGCGCCGAATATAACTCAAAGAGTTGCGCACGACAAAATATACATTGGAATGATCAAAAAACAAAAATAAGAAATAAGAAATAATATAACCATCAACATAGCAGAAATATATACACACAACTAAATAAATAAATACATACACTTTATCTTCTACCGCGCAAAATAAGAAATCGTATAGCCATCAATATAGCAGAAATATATACACACACACAAATATGTTAAATATATAAATACATTTCACTTTTTTTCAAAATACTAAACTCGCATTTAATCGAGTCTACAATTACATCATTATTGCTCTGCATTACGCAGTATACGCGGTTTAATAATATTTCACTGCTTAAAGTATAGGGAAACCTGTACTCGATATGAAGGGCCTTCATATCGTTCAGTACTATTTTTGTTCCCACTTTACAACCGGTTGGTAAGTTATCTTTAAATACGTCTAGAATACAATCAAAAGCACGCACAAAGAGTTCATCGTTAGCCACATTATTAAACACAAGTTTATAAACACGCTTTTCCGATCGAGGGTTTATTTCTACCGACGCGAGCTTTTCAATCGTGAACTCATCTTCACTCAACATAGCGGCAATTGAAATAATCTTCTAAGTCGTTACGACAACTGCTCGTTATATAAAGAAATAGTTCTTCAGGGCGAACGATGTAGGTGAGTTCAGCCTTGTACCGATCAATTGCTTTGTACCAAAGTTCATGATATTTCAAAGAGTCTAAACTTTTTAAATAAACGTCCAGCTCTAGACCATTCTCACCTTGTTCAGCAATACACTCGGTAAACCCATCGAGCAGAGCGGTGTATGCGTATTCAAGTAGTGTATCAAAATAAAGCATATCCGTAACACGCGCGTCTAATATAGGTTTCAGCTTGCGGAATCCGACGATTTCAAACATTCTGTCGAGGATGAAACGGTTTCGCGTAGGAACAAGAGCGTTATTATCAGAAGCATTCTTCCACATCAGCCGTATATCAATGCATGGCCGATCGTTATTTATACACAACGTACATACAACGGCGTATGAGGGGGTGTCACTAATCTGCTCTCTTCTTGTACTTACGTTAGCAGGTATTTCATAACGATCTTCACTCCACTTCTCAACTATCAGGAAGATTCTATTCATCTCCTCGACGCTTAAATAAACAACATTCCGTTTGTTTGTTTGTCTACATTCCGTTTCCAGTACATAGCTAACGGCACCGGATTTACGCCTGAACGCGCGCAATGATTTCGTCACGAACACATCGTACGAGGCGTTGAGAATGCTGCTCAAAGGAAGTTCCATCGTATTCGAGGAGCGCACGTCCACTCGGTTCAAGCTCTGATTAACTGTGTTTATTTAATTTTGTCATTCCTTATATATATATATGTGAAAGAGTGAACAATCATCCCCTGACGAGATGTATTTCTGGTTCCACGTTAAACTGTAGGTCTAATGCGGGTGAAAAGCTTAATCTTTGGCAAAACGAACAAATCGGAGAGAAAGAGTTTATTATTATTATTACTACATAGAAAAATCTATATTGTCTTTGTGCATTACCATGTTTTGCAGTAACACTATTCCCGGATCACTAATCACTAATCAATAAGCCTATACTGTATATATATAATATATATATATATATATATATATATATATATGATGAATAAAACCACGAAGGAAAGGAAACACAAAAAGGTGCTCAAGCGCTTTCGTCTAATGAGGATGTCATTAGACGAAAGCGCTTGAGCACCTTTTTGTGTTTCCTTTCCTTCGTGGTTTTATTCATCATAAATATTTTTCACGTGTTACTTTCGTGAAATAATTTTTCATATATATATATATATATATATATATATTGTGTGCGTGTGTGATCTCTCTCTCTCTCTCTCTCTCTCTCTCTCTCTCTCTCTCTCGCACCTTTAGTATAAATAAAGTTTTTAACTTGAGTAGTAATAAGCATAATCTTTTTAACATTTGGACTCAAGCGAGGTTTTGTTGAGCTGAATGGAAAGATTTAGGTCAAAAGGAAACTTAGCGGTCATTTTTGCGGTTACCGTAAGACACCTGCTCAGAATTATTTTTTCCAGAGAAACTGAAAGTAAATGAGATGAGTGAAATGATATGAGATTAGTGAAATGAAGTGAAATGACATGAAAATGAAATGAAATGAAAAGGATTATATATAGAGGAGTGACAAAAGTAAATAGACCCTTTGGTGTGAAAATTAAAAATCCGAAATTGATTCTTTCTATATATATATATATATATATATATATATATATATATATATATATATATATATATAAACTATAAGGAGAAAGTGAAAGGTGTGTAATGATATTTTTTCTGTTTCTGAAACACAAGAAAGGTTTTCCAAAAAAAATAGACAGAGTTGATGTGATCAATACATCACTAAAGAAACTTAACTCTTTCATTTGAGAATAAAAAGTTATCTCCCCAATTTATCCCATCATGAGAAATACGCGCCTGGTAATCGGGAGTCGAACCGACGATCTCTTGGAAAGAGAATTTTAAATTTAGTTTTACATTCAGTAGCAAAAATAATTTTATTCAATTGTAAGTACTTCCAGAGTACATGTGAGAGATACGCGCCTGCGTAATCGGGAGTCGAACCCACGATCTCTTGGAAAGAAAATTTTTAAATTTAGTTTTACGTTCAGTAGCAAAAGTAATTTTATTCAATAAAAACACACACAGATTTCTAGACATTCTAAAAATAACTAAGTTGATAAAATATAAAACATTTTTTTTTATTTACAAGGAAGACATTCGCTTCGAGAGTGAAGTGTGTATTTCAGAGAGAAAGTTTTTGACCCAGATTCCTTTCACGTTAGTTTGCGGTTTCAAAAGGCCTCGGGCTGGACCTTCTGCTGGATATTCTCATTACCTGGCTCCGTTCACTCTTAGAAGTACAAGAGTTAATATTGGGATTCGTTTTACTAACTGAAAGAAAGTAAATAGAACGGCGTTTAAATAATTAGTTTCTTATATTGTTAATATTGGTTTTAATAATTGATTCTCTTAAAAGGAGAAAATTCGTTTGCTTTATTAATATACTTTTGTGATTTTTCTGATTTTCATTCACATAATATATACAGAGGTAGGTGTGTGTGTGTGTGTCTGTGTGTGTGTGTGTGTGTGTGTGTGTGTAGATTTGAGAATATGTTAATGGAACGATTTCTTTTGCTAAGCCAATTGATTAGTGAAGTGAATTTTTTAATGTTAATATTGTTTTAATTCACTTTAATGTGAAAATCCGTTTAACAGTTAATATGATTCTTTCTATGATTCGTCTGAACTATTATTTTGACGATTGTACATATTATACTATTTTTTGTGCAGTAGAAGGCAAATTCTATTTATTTAATTAATAAACATTTTCTTATTGTCAATTTCTGTTAAAAGAGAAAGTACGTTTGCTTTGGTAACGAATTAAAATAAATGGTGGTATCTAGCAACTCACCCTAATAATGTATACCTCTACAATTAAAATAAAAAATGGCATCTGGCAACTCAACCCTCCTCTATATAAGAACCGCCTCGCTTCAGAGCTGGCAGTTTGATGATGACAGCTGTTGAATAAAGATCGCTCCTTCCTTCCTTCTTAGGTTAAGACTTAGCTTAGTTTCCCTTTGGGGTTTAGGACATTCCACCTTGTCCCCCTAAAGTCCTCCTCCGTCTATCCTTTCTCTCTTAGGCTAAGGCAACCCCTTTGGTGGGAGGTCATCCTCCCTTCTCCCCCCGAAGATCCATCCCCTCTCCCCACTTCAGGTGTACCCCTCCCTCTTTGGCTCCTTCTAAGCCAACTGGCTGATTAGGGTCTATAAGACAACGGCCACTCGGCTGAAGTCTTAGTGTGCACTTGGCTCCTGCCAGGTAAACACCTCTCTTCCTTTCTCTCCTTCTCCTGTCTTTCTCTTGGGGGATAACGCCGCCTCCAAGTTTCATGACCCCTTGTTGCACCTGCAGCATCCCCCCCACACCCCTTTTTCAGCATTGTGTTGTTGCATACCCCTTCATTGCATACCCCACCCCTTCATTGCAACCCCACCACCTTTGCAACTCCACCCCCTTTGCAACATTGATCATTATCTCTTGCACCACTGCAACTATTCTGGTGAGAGCGTTGTAGGCTTTCGTTGCACAGACGATGTGCTGAAGTATGCTATAGAGCTAAGCTTTATAAAGTCTCACATATACCGTGAAGTAAAAGAAACAACGCGTGCAGAAGAGAAGCAGCAGATATGGATAGCCCATTCTGATGGAACGGACTGCGATGACAAATATGCTGTATACCCTGAAACAAACTTTCTGCACTCCATATTCAACCAGTGTGACGTATATCTAAATCAGGCTAACATATCGTCAGGCACGGGATACTATCATCTACGAGCCTATCTCGAAAATGTTCTCAACTTTTCCAAAGAAGCGAAGGCTACCTTTTTAAGTGCCGAGGGATATTATCAAACTAAAGACGAAAGTAGTATAAAGGACAAATTTAAAAATTCTAAAAAGAAGATATACGAGTGTTTTGGACGTCTGCACACAGATTTCACTTTCCAGTAGAAGTTGCTTGTGAATGGGGTGGATATGAAAATAAAGCTCACCCGCACGAGTCCTGAGATCTGCTTAAATCTGGATGCTGATCAAGAAGAGGGAACAAAGCCCGTTGTGGTTCACATTATGGAGACATACCTCCGCGTATGGCGAGTGAAATTAAGTTCACCAAAACATCTAGAAATTGAGAAAAATTTACTAAACGCTACAGTGAAATATCCTATTAACAGAGTACAAATCAAAGTGTGTATACGGTGCCTGCAGGGTTGTCGTCGAAACAGATAGAAAACATCGCCCTGGGAAATCTTCCTAAAAAGATATTAATCGGAATGCAGGACCATGCTTCGGTGAATGGAAAATATAAAAAAAGTGCCTTTAAATTCGAGAATTTCGGACTTAAAAATATAACTCTATACGTTAATGGCATTGCTTTGGGTGGAACATTGGTACGGAACTATTCATCAGACGCTGTGTTACCTCTTTGCGCGAGAGTCTATAGTAATCTGACCCATATTGCAGGTGATTGTGATGAGCTCGGTATGGGTAACGCAGAAAGAATTCATTGATCAATTTAACCTTATCCGTTTGACATTACACCGACTTATCTGCTAGCGTAATACGCATTTAAGCCCACAACAGAGCGGAAACATCTCAGTGAGGTGGAATTCATCAAGCCTATAGACGCGCCTATTAGTGTACTAGTATATCTCGAGTCGCAAGCCCTAGTAGAAGTAGATAGATTTAGGAGCGATATCACTGACTTTTAAAATGGATGCTAATACACTTCAGAGAGTAATAAATAGTGAACGAGTCACACGTTCCAAATTTATCGGCGCGTTTGCGAAGAATGAAACATTGAGTTTGCCAAGTACGCGAGAATGCGGTAGTCTTATTGTGAACACAGATGTCATCGGTAATGAGGGGATTCATTGGTTTGCAGTCTATTTTAAAAATAGACACCGCCTGTACTATTTTGATTCACTCGGTACTCAACCCTGGAGTGATCCTGTTATTGTAAAATTTCTCGCTCAGTTACATATTCCCGAAGTTGTATGGAACCCGTTTCGAATACAAGGATATTTTAGTAATACTTGTGGAATGTACTGCATTTCATTTCTCACGCATATGTCACGTGGTAAAGAATTTATAAATTTTTTAAATTTATTCGACCCGTGTCACACTCAACAAAACGATGAAATGGTATGCAGACAGATAAAAATCCGTTTTCCAATTGTGCGTACTCGTTGTATAGTATAATGTTTTTGTTCGTGTGTATATTTGTAACGTTAGTTTGTATATTCTGTAGTTTAAGATGGTTATTGTACTGATTTCTTTCATTTAATAAATTGATGGAAAATATATGTCTTCTCCCCCCAAAAAAGATCGAAAAACACTTACATTATTCGATGTGACATTCATTGTGCTGACTGTTCGGTATATCCTCCGTATTCAGGTCCATGACACGAGGTTCTTCAAAAGATTGTATAACACGTGTCAAATCTCATCGACCTTAAAGGAGAAAGAATAATGTTCATATTGAATCTTTTTTTAATAAAAACATATACAGAGTATACATATTGTAAGACAGACCCCATTATGTGAAGATATCTTTGGTTCGCTCAGAGAAGCTCATGTAAGAGGTAATTCCGAATAACATTAATAAAAAACATGCAAAAGATTGCCATAAAAAATTGCGATTTTAGCATAATGGTGAATATCTAAATGAAGTATTTGACGAGATACTACATCCCTCCATATATATATGAAATCATCTTTCTGACAGTTGGTGAATAAAAAATAAAAATAAAATTATAGACACTTACATTTCTATGGTAGTCCCTTGCGTCGGATCATAAGGAGCGTCATTGCAAATATCATCAACTGTTTGCGTTGGAAATAATCCATCATGGTCAATCGCGTTAAAAAGATTAATTGAAGTCAATGCTGCAGTGTCACCTTCTTGATACAAATCCGGAAAAGTGTAAAGTTCGTGATCCATGGCGGAAGGAATGTTTATTCACTGGCAGAGGGAATGTTTATTCACTGGCGAAAATAGCTACTGTTACCCCCAACTGAAAAATATTTCCTTTTATACGCACAATCACCAAGCTCCGCCCCAAAAGATCAAGAGCAGATGTTCGTAATGATTGGTTGTCAGTGTAACTGGGTGGAGCTATGATAATTTGTGTACCAATCGTAACACCGATATAACGGGTCCATGCTTTGGACGACTAATGGCATCTTTTATTCTCTCCATAGATTTAATGCTCGTATTACCCCTTGCATCCTCCGTCACGACAATATTTGTATCTATACTCGGTTTTCTCCAATCCCTCCATTTATCCAATATCCATCGCAACAACCGTCTCTATAAAATATTTCCAGAATGTGCATTATTATTTTTGCGCCCATACTAAATTGAGTCTCAATTTTCGGTTACAAGTTATTTTGCGTCCATACTATATTGAGTCTTCATTTTCGGTTGCAAGTTATTTTGCGCCCATACTAAATTGAGTTTCAAATTTCGGTTGCAAGTTATTTTGCGCCCATACTAAATTGATCCCCAATTTTTCGGGTGCAAATTATTTGGCAACCATACCAAACACAGCTTTCCCAAGATTCCTGACTTGTGGATTTTTACTTCTCGCATAGATGTGTGAATAAATAACCACCCCGGCAGTGTGGAGCTTAGTTCGGATTCCACGTTAAACGTTAAACCATTGTTACAATTCGGCGAGGAGTTAGTTATTATTATTATTATTATTACAACATAGAAAAATCTACATAGAAAAATCTACATTGATATGCACAAATTGCCTTTGTGCATATCACATTTTGCAGCCACACCATTCCCGGATCAATAATCACTAATGTAATCGAGAGGATTTTATAATAAAGAAATTATAAATATATCCATTCCTTTATTTATTTAAAAAAAAAATAAAAGAATAAACAAAACTCTCTCTCTCTCTCTCTCTCTCTCTCTCTCTCTCTCTCTCTCTCTCTCTCGCTCTCACGCCTGGTGTGAATGAATTCTGTATTTTAAATGAGTCTAGAGTTTCATTGGTACGTTTTATTTCCCACTAACTGTATACACGAGATAAGTGTACGTATGGTGTAAATGAACTCTGAAGCTGTTCTTTTTTCATCACATACAAGGACAAGAACTGCCACAATAAGTAATGCACCCCTTGCAATTTCTGCCCGCCCGTGCTGCAGTTTAGTTCGGTTTCCACGTTAAACTGTGGGTCTAAGGCGGAGTGAAAAGCTTGACCATTGCAATTCGGCGAAAAGGGAGAAAGTGAAAGGTGTGTAATGATATTTTTTCTGTTTCTGAAACACAAGAAAGGTTTGTCAAAAGAAATAGACACAGTTGATGTGATCAATACATCACTAAAGAAACTTAACTCTTTCATTTGAGAATAAAAAGTTATCTCCCCAATTTACCCCTTTGGTGTGAAAATTAAAAATACCGAAATTGATTCTTATATATATATATACTAGAAGATTTTTTGTGCATCACCATGTTTTCCGCCCATACTAAATTGAGTTTCAACTTTGATTAATTAATGTATTCGGTTTGACTTCTCGCGTAGGCGTGTGGAAAATTGCATTTAGTTACTGAATTTCTGCTTGGTTGGCTGATAAATGGGTACCTAGGTATCCTACTGGTGGATTAGCCGGCGGTTGAGAGATCGGGCGATGACATTTCTACCAGACCGGAGTAATGTATTCGGTGGTTTCCACGTTAAACTGTGGGTCTAAGGCGGAGTGAAAAGCTTAACCATTGCAATTCGGCGAAAAGGAGTTAGCTATCATTATTAGTATTGTAATTTGTGCCATCCTATATATATATATATATATATATATATATTGTGTGTGTGTGTGTGTGTAAATATTTCCATTCCTTTATTTATATTTTTAAAAAGAAAACAATAAACGTGTGTGTGTGTATAGATTTGAGAATGTTAATGGAACGATTTCTTTTGCTAAGCCAATTGTTTAGTGAATTTTTTAATGTTAATATTGTTTTAATTCACTTTAAGGTGAAAATCCGTTTATATATATATATATATAAGGAATTACAAAATTAAATAAACACAGTTAATATGATTCTTTCCATATATATATATATATATATATATGAAAATTATTTCACGAAAGTAACACGTGAAAAATATTTATGATGAATAAAACCACGAAGGAAAGGAAACACAAAATGGGCTCAAGCGCTTTCGTCTAATGACATCCTCAGGAACACTGAAGTACATAAAAAGGTTAAGCCTATATATAGGTTCAGAAAGAAAAAATAAATAACATACATACACACACACATATATACATATGTATATATATATATACATATATATCTATATATACAAATACATACATACATACATATATATACAATAAACAGAGAAGTAAAAATAAAAAATTAAAAAATTAAAAATTAAAACCTTAAAGGATTACTAGTGAGGCGTACAGATTTGTAGGGAAAAATATCGATTTTTAGCACAAGATCAAATGGATTATAAAAATACAAATTTATACTGGAACTCTGCCCGGGTTTTAACACACTGCTGCCTATGGTCAGGTTTCGATATATATAAAAAAATAAAATGCAAATTAAAAGTTAATAAAGTAGAAGACAAGTTTACCAAAGATTTAATGTTTTACCCTTCTTATCTAAATCTGTTTTAAAGGAATTCAAAATAACAGGATCGAGTTGAAAAGACCTTTGCTTATGTTGAAGTTATTTGAAAGTTGGATAATGGCAGACTCAAGAATATTTCTATTAACAATGTTGCTTGAATGGAATAAAACTGAAGCATTATTCCAATCATACAGTGGGCTAACTCTGACAAATGGACAAAAAAGGGCACTGGACAACTGTCCTGTTCTAACGGAATATTGATGCTGTTTTATACTGTGTGCAAATCCTTTCCCGTCTAACCTATGTAAAAGGAATCACATTGTTTCAAACCAATTTTATAGATAATGCCTGAATTATTGGTAGGGCTATTTTTTACTATGATATTTTTCACAATATTGTTATATGAAAGTACTACATTAATATCCAAAAGTTTAAGTACATTAGCAATGCCTAAAAAGCCCGGGAAAAATGGAAGTACTAGGAATACGGAGTCCGGAATACATCGATGCCGATTGGAAAAAATCAACGGTATTGGAAGTGATTTGTGTTATCCATCTGCGTTTATGGAATCTTGTCTCAACAAGGCAAAACGAACTTTCTATCGTGTCAATATTAACACTCGTACTTTGTCAAAAAATATTTTAGTACTTCCATTTTTCCCGGGCTTTTTAGGCATTGCTAATGTACTTAAACTTTTGGATATTAATGTAGTATTTTCATATAACAATATTGTGAAAAATATCATAGTAAAAAATAGCCCTACCAATAATTCAGGCATTATCTATAAAATTGGTTGTAAACAATGTGATTCCTTTTACATAAGTCAGACGGGAAAGGATTTGCACACACGTATAAAACAGCATCAATATTCCGTTAGAACAGGACAGTTGTCCAGTGCCCTTTTTGTCCATTTGTCAGAGTTAGCCCACTGTATTGATTGGAATAATGCTTCAGTTTTATTCCATTCAAGCAACATTGTTAATAGAAATATTCTTGAGTCTGCCATTATCCAACTTTCAAATAACTTCAACATAAGCAAAGGCCTTTTTCAACTCGATCCTGTTATTTTGAATTCCTTTAAAACAGATTTAGATAAGAAGGGTAAAACATTAAATCTTTGGTAAACTTGTCTTCTACTTTATTAACTTTTAATTTGCATTTTATTTTTTTATATATATCGAAACCTGACCATAGGCAGCAGTGTGTTAAAACCCGGGCAGAGTTCCAGTATAAATTTGTATTTTTATAATCCATTTGATCTTGTGCTAAAAATCGATATTTTTCCCTACAAATCTGTACGCCTCACTGGTAATCCTTTAAGGTTTTAATTTTTAATTTTTTAATTTTTTATTTTTACTTCTCTGTTTATTGTGTATATATGTATGTATGTATGTATGTATGTATTTGTATATATAGATATGTATGTATATATATATATGTATATATGTGTGTGTGTATGTATGTTATTTATTTTTTTTTTTTTCTTTCTGTAACCTAATATAGGCTTAACCTTTTTATGTACTTCAGTGTTCCTGAGGATGTCATTAGACGAAAGCGCTTGAGCACCATTTTGTGTTTCCTTTCCTTCGTGGTTTTATTCATCATATATATATATATATAAAGGTAAGGAGAAAGTTGTTCAATTGTGTGTGTGTGTGTGTGTGTGTGTGTGTGTGTGTGTGTGTGTGTGTTTTCGTTTGAACTATTATTTTGACGATTGTACGTATTATATTATTTTTTGTGCAGTAGAAGGCAAATTCTCTTTATTTAATTAATAAACATTTTCTTATTGTCAATTTCGATTTTGAGGAGAAAGTCTGTATGCTTTGGTAACGAATTAAAATAAATAGTGGTATCTAGCAACTCACCTTAATAATGTTTACCTGTACAATTAAAATACAAAATGGTATCTGGCAACTCAACCATCATCTATATAAGACCCGCTTGGCTTCGGAGCTGGCAGTTTGATGCGAACTTCGGTCGAATAAAGAACTCTCTCCTTCCCTTCTTAGGTTAAGACTTAGCTTAGTTTCCCTTTGGGGGGTTAGGACATCCCACCTTGTCCCCCCAAAGTCCTTCTCCGTCTATCCTTTCTCGCTTAGGCTAAGGCAACCCCTTTGGGGGGAGGTCATCCTCCCTTCTCCTCCCGAAGATCCCTCCCCTCTCCCCCTTCAGGTGTACCCCTCCCCTCTCCCCCTTCAGGTGTACCCCTCCCCTCTCCCCCTGGTGTACTCCTTCTAAGCCAACTGGCTGATTAGGGGTCTATAAGACAACGCCCACTCGGCTGAAGTCTTAGTGTGCACTTGGCTCCTACCAGGTGAACACCTCTCTTCCTTTCTCTCCTTCTCCTGTCTTTCTCTTGGGGGATAACGCCGCCTCCAAGTTTCATGACCCCTTGTTGCACCTGCAACACCCCACCCCCTTTGCAGCATTGAGTTGTTGCAAACCCCACCCCCATTTGCAACCGCACCCCCTTTGCAATATTGATCATTACCTCTTGCAACATTGCAACATTCCTGCACTCTACCTTTTTTGCGGCTATACTACTGATATCATAGTTTAATTAATTTATCAAATTGGATACCGTACCTGATAACTTCCAATAAGTTTATATTTATTCACTCTCTTTTACTTATATTTTCCATATAATTATGAGAAGAAAAATACATATCACTGTATATTACCTTTTTATTTCGAAAACCAGATTATAAATATTTACTTTAGTGTTTGACTGCATAATAAAATGACATTGCACAGGTCAGGAGTCGTACCTACTTTAACTGTTATGTATGTCTACCGGTGTCATTCTTCTAGGATATACCTGAGCAAATCCGGCCAAATCCTTCCGGCCTGCTTATTACAACAAATCTGAAATTAAAATTTTTTTACTCTCCAAATTCTGACCGTCCACCGGAAGACGGTGGAAGACGGTATGGATCCGCTACTGCTCAACTGCATTTGTTACATATTATGCATTTTACGGTTGTAATAACATACAAAGTAGATAAAGAAAATGTATTGAAAATAATTTATTCTTTAATGTTTTGTATTGTGGTGGGTGAATTTTCATATATCATGTATCATTTGTAATGAACTTTAAGTGATTGTGTAATTTGAGCTGAAATATTAGCCAACAGAGGTCGCTAGTGCTATTATTGTTATCGTTATTATAATTATTGGTAGCGCTTCTCGTGCTTCTCTTGCTGATGTCACTTAACCTCGTCGCCTTGACAGCTGTTGACTGTCACTCTGAACTTGAAGTCGGCCGACGGGAACGTCTGGATTTTGCTGTCAGTCGATACTGGATGTTGGCGGAGAAACAGTTTACAACATTCTGTGTACATTCGAGGTTCAGTCGGTAATCTCAGCGGCCCAATGGTGCAAGTTATATTTGTTTACTATTTCACGAATCGAAACGTTATTAATCTGATTGCAAATATTCGAACTGATAAAGTTATTACCGAACTTATTGTATTTAATAGATTTGTCAAATTGCTTAACAATTCCATGTACGGCGAAACTCCCCTTTTTTCTCTTTACTTATCGATGTACTGTTTGTAGGTCGAAGTCTATGAACAGGGCCGGATTAACCATTAAGCAAAATAAGCCCGTGCTTGGGGCATCAAGGGAAGGGGGGCACCACAGAAATTTTCCATTGTCGGATTTACCATGGATTTATTATACTATTATAATCGCGGCTTATAGCCTATAAGCTGTTGAAAACTGAATTATATATATTCATATATAGTATTTATTTTTTTTCATTGTTTGAATTTGTAGTGAACAACAACCCTTTTGAGAGAATAAATATATTTCGTTGTAATCACACACTTTACGCTTTGCGTTATTATTTTGTTTATATCAAATCTTTGAGCGCCATATTAAAAATACATATAGATTAAATATTTTCGTGTGCTATAGTAAATGTAAAAACAAGATTCAGTCATGCTGAACTTTATAAAATAATTGTAGAAGACAATATTGAGTGTGCCTTCCCAAATGTAGAAATTGCCTTTCGTATATTTTTAACATTAATGGTCACAAATTGCTCAGCTGAGCGTTCATTTTCTCAGTTGAAGTATATTAAAAATACCAACAGAACAACTATGCAACAAGGCAGGCTGGATGCCTTATCTCTACTAAGTATAGAAGCAGATGTGTTACGTAAGATTAGTTTTGAGGATCTGATCAAAGACTTTGCAATTAAAAAAAGTAGGAGAAAACTTTTCAAAATAAGATAGCAGTAAACAGAGCAAAGAGAATAACGGGTCTGATATTGAGAACTTTTAAACGAAGGGATAGGAATGTAATGATCCCCCTACTGAAAACCCTGATAATACCCAAACTGGAATATTGCTCGGTCCTAACATCCCCATATAAAAAGAAGACATTAGACAGCTGGAGGGGATTCAAAGAAGTTTCACAGCCAAGATCAATGGGTGCAAAGAACTAAATTACTGGGAAAGGTTACGAGAACTAAACCTATATTCACTGGAAAGGAGAAGAGAGAGATACACCATTATTTACACTTGGAAAATAATGGAGAAACTAGTCCCTAATCTTACTCTGAATCCCATAACTCCCCAAACAACGGTGGAAGGTAGAAACGGTAGACTGTGTCGTATTCCCAAATTGAAGGCGAGACAGGGAACATCCTTAACCCTGAAAGAAAATAGTTTTGTAGTGAGAGGACCAAAACTATTTAATCAGCTGCCCAAAGACCTAAGAAACACGAAGGGAGTTGCAGTGGAAATCTTCAAAAGAAGACTTGACGCCTGGCTCAGAACAATCCCCGATGAGCCGGGCGTACCTGGCTATGTGAGGTGGAGAGCGCAAGAATCCAACTCACTACTTCACCAGGCCAACTCGAGAGGAGGGGCGACACGCTTGACCTTCGCGAAATGAGAAATCATCACGTGGAACCTTTGTAAGGTTGTAAGGTAAGGTTGTATAAATGAGTGGAAGTATACAGTTTGTGAATAAAAAATAAAATAAAATTATAGACACTTACATTTCTATGGAGTCCCTTGCGTCGGATCATAAGGAGCGTCATTGCAAATATCATCAACTGTTTGCGTTGGAAATAATCCATCATGGTCAATCGCGTTAAAAAGATTAATTGCAGTCATGCTGCAGTGTCACCTTCTTGATACAATCCGGAAAAGTGTAAAGTTCATGATCCATGGCGGAAGGAATGTTTATTCACTGGCAGAGGGAATGTTTATTCACTGGCGAAAATAGCTACTGTTACCCCCAACTGAAAATATTTCCTTTTATACGCACAATCACCAAGCTCCGCCCCAAAAGATCAAGAGCAGATGTTCGTAATGATTGGTTGTCAGTGTAACTGGGTGGAGCTATGATAATTTGTGTACCAATCGTAACACCGATATAACGGGTCCATGCTTTGGACGACTAATGGCATCTTTTTATTCTCTCCATAGATTTAATGCTCGTATTACCCCTTGCATCCTCCGTCACGACATATTTGTATCTATACTCGGTTTTCTCCAATCCCTCCATTTATCCAATATCCATCGCAACAACCGTCTCTATAAAATATTTCCAGAATGTGCATTATTATTTTTTGCGCCCATACTAAATTGAGTCTCAATTTTCGGTTACAAGTTATTTTGCGTCCATACTATATTGAGTCTTCATTTTCGGTTGCAAGTTATTTTGCGCCCATACTAAATTGAGTTTCAAATTTCGGTTGCAAGTTATTTTGCGCCCATACTAAATTGATCCCCAATTTTTCGGGTGCAAATTATTTGGCAACCATACCAAACACAGCTTTCCCAAGATTCCTGACTTGTGATTTTTACTTCTCGCATAGATGTGTGAATAAATAACCACCCCGGCAGTGCTGGAGCTTAGTTCGGATTCCACGTTAAACGTTAAACCATTGTTACAATTCGGCGAGGAGTTAGTTATTATTATTATTATTATTACAACATAGAAAATCTACATAGAAAAATCTACATTGATATGCACAAATTGCCTTTGTGCATATCACATTTTGCAGCCACACCATTCCCGGATCAATAATCACTAATGTAATCGAGAGGATTTTATAATAAAGAAATTATAAATATATCCATTCCTTTATTTATTTAAAAAAAAATAAAAGAATAAACAAAACTCTCTCTCTCTCTCTCTCTCTCTCTCTCTCTCTCTCTCTCTCTCTCTCTCTCGCTCTCACGCCTGGTGTGAATGAATTCTGTATTTTAAATGAGTCTAGAGTTTCATTGGTACGTTTTATTTCCCACTAACTGTATACACGAGATAAGTGTACGTATGGTGTAAATGAACTCTGAAGCTGTTCTTTTTCATCACATACAAGGACAAGAACTGCCACAATAAGTAATGCACCCCTTGCAATTTCTGCCCGCCCGTGCTGCAGTTTAGTTCGGTTTCCACGTTAAACTGTGGGTCTAAGGCGGAGTGAAAAGCTTGACCATTGCAATTCGGCGAAAAGGAGAAAGTGAAAGGTGTGTAATGATATTTTTTCTGTTTCTGAAACAAGAAAGGTTTGTCAAAAGAAAATAGACACAGTTGATGTGATCAATACATCACTAAAGAAACTTAACTCTTTCATTTGAGAATAAAAAGTTATCTCCCCAATTTACCCCTTTGGTGTGAAAATTAAAATACCGAAATTGATTCTTTATATATATACTAGAAGATTTTTGTGCATCACCATGTTTTCCGCCCATACTAAATTGAGTTTCAACTTTGATTAATTAATGTATTCGGTTTGACTTCTCGCGTAGGCGTGTGGAAAATTGCATTTAGTTACTGAATTTCTGCTTGGTTGGCTGATAAATGGGTACCTAGGTATCCTACTGGTGGATTAGCCGGCGGTTGAGAGATCGGGGCGATGACATTTCTACCAGACCGGAGTAATGTATTCGGTGGTTTCCACGTTAAACTGTGGGTCTAAGGCGGAGTGAAAGCTTAACCATTGCAATTCGGCGAAAAGGAGTTAGCTATCATTATTAGTATTGTAATTTGTGCCATCCTATATATATATATATATATATATATATATGTGTGTGTGTGTGTTGTAAATATTTCCATTCCTTTATTTATATTTTTAAAAAAGAAAAACAATAAACGTGTGTGTGTGTATAGATTTGAGAATGTTAATGGAACGATTTCTTTTGCTAAGCCAATTGTTTAGTGAATTTTTTAATGTTAATATTGTTTTAATTCACTTTAAGGTGAAAATCCGTTTATATATATATATATATAGGAATTACAAAATTAAATAAACACAGTTAATATGATTCTTTCCATATATATATATATATATATATATATGAAAATTATTTCACGAAAGTAACACGTGAAAAATATTTATGATGAATAAAACCACGAAGGAAAGGAAACACAAAATGGTGCTCAAGCGCTTTCGTCTAATGACATCCTCAGGAACACTGAAGTACATAAAAAGGTTAAGCCTATATATAGGTTACAGAAAGAAAAATAAATAACATACATACACACACCATATATACATATGTATATATATTATATATACATATATATCTATATATACAAATACATACATACATACATATATATACAATAAACAGAGAAGTAAAAATAAAAAATTAAAAAATTAAAAATTAAAACCTTAAAGGATTACTAGTGAGGCGTACAGATTTGTAGGGAAAAATATCGATTTTTAGCACAAGATCAAATGGATTATAAAAATACAAATTTATACTGGAACTCTGCCCGGGTTTTAACACCTGCTGCCTATGGTCAGGTTTCGATATATATAAAAAAATAAAATGCAAATTAAAAGTTAGTAAAGTAGAAGACAAGTTTACCAAAGATTTAATGTTTTACCCTTCTTATCTAAATCTGTTTTAAAGGAATTCAAATAACAGGATCGAGTTGAAAAAGACCTTTGCTTATGTTGAAGTTATTTGAAAGTTGGATAATGGCAGACTCAAGAATATTTCTATTAACAATGTTGCTTGAATGGAATAAAACTGAAGCATTATTCCAATCAATACAGTGGGCTAACTCTGACAAATGGACAAAAAGGGCACTGGACAACTGTCCTGTTCTAACGGAATATTGATGCTGTTTTATACGTGTGTGCAAATCCTTTCCCGTCTGACCTATGTAAAAGGAATCACATTGTTTACAACCAATTTTATAGATAATGCCTGAATTATTGGTAGGGCTATTTTTTACTATGATATTTTCACAATATTGTTATATGAAAGTACTACATTAATATCCAAAAGTTTAAGTACATTAGCAATGCCTAAAAAGCCCGGGAAAAATGGAAGTACTAGGAATACGGAGTCCGGAATACATCGATGCCGAATTGGAAAAATCAACGGTATTGGAAGTGATTTGTGTTATCCATCTGCGTTTATGGAATCTTGTCTCAACAAGGCAAAACGAACTTTCTATCGTGTCAATATTAACACTCGTACTTTGTCAAAAAATATTTTAGTACTTCCATTTTTCCCGGGCTTTTTAGGCATTGCTAATGTACTTAAACTTTTGGATATTAATGTAGTATTTTCATATAACAATATTGTGAAAATATCATAGTAAAAATAGCCCTACCAATAATTCAGGCATTATCTATAAAATTGGTTGTAAACAATGTGATTCCTTTTACATAAGTCAGACGGGAAAGGATTTGCACACACGTATAAAACAGCATCAATATTCCGTTAGAACAGGACAGTTGTCCAGTGCCCTTTTTGTCCATTTGTCAGAGTTAGCCCACTGTATTGATTGGAATAATGCTTCAGTTTTATTCCATTCAAGCAACATTGTTAATAGAATATTCTTGAGTCTGCCATTATCCAACTTTCAAATAACTTCAACATAAGCAAAGGCCTTTTTCAACTCGATCCTGTTATTTTGAATTCCTTTAAAACAGATTTAGATAAGAAGGGTAAAACATTAAATCTTTGGTAAACTTGTCTTCTACTTTATTAACTTTTAATTTGCATTTTATTTTTTTATATATATCGAAACCTGACCATAGGCAGCAGTGTGTTAAAACCCGGGCAGAGTTCCAGTATAAATTTGTATTTTTATAATCCATTTGATCTTGTGCTAAAAATCGATATTTTTCCCTACAAATCTGTACGCCTCACTGGTAATCCTTTAAGGTTTTAATTTTTAATTTTTTAATTTTTTATTTTTACTTCTCTGTTTATTGTGTATATATGTATGTATGTATGTATGTATGTATTTGTATATATAGATATGTATGTATATATATATATATGTATATATGTGTGTGTGTATGTATGTTATTTATTTTTTCTTTTTTTCTTTCTGTAACCTATATATAGGCTTAACCTTTTTATGTACTTCAGTGTTCCTGAGGATGTCATTAGACGAAAGCGCTTGAGCACCATTTTGTGTTTCCTTTCCTTCGTGGTTTTATTCATCATATATATATATATAAAGGTAAGGAGAAAGTTGTTCAATTGTGTGTGTGTGTGTGTTGTGTGTGTGTGTGTGTGTGTGTGTGTGTATTTCGTTTGAACTATTATTTTGACGATTGTACGTATTATATTATTTTTTGTGCAGTAGAAGGCAAATTCTCTTTTTTAATTAATAAACATTTTCTTATTGTCAATTTCGATTTTGAGGAGAAAGTCTGTATGCTTTGGTAACGAATTAAAATAAATAGTGGTATCTAGCAACTCACCTTAATAATGTTTACCTGTACAATTAAAATACAAAATGGTATCTGGCAACTCAACCATCATCTATATAAGACCCGCTTGGCTTCGGAGCTGGCAGTTTGATGCGAACTTCGGTCGAATAAAGAACTCTCTCCTTCCCTTCTTAGGTTAAGACTTAGCTTAGTTTCCCTTTGGGGGTTAGGACATCCCACCTTGTCCCCCCAAAGTCCTTCTCCGTCTATCCTTTCTCGCTTAGGCTAAGGCAACCCCTTTGGGGGGAGGTCATCCTCCCTTCTCCTCCCGAAGATCCCTCCCCTCTCCCCCTTCAGGTGTACCCCCCCTCTCCCCCTTCAGTGTACCCCTCCCCTCTCCCCCTTCAGGTGTACCCCTCCCCTCTCCCCCTTCAGGTGTACCCCTCCCCCCTTGGCTCCTTCTAAGCCAACTGGCTGATTAGGGGTCTATAAGACAACGCCCACTCGGCTGAAGTCTTAGTGTGCACTTGGCTCCTACCAGGTGAACACCTCTCTTCCTTTCTCTCCTTCTCCTGTCTTTCTCTTGGGGGATAACGCCGCCTCCAAGTTTCATGACCCCTTGTTGCACCTGCAACACCCCACCCCCTTTGCAGCATTGAGTTGTTGCAAACCCCACCCCCATTTGCAACCGCACCCCCTTTGCAATATTGATCATTACCTCTTGCAACATTGCAACATTCCTGCACTCTACCTTTTTTGCGGCTATACTACTGATATCATAGTTTAATTAATTTATCAAATTGGATACCGTACCTGATAACTTCCAATAAGTTTATATTTATTCACTCTCTTTTACTTATATTTTCCATATAATTATGAGAAGAAAAATACATATCACTGTATATTACCTTTTTATTTCGAAAACCAGATTATAAATATTTACTTTAGTGTTTGACTGCATAATAAAATGACATTGCACAGGTCAGGAGTCGTACCTACTTTAACTGTTATGTATGTCTACCGGTGTCATTCTTCTAGGATATACCTGAGCAAATCCGGCCAAATCCTTCCGGCCTGCTTATTACAACAAATCTGAAATTAAAATTTTTTTACTCTCCAAATTCTGACCGTCCACCGGAAGACGGTGGAAGACGGTATGGATCCGCTACTGCTCAACTGCATTTGTTACATATTATGCATTTTACGGTTGTAATAACATACAAAGTAGATAAAGAAAATGTATTGAAAATAATTTATTCTTTAATGTTTTGTATTGTGGTGGGTGAATTTTCATATATCATGTATCATTTGTAATGAACTTTAAGTGATTGTGTAATTTGAGCTGAAATATTAGCCAACAGAGGTCGCTAGTGCTATTATTGTTATCGTTATTATAATTATTGGTAGCGCTTCTCGTGCTTCTCTTGCTGATGTCACTTAACCTCGTCGCCTTGACAGCTGTTGACTGTCACTCTGAACTTGAAGTCGGCCGACGGGAACGTCTGGATTTTGCTGTCAGTCGATACTGGATGTTGGCGGAGAAACAGTTTACAACATTCTGTGTACATTCGAGGTTCAGTCGGTAATCTCAGCGGCCCAATGGTGCAAGTTATATTTGTTTACTATTTCACGAATCGAAACGTTATTAATCTGATTGCAAATATTCGAACTGATAAAGTTATTACCGAACTTATTGTATTTAATAGATTTGTCAAATTGCTTAACAATTCCATGTACGGCGAAACTCCCCTTTTTTCTCTTTACTTATCGATGTACTGTTTGTAGGTCGAAGTCTATGAACAGGGCCGGATTAACCATTAAGCAAAATAAGCCCGTGCTTGGGGCATCAAGGGAAGGGGGGCACCACAGAAATTTTCCATTGTCGGATTTACCATGGATTTATTATACTATTATAATCGCGGCTTATAGCCTATAAGCTGTTGAAAACTGAATTATATATATTCATATATAGTATTTATTTTTTTTCATTGTTTGAATTTGTAGTGAACAACAACCCTTTTGAGAGAATAAATATATTTCGTTGTAATCACACACTTTACGCTTTGCGTTATTATTTTGTTTATATCAAATCTTTGAGCGCCATATTAAAAATACATATAGATTAAATATTTTCGTGTGCTATAGTAAATGTAAAAACAAGATTCAGTCATGCTGAACTTTATAAAATAATTGTAGAAGACAATATTGAGTGTGCCTTCCCAAATGTAGAAATTGCCTTTCGTATATTTTTAACATTAATGGTCACAAATTGCTCAGCTGAGCGTTCATTTTCTCAGTTGAAGTATATTAAAAATACCAACAGAACAACTATGCAACAAGGCAGGCTGGATGCCTTATCTCTACTAAGTATAGAAGCAGATGTGTTACGTAAGATTAGTTTTGAGGATCTGATCAAACTTTGCAATTAAAAAAAGTAGGAGAAAACTTTTCAAAATAAGATAGCAGTAAACAGAGCAAAGAGAATAACGGGTCTGATATTGAGAACTTTTAAACGAAGGGATAGGAATGTAATGATCCCCCTACTGAAAACCCTGATAATACCCAAACTGGAATATTGCTCGGTCCTAACATCCCCATATAAAAAAGAAGACATTAGACAGCTGGAGGGGATTCAAAGAAGTTTCACAGCCAAGATCAATGGGTGCAAAGAACTAAATTACTGGGAAAGGTTACGAGAACTAAACCTATATTCACTGGAAAGGAGAAGAGAGAGATACACCATTATTTACACTTGGAAAATAATGGAGAAACTAGTCCCTAATCTTACTCTGAATCCCATAACTCCCCAAACAACGGTGGAAGGTAGAAACGGTAGACTGTGTCGTATTCCCAAATTGAAGGCGAGACAGGGAACATCCTTAACCCTGAAAGAAAATAGTTTTTAGTGAGAGGACCAAAACTATTTAATCAGCTGCCCAAAGACCTAAGAAACACGAAGGGAGTTGCAGTGGAAATCTTCAAAAGAAGACTTGACGCCTGGCTCAGAACAATCCCCGATGAGCCGGGCGTACCTGGCTATGTGAGGTGGAGAGCGCAAGAATCCAACTCACTACTTCACCAGGCCAACTCGAGAGGAGGGGCGACACGCTTGACCTTCGCGAAATGAGAAATCATCACGTGGAACCTTTGTAAGGTTGTAAGGTAGGTTGTATAAATGAAGTGGAAGTATACAGTTTGTGAATAAAAAATAAAAATAAAATTATAGACACTACATTTCTATGGTAGTCCCTTGCGTCGGATCATAAGGAGCGTCATTGCAAATATCATCAACTGTTTGCGTTGGAAATAATCCATCTGGTCAATCGCGTTAAAAGATTAATTGCATTCAATGCTGCAGTGTCACCTTCTTGATACAATCCGGAAAAGTGTAAAGTTCGTGATCCATGGCGGAAGAATGTTATTCACTGGCAGAGGGAATGTTTTATTCACTGGCGAAAATAGCTACTGTTACCCCAACTGAAAAATATTTCCTTTTATACGCACAATCACCAAGCTCCGCCCCAAAAGATCAAGAGCAGATGTCGTATGATTGGTTGTCAGTGTAACTGGGTGGAGCTATGATAATTTGTGTACCAATCGTAACACCGATATAACGGGTCCATGCTTTGGACGACTAATGGCATCTTTTTATTCTCTCCATAGATTTAATGCTCTATTACCCCTTGCATCCTCCGTCACGACAATATTTGTATCTATACTCGTTTTCTCCAATCCTCCATTTATCCAATATCCATCGCAACAACCGTCTCTATAAAATATTTCCAGAATGTGCATTATTATTTTTTGCGCCCATACTAAATTGAGTCTCAATTTTCGGTTACAAGTTATTTGCGTCCATACTATAATTGAGTCTTCATTTTCGGTTGCAAGTTATTTTGCGCCCATACTAAATTGAGTTTCAAATTTCGGTTGCAAGTTTTTTGCGCCATACTAAATTGATTCCCAATTTTTCGGGTGCAAATTATTTTGGCAACCATACCAAACACAGCTTTCCCCAAGATTCCTGACTTGGGATTTTTACTTCTCGCATAGATGTGTGAATAAATAACCACCCCGGCAGTGCTGGAGCTTAGTTCGGATTCCACGTTAAACGTTAACCATTGTTACAATTCGGCGAGGAGTTAGTTATTATTATTATTATTATTACAACATAGAAAATCTACATAGAAAAATCTACATTGATATGCACAAATTGCCTTTGTGCATATCACATTTTGCAGCCACACCATTCCCGGATCAATAATCACTAATGTAATCGAGAGGATTTTATAATAAGAAATTATAAATATATCCATTCCTTTATTTATTTTAAAAAAAAAATAAAAGAATAAACAAAACTCTCTCTCTCTCTCTCTCTCTCTCTCTCTCTCTCTCTCTCCTCTCTCTCTCGCTCTCACGCCTGGTGTGAATGAATTCTGTATTTTAAATGAGTCTAGAGTTTCATTGGTACGTTTTATTTCCCACTAACTGTATACACGAGATAAGTGTACGTATGGTGTAAATGAACTCTGAAGCTGTTCTTTTTTCATCACATACAAGGACAAGAACTGCCACAATAAGTAATGCACCCCTTGCAATTTCTGCCCGCCCTGCTGCAGTTTAGTTCGGTTTCCACGTTAAACTGTGGGTCTAAGGCGGAGTGAAAAGCTTGACCATGCAATTCGGCGAAAAGGAGAAAGTGAAAGGTGTGTAATGATATTTTTTCTGTTTCTGAAACACAAGAAAGGTTTGTCAAAAGAAAATAGACACAGTTGATGTGATCAATACATCACTAAAGAAACTTAACTCTTTCATTTGAGATAAAAAGTTATCTCCCCATTTTACCCCTTTGGTGTGAAAATTAAAATACCGAAATTGATTCTTTATATATATACTAGAAGATTTTTGTGCATCACCATGTTTTCCGCCCATACTAAATTGAGTTTCAACTTTGATTAATTAATGTATTCGGTTTGACTTCTCGCGTAGGCGTGTGGAAAAATTGCATTTAGTTACTGAATTTCTGCTTGGTTGGCTGATAAATGGGTACCTAGGTATCCTACTGGTGGATTAGCCGGCGGTTGAGAGATCGGGGCGATGACATTTCTACCAGACCGGAGTAATGTATTCGGTGGTTTCCACGTTAAACTGTGGGTCTAAGGCGGAGTGAAAAGCTTAACCATTGCAATTCGGCGAAAAGGAGTTAGCTATCATTATTAGTATTGTAATTTGTGCCATCCTATATATATATATATATATATATATATATATTGTGTGTGTGTGTGTGTGTAAATATTTCCATTCCTTTATTTATATTTTTAAAAAAGAAAACAATAAACGTGTGTGTGTGTATAGATTTGAGAATGTTAATGGAACGATTTCTTTTGCTAAGCCAATTGTTTAGTGAATTTTTTAATGTTAATATTGTTTTAATTCACTTTAAGGTGAAAATCCGTTTATATATATATATATATAAGGAATTACAAAATTAAATAAACACAGTTAATATGATTCTTTCCATATATATATATATATATATATATATGAAAATTATTTCACGAAAGTAACACGTGAAAAATATTTATGATGAATAAAACCACGAAGGAAAGGAAACACAAAATGGTGCTCAAGCGCTTTCGTCTAATGACATCCTCAGGAACACTGAAGTACATAAAAAGGTTAAGCCTATATATAGGTTACAGAAAGAAAAAATAAATAACATACATACACACACACATATATACATATGTATATATATATATATACATATATATCTATATATACAAATACATACATACATACATATATATACAATAAACAGAGAAGTAAAAATAAAAAATTAAAAAATTAAAAATTAAAACCTTAAAGGATTACTAGTGAGGCGTACAGATTTGTAGGGAAAAATATCGATTTTTAGCACAAGATCAAATGGATTATAAAAATACAAATTTATAATGGAACTCTGCCCGGGTTTTAACACACTGCTGCCTATGGTCAGGTTTCGATATATATAAAAAAATAAAATGCAAATTAAAAGTTAGTAAAGTAGAAGACAAGTTTACCAAAGATTTAATGTTTTACCCTTCTTATCTAAATCTGTTTTAAAGGAATTCAAAATAACAGGATCGAGTTGAAAAAGACCTTTGCTTATGTTGAAGTTATTTGAAAGTTGGATAATGGCAGACTCAAGAATATTTCTATTAACAATGTTGCTTGAATGGAATAAAACTGAAGCATTATTCCAATCAATACAGTGGGCTAACTCTGACAAATGGACAAAAAGGGCACTGGACAACTGTCCTGTTCTAACGGAATATTGATGCTGTTTTATACGTGTGTGCAAATCCTTTCCCGTCTGACCTATGTAAAAGGAATCACATTGTTTACAACCAATTTTATAGATAATGCCTGAATTATTGGTAGGGCTATTTTTTACTATGATATTTTTCACAATATTGTTATATGAAAGTACTACATTAATATCCAAAAGTTTAAGTACATTAGCAATGCCTAAAAAGCCCGGGAAAAATGGAAGTACTAGGAATACGGAGTCCGGAATACATCGATGCCGAATTGGAAAAAATCAACGGTATTGGAAGTGATTTGTGTTATCCATCTGCGTTTATGGAATCTTGTCTCAACAAGGCAAAACGAACTTTCTATCGTGTCAATATTAACACTCGTACTTTGTCAAAAAATATTTTAGTACTTCCATTTTTCCCGGGCTTTTTAGGCATTGCTAATGTACTTAAACTTTTGGATATTAATGTAGTATTTTCATATAACAATATTGTGAAAAATATCATAGTAAAAAATAGCCCTACCAATAATTCAGGCATTATCTATAAAATTGGTTGTAAACAATGTGATTCCTTTTACATAAGTCAGACGGGAAAGGATTTGCACACACGTATAAAACAGCATCAATATTCCGTTAGAACAGGACAGTTGTCCAGTGCCCTTTTTGTCCATTTGTCAGAGTTAGCCCACTGTATTGATTGGAATAATGCTTCAGTTTTATTCCATTCAAGCAACATTGTTAATAGAAATATTCTTGAGTCTGCCATTATCCAACTTTCAAATAACTTCAACATAAGCAAAGGCCTTTTTCAACTCGATCCTGTTATTTTGAATTCCTTTAAAACAGATTTAGATAAGAAGGGTAAAACATTAAATCTTTGGTAAACTTGTCTTCTACTTTATTAACTTTTAATTTGCATTTTATTTTTTTATATATATCGAAACCTGACCATAGGCAGCAGTGTGTTAAAACCCGGGCAGAGTTCCAGTATAAATTTGTATTTTTATAATCCATTTGATCTTGTGCTAAAAATCGATATTTTTCCCTACAAATCTGTACGCCTCACTGGTAATCCTTTAAGGTTTTAATTTTTAATTTTTTAATTTTTTATTTTTACTTCTCTGTTTATTGTGTATATATGTATGTATGTATGTATGTATGTATTTGTATATATAGATATGTATGTATATATATATATATGTATATATGTGTGTGTGTATGTATGTTATTTATTTTTTCTTTTTTTCTTTCTGTAACCTATATATAGGCTTAACCTTTTTATGTACTTCAGTGTTCCTGAGGATGTCATTAGACGAAAGCGCTTGAGCACCATTTTGTGTTTCCTTTCCTTCGTGGTTTTATTCATCATATATATATATATATAAAGGTAAGGAGAAAGTTGTTCAATTGTGTGTGTGTGTGTGTGTGTGTGTGTGTGTGTGTGTGTGTGTGTGTGTATTTCGTTTGAACTATTATTTTGACGATTGTACGTATTATATTATTTTTTGTGCAGTAGAAGGCAAATTCTCTTTATTTAATTAATAAACATTTTCTTATTGTCAATTTCGATTTTGAGGAGAAAGTCTGTATGCTTTGGTAACGAATTAAAATAAATAGTGGTATCTAGCAACTCACCTTAATAATGTTTACCTGTACAATTAAAATACAAAATGGTATCTGGCAACTCAACCATCATCTATATAAGACCCGCTTGGCTTCGGAGCTGGCAGTTTGATGCGAACTTCGGTCGAATAAAGAACTCTCTCCTTCCCTTCTTAGGTTAAGACTTAGCTTAGTTTCCCTTTGGGGGGTTAGGACATCCCACCTTGTCCCCCCAAAGTCCTTCTCCGTCTATCCTTTCTCGCTTAGGCTAAGGCAACCCCTTTGGGGGGAGGTCATCCTCCCTTCTCCTCCCGAAGATCCCTCCCCTCTCCCCCTTCAGGTGTACCCCTCCCCTCCCCCTTCAGGTGTACCTCCCTCTCCCCCTTCAGGTGTACCCCTCCCCTCTCCCCCTTCAGGTGTACCCCTCCCCCCTTGGCTCCTTCTAAGCCAACTGGCTGATTAGGGGTCTATAAGACAACGCCCACTCGGCTGAAGTCTTAGTGTGCACTTGGCTCCTACCAGGTGAACACCTCTCTTCCTTTCTCTCCTTCTCCTGTCTTTCTCTTGGGGGATAACGCCGCCTCCAAGTTTCATGACCCCTTGTTGCACCTGCAACACCCCACCCCCTTTGCAGCATTGAGTTGTTGCAAACCCCACCCCCATTTGCAACCGCACCCCCTTTGCAATATTGATCATTACCTCTTGCAACATTGCAACATTCCTGCACTCTACCTTTTTTGCGGCTATACTACTGATATCATAGTTTAATTAATTTATCAAATTGGATACCGTACCTGATAACTTCCAATAAGTTTATATTTATTCACTCTCTTTTACTTATATTTTCCATATAATTATGAGAAGAAAAATACATATCACTGTATATTACCTTTTTATTTCGAAAACCAGATTATAAATATTTACTTTAGTGTTTGACTGCATAATAAAATGACATTGCACAGGTCAGGAGTCGTACCTACTTTAACTGTTATGTATGTCTACCGGTGTCATTCTTCTAGGATATACCTGAGCAAATCCGGCCAAATCCTTCCGGCCTGCTTATTACAACAAATCTGAAATTAAAATTTTTTTACTCTCCAAATTCTGACCGTCCACCGGAAGACGGTGGAAGACGGTATGGATCCGCTACTGCTCAACTGCATTTGTTACATATTATGCATTTTACGGTTGTAATAACATACAAAGTAGATAAAGAAAATGTATTGAAAATAATTTATTCTTTAATGTTTTGTATTGTGGTGGGTGAATTTTCATATATCATGTATCATTTGTAATGAACTTTAAGTGATTGTGTAATTTGAGCTGAAATATTAGCCAACAGAGGTCGCTAGTGCTATTATTGTTATCGTTATTATAATTATTGGTAGCGCTTCTCGTGCTTCTCTTGCTGATGTCACTTAACCTCGTCGCCTTGACAGCTGTTGACTGTCACTCTGAACTTGAAGTCGGCCGACGGGAACGTCTGGATTTTGCTGTCAGTCGATACTGGATGTTGGCGGAGAAACAGTTTACAACATTCTGTGTACATTCGAGGTTCAGTCGGTAATCTCAGCGGCCCAATGGTGCAAGTTATATTTGTTTACTATTTCACGAATCGAAACGTTATTAATCTGATTGCAAATATTCGAACTGATAAAGTTATTACCGAACTTATTGTATTTAATAGATTTGTCAAATTGCTTAACAATTCCATGTACGGCGAAACTCCCCTTTTTTCTCTTTACTTATCGATGTACTGTTTGTAGGTCGAAGTCTATGAACAGGGCCGGATTAACCATTAAGCAAAATAAGCCCGTGCTTGGGGCATCAAGGGAAGGGGGGCACCACAGAAATTTTCCATTGTCGGATTTACCATGGATTTATTATACTATTATAATCGCGGCTTATAGCCTATAAGCTGTTGAAAACTGAATTATATATATTCATATATAGTATTTATTTTTTTTCATTGTTTGAATTTGTAGTGAACAACAACCCTTTTGAGAGAATAAATATATTTCGTTGTAATCACACACTTTACGCTTTGCGTTATTATTTTGTTTATATCAAATCTTTGAGCGCCATATTAAAAATACATATAGATTAAATATTTTCGTGTGCTATAGTAAATGTAAAAACAAGATTCAGTCATGCTGAACTTTATAAAATAATTGTAGAAGACAATATTGAGTGTGCCTTCCCAAATGTAGAAATTGCCTTTCGTATATTTTTAACATTAATGGTCACAAATTGCTCAGCTGAGCGTTCATTTTCTCAGTTGAAGTATATTAAAAATACCAACAGAACAACTATGCAACAAGGCAGGCTGGATGCCTTATCTCTACTAAGTATAGAAGCAGATGTGTTACGTAAGATTAGTTTTGAGGATCTGATCAAAGACTTTGCAATTAAAAAAAGTAGGAGAAAACTTTTCAAAATAAGATAGCAGTAAACAGAGCAAAGAGAATAACGGGTCTGATATTGAGAACTTTTAAACGAAGGGATAGGAATGTAATGATCCCCCTACTGAAAACCCTGATAATACCCAAACTGGAATATTGCTCGGTCCTAACATCCCCATATAAAAAAGAAGACATTAGACAGCTGGAGGGGATTCAAAGAAGTTTCACAGCCAAGATCAATGGGTGCAAAGAACTAAATTACTGGGAAAGGTTACGAGAACTAAACCTATATTCACTGGAAAGGAGAAGAGAGAGATACACCATTATTTACACTTGGAAAATAATGGAGAAACTAGTCCCTAATCTTACTCTGAATCCCATAACTCCCCAAACAACGGTGGAAGGTAGAAACGGTAGACTGTGTCGTATTCCCAAATTGAAGGCGAGACAGGGAACATCCTTAACCCTGAAAGAAAATAGTTTTGTAGTGAGAGGACCAAAACTATTTAATCAGCTGCCCAAAGACCTAAGAAACACGAAGGGAGTTGCAGTGGAAATCTTCAAAAGAAGACTTGACGCCTGGCTCAGAACAATCCCCGATGAGCCGGGCGTACCTGGCTATGTGAGGTGGAGAGCGCAAGAATCCAACTCACTACTTCACCAGGCCAACTCGAGAGGAGGGGCGACACGCTTGACCTTCGCGAAATGAGAAATCATCACGTGGAACCTTTGTAAGGTTGTAAGGTAAGGTTGTATAAATGAAGTGGAAGTATACAGTTTGTGAATAAAAAATAAAAATAAAATTATAGACACTTACATTTCTATGGTAGTCCCTTGCGTCGGATCATAAGGAGCGTCATTGCAAATATCATCAACTGTTTGCGTTGGAAATAATCCATCATGGTCAATCGCGTTAAAAAGATTAATTGCAGTCAATGCTGCAGTGTCACCTTCTTGATACAAATCCGGAAAAGTGTAAAGTTCGTGATCCATGGCGGAAGGAATGTTTATTCACTGGCAGAGGGAATGTTTATTCACTGGCGAAAATAGCTACTGTTACCCCCAACTGAAAAATATTTCCTTTTATACGCACAATCACCAAGCTCCGCCCCAAAAGATCAAGAGCAGATGTTCGTAATGATTGGTTGTCAGTGTAACTGGGTGGAGCTATGATAATTTGTGTACCAATCGTAACACCGATATAACGGGTCCATGCTTTGGACGACTAATGGCATCTTTTTATTCTCTCCATAGATTTAATGCTCGTATTACCCCTTGCATCCTCCGTCACGACAATATTTGTATCTATACTCGGTTTTCTCCAATCCCTCCATTTATCCAATATCCATCGCAACAACCGTCTCTATAAAATATTTCCAGAATGTGCATTATTATTTTTTGCGCCCATACTAAATTGAGTCTCAATTTTCGGTTACAAGTTATTTTGCGTCCATACTATATTGAGTCTTCATTTTCGGTTGCAAGTTATTTTGCGCCCATACTAAATTGAGTTTCAAATTTCGGTTGCAAGTTATTTTGCGCCCATACTAAATTGATCCCCAATTTTTCGGGTGCAAATTATTTGGCAACCATACCAAACACAGCTTTCCCAAGATTCCTGACTTGTGGATTTTTACTTCTCGCATAGATGTGTGAATAAATAACCACCCCGGCAGTGCTGGAGCTTAGTTCGGATTCCACGTTAAACGTTAAACCATTGTTACAATTCGGCGAGGAGTTAGTTATTATTATTATTATTATTACAACATAGAAAAATCTACATAGAAAAATCTACATTGATATGCACAAATTGCCTTTGTGCATATCACATTTTGCAGCCACACCATTCCCGGATCAATAATCACTAATGTAATCGAGAGGATTTTATAATAAAGAAATTATAAATATATCCATTCCTTTATTTATTTAAAAAAAAAATAAAAGAATAAACAAAACTCTCTCTCTCTCTCTCTCTCTCTCTCTCTCTCTCTCTCTCTCTCTCTCGCTCTCACGCCTGGTGTGAATGAATTCTGTATTTTAAATGAGTCTAGAGTTTCATTGGTACGTTTTATTTCCCACTAACTGTATACACGAGATAAGTGTACGTATGGTGTAAATGAACTCTGAAGCTGTTCTTTTTTCATCACATACAAGGACAAGAACTGCCACAATAAGTAATGCACCCCTTGCAATTTCTGCCCGCCCGTGCTGCAGTTTAGTTCGGTTTCCACGTTAAACTGTGGGTCTAAGGCGGAGTGAAAAGCTTGACCATTGCAATTCGGCGAAAAGGGAGAAAGTGAAAGGTGTGTAATGATATTTTTTCTGTTTCTGAAACACAAGAAAGGTTTGTCAAAAGAAAATAGACACAGTTGATGTGATCAATACATCACTAAAGAAACTTAACTCTTTCATTTGAGAATAAAAAGTTATCTCCCCAATTTACCCCTTTGGTGTGAAAATTAAAAATACCGAAATTGATTCTTTATATATATATATACTAGAAGATTTTTGTGCATCACCATGTTTTCCGCCCATACTAAATTGAGTTTCAACTTTGATTAATTAATGTATTCGGTTTGACTTCTCGCGTAGGCGTGTGGAAAAATTGCATTTAGTTACTGAATTTCTGCTTGGTTGGCTGATAAATGGGTACCTAGGTATCCTACTGGTGGATTAGCCGGCGGTTGAGAGATCGGGGCGATGACATTTCTACCAGACCGGAGTAATGTATTCGGTGGTTTCCACGTTAAACTGTGGGTCTAAGGCGGAGTGAAAAGCTTAACCATTGCAATTCGGCGAAAAGGAGTTAGCTATCATTATTAGTATTGTAATTTGTGCCATCCTATATATATATATATATATATATATATATTGTGTGTGTGTGTGTGTGTAAATATTTCCATTCCTTTATTTATATTTTTAAAAAAGAAAACAATAAACGTGTGTGTGTGTATAGATTTGAGAATGTTAATGGAACGATTTCTTTTGCTAAGCCAATTGTTTAGTGAATTTTTTAATGTTAATATTGTTTTAATTCACTTTAAGGTGAAAATCCGTTTATATATATATTATATAAGGAATTACAAAATTAAATAAACACAGTTAATATGGTATCCGGAATACATCGATGCCGAATTGGAAAAAATCAACGGTATTGGAAGTGATTTGTGTTATCCATCTGCGTTTATGGAATCTTGTCTCAACAAGGCAAAACGAACTTTCTATCGTGTCAATATTAACACTCGTACTTTGTCAAAAATATTTTAGTACTTCCATTTTTCCCGGGCTTTTTAGGCATTGCTAATGTACTTAAACTTTTGGATATTAATGTAGTATTTTCATATAACAATATTGTGAAAAATATCATAGTAAAAAATAGCCCTACCAATAATTCAGGCATTATCTATAAAATTGGTTGTAAACAATGTGATTCCTTTTACATAAGTCAGACGGGAAAGGATTTGCACACACGTATAAAACAGCATCAATATTCCGTTAGAACAGGACAGTTGTCCAGTGCCCTTTTTGTCCATTTGTCAGAGTTAGCCCACTGTATTGATTGGAATAATGCTTCAGTTTTATTCCATTCAAGCAACATTGTTAATAGAAATATTCTTGAGTCTGCCATTATCCAACTTTCAAATAACTTCAACATAAGCAAAGGCCTTTTCAACTCGATCCTGTTATTTTGAATTCCTTTAAAACAGATTTAGATAAGAAGGGTAAAACATTAAATCTTTGGTAAACTTGTCTTCTACTTTATTAACTTTTAATTTGCATTTTATTTTTTTATATATATCGAAACCTGACCATAGGCAGCAGTGTGTTAAAACCCGGGCAGAGTTCCAGTATAAATTTGTATTTTTATAATCCATTTGATCTTGTGCTAAAAATCGATATTTTTCCCTACAAATCTGTACGCCTCACTGGTAATCCTTTAAGGTTTTAATTTTTAATTTTTTAATTTTTTATTTTTACTTCTCTGTTTATTGTGTATATATGTATGTATGTATGTATGTATGTATTTGTATATATAGATATGTATGTATATATATATATGTATATATGTGTGTGTGTATGTATGTTATTTATTTTTTCTTTTTTTCTTTCTGTAACCTATATATAGGCTTAACCTTTTTATGTACTTCAGTGTTCCTGAGGATGTCATTAGACGAAAGCGCTTGAGCACCATTTTGTGTTTCCTTTCCTTCGTGGTTTTATTCATCATATATATATATATATAAAGGTAAGGAGAAAGTTGTTCAATTGTGTGTGTGTGTGTGTGTGTGTGTGTGTGTGTGTGTTGTGTGTGTGTGTATTTCGTTTGAACTATTATTTTGACGATTGTACGTATTATATTATTTTTTGTGCAGTAGAAGGCAAATTCTCTTTATTTAATTAATAAACATTTTCTTATTGTCAATTTCGATTTTGAGGAGAAAGTCTGTATGCTTTGGTAACGAATTAAAATAAATAGTGGTATCTAGCAACTCACCTTAATAATGTTTACCTGTACAATTAAAATACAAAATGGTATCTGGCAACTCAACCATCATCTATATAAGACCCGCTTGGCTTCGGAGGGCAGTTTGATGCTGGCAGTTTTGATGCGAACTTCGGTCGAATAAAGAACTCTCTCCTTCCCTTCTTAGGTTAAGACTTAGCTTAGTTTCCCTTTGGGGGGTTAGGACATCCCACCTTGTCCCCCCAAAGTCCTTCTCCGTCTATCCTTTCTCGCTTAGGCTAAGGCAACCCCTTTGGGGGGAGGTCATCCTCCCTTCTCCTCCCGAAGATCCCTCCCCTCTCCCCCTTCAGGTGTACCCCTCCCCTCTCCCCCTTCAGGTGTACCCCTCCCCTCTCCCCCTTCAGGTGTACCCCTCCCCCCTTGGCTCCTTCTAAGCCAACTGGCTGATTAGGGGTCTATAAGACAACGCCCACTCGGCTGAAGTCTTAGTGTGCACTTGGCTCCTACCAGGTGAACACCTCTCTTCCTTTCTCTCCTTCTCCTGTCTTTCTCTTGGGGGATAACGCCGCCTCCAAGTTTCATGACCCCTTGTTGCACCTGCAACACCCCACCCCCTTTGCAGCATTGAGTTGTTGCAAACCCCACCCCCATTTGCAACCGCACCCCCTTTGCAATATTGATCATTACATCTTGCAACATTGCAACATTCCTGCACTCTACCTTTTTTGCGGCTATACTACTGATATCATAGTTTAATTAATTTATCAAATTGGATACCGTACCTGATAACTTCCAATAAGTTTATATTTATTCACTCTCTTTTACTTATATTTTCCATATAATTATGAGAAGAAAAATACATATCACTGTATATTACCTTTTTATTTCGAAAACCAGATTATAAATATTTACTTTAGTGTTTGACTGCATAATAAAATGACATTGCACAGGTCAGGAGTCGTACCTACTTTAACTGTTATGTATGTCTACCGGTGTCATTCTTCTAGGATATACCTGAGCAAATCCGGCCAAATCCTTCCGGCCTGCTTATTACAACAAATCTGAAATTAAAATTTTTTACTCTCCAAATTCTGACCGTCCACCGGAAGACGGTGGAAGACGGTATGGATCCGCTACTGCTCAACTGCATTTGTTACATATTATGCATTTTACGGTTGTAATAACATACAAAGTAGATAAAGAAAATGTATTGAAAATAATTTATTCTTTAATGTTTTGTATTGTGGTGGGTGAATTTTCATAATCATGTATCATTTGTAATGAACTTTAAGTGATTGTGTAATTTGAGCTGAAATATTAGCCAACAGAGGTCGCTAGTGCTATTATTGTTATCGTTATTATAATTATTGGTAGCGCTTCTCGTGCTTCTCTTGCTGATGTCACTTAACCTCGTCGCCTTGACAGCTGTTGACTGTCACTCTGAACTTGAAGTCGGCCGACGGGAACGTCTGGATTTTGCTGTCAGTCGATACTGGATGTTGGCGGAGAAACAGTTTACAACATTCTGTGTACATTCGAGGTTCAGTCGGTAATCTCAGCGGCCCAATGGTGCAAGTTATATTTGTTTACTATTTCACGAATCGAAACGTTATTAATCTGATTGCAAATATTCGAACTGATAAAGTTATTACCGAACTTATTGTATTTAATAGATTTGTCAAATTGCTTAACAATTCCATGTACGGCGAAACTCCCCTTTTTTCTCTTTACTTATCGATGTACTGTTTGTAGGTCGAAGTCTATGAACAGGGCCGGATTAACCATTAAGCAAAATAAGCCCGTGCTTGGGGCATCAAGGGAAGGGGGGCACCACAGAAATTTTCCATTGTCGGATTTACCATGGATTTATTATACTATTATAATCGCGGCTTATAGCCTATAAGCTGTTGAAAACTGAATTATATATATTCATATATAGTATTTATTTTTTTTCATTGTTTGAATTTGTAGTGAACAACAACCCTTTTGAGAGAATAAATATATTTCGTTGTAATCACACACTTTACGCTTTGCGTTATTATTTTGTTTATATCAAATCTTTGAGCGCCATATTAAAAATACATATAGATTAAATATTTTCGTGTGCTATAGTAAATGTAAAAACAAGATTCAGTCATGCTGAACTTTATAAAATAATTGTAGAAGACAATATTGAGTGTGCCTTCCCAAATGTAGAAATTGCCTTTCGTATATTTTTAACATTAATGGTCACAAATTGCTCAGCTGAGCGTTCATTTTCTCAGTTGAAGTATATTAAAAATACCAACAGAAAACTATGCAACAAGGCAGGCTGGATGCCTTATCTCTACTAAGTATAGAAGCAGATGTGTTACGTAAGATTAGTTTTGAGGATCTGATCAAAGACTTTGCAATTAAAAAAAGTAGGAGAAAACTTTTCAAAATAAGATAGCAGTAAACAGAGCAAAGAGAATAACGGGTCTGATATTGAGAACTTTTAAACGAAGGGATAGGAATGTAATGATCCCCCTACTGAAAACCCTGATAATACCCAAACTGGAATACTGCTCGGTCCTAACATCCCCATATAAAAAGAAGACATTAGACAGCTGGAGGGGATTCAAAGAAGTTTCACAGCCAAGATCAATGGGTGCAAAGAACTAAATTACTGGGAAAGGTTACGAGAACTAAACCTATATTCACTGGAAAGGAGAAGAGAGAGATACACCATTATTTACACTTGGAAAATAATGGAGAAACTAGTCCCTAATCTTACTCTGAATCCCATAACTCCCCAAACAACGGTGGAAGGTAGAAACGGTAGACTGTGTCGTATTCCCAAATTGAAGGCGAGACAGGGAACATCCTTAACCCTGAAAGAAAATAGTTTTGTAGTGAGAGGACCAAAACTATTTAATCAGCTGCCCAAAGACCTAAGAAACACGAAGGGAGTTGCAGTGGAAATCTTCAAAAGAAGACTTGACGCCTGGCTCAGAACAATCCCCGATGAGCCGGGCGTACCTGGCTATGTGAGGTGGAGAGCGCAAGAATCCAACTCACTACTTCACCAGGCCAACTCGAGAGGAGGGGCGACACGCTTGACCTTCGCGAAATGAGAAATCATCACGTGGAACCTTTGTAAGGTTGTAAGGTAAGGTTGTATAAATGAAGTGGAAGTATACAAAAATAAACATTATTTTCCATCTTACTGTAAGTTTTGTTTCATTTCAAAAAATAAAATTTTATTTTATGGTTTATTTTTGTTTATATTTTGAATTACATATATATGGGGCACCAAAATCTTTTAAGTGCTTAGGGCCTCTAAAGGTCTTAATCCGGCCCTGTCTATGAATAAAGGTTTAACGGCACGAGGCGTTTGAGGTCACCTGACACTACAGAAAACAAGAACAATAAATAACTTTTCATTACTTTTCGAGAGAGAGAAAGTTGTGTGGAGTATAGTAATTATAAAGAGTAAACATAAGTTGTAAATTATCGTATAGTCATTTTAATTTTAGTTTGACAGTCCATGAATGAGATGAGAAGATTTGGTAATACAGGGTGTACACAATTTATCTTTACAACTTCGCTCTCTAATAAAAATATTAAAAAACGAGGTACACATACCGTTTTTGCGCCATCTGTGAAAAAAATAATAAAGTTTCTCGTGATAGTTGTCAGATGTCAGATTATTGTACAGGGTATACACAAATTATGAAATTGGTACGAAACTCCCTTAACATGCATTTCCCAAATCGGTGGATTGGCAGTCGGGGGCCCATCTCTTGGCCGGCCAGATCACCAGACATAACACCCTGTGACTTTTTTCTATGGGGTTATGTGAAAGACTGTGCACACAACTCCAGTGGCCAACATCGATGATTTGAAGACCAGAATTGCTGCTGCTGTTGCAAGAGTTAACGTTGAAATGTTGCAGCGTACATGGATGGAGGTTATGTGAAACTTTGTTACTTTCTCTCACAGATGGCGCTAAAACGGTATGTGTACCTCGTTTCCTAAAATTTTTATTTGAGAAAGAAGTTGTAAAGATAATTTGTGTATATCCTGTAGTTAAACTATGGTTAAAGCAAACTCTACTAGGGAGTCTTATAAAGCTTCATTTTATTTACAAATTTCTTCAAAAATTGACTCGCAGCGTCCTATGAATTGAATTATACAAATTACAAACGTCATTCACCAGTATGAACTTGAGGTCGGGGTGGATGGATATATAGCAACAACAAACAAAACATCTTTATTGCGGATCATTCACAATCCATAGCCATTTAACCTAACGTACAAGTACATTAGTACAATCGTACCTATTATACACTGAACTTAATACAAAAATAAGGCCAACATAGCTACTTAATCTTGCATACTGTACAAATACAAAAATAAGACCAGCATAGCCACTTAACCTGACATACTAGTACAAAAATAGGACCAGCATAGCCACTTAACCTGACATACTAGTACAAAAATAAGGCCAGCATAGCCATTTAACCTAACATACAAATACAATCTTATTATAACACATAACTTAATATGCATATACAATCTTTGCTACATTACAAAAATAAGGTATTGTAAACCAGCAGTTGTCTGAACCAAGACTGCCATATAGGCGAGAGGTACACAAACACATTAGAGCTGTTTTGAACTCTAGTAATGAAATTATATATATTCTTCTGGATTAACATTTAGCTGGTAGGTAGGTTACGGGTAGTAAACATAAAACTGGCACTGCACCATTTTGGTTCCCTACATACTGTAGCATACGGAAAGTATTACTATAAGCAACAGAGTTTATTCATAGTAGTTTTTGTGTAGTTCCACCACAGATGGGATGTATACAATGCAGTACAGTAAGTTCTAAAAAGATAAGTTTTAACTGATTCTGAATACATACCAAATTTCCTTACTAGCATGTTACCCTCTACATACAGCTTTTTACGTTGCTTCTTGAGGTGACGTATGTGTACACACACACACACACACACACACACACACACACACACACACACACACATATATTATATATATATATATATATATATATATATATATATATATTTATATATATTTATATATATATGCTAAATTGGGTCTGTATCGAAGGAGTGACATTTCAAAGGAGTGACATAACAAAGGAGTGACATAAATACCGTAACGAAGGAGTGACATAACGAAGGAGTGACAAATCGGAGATAAAATTCAAAGGAGTATAATTATTAAAATTTTATTTAAAAAAACAAAATTTGTTAGAATTGTTAAAATTAAGATTTTATTTCAAAAACTAGAAACCTAACCTAACCTAACCTAACCTAACAGTTGCAAGCCTCTCTTCCCTCTGGATTTGTCCTTTCTTCTTCTTTCTTGGTATTTTCGCGCTGAATTGTCTTGCGCTGAATTGTCTTTGCGCTGAATTGTCTTGCGCTGAATTGTCCTGCGCTGAATTGTCGGGTCACGGGTCTATAGCTTCTAAATTAGTAAAATAGGAGTAAGTTGGTCGGGGTTGGGACGCTGGCAAAAGTGGTAGGCCCTGAAAGAAGTTCTAAATCAAAGCACCTGTAAGTACCTTTTATGTCTATTTGATAACTTATTACCTAACGGGGTCTAACATCCACACGTTATTACATTTGGCGACGAGGATGGGATTTGGTTGTTTGAAAAATTGGATGTAGCTTAGCCTAGTGTCGGTCGTTCGATTTGGTTGGTTTGTGTCGGTAAGCAACCTTACTATAGCTTAGGTCCCTCCGGCCTAACTCTAATATTAATTCCAACTCAGCCCTAACTCCATTACAATTTCCTATTCAGCCCTAAATGGGGAGTAACTTCATCAAATTTGAACCCTACCTAACCTACTTCACGTTATTTGACCTAAATTGATTTTGGTCTAGCATGTCGGTGATTGGCCATGTAAGTCCCTACGAAGACTCTGAGGAGGACTTCGAAGCTTATGCCACTCGGGTGAAGTTGTTTTTCGAGGCAAATTCAATTCCTGATGCTAAGAAAGTACCTACTTTCCTAACTATGATAGGCCCTAAACTTTTAGCTTAGTCACGGACCTAGTTACTGTACTCCTAAAGCACCGTAAATTTGCACCTACAGTGAATTGGTACAGGCCCTAACCAATCACTACACACCCCCAGTAGTTCTGATCTATGAACGTTTTAAATTTTATTCTAGGTATCAGACTGCTAATGAAAGCATTGTAGAGTTTGTTGCAGGTATAAAAGCCTATGCCCGTATTTGTAAATTTGAGGACAAATTAGACGAAATGTGAAGAGATAGGTTTGTAATGGGTCTCAAAGAGGAGTCTACCCAGAGAGCACTATTAGCTATAGAGGACCTAACTTTTAGTCAGGCTGTAGAAGTAGCTGCGGCTAGAGAAGCAGCCGCTGAAGATATAAAGCCGAACACGTAAATAGCTTTAAATCTTCTAAGCCTGGCAGACCTAATGAGCCTACTAGAGTTAGACAAACTAATAAAAGATATGCTGCGAATACGACTAAACCTACTAATTCGAACGCTATGCAGGAGGAAAAGCCTTCCAAGCCATGTGCTGGGTTGGAATACACCAGTGGAAGAAGGACTGTTCGTTTAAAGAAGCACTTTGCCGAAACTGTAGTAAAATAGGGCACATAGCTAATGTTTGTTTTTCAAAGAAAAAAGTGTGAAAATTCGAATTATAACATTTCTAGTGGTAATCCTCCAAATGGAAATACTTCGAACATTGGAGTGGAGTACCTATTTTATGAGCAACAAAGTGGTGATAATTCGGGTCCATATATTGTAAGTGTAGGCCTAAATGGAATTACAGTTCCTCTAGAGCAGGGGTTCTCACTTTTTGTCATTTTATACCCTCTGATTCATCAGACAATCAGCTAGTACCCCTATGGAAAACTAATACGTGTGGGTAGTTGGGAGGTAACGAAAATGGTCCACTGAGTAGGTAGGTAGTTAATGTAACAATTATTAAACTCTTTTTATGTCAATGACTGGGTGGATGAAACCAATTAGTTGCTCACCAGAGTTATTCTCCACACTAGTATTTATATACTGTGTGATAGAGCGTGCTTGGTGGTAGAGCGTGCTTGGTGGTATTGAAACACACTACCAATCAACCAACAAACAAAAAAGAAGCTGGTGGAAAAAGCCGGACCAAAGAACATGCAAGGAGAGCGGCATGGCGAACGAAGGGGCTTGAAACTGAAGAGCGGAAAACCAGCAAGTGAGCTCAACTAAATTAAGCAACTAGAAGAAGGACTCCAAGAAGAAGATCAGGCCTGACTAAGGAGACCAGGATTTATCTAATAACACTCAGTAAGTGAGCAATTGTATTTCTAAGCCCCAGTTTAGTGATAACATTTAAACTAGGTTCAGTTAAATTAGGTATACATTGTGGTCTAAGACTTAGCATCAACTCGTAGCTTAACAAAGGCTAAGGTAAATTACCCTAACCTAATTTGGTGAGGAATCCTACTGTGGACCTCAATTTACTCTACCCGCTCTGGACCATTTCTGGAATCTCTAGGCTGACCCATACAAGCTAGGCTTAACCTACTCTACAGTTAGACTGGAGGTATTAGGGGTGGGTTAATTGTGGACCAATTTATACAGAGCATTTTTCACATTGGTAGCCCGTGTGGGGATATTTACGTACTTTAGGCTTTACTTATTTAGGTTTTACTTACTTTACAATTAAAAAAGAAGCGTGGGAAGTTGGGTGCTGTTACTAAGGCCATCAACACTTTTAATAATATTACACAACCAGGCGAGGAAGATTTAGTGTGTAATTTATAAATTGGATAGATTTAAGGGAGTTTATAATAGCTAGCGATGAGAGTACTTTAAAGTTAGTTGAAACTTGAACCTGAAATGGCTGATGAACAACTTACAAACCTTTACTCTGATAATGAGCAACAGGTATTCTCAATTGAACAGCGCAGAAAGGAACTACAGTCTACAGTCTTGTTTGAATGACTTAACACCAAATAAACCCGTTTCTGATTTTAATCAAAGTAGAGCTAACTTCAACAAAATTTAAGTGGCACGCCAAATCCCGAGTCACAAGAATTTAGGGCGAAGTTACCCATTTTAGTAGTGCCAACATTTGATGGAGACGGGACACAATTCCCATCTTTCATTGAAAAATTTGAGAGTTCAATAGGTAGTAAACCTTATATTCCTCCTGTTGATAAGTTTAGCTATTTAATTAGTTTCCTTAAAGGTCCAGCCTATAACTGACAGCCTATTTATTAGCTGTGGGTGATTCATATATATACTTGTCACAATCTTCAACACGACTATTCCCTTACCTTCAACAACACACAAATCAATCCTTCCTCTTCTCTTAACATTCTTGGTGTTTCCTTTTCTCGTGACCTTTCCTCGAAAGATCACATACTTTCTTTCTAAAGCATCTTCTAAGAGGTTAGGTGTGCTGTATCGCCTCCGCGGTTTCTTCACTCACTTCCACTCAGTTGCTGTCTCTGTACAGAGGTCTTGTTCGCCTCTGTATGGAATATGCTTCTCATGTGTGGGGTGGTTCAACCCACACAGCAGTACTTGACTGGGCGGCATCAAAGACTTTTCGTTTCATCAATTCCCCGCCTCTTACTGATTGTCTTCAATCTCTCTCTTTTCGCCGCAATGTTGCCTCGCTCTCTCTTTACTATCGCTATCATAACGGACATTGCTCTTCTGAACTCTCTAACTGCATACCTCCTCCTTTAATGAGAGCACGCAGTACCACACTTTCTACACTTTCTCATTCCTTTTCTGTCCAACTATCTAATGCAAGGGTTAATCGGTATTTTCAGTCTTTCATTTACTCAACCGGTCAACTCTGAAACAATCTTCCTCAATCCATGTTTCCTCCTGTCTATGACCTCCCATCTTTCAAACGCAGAGTGTCTAGGCATCTCGAAAACCTCAGACCTTGATTTGGCTCTCTTTTTCTATGGGAGGGGCGTTTTTGCGGGCATTTGCCCTTGGCCCCTCCTTTCTACATAAAAAAAAGCTATTGATCTCTTGAAACGTAAATACATTAATAAAGATGAGATTATATTTGAATTAGCTGGACAAATTGTTAATTTTGCACCCGTAAAAGATAACCATAATGATATGGAAAGATTTTATTCAAAATTAGAAGCTATTATGGGACAACTGGTTAGCAATGAGATAGATGTTAAAGCTTCATCTTGGCTCATACAAGGTGCAGTTCTTAGTTGCCTTCCTTTGAGGATTAAAGATGTTTTAGTTCAAAAGACGGGAGAAAATTATCCTAATCTTGAAAACATCAGAAAACACTTTCCAATTTGCCTAATTAATTTCAAATTGAGAAATAGTTCATCACAAAATAAGACCCACACTATGGATAAACCATAGACTGTCTCCAAAAACTAACTATCTACAGTCAAACAGACAAAATTTCATGCTGTAGACTCAAATATGACCAACTATACCACAAGGACACCTACATTACAGAACTTTAATGTAACTGCTATCTCAACTTAAACACCACATTGTAAATTTTGTGCAAGTGATGAACACAGTACTGGGTGTGGCAAATATTCAGACTTTAGCTCAATATCTAAAAGATGTGAACAGTTGAACCTATGTAAAAAGTGTACTGGCCAGGGACATTATAAGAGACTGTAAATCTGGGTTAAAATTCAATTGTAAGTTTTGTAAAAGGCTAAGACATGTCACATCAATGTGTGGTTCACAAAAGTGTCCAAACAACAAGATTCAAACTCAAAAGATACCTCCTCCAAACAAAGATAATCAAGAAAATGCCACTTTCATGGGACATTTTGTTTGTTCAAATAACGTAGCAAAAAACACTGAGGTTCTTTTACGAACTATTACTTTGGACTTAGTGAATGGTGAGGGTAGCACCACTCCAGTGAGATGTCTTATAGAGTCTTGTTCTCAACAAACATTTGCATTTGTTTCACAAAATTTAGTCACTCAATTGGGTTTGACCCCAAACCCAAATGAACAAGAACTCAATATCACATCCTTTGTTAAGGATGACTGAAACAAAAATAGCTATAAACAAACAAAAAACAAAACATCTTTATTGCGGATCATTCACAATCCATAGCCACTTAACCTAACATACAAGTACAATCTTACGTATACATTGAACTTAATACAAAAATAATATAAAAATAAGGGCAACATAGCCACTTAACCTAGCATGCTGGCATACTATTTGATTAATTATCTGATAATTTTATGTATATTGTTATTACCTGAGATATCTTATAACACTTACAACACTTATTATAACGTAGCCACTTGCTATAACACTTATTATAACATAGCCACTTGCTATAACACTTATTATAACATAGCCACTTGCTATAACACTTATTATAACATAGCCACTTGCTATAACACTTATTATAACACAACTTAATATGCATATATAATCTTTGCTACATTCCAAAAATAAGGTATTATAAACCAGCAGTTGTCTGAACCAAGAATGCCATATAGGTGAGAGGTACATAGTATCTGAAGAGAGGACATTGTACAATAACACATTAGAGCTGTTTTGGACTCTAGTAATGAAATTATATATATTCTTCCGGATTAACACTTGGCTGGTTGGTAGGTTACGCGTAGTAAACATAAAACTGGCTCTGCACCATTTTGGTTCCCTACATAGCATACGAAAAATATTATTATAAGCAACAGAGTTTATTCATGTAGTACAATAAGTTCTAAAAGAGTAAATTTTAACTGATTCTGAACACATACCAAATTTCCTTACTAGCATGTTACCCTATACAATAATTAGGCCGGGTCGTTTTTGCTTGAAAAAAAAATTTGGGGGAAGTTTAATTTACCCTGTATTACGAAAGTTTGTTTACCTACATAGGAAGTATCATGACAAAGTTTCAAGCTTTTATATAAATATTTTGAGGTTCCACAAGTCACTTAAAGTTTTGGTGATTTTTTTCCGATACTCCGTATAGTAAGCTACAGCTCTTTGCTGACTTGCCATGATAGTTTACGAGGCAAATCACCCAGAATTCACCACGAGGAGGTGGCTGTAGGTCGAATTCCACACTATGCCCAGCCCAACCTCCCTTCCATTAGTTTTTACATGCAGTTTATTGACATTTGTATTCGCATTTTGACTCAAATATAGGCATGTTTGATCTTGAAGCAATTCTTGCCTTTATAAAACCATCTCTATTTTCCTGGCCACAGACAGAAGCTAATGCTTCTGTTACAAGTTTGACATGTCTTTCCACAGCTTGTGAATGAAATGGATACTTTTTCAATAGAGGGTTAGTTTCATCACACCTTTTCATAAGCTCTAACTGGGTGTTTGTCAAGCTTTTTGTCAGAGGTGGTTCATGTCTTGGGTAGTCTCCAAATCGAATTAAATCTGTGTAGTCTCTTGCCAAGAAATTAATTTTAGGCCGTCTAAATTCTCTAATGCCCGAGGACACACTTTCCCTGGCTAAGAAAATGCGCCGGAAAGCTAACTCTCTCATCACTTGCCTTTCATCAAATAACATCGAGACCAATAAAGTTTCTGGGTGAGCAAAATATGCCCCTCTTTCAATAACAGGATCAATGACTGCCTTAAGCTCATCAGATAGGTATCTTGAACTAGATATCATAAACCAGAGGTGCCTTGGTCCCTGGTAATAGTAAGGATTTCGCTTTATATTAAACCACGTTGGGGCGTAAACGCGAACAATGAATTCGGTCAGAGTTTTCAAGTTTTCTGACGGCTTTTTGGTCACAACATAAAGTCTAACTATCCTGTTGGCTGTCGTAAGCCATCTGGCATGGTTCAAAGAACCTGGGTTGCGGTTTTCAAGGTTTTGGGAACATTGGCCTTCTATGACTGCATTACAAATTTCTGAGATACTTTTGATCTTGGTTTAGATCGAGATCCCCCGGAATAGAAGGCATACATATTATTTGATTTGATTGCTTCAAACTTGAAAACTGGTATCTTTTCGCAAGCAGTAAGACTTTTGCCAACATTTCCAGGAAGGGATTTTGGTCCTTTGGTTTTATCATCCAAATAATTAAACAAATGGCGGAGAGGTAGCTCATTGGTATGCAGCAAACACACGAACCAATGAAAAGGAGTATTGTAATGTACCTCTAGTTGCCTGATAACTCCATTATGTATGCCAGTGTTTACATTGGTTCCATCACATTCAATAACCTTCAGATTGTCTACCTTAATATTGTTACTGTTAAGAAACTTTATTACTCCCTTAGAAATGTTAGTTGAATTTCCAGTCACAGGAGTGAAGTGCCCAAGATATTTTGATTCTGGTTCAGCTATAAGTGTGATGTGTTCCTCAGTAATTGTTGTACTGTAGTACCTCCCATCCTTAAAGATATTTGCTTTAGTTAAGTCCTTTCTTCCATCAAAATACAATGTTTCTCTACTTTCTTCACTTGATTTACTCAACTCCTCTCTGATCTTCTTTCTTTGCCGTCTCACCTTATTCTTATCCACAACATTGTGATAATCTTCAGAGGTTATGAGGCCAAAATCTTCCAGAACAGCAGAGGCAACGGCTGCACCAGCTCTGTCTGATATTCCGAATCGGTCACAAGTTTTTGCTAATGAAGGCAATTTGCGAGTGAGCTTATGTGCTTCACCTGATTTCTTTATACCTTCCTCAATGTGATCATCATCATCAGGCTCTCTATCTGTATCTCTTGATGTGTCAGAATCAGGAATTGTATGAAAGTTATCCCAGTCCATTGGTTCTTCCCTGGAAGTGGATGTGTTATTGATATCTCCATCTTCAATGTTTTTAGAAAATCGTGCTCTTTCTTGTTCTTTGCGCTCAGATCTTATTTGCAGTTTCTTCGTTGTCTGTAAATCAATACTGCTTATTGCCATTTTTCGTGCACCTCTTTGGTCAATTAGGAAAGAACGTTCCATGGCAGGAACTTTTAGCTCTTTTTCACAAGTGTAAGAAAACAGATCATGGCATTTGCAGGCAGCAATATCAAAAAGTCTTTGATGTTTGGATTTGAACGCGGTCGTTTAGATTCAAAATCTTTCCTTTTTCTACCAGTCTTCATCATATTTTTAAATTTTTCATGACAATCCTTTACTCTGGCTAATATTTGCTGTTCTGATATTGTTGGAATTGATGCACTTTTCCAGATCTCTTTTACCTTTGAGGCTTTGATGCAACTATTCTTGCCACATCCAGAGCTGGGCAATAAATACATTGAATGTATTTAAATACTAAATACTAAATACATGGGAGAAATGTATTTAAATACTAAATACTAAATACATTTTACGAATGTATTTAGATACTAAATACAAAATACATCAATTGTATTTAAATACATTTGTAAATACATTTTAAATGCATGCAAATTTTAACATATGCATTCACTAATTCATGTTTTGATAAATTTATACTTTAGGAGACACGGTGAACTTCGAAATAAATACACCACTCGATAGATCAGACGATTTTAAAAGCTTTTTCATCAATGAATTTTCCATCGCAAATTGGATTGATTGCAACGAGTTAGTTACACAGGCCCACTTAAGGCAGAGCCGTTTTGTACGATTATTCGGTCAATTTCAAGATATTTTTTGATGTCTAAAAAAACACCTTCAGATGAGTGTACAGATTCGTTGTAGCATTGCTTGCAGCAGAGACTTCGTGTTTACACAGCAAGCAGGTGCACTTTACCTTATTACCGTCTTTAGATTTAATTTTAAAGTATTTTCCATCAAACAGAGGGTGCACTAAATTGTTATTTGCAGATATATCACTGTTTGATTCACCGGATTTGCTTGTTGAAGCCATAAAACGCACACGATAAAGAAATCAACCGCTTTCGACTAAGAGTGGCACACAACTGATTGAACTGACACGTTGAAACATGAACCATGCTGTACTACACTGTCGACGCGTCGTACTGTGCTAGTACAGAACGTGTATTAAACCAGTAAAAGTATTTACATTTTTATATTTTGAGTATTTAAATACACTGTATTTAAATACTCATTAAAGTATTTAAATACTATATTTAAATACATGAAAAACAATGTATTTATAAATACAGTTCTAAATACACAAATGTATTTAAATATGTATTTAAATACAAATGTATTTAAATACTGCCCAGCTCTGGCCACATCATTAGCATTTGGCTCTTTTTTCCCCTCACTAGCTATAAGTAAGAGATATCTTGTTTGTAAATATTCTTTTAAAACGTCTTCATATAGGGGAAGTTGATTTCCACTGAGCTCAGCTTTCCTAAAACGGGAAACAGCTGGACTCATGATTTTTTCAACAGTTGCTTGCACTTTTACGGCCTCAGCCATTTCGGATAATTTGGGAAAGTCACTCTGTTAGTGTAACAACGCGTATTTAACTATTCAAATAATTAATTCTGAAAAGAAAAATTGTATGAAAGTATATATATTCTGGACGAAACACAGTCAAGAAAAAACTCAATAGCAACAAGAATACAAAAAATAAGAAAATCTTAATAAAAAATCATAATTGCCAAATAATTAATAAAGTTTACGTATTTAAATAAAGTTTTAAAAGTTTTAAAGTTTTTGTAATGTTTTACGTTTTACTTGCAATCTTCAGAGGACTTGCGGAACATCTAAAACTTGATCAATTTAGTTTTTTTAATCATTGTTGACAGGCACGTGCACAGGGGGGGAGGGCTTGGGGGGCTTGAGCCCCTGCCCTTTTTCTTCTTCATATCAAAAGTGCCCTTTTTAGTCAAAATTCATAAATATATTGATTCGACATAAATTTGAATTAATTAGTTATATTTTTATTTAGTTACTGCTACTTCAGCAGATTTTCAAAACTGGAATTACTTTGATCTATGATTTTTTTATTAGAATAATAAACTTAACATACCGTTACTATTATTTTGTCAATCAGGGAGGGCGTCCCTAGTGGTAACACTGACTGCAGCTGTTCACTGTTGATTGCGTCTCTCGGGTATGTGGGTGTATTGTTTACTGTTTGTTTATTTTACGTTAACCTAAGCTAACTAGTGATTTCTCACTGATAATTATGGTAAGTTGGAATCCAAAGCAGTGTGACATTACTCCAAAAAATATTGTATGACATTACTCGTAAAGTTGGTAAAAACGTCCACGTCCCCTACTTAGTCTTAGTACTGGCATGAATTTCATTAAATTAATAAATGATTTATTAAACAACATATCATAACCTTTTCATTTTTAATATGAAATTGATTTTTAAAAACAATACAATTTTCTTTAAAAGTGAATAAAAATACCTAGATTATTTATTATAAAACGATGCAATTTTTCCGCAGGACGACAATTACGGTAGATCCTTCTGCCCTTTATCCTGCTGATTGATACTTATAAAAGTTATAAGTAAAGTAACTATTTAGAAATTGCATGCTATTAAATATTGTGAATTTGGTTAACAAAAGCTTAATTAGGTCTACTGCCTAGATTAGATTAGATTAGGCCTAAGATAATAAAAGTGAAGGGAAATATATTTTTGAAGCAATTTTTTTTTTTTACTTTCAGAACTAAAAATGCCACGCAAGGAAAGGCTTAAGAAACGGAGAGATAAGGAACTCCAAGCTTTAGCATGTGGCAATACAACCTTGTCGAAATGGTTCCTCGCCTTTTTACAACAAATTTTCATTTATTTTCTTTAATCAGCTTTATATACAAAAATAATGCATTGAATTTAATGGAATTTAAGAATATTTACCACATACAATTTTAAAATTTTTCTTTGTGTGTGTGTACATATATATAGCCTATATGGCATTGAGGATTTCATTTTTAAAAATGTTAGGGGAGTGCCCTTTTTTCAACTGAGCCCCTGCCCTTCTGAAAGTCTGTGCACGTCACTGATTGTTGAGCATTTATAGTGCATCTACAAATTTCTTGGACACAGGCATGTGGAAATTCACAAATTTAATTTTTCGACCCGGCCTACGTACATACAGCTTTTTACGTTCCTCTCAGTATCAAGTTCATCTCGCAGCTCGTGAGTAATTACATGACCTAAGTATTTACATGTCTTTGACAGGTATAGTCTGACCATTCATTTCAAAAGACCCACATGATAGATGTTTCAGTAGATTACACCTAAAAATCAAAATACAGCTCTTTGCCCCATTATAGTTGATGTCATTTTCTATACCATATTGTTCACATACCTCTAATAGTACTCTCAGCCCATGGGGAGAGGGTGACAGAAGAACAAGGTTATCAGCATACATTAAATGATTAATTTTTTCTTTTCCAATGACACAGCCAGTACGTGCAGTTTTTAGTTCATTGGTAAGGTCATCCATGTATATACAGAAAAGATAGGGTGATAATATACCTCCTTGCCTAACACCATTAGTCACCTTAAAACATGGTGATACAGTGCTTTTCCATCTTACAAACATGGTCTGCTCAGTATACCAGAATGCAAGTATCCTAAGTATATATTTAGGTACCCCTCGACACATGAGTTTCTTGAAAAGTTTGTGATGGTTAACTCTATCAAATGCGTTTGATGCATCCAAAATACAGGAATATACATTGCTGTTTGACATCTTGTACTTTAGGACGGCTTCCTTTAACATATAAATACACATGTCAGTACCATGTTTCACTCTAAAGCCAAATTGATTGTCATAAGTCTGCAAGTAAGTGCTTATCCTATTATAAATGGCATATTCTAACATTTTAGAAAGCATACTGGCAAGTGCTATTGGCCTATAATTATTCTTATCACAGATACTAGCACCCTTATTTTTAACAACTGGCAACAATACAACTGACAAAATGGACTGTGGCAAGTACCCATGTATCATACAGCTTGTGAAACACATTGCAAGCATAGGTATTATACGAGGGCTACAATGTTCTGCTTGTAATTTGTATGCCATCTAGGCCAGAACTTTTGTTATCATCTAACTTATGAATAGCCTGCCAGATTTCTGAGTCATTAATTAATAGTTCCTCAGAGCGTTCTAAATTTAGGCATATATTTCGTCTTATCCCCCCCCGACACAACTAAATAGGGTTTCATAATGATTTTTCCACAGTTCTGCACTAGCACATTGGTATTACCTGTATACAGGCACAACTTTTAAACCGTTAGTCGTATGACTAACTCGTAATTTCAAGGTCGATGCGAGACCCCTAAATATTGATCAATTTTTGTAAAAATGGTACCAATGTGCTAGTATAGTGCCAAATAATGGGAAAAACTACGATAACCTATACTTTTAAAAAAAAATTGAAAAGTGGGCCACCCTAATGTACACCCTCTATTACATTTGGCAAGGTAAGATTACTATTGTTAATTTTATTAACCCCCTTCCAGAATTCCCTACTGGAAGTATTGCTATTGCCTAATTTCCTGGCTAGAGATTCTCTTTGAAGATTCTCTTCATTTTTCTTTATAAATCTAAGCACCCTTGAACCTAGCACGCGTTCTATTTTTCAGTTGGAAGAGTTCCCCCTGCCTAGGTTTTCCCATAGCAACCCATTCCACGAATACATTTTTTGCTACATCATACAACTCAGCACAGTATTCTGCCCACCCTAGATTGACATTTACTTCCCCCCATTTTTTATTCTTAAAATTACTTCCACTCGCACCCTTAATGGCATGCTCAAGCTCACCGTAATACTTATTTAAGTATTACGGGAGGGATTCCTACAAAACAAAGCTTCTGCAGGAATCCTCAAGCCTTAGTAGTGCATCAGTCTGCATTGTATAGTAGTCTACCTCAGAGTGACTAAGATTTGACCAATTAACCTTATAGTAATCAGCATTATCACAGTCACTGTCCATGTCAGGTGCTACCATACAATCAAACCCTACTACAAATGGGATATGATCAGATTCAAATACATCATAAAGTATGGACATGCTATTGATTATACTATAACCATCGTGGGAGGCTATACAGTGGTCTAGCCACGAGTGAGTCCCCAGGCATCACTAACATATGTAAATGAGTCATTAGGGAGTAGCAATTTACTGGCATTTGACCTGGAATTACATGTAGGAAATGAATTAGAAAAAATGAAAACTGTTATTGTTCCAAAAGTAGGACAATACAAAATGGTTGTATCCAAACTAGAACAAACTATTAATCATTTGAGGAAATAATACAACATAGCTGATAGACATATCACAAATAACACAGTAGCTAACATTGAAATGTTAATGGGGGCAGATTATATTCAGCTTATTCATAGGGGCATAGTGAAGATAGGTAATGGTATAGCTTATCAGACACCATCAGGGATAGCCCCCTTGGGTGACCTATCCAGATACAACCGAAACCTAAACCAGAATAGTTCATGACTAGCAAATACAATGTGCCTCAACTCAGTCCTACATAACACCTGTAAGAATAGCAACATTTTGAATAATATTATAACAACTGAACATTAATTTATCACTATCAAATGTAACTCTAGATGAGTCAATTCAAACTTTATGGCTACTAGAATCTGTGGGCATATATGACACAAATCAAACTTCAGAAGATCAGTTAATGGTAGAAAGATTTGAAGATACCATTCAGTGCAAAGACAATAGTTATTTTGTTGAGTTACCTTGGAAAATAAATTGTCCAACTTTAAGAAATAACCTCAAAGTAGCTAAAGGACATTTACATAAAGTAATGAAAAAGCTCAAACAGGATAATAGAATTCAAGTGTATAATGATGTCTTCAAAGAACGACAACAGAAAGGCTTCATTGAAGAAATAACAACTAACCCTTTTAAAAAAGATGGTTGTCATTATTTAATCCACAGGGGGGTGTTTATCGACAAGATGCCCCAACAACAAAATTCAGAGTAGTTTATAACTGTAGCCTCAAAGACAGTAATAAACACAGTTTGAACGATTGCCTGATTGAGGGTCCTAATCTCATTTCTGACCTTGTGAAAATCTTACTCAGGTTCAGATTAGATACATATGCCTTACAAAGTGACATTTCAAAGGTATTTTTGAGAATAAAGCTTAAAAATTAATATGACAAGGATCAACTTAGGTTCTTATGGTTCAGGCAGTGGCGTAGCGAGGGGGGACAAGGGGGGTCTCATGCCCTGGCGCCGGTTTTTGGGGGGCGCCAAATCGGCCGATTGAGCAATTTTTTAGCATGACATTTGCGTTATTTACATCCGCAGCCGGGAGGCAAGTTTGGACATGTATCATAACCACAGACAGGGGTATTAATAATAATAGTAATAATAATAGTAATAATAATAATAGTTTATTTCTGGCAAAAAAAAAAAAAAATTAAAAATTGATTTCTTGATAAAAACTGGTACATATAGAAACAAATTGATACATACATGCTAATATAGCAAATGTATCAAAAGAAGTATATTAAATAAAATCGTGACAAAAATATTTGCGCCAACGGCCTAGCAGTTACAGATTGTAATGTATTCACATAGTTAGTGAATGACAAATATTTAAATAACCACTATTATAATTTTGATGCCGAAAATTCATTTCATTTCTGCTATCAGCGGGTAGCCTTCAAACAGAATGAGTGAAATATGTATAATTTGAGGACACAAATAGCGATGAAAAACTAGGCACCGACCGGTTTCGAACTCGCTTGTTCTCAAGGATATCACAAGCTTTAACAAATTTTGTTCGAGGATGTAGGGCCTACAAGTAAATTATTGGAAAGACTAACTGTAGGTAAATAAGACAATATATTTCATTTCATTGACCAGTGTGTACTGTGTCTATCCAAACCTATTATATAATTAGAAATATATTTGAGAAAATATTAAAATATTGTGAACACCTCTAGATTTTTTTGATAAAAATAAAACCGAAAGATGAAGGCAAAATTGAATCAAGTTTTTGTTCATTACTTTGGTATACTATTTTCAAATTTTCGTGAAAACAGTGATTTATGTAGTAAAATAAAATAGGTTAAAATAACCAATAATCTTATTAATCTACCTTGAAAATAGTTGCTTAAAATAGTTGAAAATAGGGCTCAGATTGCATGACATCGACTCTTCGTACTCAAAATTTTCCCGGGGGAGTGGCCCCCGGCAGTGGCGGTCCTGGGCATAGGCGATATAGGCGGCCGCCTAGGGCGCCAATTGGTGGCGGGGGCGACATAGCACGCCCGTTTTTTTCTTCTCAAACAGGCTCCAGTCCAGGGCTCGAGAAATTTACCAACTCACGGTCTCACCAACCCCGGTTGGAGATAGATATTTATCCTTGGTGATCGGTATCAATTTTGCTTGTAAAAATCAATTTATAAAACTAAATTAAAAGTTATTTCATTAAAATAAACAAGCAATGAAATAGGTATAAGTTAAAACTGTTTATAATTATTAAAATAAAGCAGAGTAAATTAGAGTGTAGCTAGCGACGGATTTTTCTCCACTCCACAATTTCGTATGTATTCTAGTTTACAGTGAATCATGTCTGGCCGAGCATCATGTTGAAGAGGACAAAGCCGTCAGGTACACAGGGACGAAAGAGAAGAAAAGAGGAAGAGGAGATGCGATCGAAAAGCAAAGGTATATCATGAACATTTTATTTAAGTTTCATTTTTATATCTAACGTTACTTTTTTAAACTGTAAAATCAAGATAAGTTTGCTACTTTAAGTGGGCAATCCGCTATTTTAGGCAAAAATCATCAATTTTTTTCTTTTTTTGCTGAAATGACTTCTAAAATTTGCTTGCCTCATGTTTGTGTTGTCAGATTTTGGGTTTTTAGTTTAAAACCCTCACCCTCACCATAACCTACCCTTTATGGCTACGTGTAAGGTTTATAGGCGTTTAGTTTTAGTATTGGGCTTAACTAGATTTCTGCTGTTATTAACATGTACTTATCAGTGTGACCACTCTACATTTTTAATTATCCCAAGAACACCCAACAAAATTTCCCCAGAATTCCCAAGGTTATATAAGTATTCGAATGATTTAATTTTTTATTGAATTATACTTTTCTTTAACAAAAATGTGACAATAATCTGGAAAATTTGGAGGTGACCTTTTTCAATGTGGTGGTGGATGCGGCTATCTCATCACTTCAGGAAAGAATGCAGACCTTGGGAGAAGTGAGAGACAAGTTTGAAGTGCTCTCAAACTTCCAAAACTTGTCAAATGAGGAGATGACAGAGCAATCAGAAGCCCTCAGCAACACTTTAAGCTGTCAAGGACATTCTGATCTAGATGGTAGGGAGTTGGTACAGGAATTAAAGAATTTGCCTGAACTGCCCTCTACGAGCATGACAGCGCTTCAGCTGCTGACGTTTATCCATGAAAAGCAGATCACAGAGATCTATCCCAACCTCTGGGTCGCCTTCAGGGTTGCTTCACCCTTCCAATGGCAGTGGCTGGAGCAGAGGGGAGCTTTTCCAAGCGCAAGCTCATCAAGACTTACCTGAGATCTACCATGATGCAAGACCGCCTCGGTGGTCTTGCTGTCATAAGCATTAACCATGCGGTTTCTGAGCAGATTTCCTATGATGACATCATTGATGAATTTGCATCAAGGAAGACCAGGAGGATCAGGTTTTAATAGGAAAACAACTAGACCTAAAACTTCCAAACCAAATTTAAAATTCAGTTATTTGCTAGCTGGCAATCTTATTCCTTTATTAAGCTACATTGTGTGATTTATTAGTGTTTTTTATTTATCTATGTGCAATATACATTGGAATATTTATTTTGTTTGCAATATATTTGGGAATCTTTATTGAGTGTTCAATTATTATTCATACAAGATTTCTTTGTAGTTTTTGTTTCAAGACAACTTCTTACTTGAAGCTAAGAACAATGAATGAAGGAGGTGCTTTGTGTTTTAAAAACAATTTGTTCAGGGTGTTTTATTGTGGCAGAGGTTATGCACCGGGTTGGGGGTAGTGTGCTGTTGACAGAGGAAGGGCACCTTTGCATGATCTCGCCTAGGGCGCCAAAAATGCAGGACCGCCACTGGCCCCCGGACCCCCGCCTTAGCGCCATTCTCTACCTTTGCCTCCTGGCGCCACGAACCCTCGCTACGCCACTGGGTTCAGGGATCCACTTGATTTGAATACAGGGTTCATAACCTAGAAATTCAATGTTGTGTTGTTTGAAGCCAATTGCTCACCTAGCCTATTAGCATTGACAATTAGACATCATTTGAACCACTTTAATAACTCTTTAACATTAAACTTCTTTAAAGAACATTTTTACGTAGACAATCTAATAGGCTCAACATCAACAAAATCTGAATTATCTGAGGTCTGTGAAAGCTCTCAAGACATTATGCAACAAGGGAAAATTTTGACTACGAAGAGTCGATTTCATGCAATCTGAGCCCTATTTTCAACTATTTTAAACAACTATTTTGAAGGTAGATTAATAAGATTATCAGTTATTTTAACCTATTTTATTTTACTACATAAATCACTGTTTTCATGAAAATTTGAGTTGTTGCAGGTATAAAAGCCTATAGCCGTACTTGTAAATTTGGGGACAAATTAGACGAAATGCTAAGAGATAGGTTTGTAATGGGTCTCAAAGAGGAGTCTGCCCAGAGAGCTCTATTAGCTATACAGCTGCTAAAGATATTAGAGCTTTTGGCAGTCACAGTAGTAAGGCCCAACGGGCCAACACGTAAATAGCTTTAAATCTTCTAAGCCTGGCAGACCTAATGAGCCTACTAGACAAGCTATGGAAAACTGATGTGTGGGTAGTTGGGAGGTAACGAAAATGGTTCACTGAGTAGGTAGGTAGTTAATCTAACAATTATTAAATTCGTTTTATGTCAATAACTGGGTGGATGAAACCAATTGGTTGCTCACCACAGTTATTCTCCACACTAGTATTTATATAATGTGTGACAAGAGCGTGCTCAGTAATAGATATACACTACCGATCACCCAACCGAAAAAAACCAAGAGGACGCTGGTGGAAAAAGCCCGGGAAAACGAGGAACGGGGCGACAAGACGGAACGAGAGAAGGGAGAAGAACAAACAACGTAAAAAAGATCCCCACCAGCAAGTACGCTCTCAACAATTAAACAAAAGGGGAAAAGGGACTCTCTAATAACTAGCAGTAAGTGACTAATTGTTTTTAACCCAGTTAGAAGTAAACACCGTAAATTAAGCTGGGTCAGACAAATTAGGCCTACATTGTGGTCTAAGACCTAGCATCAACTCATAGCTTAACAAAGGTGAAGGTAGATTGCCCTAACCTAATTTGGTGAGGAATCCTACTGTGGACCTCAATTTATCTGCCCGCTCTGGACCATTTCCGGAATCTCTAGGCTGACCCCTACAAGGCTAGACTTAATCTGCTCTATAGTTAGACTGGAGATATAAGGGGTGGGTTAATTGCGGACCAATTCATATAGAGCATTTTTTCACAATGGTGGCCCGTGTGTGGGGAATTTACATACTTTAGGCTTAACTTAACAAAAATTGCAGAATTAGGCTAAATGGTCTAGCCTAAACCTAGGCTAATCAAGCCTAAAGTAACAAACTTGCCTAATTAGGTCTACAACCTAGGGCCTAACTAGGAAACATTTACATTTAAGGAGTCCCATTCTCTTATAAGCTTAGACCTGAGTGACACATAAATACTTGGGGGGATTTAACTAAATTTAAAACTTGACTATTTTGTCTGATTACTCAATTTATTTAATCTCTTGTCTCTGGTAATTTCTTCTTGTCCTATATTTCATTACGATCCCCAGTTAAACAATTTTGACTTAAACTGTATAGACTGACCAGACAATACCGAAAAGCACTAAATACTCTGGAAAATCACTGGAACAGAGACCCATCTGCAATAGCTATACCAAGGAGCAACCAATATTTATTATTTTATTAATTTTTTATTTTTTATTTTGGGGTGAAGTTTTTTCAAAATATATCGAAAAAACTGTTATTTTCATTGTCAGGGGGCAAAGGTTCATCGATTTATGATACAGGAACATGAGGTTATAAAAATGTCATAACCCTAATTGGTCAGCCTACTTAAACATGGACAGTGAGGAATTGAAACAATTAAAAAAGAAAAAGAGGGGAAAGTTGGGTGCTGTTACAAAGGCCATGAACACTTTTAACAAAATTACACAACCAGGCAAGGAAGATTTAGAGTTTGTAATTATTAAATTGGATAACTTTAAAAAGGATATAATAGCCATTGATGAGAGTATTTCAAAGTTAATTGAACCTGAAATGGCTGATGAACAACTTATAGACCTTTACTCTGATAATGAGCAGCAGGTAGCCTTAATTCAACAACACATAAGGAGATTACAGTCTCGTTTGACCGACTTAACACCAAATAAACCTATTTCTGATTTTAATCAAAGTAGAGCTAACGTTCAACAAAATTTAAGTGGCATGCCAAATCCCGAGTCACAAGAATTTAGGGCTAAGTTACCCACTTTGCTAGACCAACATTTGATGGGACACGGTACAATTCCCATCTTTCATTGAAAAATTTGAGAGTTTAATAGGTAATAAACCTTATATTCCAACTGTTGATAAGTTTAGCTACTTAACTAGTTTCCTTAAAGGTCCAGCCTATAACATGATAGCCTATTTACCAGCTGTGGGGAATTCATATGAAGTAGCAATTGATTTCTTGAAACGTAATTACATTAATAAAGATGAGATTATATTTGAATTATCTCAACAAATTATTGATTTTGCACCCGTAAAAGATAACCATAGTGATATGGAAAAATTTTATTCAAAATTAGAAGCTATTATGGGACAACTGGTTAGCATGAGATAGATGTTAAAGCTTCATCTTGGCTTATACAAGACGTAGTTCTTAGGTGCCTTCCTTTGAGGGTTAAAGATGTTTTAGTTCTAAAGGCGGGAGAAAATTATCCTAATCTTGAAAACATCAGAAAACACTTTCCAACTATCCTAACTAATTTCAAATTGAGAAATATTTCAACACAAAATAAGACCCAGACTATGGATAAACCAAAGACTGTCCCCAGAGACCAACTAGCTACAGCCAAACAGACAAAACTTGATACTGTAGAATCAAATGTGACCAACTGTAATACACGAACACTTACATTACAGAACTTTAATGTAACTGCTGCCTCAACTTACACACCACATTGCAAATTGTGTGCAAGTGATGAACACAGTAGTACTGGGTGTGACAAATATTCAGACTCTAACTCAAGAGCTAGAAGATGTGAACAGTTGAACCTATGTAAAAAGTATACTGGCCAGGGACATTATAAGAAAAACTGTAAATCTAGGTTAAGATTCAATTGTAAGTTTTTTAAAAGTTTACGACATGTCTCATCAATGTGTGATTCACCGAAGTGTCCAAACAACAATACTCAAACTCAAAAGATACCTCCTCCAAACAAAGGTAATCATGAAAATGGCACTTTCATGGGACATTCTGTTTGTTCAAACAACGTAACAAGAAACACTGAGGTTCTTTTACCAACTATTACTTTGGACTTAGTGAATGGTGAGGGTAGCACCACTCCAGTGAGATGTCTTATAGACTCTTGTTCTCAACAAACATTTGTTTCGCAAAATTTAGTTAATAAATTAGGTTTGACGCCAAACCCGAATGAACAAGAACTCAATATCACACCCTTTGTTAAGGATAACTCAAACAAAAATAGCTATAAGACAATTGACCTGGAACTACATGTAGAAAATGAATTAGAAAAAATTAAAGCAGTCATTATTTCAAAAGTAGGACAAAACAAACTGGTTATACCCAAACTAGAACAAACCATAAATCATTTGGGAAAACAGTACAATATAGCTGATAGACATATCACAAACAACACAGTAGCTAACATTGAAATGTTAATGGGGGCAGATTATATTCATCTTATTCATAAGGGCATAGTGAAGATAGGTAATGGTATAGCTTATCAGACTCCATCAGGGATAGCCCCTTTGGGTGACCTATCCAGATACAGCCTAGACCTAAACCAAAATAGTTCATGACTAACAAATATTATGTGCCTCAACTCAGTCCTACATAACACCTGTAAGAATAGCAACACTTTGAATAATATTACAACAACTGAGAACATTAATTCATCACTATCAAATGAAACTCTGGATGAGGCAATTCAAACTTTATGGTTGCTAGAATCTGTGGGTATACATGACACAAATCAAACTTCAGAAGATCAGTTAATGGTAGAAAGATTTGAAGACACCATTCAGTACAAAGACAATAGTTATTTTGTTGAGTTACCTTGGAAAATAAATTGTCCAACTTTAAGAGATAATCCCAAAGTAGCTAAAGGACATTTATATAAAGTAATGGAAAAACTCAAACAAGATAATACAATTCAAATGTACAGTGATGTCTTCAAAGAACAGCTACAGAAAGGCTTCATTGAAGAAGTAACAAATAACCCTTTTAAAAAAGATGGTTGTCATTATTTAACCCACAGGGGGGGTTTATCGACAAGATGCCCCAACAACAAAACTCAGAGTAGTATATAACTGTGGCCTCAAAGACAGTGATAAACACAGTTTGAATGATTGCCTGATTGAGGGTCCTAATCTCATTTCTGACCTTGTGAAGATCTTACTCGGGTTCAGGTTAAATAAATATGCCGTACAAAGTGACATTTCAAAGGCATTTTTGAGAATAAATCTTAAAAATGAATATGACAAGAACCAACTTAGGTTCTTATGGTTCAGGGATCCATTTGATTTGAATAAAGGGTTCATAACCTATAGATTTAATGTTGTGTTGTTTGGAGCCAATTGCTCACCTAGCCTATTAGCATTGACAATTAGACATCATTTGAACCAGTTTAATAACTCTTTAACACTGAACTTCCTCAAGGAACATTTTTACGTAGACAATCTAATAGGCTCAACAACAACAAAATCTGAATTATCTGAGGTCTATGAACACTCTCAAAACATTATGCAACAAGGTAACTTTGAACTTAGAGAGTGGATTTCAAATGATGAGGATTTAAACAAAAAGATTTTAAAGAATAATAATGGTCTTACTGAGCCATCAGACAGAGTTAAAACTTTAGGTATGAACTGGTATTTGGATGCAACTTCTAACAGTCATGATTCAATCTGTACTAAAGGTTTTAAACTTGATGAGGAAGCAAACACTAAAAGACAAATATTATCAGAGGCTTCAACATTTTTTGACCCCATGGGTCTATTCCTGCCTTCAACAATAAAATCAAAGATTCTCCTCCAAGAAGTTTGGAGGACAAATGTTGGGTGGGATGATCCAATAAGAACTGAAGATCAAAAATCTTGGAAAAAGTCAGCTGCTGATTTAACAAAAGTGCAGAACATTAAAATACAAAGGTGCTGTGGGTTTAGGGATAAGCCCCAGAGACTTCATGTGTTTGCTGATGCAAGCACATAGGCTTATGGGTGCTGTGCGTACCTTGTAAGTCCTACAGAAAGTCATCTAATTTATGCAAAAGGGAAAGTTGCACCTCTCAAACCTACCCGAACCATACCTCAATTGGAACTATTGGCTGCTGCATTAGCCATTAAAACCATTTCATTGCTTAAGGATGCTTACCATGATGTGAACATAACTGATATCCACATCTTACTCGACAGTCAGATTTGTCTTGCCTGGATACGGAATGATAGCATTAATAGTAAGAACATCTTTGTAAGAAATAGGCTAAAAGAAATAGCTGAAGCTAATGAAAGCCTACAAGTAAACTTTCACTATGTTCCAACTAAACAAAATCCAGCAGACTTTCTGACCTGAGGTTTATCCTACAAGTTGTTGAAGTCAAACAAAACTTGGTTCATGGGACCTAAGTGGCTCTGTTATACAGACCAATGGCCTGTGGAACAAGTTAACTTGACATTAAATTTAATCTTTTCAAATGAAAAGGTTGAACCAATCGCTAATTATGAACATTATTCTGATTTCAGCAAACTTGTCAGGGTCACAGCCTACTGTTTGAGGTTTGCTCACAACTGTTTAACTACAATAAACAAACAGCTAAATAAGAACAATCATAATTATACAGAAGTTGCAACCAAGTACTGGATAGGGCATGCACAACAAAAGGAGTACAATAAAGAGTTAGAATTCTTGACTAATGGGAAACAAACAAAAGAGCCTGTACCATCAGTAGTTGTGGATCTAAACTTGTTCAGAGATGAGGAAGGTCTTCTAAGGTGTAAAAGGAGATTAGACAAATCAAAACTGTCTTACAAAAGCAAACATCCAATCCTTTTACCTAGATTTAGCTATTTGACAACATTAATCATCAGACAAACACACAATGATGTACATCATATGGGGGTACCACAGACACTAACGTCATTAAGAAAAACTTATTGGATACCCAAGGGAAGGATCACTGTTAAAACAGTCCTGAGTGAGTGTGTCACATGTAGACGTATTCATGCTAGGCCCTATAGGAAACCAAATCCTCCAGCTTTGCCAGAGGAGAGAGTTACTCTCAACAGACCCTATGAGACTGTAGGCATTGACTATACAGGAGCATTGACTGTAGGGGTGGTTGACACTGAACAAAAAATGTACATTGTACTGTTTACATGTGCTGCCTCACGAGCTGTTTATCTGGATGTTGTGGAGGACCTTACAGCAGAATCTTTTGTTGCTGTCTTTAAGAGATTCTGTGCACGACATTCAGTACCCAATACAGTTTGGACTGACAATGCTACATATTTCAAGGCTGGTGAACAAGTCATCAACGACTTGTTAAGCAATGAACTCACACAATTATATATACAAAATTCAAACATAAAGTGGAAGTATATTCCGGTTGCCTCTCCTTGGTATGGTTCTATCTGGGAGAGGAATATACAAACAGTAAAGAATTGCTTGAAGAAAGCAATTGGTAAAAAACAGATACACTTGTTTGAGTTGCTCACTCTCCTAGCTGAGATTGAGAACATCATCAACAATAGACCACTCACTTATGTGAGTGACAACAATAATGGCCCGGAACCATTAACTCCAAATCATTTGATTCGGGGAGAACAAGTTAGTCTCCTACCGGACTACAATATAGACTCTTCAGAAGACCCAAACTGGACTCAACGACATGATGAACTCCAGACTAAGTTACAACACTTAACTAGAGTTAAAGCTCATTTCATTAAACAGTGGAAAACTGAGTACTTGATGGGTCTAAGGGAGAGACATAAACAAATGACTAAGAAGGATTGGTCTGACACAATTAAGGTAGGGGACCTTGTTCTCATACATGACAGTACTCCAAGACAATACTGGCCTCTGGCTAGAGTTTTAGAACTCAGACCAGGGGCAGACGGGGTAACAAGAGTGGCCAAATTAAGGACTTCAACGGGTGACACAACAAGAGACATTTCTCTTTTGTACCCCTTAGAGTCTGAACCCAAAACAATGGACTTTGGAGAACCCTTTCCACCGACAGTAACAACTGGAGACACTGAACTTCCAGTAACTATTCCTTTGACAGTAGGTGGTAACGCATCCTACTACAACATTGACAGACACAAGACCTCAGCGACAAACAGCGTTAAAGGCGCGACTAATTTTACAACAAAAAATAGATGCTGGGGAATTGTAATTTCATCTTCTAACTTTCACTTTTCCTTTTCTTATGGTAAAGACCATAGACAGTTTCATCCTATGGATGTATATTTTCTCTTCTAATTAAATGCTACATCTTCTCCATGAGAAGGTGAGGATAGTCACTGTTAATCAGATTAACAGGCAATTACAGTCAAATAGTTAGCTAGTCTATACTCAGACATAAAAATTGGTGACAATGACACCAAGATTTTTATCTCCCGGGGCCCCCAGTATATGGAAAACTGATGTGTGGGTAGTTGGGAGGTAACGAAAATGGTCCACTGAGTAGGTAGGTAGTTAATCTAACAATTATTAAATTCCTTTTATGTCAATAACTGGGTGGATGAAACCAATTGGTTGCTCACCACAGTTATTCTCCACACTAGTATTTATATACTGTGTGACAAGAGCGTGCTCGGTAATAGATATACATTACCGATCAACCAACCGAAAAAAACCAAGAGGACACTGGTAGAAAAAGCCCCGGGAAAACGAGGAACGGGGCGACAAGACGGAACGAGAGAAGGGAGAAGAACAAACAACGTAAAAAAGATCCCCACCAGCAAGTACGCTCTCAACAATTAAACAAAAGGGGAAAAGGGACTCTCTAATAACTAGCAGTAAGTGACTAATTGTGTTTTTAACCCAGTTAGAAGTAAACGCCGTAAATTAAGCTGGGTCAGACAAATTAGGCCTACATTGTGGTCTAAGACCTAGTATCAACTCATAGCTTAACAAAGGTGAAGGTAGATTGCCCTAACCTAATTTGGTGAGGAATCCTACTGTGGACCTCAATTTATCTGCCCGCTCTGGACCATTTCCGGAATCTCTAGGCTGACCCCTACAAGGCTAGACTTAATCTGCTCTATAGTTAGACTGGAGATATAAGGGGTGGGTTAATTGCGGACCAATTAATACAGAGCATTTTTCACGCAAGCAAATACTACTAAACCTACTAATTCGAACGCTAAACAGGAGGAAAAGCCTTCCAAGCCATGTACTGGGTGTGGAAAACACCAGTGGAAGAAGGACTGTCCTTTTAAAGAAGCAGTTTGCCGAAACTTTAATAAAATAGGCCACATAGCTAAAGTTCGCTCTTCAAAGAAAACAAGGTGAAAATTCTAATTATAACATTTCTAGTGGTAATCCTCCAAATGGAAATACTTCGAACATTGGAGTGGAGTACCTATTTTATGAGCAGCAAAGTGGTGATCTACAGATCTACAGAAGCTAAGGTTAACAAAGACCCTAAGATCCACTCTAAGGTTAGCCCGAGAGAAAGGAAAGAGTAGGGGGTTAAGAGAAGAAAATAAGGGGTTAATTAAGTAGCAACACCTATCACTCATGGGTTAACATTCATTCAGAAAAAGAGAAAAAAGACTCACCATCATCATCCGCCGGCCACTGCCGACAAGTCAGAAAAATAGTCGGAGAGAATAGGAAAGGGGTGAAAGATGAAAAGAAGTAAAATAAGAACACTTACAAACCATGCAAACACAGTCTTAACTCACAGTCATACCATGCAAACTACAGACATACAAGTAAAGAGAGGATAAGAAAAAAAAAGTAGGTAAAGTTAAACAAAGAGTGAGTTAGTTTACTCTACGAGCTACATCTACGTTCATGTTAGTCTAATTTTTTTTTTAAATTTTATTGCTGGCATCACACGCTGGCGTGTCACAAGCTGGCATTAATCGTCAACAGACTCATCCTCGACCACCACCCCAAGAGCTCTTACTAATTGTTTTTTTTATTTTAAACAACGTTAATATTTTTAAAATGCCTATCTAAACGGTTCTTAAACATATTAGCGCTCGTAGAGTGAACGACTGACGCGGGAAGATTATTCCATTTATCAATTACTTTAAACGTAAAGAAGTTTTTAGCGATATTTGTAATGAACGTCTGCCACGCAACTTAAATCCATTATTACGAATATTGTTATTATCGAAAGTGAACAGGTTGTCAAAATTTACGTTATCAATGTTATTAACGATTTTGAAAACTTCAATAAGCTCTCCCCTTAATCTCCTAGTTTCGAGTGAATGCAAGTCTAACACTTTAATCCTATCTTCATAAGGCTTGTTGCGCCATGACGGAATCAGTTTCGTGGCACGACGCTGAACCCTTTCTAACCTATCAATATCCTCACGCAAATACGGGCACCAAAACTGAACGGCATATTCTAAATGAGGCCTGACTAGGGACTTGTAAAGGGGCAATATAATATCCTTCGATTTAAATTCGAAATTACGCGTTATGAAGCCTAACATCCTATTAGCTTTTGCGCAAGACTCCAGGCACTGGTTCCTAACTTTTAAATCCTTAGATACGCGTACGCCTAAATCTAGTTCCTCGTCAACGCTCGCTAACTCTCTATCATCCATCGTGTACGTGTAATTATTGTTACGAGAACCTACATCCAAACCTTTACATTTGTCTACGTTAAATTGCATCTGCCACTTATCCGTCCACTCCATAATCCTATTTACATCGTCTTGGAGCCTATTTCTATCGTCCTCGTTAACAACCTTACCGCCTATTTTAGTATCGTCCGCGAATTTTGACACGTTACTAGTCAATCCTACATCTTTGTCGTTAATGTAAATTACGAATAGCAGTGGGCCTAACATTGAACCCTGTGGGACACCGCTACCTACATCCAACCACCCTGATTCACTACCATTACCAACGACCCTCTGTCTCCTAGCACGAAGCCATTCCTCTAACCAGTTAGCTACCTGGCCGCGTATACCGTGCGCTTTAACCTTCGCAATTAATCTTCTATGCGGAACTGTATCGAACGCCTTTTTAAAATCTAAATAAATAACGTCAGCTGCTCTATGCCTATCGTATTCGCGCACTATTTCGTTATAAAATTCTAACAAATTAGTTAAACAAGATCTATGGCGTCGAAACCCATGCTGACTACTATTAATCAATTCTCTACTTTCTAAGTGATCGATGATACGATCCCTAACTACGGATTACAAAAGTTTACCTACAGTTGACGTTAAACTAATCTAATGGGCCTATAATTACTAGGTACCGTGCGGTCGCCTTTTTAAAAATGGGCATGACGTTAGCTACTTTGAAGTCTTCAGGAATAATCCCCGTTTCGAGTGACTGATTAAAAATCTTCGTTAAGGGGCCTACGATAACGTCTTTCAAATTTTTCAAATGTCTGGGATAAAAAACGTCAGGGCCTGGAGCCTTGCTAACTTTTAGCCTATCGATATAATGCGCAATCTCACCCTCGTAAACAGTTATTTCATCCAAAATAGTCTCGCTACTAAATGGAACGATATCGTCCACGTCGGGGACATTATTTACGTCTTCTACGGTAAAAACTGTCGCAAAAAAGTTATTGAAAATACCCGCCATCGCCTGAGCGTCAGAAGCCAAAGCGCCGTTAACATCCACTAGAGGGCCTATGTTATCTTTTATCGCTTACGATTAATTATTGACGTATTCAAAAAACTTTTTTGGATTATGTTTACTATCCGCAGCTATAAGTATCTCTAAATTACGCTTGGCATTCGTAACTGATCTTTTAACCTGACGTCTAAGCTCGATATATCTATTAAAGTTAGCTGCCGTGCCATTGCGCTTATTAAGTCTATACGCAATGTTACGCTCGTTTATGAACTCGCCTATTTTCCTAGTCCACCACTTGGGCCTACCATGATTTCTAGCGCGCTTAGGCCTACGAGGAATAAACTCCCTTTCACCATTCATAAAACTTTCTTTAAACGCCTCCCAATGCAAATTTGTGTCATTATCCATAAATAAATTATTCCAGTCCACTACTCTCATCCTATCCGCAAAACTATCAAAATTAGCCCCAGTGGTGGAATTCAAAAGTTTTAAGATTTTTGAAATCATGGATCGTTTATTAGCAGAAATTGAAAAACGCACAGTTTGTCTTAAAAACATGAATGATCGATTTGAATTTCTGTCTCCTTCGTACCTTTTGAATCAGTCCAAAGATGAAGAAATTAATACCAAGGTCAATAATTTTTCTTCCATCTACAATGACATTAATTCAGGAAGTCTACTGGAAGAAATAAAGCGTTTGCGCAGACATTTGCTCAGTTTCGAAAGCATAAGCGTCGACGATGATCCAAAGAACTGGGATATGTTAAAACTACTTCAGTGGATCGTTAAATGGGATCTAGTGGAATCTTTGCCTCATATAACAATTGCCCTCCGGATCTGTCTAACTACATGCATGTCCGTGGCAAGTTGCGAACGAAGTTTCTCGAAACTGAAACTTATAAAAACTTACCTCAGGTCAACTATAAGTCAATCTAGACTGAGCAATTTGGCGATTATTTCAATTGAACGCGAAGTTGCAGAGACAATGGACATAGAAAAAATCATTCATGAATTTTCTGTTATGAAAGTCCGAAAATTTAACTAGGCATTATACATTATATAGTTATTGTTAAAATTATGTAGTATATTATGTACGGTACATTATGTAGTATTGTTAAAATTGAAGTTGCTTTATTTAAGTTTTTCTTCCAATAAAAGTTTTGTTTAGAAGTGTATTTTTGTAAAGGAATTGTTTTTAAAATTGAAAATTGTTGCAAGGGGGGGGGGGGGGGGGAGGCGTTGGCATTTTCGCCCCGAGCGGCAAAAAGTATTGGTACGCCTCTGACTACACGCCCTAACTTCAACGCATATCGCATTAATTGCTGCCGGAAAATCTATCTTAACCTCGATAGCCCTAAGGGAATTACGAATGTACAGCAAAACGCCGCCACCAAACCTATGTAACCTATCATTAGTAAAGAGTTTAAAACCCGGTATATCAAGTTCCCCCAACAAGTCGCGAGTCACGGTATTTAACCACGTTTCAGTGATAGCAACTATATCGTAGTTGCCGGAATAAATTATCGCCTTAAATTCGTTTAATTTATTTCTAATACTACGCGCGTTACAATAAAAGAAGTTTAAGGTATTTTTTACCACGGGCCGTCGTTTTAAACTATTTTTCACGTCGGGCCCGCGTTCCCCGGACCCACAACGTTTAAAGAAGGCTTCGACCTATACAGCTTTCGCACGTTTTCGTCTATTAACCTACCTAGCCTAGCATTACCTATTTCATTAAAATGCACCCCCATCTTTTATAAAAAGGCTAGGATCATTGAATTCGGACCACAGCTTTACGAAGGGTACATTTTCCTCAGCACAATTCTCTTCTAATTTATTATTCAAAAATATTGTTTTTGACGTAATCCTAAGACCCAACCCGTGCCTAGGGGTAATACAAGTCCATATATTGTAGATTTAGGCCTAAATGGAATTACAGTTCCTCTAGAACTAGATACAGTTGCTGCCCAAACTGTCATGTTTAAAACAGTTTTTGACAAAACTTTCAAAAATACACCTAAACTACATGCATCTAAAACAATACTAAAAAAATATGGTAACATACAAATACCTATTTGTGGAGAAGCATCCATCACAGTTACACTCAACAAGAAAACTTTGTCTCATCCCTTAACTCTTTTAGTGGTGGATAAGCAAGGACCTACTCTGTAGGCCGTGATTGGATTGATGCTTTGAAATTGCTTATTGACAAAATTTTACCAAAGGGTCGGACAGATGTGCATACACTCGCATATCCATCGGACATAGGTTCATTGTTAATGGAGTTTTCTTCTCATTTTGGCTGTGAAGTAGGCAAACTAAAAGACCATTAGGTCTATATAGAGGTAGACCCAAATGTAACTCCAAAATTTTGTAAGGCTCGTCCAACTGTACATGCATTGCGGGAGAAGGTAGATTTAGAAATTGATAGGCTGCTCAAAGATATAATTATTGAACCAGTCACACGCGCTAAGTGGGCTGCCCCAGTAGTTCCTGTACTAAAACCTGACAAGTCAGTGCGTTTATGTGAGGATTACGTTTAACAGCAAATACAGCAGTTCTTCTAGATTGCTACCATATGCCCAAACCTGATGAATTATTTAGCTCTCTTGCTGGGGGTAAATATTTCGCAAAACTAGATATGTCCCAAGCCTATGCTCAACTAAATTTATACGAAAATTCTAAAGAGCCAACTATCATAAATACGCACCGAGGCCTATATAGGTTCAATAGGCTATGCTATGGAATAGCATCGGCTCCGGGTATTTTTCATAGGAAAATGGACCAAGTTCTAGGTTACATTCCGGGGGTACTTTGTTTTCTATATGTCCTCATTTCAGGTTCATCTAAAAAAGAACACCTAACTAGATTAACAACAGTTCTAAAAAGACTCCGGGACGCCGGACTTAAGCTAAAGAAAGAAAACTGTTCTTGGGTCACAAATGAGGTTTCGTATTTGGGGTTCCGCATAGATGCCTCGGGCATTTATCCAACGGTGGATAAACTAGGAGCAATAAAAAATGCTCCACCTCCACAAAACATCACACAGTTACAAGCTTATTTAGGTCTCCTAAACTTTTATAGGAAACTTTTGCCTAATGCATCGACTTTCCTTGATCCCCTAAATAAGTTATTACGATCTCGGGAACAGTGGAGATGGGATAAAACCCAAAAGGAAGCATTTGAGGCTTCAAAGGACGCACTACTAAAGTCCACTCTCCTAGTGCATTATGATCTCAAACTTCCTCTCGTAGTTTCAGCGGATAGCAGTTCTTATGGAATTGGGGCAGTGCTATCTCACCACATTGATGGTGCAGATAGGCTTATCTGTTTTGCTTCTAGAACACTAACTGAGACTGAAAGGCGATATGCACAACTTGAACGTGAAGCGTTAGCTTTATTATTTGCAGTAAAGAAATTTCATATCTATCTATGGAGGTCATGAATTCAAACTAACTACTGACCATAAGCCTCTTTTAGGATTATTTTCACCTACTAAAAATGTTCCAGTTATAGCCTCAGGTAGGATTCAACAATGGGCACTGATTCTACAAGCCTATAAATTTAACTTAGTACATCGGCAAGCAAACTTCTAGGTACGGCTGATGTTCTCAGTAGGTTTCCTTTAGAAAATCGAAATGAATGCGTATCTATACCTAGAGAAAGGGTTCACTTGATGGAGTTTCTGGACTCCACTGCAGTACAGATAGATCAGTTGACCAAATCAGACCCTATTCTATCTAGGGTTATCATTAATGGTCAGTTGGTTAGCCTACTAAGGTTGAGAGAGAATTACAGCTTTTTCATCAACGTCAGTCTGGACTCTCAATCCAAAATAGCTGTCTCTTATGTTATCACAGAGTGATAATTCCGAATGAAGGCAGGTCGAATTTAGTGAAGAAACGTCTTCCTGAACACATGCAACGAAAACGAAAGAGCTGGCTAGAGCTTATTTCTGTTGGCCTGGTTTAGATCGAGAACTCGAATCATTGGTTCGTTCCTGTGAAAACTGCCTAGAGAACAGATATCTACCAAAGAAAAGTCCACTTCATCCTTGAGAATGGCCTACTATACTTTGGCATAGGGTCCATGTTGACTATGCAGGTCCTATAAATAATGTCTATTTCCTAGTCATTGTGGACGCCTACTCTAAGTGGGTGGAAATTTTTCCAACCACTTCCACGACTTCGGGTGTTACTATTCGCCTACAACGTTCGTGTTTCACTCGATGGGGTTTACCCGTAGTTCTGGTTTCTAACAATGATACTTGTTTTACCAGTGAGGAATTTCGTTCTTTTGTCCACCAAAATGACATTAGACATGTCCGGTCTAGTATTTTTCACCTGTCTACTAACGGTCACGAGGAAAACATGGTCCTTACTTTCAAGTCGACCTTGCGTCATTCTCATGGGGAGGAAATGCAAGTGGTGTTGGATAAATTTTTGTTTAAATATCGACTAACACCTCACACAACGGCGGAGGTGTCTCCTTCTAAACTCGTGATTGGCCGGTGAATTCGTTCTATTTTCGATGTGTTACGTCCAACTGAAACGTTACAACAACGAGTTTTACGCCATCAGGAAAAACAGAAGTTGTATCATGACACTAAGAAAATGAGGTATAGAAGCGCAACCTAATGATCTAGTTATGATTCGCAACTATAGGGCTGGACCAAAATGGGTTCCTGCAACGGTGCAGAAGAGAACGGACCCCGTTTCACTCAAGTGTCAACTACAAGATGGTTTTTGTATTAAACGCTATCAGGAACAGATATGGGAACGTGAATTGCATGATGACCAGATTCCTCCTGAAGGGAGACCCGATTCTCCTGAAAATGGTTCAGTTCGCCCACCTATGCAGGTTGCACCTATTCCTACTACATCAACCCCGCTCCGCAGGTTATCTAGGGCCTCTCATCCCTCTTACAGATTCAACTTGTAGGGGAGAAGTGAGGTTACGTGTATATATATATATATATATATATATATATATATATATATATATATATATATATATATAGTCTAAAAGTCACTAGAAGAAAGCTAAATGGCAACACAAAAAGATAAACAGCGGAACGCGGTCTGTTCGTTTATTGGGATGACCTAAAGGGCATGTATTTTTGTATCTGAAGCAATCGTTGATTCTAAGTTTAAATTGGTGATGCTTCGAAAGGAAAGTGTAATTAGGTGAAGTTGTCTAATTATTATGTCAGTTAGGGGTAATGTCTATAGCTTCTAAATTAGTAAATAGGAATAAGTTGGTCGAGGTTGGGACGCTGCCGAAAATGGTAGGCCCAAAAGAAGATCTAAATCAAATCATCTGTAAGTACCTTTTATGTTTATTTGATAACCTAATACCTAACGGGGTCTAACACCCTCACGTTATTACACTTCTCAATATCAAGGTCGCTCGTGAGTACTTACCAGTAACAGCCAGTACGTGCAGTTTTTAGTTCATTGGTAAGGTCATCCATGTATATACAGAAAAGATAGGGTGATAATATACCCCCTTGCCTAAAACACCATTAGTTACTTTAAAACCTGGTGATACAGTGCTTTTCCATCTTGTCTTGCCTTCATGGACTGGTACTGCATTCAGTGGCGGACTGGTTAGGCTGTCAGTCTGCCATGTGGCAGATGGGCTCCCCCTAGAAAAAAGGGAAGTTGGCCCCCTAGACCTGAGATAAAAAAAATTGGCAGCCAATCTATTATACTCATATATAAAGTTTAAATAAACATAAGTCAGTTGGGCCTGATGAGATATATCCTAGAATCTTAATTGAGGGTGTTGACAGTATTTCTATTACATGAAATATATGTATATAATTTATTTAGATTTTTGTAATTATTTGTTTGTATTTTTTTATTTTGTATTTATTAATATTGTAATTTTTTTGTATTTTTTTATTTTGTATTTATTAATATTGTAATTTTTTTGTATTTTTTTATTTTGTATTTATTAATAGTATATACAAAGGCAAATGTATTAATAACTTCTTTAATTTGTTAAAATTATTGCAGGTTTTAAACTTTTAGAAAGTAGCAAAAATTAATAAATTTACCAGCCTAAAATACAGTTTTGCTCACCTGCTTGTCACTGCGACATTTTTAACTTCATTAGTTTATTTAATAGTTGCCTACATGCTTCATTAAAATCAATTCCAATTTATCAAAGTAAGTCTCTTATTTTTGTTACTGCTGTTATATATGTACAATTATATTTTACCCATTTCGATGCCCATATATAAAAGATATATAGAGTTATGTATATATTTTATATAAAGCTGCTATACAGGGCCGGATTAAGACCTTTAGAGGCCCTAAGCACTTAAAAGATTTTGGTGCCCCATATATATGTAATTCAAAATATAAACAAAAATAAACCATAAAATAAAATTTTATTTTTTGAAATGAAACAAAACTTACAGTAAGATGGAAAATAATGTTTATTTTTGTATACTTCCACTTCATTTATATTTGAAAAGTTTTCTCCTACTTTTTTTAATTGCAAAGTCTTTGATCAGATCCTCAAAACTAATCTTACGTAACACATCTGCTTCTATACTTAGCAGAGATAAGGCATCCAGCCTGCCTTGTTGCATAGTTGTTCTGTTGGTATTATAATAGTATAATAAATCCATGGTAAATCCGACAATGGAAAATTTCTGTGGTGCCCCCCTTCCCTTGATGCCCTAAGCACGGGCTTATTTTGCTTAATGGTTAATCCGGCCCTGCTGCTATATATAAAGATATAAAAATAAATAAGAAAATACATGTAATAGTATTGAAAAAAGATTACAATACATTACATTACAATTACATTACAATACAGTTACAGAATACATATATTCATTCATTATAGTCTAATTCAAGCACTGTTATTTGTTTTGAAATTTGTTGATCTTGATTACGGTATATTAAATGCAATTAGTAAATCAGATTACTTTATTAATTTTATTTATTTATTTTTATATTTCAGGTAAGGTGTCTAAAATATTTAGACAGTGGGTTCAGGAATTCTATTAAAAGTCTATATAAAACCATAATATATAATATATATATATATATATATATATATATATATATATATATATATATTGTATTATTTAATAAAAACAGCGTTAATCGACCACTCGCTAAAAATATAACCAAAATCGTACGCCCGCCAGAGTACTGACTCTCATTTCCTTCCAACCTTTGGAAATTCTGGGCGACAATGTTATACTCCTTTTTTGGCGCGCTCTGACGCACCTTGATGCCGGCGAAAAGAGCTGGAGTCGCCATCTTAGTTCGTTCGAAGTTCTACTACGACTTAAAAGAATTCGACATTTATTAGAATCATTAGTGAATGATGTTAAATCATGGCATTTTATTATAAAACGAAGTTAATTGAAATAATAACGGGCTAAAATTACGGAGTCAAATCGATACGTATCGATTTGACTCCGTAATTTTAGCCCGTTATTATTTCAATTAACTTCGTTTTATAATAAAATGCCATGATTTAACATCATTCACTAATGATTCTAATAAATGTCGAATTCTTTTAAGATCTAGAATTCATTTTATTCACTCGTCGTTCCACCTATATATATATATTCATACCCGGGTGTTAATCGTTAACCCAAGTGTTTGAGAACGCCATTGTGGATTGTCTTACACGAGGAGAACCATCCAGGGGTAGCTATTTAGATTGAATTGGAATTTCATGAACGTTCGTCAAGTTGAACCTTCGACAGGTTGACTGGGGTCATCAGCTTGAAACGAGTTAATTGCGATTCACGAGCTTAATCTGACTAGCAGTATATATTGTGGAACAACCAATTGCATAATGTCGCAAACTAAATCGATACTTTATAGTTAGGCTTGTAAAGACTAACTTATTTGTCAATCTAAATTAAACAAATTTAAATCTACTCAACTTCAGTCTAAATTAAACTGATTTAAATCTACTCAACTTCAGTCTAAATTAAACTGATTTAAATCTACTCAACTTCAGTCTAAATTAAACTGATTTAAATCTACTCAACTTCAGTCTAAATTAAACTGATTTAACTCTACTCAACTTCAGTCTAAATTAAACTGATTTAAATCTACTTAACTTCAGTGTAAATTAAACTGATTTAAATCTACCCAACTTCAGTCTAAATTAAATTGATTTAAATCTACTCAACTTCAGTCTGAATTAAACTGTTTTAAATCTACTCAACTTCAGTCTAAATTAAACTGATTTAAATCTACTCAACTTCAGTCTAAATTAAACCGATTTAAATCTACCCAACTTCAGTCTAAATTAAACAATTAAAAGCGTCCAAGTAGTGAGAACCCTAAGTATTAATTTAAACATACCTTTTCGAAGCTGAGATAAGGGTAGACGCTGGTAGCCGTGGGATACCCTTTTTAGGCTGCTGAATTTTCCACATAAAGAAATGGAACACATGAAACGGAAATCTGGAGCACAGAAACGGAAAGGTAAACGAGAAGCAGAAAGAAATGATTCAGCAAAAAAGTGCAGGCCTATAACAGCATTTATGATATCAACACCTATATCTACATGTCAGAAAGAGGAAAGCGACTTACAGAGAAATTCAACTACAACTGTTCATGCTGATACTGTAGATCTAGGACATAAAGATGAAGGTATGCCTAACGTTTTTGAGACTGCAGATGCTGATTTTTATGATTCTGAATTTGCTGGTGGAATAACAGTAACTGAACCTCGGCCTGTACATGTACATAATCAAAAAGATCTGGTAGCTGATTTAAATAATGATGAGAATCAACCAACATTTAGACAGGACAAGCTCTTTCAATATCCTGCACGAACAGATTTGAAATCTTTTTTCAAAGAGCATCCAATTCAGCCACATGATCATGATCTGCCTTTAATGTAAAGTTATATAAGCGAAAAATTATGGGTGACACTGTCTCACGACACTGGTTAACATATAATAAGAAGAATAGATCACTATATTGTTCATTTTGCTTGGCATTTGAGTCACCAACCTCTTCTAACCCATCTGCTTTTGTGCGAGGATTTAATGATTTTTTACAGACGCATTAGCCAGTGTAGTGTAGTAAATGATGGTGGTTTAGCTCGTTTTTTCGCTGCATCATTGCAAAAGCGAAAAGATGAAGTACTAAAGCAGAGAAATATTGTTGCCAGAGTTGTAGATATAATAAAGATGTTAGATAAACAAGCTCTTCCTTTTCGTGGAAACAGAAATGAGTCAGCATACTCTCTTCTTGATGAAACAGAAAATCATGGAAATTTCTTGGCTACTGTGTAGTTGATGGCAAAATATGATTCTATTATGGCTTCTCATGTTTCCATGGTGAAGGAAAAGTCTGAACAACGATGTGAAAGATTGGAAAAACAAAGAAAGGCACAAAGTAAAGGTCGTGGTGGTCTTGTCACATTCTTGAGTAAAACAACCATCTCTTCTTTGACCCAAATTATGAAGAATATGATACAGGAAAAAATTACTCAAGAAGTTGCTGAGGCCAAGTATTATTGCATACAAGTAGATTCAACCCAGGATATTTCATCAATTGATCAATTTAGTGTTGCTGTTCAATATGTACTAAATGGTATTATCCATGAACGACTACTTGCAATTGTTCCAAGCAATGATGGTACAGGGCAGGGACTTTTTGACCTATTAAATGAAACATTACAACGTCTTGAAATAGATCCGAAAAACTGCTTATCAGATAGTACAGATGGCGCTGCAAGTTACCATGGACAATATAATGGCTTACAGAGTAAAATTGCTGATGTAGCTGATCAGCATGTTCATGTATGGTGCTATGCCCATGTACTCAATTTAGTAGTTACTGAAACCACGAAGTGTTGTGTACCAGCAGTTTTCTTTTTCAATTTACTCCAGAACTTATCAAAATTTGTGAAGGTATCATATAAGCGAATGGCCATCTGGATTGAAGTTGTTGGACATCATCTGGGAAAAGAAAAGATGAAACGATTAAAGCTAATTGGTGAAACCAGGTGGACAGGGAAGTCCAATGCAGCAACTACTATATTTGGAAATTTTGACGAGATATGTATCAGTAATTTTGTGGATCTTCTGACATGTTTATCCATTATTCAAAGCTCTAACAATTTTGATGCAAAAACAAAACAGGAGGCAAATGTTTTACTGTCTAGCCTTCTAGAATTTCAAACAATATTGACAGCATTCACATACTTATATATCTTTCAAATTACAGCCCCTTTGTCAAGCTGTCTACAGACAAGTGGCTTAAATATGTTTACTGCATGGAATATGGTAGAAAAATCCATTACAGATTTTAAGAAAAGATCAAGAGAATTTGATAAAGTATATAGTCAGGCTTTGAAATTTGCCAACAAATCCAATGAGCACATTGCACAATTCAATAATGATGAAAATCAAACCGTGAAAATTGATTTTGTAAAAACTGAGTTACCAATCAAGAGGAAACATAAAACAAAGAGAATGGCAGATGAACTAGATGCTGATGAAAAAAACACATCTGATTCTTTGTCAGACTATCGTGTACATGTGCTCAACTTGATAATGGATCGTGTTGTACAATCACTGGAATTCCGTTTCATTGACTTGCTCCAGGGATAAATAGAAGTGAAGTAAAATAGAAGTGAAGTAAAATTAGAATTGCATTCTTTTGCATCGAACTTTGAAATATTTAAGCTTTTGCTGAATGATGATAATGCAGAGAGCAGCAGTAAAACGAATTCATGCTCTAAATATTGTGGCAATTGTCCATCATGTATTCTGTATATTCTTGCATCAAACAGACTTAATGACAAGGCATATGATAATCTTTACCAAATGTACAAAGCTATCTGTACACTGTCTGTGACCCAAGTTCAGTGTGAACGGGCATTTTCTAAGCTTAAAATAACAAAAACAAGATTACGAAATTCTTTGTCGGAGGAGAATCTGGAAGCATGCATGTTGATGTCTTAGAAAAGGTCATGTTGGATGAGTTAGACATAGGAACTATAATAGACCGATTTGCAAACTCGAGTAATGAACTTAAAAAACTACTCTTACTATAGCATGTATGTATGTATGTATGTATATGCAGGCAGTACTTGTAAAATATTTGTACTTATTGGTAAAATAAATTTAGAAAAAAATATTAACGTTTTTATTTAAACAAACTTAACTCATAAATAGGCCTATTAGGATAGGACTGGAATTGAATTATGTAATGGGGTTATGGGCCCCTTGACCCCTTTGGCAGACAAAATTTTATGAGCCAGTCCGCCACTGACTGCATTTGTAAATTATATGGTGATAGAATTAATATAATTGATTCGAAAAATAAAATGGTCATTTTCTTCTGAGTTGTTTTTTCATACTGTATGTTTTGCAAAGCTGGGCACTTGCGGTTTTTTTTGCGGTACTGCGGTACTGCGGTACTACCGCACTACCAAACCGGTACCGCATAACGCAGTACCGCAAAGGATCGCTGAAAGTACAGCAGTACCGCTACCGCATTTTTTGCGGTACTGCGTTATGCGGTACCGGTTTGGTAGTGCGGTAGTACCGCAGTACCGCAGTACCGCAAAAAAAACCGCAAGTGCCCAGCTTTGAATTGTTTTGAATAGTGACTTGGACATATAATAATACCAATTCTTCCCCGGGGTCCGTGGCAACTCTTGGCGGCTCTGGCTGCAGGCATTTGTGGAAGAAAAAGTGAACCTTCTGGTTGCATGGAGGAAAATTGACTCCAGTGGAGTACGTACAGTCGGGATGGGACAATTCGACGTGGCCGACTCGATGCGACCCAACTCGATGTGGCCGACTCGATGTCAGGACAACTCGATGTCAAGCCAAGTCGATGCCAGGCCAAGTCGATGCCAGGCCAAGTCGAAGCATATTGTGCTAGGTAATTAAGGCTAGGTAAGGTAGGTAAGGTAGGGTAGGTAGGGTAGGTAAGGTTAGGTAAGGTTAGGTTATGTAAGGTAGGTTAGGTTAGGTAGGTTAGGTTAGGTAAGGTTAGGTAAGGTAAGGTTAGGTAAGGTAGGTTAGGTTAGGTAGGTTAGGTTAGGTAAGGTTAGGTAAGTAAGGTAATTATTGAACTCGGCCTCGGTCTTGGCTTCAGACTCGACTACAACACTGTTTGGCATCGACTTGGCCTGGCATCGACTTGGCTTGACATCGAGTTGTCCTGACATCGAGTCGGCCACATCGAGTTGGGTCGCATCGAGTCGGCCACATCGAATCGTACCCAACCCCGTACAGTTCCTTTCAAGGTACAGCAGTCTGTGATGATCCAGGGGTATTTATGGATCCAGCAATATGGCCGGAACGGGTATATGTACGGCGGTTCTTTGAAAAGAAGGGAAGAAAAAAACCTGCAGCCCCTCTCACAAGTGTTGGAGAGGGTAATTTTGGAGCGATCATACGTCGTACGGTGGAGGAAAATTAACTGGGTATAGTGTTGTAACTGCTGTACCTGGTATAGATGGAATTCAACATGTAGAGAATGTGCATTCTCAATAGATGGATGGCAGAACCCCTGCATCTTCCAAATTGCAACATTCAAGGTAATCTCTTATATCTGTAGAGGCCTAAGTTTAGGCAATAATAGCAAACACAGGCTGTTCTTAATTGATAAACTGTTAGAGCAGGGGTCACCAACCTGGGCGGTAGCGCCCGCTAGTGGGCTCACATTAAAGGTAATTAAACATTTATTTCATTATTTATTTTATCGATTATGTTGATTTATTCTTTTTGATCTAAGGTGGGCGATAAGCTTTTTTAATTTTCAAAAAATCGTAAAAGTGGGCGGTGAACAAAAAAAAGGTTGGTGACCCCTGTGTTAGAGAATGCTGATATTCTCTGTCTGCTGGAAACATGGCTTTGGAAACATGACTTAAAGGACCTGAATAGCCTGAATAGCTGATATTCTCTGTCTATGGAGGTTAGGGTATGGAAAATATATTAATGAATTAAAACTTGGTTTGAAATGGCTAACTGGAATAGAAATTTGTGTAGACAATAAAAAAATGGTCATTCTGTGTATCTATATGCTTTTTCAGGCAGTTGATAATGAAGAAGATTAATTCATTAAATTGGGGCATGTCAGCAGTATTATTGATGAGTTGGATACATGTGTAGCTATTATTGGTGATTTCAATGCTAATGTGCTTAATGATTTGTTTAGCAACCACTTAAAAGCCTTCTGTAAAGATAATAACTTGATCCTTTCACCCATGTGTAGTCTTCCTGGTGATAGCTTTACTTATGTTAGTGATAGTTGGCACTAGAGGTGGAAAGAGTACATCAGTACTCGAGTATTCTTGTACTCGAGTACGGGTTTTTGTTGTACTCATTTTCAATGCACTGCGTTCATATAGTCTAGTAAGCTTTGCTCATGCAAGCAGCCAAGCACCAGTTAAAGTTTGAAACTACACTCTTACACGCGTACTCGTACTCTAACACTAAAAAAACGTACTCGTGCTAGTACTCAAGCACTAAAAAGGTATACTTGTACTCGTACTCGACCACTCAAAAAATACTAAACTCGTAATCGTACTTGTCCAACTCCATAATTTTGGTACTCTTTCTACCTCTAGTTGGCGCACCACCTCATGGTTGGATCATTGTATACAGTGGTCGAATTGTAAAATTTTAACAAGGGGGATGGTGGTGAGGGTGGATAGGGTAGGAGGGTTCGGCGGCAAAACCCCGTGAAAATTTTAAAAACTGCATAATGCAACATTATTAAGACTTTTCAGTGAAAGATATACAGCAAAATCATCAGTTTAGTGAAACGTTTTTCAGTGATTTCCATATTTTTTCATGAAAGTAAATTATGACACCTGACTTGGAATTTATATTTTGAAATACCATGATAAAATCCATTTTAATCACAATCAACCCCCTGTTCCTTTCCCTTAATCACAACCGCATTATATGACCATAGATTATTTGTTTTAAACCATTAAAATCACATAAAAACGTATAAATATAGTAGTCTTTCAATAAACCCAAAAAGTTAATATGGAGATATTTTTTTCACAACAGTTTCGATGCCCACTGGCATCCTCCTCGGGTGGATACAGAAAAACGAATAATTCGTTTTTCTGTATCCACCCGAGGAGGATGCCAGTGGGCATCGAAACTGTTGTGGAAATAAACTCTGTCTATTAGAATGGAGATATTTTATTTTATTTTCTGTGCTTTGGTCGGAATTAAAGTGTTGTTAAAGCGTATTTCCCCCTCAATTTCAACCCAGATTGTATACGTACACCTGATGCAAATCAGGCAATTCTGAATATAGCAATTTTGTGCTCCTATGCTAGTTCTGACCATATGCCCCTACTAATTGAATCAACATTAAATGTATTCCAACGGTCTCACGGGAAAATGATACACGTCAAGCGAAGTTAGACTGGTCCAAAGTTGATGTTGAGAGCAAACAACAGTATTGTAATAAGTCTGATGTATTGCTAAGTAATATCGGGTGATTCATAAGTCTGTTACCATTGTAATGGTGAATAAAAAATAACTACAAACCACAGTAACCTGTGATGTTTTTTTATTTGAGGTTATTTTTACACAATTACACATTGGAAATTAAGAGTGGAAATTCTTTATTTTAAATTATTGACATTACGAGGTTTTGTTGCATATACCCTATCCTTGACCATACCCCATATTTTCACAAATCAACAATCTGAAACAGAAAATATTTCACCATTACAGTGGTAACAGACTTATGAATCACCCGATATATCTATCCCTAATGATGCTTTAGCTTGTCAGGATCATGATAAACTGTAGAATTCAAACACATATTTTGGAATTTAAAGACATGTATGAACAAATTGTTTCCTCTCAATAATGCTAGCCTAGACTTAATTACCTTTAGGAGAAGAAAAACTATACATATAGACCTGGCTGGAATGATTATGTGGCTGAACTTCATAATGCATCCAGAGATGCTTTTTTAATGTGGTGTGAACAAGCGAAGCCAAGGCAAGAACCTGTATTACAACAAAAACAGAGGGCTAATGCCAGGTTCAAGTATGCATTCAGGTATATAAAAAATCATGTGGATGAATTAAACAGGGATGCTCTGGCTAGAAAGCTTGCAGTAAGATTCCTAGAGACTTTTTGGGAAAAACTGAAAGCAATAAATAATAGTGCAATGTCTCTCCCTGTTAATATTGAAACTGTAATTGGGACTGTGAATATAGTCAAATTGTGGAAGGAAAACTACAGTGAGATATTCAACTCTGTACATAAGAAAATAATGTTAATTGTAATGCTACCTATAGTCTAGAATAACTCTAGATACAGGAGTTAGTGTATTTGAGACTAAACAGGCCATAAAATGTTTAGATTGTAACAAATCATGTGGTATTGATAGTATTTCTGCTGAGCATCTGAAATTTCGTAGTGACAAATTAGTACCTCTGTTAGTGTCAGAAAATCTAGAAGAGGAAGAACCATTGTTGTCCCAAGGCGATATGATGACTAAGCTGATTGATGCAGCATTGCTTGTATATATTAAGTTAAGGTGTATATATATCCATCTCATAATTGTAAGGTTAGTGAAAAATTCACTTAATAAGAGCTAGCATTTTTGGGCTCTTGTGGCATCAGTGTTTGGGACGCTGGTGGCATCATTTTGGGGCGCTGCGCGTCTTTTCTACTCGTTTGTGGGATGTCGTACGTACAGGGTGTGGTCTTGTAGAGAGCTCTCTTGCAATTCAGTTTGGTTGTTTAGATACAGATTGTTGCACCGTGCAATAGTCCAGGTTGCGTTGTTGTTGCAAGGTTGAGAAAGAAGACCATAAATAGTACCCTTTTTGTTTACATTAAATTCATGTAACTAAGGTCTAAGGTAGGCCCGCATCGAGTCAGCAACCCTGAGGTTACCCTGAGGTAGGACCTAATAGGATCTCAAATCCGTAAGTTTTAATTTAGCTTAACTTGGGCTTCAGATAGAACTGGCCCTTTAGAATTTGGCCGTTCACGGCTCAGCTGGGATTTTGAACCCGACAAATAAATAAAATAACATGGTCCTTCAGAACCGGATTCTACCCAAGACTGAGTCAGTGACTATTTTTCGGCAAAGTTCTGATTGTGCAAATTGTAGCCCAAGTTAGGCCTAGACGGGTTGAGTATTATTGAATTAAGGTCCCAGGGTAGAAAGTTTGGTAGCCCAATTGCGAAACTTGGCCAGTCGTCTGTCGTTGTTTTGGCCTACATTTTACCGGTTTGGTTAATTTTGGGTTATTATTGAATTAAGGTCCCAGGGTAGAAAGTTTGGTAGCCCAATTGCGAAACTTGGCCAGTCGTCTGTCTGTCGTTGTTTTGGCCTACATTTTACCGGTTTGGTTAATTTTGGGTTTTATTGAATTAAGGTCCCAGGGTAAAAAGTTTGGTCGCCCAATTGCGAAACTTGGCCAGTCGTCTGTCGTTGTTTTGGCCTACATTTTACCGGTTTGGTTAATTTTGGGTTATTATTGAATTAAGGTCCCAGGGTAAAAAGTTTGGTCGCCCAATTGCGAAACTTGGCCAGTCGTCTGTCGTTCTTTTGGCCTACATTTTACCGGTTTGGTTAATTTTGGGTTATTATTGAATTAAGGTCCCAGGGTAGAAAGTTTGGTTGCCCAATTGCGAAACTTGGCCACTTGTCTGTCGTTGTTTTGGCCTACATTTACCAGTTTGGTTAATTTGGTTTATTATTCGTAGGCGAAGGTTGCAGACCAGTGCGCCAGTTACTTGGGTGGAAAAATTGGTATTCTATACTGGTGTTGGTTAGTACCCCACCTAGCAATTCAGTTTATTTGAAAGTAAAATTTACGTTTGATCAGTTCGGTTAAGTATTTCTGCCAATTCAGCTTATTTGGCATTGAGCCCAATTGTTGTTTGCATTGAAGATGAGTGCATCTGAATTGAACAAATTTATAAAAAGGAGAAGCGCCTACAAAGGTCTAATTACAAAGGTCATTGCCACTATAGATTCTGCCATAGAGCAAGAGGATTTACGCTTAGTGACTGCGCAGCTTTCCATATTAGAAACTAAAAAGGTTGCTCTAAGTGAGGTAAATGTTAAAATTGAGGCTCTTATAGAGGATAGAAGGATGAAATAAAAATACATAATTTACTTTGAAGAGATTATTGATGATATAATTAACGTAGGCCTCCGAGCAAAAGAGTTTAGTAGCTCAGTACAGTTAGAGACCAGGTCTGATAATGAAACACAACACTCAACAAAGGATGTTTGTGAAGTTAAGGTTAACAGATCTGCAGTTCAATTACCGAGGCTTGTACTCAAAACATTTTCTGGGAGTATTCAGGAATGGCAAGGATGGGCAGACAGTTTTCAATCAGCAGTTCATTCTAGTCAAGTGTTAAGTGCCGTGGAGAAGTTTAATTATTTGCGGTCCCTCTTGGAAGGGGAGGCAGCAAAGACAATAGCAGGATTAGCATTAACAGAGGCTAATTATAATGTGGCTTGGGATATATTAAAGAAACGGTTTGGTAAGCCAGAGATCTTAAGTAAAAGCCACCTCCGTGAACTTTTAGCTATACCTCCTGTTAATAATCCTAATAGTGTCAAGGAGTCACGGCAGTTATATAATGAATTTGAAATTAGAACTAGGTCCCTGGACAACTTGGGTGTAGGAATGGAAAAGTATGGTATAATGTTGGTTCCTACACTGGAGTCTAAATTGCCTAGCTCAATTTTGCTTGAATTAAGTAGGGGACACTCTGCAGAACATGTGTACATCCCCCTTCAGCAGATGTTAAGTCTTTTAGGCACAGAATTAGCAAGACGAGAGGGAGTTGAGTTTGCACAGTGGGATGGTAAACAAGGGGACAAAGGCAGGCACAGCACCAAAGTTTCCACAAAAAGGAATAGCCCAGGTACAGTGTCAGCTCTACATGCCTCCTCTGAGAATAAATTAAAGGGAATCAAGGAATGCATATTTTGCGAAGGCAACCACAAGTCATATAAATGTGAGGTGGCTGAGGCCTTACCCTTTGAGGAGAGAAAGGACAGGGTAACTAAGTCCACAGCATGTTTTAAATGTTTTTTGAAAGGTCATAGAGCAAGGTTTTGTAAGTTTAAAATTTTGTGCAAAAAATGTCATGGTAGGCATCAGCCATTATTGTGTGAAAACACTCTTAGTAGGCCTACCCCAGAAGTAGAGACATCAGTGGCACATGCCACTGCTATGCAAAGGAGTAAAAGTAAAGGGGGATTATTGCAAACAACTGCAGCCTTATTAATTGGGAATGAGGGAGAAGCTACTGTAAAAGTGTTGTTTGATAGTGGTAGCCAGTGTAGTTTTATTAAGACCAGAATTTCCAGAAAATTGAAGTTTAAAGAACTTAGGGAAAATTTAAGAATTTCTGGGTTTGGGGTTCCGTTCAAAACCGAACCAAATTTAAGAAGGTAGAAGTTCTGGTTAAAGGGTTGTTACCGCAAAGTCCCACTATCAAGGTCCAAGCTGTAGAGATTGAGGAACTTTGTGCTCCAGTCACTACTTGTTTAGATATGGCATGTGTCCAAGAATTGCAAGTTAAAGGAATTAATTTGGGCAATAATAAGTTTGAGGGAACAGAAGATATTAGTCTTTTGATTGGAGCTGACTATTATTGGGACTTCATCACTGGTAATATTGTCCGTACATCTCAAGGCCCGGTAGCTATTGAAAGTAAGCTAGGCTGGATGCTACATGGTAGCTATTGCAATGAAATGGAAATTAAGGCTCTTTTTGTTAAGATTGAGGAGAACAGCCATGGTCTGGAAAGGCATTTGAAAGCGTTTTGGGAACTTGAATCTATTGGCATAAAGGACAAACAGGCAAGTACAGTGAACAATGATGTTTTAGAGCAATTCGAAAAAGGGATTGGGTTTAGAGATGGTTGCTATGAAGTTGGCCTACCATGGAAGGATTCTTGCAAACCCGGTTCAAACCTTCAGCTAGCTAATCGGAGGTTGGAGACTTCATTGTACAGGCTAAGAAAAAATGAGTTGTTGTTAATTGAATACAATGAGGCCATCCTAAGTTATGTAAGGGAGGGCTATGCTGAAAGGGTGCAAGGTGAGCTGGTGAGCCAGGAGGCACATTATCTACCACACCATGCAGTGGTACGGCGAGACAAAACTACCACCAAACTGAGGGTAGTTTTTGATGGCTCAGCCAAGGACAAAGGTGGTGTGTCCTTGAATGACTGTTTGGGTGCTGGGCCAAATTTAAATGCAGATTTATTTTCCTTGTTACTGAGATTCAGGTTTGGTAGAGTAGCATTGACTGCAGATGTGAAGCAAGCCTTTTTGCGGATAAAGTTAAAACCAGAGGACAGAGATGCAGTAAGGTATCTGTGGGTGGATACGAAAACTTGTTGGAAAATGAACCTAAGGTTCAAGCATATAGAATGAAGTCAGTGTTGTTTGGCCTCAGCTCTAGTCCATTTCTGTTGGCAGCTACTATGCAGTACCATTTTAAGAAATATTCTGAAGTCTATCCTAACACTATTGAACACATAAGGAAAAAATTTTATGTTGATGATTTGCTGTGTTCCGTGGATAATACAGAAATGGCTAAACAGATATTCATGGAGGCTAGAGCTATAATGAGGGAGGCTGGCATGGAGCTTCGAAAATGGCAGACCAATCATTCGCAATTACAAGAGTTTATGAGTCATTCCTGTGTAGTACCTGATGCAGCAGAAAGTATTGAGGATTCTTGTATTAAGGAGTTGTGGGCAATAGACGCAAAGGTGCTAGGTATTGTTTGGCAGCAAGATGATGATTTGTTTACCTTCAATGGGAAATCTTTAGTAGAGCTGGCTGAGAATGAGACAAGGTGGACAAAAGGTACAGCTCTTAGTTTGGCTTCAAAGGTCTTTGATCCTCTTGGATTCCTGGCTCCATTTGTGATAAAGTCAAAAATTTGGTTTCAGAGCCTCTGGGAAATTGGACTTGGTTGGGACCAAGAGTTACCTGATCATATGGTGGTAAGGTGGAAATATTGGTTCAAAGAATTGGCACATCTTGGAGACATTGAAATCCCAAGATGGTACTTTGGAGAGTTGAACAATAGTCCAGACAATTTGGAGCTGCACATCTTTTGTGATGCAAGTGAGGAAGCCTATGCAACTTGTATTTATATAAGAGGCGCATTGCAAGAGGAAGTAAGTTGCAGGTTGGTTGCTGCAAAGAGCAGAGTAGCACCTTTGAAAAGGCTTTCGGTTCCAAGGTTGGAATTGATGGGTGCCGTTATTGCTAGTCGGCTTGCAATTACAGTGCGAAAGTCTTTGGCCCTCTATGAAATTCCAAGCTATTATTGGACAGACTCCACTATAGTTTGGCACTGGTTAAGAAGTCAGGCAAGGAAATGGAAACCATTTGTTGCCAATAGGGTGGAGGAAATTCAAGCTCACACAGATCCCAAGCAATGGAAAATGGAAACATTGTCCAGGCATCCAAAACCCCGCTGATTTACCAACACGAGGAATTTCAGTGAAAGATCTTTCACAGTCAAGTTTGTGGTGGAATGGGCCAGAGTGGCTAAAACTTGGAAGTGAAAACTGGCCTTCTAATCAGCCTATTGTAGGAGAATGCCAGGCTGAAGAAGCATGGGTGAGTGAGGTGAGAAAATGCGCTGTGAACAGTTGTCAAGTTATGCAGCAGGACCCCGTATTGAGGCTTGAGGACATTAGCAGTCTGAAAAGATTGTTAAGAGTGAAAGCATGGGTATATGGATTTACCAACAACATTAAGGGAGAAACAAGAAGGGAAGGAATTCTGAACAGTAATGAGATTCAGCAAGCCAGGAAATACTGGGTGGTATATATGCAGAAGGAAAAATTTGGTGAAGAGAGAGAATTGCTCACCAGCCATCCATTACAGGTTCTACCAACATATTCTGCGCTCAAGGGTTTGGATGTGTTTTTGGATCAGGATTTATTGAGAGTAGGAGGTAGACTACAGTTTTCTGGGCTTCCAGAGGAGAAAAGACATCCAATTTTGCTACCTTCTGGGGGGCACTTTGTGGACCTTTTGATCCTGGATACTCATCATAAGCTGTTACATGCGGGAGTTAGAGAAGTGATAATAGAGATTAGACAACAATTTTGGATTCCCAAAATTAGACAAGTAGTAAAAAAGGTCTTGCATAAATGTGTGGTTTGCAAGCGTTGGAGTGCAAAGCCTTATTATGAAAAGGTGGCTCCACTTCCAAGAGAACGGTGTGTATATACTGCCCCATTTGATGTAGTGGGAGTAGACTTTGCAGGGCCAGTCTATGTGTATGAGCGAGGGGAGTCTAACAAAGGTTATATATGTCTTTTCACCTGTGCTACCACCAGAGCAATCCATTTGGAGTTGGTAAGCAATTTAAGTAGTGATGTATTTCTTTTGGCCTTTAAAAGGTTTGTGAACAGAAGGGGTTTCCCAAATAAAATCATATCGGATAATGCAAAAACCTTCAAAAAGGCTGCAAAGGAACTCCAAGAAGTTTGGTCCTTGCTAAAAGAGGAAGGATTCCAATCCTACTTTTCACACCAAGGGGTACAGTGGGAGTTTATTGTTGAGAGAACACCATGGTGGGGTGGATTTTGGGAAAGGCTAGTGAGAAGTGTAAAGTGTCCATTAAAGAAACTTTTAGCTAATGCTCATTTGAGCAAAGAAGAATTCTCTACTGTTTTATGTGAAGTAGAAGCAATGGTGAACAGTAGGCCTATCACTTTTTTTACAACAGTATGCAGGATGCAGAGCCATTGACACCAAATCATTTTCTTTGTGGTAAACGATTAACATCAAGCCCCAGTGTGCCAGAAGACTTGCAGCCTATCCAGAGCACTCAAGGAGAGTTAACCAGACGGTTCAGGTACCTTGAAGAGCTACAAGATCAGTTATGGAAGAGGTGGCAGATGGAATACTTGCCAGAACTCAATTATTACCCATCAGGCAAGGTAAAGGGCTCCAATGCAAATTGTATCAAGGTGGGAGAAGTGGTAATGATTGGGGATGAAAGACCAAGGCAATGCTGGAAGCTTGGCATAATTGAAGAGTTGTTTGTTGGCAAAGACAATTTAGTTAGGTCTGCACTGGTAAAGACTTCAGGAGGAAAGTTAAAGAGACCTATACAAAAACTCTATGCTTTAGAAATCAGCAAAAACACAGATAGTCAAGATGAAACATTTGAGTTACAGCCTCATGGAGAAGGCTTGGCTAACCTTGCGGAAGGTAACGACAACAATGCCTCTTCGGTGGGGAGTGTTAGAAAATCTAGAAGAGGAAGAACCATTGTTGTCCCAAGGCGATATGATGACTAAGCTGATTGATGCAGCATTGCTTGTATATATTAAGTTAAGGTGTATATATATCCATCTCATAATTGTAAGGTTAGTGAAAAATTCACTTAATAAGAGCTAGCATTTTTGGGCTCTTGTGGCATCAGTGTTTGGGACGCTGGTGGCATCATTTTGGGGCGCTGCGCGTCTTTTCTACTCGTTTGTGGGATGTCGTACGTACAGGGTGTGGTCTTGTAGAGAGCTCTCTTGCAATTCAGTTTGGTTGTTTAGATACAAGATTGTTGCACCGTGCAATAGTCCAGGTTGCGTTGTTGTTGCAAGGTTGAGAAAGAAGACCATAAATAGTACCCTTTTTGTTTACATTAAATTCATGTAACTAAGGTCTAAGGTAGGCCCGCATCGAGTCAGCAACCCTGAGGTTACCCTGAGGTAGGACCTAATAGGATCTCAAATCCGTAAGTTTTAATTTAGCTTAACTTGGGCTTCAGATAGAACTGGCCCTTTAGAATTTGGCCGTTCACGGCTCAGCTGGGATTTTGAACCCGACAAATAAATAAAATAACAGTTAGCTTTGTGCTTTACAGGTTTACTGATACATGGTGTTTTGCCGGATACAATGTTATCCGTTGTTTTGGTGCCAGTACTAAAAGATAAAAAGGGGTAAAATCAATAGTAAGATAATTATCGGCCAATAGCCTTGGCCACTATTATGTATAAAGTGTTTGAATATATACTCATTAATAGACTTTAATGTCATCTGTACACTCGTAATAACCAATTTGGTTTAAAAAAGAAACATGGTACTGATGCAGGGGCGTACCGAAGGGAGGGGCGGACGATAGAGGCGGTCGGCCCCCCTTGGGCCTTGTACCGGTGTTTATTAATGTGCTTATCTCTATAATTATGTACTAAAGTTTGTACATACAGTTACAGAGATAAGCAGGTTTTGTTTTAGTTTATACTAGCAAAAGGTCGGCGCTACGCGCCGATTTTACTCGATCTGCGGTGCTTCAGCTGGATTGTAGGCCTACGGCGTATTTTATTTTGAACATCAGTAGCACTTTATCTGGATATCATTCCTATTCCTCTCACCTTGAGCCTCAGTAATTGGGGTGCCTGCGGCCTTCCAGTTACTGGCAAACCAATTATTCATTCAATAAAACTACAGAAAAGAACGCAGCCATGAAAATCTAAAGGTTCACAAATCTTAATACAATGAGCTCGGATTTGAAGCTTAAGATTTTCATGACTGCGTTCATTTCTATAGTTTTATTGACCAAATAACTGAACCGACAGTAATTGGGGGCCCTGCGGCCCGCCAAATCATAGTTTTCATTGTTTCGAGTGCATCAATAGCGTTGCCGGGGTGGATGTTGAACGCTATATATATATATATATATATATATATATATTTATATATATATATTATGCCCGGTTAGGAAAACTGAATGCCCGGTTAAGTTAATTGAATGTCCAGTTAGGTCAACTGAATGCCCGATTAGGTTAATTAAATGGTCGGTTAGGTCAACTGAATGCCCGATTAGATTAATTGAATGCCCGAGTACGTTAATTGAATGCCCGGTTACGTTAATTGTACACCCTTGACGATTGGTTAGGTTAAGTCATGATATTTTCGTTAAAGCCAACGAAAATATCACGACTTGACCTAACCAATCGTCAAGGGCGTACAGATGACCTAACCTGGCATTCAATGAACCTAACCCGTTATTCAATCATTTTACCATAGGTTTCGTAATGATCTTGATGACGTCATTTAATGTTTTAAAATTAATTATTTAATTTATTAACACCCACGTGCACAACCTCGGGACCTAATCAATATGTGTGTGAAGTTTCATGTTTGTAACTGCTTCCATTTTGGAGTTATGGCTGATGGCTGGAACACACACACACACATACACACACACACATACACACACACACACGTCTTTTTATTATTATTATCAATAGTATTATTATTATAGATAAACAATAGACTGGTACAAATTTATAACCGAAAGACTTCCGAAAATCAACAATTTTTGATAAAGAAAAGGAGAAAATTGGTTTTGTAGGCCTAGGGGATCCGAAATTTTCATAAAATGAAAAATAATTGCTATTTTCTTACTTACAGCGACAGGCATAATGATATTAGGATACCTAATAGAAATTTTGTAATATTTTAAAGTGGGGAAAATAAATAATTTTCTAAAAATGATCTTCAACTATAAAAGCGCATCTAATCAGATAACTTAATTAACGTATTTCTACGACAACTAAAAAATAGAATGATAAATCAATATCCTATCAAATTGTTTGTGTAAACGTAAAATTATTTGTACAAAAGCCACAGTAATAAAACGCACAAAAGTCACGGTAAATAATTTCGAGTGTGGCTCGTTTAACTTTAAACTCGTGTTTATTTAAATTGCCCGTTTTAATTATGTAATTTTTTGTATTGAATCGATAAAGAAATCTTTTGTGATTTTTTGTATTGAATCGATAAAGAAATCTTTTGTGAATCGAAAAATGTTAAAATTATAACAAATATCAAAATATTTTGTATAAAAATCATTGAATTTTAAAAATGCATGTTTGTGTTTAGTTTTTTGCAAAAAGTTCTTTATGAATTTTAAAAATATATACTTTTTTTAAATTGAATCGATAAATAAATCTTTTGTGAATCGAATGATTCTAAAAGTTTAGTAAATATTGATTTATTTTGTGCCAAAATTATGATTAAAAATTAAAAATTAAAAAAATGCGTGTACAGGCATGGGAAGAACTGTACCCCTACAAGGGGGGAAGGAATTATGTTAGGGAATTTTTTTTAGCATGGGCACTGCACAATAAAAAGACGCATCGAATGGTGAAAACCGCATTGTTCTACACCAATTGTAGCGACCTGTAGGTGTGCGCAAAAAACTGTTACATATATTTATGTATCTATCGATCTATGTATACAGGGCTATTGAAAATGCTTCATCCGATTTCAACTGAGAATACTTCCGTACCTATCAACCGTGCATCAACTGGGCATACACCACATGAAAGAGGAAATCTCCGAGTTTTACAAGATCACCGCGAGAGGGCTCCAAAGTCACGCCGGCCTAGCCTAGCAACAAACAGTCAGTGTGAAAATGGCGTCCGCACAGCAGAAGGCGTTTTGTGTGTTGCAGTTTTCGAGCTGGCCCCCTAGGTCGCCGGATCTTACACCGTGCGACTTCTTCCTTTGGGGGTACGTTAAGGATACTGTGTACGTGCCACCGTTGCCCACATCTTTGGATGAGCTCCGAACTCGCATTGTTACTGCCGTAGAGTCAGTGACAACGGACATGCTGGAGCGAGTATGGGAGGAATTCGACTATCGTGTCGACGTTGCTCGTGTAACTAGGGGAAGTCACATAGAGCATTTATGAGGTGAGAGACAAAATTTGGACAGTTTTTCTTTTGGTTGATGTATCACAAATCACTCTGTATTTGTAACATTAAAAAATATTTTCATTTGAAATCAGGTGAATCATTTTGAATAGCCCTGTATAAGGCTTCATTTCTGAAATAGTATATTAGATATTTTATAGTAAGAATACATTTTAAATTATTACGAATTTATTCTATATGCATTAATATAAAATATTAATACTAAACTTGTCATCCCAGGCCAGTATTGCCAGGTAAAAAATTGAAAACCCGCCAAATCATGCTTAAAAACCAGCCCCAAAACAGCTAAACTAAGCTTTCATACTATATATGATATATATATATATATATATATATATATATATATATATATATATATATTAGCCAATTTATAATTATTTATTTATGGCCAGTTTGTAGCCATGTTTGGTGCGTAAATCGGTACTATAAGGAATGATGGTAATTACCGTTATTTGATAATGGTTATAAATGACTGTTATTAATAAATGCTTTGGCCAAGGTCAACAGATTTTTCGGATCAAAGAATGTTACTAATTAAGTTATTAATTAGGTTGATTAATAGACGGAGTTTTCTTCCTTTATTACACAAAATAAATTGATTTATGAATGCGACAAAATTGCTGATTGTTTACATTGGAAATAATGTGTACACTTGAATTAATGCTTACAATATAATAATAATGGCTTGAGATTTAATAACTCGCGTGCTAATGAGTAATCTTAATATAAAGTTAGGTGAATGACTCAAAGCCCAAATGGGGTTGCACGAATGATGTTCACATGATGGTCCCTCTTGTGGCTCGATGTGTTGATGGAATATTGCTAAGGTATTTGCAAACGTCTCTGCATCTTTTGTTGGTCACTACATATCAGTAGGTGTGTCCACAGGGTAAGCGGTAGCTGCATATATATATATATATATATATATATATATATATATATATATATCGGCAATTGATTGATGGCGTGGAAAACGCAGTTTAATAATAAACAGGAACACCAGAGAAAAAATAAACATCCTTCAAGGTTTAATAGTACCAACGTTTCGGAATGCACTAATTCCATCTTCAGGGCTAAAACAATAAAATGCCAAATCACATACAAAATACAAATTGCTTAATAACAATTTAAAATAAAGTTAAAAATTATAAAAAGTAGCTAAGAAAATGTAAAACATTATAACTAAAAGGTAAATAAATGTGAAGTTAAAAAGTTACAATTATAAAAAGTAGCTAGGAAAAATATAAAAGCATTAAAACTGAAAGGTAAATAAATAAAATAAACTAGTACCTTAACCAAAATATAGCAGATCTACCGATGATTCATCAGAATTTAGGTCTGGTTTTAATTTATAAATAAACAAAGATTCCATAATTTTGAGCTTAAGGTCAGAACTTCTGGCAGCAAGTAACGCGAAATTAGACTGTGAAATTGGGTGGTTATTGTTGTGCGAGTCGTTACGTATGAGAGAATTAGGTGGTTTGCCAAGAGGTAAATTTGTACGGACCGATTTACCGAGATGTTCGTAAATATGGAATTTTAAATGTCTTTTAGTTTTACCTATATATGACCCCATACAGTGGTCACACTTGTATTGGTAAACTATGGATGACTTAAGAAGTGTAGGAATAACATCCTTGTATTTAAATAAATGATAAATCGATTTAGACGGGGTGAATATAATTTTTATACATAGTTGTGGGTAGAATTCCTTGAGCAATTTTAAAAGTTTGTTTCTAATGTTAAAACTTGAGGTTCCCATATAAGGCAAAGTGAAATACAGGATATCTTTGGGGACTGTAATTAAGTCTCTAGTTGTAGGGTTTATTAGTCTATTTAAGGTTCTGCCTATTGTAGTCTCCACCAGTCTAGAAGGGAAATTATTCTTGGTAAGGAGTTTTCGGATGAAATCTAGTTCATCGTGTAGTTTAAAGTAATCTGAACAGATATTGAAAGCTCTGTTAGTCAGAGTCGAAATTAAATTTCGTTTGAAACCTAAAGGGATAAAGGAAGAAAAGTTCGTAGTAAGATTGGTGAATGTCGGCTTTCGGTAAACGGAAGTTTCAAAAGAGGAATTAGTGTGTATTATCTTAATGTCCAAAAAGGACAGAGAGCTATTAGATTCAGCTTCTGAAGTAAATTCAATATTAGGGTGCTTAGAATTAAGGTAATTACGAAACAAAGGGATATGGTCTGGTGATTTGAACAGGAGAAAAGTGTCATCAATATATCTTCCATAAAAAACCGGTTTGAAGTTGGAAGGACACTCATTCAGCCATTTGACTTCATGATGACAAAGAAACGCGTTAGCTAAGGTGGGACCAAGAGGCAGACCCATTTGAACACCTTCAGTCTGTTTAAAATATTCACCGTTGAATATAAATATAAGGTCCTCCACGGAAAATTTTAGTAGTTCTGTAGCGGATCGACAAGAAATAGACCAACAAATAGACAGACATATCGTCAAAGAGTCTTGTAAAGCACACGTGGGCAAAGAGTCAAACAATGAAGCGTCTGTTTCTTCCCAAAGGGCGCGAACGCAAATCCTTATCAACTAAAGGACGCGCGCACAAAGCTTCTTAAGATTTGGTGCGAAGTCCTACGTCACAGGAACTACGTATAAAAGCGAGCACCCACTCTCTCTCCTCCTCACTTCGTTAGCGTTTCCATTTCGTTCGACTACTCTGTACGTTGTCACCCCTCATCAGCTTTAACCGGCTCAAGACCAAGGCTCACTTCAACACCACATTCAAGAAACGAAGCATCATTGGAAGTGATCCACCAATACTGCCGCAGCAAACCCCAACGGCATCAGGAATTCCCCTTGGTCTCTTCATTACCGCATAAACCGGTTATCAAGCATCTTCGAGAGCACCGGCAAGGTTACAACACTACGAGAAGCATCCGCAAGGTGGACACATTGCGTGACTCGACGGCGAAAGCTACAAACCCAAATCACTCCACATCTGGTCAGCTTTTACCGCTTTACGAAGAACGATCGTCTACGAGACTCCATTAGGCCCATCATACCTTGACTTACGGAACAAACTTCCAAGAGACAACCACAACCGGGCCTACATCTCCTTCGCAAAAAGGCCTAATCCACGACACGACCAACGCGTGAGCGACCAGCTTCCAGAGGACGATCAACGACACTCACGGTATTAGTTTCCGTTTCAACACCCTTTCAACAGCGTTACATCGTCCGGGTAAGCTAAGTACATCATATTCTAAGTACTCTTGTGAAGCCTACATTAGCCTACCGCCGAACAGCAGGCTATGCTCCCAAAGTGAGTAATTAAACGTTCCAATTGACTCTCGTTAATAACGCAGTAGACCATTTTCCTAATTCAAGTGTCCTTCAGAACCTGTAATTCACATCATCCGCTGTTGTGTTCACTATTATATTTGTGCGATAAATAAGTTCTCTACTGCAGGCCTAATTCATATACAGTGTATATTTCCCTCAACTATCCTTAGGCCTATCCCAAACGCACGTGCATTCTTTATATCATTGCTAGGCCCATTCAATCATCTAGCCTACTTAATCAGAGTGTCATGTTTTCCATTCAATGTACCAAACGCACGTGCATTCTTTATATCATTTACTAGGCCCATTCAATGTTCTATGTTGCATGCCATTTACATACCATCGATGAGTATTACTTATTACGTGTCAATTAAGCTATTAACATTTCATCTTATTAGCTAAGTCTATGTCATAAGCATAACGTAAAACTATCAATTAATTACCGTTAATTCTTTGTTATACCACAGTGAATAAATAACGGCTTTATTTTCATAAAAAATAAAGTACCGAGACTTATTCTATTCATTGTACCAAAACGTACGCGCTTTCTGTGTCATTAATAGACCTCTTTCACAGATCATTTATGCATAATCTGTAGTTTCCCTAATCAGTGTATTACATAACCTATTTGTTATATTATTACGCACATGCATTATTTTTGTATTCACTAAGTCTCATATTTCAGGTTGTGTCCCATTTTGTATACCATTAAGCCTCACATAAACGAGCGCATTTCAAAGGTCATTATCAAATTGTTAAGCTTTCTAGTCAGTCTTTCCATTGTATTTTCACTGTGAAAATTAATATAAATATTTTCTTAATTAAACTACAAAAAAACATAAGGTGTCTTTTATAACCTTAATATTAATTTGCTTGGGTGTAAACCAAGCTGGTGACCTCGCTGCCATTTCGGTCACTTCCAATAGTATGGTGGGCCTAATCAAATAACCACTTATTCCAATCGGTGATACTGTATGACATCATAAATTATTAACCCAGCCTTTCATTAATAAGCAATCAGTCATTGCATCAATTAATCATTGCATACAATTAAATCATTATCACCTTAAAAGGCTAAAACTAGGTCCACTATAGTTCTTTCATTTGACCTCTATTAAAACCTTGCACAGTATCAGTATTATTAAAAAGATTGTCAATACATATATCAATAGTTTCTGCAACAGGCACATTGGTAAATAAAGATTTTACATCAAAGCTAGCCATTGTGTAAAAATTATTATTTAATGAGGTAATTTCTCTAACGAAAGAAAAAGAATCCCGTGCTGTATACAAATTATAAGTTATAGGTGATAGTATGGGAACCAAGAATTTTGAAAGGTTATAACTAAAAGTTCCTAGTGACGATAAAATTGGCCTAAGTGGACAATTAGGTTTGTGTATTTCAGGGAGTCCATACATAATACCTGGGCTGGATCCAGAAACAAATAATTTAGAAAAAACTGTGTCTGAGATTATATTATTAGAGTTAAGTTTTCTAAGATACCTATTGATTTTATCTTCCTGTTTTAAAATTAAAGCAAAAATGTCACCAGTTACTTTAGCAAATCTAGTTGCATAATTTGAAATATCTAACATTTTATCGACATAAACATTCGTGTCCAAAAGAACAACACTATTACCTTTGTCTGGTCTTGTAACCACCAATGACTTGTCCGAAGACAGATTTCTTAGACTTTGAAACTCTTCCGCCTCTATATTAGGTCTATTGCTATAAGGGTTAAAAGCATAAAATGAAGTAAAAGCTAAATCATGTAAATTATTAGATAAAAAGTTAAAACCTTTACTATGTGGGTCAAAGAATGAATGTTTAAAGAGGTCCTTAAAAAATAACTCAAAGTTGAGGAAATGATCGTAAAAATTAAGCTTCTTTGGAGTAAGGGAAAATTTCAGGCCTTTACAAAGGGCAGATTTTTGAATATCACTAAGAACTTTAGAAGAATGATTAAACATGAGATCATTAGCTGCTAGATTATTAATCGTATTATATCCTAATTTTTGGAGTTTCTTGTTCTGAACAAAATTCACCCTTGCAATACATTTCAAATTGCCCGTCTGAATGACGTTCAAAAGATGTATTGAATCTATACCAGACACCAGAGACTTAAAATTACAAGTAGACTGATTAAGATCCCTATTACATTCATTACTGAGCCTTTTCTTAAATTTAATTTCTGCATCTAGTAATTGTTTTTGACAGTTCCTATAGGTTTCACTTTTTTGTAAATGAAAGTTACAAAGTTTGAACCTCAAAAAGCCAGGAATCAAACCCTGGTTTCTGCAGCAAGTAAGGAACCGCAAATGACAAGTTTTCTAGCCTTGTAGTCAAGTTTTTCAAGTCTTCTATACATGTGCAATGCTGGTCTTCCATAGCGTTTGGTGATTATATCGGCTATTGATTGATGGCGTGGAAAACTCAGTTTAATAATAAACAGAAACACCAGAGAAAAAATAAACATCCTTCAAGGTTTAATAGTGCCAACGTTTCGGAATGCACTAATTCCATCTTCAGGGCTAAAACAATAAAATGCCAAATCACATACAAAATACAAATTGCTTAATAACAATTTAAAATAAAGTTAAAAATTATAAAAAAGTAGCTAAGAAAATGTAAAACATTAAAACTAAAAGGTAAATAAATGTGAAGTTAAAAAGTTACAATTATAAAAAGTAGCTAGGAAAAATATAAAAGCATTAAAACTGAAAGGTAAATAAATAAAATAAACTAGTACCTTAACCAAAACATAGCAGATCTACCATGGTCCGGCGGCAGAATCTTTCAGGATCCATCCTGAAAGACCGAGTGGAATCCCTGATGCTTGCTGAACCACCAGTCACCCGATTCTGCCGCCGGACCATGGAGCAGCACATCGAAACAATCCTCCGAAATCTTGAGTACGACACTGACCTTTTCGAGTCTCTCCTCACCTCCTACCCTTGCCGACTTGAAGCCGTCCGCCAAGCACAAGGAGGCAACACGAACTATTGAGTGGTTTTGTTTAGATGTAGAATTAAATTGTCTAAAACAGTGGTCGGCGAACTTTTTTGGGTATTACCCCAAAATATATTTGAGGACGTAATCAGGACGTAAATTCGTAATATTCTAAAATTTAGAATAACGCCACATTTATGTAACAAAATAAAATAAAAATATACGAAAAAAATATCAGCACAAAGTGTCTCTCATACCGCACGCATTACCCCCAAAAGTTTTAAATTTACCCCATTTGGGTAATTTACCCCTGTTCCCCGATCACTGGTCTAAAAGATGCAACAATCAGTTTTTTTGTACCTCTATTAGTTTCATCTGTGCAGGGGGGGGGCAATCATTGCTTGCCACCTCTTATATATAAGGGGTTCCCAAAAACCTTAGCCCCCCATTTGTAGCTTACATCCCATTTGCAGCTTACATGTTTACTTATATCGAAATAGTTTTTAGTGATTATAAAAATATATAAAATTCTTTATTTATTGCAGGTATTAAAATTACTCTAGCTGATAAAGTGATAATATAATGGCTTATCAATTAATTGGTGATTCGGAGAGGCAACGTGTGATAGATCGCATACGAGCAATAACATTTCGGGAAGCTCGTGATGCTGGAGCCACCTTTATAACACGTTCATGGGTTGCCAAAAAGTTGCGAAGAAGTGAGGACTTCGTCAAAAGAAATTGGAATAAAACTTTGGATGAATGTGAAATGGATACAACCAAATCTGGGCGCCCAAATTTGCCACTCTCTCAGGAAACAAAGGACATCATTGAAAGCGGTACGCGTAAGCGGAAAAACAGCTGTGCTAAACTTTCTAGAGAGATCGAAGTGTTGAGAGGAAAGATCGTTAGTGGTGAGATCATTCGACTGTACCGTCATAGGCAAGGTTTAAAGCCTTGGCATGAACTTCCAAAGCCAAGAAAAACTCAACTTAACATCGATGACAGAATGTGGTTTGCCCATTATCTTGAAGATTGGGATGTGGATGATTTCATGCATTTAGCTGTCTCCGATGAATTTTTTGTTTACGTAACACGTCGGCCTAACTACCAAAATGATCGAGTGTGGGCCACAACACCAGATGAAATCGATGACAATGAACATTATCGCGAATTATTAGAAAGTTCAGACTGTGTTGGTGTGTTTGTTTTGTTCACTGTAAAGAGGCTCATGTGGGTGCTGAAGCCAAATGGTCAGAGTTGGGATGGACAGTATTTTCGTGATATTATTCTATCCCAGCCAGTGGTGTAGTGCTGTGGGAACGCGTGGGAACGGCGTTCCCTTACTTTTTTTGGTAGATGGAACGGCGTTCCCTCACTATTTCAAATAAATCCGAACTTACAAATCTCTAACGTCATGAAATTTTAATTCCCACCCCTAGAAGAAGTATGAGAAAGAATCATTAACTGTTTCATTTCTTTTAGCTTCGACTGAGGCAATGCTAGCCTATAAAGATCTGATGAAACAGTCACCATGGCGTACCAGTTGTTAACTTTTTTTTAGTTAATCATTCCAGTTGTTACAGTAGCTATTTTTATTGATCGTACTGGATGTCATATATCTAATGACACTGGAAATACTGCATCTTCAACCTTGGAATATATCCTAATATCCAGTGCATATGACCTCAAAATATTCCTGAAATTGGTCAGATTTCAAAAGATTTCCCGGGGAGCTTACAGTGCCCCCGGACCCCCAGCTGTATGGGCTCGCCGCGCTCGCCATTGTCCCCCCCGCATCTGAGTAACACTTTCAAAATGCGTTCCCTCACTTCTTTATTTAGCACTACACCACTGATCCCAGCATGTCATTCCTTTTCTAAGAAACCCAAACAATGTTATGGATGTCGATCAGGTCACACTTCTGCACGATAAGGCCCCCTGCTTTAAGGCATTAGCCACTCAACAGTTGTTGCGGAACCATGAGATCGATTTCTTTGGAAATGAAGAATGGCCAGGAAATTCTCCTGACCTGAACGTCTGTGAACACATTGGATCAGTTATAAGGGACAAGGTTGAATGTCTCTTGTTTCAAGAACCTGCAGCAAATCGATTTTCAGAGGATACAATGACGCAACACATTGAAACTGTTTTAGCAAATTTGCGTAACGATCAAGATCTATTCACGTCACTTTTGGCAAGCTACCCAAAACGAATTCAGCCTGTCTTGGAAGCCAATGGCGGGAACACCAAGTTTTAATTGTTTCTCATTAAATGCAGGATTAAATTCTCTTTTGTAAGGTTGTTTAGTTTTACTGTACCTCTAATGGTTTAAGCCATGGGCCGGGGGACTAAGGTTTATTGGAGCCCCGTACAGTATACAAGCATCATAAATTAGTTTTCGATTACTGTAGTAATTAATATACTGACTTTTTGTAATTTGACTTTTAACTGGGTAGGCGGCGCATGGCCGTTACCCTGACTGCACGCCACTGATATTTATATATATATATATGTTATATGTATATATATATATATATATATATATATATATATATATATGTGTGTGTGTGTGTGTGTGTGTGTGTGTGTGTGTTACAGTCGAAGTGTGTAACTAGCCATTTCGCGAAATGACTAAAATCTTCAGCCATTACGCGAAATGGCTGAAATTCCGCCTTGGTCATTTCGTACAAGATCATTTTCCCGGTTAGGTCAACTGCATGCCCTTGACAATTGGTTAGTTTAAGTTGTGTTATTTTCGTTAGTTTTAACGAAAATAACACGACTTAACCTAACCAACTGTCAGGGGCATACAGTTGACCTAACCGGGCCTTCAGTGGCGGACATCGGAATAACATTGAAGGCCCGGTTAGTATTTGAAAACCTTTATATTGAAAATTCAAATTCAAATGTGTTCAAATGTGTATTTGAAGGGTGTTTCTCACTTATTTGAACAGACCTGTGGATGTATGTATATTTTAGCAGATTTAGTTAGTTAAATAAAGGTTTCCAATTTTATTGTGATGTTTGTTATTTCTATGAATTCATGACAAAAGTCATTTTAGCCATTTCACGAAATGACCAAGGTGGAATTTCAGCCATTTCGCGTAAGACTGAAGATTTTAGTCATTTCGGGAAATGACCAAGTGAAACAGCCATTTCGTGAAGTGACTAAAAGTTTCAGCCATTACGCGAAATGGCTGGTTACACACTGACTGTAACATATATAAGCAAGGAACCACAGGGAAAAAGAAAATAAAACACGAAGTCCGAGCGGTTTCGTGATATATTCACATCTTCAGGGACAAGGGAGAGAGAGGCAGAATTTACAAAGTACACGAGTTAAATACACAAGCGAAAAATTCCCCAATAGGCAACTCAATCTAAAAACATCATCAAACTATGATCAAATTTCCCCAGTAGAAAACTTGATCTAAAGGCTACTAAAAAATATTGAATACATATAGACTATATAAAAGAAATTATACAATTAAAAAGTACACATAAAAATGATAATTATTAAAAATAATATTTAATTAAAACGCAATTAAGTGGCAAGAATCCAGTAATCTAAGAAAAACCCATGGCGCAACCATCCGAACGTGCTGATTCCAGAATTTTCCACAATCTATTGGGGGTGCGAAAAAATTCACCAATAGGCAACTCAATCTAAAAACATAATCTAAAAACAATCTACTCGTAAAATATACTCGTAAATATTAAAAACATAATCAGAATGCGAGTGTGATCAAGAATAATTCTGATTATGTTCTTAATATTAGTCCTGGTCTTTACAAATTACATTCATACATTGTCAGAAAGGTGGTGGAATATTCTGACTTCTGTATTCTTGCCACTCAATCCCGTGTTTTAAATATTTTTAACAACTGTTATAATTTTTATGTGTACACTTTAATTGTATAATTTCTTTTATATAGTTTTTTTATGTATTAGATATTTTAGTAGCCTTCAGATTAAATTATCTATTGGGAAATTTTATGAGTAGATTGTTTTTAGATTATGTTTTTAGATTGAGTTGCCTATTGGGGAATTTTTTCGCACCCCCAAAAGATAGTAGAAAATTTTGAAATCAGCACGTGCGGATGGTTGCGCCACGGGTTTTTCCTTAGATTACTGGATTCTTGCCACTTAATTGCCTGTTTTAATTAAATATTATTTATAATAATTGTTATCATTTTTATGTGTACTTTTTAATTGTATAATTTCTTTTATATAGTTTTTATGTATTCGATATTTTTTAGTAGTCTTTAGATTAAGTTTTCTATTGGGGAAGTTTGATCATACTTTGATGATGATGTTTTTAGATTGAGGTGCCTATTGGGAAATTTTTCGCTTGTGTATTTAACTCGTGTACTTTGTAAATTCTGCCTATCTCTCCCTTGTCCCTGAAGATGTGGATGTATCACGAAAGCGCTCGGACTTCGTGTTTTATTTTCCTTTTCTCTGTGGTTCCTTGCTTATTAAAAATATCACGTGCTGTTTGTGAATTGTTTGCATATATATATAATATATTATGTATATATATATATATATATACATATATATATATGGGAATGAACTCAGAATGGTTCCCTGAGGTTTTTTATGATACACACAGACCGTGCATGGAACAAGGAACTCTTCTAGGAAAATTAAATCACTATAGTCCGAATAAGTAATGGTAAATGACAAATACTATAGTTTTTCTTTTTCATGATGCTAGCCCGACGTGGGCAACGGGTCATTCGCAAAGAGATCCCAAAAACATAGCTTCCCTCAGCAGCTATCTGCAAAGTAGATAGGATCCAGCTTTGGGACAGTATCTAGGATTTAAAGCAGCCTAGCCCAGCAACATTTAGAACCTCAATATAAGCAAAAGACTCGCTGCCTTCATGTCAGATTGAATACATCAAAGAAAAAGGGGTAACTATTATATTTTTAGCCAAAAACCAAAATTTAAACCTCAACTGGCAGAATTGAGCGTCTACTTTTCAAGGCACATATCTGGCAAATGATCAGTTAATGGGGTTGGGCCCCCCCCCCCCAAAAATCTTTTTTAGGGCCCAAAAATGCTAGAAACGGCCCTGGATGCAAATATGAATGAAGCTGATAATCAGAGTAAATTTGCCAAATATAGATTTAATCAAATTGACAGTTTTGAACAATCTTCTGTGGCAAATATAAGGTTGTAACATATATTCTGCTCGATTCAGAACAAAAATTGAAGGACTTATCAGAACAAATTTGCTCGAATTTTTAGTTTATTCACAACAAAAATTAAATAACATAATGACAAATTAATCATCAATATAATTCCCTTCTTTTTCTATAACCTCCTCCCACCTGTAGAAAAGTTTTTTTATGCCACGTTCGAAGAAATCCCTTGGTTTCGAGTTAAAAAAAGCGATCACTTCGTTTTCGATAGCTTCCCTGGATTGCAACTTTTGTCCAGCTAGGTGGTGTTGCAGACTTCTGAATAAATGGTAGTCTGAAGGTGCGATGTCCGGAGAATTAGGTGGATGAGGCATTTTTTCCCAACCAAATGCCTCCAAGTGGGCAGTGGTGATTCGAGCAGTGTGAGGACGCGCGTTATCCCGGTGGAATAGAACACCTCTGCGATTAATTAATGCAGAACGTTTTTCTTGTAATGCCATCTTCAATCGTTGGAGTTGTTGGCAGTAGACTTCAGCTGTGATTGTTTGGTTATCTGGCAGAAGCTCAAAATGAATAATTCCTTGCATATCCCACCAAACGCATAGCAAAAGTTTCTTTGGATGGGGTCCATTCCTTGGCTGAGATTCAGGCTTTGTTTGACGGCTAAGCCACTGATGTCGACGCTTAATATTGTTATAGAGGACCCATTTTTCATCCCCAGTGACGATCCGATTCAAAAAGTGCCTGCAGTTGCCGAGAATGCAGTGATGTGCAAATATCGATTCGATGTTGAAGATTCGCTTGTGACAAATCATGCGGAACCCATTTTCCAACCTTCATTACTTTTCCTAACAGCTTCAAATGACGATGAATGGTCATATGGCTAACGCCGAGTTGCAGGCCAAGTTCCCTTACAGTTACCGTTGGGTTTTCCTCCACTGTTGCTTTCAGCAACTCTTCATCTAACTCATTTGGTCGTCCTGTTCGTTGATAATCTTTCAGACTGAAGTCTCCATTTCTGAACTTCTCGAACCATCTCTTACACATCTATTCGCTCACATCATTTCCATAAACTCTTTGAATGTTTTTTGCCGATTCACTAGCGTTAGATCCTTTATGGAACTCATACAGCATCACATGTCGAATATGCTCTTTCGTGGGCTCCATGTTTTTTCAATTATTGTAATATCGTAGGGGTGGCGTTGTAACTGTATGAAAAACACCAGAGAAAATATTCATTAGCCTAATCCTACACTAACCTAAGTTATTCTGTATTGTGATAAAACCTGTGCGAACCTGTCGCCGCGTGTATTTTGCAACATTTCTAAAACTATTTCACATTATCTTGAGGTTATTCTATTATCTATCGTCCGTTTTCTAATCGAGCAGAATTTATGTTACAACACAGACCAAGACTTCAAATTCTGGTGTTCCAAGTGCATCTAGTGATTATGCAGCATCAGCAAGCAGTTCGTCAAACCTGAATATTGGCTCTAGTAAATGTTTATATATATACGCAGGGCCGTTTCCTCCAAGAGGCGAAATAAGCGGCTGCCTAGGGACCTGCTTCAAAAAAGTGTAGGAGGCAAAATTTCTGAAGGATACGATAGGGATTGAATTCGAAACAATTTTTGTATTTATTGAATGAAATGTTTTTAAAAATGTAAAAATGTTTGTTCAAAGTGTGCAGTGTTAATTATATTTAAAAACTACAACAAAAGAAACTTTCAATGAAAATTTTCATTTTGGCAATGCAAATTTGGCTTATTGTGTGCAATGTTAGTTATAGCCTATAGGCATATTCTTTAAAATAAATTTAAAAAGTTAGTAACCATTTCGCTTTCTATCCTATTTATGCCTCTCTCTCTCTCTCCCACACACATACACACACACAGCATTATCGCGTGCCTCATGGATGGAAAAGTGGGGCTTTCCATATACATATATATATGTAAAATCAATAGGAATATAAAGACAAGAGATACGACTCTCAACATTTATTGGCCAAACGTTTCGGTCCACTCAGGGGCCATCTTCAGTGACTAAATGAAAGCATGAAAACAGAAAAATGAAATATAACTAAAGAAACAAAAGTAAAAAACGTAAAATAAATATACTGTATATAGTTATAAAACCTAATACAATAAGCAAAATAGTTAAAAAAATAGCTTAAAAAAATTTCTGGATTGTACGACAACAAAATAAAAGTCAAACCCATTAAAAATAAAACAACAGAAACTAAAATTTAAAAGGACTAACCTGGATGGTAAGAGTTGCAAATGACAACTGGAGAGAAAGGAAAGGAGTAAGAACCTAAATTAGTGTGTAAGTTGTGTTGAAAAGGTGACCATTGTTTGATTATGAAGTATGTAATTTTATCGAGAAAGGCTGTCGTTTAATTCTGGATTTAATTTCCTGATAAAGAGGGACTCTAAAATTTTTAGATCTAGCGAATTAGAAGCAGACGACAAAATCGTAAAGGAGTCCTGGGGGCACGGGTGGTCATGGGTCTCTGAATGATGCCGAATAGCGGAGGTTTCAGGAGTGGAAAGAGGGCGAGAAGTTCGATAAGAAAGACCCAAATGCTTCGAAATCCTAAGTTTTAACTGCAGGGCAGTCTGCCCTACATAGCGACAAAAGGATCTCAAAAGCACGGAGAGGTGATCTTTATGGCGAAAAAAGGAGTGCAGTGAATTAGGATTAGAATTAATAATTATGAAATCGCATTGAGGGAAGTTTCTGTCCAAAATAGACTCTATTTTGGACAGACACTTCCCTCAATGCGATTTCATAATTATTATTAACTAGCTTTTATTATTAACTAGTTTATTATTAACTAGCTTTTCAACTTAATAAAGATGTCCACTCTATTTAATAGAGTGGACATCTTTATTAAGTTGAAAAGCTAGTTGGTCTAAAAAAGGAAGCTTAAGATAAACCTTCTGTTTCGAAACCGTGAACTGAATTATTGTAGGCGAATATAGGTTATTTAAAAATTTTGAAATTAATGTCTCACTAGTTGAATTGCAATAAAAATTATAGTTAAAAAAACTCTTGAGATACTGAATTTCTAATTTAAATGAAGACCAACTTGAACAGAGGTGATAGGCTCTAAAAATACGACTTTTAATACTACAGTAGCTAGTTTAAAACTAAGTGGGATATTACTGATTAAATGAGTATCGAGTTGGGTGGTAATTGGTTTTCTGTATACTTGTGTTGAGAAGTCTGTACTATGTTTATTTACGGTAACATCAAGAAAATAAATTATATTGTTCTTCTACTTCCATAGAGCATTTAATATTAGGATGCTTAGTATTAATGTAATTTAAAAACAAAGGGGCATGATCTTTATGCTTAAAAATGACAAAACAATCGTCTACATAACGTTTAAATAAAATAGGTTTAAAGTCAGGCGGACAACCCCTCAGGGTCTTTTCCTCGTGAAAGCAAAGAAAATTATTAGCAAAAGATGGACCAAGGGGAGGACCCATTGCCATTCCCTCGTGCTGGTGGAAAAATTCTTTATTAAAAAAAAAAAGGTATCCTGAACTGATAACATTAAAAGTTTTGAAAATAATTGTTTGCTAAATCTAGGCTGACCATATTTCCTTGAGACAAAAACGGGACATTGGGATGGCAAAAAAGGGACGGGGGTTACGTAATATTCTGTATTCATGAAAAAGTAAGTACATAAACATATTGAGCTTACAATTATTCTTCAGTGACAGAACCCATACAGAACCCATAAAAAAAACGGTACTGTCCCGTTCAAAACGGTACGTATGGTCAGCCTAGCTAAATCCCAAAATGTCATCAGTGGAGCCAAACAACAATTTACAATAATATCACAAGTTTCTAATACAGGTACATTGGTAAACAAAGACTGAACATCAACGGAAGCCATGAATCGGGTGGCTGGTGGTTCAGCAAGCATCAGGGATTCCACTCGGTTTTTCAGGATGGATCCTGAAAGATTCTACCGCCGGACCATGGAGCAGCACATCGAAACAATCCTCCGAAATCTTGAATACGACACTGACCTTTTCGAGTCTCTCCTCACCTCCTACCCTTGCCGACTTGAAGCCGTCCGCCAAGCACAAGGAGGCAACACTAACTATTGAGTGGTTTTGTTTAGACGTAGAATTAAATTGTCTAAAAGATGTAACAATCAGTTTTTTTGTACCTCTATTAGTTTTCATCTGTGCAGCTGGGGGGTGGGGGACAATCATTGTTTACCACGCTGTACTAACTGATAGGCTTTCAGAGGACTGTGATATTCTAAGCATCTAAGGCAATGTAGTTAATAGATAATTATATGCTCAGGGAAATACATTGATTAGAAAATTTCATGTGTACATTAGATGTTAAATTGATCTTGTTCAAAACATTTTGTTCTTCAATGTATACAGCTCATTTGAAATGGAACTACAGGATGTTGTATAATATGAGAAAATTGTATGTTGCATATAATAATAGTTTTAGGAGTTTATTCAAAACTCCAAGATTTATAAGTGGTGCTCCTTGCACTTACTTGCAGACTTATGTCAAATATGGTACGAACACGTGTATTTATACAGTGTCAGACTGGCCATAGTGCCATGGCACATGCGCCCCGTCACCTACTTCAATTATGCGCCCTTCTCGTCTACCTCCTCTATGCGGTGTACTCTCCTCACCCGCCCACGGCACCTTAGTAAAAATTAAACTCGATAAAATGTACTTATTTTCAGAGAGTTACATTAAAAGTCAATGAAAAGTCCATAAATTTACATTATATAAAAACTATATAAAATTGTGCCTTTTATTTACTTCGTATATGATGAAAATAAGTGTATATATATTGCTTTGTGACTCATTTAATTCATGAATTATGTGAAATACCTTTGAAAAAAACATTTATTTTAAAATTTTACTGATACATAAAACATACTGTACATAGAAATATGCTTCCCTCTCATAAACAAAATACTCAACACAAACATGCACAATAACACCAAAAGGTGGCTGAGCAACTATCTCTCAGGAAGATACTCACATGTCACATTTAATGGCAAGTCATCCAAAAACAAGCTTTTTCCGAACGGGGTCCCTCAAGGCTCTGTTCTCTCACCAACACTCTTCAACTTATACATGCATGACATTCCAACACCCATAGATAACAAGCTTACCTTATCATCATATGCAGATGATATCACTCTAACATCCACCACAACAACATCGACACCGCTACAAATAACCTACAAACATACATAAACAGTATACAAGACTGGCTCACACACAATAGACTCAAAGTAGCGCCCACAAAATCAACCATCACCTTGCTTACAAGCAACACAAAAGAACACCAGGTAATTCCACAGCTTACACTAAACAACATCAACATTCCACACACTCACAGAACCAAAATACTTGGTGTCACATACAACACATCATTATCTTTTGCAAACCACATTCAGGACATTAAAACCAAATGTACGTCAAGACTTAACACGCTTAGGGTACTAACAGGCACAAACTTTGGACACCAGCAGGAAACAACATCACTCATATACAAACAATATATTCGCTCAGTTATGGACTATGCTAGCCCATGCTGGGCACCCATTATCTCAAACACACACATAAACACCTTACAAACAATACAAAACAACGCACTTCGTATCATTACAGGATGCACTCAAACAACACCAATAGAACACCTGCACACAGAAACAAAAATACTAAAAGTTAGGGAACATTTAGACATGAGGGGAACACAATTCATGGCAGCAGCGACAATTAACCCACAACACCCTTGCCACTACATGTACAATCATGCACCAACACCTCGCACCATTAAGGTAACACCAGAGAGATATTATAACGAAATACTCCATTCCATACCACGCCCCACAGACATCACACAGTACAGAAAACACATACACACACACCTAACCCACAAAGCACTGACACGACTCGGTCCGAATGCGGTCCTAGGTGCGAAGCCGCCACCCATTAACAGGTCAGAGATCAGCCTGAGCAGATCGGATCGAGTTAACTTAGCACGATTCCGATGCGGACATCACCCAAACTTACGGACATATAAACACAGACTAGACAACTCCATAGACGACACCTGCCACCTGTGCCAAGACACACCACAAACAATTGAACACATTATGACGGACTGTACCGCTCTAGCACAACAACGAACACAACACAACATCACTAGTGCGCTGAACCTCTGGTCCACTCCGGAGAGGGCGATCGGTTACCTGCGTGCCGCCGGCTTGCTCGATCAGGGTGGGCTGATCGGCTAAACAACAACAACAACAACATAAATATATTGAAAAAGTATGCACCGAAAAACTTTTTTTGAGCTTTTTTGTTTAATTTTTAAACTACTGTAAGATAAACTAAGATAAAACCTAGCCTTCAACATAAACCAAAATTTTGGTAGTTTTTTAAGGTAACCTTAATAATATTCGGTTTCTCTTACTTCATACTTATTATTTGTTTGTTTGCTTCAATCAGTCGTATTTGCCCGCCTCTGATCCGTGAATTTCTGGTATAGGTCAGCCATTTCTAGATTTTAGACTGAGATTTTTGATTTATTAGGATTTTCAAATGCGTTGATTTTGAATTTTAGGTTATTTTCCAGCTTTAATGTCTATAAAACAGTTTGTCATTTCTAACAATACGGTATACGCAGGATATTTTGATATTTTTTTTATTTCCGATATTTTCTAAACGTGTAATTGAATTTTTCATTGTCATTTGTTTTAGATTAGCTATGATAGAGAACTATGATCAAAAGCAAGTATGTTATTGCACATTAAGTGATTTGTTTATTGGGCATCTGCCTTGGAATTTTGAAAGGAACCCTTTATTTTATATGTTAAACCAAAATATAATTTCAGTGCAAATATGAATATCAAGCCTAACAAGACAATCCAACTTCTCTTATACGTCAGTAGTATGACTGCAAAATGGGAGAGTGCAATTGCAATGCAATGTTGATCAATTGTTGCAAAGTGGGGTAGGGGTTGGCACCAATGGGGGGATTGGCACCTGGGGATGGCACAACAATAAAAAAGGAAGAGGGTATGCAAGCAAGGGGGAGGGATTTATCCCCCAAGCTGCATGAAGGGAGGAGTGGGGTTTTGCGCCCCCACCCAAACCTAACCTAGGAATTAAGAGAGAGGAGGAGGGGGAGAGCATCTTTTCACCTGGAAATCCAGGTGCATAATGATCACTTAGCTTAGAAATCTTAATCAGCCAGTTGGTTTAGAAGGCGTAACCAGCCATTTGGCGTAGTATATATATATATATATATATATATATATATATATATATACCAATTAGTGCTAAAAATTAATTTTTATATTGTTGTGTATATATATTATTAAGAATTATTATTATTATATTTAAAAATAAATAGATAATTACGCCATTCGTCAACACAAACCCAGCACTTGATGCTTCAATTAAGATTTTTTATTATTACTACCATTATTTTTATTACTATTATATTTTATCCAATAGAATAATAAAACAAATTTCCCTGCTGAGATATTTTAGTGGAAGGCCTAATTGGTATATATATATATATTTATATATATCAATGATACTTGCTCCACAAAGAAAAAATATCCTCCACAAATTTCCCTGCTGAGATGTTTGAGCATACCCGAAAGTAAAAAATAAATCCTTTCGTGTATTCACACCTCGTCAGGGAACGAAGGCAAGACGGCACAATATATACCTATCACCCCATATTTAAACAAATCCCATTAGGTATATATATATATATATATAGGCCAACAAAAAATTTCCTCCACAAATTGAAAAATTGAATAACCTTTATTAATAATAAATACCCTCATTTTACAATGACTTGAATATTCACGTTTTTCAAAATATATTTCTAACATTTTTTTTGGAATAACCTAATGAGACATCAACTTATCGATGGAATTTTAGTCTGGTTCGCGTCAGGAGAGCGGCGTGCATCTGAAAAGTAATTCATGATGCAGGTGGGTTTTATTCCATTAGCTCACCTGCATTGGATGGGTGACAGGTAAAATCTCGACTCCTCCCAAAAGCTAATGCCCTTCACAGAGATCCTAAACCGAGACGATGTGTTCTAAAACTCTAAATTTATTTCACAAGCAGCATTCTCTACCGCTTTTTTAAATAATAATAATAATAATAAAGTGATTCTTACGTATATATATATGGGATGAATTTCACAATTAAACACGTGAAATGAATGAATGCTGCAAACCCACAAGAAAAAAGAAAAACGATTCTAAGGCCTTTCGTGTATTCAGAGCTACACCTCATCAGGGAATGAAGAGAGAAGGCAAGATGCCCATAAATATATACAACGTAGCGGAAACCAAAGCAATTAGCACATACTTAACAAGAGTTAATGAGAGGCAAAAGGAATTTTAACAAGATATTGTCAATTTTATACATTCCCGCACTGTTATTGAAATTGTTTTTAAAATGAATAAATGCACATTCTAGAATATTTCTTTCTATTATATCTCTGTTTTCAACAAGCGCTTTAGAACTATCCCACTTGATGCTATGATTACATCTATACATATGGTTAAACAAAGCATTGGAATTATTAGCTGTTCTACAAGCATATTTATGCTGTTTTACCCTAATATCTAACGTTTTACCAGTTTTGCCTATATATACTGAGTTACATTGTGTACATCCAATCGAATACACGCAACCAACAACATTTTCCGGGCTATTCTTTATTAGGCGTGATTTAACAGTATTATTATACTTAAAGACTACATTGATGCCACTTACTTTAAGTAAAGTCGGAAGATATTGAAAATTAACATGGTAAGGTAGGCTAAGGATACTTTTACGCTCAAATTCCTTTACAGTTACATTATTATAATACCTATTCTTGACTTTCCTAAGACAGTTATCTAAAAATGAAATAGGATAACATAATTTAGTACCAATATTCATGATATTGCATAACTCAGAATCTATTGGATTGGATGTACACAATGTAACTCAGTATATATAGGCCAAACTGGTAAAACGTTAGATATTAGGGTAAAACAGCATAAATATGCGTGTAGAACAGCTAATAATTCCAATGCTTTGTTTAACCATATGTATAGATGTAATCATAGCATCAAGTGGGATAGTTCTAAAGCGCTTGTTGAAAACAGAGATAAAATAGAAAGAAGTATTCTGGAATGTGCATTTATTCATTTTAAAAACAATTTCAATAACAGTACGGGAATGTATAAAATTGACAATATCTTGTTAAAATTCCTTATGCCTCTCATTAAATCTTATTAAGTATGTGCTAATTGTTTTGGTTTCCGCTACGTTGTAAATATTTATGGGCATCTTGCCTTCTCTCTTCATTCCCTGACGAGGTGTAGCTCTGAATACACGAAAGACCTTGGAATCATTTTTCTTTTTTCTTGTGGGTTTGCAGCATATATATATATATATATACAGGGCGTCCCAAAAAAATGTATACACACTTTAAATACTTATAAAGGCAGTGTTTATTAAAATACATTTCATTTTCAAAATGTAATAGAATCTACAGACATTATTTAATTGTTTTGTCAACGCCTGTTTTCAAACTGACGTCCGTTCTGGTCCAGGCACTGCTGATAACGCGAAGCAATGGAATCGCAAACATCACGAAACATTTCGTTTGGTATTTGTGTGCATTCTCGTTCAATGGCTGCTCTCAATTCAGCGACTGTTGCAGGTTTTATAGCGTAGACTTTGTCTTTTAAGTATCCCCATAAAAAAAGTCTAGTGGTGTGAGTCTGGTGAACGCGGAGGGTATTCTACGAAACCCCTTCGTCCAATCCACATCCACATCGTGCCAAGTACCACTCGCAATACTCCACTCTTCGGTCCGGATCATCTTCATTAATAGCATGGACAAATCTTGGAATGTAACTTTTCCATTGACAGCGCTTCAAAATGCGTTGGACAGACGATTCTGAAATTCCTACCTCACGACTCGCTTGCCGCACAGATTTTCTTGGACTTTGGTGATACGTTTCCAGTACTCGTTCTTGCTTTGTTGGGCTTGTCGATGTCCGTGGTCTTCCGGAACGCTTCTTGTGGACATTCTGAACAGTTCCATCGGCTTCAAACTTATCTCTAATTCGAGTGATGGTAAGTCGCGTTGGTGGATCTGTTTGAAACTCCCTCCTAAACTGTCTTTTCACTTCAACTGCGTTTTCACACTTCCAGTAGCATTTTAGAATGAATTTCCTTTGTTCAAAGCTTAGTCTGACTGCCATTATTAATTCTAATGGGTTTAACTTGGAAAGAAAGAAACATCAATTGAGCTATCAGCTGTTAAATTGTGTATACATTTTTTTGGGACGCCCTATATATATATATATATATATATATATATATATATATATATATATATATATATATATATGATGTTCCGAAAACGTGTGCATGTATCTCCACTTCGGGCTTACTGCATTATTTTTATTCTCGTTTCTGCCTTTTATTTTCTGACTTACAGGGCGGGGCTCCAAATAGGGACGTAGGCACATAAAGGGTTAAAATAATAATACTAACAATAATAATAATACACTCAAACTTTTTCTCTCTCTCTCTCTCTCTCTCTCTCTCTCTCTCTCTCTCTCTCTCGAAGGACTACGTTGGGGAGTTGGAGATTCCCGGGTATAGAATGTTCCACAAGGACCGCACCGTGGGGAGGGGGGAGGGGTACTAATATACGTCAGGGACATGTTGAGTCCGGTTGACTGCCAGTTCCGATCGGAACGGGAGCTGTTTGGCGTAACCTTTCTTGGTGTACAGACCTCCGCATCACCTCCTTGAGGAGGATACAGCTCTGTACACCGAACTCCGTAGCCTGCTAGGGGACAGGGTATGTGTAGTTTTAGGAGACTTCAACTGTAGCGGTATAAACCGGGAAGACAGGACTGCTGATGCTGAAGGGAGGAGGCTAGTTGACTTTCCTGATGAGAACTTCCTGACTCAATGGGTCATTGGGCCTACACGAGGAGAAAGCGTTCTAGACTTAGTATTCACGACCGAAGATAACCTCGTCACTGGCCTCAGTGTTGACGAATTGTTGGGCGGGAGTGATCGCGGTCTGATTAGATTCTGTGTCTGCGTTCCTCGGGTGAAGTGTAGTAACTCGAGAGGCAGTAAGCTCGATCTACGGCGGGCGGACTTTGTTGGCCTCCGGGATAGCGTAGGTGAGATGGGGTTAGAGGTGGGCGGCGATGTTGAGGGAGTGTGGAGTGCATTCCGGGACGAGTTTATGGTGCTGCAGTCTGCTGCCATATACTCAAAACTGGTCACCCCTGTTTCAACGCAGCCTAAGTGGTTCAGTCGTGACATCGCTTCGGCTATCCGAAATAGGAAAGCTGCGTATAGGAGGGCGAAGACCAATCGTTCCCATGAAAACACTGAGGCGTATGTCCGCCTGTGCAGGGAAGTGAAGGCGAAGGTTAGGCTAGCGAAACGTAACGAAGAACTCCGGGTGGCAAGCCTCTGCAGGCTGAGTCTGCAAAGGGAACCCTAAGGAGTTCTTCAATTGTTAATAGTAGAAAGCCCATTAGAAGCATGAAGCGGCCCGCTGCGGACCTCCGACGCGGACATCGCTAATGTGTTGAATGAGTACTTTGCGGGAGTGTTCACCAGGGAGGACACCCGCGTCATCCCTGAGCCAGGCGTCAGGCACGAAGGTGCTGGCTTGGATAGTGTTCGGTGTACCGCGACAGTCGTTGCCGATAGAATAGACAAACTGAGCTCGTTTAAGGCTCCTGGGCCAGACCAGTTCCTCCCCAGTCTTGCAGGAAGTGCGCGACCAGGTGGCTCCCCACCTGGCTACAGTCTTCAACAAGTCGTTGGAGACGGGCCAGGTGCCTGGTGACTGAAGGGAAGCCAACGTCACCCCTATCTTTAAGAAAGGGGATCACGAAAGTCCAGGGAATTATCGTTCCATTAGTCTCACTTCGGTCGTAGGTAAATTATTAGAGGGGACAATAGCAGATAGAATCGTTGACCATTTGGATTCCTACAAGCTGCTTGGGGACTCCCAACATGGGTTTAGATGGCATAGGTCGTGTCTCACCAACCTGCTTGAGTTTTTCCACGTCATGTGGAGTGAGTATGATAAGAGTAGGGCGATTGATATACTTTATCTCGACTTTCAGAAAGCCTTTGATAAGGTACCTCACCGCCGGCTAATGGCCAAAGTCCGCGCGCTGGGGGGTATCAGTGGGGAAGTAGGGAGGTGGATTGAAAAATGGCTGAAGAATAGGCGGCAGAGGGTTGTAATTAAAGGGCCTAGCTCGGGTTGGGCCTCGATCACTAGTGGGGTTCCTCAGGGTTCCGTTTTGGGGCCACTGTTGTTTATCATTTACATAAATGATATCGACGCTGGCATCGTCAGTAGGATCGCCAAATTTGCTGATGATACCAAACTTGGGGCCATTGTTGAGTCGCCCGAGGCGATCGAACAACTGCGTGCGGACCTACGTAGGAGGGGGAGAGTGGTCCGAAAAATGGCAAATGCCGTTTAACATGGGTGAATGCAAGGTCATGCACATTGGCGACGCCAATCCCAAGAAGGACTACTCCATGTTGGGGAGTAATGTCGATGCCACTGATTTGGAAAAGGACTTGGGTGTGCTAATTAGCAGCGACCTTAAGTTTACGAAACAGTCCATAGAGGTGGAAAAGAAAGCCCAGAAGCTGTTGGGTTATATCAGGAGGCAATTTCAATTTCGGAACAAGGAGATTGTGCTCTCTCTGTACAATTCTCTGGTTCGGCCGCACCTGGAGTATGCTGTGCAGTTCTGGTCACCCACCCTCAGGAAAGATGTTGAGAGGCTGGAGCGAGTGCAGGCGAGGGCCACAAAGTTAATCCCTTCCGTTAGGTATATGGGCTACAATCGACGTTTACGCGCGCTGAATTGTTTTCGCTGGAAACGGAGGCTGCGCGGTCAACTCATCGAGGTTTTCAAGCTCCTACGCGGGTAATGCTATAAAAATTTTAGTTTCTCTGCATAAAACATATCCTAGTAATCATAAAACATATCCTTGTAATCATAAAACAACATTAGAAAGTAATGACATCAGTAAAAAAAAATATTTAAACAAGTTTCATCAAGTCTTGCTTTGATTCGTTCTTGGACATCAGCCGCCGACTTGCTTCTTGGCCTCTGATATAGCCCTCACGTTTCTCATATGTATACACCCTGCCTGCTGCCTCTGTGACTTGTTTCACACACCTCTCTATTGACTGAGCATGACAGGGCCACTGTGGAACTTGCATAGGCTTGTCAAAGAACTTCTTTACTTCCGCTGTAGTCAGTTTACATGTCAAAGGATGTTCAAATACCCCGTCAGACCAGTCTGTCAGCTCCAACACGGAAGAAGCACTGGGGTTGATGGAAGGTGTCTTCCTGGGACGTACAGAAAGATCTCCAAGTGTGTCATCATCTCCACCCCTCATGTCAACAATCTTTTGGACACCAGCTCTCCTCTCCTCACTGTCATCTGAGCACAAGAGTGTCTGGATTATCATTTCGCTGAATGCATACCATGCTGAGCGCTTGATGGTTGGCAAAAGAGCATCCACTACAGCCTTCTTTTGCAGCCTAACTAGCCGCAGCTGAAACAAGATGTGGCGTGGGCCTTTCACCCAAGAGTGTTTTACTTTGATGTTGAACCAACAGGGGTAGTACACACCAACAATGTATTCCACTATCAGTCTTAAGTTGTTGAGGGTTTTGCCTTTAAGGCCATGTTTTGAAACCCATATGCGACAAAGCCTGTTTGCTGTTGTCAACCACCTTGAATGGCTCACTAAACCAATTTCAAGAAGGGCCAGCCAGATCTGTGGGAAGTTCTCCTGTCCTTATGGCCTGTGTGATCCTATACCCGTACGCTTGATCAGTAGAGAGATCCTTTACGACATTGTCACTCAGTGAAGTAAGAGGCTCTCCAATTGAGAGTTTGGTGAATGAAGGATCAATTTCAAGTTCGGTTGCAGTGTCTAGCATCTTGCCAATGTTACCTGTCCACTTGTTGTTAGACAAGGTCTTCCCATCCAGTGCTGTGATCAAGTGTCGCAGGGGTAACTCGTTAATGTGGAGGGCACAAACCAACCAGATCAGCTTACGGCAAAACTTGACCTCTACCCAATGCATGGAACCACCCTCCCAGCCAGTGTTAACATTTGTAGAATCACCTCCAATGGCCTGCAGGCTTTTATCAATGCCCTTCTTCTTCATGAAATCTACAAGATTACCAGCAATAACTTCAGCAGGTTTTTTTCTCGTTGAGCCTTTCTCAGGAGTGAAGTGATAGAGATATCTTCCACCTGGCTCACTGCACACAGAATAATGCTCTTCTTTGATGATGCTGGGGAACTGACGATCTGAATTGTCTGCTTTCAGCATAACTTTAGTTGTATCTTGACGGCCGTCAAAGAAGATGCAGTCAATTTCACCCTTCTTACAAAGATCATCAAATTCCTGAGCCAGGGATCTCATAACTTTTTCTTGGGCCCTCTTGACTTTATTGTGATCAACTACTGTACAAGTCTCTTGTCTTCTTCAGTGATCAAGCCAGCATCCATAAAGGCAGCAGTGGTGATGGCAGCTGTGGCATGCAGGCCAACACCATATCTGATGCTATGCATAGCAACATTAGGTATTTCTAATGTGTTGTACTCTGGCTTTTTATTGGAAGTTGAAGACGTGCTTGGTATTTCTAATGTCACTTCATAACTTCCATCCTTTCCATCTTGAGCATCAGCTATTTGTTCTTCATTTTCATCATCAGAGAAAATTATTTCATTTGATGGTATTGAAACATCCTGCTTACTTGTCTGCTTATATTCAGCAAGCCTTCTTCTTTCGTCTTCTTGCCGCTTCTGCTTTTTGACTTGTCTGTTGTGCTCAGGTTGATCTGGCAAGCCAATCTGATGTGGTCCAATAGAACCAGACTTGTCTCTCTGACCTTTAATGAAAGCAAGTTCCTTCACAGGGATCTTCATCTCCCTAGGGCATGTACAGTTAATGTGAGTTTCGTTTTTGCAACCAGCATCTGCAAGGCAGCCAAATTCAGAGCAGAGAACAATTTTACACTTGCAACTGAGGATGTCAAAAAGCTTGTCAAGTTTTGCAATGAAAGCCTCTTTGACATGTAGCTTTCCTCTCCCAAGAGATATATTTTTGGCCTGCTCCCAGCTCTCTTGGATCTTGTTTAAGATTGTGACTCGTGAATTTACAACGGGGGCTACAAAAGAACTGTTTGCTCGTTCCCACTTTTCAAGCACTTTAGGGTAAATGTCCTTTGCAAGACTGGCTGCTGGGTAGTTTCTCACATCCTCACCACTTTGTTCTCTTAGCAGTAGCCCATATTTCAGAACGTCTCGCAGAGTTGGGAGTTCAGAGGGCAACAACTCTCTACCAGTTCCAATTAGGTTGCTCATATGTGTGAATGTTCCCAGTCTTGTCTCCTTTTAGAAGCCATTGTAGGTCAATTCCCACTGGTTAGGATGGTAGCACTGACGGACAAGTAATCTTCAGCACACTGATGAATATGTTTCAACCTGTGAAATAAGCAAAAACAGCAGTGCATTATATATACAGTATATATAATTATTAATATAATAATTATTATATAATTCCACAAAAAAGTCAAAAAAGTCTATTTTTATGTAGCTTCTTACCAAGCAAAACTAAATTATATTAAATTAACAAAAATATCTTTAGAATTCCTAAGTCATGCTGCAACTTTTTAGCTCCCCTCATATTTGAAATTTGAAAGTTGAAAAATTCGACACACCCTAATAATAGGCCCTAAAACGTTTGGCCTAGTTATGGACCTAGTTGCTCCTAAAGCACCGGAAACTTGCACCTATAGTGAATTGGTACAGGCCATAACCGATCACTACAAACCCCCGAGTAGTTCTCATCTATGAACGTTTCAAATTTTATTCGAGGCATCAGACGGTGAATGAAAGCATTGCAGAGTTTGCTGCAGAAATAAAAGCCCATAGCCGTACTCGTAAATTTGGGGACAAATTAGACGAAATGCTAAAAGAGAGGTTTGTAATGGGTCTCAAAGAAGAGTCTACCCAGAGAGCCCTATTAGCTATACAGGACCTAACTTTTAGTCAGGCTGTAGAAATAGCTGCGGCTAGAGAAGCAGCTGCTAAAGATGTTAGAGCTTTTGGCAGTCACAGTAGTAAAGCCCAACACGTAAATAGTTTTAAACCTTCTAGGCCTGGCAGACCTAATGAGCCTACTAGACAGACAAATAAAAGGAATGCGGAAAATACGACTAAACCTACTAATTCAAACGCTAAACAAGAGGAAAAGCCTTCCAAGCCATGTACTGGGTGTGGAAAACACCATTGGAAGAAGGACTGCCCTTTTAAAGAAGCAGTTTGCCGAAACTGTAGTAAAATAGGCCACATAGCTAAAGTTTGTTTTTCAAAGAGAACAAAGGGTGAAAATTCTAATTATAACATTTCTAGTATAAATCCTCAAAAGGGAAATACTTCGAACATTGGAGTGGAGTACCTATTTTATGAGCAGCAAAGTGGTGATAATACAGGCCCATATATTGTAGAGGTAGGCCTAAATAGAATTACAGTTCCTCTAGAACTAGATACAGGTGCTGCCCGAACTGTCATGTCCAAAACAGTTTTTGACAAAACTTTCAAAAATACACCTAAAATATGATAAAACAATACTAAAAAAATATGGGGACATACAAATACCTATTTGTGGAGAAGCATCCATCACAGTTACACTCAACAAGAAAACTTTGTCTTATCCCTTAACTCTTTTAGTGGTGAATGAGCAAGGGCCTACTCTACTAGGCCGTGATTGGATTGATGCTTTGAAAATGCCGATTGACAAAATTTTGCCAAAGGGTCAGGCAGATGTGCATATACTCGCATATCCGTCTGACATAGACTCATTGTTAAGGGAGTGTTCTTCTGTTTTGGGCCTGAAGTAGGCAACCTAAAAGGCCATCAGGTCTGTATAGTAGATCCTAATGTAACTCCAAAATTTTGTAAGGCTCGTTCAATTGCATATGCACTGCGGGAGAAGGTAGATTTAGAAATTGACAGGCTGCTAAAAGATAAAATTATCGAACCAGTCACACACGCTAAGTGGGCTGCCCCAGTAGTTCCTGTACTAAAACCTGACAAGTCCGTGCGGTTATGTGGGGATTACCGTTTAACAGCAAATAGAGCAGTCCTTCTAGATTGCTACCCTATACCCAAGCCTGATGAATTATTTAGCTCTCTTCCTGGGGGTAAATATTTCACAAAACTAGATATGTCCCAAGCCTATGCTCAACTAAGTTTAGATGAAAATTCTAAAGAACTAGCTATCATAAATACGCACCGAGGCCTATATAAGTACAATAGGCTATGCTATGGAATAGCATCGGCTCCGGGTATTTTTCAGAGGACAATGGACCAAGTTCTAGGTCACATTCCGGGTGTACTTTGTTTTCTAGATGATGTCCTCATTCCAGGTTCGTCTCAAAAAGAACACCTAACTAGATTAACAACAGTTCTAAAAAGACTGCGGGATGCCGGACTTAAGCTGAAGAAAGAAAAGTGTTCGTGGGTCACTAACGAGGTTTCATATTTAGGGTTCCGCATAGATGCCTCAGGCATTCATCCAACGATGGATAAACTAGAAGCAATAAAAAATGCACCACCTCCACAAAACATCACACAGTTACAAGCTTATTTAGGTCTCCTAAACTTTTATAGGAAATTTTTGTCTAATGCATCGACTTTCCTTGAACCCCCTAAATAAGCTATTACGATCTGGGGAACAGTGGAGATGGGAGAAAACCCAAAAGGAAGCATTTGAGGCTTCCAAGGACGTACTACTAAAGTCCACTCTCCTAGTGCATTATAATCCTAAACTTCCTCTCATAGTTTCAGCAGATAGCAGTTCTTATGGAATTGGGGCAGTGTTATCTCACCACATTGATGGTGTAGATAGGCCTATCTGTTTTGCTTCTAGAACATTAACTGAGACTGAAAGACAATATGCACAACTTGAACGTGAAGCCTTAGCCTTAGTATTTGCAGTGAAAAAATTTCATTTCTATCTATGGGGTCATGAATTTAAACTAATTACTGACCATAAGCCTCTTTTAGGTTTATTTTCACCTAATAAAAATATTCCAGTTATGGCCTCAGGTAGGATTTGACTTAGTACATCGATCAGGCAAACTTCTAGGTACTGCTGATGCGCTAAGTAGGTTGCCTTTAGAAAATCCAAATGAATGTGTACCTATACCTACAGACTGGGTTCATTTGGTGGAGTTTTTGGAATCCACTCCAGTATCTGCCGTACAAAGAGAGCAGTGAACAAAATCAGACCCTATTCTGTCTAGGGTCATCCATTACTGCTCAGTTGGTTGGCTTACTAACGTTGAGAGTGAATTACAGCCTTTTTATCAACGTCATTCTGGACTCTCGATCCAAAATGGCTGTCTCTTATGGGGCCACAGAGTGATAATTCCGAAAGAAGGCATGTCGAATTTAGTGAAGGAACTTCACGCTGAACACATGGGTGCAACAAAAATGAAAGAGCTGGCGAGAGCTTATTTCTGGTGGCCCGGTTTAGATGGAGAACTCGAATCATTGGTTCGTTCCTGTCAAAGCTGCCTCGAGAACAGAGATCTCCCAAGGAAAAGTCCACTTCATCCTTGGGAATGGCCTACTATACCTCGGCATAGGATCCATGTTGACTATGCAGGACCTATAAATAATACTTATTTCCTAGTCATTGTGGACGCCTACTCTAAGTGGGTGGAAATTTTTCCAACCACTTCCACTTCCCACTTCCCACTTCCCACTTCCACTTCCCCATCGTGTTTCGCTCGATGGGGTTTACCTGTAGTCCTGGTTTTCGACAACGAAATGGGACGATTTGGCGCCACCGTTTGGGCGCTGAGCCGTTTGGGCGCCACAGTCTGGTACGATTTGGCGCCACCGTTTGGGCGCCGCCGTTTGGGCGCGGAGCTGGTTTGGCGCCGCCCCCAGGTCTACACTCAGGACTTAACATTTAAAATATATAACCAATTGAAACAATAAAAAATTATAAAGATTTATTTAGAACCATCATTACAATATTTTTATCTGCCCCCTTGACGATTGGTTAGGTTCAGTCATGATATTTTCGTTAAAACTAACAAAAATATCACGACTTAACCTAACCAATCGTCACTTCCCGGTTAGGTCAACTGTACGCCCTTGACGATTGGTTAGGTTAAGTTGTGATAGTTTCGTTAGTTTTAAAAAATATCACGACTTAACCTAACCAATCGTCAAGGGAGCAGATAACGGAAAAGTACCCATATTATATATTAGTGATGTAGGTCACATCCGCATCCGCATCCGCATAACATCCGCACATTTTCTCGCATCCGCATCCGCACTTTGGACTGCGGATGTCGTGCGGATGTGGACCGTTGAGATAAAATGTCATTAATAAGCGGAAATTATCAAATTCTACTATATTAATAGAACTAGTTCATTGTGCGCAAAAGTGATGCAAGCGACAAGACGAGAGGCTGTTCTTGTATGAAGTTACTCTCTTGCAACCTACTTAGATCCATGTTACAAAGCTAAGTTATTTTCACCTAGTACATTAGAACGAGTTAAATCATCACTTGGCAAAGCAGTTGAAGAGCTTCAATCTCTTGAATCTGTCGCTTCGCCACCCACCAAAAGAATAAAAGTTTCAGTGACAGAACCAACACCTTCAACAAGCAAATCTATCACAGAATCTGTCTCTCAGTTTCTTGAGTCAAGCAGCAATGACGAGACCTACGCGATGTCAAAAGATGTAGTAAAAATGATCGAGAGCTATCACCAAGAAAAACGCCTGGCTGCAGGTGACAATCCTATTAGTTGGTGGAAAAATACGCAGAATATCTATCCATACTTGAGTAAATTTGCAAGAAAACATTTAGCCTGTCCTCCAACAAACGTACCAAGCGAGAGATTATTTAGCAGTGCTGGATTAATATATGATGAAAAGAGAAACAGACTGGCAGCAGAAAAGGCAGAAAAATTAATGTTCCTTAAGCATAACCTTCCTATAATTAAGTTTGAACATTAAACGATGAACATCTTAGTTTACTTTATTTTAATTACTCATTTATAAATATGCCTAATAAAACTTTAAACTTAATATAAATAGTTATCAAGCTAATTAAAGATCTCTTTCTATAAGGGTGGAGGTTGGGGAAAGAGGTCGGTGGGGTGCATTTGAGTTGGGTTCACGTCCCGCATCCTGGTAACACAATTATGGTTTCTAATTGTGGCTGAAACTCAACAAAATATAACGAATTTATTTGCAGACGAATTCACTAATTGATTTCTATATTAGTTAGATGCTTGATATTATTTTATATGTTCAGAGAAAAGTACAGCAATTATTGTACAATTAATCAATTATACTACATTATAGCTACAGCTCTCTCTATATAATAACTTATTATATACGTTAAACACAACAAATCTCGAATATATCCTAAAAATAACTAAAATGTAGACATCCGCATCCGCATCCGCATCCGCGGATGTTGAAATCAAACATCCTCATCCGCATCCGCATCCGCGGATGTGAAAAAAATGACATCCGCTACATCACTATTATATATATACACCTTATATTGTTTTCTGTATGTATTCATCCTTTGCACTGACTCTTTTGCTCGCACCGCCAAAAAAGTAACGAAGGGTCACGCTTGCTACATTTATCAAACACACAAATATCCATTATGTGAAAACTTCTGTTTCCCTTTCTTACTTGATATATTTTCAGACATTTATGCTATTAAGGGCAACAACACAACTTATCTGAAAAGAGAGACAGCACTTCAGGTTAATAACTAAGTATTACTATTTAATACTTAATACTAATTAACGGCGGCGCCAAACCGGCTCCGCGCCCAAACGGTGGCGCCCAAACGGCGGCGCCAAATCGTACCCGACCGTTCGACAATGGTACTTGTTTTACCAGTGAGGAATTTCGTTCTTTTGTCCACCTAAATGGCATTAGACATGTCCGGTCTAGTGTTTTTCACCCGCCTACTAACGGTCTCGCGGAAAACATGGTCCGTACTTTCAAGTCGGCCTTGCGTCATTCTCGTGGGGAGGAAATGCAAGTGGTGTTGGATAAATTTTTGTTTAAATATCGACTAACACCTCACACAACGACGGGGGTGTCTCCTTCTAAACTTATGATTGGCCGGGGAATTCGTTCAGTTTTCGATATGTTACGTCCAAACGAAACGTTACAACGACGAGTTTTACGCCATCAGGAAAAACAGAAGTTGTACCACGACACTATAAAAGGGAGAGTTATAGAAGTGCAACCTAATGATCCAGTTATGATTCGCAACTATGGGGCTGGACCAAAATGGGTTCCTGCAACTGTGCAGGAGAGAACGGGCCCTGTTTCCTTCAAGTGCCAACTAGAAGATGGTCGTTCTACTAAACGCCATCAGGACCAGATATGGGAACGTGAATTGCAGAATGACCGGAGTCTTCCGGAAGAGAGAACCGATCCTCTGGAAAATGGTTCAATTCGCCCGCTTATGCAGGTTGCACCTATTCCTACTACATCAACCCCCCCTCCGCAGGTCGTCTAGGGTCTCTCACTCCCCTGACAGACTAAACTTGTATGTATATAGTCTAAAGTCACTAAAGGGAAAAATCACTAAAAGAAAGCTGAATGGCAACACGAAGGGATAAACAGAGCAACGCGGCTGTTCGTTGGGTTTTAGCTGGACTAGAGCATGGTTATTCATATCTGACTAAATCGTTGATGCTAAGTTTAATTTGGTGATGTTTCTAAGGTGACAAATGGGGTAGAAAGTTGTCAGTAAATAATAATAGTTATGGGTAATGTCTATAGCTTCTAAATTAGCAAAGTTAGAGAGTTAGGTAGACTGCTTTGTGGGACGCAGGAAATCTATGGTAGGCCCTAAAGAATATCTAATTCAACGCACCGGTAAGTGCCTTTGTTTGTTGTTTAGAAATCTAGTAACTTAGCGGGGTCACTAACCCCAAGCTATTACATACATGTATACACCAGGACAAGGAGGGCACACGAGAAGACCAGGATATTTAAAAATGCTACTAGCTCTAGCTGATGAATTTATGTTAACGCAAGAAATAACAGAAAACACAAGAAAAACAACTGCCTAGATTTGGTATTCACAAGCAACAGTAATCTAATTGATAATGTAGAAATATCCCCAACTATGATATCGGACCACAACATCATTGAAATAACAACTAATATAAAGGCAACAGGAAAGGAAAGAACGCGCACAACAGAAAGAAGCAAATTCGAAATTTTTAATTTTCACTCCAAAGCTATAAACTGTGAAGATGTGACATCCAGCATGGAAGTAATAGATTGAAAAACCATTTTCGAGGCAAAGACAACGGAGGAGATGCTAATGACGTTAGAGAAGACGTTAGAAATTGTGGAAAAACATGCCCCAAAGATACAACAAAGAGGAAAGAGAAGCAGGTTCGAGAGACAAAAAAGGGCATTGTTTCGAAAGAGAAAAAGAGTGACTGCAAAATTAAGTAATTGTAAAGATAACGCCATCAGAAAAATATTAAATGATAAACTGCAAAGTATCGATGTCGTCATACAGGAACTAATCGAGAAACATACAGAAAAAGAAGACGACGCTATAGAAGTGACAAAGGCTAACTCATAGTACTTCCATAATTTCGCAAAAAGAAAGTCGAAAACCCATGCGACTATCGGACCTTTAAAAAATGAGAACAGTGCTTTATCTGATGACCTAACAGAAGTATTTGAAATATTAAGAGCTCAGTACGAATCATCTTTCAGTATACCAAAAACTGACAAATTTATATGCGATAGAAACGCGTTCTTTGAAGAAGAACCACAAGGGGAAAGTATAACGGATTTCGACTTTACGACGAATGATATTACCAGTGGCGGACTGGCTCATAAAATTTTGTCTGCCAAAGGGGTCAGGGGGCCCATAACCCCATTACATAATTCAATTCCAGTCCTATCCTAATAGGCCTATTTATGAGTTAAGTTTGTTTAAATAAAAAAAGTTAATATTTTTTTATAAATTTATTTTACCAATAAGTACAAATATTTTACAAGTACTGCCTGCATATACATACATACATACATACATACATACATGCTATAGTAAGAGTAGTTTTTTAAGTTCATTAATCGAGTTTGCAAATCGGTCTATTATAGTTTCCATGTCTAACTCATCCAACATGACCTTTTCTATAGACATCAACATGTATGCTTCCAGATTCTCCTCCGACAAAGATCTTCGTAAACTTGTTTTTATTATTTTAAGCTAAGAAAATGCCCGTTCACACTGAACTTGAGTCACAGACAGTGTACAGATAGCTTTGTACATTTGGTAAAGATTATCATATGCCTTGACATTAAGTCTGTTTGATGCAAGAATATACAGAACACATGATGGACAATTGCCACAATATTTAGAGCATGAATTCATTTTACTGCTGCTCTCTGCATTATCATCATTCAGCAAAAACTTAAATATTTCAAAGTTCGATGCAAAAGACTGCAATTCTAATTTTACTTCACTTCTATTTATCCCTGGAGCAAGCTCAAGAATACCTTCCAATGCTTCTTCTTCAAGACCATTTTCAGTAATATATTCATAATTTGATGGATCGAGGCATGACATATCCTTATATAGGTGTCTATGGTCAATGAAACGGGATTCCAGTGATGGTACAACACGATCCATTATCAAGTTGAACACATGTACACGATAGTCTGACAAAGAATCAGATGTGTTTTTTTTATCAGCAGCTAGTTCATCTGCCATTCTTTTTGTTTTATGTTTCCTCTTTTACAAAATCAATTTTCACTGTTTGATTGTCATCATTATTGAATTGTGCAATGTGCTCATTGGATTTGTTGGCAAATTTCAAAGCCTGACTATATACTTTATCAAATTCTCTTGATCTTTTCTTCAAATCTTTAATGGATTTTTCTACCATATTCCATGCAGTAAACATATTTAAGCCACTTGTCTGTAGATAGCTTGACAAAGGGGTTGTAATTTGAAAGATATATAAGTATGTGAATGCTGTCAATATTGTTTGAAATTCTAGAAGGCTAGACAGTAAAACATTTGCCTCCTGTTTTGTTTTTGCATCAAAGTTGTTAGAGCTTTGAATAATGGATAAACATGTCAGAAGATCCACAAAATTACTGATACATATCTCGTCAAAATTTCCAAATATAGTAGTTGCTGCATTGGACTTCCCTGACCACCTGGTTTCACCATTTAGCTTTAATCGTTTCATCTTTTCTTTCCCCACATGATGTCCAACAACTTCAATCCAGATGGCCATTCGCTTATATGATACCTTCACAAATTTTGCTAAATTCTGGAGTAAATTGAAGAAGGAAACTGCTGGTACACAACACTTCGTGGTTTCAGTACGACATGCCCCAAATTTCGACATGGGCTATCAATTTAGCCCATGTACTCAGTCAAATTGAGTACATGGCCATAGCACCATACATGAACATGCTGATCAGCTACATCAGCAATTTTACTCTGTAAGCCATTATATTGTCCATGGTAGCTTGCAGCGCCATCTGTGCTATCTGATAAGCAGTTTTTCGGATCTATTTCAAGACGTTGTAATGTTTCATTTAATAGGTCAAAAAGTCCCTGCCCTGTACCATCATTGCTTGGAACAATTGCAAGTAGTCGTTCATGGATAGTACCATTTAGTACATATTGAATAGCAATACTAAATTGATCAATTGATGAAATATCCTGGGTTGAATCTGCTTGTATGCAATAATACTTGGCCTCAGCAACTTCTTGAGTAATTTTTTCCTGTATCATATTCTTCATAATTTGGGTCAAAGAAGAGATGGTTGTTTTACTAAAGAATGTGACAAGACCACCACGACCTTTACTTTGCCTTTCTTTGTTTTTCCAATCTTTCACATCGTTGTTCAGACTTTTCCTTCACCATGGAAACATGAGAAGCCATAATAGGATCATATTTTGCCATCAACTGCACAGTAGCCAAGAAATTTCCATGATTTTCTGTTTCATCAAGAAGAGAATATGCTGACTCATTTCTGTGTCCACGAAAAGGAAGAGCTTGTTTACCTAACATCTTTATTATATCTACAACTCTGGCAACAATATTCCTCTGCTTTAGTACTTCATCTTTTCGCTTTTGCAATGATGCAGCGAAAAAACGAGCTAAACCACCATCATTTACTACACTGATATATTCCTGAGCATGCTTGCTATGTATACCAGTTGATTCATGGTCTGATAAGCACTGGCTAATGCGTCTGTAATTATTAAATCCTCGCACAAAAGCAGATGGGTTAGAAGAGGTTGATGACTCAAATGCCAAGCAAAATGAACAATATAGTGATCTATTCTTCTTATTATATGTTAACCAGTGTCGTGAGACAGTGTCACCCATAATTTTTCGCTTATATAACTTTACATTAAATGGCAGATCATGATCATGTGGCTGAATTGGATGCTCTTTGAAAAAAGATTTCAAATCTGTTCGTGCAGGATATTGAAAGAGCTTATCTCGTCTAAATGTTGGTTGATTCTCATCATTATTTAAATCAGCTACTAGATCGTTTTGATTATGTACATGTACAGGCCCAGGTTCAGTTACTGTTATTCCACCAGCTAATTCAGAATCATAAAAATCAGCATCTACAATCTCAAAAACGTTAGGCATACCTTCATCTTTATGTTCTAGATCTAGAGTATCAGCATGAACAGTTGTAGTTGAATTTCTCTGTAAGTCGCTTTCCTCTTTCTGACATGTAGATATAGGTGTTGATATCATAAATGCTGTTATAGGCCTGCACTTTTTTGCCGAATCATTTCTTTCTGCTTCTCGTTTATCTTTCCGTTTCTGTGCTCCAGATTTCCGTTTCATGTGTTCCATTTCCTTATGTGAAAAATTCAGCAGCCTAAAAAGGGTATCCCCACGACTACCCGCGTCCACCCTTACATCAGGTTCGAAAAGGTATTGCTTAAATTAAAACTTAGGGTTCCCACTACTTAGACGCTTTTAATTGTTTAATTTAGACTGAAGTTGGGTAGATTTAAATCGGTTTAATTTAAACTGAAGTTGAGTAGATTTAAATCAGTTTAATTTAGACTGAAGTTGAGTAGATTTAAATCAGTTTAATTTAGACTGAAGTTGAGTAGATTTAAATCAGTTTAATTTAGACTGAAGTTGAGAAGATTTAAATCAGTTTAATTTAGATTGAAGTTGAGTAGATTTAAATCAGTTTAATTTAGACTGAAGTTGAGTAGATTTAAATCAGTTTAATTTAGACTGAAGTTGAGTAGATTTAAATCAGTTTAATTTAGACTGAAGTTGAGTAGATTTAAATCAGTTTAATTTAGACTGAAGTTGAATAGATTTAAATCAGTTTAATTTAGACTGAAGTTGAGTAGATTTAAATTTCTTTAATTTAGATTGACAAATAAGTTAGTCTTTACAGGCCTAACTATAAAGTATCAATTTAGTTTGCGACATTATGCAATTAGTTGTTCCACAATATATACCACTAGTCAGATTAAGCTCGTGAATCGCAATTAACTCGTTTCAAGCTGATAATCCCAGTCAACCTGTCGAAGGTTCAACTTGACGAACGTTAATGAAATTCCAATTCAATCTAAATAGTAAATAGCTACCCCTGGAAGGTTCTCCTCGTGTAATACAATCCACAATGGCGTTCTCAAACACTTGAGTCAACGATTAACACCCGGGTATAAATATATATATATATATAGGTGGAACGACGAGTGAATAAAATGAATTCTAGATCTTAAAAGAATTCGAAATTTATTAGAATCATTAGTGAATGATGTTAAATATTGTCGCCCAGAATTTCCAAAGGTTGGAAGGAATTGAGAGTCAGTACTCTGGCGGGCGTACGATTTTGGTTATATTTTTAGCGATTGGTCGATTAACGCTGTTTTCATGAAATAATACATATATATATATATATATATATATATATATATATATATATATATATGCATTTAACTGCAATGACCACGCAGTATATAAATGAATAGAAACGACGTAAATAAGGAGCAGAGACGCTCCTTATTTACGTCGTTTCTATTCATATATATATATATATTATGGTTTTATATAGACTTTTAATGGTGCTGGTTAAGTATGCGGTCTACCATCTGAGTTCTGGTTAAGTATGCGGTCTACCATCTGAGTTTTGACAGAATATTTTCGTTAAAACTAACGAAAATATCACGACTTAACCTAACCAATTATCAAGGGCGTACAGTTGATCTATTAGTACATAGTAAATACTATTCCAGAAACAAACACTGTTATAATTAATAATAGATCAACTGTACGCCCTTGATAATTAATTGGTTAGGTTAAGTCGTGATATTTTCGTTAGTTTATATTCTGTCAAAACTCAGATGGTAGACCGCACACTTAACCAGCACCCTTTTAATAGAATTCCTGAACCCACTGTCTAAATATTTTAGACACCTTACCTGAAATATAAAAAAAAAAATAAAATTAATAAAATAATCTGATTTACTAATTGCATTTAATATAATCAAGATCAACAAATTTCAAAACAAATAACAATGCTTGGGTGCTCTTCCAATATGTGCTCTACCGCGAAATTTACATTCCAATACGTGATCTACCTTAGATTATTCGGATTAGCAGCAGGTACGTTAGTTAGCCTTATAAGGCTAACTAACGAAAATATCACGACTTAACCTAACCAATCGTCAAGGGCGTATAGTTGACCTAACGATTGGTTAGGTTAAGTCATGATATTTTCGTTAGTTAGCCTTATAAGGCTAGTTTCACGGTAGAGCACTTATTGGAATATGGTAGATCACAGTTTCGCGGTAGAGCACATATTGGAAGAGCACCCAATGCTTGAATTATACTATAATGAATGAATATATGTATGCTGTAACTGTATTGTAATGTAATTGTAATGTAATGTATTGTAATCTTTTCTCAATACTATTACATGTATTTTCTTATTTATTTTTATATCTATCTTTATATATAGCAGCTTTATATAAAATATATACATAACTCTATATAGTGTATCTTTTATATATGGACATAGAAATGGGCAAAATATAATTATACATATATAACAGCAATAACAAAAATAAGAGACTTACTTTGATAAATTGGAATTGATTTTAATGAAGCATGTAGGCAACTATTAAATAAACTAATGAAGTTAAAAATGTCGCAGTGACAGGCAGGTTGGCAAAACTGTATTTTAGGCTGGTAAATTTATTAATTTTTGCTACTTTCTAAAAGTTTAAAACCTGCAATAATTTTAACAAATTAAAGAAGTTATTAATACATTTGCCTTTTTATATACTATTAATAAATACAAAATAAAAAAAAATAAAAAAAAATTACAATATTAATAAATACAAAAAAAAAATATACAAAAAAATTACAGTATTAATAAATACAAAATAAAAAAATACAAACAAATAATTACAAAAATCTAAATAAATTATATTTATTTCATGTAATAGAAATACTGTCAACACCCTCAATTAAGATTCTAACATATATCTCAACAGGCCCAACTGACTTATGTTTATTTAAACTTTATATAGTACGAGTATAATAAATTGGCTGCCAATTTTTTTACCTCAGGTCTAGAGGGCCAACTTCCCTTTTTTCTAGGGGGCCCCATCTGCCACATGGCAGACTGACAGCCTAGCAAATCCGCCACTGGACTGGAAACTGACTGTTAATCCTGCTGGATTCAACAACTGGAACTGATTACTCTGGGGGCTGATTTCTGGGACGGTTGTCCCTCTGGATGCATCCGACTGACTGGAACTGCTATGAACTGGAGTGGGTTTCCTATTTCTTTCGGAAATCTGAACTAAGCTGATTCTGTTAGCATTAGGCTGAACGTGCGGCACCTGTCTATTATTCTCATGGAGAAGGTGTGCCCCATTTCTACACTTAACTAATTTTCCGGCTGGGTAAATTTCCCGTTGATTCCGGTTGAAGAAATCCATACCTCGTAAGATATCTGTCTGAAAGGTGGCGGCTGCGTCCACAATACAACATTTTGCGGGATATACCGCGTTACCAACTTCTAAATATAATTCGATTTCTCCATATGTAGGTATGGGTGTGCCTGTAACTCCTCTGAGTTGGCAGAAAGGTGCCTTAATTTCATGTTTATAATCTGTACTCTCTAGAAACTCATCTGCACATTGCTTCTTAATTAATGTCGCATGTGCTCCTGTATCTAGGAGAGCGGTTAAATCTCGGTTATCTGTGCTGCAATTTATTAATAAATCTAGTAGGTTTGCACCTATTATCCTGATGGGTAGTTCATGTGTGTATGTGGGTTTATTACTGCTATTTAGGAGGGAGGAGGCTGAACTGCTGCCTCCAAAGTGGGATCTATAAAAGAACTTGAACTAACTTCTGTGGGAGGACCTGAGTCATATTATACGGGATCACCATACACTGGAAGGTCGTCTTGAAAAGTGTACTCTGGGGAAACTGATTCTTCAACGGATACGTCTACGTACCGGACCATCCAACCTTGCTGATTATATTAGGGTCTGTACATCGGGTAATAGTGTGGTTGACCATGTGGTTGTGATCTATTTCGTTGGTGGTTCTGCCGAGGCTGGGAATTGACTGGTTTTTGAGAATTGAAGGGCTTTTGGGAACGTTGGTGATTTCATATATATATATATATATATATATATATACATATACACAGTGTGTCCGAGAATTATCTGTACAATTTTTGGCTGTTATTAAAAGTCAACCATGAAGTGTAGAAATTCCAGTGTTATCCCATTTTACAGAGAATCTCATTCAGTTTTTTCTGATACCAAGTTTTGACAAGTTTTTTAGAAATTCCAGTGTGTCCGAACATTATCTGTACAATTTCATCTTTTAATAAAATTCTTGATAACACACGTAAAATTCTTAAACAAGATTATTTAGAATCTGTATTTTCAAAAGTTTCTTTTATTAAAGTAACGTTGTTACAAACATTCGATATGTGCACCATTAGTGATTCGCAAAACATCCAATCGATACTCCAAATGTTGCCATGTACGCTGCAGCATATCCACATCAATTCGCTCAATAGCAGCTGTGATTCTTGCTTTTAAATCATCAATGTCTGTCACCCGCTTACATTTCTAAAAAACTTGTCAAAACGTGGTATCAAAAAATACTTAATGAGATTCTCTGTAAAATGGGACAACACTGGAATTTCTACACTTCATAGTTGACTTTTAATAACAGCCAAAAATTGTACAGATAATTCTCGGACACCCTCTCTCTCTCTCTCTCTCTCTCTCTCTCTCTCTCTCTATATATATATTATATATATATATATATATATATATATATATGTCATGGGCTGAAATGTCGTTTGGGCAGTAAGTTGAACTTTCTGCGCTTCACATAACCGGATTTTTCCAGTTTGAACCTACCCTCCTTGTATAAAACCGCTTTTAAACGCTCTTGTATAAAACCGATGGTTAACGCAGTTTCGAAAATGGCGTCTGACAGTGATGTGCGTCGTAAACAGAGAGCAGTTATCGAGTTCTTAACCCCAGAGAAGGAAACAGTTGGAAATATTCACAAACGTCTACAAAACGTTTACGGATATGCTGTTGTTGATCGAAGCACAGTTGGACGCTGGTCTAAACGTGTGAGATCATCAGAGAGAGGGAGAGCCAGCCTCGATGATGAGCACGCAACAGTCGCCCGGCATCGGCTGTGACATCTCTCACTGTGCAACGAGCTAACAGCATCATTCGATCAAATCGGCTCGTCACATACAAGGAGCTATCACTGGAGCTAGGAATTAGTGAAGGAAGTGTGAATACGATAATTCAGTAACTGGGATACTCAAAAGTGTGTTCACGGCTTGTTTCTCGCCAACTGACTGAAGATCACAAAGCCCAAAGAAAAGAAATTGCTTCTCAGTCGTTGGTTCGATAGGAGACAGAAGGGGATGACTTTCTTTCACGAATTGTGACTGGGGATGAGACTTGGGTACACCACTTTGAACCTGAAACAAAACGCCAATCCATGAAGTGGCATCACGCAGACTCCCCACGCAAGCAAAAGTTCAAAATGACTCCCTCTTCAGGAAAGGTTATGCCCACCATCTTCTGGGACATGAAAGGGGTGATTCTGGTGGATATTATGAAGAAAGGACAAACAATCAATTCAGAGGCATATATTGCTACCATACAGAGACTCCAAAGACGTATAAAGCGAGTTCGACCGGAGAGAAAACTGGAAGACGTCCTTCTTTTGCATGATAACGCAACACCACACAACAGTTTGTAAACAAGAGAGGCCATCACAAAACTGCGCTTGACTGTGATACCCCACCCTCCATACAGCCCGGATCTGACACCTTCAGACTTCCATTTGTTTGGGCCAATGAAGGATACTATTCGTGGAAGAAAGTTTCAGAGTGACGATGAGGTTGTTGAGGAGGTTAAGAGGTGGCGCCAGCGGAACCCAGCGGATTTTTACCAGCAAAGAATAAAGGCCCTTGTTTCGAGGTGGAGGAAAGCCATAGAAAAGGATAGGGACTATGTGGAAAAATAAAAACTTGTAAAAAAGGCATGTAACTACTTGTGTACAAACTTTCTGGAACTTACAAGGAAACTTGGAAAGAAAAAAAAAAGGTTGGGGGGGGGGGGGAAATATGTTGAGTGGCTCTATATGTCTTCTCCTTCGAGCCTTGCTCTCTTCAGAGAACTTAGTCTTAAATAGAGGAAAATAATTTCCCGATACGTTAAAAAAGAATCGGGGGACCTTCAGAGAATTTAGTAAGCTTCACAGAATCCTCCGATCCACTACAAGAAGAAATCGGAGAGTAGTATAAGAGAAACTACTGCGATTCCCTATACAGTACCAGCTACTCCAGAGTAACAAATCCGTTGCTGCCACCTAACCAGAACCCCCGTCAACTTCGAACCGCACAAGGCCAAAGACGGAGGGGTTAACAACTGGCGACCTCTGCAGCCAGTATTCTTCCAGTCTTCTAGACCCTGGAACTAGAACCAACATTCAGTTGACCGGCGTGTCACGACTTCCAGTTCTTCACGTCCATCATTCGACCGCTGTTTCTTCGTCCAAGAACAAGTGGCTAGCAAGACACGTCTTAAGGACACGTCTTCAAGGATTTCGCTGTAGGAATCTTGTTAAGTGCAGATCTTTTTTTCAAATTAATTACTAAACATTTGAGAAGACAGTATAATTAACAGTTACTAATTAGTATCAAGCCAGAATCAACACAAAACACAGTGAACACTCCATACACCAGTGATACATTTCTTTTTATTGAAACCAAGTTATTTCTACTATTATAGTTAACATAGAATAATTTTATTTAATTTGCCAATCATAATATTACCGTACATTCACGTACATTCGAGTGAAATTTTTTTTACATTTTTTTATTATTTTGTTTACAATTTTTTCAAATTTTTCCCTAGTTAGGCAAATTGTTGCGCATTTATTTGTGTGTTTCTTAGATAGAGTAGTTAGGAAAGCCATTCAAGTGATCATTTCATAGATCGAGATCGGTCAAGCAGACCAAATTAGAATACATTAACAGTACCTTCACATATGAGCGATTCAGACGGTGCGCTTTCTGACAGTGAAAATTCCCCTACCCCTATTTTTCCACCTACCCCGCGCCCTTCAAACATATTTCCAAACACGCAAACTTCAGGTCAAGCACAAGCCAACATGTCTCAAACCGCTCCCCCAGCATGCATTAACTTAGGGAACCATAGATAATAACTTCGTTGCAGGGCCGAATTAATCCATAGGCTAATAAGGCCTTAGGCCTTAGGCCCTTAATTTTTTTAGGCCCTTCAATTTTGTTCAGGGCTACCAACCGAAAAGAGTATGTGTTACAAGTTGTAACACATACTCTTTTCGGTTGGTAGCCCTGAAGCCAGGAATGTATAAACAAAAGATGAAATCCTAGATTTAAGTTGATTTTTGGTTTGGCTCATGTTTGCATTGGTTATTTTATAGGAAGAACATTGCATAGCAACTTGGTACATACACTTCACGTTCCTTGGTGTGCCTATTTTTGAGATAAAAGATTATAAAAATGATGTTGACAATTATGAAAGAGTTAGAGATGTTAGAATCCTGGTCCACGATTGAGTACCATGGGCACTTCATCAGCCATTTTTACGTTTTCTATGAATGATTCATAGAAAACGTAAAAATGAATGAAAAACGAACAAAATTTGTTTTTGAACTGAGCAATAAAGTTGGTCTTGCTAATTCATACTGGCAAATTTTCCAGTCCACATTCTCATTTGAATTACCAACATTAGTTTAGTATTCATTGATTTTTTAAATAAATTGTGGTCGATTTCTGACAGTTATTTGAATGGAGTTTATACAATTACAAATGGTGATAGTAACCATATAAAGTGACCATGGGCGCCCGCAGGATTTTTTCCAAGGGGGGGCAAAATTTAATGTATTAATAGGTAGGGACCGGAGCAAGCAAAAAACTTTTGACCCCTTAGGAACCAGCAGGTTAATTCTAAGCAAGTTTAGTGTTGCATTTTCTGTAATGGAAAATGCAAATATATATTGTATATACATACAATGCACATTATAACAATCATTTATTTTATTTATAACAGAAACATGATAGAATGAAGAAAAAAGCACACTGAAGTAAATGTAAGTAATTTTAAGGGGGGACTTCTGAACAAATAAAAAGGTAGCAACCTTTTATCATGCACACAAATAAAATTTTTCACCCTTTAGGAGGCAGTTGGATACTTTTCAGCAAGTTTAGGATATAAATATTTTCTTGGCATTTCCAGGGGGGGCAAGCGCCCCCCCTTGCCCCTACCTGCGGGCGCCCATGAAAGTGACTACTTACTTTGGATTACAAAATTAACATTAAGTATTAAATTCATGATGAATTATGATTTATGACCCACGACTTAAAAATTAGGTTGTGTCTATAGATTTGTAATCAATAGTTATTTCTGGCAATTCCATAAGTGCTTGGAGGTTTTTTTGCCTTCATTTTTCTAGTATTGTCATAAATGGTAAATTTTTAATCCGGAGTAAAATTGAACCTAATATATATTGGTTGGAGTAACTTTGGTACATTTTTAGAACCATGGTTGTTTAAATTAACTTGTTTTCCTTTCAGACTGTCTGTGTGCATACATTGATTCAATAACATGTCGAAGAAAGGAGGGTGGCAATAGTTGAAGGAGGCTGAACAAAGATAAAAACGACAAGATGCTGCACTGGAAGGAATTCCCTCTCTTCTAAGTTTTTTCACTACTAAGTCTAAGTCTGGTGAAGAAGTTCAGATCTACCAGTAGATTCATCAAGGAATTTCAGCAATTTGTTGCTTTTACGTCCTTCTCAAATACTGAGAAGGAAGATGACGAAAGCCAAGCTGTCTGGATGTACCGCATTATAATTGAATCCAACATGATCGAATGTTTTCCAAATGTTGAAACGGCATTACGGCTGTATTTGTCACTGATGATCAGTTATTGTAGTGGGGAACGTTCATTCTCTCTTTTGAAAAGGGTCAAAAGCTTTTTGCGATCGACCATGAATCAAGATCATCTGACTGCCTTGTTCCTGTTGAGTAATGAGAGTGAAATTCTGAGATCATTGAACTTTGATGATATCATTCATGAGTTTGCCACAGTACAAGGCCAGGAAAGTGCACATTTATGTTTGAAACTTTGAATACATGTGTGTGTAGACTGTAGTCGCACTCGCTTTAGTCACTTATAATAAAACTATAATTTGTATATTGTATATTTGTATATTGGATAATTTGTGTATTGGAATAAAATAAAACTACATTTGTCAAATTGTCATAGTTTGTGTGATTAATCATTAATGTATGTGCTACTACGGATTATGAATTTATGTTGCTATATTTAGGCCCTTCCTTCCCATTAGCCTTAGGCCCTCCATACCCTTAATCCGGGCCTTCTTCGTTGAACCGCGCGTAAGACCTTGGATTGAGTCTCTAGAACAGCATTTCTTACGCAAAAACATCACAGATGAGTATATAAAAATTAGGGAAGCTAAAAGTTTTATCGACCCTAAAGAGGGGAATGCCCATGATACAGTTACATACGTCCCATCCATTAGCAAAGCTACAACTTGGGACAATTTAAAAAAACACTTATTAGAATTTTCAAAGAAATAACACTCGCACAACCTTTGGCCACATTAGAAGCTGTCTTCCAAACTAAATGGAAGAAAGAAGAACACGAAGATTTAAATAATTTTATTACACGAACACATAAACTCGTAGGAGAAGCCCTCCGAGCCACAGAAAATGCATGCGACATTACATTCACTTCAAAGCAAAGAAACCTAATAGTAGCCGCATCCATTTACCAAAACCTACCCGTGGCACCTAAAAAGAAATTTCAAGAGTGTCTAAATATTGACAAACCAGTAAGTGTAGCCATAAATAAAAGAAGAGAACATTACCCAGACTTAGTGAGCCAGAACTACCGGGAGGGTAGAGAGACCCCCTATACACTACATTCAGCAACAACAACAACAACCCTATAAATCGACGCCGATGCAGGGAACACCACCTAAGAAACAAGCCCCACAAATCCAGAATGCACGACCTCCTCCTCAGTGTTTTAATTGTGATAGTTTTGGGCACATGATGAGTCAATGCAATCATCCTCCTTATTGCTCCCACTGTCATGAACATGGTCATCGCCGTGGCGACCGACAAAAATGTGCTGACAAAGCCCCTTCAAGGTATAGGCCCCTTTCCATATTATATTATATATATATAATATATATATATATATATATATATAATATATATATATATATTACATGTGGTTTTTTTTTTTTCCATTTTAGTGGTGTGCTATGGATAAATCGAAAAAACGAAAAAGCGGTTCTCAATTCTGAAAGGAAAAATGTAGAAGAGACCTTTATGCTGCAGGTTCTGATCCAAGCCAGAAGAAACTCTGCTTTGCCCCCTTGTCCGCAACTAGTCAGCGATCAGTCTCTGACGAAGAAAGGGGCTCAGCAAGTCTGACGCTGTCTGGGGGTGATATTTTCTGTGGTGATGACAGTATTGCATCTGATGTTGCCACTCCAGCAGAAGACAAAGCCCCAGAGAGTGCAATGAAATGCGATGCTAGTGAGATGCTTCTCCATGCACTTAATGATATGAAAAAATCGTCCACACCAACAATTGAATGACCTTTAACACATCAGGCTAAACTGGAACTACTAGCTACGCCTCCTCACCAGCCATCACACCATATCCCTTTCAATCGTGAAATCTATTTCCAGAATGAAGCTGATGATGACAATATCCAGCGGAAATGGCTACCATATGTCGATAACAAACTGTGTTTTATCAAAACATTTGAAGGACAGGACCGGAAATAATTTCATTATATACTTCCAATCCCAAATTGTTGGACAAATTAATAAAGAAAATAAGGTACAAAAAGAAATGACAGTATTAAACAGAACATTTTGACCAAAGATAATAAGAAACTGATAGGAAGGAGCTAAAAACCTCAACGTATTTCAACAGTTAGCAACTGCCGAGGAAGCTTCTAACAGTGGCTGTATCCTCCAACAGGGGCACGTCAACGCGAAGGAGAGGCGACGTCAAACCGAAACATCAACGCGCTGGTGGCCAAACTTCCTCAAATCTCCGTGCAGCGGGCTGTCTACGGTTGGCCAGACTGGCAATCGACGACCTGTTGCGTGGCATGGTCAGAGTGCCGATCGGCTCGCGGGGCCGGACCTATACCAGCGTGTTATTTTTTTTAGTTACGGAGACAAGTGCGTGCTCCCCGGACTACTCTTACTCTCCGGCGACATTAAGACTAATCCAGGCCCCACTACAACTTACACATGTCACCATACACAAAGACATAAACACAATAGGATCATGAGACACATACAGAAGCATAATATTAACATATTACAGTACAACGTAGATGGCCTCACAAACAAAATCATGCATCTTAGGGAATTCGTACGCAAACAAAACATTCACATAGCACTTATACAAGAAACAAAACTAAAACGCACACACAAAACACCCACCATCCCTGACTTCACGGCGATCCGTCAAGATCGTACTGGGGATCACGGGGGTGGACTTATCACTTACATACGAAAAAGCATTAGCTACACTGATGCCACCCAAAACATTACAAACACAATCCAAGCAGATAACACGATAGAAATACAGGCAGTTAACATTAAAACACGCGCAAAACACACCACCACACTCATCAACATTTATATCCCACCAGATAGTTCACCTCAGGTGCCAACCAATTACAATCCACAGTTACACAATCTGTCCTCTCTCACTCATGTCATCCTAGGAGGAGACTTCAACGCTAAAGACACTAGTTGGTACCGGCACAACCAAAGCAACACCAGAGGCGCCAACAGAGCCACACAACTAAACAGCCTCTTCATTCTTAACAATACAGAAGAACATACACACATACCACATCAAGCAGGATACTCAAATTCCTCCCCAGACATAACGTTCTGTTCCCCCTCACTAGCAACACATACACACTGGAGAACAGAAAAACAACTGTCATCAGACCACCTGCCCATCATCATTACAACACGTTCTACACTCTGCCCCAACAGCATTAGGCACACTTACAGAAATTACAAGAAAGCTGATTGGGAACAGTTCAAAATACAGACTGAGGAACAATTCACCACATTAAACAGCACACCCATCATAAACATCAATACAACACTCAAGACATTTAATCAGATCATCAATAATGCAAACAAATGCATACCCAGGGGCAACATTAGGAAATACAACCCAAATTACACTAGAGAAATAGCCCACCTCATAAGGCAATGTAACAACTTCAAACATAACACACAAACACCACACACAGAAGTCATAAAACAGCAGATACAACAGCTCAACACAGAAATAAACAACAAACTCAAAGAAAAACAAACAGAAACATTTAGGGAATTCATAACAACACTAAACCACTTTACAGATACATCCAGGCTATACAAGACTATAAAGAGTATTACCCACACTAACAGCGGCATTCACACCTCACACGCGGCTATCCGTCGCAGCCAAAATAATATCCCAACATATACACAACAAGCTAAAATTCTAGTTAATTACTTGTGATAGCGTGGGGTAGACACCCCAGTTAGGTTACTTAGGTTCTAGCAAACAATCAAAAGCACTTACCGGTGCGTTGAATTAGATATTCCTTTGGGAGCCTACCATTAGATTCCTGTGTCCCACAATCGGCCTACCTAACTCTCTCTTACATTACCAATTTAGAAGCTATAGACGTTACCCCTAACTATACTTAAGTACGGACAACTTCCTACCCCATTTGTCACCTTAGAAACACCACCTAATTACACTCAGCACCAACGATTAGGTCAGATAGGAAAAAACATGTCTAGGCTAGCCCAAAACAATACGAACAGCCGCGTTGGTTCGTTTATGACTTGCTCTTGCCATTCAGGTTAGATTTAGTGATATTTCCCCTTTAGTGACTTTTAGACTATATACATATATATACACACACGTCACCTCACTCCTCCCCTACAAGTTTAGTCTGTCAGGGGGATGAGGTATCCTAGACGACCTGCGGAGCGGGGTTGATGTAGTAGGATTAAGTGCAACCTGTATAGGCGGGCGAGTTGAACCATTTTCCGGAGGATCAGTTCTCTCTTCCGGAAGACTCTGGTCCTTCTGCAATTCACGTTCCCATATCTGGTCCTGATGGCGTTTAATAGAACGACCATCTTCTAGTTGGCACTTGAAGGAAACAGGGCCCGTTCTCTCCTGCACAGTTGCAGGAACCCATTTTGGTCCAGCCCCATAGTTGCGAATCATAACTGGATCATTAGGTTGCGCTTCTATAACTCTCCCTCTTTTTGTGTCGTGGTACAACTTCTGTTTTTCCTGATGGCGTAAAACTCGTTGTTGTAACGTTTCGTTTGGACGTAACAAATCGAAAACTGAACGAATTCCCCGGCCAATCATAAGTTTAGAGGGAGACACCCCCGTCGTGGTGTGAGGTGTTATTCGATATTTAAACAAAAATTTATCCAACACCACTTGCATTTCCTCCCCACGAGAATGACGCAAGGCCGACTTGAAAGTACGGACCATGTTTTCCGCGAGACCGTTAGTAGACGGGTGGAAAACACTAGACCGGACATGTCTAATGCCACTTAGGTGGACGAAGGAACGAAATTCCTCACTGGTAAAACAAGTACCATTGTCGGAAACCAGGACTACGGGTAAACCCCATCGAGTGAAAACCGAACGGAGTAAGCGAATAGTAACACCCGAAGTCGTGGAAGTGGTTGGAAAAATTTCCACCCACTTAGAGTAGGCGTCCACAATGACTAGGAAATAAGTATTATTTATAGGACCTGCATAGTCAACATGGATCCTATGCCACGGTATAATAGGCCATTCCCAAGGATGAAGTGGACTTTTCCTTGGGAGATCTCTGTTCTCTAGGCAGCTTTGACAGGAACGAACCAATGATTCGAGTTCTCCATCTAAACCAGGCCACCAGAAATAAGCTCTCGCCAGCTCTTTCATTTTTGTTGCGCCCATGTGTTCAGCGTGAAGTTCCTTCACTAAATTCGACCTGCCTTCATTTGGAATAATCACTCTGTGGCCCCATAAGAGGCAGCCATTTTGAATCGAGAGGCCAGACTGACGTTGATAAAAAGGATGTAATTCACTCTCAACCTTAGTAGGCCAACCAACTGAGCAGAAATGGATGACCCTAGACAGAATAGGGTCTGATTTTGTCCACTGCTCTATTTGTACCGTGTTATTTATTTATTTGTTGGGTTCAAAATCCCAGCTGAGCCGTGAACGGCCAAGTTCTAAAGGGCCAGTTCTACCTACAGCCCAAGTTAAGCTAAAATTAAAAACTTACGGACTTGAGATCCTATTAGGTCCTACCTCAGGGTTGCTGACTCGATGTGGGCCTACCTTAGGCCTCAGTTGTATGAATTTAAGATAAAAACAAAAGGGGCACTATTTATGGTCTTCTTTCTCAACCTTGCAACAACAACACAACCTGGACTATTGCACGATGCAACAATCTTGTATCTAAACAACCAAACTGAATTGCAAGAGAGCTCTCTATAAGACCACACCCTGTAAGTACGACGTTCCACAAATGAGTAGAAAGGACGCGCAGCGCCCCAAAATGATGCCACCAGAGTCTAAAAATGCTAGCTCTAAATTAAGTGAATTTTTCACTAACCTTACAATTATGAGATGGATATATATACACCTTAACTTAATATATACAAGCAATGCTGCATCAATCAGCTTAGTCATCATATCGCCTTGGGACAACAATGGTTCTTCCTCTTCTAGATTTTCTAACACTCCCCACCGAAGAGGCATTGTTGTCATTACCTTCTGCAAGGTTAGCCAAGCCTTCTCCATGAGGCTGTAACTCAAATGTTTCATCTTGACTATCTGTGTTTTTGCTGATTTCTAAAGCATAAAGTTTTTGTATAGGTCTCTTTAACTTTCCTCCTGAAGTCTTTACCAGTGCCGACCTAACTAAATTGTCTTTGCCAACAAACAACTCTTCAATTATGCCAAGCTTCCAGCATTGCCTTGGTCTTTCATCCCCAATCATTACTACTTCTCCCACCTTGATACAATTTGCGTTGGAGCCCTTTACCTTGCCTGATGGGTAATAATTGAGTTCTGGCAAGTATTCCATCTGCCACCTCTTCCATAACTGATCTTGTAGCTCTTCAAGGTACCTGAACCGTCTGGTTAACTCTCCTTGAGTGCTCTGGATAGGCTGCAAGTCTTCTGGCACACTGGGGCTTGATGTTAATCGTTTACCACAAAGAAAATGATTTGGTGTCAATGGCTCCGCATCCTGCATACTGTTATAAACAAAAGTGATAGGCCTACTGTTCACCATTGCTTCTACTTCACATAAAACAGTGCAGAATTCTTCTTTGCTCAAATGAGCATTAGCTAAAAGTTTCTTTAATGGACACTTTACACTTCTCACTAGCCTTTCCCAAAATCCTCCCCACCATGGTGCTCTCTCAACAATAAACTCCCACTGTACCCCTTGGTGTGAAAAGTAGGATTGGAATCCTTCCTCATTTAGCAAGGACCAAACTTCTTGGAGTTCCTTTGCTGCCCTTTTGAAGGTTTTTGCATTATCCGACATGATTTTATTTGGGAAACCCCTTCTGTTCACAAACCTTTTAAAGGCCAAAAGAAATACATCACTACTTAAGTTGCTTACCAACTCCAAATGGATTGCTCTGGTGGTAGCACATGTGAAAAGACATATATAACCTTTGTTAGACTCCCACCGCTCAAACACATAGACTGGACCTGCAAAGTCTACTCCCACTACATCAAATGGGGCAGTATAGACACACCGTTCTCTTGGAAGTGGAGCCACCTTTTCATAATAAGGCTTTGCACTCCAACGCTTGCAAACCACACATTTATGCAAGACCTTTTTTACTACTTGTCTAATTTTGGGAATCCAAAACTGTTGTCTGATCTCTATTATCACTTCTCTAACTCCAGCATGTAACAGCTTATGATGAGTATCCAGAATCAAAAGGTCCACAAAGTGCCCCCCAGAAGGTAGCAAAATTGGATGTCTTTTCTCCTCTGGAAGCCCAGAAAACTGTAGTCTACCTCCTACTCTCAATAAATCCTGATCCAAAAACACATCCAAACCCTTGAGAGCAGAATGTGTTGGTAGAACCTGTAATGGATGGCTGGTGAGCAATTCCCTCTCTTCACCAAATTTTTTTTCCTGCACATATACCACCCAGTATTTTCTGGCTTGCTGAATCTCGTTACTGTTCAGAATTCCTTCCCTAATTGTTTCTCCCTTAATATTGTTGGTAAATCTATATACCCATGCTGTCACTCTTAACAATCTTTTCAGACTGCTAATGTCCTCAAGCCTCAATATGGAGTCCTGCTGCATAACTTGACAACTGTTCACAGCGCATTTTCTCACCTCACTCACCCATGCTTCTTCAGCCTGGCATTCTCCTACAATAGGCTGATTAGAAGGCCAGGTTTCACTTCCAAGTTTTAACCACTCTGGCCCATTCCACCACAAACTTGACTGCGCAAAATCTTTCACTGAAATTCCTCGTGTTGGTAAATCAGCGGGGTTTTGGGTGCCTGGACAATGCTTCCATTGCTTGGGATCTGTGTGAGCTTGAATTTCCTCCACCCTATTGGCAACAAATGGTTTCCATTTCCTTGCCTGACTTCTTAACCAGTGCCAAACTATAGTGGAGTCTGTCCAATAATAGCTTGGAATTTCATAGAGGGCCAAAGACTTTTGCACTGTAACTGCAAGCCGACTAGCAATAACTGCACCCATCAATTCCAACCTTGGAACAGAAAGCCTTTTCAAAGGTGCTACTCTGCTCTTTGCAGCAACCAACCTGCAACTTACTTCCTCTTGCAATGCACCTCTTATATAAATACAAGTTGCATAGGATTCCTCACTTGCATCACAAAAGATGTGCAGCTCCAAATTGTCTGGACTATTGTTCAACTCCCCAAAGTACCATCTTGGGATTTCATTGTCTCCAAGATGTGCCAATTCTCTGAACCAATATTTCCACCTTACCACCATATGATCAGGTAACTCTTGGTCCCAACCAAGTCCAATTTCCCAGAGGCTCTGAAACCAAATTTTTGACTTTATCACAAATGGAGCCAGGAATCCAAGAGGATCAAAGACCTTTGAAGCCAAACTAAGAGCTGTACATTTTGTCCACCTTGTCTCATTCTCAGCCAGCTCTACTAAAGATTTCCCATTGAAGGTAAACAAATCATCTCCTTGCTGCCAAACAATGCCTAGCACTTTTGCGTCTATTGCCCACAACTCCTTAATACCAGAATCCTCAATACTTTCTGCTGCATCAGGTACTACACAGGACTGACTCATAGACTCTTGTAATTGAGAATGATTGGTCTGCCATTTTCTAAGCTCCATGCCAGCCTCCCTCATTATAGCTCTAGCCTTCATGAATATCTGTTTAGCCATTTCTGTATTATCCACGGAACACAGCAAATCATCAACATCAAAATTTTTCCTTATGTGTTCAATAGTGTTAGGATAGACTTCAGAATATTTTTTAAAATGGTACTGCATAGTAGCTGCCAACAGAAATGGACTAGAGCTGAGGCCAAACAACACTGATTTCATTCTATATGCTTGAACCTTAGGTTCATTTTCCAACAAGTCTTTCGTATCCACCCACAGATACTTTACTGCATCTCTGCCCTCTGGTTTTAACTTTATCCGCAAAAAGGCTTGCTTCACATCTGCAGTCAATGCTACTCTACCAAACCTGAATCTCAGTAACAAGGAAAATAAATCTGCATTTAAATTTGGCCCAGCATCCAAACAGTCATTCAAGGACACACCACCTTTGTCCTTGGCTGAGCCATCAAAAACTACCCTCAGTTTGGTGGTAGTTTTGTCTCGCCGTACCACTGCATGGTGTGGCAGATAATGTGCCTCCTGGATCACCAGCTCACCTTGCACCCTTTCAGCATAGCCCTCCCTTACATAGCTTAGGATGGCCTCATTGTATTCAATTAACAACTCATTTTTTCTTAGCCTGCTGTACAATGAAGTCTCCAACCTCCGATTAGCTAGCTGAAGGTTTGAACCAGGTTTGCAAGAATCCTTCCAAAGGAGGCCAACTTCATAGCAACCATCTCTAAACCCAATCCCTCTTTCAAATTGCTCTAAAACATCATTGTTCACTGTACTTGCCTGTTTGTCATTTATGCCAATGGATTCAAGTTCCCAAAACGCTTTCAAATGCCTTTCCAAACCATGGCTGTTCTCCTCAATCTTAACAAAAAGAGCCTTAATTTCCATTTCATTGCAATAGCTACCATGTAGCATCCAATAGCTACCGGGCCTTGAGATAGCTACCGGGCCTTGAGATGTGCGGACAATATTACCAGTGATGAAGTCCCAATAATAGTCAGCTCCAATCAAAAGACTAATATCTTCTGTTCCTTCAAACTTATTATTGCCCAAATTAATTCCTTTAACTTGCAATTCTTGGACACATGCCATATCTACACAAGTAGTGACTGGAGCACAAATTTCCTCAATCTCTACAGCTTGGACCTTGATAGTGGGACTTTGCGGTAACAACCCCTTAACCAAAACTTCTACCTTCTTAAATTTGATTCGGTTTTGAACGGAACCCCCAAACCCAGAAATTCTTAAATTTTCCCTCTTAAGTTATTTAAACTTCAATTTTCTGGAAATTCTGGTCTTAATAAAGTTACACTGGCTACCACTATCAAACAACACTCTTACAGTAGCTTCTCCATCATTCCCAATTAATAAGGCTGCAGTTGTTTGCAATAATCCCCCTTTACTTTTACTCCCTTTCATAGCAGTGGCATGTGCCACTGATGTCTCTACTGCTGGGGTAGGCCTACTAGGAATGTTTTCACACAATAATGGCTGATGCCTACCCTGACATTTTTTGCACAAAATTTTAAACTTACAAAACCTTGCTCCGTGACCTTTCAAAAAACATTTAAAACATGCTGTGGACTTAGTTACCCTGTCCTTTCTCTCCTCAAAAGGTAAAGCCTAAGCCACCTCACATTTATATGACTTGTGGTTGCCTTCGCAAAATATGCATTCCTTGATTCCCTTTAATTTATTCTCAGAGGATGCATGTAGAGCTGACACTGTACCTGGGCTATTCCTTTTTGTAGAAACTTTGGTGCTGTGCCTGCCTTTGTCCCCTTGTTTAACATCCCACTGTGCAAACTCAATTCCCTCTCGTCTTGCTAATTCTGTACCGAAAAGACTTAACATCTGCTGAAGGGGGATGTACACATGTTTTGTAGAGTGTCCCCTACTTAATTCAAGCAAAATTGAGCTAGGCAATTTAGACTCCAGTATAGTAACAAACATTATACCATACCTTTCCATTCCTCCACCCAAGTTGTCCAGGGACCTAGTTCTAACTTCAAATTCATCATATAACTGCCGTAACTCCTTGACACTATTAGGATTATTAACAGGAGGTATAGCTAAAAGTTCACGGAGGTGGCTTTTACTTAAGATCTCTGGCTTACCAAACCGTTTCTTTAATATATCCCAAGCCACATTATAATTAGCCTCTGTTAATGCTAATCCTGCTATTGTCTTTGCTGCCTCCCCTTCCAAGAGGGACTGCAAATAATGAAACTTCTCCACCGCACTTAACACTTGACTAGAATGAACTGCTGATTGAAAACTGTCTGCCCATCCTTGCCATTCCTGAATACTCCCAGAAAATGTTTTGAGTACAAGCCTCGGTAATTGAACTGCAGATCTGTTAACCTTAACTTCACAAACACCATTTGTTGAGTGTTGTGTTTCATTATTAGACCTGGTCTCTAACTGTAATGAGCTGCTAAACTCTTTTGCTCGGTGGCCTACTTTAATTATATCATCAATAATCTCTTCAAAGTAAATTATGTTATTTTCTATTTCATCCTTTTCTATAAGAGCCTCAATTTTAACATTTACTTCACTTAGAGCAACCTTTTTAGTTTCTAATATGGAAAGCTGCGGTCACTAATCTTAAATCCTCTTGCTCTTTGGCAGAATCTATAGTGGCAATGACCTTTGTAATGTAATCAGAGGCGTACCAATACTTTTTGCAGCTCGGGGCGAAAATGCCAACGCCCCCCCCCCTCCCCGCAACAATTTTCAATTTTAAAAACAATTCCTTTACAAAAATACACTTCTAAACAAAACTTTTATTGGAAGAAAAACTTAAATAAAGCAACTTCAATTTTAACAATACTACATAATGTACCGTACATAATACACTACATAATTTTAACAATAACTATTTAATGTATAATGCCTAGTTAAATTTTCGGACTTTCATAACAGAAAATTCATGAATGATTATTTCTATGTCATTGTCTCTGCAACTTCGCGTTCAATTGAAATAATCGCCAAATTGCTCAGTCTAGATTGACTTATAGTTGACCTGAGGTAAGTTTTTATAAGTTTCAGTTTCGAAAAACTTCGTTCGCAACTTGCCACGGACATGCATGTAGTTAGACAGATCCGGAGGGCAATTGTTATATGAGGCAAAGATTCCACTAGATCCCATTTAACGATCCACTGAAGTAGTTTTAACATATCCCAGTTCTTTGGATCATCGTCGACGCTTATGCTTTCGAAACTGAGCAAATGTCTGCGCAAACGCTTTATTTCTTCCAGTAGACTTCCTGGATTAATGTCATTGTAGATGGAAGAAAAATTATTGACCTTGGTATTAATTTCTTCATCTTTGGACTGATTCAAAAGGTACGAAGGAGACAGAAATTCAAAGCGATCATTCATGTTTTTAAGATAAACTGTGCGTTTTTCAATTTCTGCTAATAAACGATCCATGATTTCAAAAAATTCTCTGCGTACATCCTCTTGCACGGTCAATCCAGCATCACGAGCTTGCTCTCCAGGCATTCTTCTCCGTCTCCTGACTCTGCGGTCTATACTGATATCCATTTCATTACAGAACTCTTCGGCGGCATCTGCAGCGTTTGATACGACTGCCTCTCGTTCATTAGTTAAAATCACGGATAAAGAGTTCATTTTTAATGCACACTGGTCCAAAGCAAGTCCCTTTCTTTGAAAATATAGCTGAGCATCATTGATTTCTTTCAGCACTGGATCCCAGAAAAATAAGCACACAATGAATATTTTTCATCAAAACCATGGATATTTTGTACACAAATAACGCGCGACAATGATGAGATATAATTTTTTGGAGGGTTGCATTTTAAAACATAAAAACCCAAAATTTTGCATACTGCGCCCGCCTGACAGTAATTTGCCGCCCCTCGGGAAGTGCCGCTCGGGGCGGTCGCCCCTCTCGCCCCTCCCTTGATACGCCACTGTTTGTAATTAGACCTTTGTAGGCGCTTCTCCTTTTTTTAAACTTGTTCAATTCAGATGCACTCATCTTCAATGCAAACAACAATTGGGCTCAATGCCAAATGAGCTGAATTGGCAGAAATACTTAACCAAACTGATCAAACGTAAATTTTGCTTTTTTCAAATAAACTGAATTGCTGGGTGGGGTACTAACCAACCACCAGTATGGAATACCAATTTTTCCACCCAAGTAACTGGCGCACTGAAGTCTGCAACCTTCGCCTACGAATAATAAACCAAATTTAACCAAACAGGTAAAATGTAGGCCAAAAACAACGACAGACGAGTGGCCAATTTTCGCAATTGGGCGACCAAACTTTCTACCCTGGGACCTTAATTCAATAATAAACCAAAATTAACCAAACTGGTAAAAATGTAGGCCAAAAACAACGACAGACGAGTGGCCAAGTTTTGCAATTGGGCGACCAAACTTTCTACCCTGGGACCTTAATTCAATAATGCTCAACCCGTCTAGGCCTAACTTGGGCTACAATTTGCACAATCAGAACTTTGCCGAAAAATAGTCACTGACTCAGTCTTCGGCTATGTTATTTATTTATTTGTTGGGTTCAAAATCCCAGCTGAGCCGTGAACGGCCAAGTTCTAAAGGGCCAGTTCTACCTACAGCCCAAGTTAAGCTAAAATTAAAAACTTACGGACTTGAGATCCTATTAGGTCCTACCTCAGGGTTGCTGACTCGATTTGAGCCTACCTTGGGCCTCAGTTGTATTAATTTAAGATAAAACAAAAGGGGCACTATTTATGGTCTTCTTTCTCAACCTTGCAACAACAACACAACACTATTGCACGATGCAACAATCTTGTATCTAAACAACCAAACTGAATTGCAAGAGAGCTCTCTATAAGACCACACCCTGTAAGTACGACGTTCCACAAACGAGTAGAAAGGACGCGCAGCGCCCCAAAATGATGCCACCAGAGTCCAAAAATGCTAGCTCTAAATTAAGTGAATTTTTCACTAACCTTATTATGAGATGGATATATATACACCTTAACTTAATATATACAAGCAATGCTGCATCAATCAGCTTAGTCATCATATCGCCTTGGGACAACAATGGTTCTTCCTCTTCTAGATTTTCTAACATACCGCAGATACTGGAGTGGATTCCAAAAACTCCACCAAGTGAACCCATTCTGTAGGTATAGGTACACAATCATTTGGATTTTCTAAGGGCAACCTACTTAGCGCATCAGCCGTACCTAGAAGTTTACCTGACCGATGTACTAAGTCAAATTTATAGGCTTGTAGAATCAGTGCCCATCGTTGAATCCTACCTGAGGCCATAACTGGAATATTTTTATTAGGTGAAAATAAACCTAAAAGAGGCTTATGGTCAGTAATTAGTTTAAACTCATGACCCCATAGATAGAAATGAAATTTTTTACTGCAAATACTAAAGCTAATGATTCACGTTCCACTTGTGCATATCGTCTTTCAGTCTCAGTTAGTGTTCTAGAAGCAAAACAGTTAGGCCTATCTAGACCATCAATGTGGTGAGATAACACTGCCCCAATTCCATACGAACTGCAGTCTGCTGAAACTACGAGAGGAAGTTTAGGATCATAATGCACTAGGAGAGTGGACTTTAGTAGTACGTCCTTGGAAGCCTCAAATGCTTCCTTTTGAGTTTTCTCCCATCTCCACTGTTCCCCAGATCGTAATAGCTTATTTAGGGGTTCAAGGAAAGTCGATGCATTAGGCAAAAATTTCCTATAAAAGTTTAGGAGACATAAATAAGCTTGTAACTGTGTGATGTTTTGTGGAGGTGGTGCATTTTCTATTGCTTCTAGTTTATCCACCGTTGGATGAATGCCTGAAGCATCTATGCGGAACCCTAAATATGAAACCTCGTTAGTGACCCATGAACACTTTTCTCTCTTTAGCTTAAGTCCGGCATCCCGGAGTCTTTTTAAAACCGTGGTTAATCATCTAGTTAGGTGTTCTTTTTTAGACAAACCTGAAATGAGGACATCATCTAGAAAGCAAAGTACCCCTGGAATGTGACCTAGAACTTGTTCCATTGTCCTCTGAAAAATACCCGGAGCCGATGCTATTCCATAGCATAGCCTATTGTACTTATATAGGCCTCGGTGCGTATTTATGATAGTTAATTCTTATAAGTTTTCATCTAAACTTAGTTGAGCATAGGCTTGGGACATATCGAGTTTTGTTTTGTGAAATATTTACCCCCAGCAAGAGAGCTAAATAATTCATCAGGCTTGGGTATAGGATAGCAATCTAGAAGGACGGCTCTATTTGCTGTTAAACGGTAATCCCCACATAACCGCACGGACTTGTGCGGTTTTAGTACAGGAACTACTGGGGCAGCCCACTTAGGGTGTGTGACTGGTTCAATAATTTTATCTTTTAGCAGCCTGTCAATTTCTAAATCTACCTTCTCCCGCAGTGCATGCGCAATTGAACGAGCTTTACAAAATTTCGGAGTTACATTAGGATCTACTTCTATTCAGACCTGATGGCCTTTTAGGTTGCCTACTTCAGGCCCCAAAACAGAAGAAAACTCCCTTAACAATGAATCTATGTCAGATGGATATGCGAGTATATGCACATCTGCCTGACCCTTTGGCAAGATTTTGTCAATCGGCATTTTCAAAGCGTCAATCCAATCACGGCCTAGTAGAGTAGGCCCTTGCTCATCCACCACTAAAAGGGTTAAGGGATGAGACAAAGTTTTCTGGTTGAGTGTAACTGTGACGGATGCTTCTCCACAAATAGGTATTTTTATGTCCCCATATTTCTTCAAAATCGTTTTAGATGCCTGTAGTTTAGGTGTGTTTTTGAAAATTTTATCAAAAACTGCCCTGGACATGACCGTCCGGGCAGCACCCGTATCTAATTCTAGAGGAACTGTAATTCCATTTAGGCCTACCTCTACAATATATGGGCCTGTATTTTTCCCACTTTGCTGCTCATAAAATAGGTACTCCACTCCAATGTTCCTTCTATTTCCCCTTTGAGGATTTACACTAGAAATGTTAAAATTAGAATTTTCACCCTTCGTTTTCTTTGAAAAACACACTTTAGCTATGTGGCCTATTTTACTACAATTTCGGCAAACTGCTTCTTTAAAAGGGCAGTCCTTCTTCCATTGGTGTTTTCCACACCCCGTATATGGCTTCGAAGGCTTAGTAGAATTAGTAGGCTTAGTCACATTCGCCTCATACCTTTTATTTGCCTGTCTAGTAGGCTCATTAGGTCTGCCAGGCCTAGAAGATTTAAAGCTATTTACGTGTTGGGCTTTACTACTGTGATTTCCAAAAGCTCTAACATCTTTAGCAGCTACTTCTCTAGCCGTAGCTATTTCTACAGCCTGACTAAAAGTTAGGTCCTGTATGGCTAATAGTGCTCTCTGGGTAGACTCCTCTTTGAGACCCATCACAAACCTACCTCTTAGCATTTCATCTAATTTGTCCCCAAATTTACACGTACGGCTATGGCTTTTTATTCCTGCAACAAACTGCAATGCTTTCATTTCCCGTCTGATGCCTTGAATAAAATTTGAAACGTTCATACTGTAGATGAGAACTACTCGGGGTTTGTAGTGATCGGTTAGGGCCTGTACCAATTCATTATAGGTGCAGGTTTCCGGTGCTTTAGGAGAAACTAGGTCCATAACTAAACCAAACGTTTTAGGGCCTATTATAGTTAAAAAGGTAGGTACTTTCTTAGCATCAGGAATGGAATTTGCCTCGAAAAACAACCTCACCCTAGTGGCATAAGCTTCGAAGTCCTCCCCAGAGTCTTCGTAGGGGCTTATATGGCCAATCACCGACATGCTAGAGCAAAACCGAATTAGGCCAAATCACGTGAAGTACGTTAGATTTGGTTTAAATTTGATCTAGTTACTCCCCAGTTAGGGCTGAATAGTGAATTGTATTAGAGTTAGGGCTGAGTAGGAATTAATTTTAGAGTTAGGGCTGAGTAGGAATTAGTTTTAGAGTTAGGGCTGAGTAGGAATTAGTTTTAGAGTTAGGGCTGAGTAGGAATTAGTTTTAGAGTTAGGGCTGAGTAGGAATTAGTTTTAGAGTTAGGGCTGAGGAGGAATTAGTTTTAGAGTTAGGGCTGAGGAGGAATTAGTTTTAGAGTTAGGGCTGAGGAGGAATTAGTTTTAGAGTTAGGCCGGCGGGACCTACGCTATAGTACGGTAGCTTACTCACACAAACAAACCAAATCGGACGACCCACTAGGCTACATCCAATTTTCCAAACAACCACTTGAACCCAATAAGCCAAATTAAACCAATGAGCCAAATTTAACCCAATGAACAAAATTTAATCAAATGAGCCAAATTCAATCCAATGAGCTAAATTAAATCCTATGAGCTTAATCGAATCCCATTAGCTTAATTGAATCCCATGAGCTTAATTGAATCCCATCCTCGTCGCCAAATGTGATAGCGTGGGGTAGACACCCCAGTTAGGTTACTTAGGTTCTAGCAAACAATCAAAAGCACTTACTGGTGCGTTGAATTAGATATTCCTTTGGGAGCCTACCATTAGATTCCTGTGTCCCACAAACGGCCTACCTAACTCTCTCTTACATTACCAATTTAGAAGCTATAGACATTACCCCTAACTATACTTAAGTACGGACAACTTCCTACCCCCATTTGTCACCTTAGAAACACCACCTAATTACACTCAGCACCAACGATTAGGTCAGATAGGAAAAAACATGTCTAGGCTAGCCCAAAACAATACGAACAGCCGTGTTGGTTCGTTTATGACTTGCTCTTGCCATTCAGCTTAGATTTAGTGATATTTCCCCTTTAGTGACTTTTAGACTATATACATATATATACACACACGTCACCTCATTACTACGTAAAGATAAGTCACCAAAACAAAAACAACAACCAGAAACACGCAGACAGACAAACAGCCAGACACAAGAAAACCTACAGACTCGACACGACCATTACACCCTTCAATACAGACCAGACCACCAACATCATCAAACATTAAGAATTCGAAGGCTACTGGACCAGACAACATATTTAACATATACCTTAAACACTTGGGCCCACAGGAGGGAATACTAGCTCTCACAAATATTAGCACATATTCATACCAATACTGTATTATTCCTGACATATGGAAACAAAGTAAAATTATTACACTACTCAAACTAAACAAAAATCCAACAGAACCAGCTTCCTATAGACCCATTATTTTGCTATGCACACCTTCCAAAGTAACAGAAAAACTAATCTTACAAATCACCAACCCACACATACCAATATCGCCTACTCAACATGGATTCAGACCTCACCACTCAACCACGACATTACTCACTAACCTCACGCAGCACATCATGGATGGCATCAATTCCAGACGACCAGCTCAATGTACACTATTAGCAACAATAGACATAAGTAAGGCATTTGATGCTATCCCACGCTTCCCTCTCATAAACAAAATGCTCAACACAAACATACACAATAATACCAAAAGGTGGCTGAGCAATTATCTTTCAGGAAGATACTCACGTGTCACATTTAATGGCAAGTCATCCAAAAACAAGCTTTTTCCGAACGGGGTCCCTCAAGGCTCTGTTCTCTCACCAACGCTGTTCAACTTATACATGCATGACATTCCAACACCCATAGATAACATTCATAACAAGCTTACCTTATCATCATATGCAAATGACATCACTCTAACATCCACCCACAACAACATCGACACCGCTACAAATAACCTACAAACATACATAAACAATATACAAGATCGTCTCACACACAATAGACTCAAAGTAGCGCCCACAAAATCAACCATCACCTTGCTAACAAGCAACACAAAAGAACACCAGATAACTCCATAGATTACACTAAACAACACCAACATTCCACACACTCACAGGACCAAAATACTTGGGGTCACATACAACACATAATTATCTTTTGCAAACCACATTCAGGGCATTAAAAACAAATGTACATCAAGACTTAACACACTTAGGGTACTAACAAGCACAAACTTTGGTCACCAGCAGGAAATAACATCACTCATATACAAAGAATATATTCACTCAGTTATGGACTATGCTAGCCCATGCTGGGCACCCATTATCTCAAACACACACATAAACACCTTACAGACAATACAAAACAACGCACTTCGTATCATTACAGGATGTACTCAAACAACACCAATAGAACACCTGTACAAATACTGAAAGTTAGGGAACATTTAGACATGAGGGGAACACAATTCATGGCAGCAGCGACAACTAACCTACAACACCCTTGCCACTACATGTACAATCATGCACCAACACCTTGCACCATTAAGGTAACACCAGAGAGACATTATAACCAAATACTCCATTCCATACCACGCCCCACAGACATCACACAGTACAGAAAACACATACACACACACACACACACCTAACCCACAAAGCACTGACACGACTCGGTCCGACTGCGGTCCTAGGTGCGAAGCCGCCACCCATTGACAGGTCAGAGATCAGCCTGAGCAGATCGGATCGAGTTAACTTAGTACGATTCCGATGTGAACATCACCCCAACTTACAGACATATAAACACAGACTAGACAACTCCACAGACGACACCTGCCACCTGTGCCAGGACACACCACAAACAATTGCACAACACAACATCACTAGTGCGCTGAACCTCTGGTCCACTCCGGAGAGGGCCTGCGTGCCGCCGGCTTGCTCGATCAGGGTGAGCTGATCGGCCAACCAACAACAACAAACTGTGTTGCAGAAATTGTGGGTTTTTTCTACAAACTGCTCAAATGGTTTTGTGTGTGGACTTGGTAAAGAGCATTTCCGTCTAGCCAACCAATTGGTAAAACAACACGAGGTTTCTCACCAACATTGTGACGCTTCTGATGTGTACTTCCGACGTCTGTAAGGGAAAGACATCATTTCACTGACTTCGGGATGGCAGGAAGCCGTAGAAATGATATCTCGTCAAAAAGTGGAAGAACCGCCAGATTCTGAATCGCATCATTGATATCATCAAATTTGTTGTAGCTCAGGGATTGCCTTATCGCGGATGCTCCGAAAGTGCACGTGACCTATTAGACACAAACAAGCGTAATGGAAACTTCCTGGAGTTGGTATTGTTGTTAAGCAAGTATGACCCACTACTTTCGTTCATGTGTCTCAATGTGCAAAAAAAGGCATAGCACAAAAGAAGGGTAGAGGTAATTTTGTTACCTTCATCAGTAAATCAACTATTAATACCTTTCTTATGATTTTGGCTCATCTGATCCAAGAAAAAATTGTGAAGATTATCAGTACAGATTGTAACAAGAAGTATGTACTGTTGATGTATCTGGGACAGACCAGATGAATGTTGTAGTACGGTTCATCAGCAAGGATGGATGGAAAAGTTCAAGAACAACTCTTAGGGCTTGAGATAATAACTTCTGGCAAGGCAAAGTATTATGGGAGCTGCTTAGTGAAAAACTTCAGAGACTCGGTCTGGAAATCAAAAATCTAATTAGATTTTCATTGGATGGTGCTTCAGTGAATACGTCTGAAAACATCGGTGTTGTGAAGTACTACCGCGATTATGTGCCATCAGGATATTTTGTATGGGGATTTATCCATCAACAAAATCTTGTCATCGCTCCTGTTTTCTCTAATGTTAAGGAATGTCGTAATCTTCTTGGATTGCTCCAACAAGCGTGTACCTTCTTCAGTGACAGCTCAAGAAGGATTGACGTTTGGAAAAATTGGGTCAATAAACACTGCACAGGATCTGCCAAACTAAAAAAGCTGGTGAAATTTGAGAAAACACGTGGTGGTCATCTCACAAAGCCATTACAAGAATTTGCAACGAACCAAAAAGCTATTTCATTCTCATTGGAACTTTGTGGGAGTTGAACACTGAGCCGGAGAGTACGTGTACAACTAAAAGTCTCAGTGATGGTCTACTGACTAACTGGATAACCTTTCGTTCGCTCCTTATTGCCATAATTCTCAAGCAATTGCTCAAAACCTGCGAACCTGTAACAAAGTACTTGCAGACACTTGGATTGGATCTCACTCAAGCAGTTTGGCTAGTTGATTATGAAATGAGTATAATCACAAACGACCGGTCGAATTTTGATGAGAAATTTCAGGAGGCAATAGAGTTCCGACAGCAAGTGCAGCAACTTATTGATGAAGATGAGAATCCTGATTTCGATGTCGTTCTTCAAGAAAATCTTCCAACTACTACGATATCCCGGAAGAGGCGTCGCTTTTTCGATGAATCAACACCGGGACCCGGATTACTGGTCCGATTGAAAGATTCAGATTAGATATTTATCTTCCAGTCATTGATCATTTGAGCTAAGAAATATCATCCAGATTCAGTGAAAGAAATTCGGCACTCTACAAGGAACTTTGGTGTCTCAACCCCAACAATTACAAACGGGTTACTGATGCAAATGTCAATTCATTTTCAATGAAATGCCTTGCTGAACTGGCAGAGGTGGATGAGTTAGAGCTGAAGCATGAATTAGTTCACTTTGCACAAGTTCATCAAACGCTTCAGAAACCCATCCTAGAAACAGATCCCCAGGAGAAGAGTGATGATGAAGATGAAACGGAACATCCTACTATTGTAACTCCGCCATTCTGCAAGGGCAAGTGTTCGAATTGCTTGGGATGTATTCTTCAACTCCTCACTGTGTACCGCTACCATTGCAGGAGTTACAATCGTTTATATACATGTCTAAGAACAGCGCTAACCTTGCCATGCACAATAGTATCATGTGAAAGAGTCTTTTCAAAATTATGTTTTATCAAGAGTCATCTTCGTTCGCTTCTAGGATATGAACTTATGGAAGCACTACTTATTTGCTCAGTTGAAGTAGACATGCTGAAAGCTATTGATTATGAAGCAGTCTACCAAAAACTTTCAGAAACTTCTTCCGAGATGAAAAAGTGCTTAATGGTCTGAAATTTGTTTATAAATATAAAAGTTGTTTTATGGATAATAAAGGTTTTAGTTTCTAAAGTTTTTTTTCGGGGGTCAATTATTTTTGTCTTCCATCATTTGCTTGATCCAATCACTTTTTGTAAGGCGTGTTTTTAGTAAATTTCGGTTGAAGACTGGAACACATAAAAATCTGTGCCTCGCCCCACTAAATTGGCACCGCCCCCAAGCAGGTCCTAGGCCGACTCTGTATTTATATGCTAAAGGAAGCCGTCCTAAAGTACAAGGTATCAAGTAGCAATGTATATTCCTGTTTTTTGGATGCATCAAAAGCATTTGATGCATCACAAATTTTTCAAGAAACTCTTGTGTCAAGGGTTACCTAAATATAAACATAGGATACTTGTATTCTGGTATACAGAGCAGACCATGTTTGTAAGATGGAAAAGCACTGTATCACCAGGTTTTAAGGTAACTAATGGTGTTTTAGACAAGGGGGTATATTATTCCTTTAATGCTAATGTGCTTAATGATAATTCTTTGTTTAGCAACCACTTAAAAGCCCTCTGTGGAGATAATAACTTGACCCTTTCATCCATGTATAGTCTTCCTGGTGATAGCTTTACTTATGTTAGTTATAGTTGGCACGCCACCTCATGGTTGGATCATTGTATTTGTACACCTAATGTAAATCAGGCAGTTCTGAATATGGCAGTTTTGTATTCCTATGCTAGTTCTGACCACATGCCCCTATTAATTGAGTTTGATATTAATTGTATTCCAATGCTATCGCAGGTAAATGATACACGTAAAGCGAAGTTAGACTGGTCCAAAGTCGATGATGAGAGCAAACAACAGTATTGTAATAAGTCTGATGTATTACTAAGTAATATAGGTATCCCTAAATGACGCTCTAGCTTGTCAGGATGTAAAGTGTAGAATTCAAACACATATTTTGGAATTTAAAGACATGTATGAACAAATTGTTCCTCTCTCAATAATGCTAGCCTAGACTTAAATACCTTTAGGAAAAAAATTATACATGTAGACCTGGCTGGAGCGATTATGCGGCTGAACTTCATAATGCATCCAGAGATGCTCTTTTAATGTGGTGTGAACAAGCGAAGCCAAGGCAAGAACCTGTATTACAACAAAAACAGAGGGCTAATGTCAGGTTCAAGTATGCATTAAAGTATATAAAAAATCATGAGGATGAGTTAAGCAGGGATGCTCTGGCTAGAAAACTAGCCAGTAAGAATCCAAGAAACTTTTGGGAAGAATTAAAAACAATGAATAATAATGCAATGTCTCTCCCTGCTAATATTGAAAATGTAACTGGAACTGAGAATATAGTCAAATTGTGGAAGGAACACTACAGTGAGTTATTTAATTCTGTGCATAAGAACAATAATGTTAATTGTAATGCTACCTACAGTATAGTCCAGATATAAGAGTTAGTGTATTTGAGACTAAACAGGCCATAAAATGTTTAGATTGTAACAAATCATGTGGTACTGATGGTATTTCTGCTGAGCATCTGAAATTTAGTAGTGACAAATTAGTGCCTCTGTTAGCTTTGTGCTTTACAAGTTTACTCATACATGGTGTTTTGCTGGATACAATGTTATCCGTTGTTTTGGTGCCAGTACTAAAAGATAAAAAGGATAAAATCAACAGTAAAGATAACTATAGGCCAATAGCCTTGGCCAGTATTATGTCTAACAGTCTAAGGTGTTTGAATATATACTCATTAATAGACTTGAATGTTACCTGTATACTAGTGATAACCAATTTGGTTTCAAAAAGAAACACAGTACTGATATGTATGTGTATGCCTTGAAGGAAATGGTCTGTAAATACCAAACTCTAGATGCTAATGTATTTTTGTGTTTCCTGGATGCCTCCAAGGCATTTAATCATGACAAATTATTCATGAAACTCGTAAATCGTAATGTACCTGGTTAGGCTACTTGGTCCGTTTATTAATATTCTGGTATGATCACCAGACAATGATTGTAAGATGGGGTGGGGTTAATTCGGAGCCATTCTCTGTAACCAGTGGTGTCAGGCAGGGAGGGATATTATCCTCCTACTTATTCAATGTTTATATGGATAATCTATCTGCTGTGCTGAACACCTGTGTGAAAAATGCTCTGTATGAATTGGTCCCCAATTAACCCACCCCTAATATCTCAAGTCTAACTGTACAGTAGGTTAAGCCTAGCCTTGTAGGGGTCAGGCTAGAGATTCCAGAAATGGTCCAGAGTGGGCAGAATAAATTGAGGTCCACAGTAGGATTCTTCACCAAATTAGGTTAGGATAATTTACCTTAGCTTTTGTTAAGCTATGAGTTGATGCTAGGTATTAGACCACAATGTAGGCCTAATTTGACTGGACCTATTTTATATGTTATCCCCAAACTGGGGTTCAGAAACACAACCGTTCACTTACTGTTATCAGACAAGGGTGCTAATTTCTTCCTCCTGGAGTCCTTCTCTTTGCTCAATTTTTGAAAGCGCACTTGCTGATGGAGATCTTTTATTGTCGTCAAGCCCCTTCGTCCGCCATGCCGTTCTTCCCACAAGTTCCTTCTGTCCTTCTCCTGGCTTTTTCCACCAGCGTCCTTTTTGTTTGTTGGTTGTTTGGTAGTGTGTTTCAATACTACCAAGCAGCTCTATTACACAGTATATAAATACTAGTGTGGAGAATAACTCTGGTGAGCAACCAATTGGTTTCATCCACCCAGTTATTGACATAAAAGGAGTTTAATAATTGTTAGATTAACTACCTACCTACTCAGTGGACCATTTCCGTTACCTCCCAACTACCCACATGTATCAGTTTTCCATACCTGTAAAATAGGCTGCTATATTGGTACAATGATTGTTAATCATCTTATGTATGCAGATGATCTAGTTCTTATTTCCCCATCTGTAAAAGGGCTCAGCACACTTTTGAAGGTGTGTGAAAGGTATGGAAGGATAACGACATAAAATATAATCCTGATAAAAATCATGTTATGATTATGAGGACCAAGGCCTACAAGTATATAAAATTTCTTGAATTTCAATTGAATGGTATGGTGCTGTCAGAAGTGACCCAGACTAAGTATCTTGGCCAGGTACTAACTGATAGTCTTTCGGATGACCGTGATATTCTAAGGCAATTTAAACAATTCAATTATGATCCGCCTGTGTTTGCTGTTATTGCATAAGCTTAGGCCTCTACAGTTATAAGAGATTACCTTGAATGTTGCAATTAGGAAGATGCAGGAGTTCTGCCAGCCATCTCTACAAAATTGTTGCCAAGAATATCCTTCCCCAATCAAATCTGGTTAAGATATGTGGGTGACATATTTATCAGTATGGCCAGCTAATAAGAATTTTGATATCTTCTTTTTCAAACTCAATAACCTTCATTACTCAATTAAGTTCATATGTGAATAGGAAAGGAATAGAAAACTACCTTTTTGGATGTTCTCATCAATACAGAAAATGACAACATAAAATTGTTTGTGTATAGGAAGGAGACCAATTCAAACTCTTACATTCACAATTTTTCATTTCATGATAACCAAGTAAAAAAATCTGTTGTATTTTCAATGTTTCTAAGAGCATTTAGAATCTGTCACCCTTCTTATGTTGATAAGGAGTTACAAAGAATCAACGATATATTTAAAAATCTGTATTATCCCAAAGGGGCTCAGCCAGAAAAAAACTTTTATACTGGCAGGTCAACTGTAAACAAGGATTACAAGAAAAATATTGTCCTCCCCTATAACAAAAACTTGAAAGGGCTTAAGAAAACTTGTCAGAGAATTTACATAATGTGGCATGAACAAGTGTGCGAACAGAACTTAGTTTGTAATTAAGGTCGCAAAAACTATAGAAATTAAAACCCAAACCCGTAAACGTAGGCTTCCGGTACGTAGAAGTTAAAACTGTCGAGCCAGATTTGGAAACTAAAACATCAAGGAAAGAAATAGAACCTTCAACTTCCTTTTCCTATGTAAATGCAATGTTCTTATTCAGAATGTTCAAAAAACTCAGTGGAGTGGGGATGGGGAGCCCCTTGCGTCCTGCTCTTGCAAATATTTTTATGTCGCATCTTCAGAAAAAGATCTTCTGTGAGTACCCCCTCATCTTAAGCCCAAACTGTACAAACGTTATGTTATGTTGACGATACGTTTGCTTTATTCCAAAAGGAGAACCAATCAGTTCAGTTTTTTTTTAGTTTTCTGAACACTCTTCATAAGAACATTGTATTTACACAGGAAAAGGAAGTTGAAAGTTCTATTCCTTTCCTTGATGTTTTAGTCTCCAAATCTGGCTCGACAGTTTTAACTTCTACGTACCGGAAGCCTACGTTTATGGGTTTGGGTTTTAATTTCTATAGTTTTTGCGACCTTAATTACAAACTAAGTTTTGTTCGCACACTTGTTCATAGAGCTTATAATATTTGTTCGAACTTTGCTCTGCTACATAATGAGTTTGAATTTCTTTCTGATTATTTCTTCAAAAATGGTTTTCCACGGAATCTTGTAAGAGGTGTTATTGGTAAGTTTCTTAATAATGTATATTCCCCTAAAATTGTTCCAACTTGTGATGTTCCTAAGAATTGTAAAAATCTTGTTTTACCTGATGTTTACCATTTCAATTCTTTGGTGAAGAAACAATTGTTAAATATTGTGAGGAAATTTTATTTTCACACTGATTTTAAGATTGCCTTTGTAAAGAGTAATACCCTGCAATTAGCTGTTCTGTCGTTTATTTGTTTACCTGCCCTGGGTGTTCCCAGGAATTACGTTGGCAGCACAGTTCGTTCTTTGCCGGCGAGATTTTGCTCCCATATGGGTATTAGTCATAGGACGGAGAAGGTTTTGTTGAGAAAAGAACAGTCTGCTATCAGAAGTCATTCCATCAATTGTGAAACTGACGTTTCTATTGAAAATTTTAAAATTCTTAAATCATTAAAATGCTCGTCCTCGTTTCGTATTTATGAATCTTTATGTATTAAATTTTTGAACCCTAGTCTAAACACTGATTCTGGCTGTTACCCGCTTTACATTAACTAGATCAACTACCTTCTAAATTTTCTCCTCGACCCTGTCTTCTTTTTGCTTCAGTTTCTTGCGGCTGTTCTTTGAATACAGGTGGGTCTGTTTATTCTTGTAGTTTTACGTTTAACTTTTTACCTGTGAAAGTTTTCAAGTTTTATTTTGAATGATTTTTAGTTTTAGGTTTTACATCTATCATTCCTATATGTTTTGTCATTTATATATTTTACTTTTGATTTGATCTTGTTCTAACCTGTTTCTAATTTGTATTTTCTATTTAAATAATTTTAATTTTTGTACATTTGTTTAGGTTTTAACTCTCGTCATTTATATCTTTTGTGTCATTTATTAGTTTTAGCTCTCTATTAATTAGGTCTTGAAGATGGGTAGAGTTGCCTGCCCGAAACGTCGGCTACAGCCAAATATGACTTTTTTGCTCTACGTCTTCGTTTTTATCCTGAATGTAAAACTACGTCTCCTTAGGAGGGATCCTATTTCATATATATATATATATATATATATATATATATATATATATATTTAGGGTGTCACTTAAATGCAAAGTTTGAAATTTTCATGCTGACACCCCGCGAATCTATTCCATTGGTAAAAAAAACATGGTGACTGAAAAATCTTTTTATTTGAATAACTATAAAAGGTCGCCCCCGCCTTCCAAAGTTTAATGCTTGCGCGGCGTCTCCATAATCGTTCATTAGATATCTATATATCTCTATATATGTGTGTGTGTGTGTATCTGTGTGTCTGAATATCTGAGAAATAAAGTGAACAATACTTAACGATTCACCGTTTCTCATTTCAGCTACGTGATTTCTGGTGATGGAAACCCGGAAGTGTATATACCTATTAGGGGCAGCGGTTGATGAGGTGAAAGGATGCAAGCTTCCTTCCTACAGGCAAGCATTCGGTTACTTCCTTTACCTTCACCATGAAAAGAAAATGACAATACGTGACGCGTTGAGGAAGTCACTTCGAGCAGTGATGTCCTTCTGGGAGAAAGCTCACATTCCAACCAGACTCGAGACACACTGCGTCAGCAAACTGGATAAAGTCTTCGAGGAGTGGAAAGGACTCAAAAAACACGCCTCAAGGACGAGCGATTCACACAAGATGAAAGAAAAAGAATTCATTGAACGCCTCGATCGTCTCTTTGACATCGCCCACGCTGATTGTGAGAAATTGGTCAAGTACCCAGAGGATTGGGAGTTCCTTCAGCAGCAGCGCCAGAAAGGACATCCAGGTTCAATGGCAGGTTTGGACATGACCCATCAGCGCCAAGTCAAAGATTGTACTCGACGTCGGGAGGAAGAGGAGAAACGAAGAAAGCGATCAGCAGCTGAAATGGAGGCAGTATCCAACGAAGCGGTTTTAGAGTCCTCATCCTCCAGCTCAGATGATAGCGAAGAAAAAGGAGCATGTGGTGGTTCGTTAGCGTCTAAACAAAGAGCAACGAAGAACATCATGACATCGGAATTGGCGGCAGTGCTTGATCGCACGCAACTCTCGTCAAGAAAGGCCACATATCTGCTGTTTGAGGCAGCTTCCAGCTTAGGGCATGATGCTAGCGACTACAATATCAATCGTGGATCCATTCATCGTCAGCGTGAAAAATTCCGTACCCTTAAGGCTCGGCAACTGAAGAGCGAGTTCCAAGGCAATAGTCCGTTGACTGTTCACTGGGACGGAAAACTCATGCAAGATCTGACGTCACGAGAATATGTTGACCGCTTACCTATTCTTGTATCTGGCTCCGGGACAGAGCAGCTCCTCGGGGTGCCAAAACTTCTGTCAGGAACCGCGCTGGCACAAACAAATGCCATCATAGATTGCCTGAATGAATGGGGAGTGACCGATCATGTCAAATCTATGTGTTTCGACACAACCGCGACAAACACAGGCCACCGTGGAGGAACTTGTGTTCTTCTGGAAGAAAAAGTTGGACGTGACCTATTACACTGCGCGTGCAGACACCATGTACTGGAGTTGGTGCTACAGGCGGCATTCGCAGCATCGCTAGATTCAGTATCTACCGGTCCAGAAATTCTGCTTTTCAAGCGCTTCCATGATTATTGGACCCGCATTGACCAGCAACAGTTCCAACCAGCAACAGTTCCAAACTGCGGACACAGATGCGTTCACCAAAGCAGCTATTTTTAAGCATAGAACGGAGCTCATTGAGTTTGCAAAATCACAAGCACTTCAAGTTCGTGATGACTATCAGGAATTCCTCGATCTTTCCGTCATCTTTCTTGGAGGAGTTCCATACAAGGGACTAAACTTCCGCACCCCTGGTGCTATGCACCGGGCGAGATGGATGGCTAAGGGGCTCTATGCCATCAAGATCTGGCTCTTCCGAAGACAGTTTAAACTGACGAACACTGAGGAACGCGGAATTCGAGATATCTGCCTCTTTTCTGTTCTAGTTTACATGAAAGCGTGGGCAACAGCTCATCTGTCCATCGAAGCTCCGCTGAATGATTGGGAATTGATGAGGACGCTCCTTCGATACCCGCACAAGAAGATCTCTGATGGTACCACCAAGAAGCTGTCTGCGCACCTGTGGTACCATTCGGAGGAGGCAGTGGGTCTGGCGTTCTTTGATGAGAGGATATCGATGGAAGTGAAGTGCAGCATGGTTGCAGCGTTAGATCAAGAAGCCCCTCACATGCCGCCAAAACGACCTTTGGTTCTTGATACTATGTTCCTCAGTGACAGCAAAGGACTGGAGCAATTGATCACAAAGAATACCCGAGGATTCTTCTCAAAACTTCAGTTGCCAGATTGCTTTCTGCTCCACCATCCCAGTTCATGGACGTCAAACTCTGAATACGTGCAAGCTCGGGATGTGGTCTCCAAACTTGCAGTGGTGAACGACAGAGCAGAACGGGCCGTGGCTCTGGTGAAGGAGCTGAACGGAAAGTTGACAGTGAAAGAAGAACAGCTCCAGTTCCTCGTTCAAGTTGTCACTGACCACAGAAAGCAACACCCAGCTCCGAACAAATCAGCATTAGTGAGGACGCGAAAGAACTAATCACTGATCAGCGTATGAGCACCAATTATTGCTACTGTATATGTATTTTATTTCTCAAAGTTTTGATTTTGTTGCTTCTCCATTTTGTACCATTATTCGCCAAATTATGTCTTCTATTTTGATTATATAATAAACTGTTTGTATTCTTTGCGTTTTTAAGTGTCTTACTTTCGTTATTTCACCAAATTGCCTTGTTTTTTATTATCTGGTTCGGCCCAAGCTGTGAACACTGAACAGCTTGTTGACGTCAACAAATGGGTCTTGTTTTCAGTGACGAGGGCGACCTTTAAATGATGACCAATCAGGACCAAATTTCTCTTCCGTATGTTTTAAACCAAATGGAACAATTTTAGGGGGTGTCATAGGAAAATATCCATCGTTTAATTTTCCCCCTATTACCTAGTGACACCCTAATTATATATATATATATTAGTGGTGGACCGGATATCCGAATCCGCATCCGCATCTCATTTTTAACATCCGCATCTGCACTTCTGACTGCGGATGTTATGCGGATATTACCTCTAATAAATTATGCAATTTACAATTAAATTAGCTTATAAAGTACCATATTTCCCGGCGTATAACGCGCACTTTTTCCCCCCCAAAATACTCCAAAAATCACCCTGCGTTAAAATTAACTCGTTAAAATTGTACATGTGAAGTGAGGCAGGAGGTATATTTTTTCCTAAATTTTTATTTTCCTAAATTTTCTCTTCAAAATTAGGGTGCGCGTTATACGCCGGGAAATACGGTAGCTAATAAGGCCCAGTCATGCACATTTCATGTAAAGTATTAATTATATTAATGAACAAACAAATATATAAACCTCAAACTATAAATACCTGGTAACACAGAAAATTGAATGAAACTTGTTTCATTGAATTTTCTGTGGCTGAAACTCTTGAGAAAGTTATTATTTTTATCATAATGAAAACATTAATATTAATTTTAATTCTTGTGCATTGCCTGCCATAATAGTAATATCACGAAATTTGAAAAATTATGTCATATATTCATAATTCTATATTATATTGATAGATTAACTAAATATCCTCATCCGCATCCGCAGATATTGAAATTAAAGATCCGCATCCGCATCCGCAGATGTTGAAAAACTGACATCCGGTCCACCACTAAATTATATATATAATATATATATATCTTAAGTAACTGTAAAGATAACAGCATCAGAAAAATATTAAATGATAAACATTATTAAATGATAATACATAAACTGAAATATATAGGAATAACAGGAAAAGTAGGGAAATGGATATACAATTTCCTTAGTGAGCGGCGGTAAGTCGTTACAGTACAGGAGTATCTTCATCAGAATCAGAGGTCCTCAGCTCAGTACCACAAGGAACAGTATTAGCTCCACTACTCTTCATAATCATGTTAACTGACATAGATGAGGACGTTACCAGAGACAGCACAGTAACATCCTTTGCCGATGACACAAAGATCAGTAGAAAAATAAGAAACCCAAAAGTATAGAATCTCTACAAAACGACATAAACAGAATCTACAAGTGGACGGAAGACAACAATATGAAGTTTAGCACCGAGAAATTTCAGCTGTTACGGTACGGAAAAAGAGAAGACCTAGAATCCATGGAATATTATACCCCAAATGAAAAGGAAATTAAGAGAAATTCTAGAGCAAAAGATTTAGGGGTTGTAATGACTGATGATGCGAAATTTGAAACACAAAATAAGATAGCAGTAAACAGAGCAAAGAGAATAATGGGGCAGATATTGAGAACCTTTAAACGAAGGGATAAGAATGTAATGATTCCTCTACTGAAAACACTGATCATACCCAAATTGAAATACTGCTCGGTCCTAACATCCCCGTATAAAAAAGAAGACATTAGACAGCTGGAAGGGATCCAGAGAAGCTTCACAGCCAAGATCAACGGGTGCAAAGAACTAAATTACTGGGAACGGTTACGCGAACTAGACCTATATTCACTGGAAAGGAGAAGAGAGAGAGAGACACCATTATTTACACCTGTAAAATAATGGAGAAACTAGTCCCTAATCTTACTCTGAACCCGATAACTCCCCAAACAACGGTGGTAGGTAGAAACAGCAGACTGTATCGTGTTCCCAAATTAAAGGCGAGACAGGGAACATCCTTAACCCTGAAAGAAAATAGTTTTGTGGTGAGAGGACCAAAACTGTTTAATCAGCTGCCCAAAGACCTAAGAAACACGAAGGGAGTTGCAGTGGACATCATCAAAAGAAGATTAGATGCCTGGCTCAGAACAATCCCCGATGAGGCGGGTGTACCTGGCTATGTGAGGTGGAGAGCACAAGAAACCAACTCACTACTTCTGAGTAGAAAGCTGATTGGGAACAGTTCAAAATACAGACTGAGGAACAATTCATCACATTAAACAGCACACCCATCATAAACATCAATACAACACTCAAGACATTTAATCAGATCATCAATAATGCACACAAATACATACCCGAGGGCAACATTAGGAAATACAACCCAAATTACACTAGAGAACAGGAGCGGCTCGCAGGTAGGCACTGTGGAACTGCAGCACCCCCATGATCTTATGATCTTTATATTTAAATATTTAAAATAGCCTCTCTGATTGTTTTTTTTTCAATGAACTTTGAGTTTTTAAATCAGATTATATCCTTTTTTCCTTAAACTATTTCAATGCCGAACGAATGAATCACGAAAGTAGCTTCAGCCTTCCCGTGGAGCTGCGTACTTAACAGTTCCAGATTTTGTTCGAAACGCTTGAAACCTCGGTGGCGGACGTACGAAGAGCGAGTCAGAATCGCGGGTTTAAGAGGATCCAAAGCACTGTGGACAGAGCAGTGCCGATTTGTTTGTTTGACGTGGTAGTTGTGTTGCTGTATCGTTTGCTAATTCGAAATTTAATTTTCGAATTGCACTTATCAATGATTCGTTATCATTTATTTTTTGTCGTGAGATTGAAGTTAATTATATAATAATTGGATTATTTACAATATATAGCTTTCATTTCTTAGAATATTTTTTTCGCAAGTGACTTTTTGTTTTTTGAAATTTTAACTAGGTGCCTATTCTATTATCATGGCTGCGCTAGCCCCAGAAGTGAGTCGGGTGACAGTGAGTAAAATTCAGTCTCGTAATTTTTCACAGTTATCTCTTCAAGAAAAAATAGCTATTAAAACTGAAGGACGCCCTACACCAGAAATTCAAATATCTCAGCCCGGAATAAGTAACAATAAGAAATATATTCGTAGTTTTAATTCAGAATGGTACCAAAGAAAAAGTTGGCTTTGTGGTTGTAAAGTTAAAAATGCATTATTTTGTTTCGCGTGTCTACTACTCGGTGGTGACTTGACGTGGACAAAAAGTGGTTTTATAAATATAAACAAAATGAAAGAAAAAACTGAAAAGCATGAGCGTTCAAAGAAGCATATCGATAATGTGATTTGTCACTTTTAGGAACGGTAAATATCAAAGAAAAACTTAGTGAGACTTACAAACTCTCGATTATCGAGCATAATAACAAAGTTACCAAAAATCGTGAAATATTGTCGAAAATAATAGACTGCATTAAATTCTGCGGAAATTTTGAGATTTCTTTACGTGGACATGATGAAAAAGATGATTCGGCAAATCCAGGTGTATTCAGGGGATTAATTAATTTCGCATCAAAATTAGATCCCGATTTGAAAAAACATTTAGAAAGCAACACAGTCTTCAAGGGCGTTTCCGAACCCATTCAGAATGATATTCTTGACTGTGTGCTGCAGGTATCCCGCAATCAAATAAAAAAAGAAATTAAAGAAGCTTCGTTTGTGGCGGTCATGGCTGATGACACAACTGATGTTTCTGAACACACTCAAATGGTTATTGTTCTGAGATACGAGTTGAATGAGGAAGTCTTTGAGCGCTTCTGGGGTTTCTTTACTTCGGAAAATCAAACGGCAGAAGGACTATCTAAGTGCATTCTAGATCATCAAGATATTCTTCTCGAAGGAAACAAGCAGAAACTAATTGCTCATACATTTGATGGCGCAAATGTCATGAAAGGAAAAAAGGGGGAGTTCGGGCTAAAATTAAAGAAGTTTACAATAATGCACACTTCACTTACTGTTATGCCCACCAACTGAATCTGATTATGAAAAATGCAGCAAGTACTACCCGAAATTCAAGAATATTCTTTTCTAACCTCTTGGCTATACCAACATTTTTCTCCAGGTCACCACTTCGTCTCTCTATCTTAAGCAAACATATGGCCAGCCGCATTCCTCGTCCATCCCCTACTAGATGAAATTTTCATATACGCACCGTAAACCGCGTCTATGAAAATTTCGAACCCTTAAAAAAATGCATTGAAGAAATACAGTCGACAGCAAACGCAGATCAAACCATTTCAGAAGCAACAGGAATTTTGCACGTTTTGAATAACGAAAAGTTCATCTTTTGGTTGAAACTTTTTCATCAGATAATGCCTCACGTAGAAGTCATTTACAATCAAATGCAATCTCGAGCTATTGACTCATGTAAAGTACAAGAATATATAGCAAACTTCAACAATGCCATTTTAAAAATAAGAAATTCGGAGTACTGTGAAAATCCTTCAAAAACACTCATGATTGAAGCAAAGGAAGTGTGCGACTGCGTATGTGTTGACATAGCTGAGAGGTATTCATTTACCAAACAATTAGTAGCTGCTAAGCTGTTTACCAAGGAAAACTTCGATAGCTATAATATGAAAATGCCTATGGAAGAGGTAACGGTGACCACTGAGGCATATCCCATGATTGAAAAAGAAAAGCTTCTTACTGAACTACAAGTTTTCTACAGTAGACCTGATATGCACAATTACTTCAGGTTAATTGATCTGCTGAAATTTATCACTGAAAATAATCTAGTAGATGTTCTTGGAGAACTAGCTAAGCTCATAAAAATTCTTTTGACCATCCCCATGACTACATCCGAGGCCGAACGCTGCCATTCAACATTAAAAAGAATAAAGACGTTCTTAAGGAGCACTATGAATCAGGAAAGACTAAATGCTCTTGCAGTGATTTCAATAGAGAAAAATTTGATCAACAGTACACAGAATTTCAATAAAAAAGTAATAGACCTTTTCGCTCAGAATAAAAACAGAAGAATGGAATTTGTTTATAAATAAAATTTTTGGCAAATTCGAAATTACCCGTTAAGCGTAAGTACCCTATAATTGATTTTATGATACTATTTTACTTATTTTTATGACTGAGTATTGAGTAGTTATCTATTTATCTATTCGACTTTTTCTCTCTCTCATATATATATATATAATCGACACAATTGTTCGCAATTTCTGAGGCAGCACCCCCATAACTGAAAGTCACGAGCCGCCACTGCTAGAGAAATAGCCCACCTCATAAGGCAACGTAACAACTTCAAACATAACACACAAACACCACACACAGAAACCATAAAACAGCAGATACAACAGCTCAACACAGAAATAAACAACAAACTCAAAGAAAAACAAACAGAAACATTTAGGAAATTCATAACAACACTAAACCACTCCACAGATACATCCAGGTTATACAAGACTATAAACAGCATTACCCACTCTAACAGCGGCATTCACACCTCACACGCGGCTATCCGTCACAACCAAAAAATAATATTCCAACATATACACAACAAGCTAACATTCTAGTTAATCACTACGCAAAGATAAGTCACTTAAACAGAGACAACAACCAGAAACACGCAGACAGACAAACAGCCAGACACAATAAAACCTACAGACTCGACACGACCATTACACCCTTCAATACAGACCAGACCACCAAGATCATCAAAAACATTAAGAATTCGAAGGCTACTGGACCAGACAACATATCTAACATACACCTTAAACACTTGGGCCCACAGGGAATACTAGCTCTCACAAATATCAGCACATATTCATACCAACACTGTATTATTCCTGACATATGGAAACAAGGTAAACTTATTACACTACTCAAACCAAACAAAAGTCCAACAAAACCAGCTTCCTATGGACCCATTACTTTACTATGCACACCTTCCAAAGTAACAGAAAGACTAATCTGACAAATCACCAACCCACACATACCACTATCGCCTACTCAACATGAATTCAGACTTCACCACTCAACCACGACATTAGTCACTAACCTCACGCAGCACATCATGGATGGCATCAATTCCAGACGACCAGCTCAACGTACACTATTAGCAACAATAGACATAAGTAAAGCATTTGATGCTATCCCACGCTTCCCTCTCATAAACAAAATACTCAACAAAAACATGCACAATAACACTAAAAGATGGCTGAGCAACTATCTTTCAGGAAGATACTCACATGTCACATTTAATGGCAAGTCATCCAAAAACAAGCTTTTTCCTAACGGGGTCCCTCAAGGCTCTGTTCTCTCACCAACACTGTTCAACTTATACATGCATGACATTCCAACACCCGTAGATAACAAGCTCACCTTATCATCATATGCAGATGACATCACTCTAACATCCACCCACAACAACATCGACACCGCTACAAATAACCTACAAACATACATAAACAGTATACAAGACTGGCTCACACACAATAGACTCAAAGTAGCGCCCACAAAATCAACCATCACCTTGCTAACAAGCAACACAAAAGAACACCAGATAACTCCATAGATTACACTAAACAACACCAACATTCCACACACTCACAGGACCAAAATACTTGGGGTCACATACAACACATCATTATCTTTCGCAAACCACATTCAGGACATTAAAAACAAATATACGTCAAAACTTAACACGCTTAGGGTACTAACAGGCACAAACTTTGGACACCAGCAGGAAACACTCATATACAAAGAATATATTCACTCAGTTATGGACTATGCTAGCCCATGCTGGGCACCCATTATCTCAAACACACATAAACACCTTACAGACAATACAAAACAACGGACTTCGTATCATTGCAGGATGCGCTCAAACAACACCAATAGAACACCTGCACACAGAAACAAAAATACTGAAAGTTAGGGAACATTCAGACATGAGGGGAACACAATTCATGGCAGCAGCGACAACTAACTCAGAACACCCTTGCCACTACATGTACAATCATGAACCGACACCTCGCACCATTAAGGTAACACCAGAGAGACATTATAACCAAATACTCCATTCTATACCACGCCCCACAGACATCACACAGTACAGAAAACACACACACACACACACACACACACACACACACACACACACACAGCTAACCCACAAAGCACTGACACGACTCGGTCCGATTGCGGTCCTAGGTGCGAAGCCGCCACACATTAACAGTTCAGAGATCAGCCTGAGCAGATCGGATCGAGTTAACTTAGCACGATTCCGATGTGGACATCACCCCAACTTACAGACATATAAACACAGACTAGACAACTCCACAGACGACACCTGCCACCTGTGCCAGGATACACCACAAACAATTGCACACATTATGACAGACTGTACCGCTCTAGCACAACAACGAACACAACACAACATCACTAGTGCGCTGAACCTCTGGTCCACTCCGGAGAGGGCGATTGGTTACCCGCGTGCCGCCGGCTTGCTCGATCAGGGTGGGCTGATCGGCTAAACAACAACAACTCACTACTTCACCAGGCCAACTCGAGAGGAGGGGCGACAAGCTTGACCTTCCGGAAATGAGGAATCATCGCGCGTAACCTTTGTAAGGTTGTAAAGCAAGGTGTGTGTGTGTGTGTGTATATATATATATATATATATATATATATATACACACACACACACACACACACGAGGGTAATTCAATAAGTATCCGCACTTTTTATTTTCACAATTTTATTTTCACATCTGATAGATTACACTGGTCAACACTCATTTTATTGCCAATCATATTAGAGTGATTTTGGGGTAACTTTGTGGTGCTGATTCCGAATATGACATCGGTTTTGCTAGATTGGCTCTAATTTATGAGATAATTGGTACCCCATTGAAACGTAAAAATGCAAAAAATTTAATGTTCAGGCGGAGCCTACTTACAAATCGCATTGAAATTGTCTCAAATCATACAAAAGTAAACACATGAAATACATAATGGCATTTTATTCGGTATAATAACAGATAAACACAGTAAGCTGATTCGCATAATTACAATTAATGTATAGTAAATCTCTGTTTGTACGATTCTCTTTTATGTGGGTTATCAGGACAATCACGTTGGAGGTTCCAGCAATAGTCTGCCATCATGTGTCTGTCCCATCTGCCTTGATACCTTTCCTCCATCACCTTGATATCTTGATGAAACCTCTCCCCTTGTTCCTCGCTAAAATCACCAAGATTATCCGGAAATCTGTGTAAGTGGCTATGGAGAAAGTGTACCTTTATGCTCATATTAGTACCCAACTTTTCAAAGTTTGTGAGCATGTTTTGCACCAGTTCTTCATAATTGTCTGCTTTGTGGGTTACCCAAGAAGTTCTTGACAACTGAGACATAAGTGCACCAGGCAGAAGCTTCAACACCATTCATAAATTTTGTGAAATTAGAATCCTTGATAAGTGTACGGATTTGAGGGCCATCAAAGATTCCAGCTTTTAGTTTTTCCATACTTAGTCCAGGGAACGATCTACAAATGTATTTGAAGCAATCGCCATCTTTGTCCAAGGCCTTAACAAATTGTTTCATTAGTCCCAGCTTGATATGAAGTGGTGGGAGGATGATTTTTTGCCCTGTCAACCAAAGGCTCGTTAATTATGTTCGCTGCACCTACAGTCATGTTTTCTCTTGAAGGCAGGGCCGGATTAACCATTAAGCAAAATAAGCCCGTGCTTAGGGCATCAATGGAACGGGGGCACCACAGAAATTTTCCATTGTCGGATTTACCATGGATTTATTATACTATTATAATCGGGGCTTATAGCCTATAAGCTGTTGAAAACTGAATTATATATATTCATATATAGTATTTATTTTTTTCATTGTTTGAATTTGTAGTGAACAACAACCCTTTTGAGAGAATAAATATATTTCGTTGTAATCACACACTTTACGCTTTGCGTTATTATTTTGTTTATATCAAATCTTTGAGCGCCATATTAAAAATACATATAGATTAAATATTTTCGTGTGCTATAGGAAGTTATTCTGAACGTGTGATTTGTGCATATAATATTAAATATATATTTTACATAATCATTTGGTATTGTTTTACAGAAAGATTTAGGTTTATAGAATTGTAATATAAATTAATATTAAAATAAAAGAAACTATAAACTCTCTATATTGCTGTTGTATCAAGTGATGTTTATCACGGCCATTATAATAATAAGATATACTGACCTAAGTTAATTAGCGTTGAAGAAGTTTATCTGTTGCTCTCTCTTCTTCTCTAGGGTAAGTCTATGAAGTGTACTTTATTTGTATATACTATAACAATATTTTATCACACACGTATCTTTATTTTATAATTTATTTATCTATTGTCATAACAGTATAAAAGAATTTAGATTGTAATAACCAGAGTGAATAATTTGTAATGTATATATAACATCAAACGTAGTTAGGACAATTTAGGCCCTAAGCAAATGTTCATATTTCCTATAATTAAATATTGTGTTTTAAATAAATAAATAAATGTAAATATAAAATGTGGCTCGTTAATAGTGAAATGTTAATATTGATATTTTTATAGATTGCGTATTATTAATTCTAATGTTAAGTATTTTTATTTTATAGGTTTCGGTTCCTTCTTTCGGTTCCTTCTTTTGGTTCCTTCTTTCGATTTGATTTGTATTCAACATTTCGAGTTGATATTTCGGTTGAGTTATATTTAATTGCCACTTATATTTAAATTGCCACTTTGGTTGTGTACGGTTCCCATTTTGTCTTTCTGAGAATAAAAGAACAAAGCCAAGATTGTGATATGTGTAACTGTGTTGATTGCCACATAATATACAAATAAAATATTCTTTTTATTTCTGTATTTTACAGACCCCAAGAACCAAGATGAAACGTGTTCAGTTAAGTGGTGCACAAAAGCGAAAACTATCAAAAGAGAAACAAGAGAAGACTTTGGATTTAGAGTCCAAGACTGCAAAGCTGACTGATTTCTTCACACAAGTTCCAAGACCACAACGTCAACATGATATACCGATTCTGAATCAAAACCAATCTCCGTCATCAGAAGTGGACACAAATACCACTTTGATCACTTCAAAATCAAAATATGATGACGTTGGAATCACCGAGGTGTCACAAGCAGGTTCATCTACCACATGTCTCACTACTGATCTCACTTTGCCTGTAAATTCTCTTGATACCTCTACTGCAAATGTTGATTCAAGTTGCTTTACAAGACATTCTGGGGTTGAAATAATTGCTGAAAATGAAAGTTTAGTGGACCATGGTGATGGTGGTGAAATGAATCAGTCTGCAGAAGATGAAGTAAATATAGCAAAAGATCCAGGGTTGTGGCTTGATTTCTCTGCTGATGATGTGGCTTATTGGATTGCTTGTGGACCCAGTGACTGTCAACACCACAATGGGCCATTTGACAAGTCTTACCGGCATTTCAGTAGTGGCAAACCAGCAAGATACTGTTCACAAAAACTTTTCGTTGGGACAAAAGCCAATGGTGAGAAATACAAGAGAGAGTGGTTATTGTATTCACCATCAACAGGATCAGTTTACTGTTATGTTTGTAAACTGTTTGCTCCTAAAAATGTCTCACATTTTGTTATAAGAGAAGGGTTCAGTGACTGGCGAAATACTATTGTAATTGATCATCATGAAAAAAGCACTACTCACCGAGACTCTATGCTAACATACTTAACTCGCAGACAAGGTGCGGGGTTGGGACAACAGTTGGAAAAACAAATTCAGGAAGAGTGTGATTACTGGGAACATGTCTTGAGGCGTGTCATAGCTGTTATTTGTACGTTAGCTGAACGTGGCTTGTCTTTTCGAGGAACAGAAGAAAGATTTGGATCATTGCAGAATGGGAATTTTTTAGGGCTGCTTGAGCTCATAAGCCGGTTTGATCCATTTTTAGCAGGTCACATTTTGAAATATGGAAATTCTGGCAAAGGAAATCCTTCTTACCTGTCCAAAACCACCTGTGAGGAACTCATTCAACTAATGGCTCAAAAGGTCCACGCACTCATTGTTGACGAAGTAAAATCTTCTGGTTATTTTAGTTTGTCAGTTGATTCAACACCAGATCTATCAAATATCGATCAGTTAAGTGTTGTACTTAGGTACTTAAAAGATGGACAGCCTATTGAACGCTTTTTAACCTTTCTGAAAATGAAAAGCCATACTGGTGAGGAAATGGCAAATCAGGTGTTGCAGTACTTATGTGAAGTTTGTAAGCTAAACTTTTCAAAATGTAGGGGTCAATCTTACGACAACGCTGCCAACATGTCTGGGCGTTATAAGGGGATGCAGCAAAAAATTTTAGAAACAAACAAGTTTGCTATATATGTGCCCTGTGCAGCCCATTCACTAAATCTGGTAGGCCGAAGTGCTGTTGACTGCTGTCAAGAGGCGGTTAATTTCTTCTCTACAGTGCAGTTGCTCTATACCTTTTTTTTAGCCTCAACCAGCAGGTGGGAAATTCTTAAAGGTTGTATTGGAAATGAAAGTGTCTTAAAATCCCTCTCTGATACCAGATGGGAGGCACATGCTATGGCAACAGCAGCAATTTTGAAATCTTTCCTTAAAATTTTAGAAGCGTTAGAATGTATAGCTGAAGACCAGTCACAAAAGGGAGACACTAGAAGAGAAGCAAATAATATTGTAAATAAGATGCAAGAGCTAGAATTCGTTTTTATGTTGAATTTTTGGGATGAGATTTTGCAAAATTTTCATAGAGTAAGCAAAGTTCTACAGAATAAGGATGTGAACTTAAAAACATGTGCAGATCTGTATGGATCATTAGCTGACCAACTGTGCACTTCACGAGATGAATTTGAAAGATATGAAGCAGCTACAAAGGAAATGCTACCAGATGTTGATTACAAGGCAGCTCAAACTCGCAAACGTATCAGAAAGAAAGTACCCAATGACGGAGATGCACCAGAAGTATATCTGAATGCGAGAGATAAATTTCTTATCACCACCTTTTACACAATTGTTGACAAACTTGAAACTGAGATGAGAAGAAGAGGAGAGATATACAAAGAAATAGCAGAGAGATTTTCTTTTCTAAGTGATGTGCCACATAATGTCACCACTTCATCATCTACTGAAATTGAAAGGTATTCTCAGGGTTGTAAAAAGATGATTGATGCTTACCCAGAGGACTTGAACACTAATTTCTCTGCTGAGCTTCAGCAGTTTCACTCATATGTGTGCCATAAGTTCAGTGCAAAAAAAAATGTAAAAACAAGATTCAGTCATGCTGAACTTTATAAAATAATTGTAGAAGACAATATTGAGTGTGCCTTCCCAAATGTAGAAATTGCCTTTCGTATATTTTTAACATTAATGGTCACAAATTGCTCAGCTGAGCGTTCATTTTCTCAGTTGAAGTATATTAAAAATACCAACAGAACAACTATGCAACAAGGCAGGCTGGATGCCTTATCTCTACTAAGTATAGAAGCAGATGTGTTACGTAAGATTAGTTTTGAGGATCTGATCAAAGACTTTGCAATTAAAAAAAGTAGGAGAAAACTTTTCAAATATAAATGAAGTGGAAGTATACAAAAATAAACATTATTTTCCATCTTACTGTAAGTTTTGTTTCATTTCAAAAAATAAAATTTTATTTTATGGTTTATTTTTGTTTATATTTTGAATTACATATATATGGGGCACCAAAATCTTTTAAGTGCTTAGGGCCTCTAAAGGTCTTAATCCGGCCCTGCTTGAAGGCCATGTCACTTTTTTCCAATGATCTTGCCTTGCCCTACTATCCCATAAACAGATGAAACAAGGGTACTTCGTATATCCACTTTGCTGCCCAAGCAAGAAGTTTACCATCTTTAGATCAACACAAATAGGCATCTGGTGCTCATGATAGCAGAGTTTCTGCAGGACCATTTTGATATTTTCATATTCTTTTTAAGTTTTGTTGAGTGAGCAATTGGAAGAGATGCATATCGGTTACCATTGTGCAATAAAACACATTTCAAGCTTCTACTGGAGCTGTCTATAAAAAGCCGCCAATCTCCTGGTCGATATTCCAGTCCCATTTGAAGAACAAGTCCAGGGATGTTATTGCAGTATACAAGTTCTTCATCTTGGCTGAAGTAAGGAAGAAGTCCCGCCTCTCTTGTCCGATAACCTGTTATTTTAGCTTCTGGCTGTAGACAGTTCTTTTCTTTTAGTCTGGATGCTAAAAGTTCAGATGCTTGCTTTGACAGACGCACGCGTTATGGTTACGTTTCCTATTAATTGAGGGTATTCATTATCTCAAGAACTAGAGCCAAATCGGAAAAACTACTTTCATTTTGGAATTCAGCAACCCCAAAATACCCTAAATTCGTACGAATTTCCTTGGCAACGAAACAAAAAATTTTTTTGTTGAGCTGTGTTATAAACACATCACTTCTCAACATACTCTCCCTGTTTCTCAATACACTTAGTCCAGCGATCTACAAGCTTCCTAATGCCATCACAAAAGAATGTTTTTGGCTGTGTGCGTAGCCAGTCATGCACCGCCCCCTTCAGGTCATCATCGCCTTGGAATCGCTGACCTCTCAAAGCGTCTTTTAGTGGTCCAAACAGGTAAAAATCCAAAGGTGCTAGGTCTGGACTGTAGGCTGGATGGTCGAGAACTTCATATTTAAGTTCTTGAAGGCATTTTCTAGTCTGTGCAGCGGTATGAGGGCGCGCATTGTCGTGTAACAGAATAACACCTTCCGACAATCTCCCTCTCCGTTGTGTGCGAATTGCTTGCGTTAACTCATTCCGAAGCATGTCAGAATACGATGCACTTGTTACTGTAGTTCCACGCTCTAGATAATGTTCAAGGATAGGGCGTCGTGTATCCCAAAACAGTGTTAGCATAACTTTACCTGCTGACGGCTGCGCTTTGAACTTCCTTGCAACGGCAGATGTTGGATGCTTCCATTGAATGCCCTGTCGTTTGTTTTCTGGTTCATACTGATGGATCCAGGTTTCATCTCCAGTGGTAATGCGCTCCAAGAAGTTTTCACCTTCATTATGATACCGCGCCAAAAGACGAGAGCAGACGTCCATACGATTACGCTTGTGCTCTTCTGTCAACTGTTTAGGCACCCATCTTGCACAAACCTTGTGAAAGCCAAGAATGTCATGAACTATCGAATAGGCTGACCCTTGACTGATGTCTAATGAAGATGCAATTTATTTTATTGTTAATCTTCTATCATCGAAAATCATGGCTCTGGCTTCTTCCTGCTTGTCACCACTGGTTGATGTTGACGGTCGTCCTGAGCGCTGAGCATCTGTCACACATGTCCGACCTTCCTTGAACATTTGAATCCACTCATACACACTTCGTCGTGGTAACGCATTATTCCCACACTGAGCACATAAACGCGTGTGAATTTCAGCTCCTTTCACACCTTCTGCACACAAAAAACGAACCACGGATCTCTGTTCTTCCAGAGTACAAATTGAAAGCGGCGCAGCCATGCTCACTACTCGTACGATATGTGACAGCTACGAGTAGCCTAAATAAGCCTATACTGTTGCTAGCCTAAATAAGCCTATAGATCTCAGTTTGGCTCGTTATTACGAGTATATAATATATATACTATATTATCACTAAAATAAAAAGTGCGGATTCTGATTGAAGTACCTTCGTATATATATATATATTTTTTTTTTTTTTTTAACTGCAAACAACACAGTATAATTAATGTAAAGAACAACGCTTGTGTAGAAGAGCGTTCCGCACAAGATGAGGAGGGAGAACGAACAAATGAAAAATGAGGTACCACCCTGGAATCGAACCCGGGATCATCCGATTGCCGGTCAGATATGCTATCCACTACAGACTACACCATGGACCTCGATCAATCAGAAGTCGTAATTTTCCTACATACGAGCAGAAACCAATGCCCTGAGGGGGCACCTTCGCATGCCGTACATATATACATTTTAACTGCAAACAACACACAGTATAATTAATGTAAAGAACAACGCTTGTGTAGAAGAGCGTTCCGCACAAGATGAGGAGGGAGAACGAACAAATGAAAAATGTACGGCATGCGAAGGTGCCCCCTCAGGGCATTGGTTTCTGCTCGTATGTGGGAGAATTACGACTTCTGATTGATTGAGGTCCATGGTGCAGTGGATTGCATATCTGACCGGCAATCGGATGATCCAGGGTTCGATTCCCGGGTGGTACCTCATTTTTCATTTGTTCGTTCTCCCTCCTCATCTTGTGCGGAACGCTCTTCTACACAAGCGTCGTTCTTTACATATATATATTTTTTTTTCCAAGTTTCCTTGTAAGTTTCAGAAAGTTTGTACACAAGTAGTTACATACCTTTTTTACAAGTTTTTATTTTTCCACATATCTCCATCCTTTTCTACGATTTTCCTCCGCCTCGAAACAAGGACCTTTATTCTTTGCTGGTAAAAGTCCGCTGGGTTCCGCTGAAGCCACCTCTTAACCTCCTCAACACCCTCATCGTCACTCCGAAATTTTCTTCCACAAATAGTATCCACAAATAGTATCCTTCATTGCGTTATCTTGCAAAAGAAGGACGTCTTCCAGTTTTCTCTCCGGTCGAACTCGCTTTATACGTCTCTGGAGTCTCTGTAGGGTAGCAATACAGGGTGTTTATAAAGTCCTTATCTATTTCAGTGAAAACGTAGCAAAAAGGGTAAAATTCATTAACAGTATAATAGAAGGCATACATTTAATGAATACTTAAGCATATGATTGTACATGAGCACCATCAGTATCTCTACAGAGTTCGAATCTGTCAGCAGCATTGCGGAACATATTTTGGAACATGACAGGGGTTATTTTTATAACTGCTGTTACAATACGAGCACGTAAATATCCCAGCTTCATTCAGGTGGCATTTTAAACATCGTCGTCTTTCAACAAGATGGGGCACCTTGTCATTACGCAAACATTGTTCGGGAGTACCTAAATGAACGATTTCAAAATCGGTGGATCGGATGTGGAGGCAACAGGCCCTGGGCGGCTCGATCTCCTGACCTAACACCCTTGGATTTCTTTGCATGGGGCTTTATCAAATCAAACATCTATCAAACGAGGGTTACAGATCTGCAAGATTTACGTGCTCGTATCGTCACAGCAGTTACAAAAATTACTCCTGTCATGCTCCAAAATGTGTTCCGCAATGCTGTTGACAGATTCGAACTCTGTAGAGATACTGATGGTGCTCATGTAGAATCATATGCTTAAGTATTCATTAAATGTATGCCTTCTATTATATTGTTATTGAATTTTACCCTTTTTGCTACGTTTTCACTGAAATAGATAGGGACTTTATAAACACCCTGTATTAAAGTGTCCTGTTATATAAATTTAGTTTTCTATTTGGATATTATTAGCCTGGGGTAGCATTGAGAAGTCACATCAGCTCTATAGGATCACAATTCTAGTTGGTTGGAGCAGTATAGTCACAAATCTGTGACACAGATAATGCCCGAATTATTGGTAGGACTATTATTTATTATGACATTTTTCACAATATTGTCATATGAAAATACTACATTAATGTTCAAAAGTTTAAATACATTAACAATGCCTCTAAAAGCCCTGGAAAAATGGAAGTACTAAAATATTCTTCAACAAAGTGCGAGGGTTATTATTCACAAAATAGAGTGTTCGTTTTGACTTGTTACTGTAAGTCAAGATTCCAAAAATGCAGGTGGGTAAAACAAATAGCTTCCAATATTATTGATTTTTTTCTAATTCACATCCATGTATTCCAGACTGGCGATCCTAAGAGCACGGAGAAACATTGAAGAAAATATGGCTTTCTTGATCGGAGTGTCATGTCCGAAGTAAAAGTGTACAAAGGACAAATTGTTTGTTTTTTACTCGATAGATACTAAACTTAAAACCTGGGCTTTCCCTATGTATACGCATATCCAAAAACGGGATTGAGTTGTTTTGTTCCATTCCCAAAGTAAACTTTAATGGAAGGGACTTGATTATTTAACTGAACGAGGAAGTCATCCAGGTCACGCCTCATGGGCCAGATACACAAAATATCGTCGACGTACCGCAACCATGGGATGCCGACCCATGGTAGCCTATCAAGTAGGCTTACAATATTTAATAAATTAAATTGAAATGAATAATGAGGGGTCACCAGTCTGGGATACAGCCCAAACAAAATTAGAAAAATAAAAGAATTATTTGTTCACAGTGATTAACAATTCTATAACGGTATTTGTACTATATCACAAATGACTGATTATTTATTATCAATAAAAAATGGTTACACAGTATAATCGTGAAGTACAATGATGACAAACACTAATTTAGGTAGGCTAATGCAGCAGTGAACACACAATAAGTAATTAAGCCAATGATAACTGAGATAATGAAAGTACGGTATGGTACAGTAAATGGCTTAGGTCAGTAAAAATGAAATGCATAAAAGAGCAAATAAATAATCAGATACAAAATACGGTAAGATCGTTAAATTAATTGAACAGGCCTATTGTAGTCGTAATAGGAAAGTTAGTTTGCCAGTTGTTTGCATACACTTTTGGGCCTACTCGGTTAGGCAGAGTTTGTGGACTTTTCAGTTTTGAATCCTGAATAGTCTAGCGCGACGTAACAAAACACTGTAGGCCGAGTGGGGGCTTACAAGAAGCTTACCTACCTGCGATTTCGACGTGGATAACTCTGAAGACTGACAAGGGCCTACGTGAAGGTTGACCGTATTGCGTTTTGCCTTAAATGGCTCTGAGGACTGACAAGGGCCTACCTAAAGGTTGACCGTATTGCGTTTCGCTGTAGATAGATCTGAGGACGTATTGACATACCGGCAGGAGGATGTGTTCACTGTTCAGGGCCCGTTGATAAACTTGTTGAAAGGGCGCCGATCGAATAGTGGTGAAGGATGAGTGAAGCCAGTGCCAGAAGGACGACGTTGGTAAAGTGACGTTTGCTTCCAGCGGGATGAAATTGTAGGTCGCCTCAAGTGTTGATTCGCTTCGTGTATTGTTGAAGTGTTGCTTGAGGGACTAAGGCCGGCTGAAGTCGAACGGCGCTACGTGAAAGGGGAGATTCACGAGGAGTAACGAGCAGAGTAAGGGCGATTTTTAGTGAACTCTGGCTTATATAGGCTCGGAAGACGCTAACTTTACGCGGGCCTTTTTGGGAAACTGCTGCTAGGAAACTGCTGCTAGTATACGAAGACAAAAGCATTGCTTCTGCAGCATCTCAAGCACTTTCTCGCCATCTTTGGTACCTAAGTGAATTTCTTATTTCACTTTCATTCTTTGATGAAGATATTTCCATTGATATTAAATTAAAAGAGACATGGTAAAGGCACTCGACATAAGGGGATCTACACATCCGCCCAAAAGAATAAATTTGAATCTTTCTGCCAACGATATTCAAAACAAGACAGTAGCCAGCTTTGTTACTAGCTCGTCTCGACTATTTTTCACTAAGCTCGGACTCCCAATAGCCTTTCTTGAGGATGATCCAACAAACTGGAAGAACAGACAAGATTATCAAATGGTCCTTGAGTATGTCAAGTCAATGATGGTAACAAATGATAACTCCGAAAGAGGAATAGCATTAATAAAAAATTTCAATGCACATCTAACTAAGAATGAAAGTCAAAAGCAGTTTCTCCTGCAAGTAGTGGAGCAACATCGCCTGCAGTTTCCTAATGTAAAAAAATCAAACTTGAAGTAGGAACTGCGAACGCAGCAACAATGAGTGGGAGATGGGCACCCATGAGACCCCCACCTCTGAATGGTTAATACTCCATTATAGTTGAATATGGAGGGGGACTGCGATAAACTAAAGAAATTTTTGAATATGAATTCAAAGAATTTTGAAACAAGAAAATTAAGAAATTTAAAGTCGAGTGTGGCACCACTAAATATTTATTAATTTTGATAAGTTTTGGTCAGTAACTTTTTTTTAATATAGGTAACAATTTCCGAGGGTAAGACTTAAGATTCAGATACTTTTAAAATTTACTGTATAATTTTGGACCACCCTAATATATATATATATATATATATATATATACAGAGCTGGGCAGCAACGCGTTACAAGTAACGGCCGTTACGTAACGCGATACTTTTTTAGTAACGGTAGTGGTAACGGCATTACATTTCAAATCAAGTAACTCTTTCAGTAACGACGTTACTTTTTTAGGGAAATACATTCGTTAGTCGTTACTCGTTACTTTTTTATCGTAGCTCGCAATTAGTTTCTTTCGATCCTCACTCATTATTCATTAACCGTTAAAAATTTGTCCCTTCTCTATGAGCGAGGTGTGCATGTTAGCCATTGGCATGCTGGCAGCCTACCCCCATCCACCCTCTTCCCCTACATTGACAGCACTGTCAAAGTAAAAAGGCGAAGAACCCTGGAGCAGGGAGGGACCTAAGTTCAACAGAGGTTTCGTCATTCCTCTCATCTGGGCCTTCACGGCACGTTAGCTCTGCATCCTTCCCATCCACTAACTTTAAAAATATGTTTAACACTCCTATACCATCTAGTGGCGCTGTTGAGCGGGTTTTTTCAGTAAGGAAGGATATACTGCGTCGGAAACAAGGCTCGCTCTTAGATGCAACTTTTGAAAAGCTTGTTTTCTTAAAGGCCAATAAAGATCTTTTGAATAATTAATAGTTCTTAAGTTTGTATATTTAGCTAATAAATGTCAATTATCATTGCCATGCACAATAGGGTGGATCACTTTTCACTTTTTTTTAAAAATTATAGCTGGTCAACGTTTTTCCCATGATTTGGTTCAGTGGAAGTACACTGACACCATTTTTACTAAAATCGATCAATATTTAGGGGTCGCGCATCGACCTTGAAAATTTCAATTTTGGAAATTTGGCCAAATTGACAATTTTTTACTGAATAAAGATAAATCATCAAATGACCATATTTTCTGAATCCTCTCAGTGAAAGAAATCCTCTCAGATACTTACCAAGTTGATCGGACAAGTGGTTTAGAAGTTACACTCACCTAGAAATAACATTAAAATTTAAAATATTGTATTTGTCCCCCGTTATAGACGTAATCATAGCATCAGTAGCTGGCGCATCCTAAAATCCCAATTACACACACGCTATGTATGGTGCTAGGACAACTGCCCCCCGGACAACCGCCCCCCGGACAATTGCCCCCCGACAACCGCCTCCCGGACAACTGCCCCCGTAGGACAATCGCCCCCCGGATTATTGCCCCCCATAAGTAAATAAAAATTAAATAGGAATTAAATTTATTAATATTTATAAAAAACAAACCTAACCTAACCTAACCTAACCTAGCCTAACCTAACCTAACCTAACCACCAACTATGACTTTCAAAACGACCTTTCAATAAGTCTTGCCAACTGTTTAAATAAAATTAAGTAGCTAAACTTCATAATTTTATTATAAATAAGTAAGCAATAATTGGAAAAATTTTTGTTAAATATTGCTAACTTTTTAAATATAATTTTTTTTCAGGCTACAAGCAAAATTAAGCAAGAATTGGCAATAATGTTAAATATTGTTTTAGCTTGCCATTTTTTAAACGTAAATTTAATTTCTATTTAATTTTTATTTACTTATGGGGGGCAATAATCCGGGGGACGATTGTCCTACGGGGGCAATTGTCCGGGGGGCGGTTGTCGGGGGGCAATTGTCCGGGGGGCAATTGTCCGGGGGGCGGTTGTCCAGGGGGCAGTTGTCCGGACACCGCTATGTCTATGACCAATATTTTTACTAATCACAGTTTGCTTTTTACAGATCAACTGTCAATTGATTCTTGTTTGATAAGTCTAGACTTTAGTACAATGGATAAACTGTTAACAACCAGGAGTGGGAAGACTCTGAAAGTTACTTATTCTGGAAAAGAGAAAGCAGCAACAACAGCACCACCTTCTCTAAGGTCAGCCACGGACGTCTTCTTAATTGGTGAGCCATCTTCCTCGATCGGTGGTGCCAAATTGCCAACCACCCATCAAGTTCTCCAGTACTTCTTCTATGCCAAGCAGGAAACTACTGACAGGAAGGCCGCCGTAAAAGACACGGTGGCCAATGTTCTGGCATTTTGGAACATGGCACGTATAAAGACGATCACGAGGCGTAACTGCGAAAGAAAACTGGAGTTACTGTGGGAAGAGTGGCGCTCGCTGCAGAAGAGCAAGATGAGAGACAGTGACGCGGGAAAAGGCAGGGAGAAGTTTTCAGAAAATCTGAACAAGCTCTGGGACATCGGAGCTCCCGATGCTATTGAAGAGATACAGAAAAGTCGACTGCTCTCAGACAACAACAAACAAGAAGATATTAAATTTTATGAGGATCAACGGGGCCTGCGCCAGGCAACAATGAGTGGGAATGATAAAGTGTTCGTTGTCAAGAGAAAACGGCAACTCTCAAGACAACAATCTCGTGATGAGCCAGGCACCTCAAAAACGAAATTAGGAACCGAAGCTGAGAGCGACGATGAATCTATAGAAAGCAGATCATCGAGCAACTCCGAATCACAGCTAGAACCACCATACCGACAGCCGAGAGAATCAACTGTATCAATCAGCCTTCCTCACCGCATCCTCAATGCACCGGCTGTTATTGAAGTGGCTGATCGCTTCCGGATGTCCAATAATCAGGTGTGTATATATCAGTAATGATCTTTCCTTGACAAAGATATAATAGGCGTAACGACGGAAAATTTAGTGATTATTTTGTCACATAAAAACCATACGCATCCTTGTCAATTTCCTTTCAATTTCGCACATAGGTGGCAAGTGTCGTGGCGGCAGTCCTACGTTCGGCAGATCCGCCCGCAGACCTGGACAAATTCAGTATCTCGAAGGACACGTCTCGCCGTGGAAGAGTGGCACATCGTTGTGAAGTGTCGACAGCTGTGCAGAAATCCTTCGTATCTCCGAGGCATGCTGTCGTCCACTGGGACGGTAAAGTAATCAAGGTCAGTTTTGCCCTCACCGTGGACGACAGTGAATTAACATGTTCCAGTGACGACAGTGGATTGACATATTCCAGTGGACGATAATGGAGTGGCATGTATGACATACGTTTCAGGACTCTCTTGGATCATTGGAGCACCGCCAGGCGATTCTCATCTCCGGAGCTCCCCAATGCACAGAAGGAAAGTTGCTGGCCGTTCCGACTGTTGCTGATGGCACCGGTCTGTCCCAGGCCCAGGCGACCTTTCGTGCTCTCAAAGACTGGGGATGCGAGAAGAACGTGATTGGACTGTGCTTCGACACAACTTCCTCCAATACGGGGAGGGTGCAGGGTGCGGTGGTCCGGCTGGAGAACATGCTTGGTAAACCGCTCTTCCAGCTGGGCTGTCGCCATCACGTTATGGAGCTCATCGTGGGGGCAGTGGTCATCACCGCGTTTGGAAGAACCACAGCACCAACTGAACCTTTGTTCCAGTATCTGAAGAGAAGATGAATTTCAAGTCTAAGGCGCATTTGTTTTCTCCAATGATTTTTTGCCTTCAGAGCAATTGAGATATCGGCGTCCTTCTACTAATGATGTTAATTAGCAGTCGAAAAGGGAAACTTCAGTCGTTTTCATGTAATATTTTCATAACTCCCCTTTCAGGTGGGACAAGCTCGACCTCTCGACTTATCGCGAGCTGGAGATCGAGCATTTGGCGGAGGTGACGTGGCTGATGGAGCTCCGAGATGAGGCAGTCAAGTTCCTCGGCACCGCTTCTGGTTTTGTCAGAGAAGACTACCGAGAAGTGGCGGAGATTACACTCCTGGTACTCGGGGCCCAGCCACGTCGTGGCACACACTTCATGCGCCCAGGAGCCTACCATCATGCGAGGTGGATGGCCAAGGTTGGTATTTTGAATTAGAAGTTAAATATTGTATTGCCTTCTGCAAACAGCCATTTGAAGTCCCTACCAGAAAAAAATAAGATAAATAATTTACCATTAAACAAACTTATATGGAGTGGTATCGGTATTTATACATCACAGTGCGTATTCGTTTCAGATCATCTACTACACGAAGCTCCTGATGTTCAGCGGTCAGCTGGAGTTCGACGACGAGCTGGTACAGAAACTTCAGAGAGTGGTACTATTTACTGCACTCCTCTACGCACCTGCCTGGCTGGCGGCTCCTGTCGCAGCTGATGCCCCGCTGAATGACCTTGTGTTGTACCAGCGTCTTCTGCAGTACAGGGCTGTGGATCGCGAGATTGCAGAGGCTTCACTGGCAGTGATCATGCGGCACTTGTGGTATCTGAGGCCTCAGACCCTCGTTTTCGCTCTCTGCAGTGACAAAGTGGAAGACACTGTGAAGCACGAGATGGCAAAGAAGCTGTGCCGCCTCACTGTGCCCGAGGACTTCACGTATGACAACGTCTCGGTTGATGACACGACGCGCCTTCCGGACCTGATCGATGAGTCATCGTGGTTCGTGTTCACAGGCCTGCAGGTGTGCGCGTCTACGTGGCTCACTCTGCCGATGAATAAGTGGAATCAAGATAAGAACTACTGTGATCTGAAGAATGTCATCTCGCATCTGAAAGTTACCAACGACGTGGCAGAGAGAGGGATAAAACTGATAGAAGATTACGCGAACACTGTCACAAAAGACGAGTCACAGCTGCAGGGTCTTCTTCAGCTCGTGGAAAAGAGCCGGAAAGAACTCGGTGACTTCAAGAAGTCGTCACTTGCCAAGATGACGTAGCGCAGAGGGAAAGGGAGTTAGCAGAGAGAGTACATGGCGCACGCCTTAAGATGACGTGTGTTCTAACTACGATTCATACAGTTTTTGAACCAAGTTAGGGGCACCGGAGTAAGTGCCTTTAGTGATATCGGTAAACCGTTTTAATACAAAATACATTTGATCTTTCCTTATTCGTTTTATCTTATCCTAAAAAGCAGACAATGGCAGACAGCATATGGAGGTACGGGGACAAATACGATATTTTAAATTTTAATGCTATCTCAAGGTGAGTATAACTTCTAAACCACTTGTCCTATCAACTTCGTAAGTATCTGAGAGGATTTCTTTCACTGAGAGGATTCAGAAAATATGGTCATTTGATGATTTATCTTTATTCAGTAAAAAATTGTCAATATGGCCAAATTTCCAAAATTGAAATTTTCAAGGTCGATGCGCGACCCCTAAATATTGATCGAGTTTGGTAAAAATGGTGTTAGTGTACTTCCACTGAACCAAATCATGGGAAAAACTTTGACCAGCTATAATTTTTTTTTAAAAGTGAAAAGTGATCCACCCTAATGCACAATAACTCATTTGATTCATTTCTTTAGTATTTCGTATTATTGTTTTGAAAAACTAAACTTTCCTGATATATTCTAGCATTAGTAAATTAGTATCAATAGTATGCTACATCCTCTGTTATGTTGCAATTCCTAGTAATAAATCTTGCAGTAATTTTGTTTCACTTTTTTAAAAAATATTATGCCTTATAAGTCATAACAACGCAATGAAGGCATGCACACACTTCATAGCCTATGCAATATGCATTAACCAGTGGATACAAACCAACACATACTCGCACAAGCGAGTGTTTATATAATATAATATTTTATGTATATATAAATTATAATATACCTATGCATATATATAATATACTTACATTTCATTAAAAGTAACGGTAACGAGTAACGGTGCCGTTACTCGTTACTTTTTAAAATGGTAACTGTAACGATAACGGCGTTACATTTAGACTGTAGTAACGGTAACGGTAACGGCATTACATTTATAAAGTAACGAGCACAGCACTGTGTGTGTTATTTATTTAGTTATTGGGTTCAAAATCCCAGCTGAGCCGTGAACGGCCAAGCTCTGAAAGGCCAGTTCAACCTACAGCCCAAGTTAAGCTAAAATTAAAAACGTACGGACTTGAGGTCCTATTAGGTCCTACCTCAGGGTTGCTGACTCGATGTGGGCCTACCTTAGGCCTCAGTTGCATGAATTTAAGATAAAAACAAAAGAGGCACTATTTATGGTCTTCTTTCTAAACCTTGCAACAACAACACAACCTGCACTATTGCACGATGCAACAATCTTGTATCTAAACAACCAAACTGAATTCCAAGAGAGCTCTCTATAAGACCACACCCTGTAAGTACGGTATTCCACAAACGAGTAGAAAAGACGCGCAGCGCCCCAAAAAATGATGCCACAAGAGTGCCCAAACAATGATGCCACAAGAGTGCCCAAACAATGATGCCACAAGAGCCCAAAAATGCTAGCTCTAAATTAAGTGAATTTTTCACTAACCTTACAATTATGAGATGGATATATATACACCTTAACTTAATATATACAAGCAATGCTGCATCAATCAGCTTAGTCATCATATCGCCATGGGACAACAATGGTTCTTCCTCTTCTAGATTTTCTAACACTCCCCACCGAAGAGGCATTGTTGTCATTACCTTCTGCAAGGTTAGCCAAGCCTTCTCCATGAGGTTGTAACTCAAATGTTTCAGCTTGACTATCTGTGTTTTTGCTAATTTCTAAAGCATAGAGTTTTTGTATAGGTCTCTCTAACTTTCCTCCTGAAGTCTTTACCAGTGCAGACCTAACTAAATTGTCTGCCAACAAACAACTCTTCAATTATGCCAATGTGATAGCGTGGGGTAGACACCCCAGTTAGGTTACTTAGGTTCTAGCAAACAATCAAAAGCACTTACCGGTGCGTTGAATTAGATATTCCTTTGGGAGCCTACCACTAGATTCCTGTGTCCCACAAACAGCCTACCTAACTCTCTCTTACATTACCAATTTAGAAGCTATAGACATTACCCCTAACTATACTTAAGTACGGACAACTTCCTACCCCATTTGTCACCTTAGAAACACCACCTAATTACACTCAGCACCAACGATTAGGTCAGATAGGAAAAAACATCTCTAAGCTAGCCCAAAACAATACGAACAGCCGTGTTGGTTCGTTTATGACTTGCTCTTGCCATTCAGCTTAGATTTAGTGATATTTCCCCTTTAGTGACTTTTAGACTATATACATATATATACACACACGTCACCTCACTCCTCCCCTACAAGTTTAGTCTGTCAGGGGGATGAGGGACCCTAGACGACCTGCGGAGCGGGGTTGATGTAGTAGGATTAGGTGCAACCTGTATAGACGGGCGAGTTGAACCATTTTCCGGAGGATCAGTTCTCTCTTCCGGAAGACTCTGGTCCTTCTGCAATTCACGTTCCCATATCTGGTCCTGATGGCGTTTAATAGAACGACCATCTTCTAGTTGGCACTTGAAGGAAACAGGGCCCGTTCTCTCCTGCACAGTTGCAGGAACCCATTTTGGTCCAGCCCCATAGTTGCGAATCATAACTGGATCATTAGGTTGCGCTTCTATAACTCTCCCTCTTTTAGTGTCGTGGTACAACTTCTGTTTTTCATGATGGCGTAAAACTCGTTGTTGTAACGTTTCGTTTGGACGTAACAAATCGAAAACTGAACGAATTCCCCGGCCAATCATAAGTTTAGAGGGAGACACCCCGTCGTGATGTGAGGTGTTATTCGATATTTAAACAAAAATTTATCCAACACCACTTGCATTTCCTCCCCACGAGAATGACGCAAGGCCGACTTGAAAGTACGGACCATGTTTTCCGCGAGACCGTTAGTAGACGGGTGGAAAACACTAGCCCGGACATGTCTAATGCCATTTAAGTGGACGAAGGAACGAAATTCCTCACTGGTAAAACAAGTACCATTGTCGGAAACCAGTACTACGGGTAAACCCCATCGAGCGAAAACCGAACGGAGTAAGCGAATATAACACCCGAAGTCGTGGAAGTGGCTGGAAAAATTTCCACCCACTTAGAGTAGGCGTCCACAATGACTAGGAAATAAGTATTATTTATAGGACCTGCATAGTCAACATGGATCCTATGCCACGGTATAGTAGGCCATTCCCAAGGATGAAGTGGACTTTTCCTTGGGAGATCTCTGTTCTCTAGGCAGCTTTGACAGGAACGAACCAATGATTCGAGTTCTCCATCTAAACCAGGCCACCAGAAATAAGCTCTCGCCAGCTCTTTCATTTTTGTTGCGCCCATGTGCTCAGCGTGAAGTTCCTTCACTAAATTCGACCTGCCTTCATTTGGAATAATCACTCTGTGGCCCCATAAGAGACAGCCATTTTGAATCGAGAGGCCAGACTGACGTTGATAAAAAGGCTGTAATTCACTCTCAACCTTAGTAGGCCAACCAACTGAGCAGAAATGGATGACCCTAGAGAGAATAGGGTCTGATTTTGTCCACTGCTCTATTTGTACCGCAGATCCTGGAGTGGATTCCAAAAACTCCACCAAGTGAACCCATTCTGTAGGTATAGGTACACAATCATTTGGATTTTCTAAGGGCAGCCTACTTAGCGCATCAGCCGTACCTAGAAGTTTACCTGACCGATGTACTAAGTCAAATTTATAGGCTTGTAGAATCAGTGCCCATCGTTGAATCCTACCTGAGGCCATAACTGGAATATTTTTATTAGGTGAAAATAAATCTAAAAGAGGCTTATGGTCAGTAATTAGTTTAAATTCATGACCCCATAGATAGAAATGAATTTTTTTTACAGCAAATACTAAGGCTAATGCTTCACGTTCCACTTGTGCATATCGTCTTTCAGTCTCAGTTAGTGTTCTAGAAGCAAAACAGATAGGCCTATCTAGACCATCAATGTGGTGAGATAACACTGCCCCAATTCCATAAGAACTGCTGTCTGCTGAAACTACGAGAGGAAGTTTAGGATCATAATGCACTAGGAGAGTGGACTTTAGTAGTACGTCCTTGTAAGCCTCAAATGCTTCCTTTTGAGTTTTCTCCCATCTCCACTGTTCCCCAGATCGTAATAGCTTATTTAGGGGTTCAAGGAAAGTCGATGCATTAAGCAAAAATTTCCTATAAAAGTTTAGGAGACATAAATAAGCTTGTAACTGTGTGATGTTTTGTGGAGGTGGTGCATTTTCTATTGCTTCTAGTTTATCCACCGTTGGATGAATGCCTGAGGCATCTATGCGGAACCCTAAATATGAAACCTCGTTAGTGACCCATGAACACTTTTCTCTCTTTAGCTTAAGTCCGGCATCCCGGAGTCTTTTTAGAACCGTGGTTAATCTAGTTAGGTGTTCTTTTTTAGACGAACCTGAAATGAGGACATCATCTAGAAAGCAAAGTACCCCTGGAATGTGATCTAGAACTTGGTCCATTGTCCTCTGAAAAATACCCGGAGCCGATGCTATTCCATAGCATAGCCTATTATACTTATATAGGTCTCGGTGCGTATTTATGATAGTTAATTCTTTAGAGTTTTCATCTAAACTTAGTTGAGCATAGGCTTGGGACATATCGAGTTTTGTGAAATATTTACCCCCTGTTAGAAAATCTAGAAGAGGAAGAACCATTGTTGTCCCAAGGCGATATGATGACTAAGCTGATTGATGCAGCATTGCTTGTATATATTAAGTTAAGGTGTATATATATCCATCTCATAATTGTAAGGTTAGTGAAAAATTCACTTAATTTAGAGCTAGCATTTTTGGGCTCTTGTGGCATCAGTGTTTGGGACTCTGGTGGCATCATTTTGGGGCGCTGCGCGTCCTTTCTACTCGTTTGTGGGATGTCGTACGTACAGGGTGTGGTCTGATAGAGAGCTCTCTTGCAATTCAGTTTGGTTGTTTAGATACAAGATTGTTGCATCGTGCAATAGTCCAGGTTGCGTTGTTGTTGCAAGGTTGAGAAAGAAGACCATAAATAGTACCCCTTTTGTTTTCATATTAAATTCATGTAACTAAGGTCTAAGATAGGCCCGCATCGAGTCAGCAACCCTGAGGTAGGACCTAATAGGATCTCAAATCCGTAAGTTTTAATTTTAGCTTAACTTGGGCTGTAGGTAGAACTGGCCCTTTAGAATTTGACCGTTCACGGCTCAGCTGGGATTTTGAACCCAACAAATAAATAAAATAACATGGTCCTTCAGAACCGGATTCTACCCCAAGACTGAGTCAGTGACTATTTTTCGGCAAAGTTCTGATTGTGCAAATTGTAGCCCAAGTTAGGCCTAGACGGGTTGAGTATTATTGAGTTAAGGTCCCAGGGTAGAAAGTTTGGTCGCCCAATTGCGAAACTTGGCCAGTCGTCTGTCGTCGTTTTTGGCCTACATTTTACCGGTTTGGTTAATTTTGGGTTATTATTGAATTAAGGTCCCAGGGTAGAAAGTTTGGTCGCCCAATTGCGAAACTTGGCCAGTCATCTGTCGTTGTTTTGGCCTACATTTTACCGGTTTGGTTAATTTTGGGTTATTATTGAATTAAGGTCCCAGGGTAGAAAGTTTGGTTGCCCAATTGCGAAACTTGGCCAGTCGTCTGTCGTCGTTTTTGGCCTACATTTTACCGGTTTGGTTAATTTTGGGTTATTATTGAATTAAGGTCCCAGGGTAGAAAGTTTGGTCGCCCAATTGCGAAACTTGGCCAGTCGTCTGTCGTCGTTTTTGGCCTACATTTTACCGGTTTCGTTAATTTTGGGTTATTATTGAATTAAGGTCCGAGGGTAGAAAGTTTGGTCGCCTAATTGCGAAACTTGGCCAGTCGTCTGTCGTTGTTTTTGGCCTACATTTTACCGGTTTGGTTAATTTTGGGTTATTATTGAATTAAGGTCCCAGGGTAGAAAGTTTGGTCGCCCAATTGCGAAACTTGGCCAGTCATCTGTCGTTGTTTTGGCCTACATTTTACCGGTTTGGTTAATTTTGGGTTATTATTGAATTAAGGTCCCAGGGTAGAAAGTTTGGTTGCCCAATTGCGAAACTTGGCCAGTCGTCTGTCGTTGTTTTTGGCCTACATTTTACCGGTTTGGTTAATTTTGCGTTATTATTGAATTAAGGTCCTGGGGTGGAAAATTTGGTATTCCATACTGGTGTTTGGTTAGTACCCCACCCAGCAATTCAGTTTATTTGAAAGTAAAATTTGCGTTTGATCAGTTTGGTTAAGTATTTCTGCCAATTCAGCTCATTTGGCATAGAGCCCAATTGTTGTTTGCATTGAAGATGAGTGCATCTGAATTGAACAAATTTATAAAAAGGAGAAGCGCCTACAAAGGTTTAATTACAAAGGTCATTGCCACTATAGATTCTGCCATAGAGCAAGAGGATTTACGCTTATTGACTGCGCAGCTTTCCATATTAGAAACTAAAAAGGTTGCTCTAAGTGAGGTAAATGTTAAAATTGAGGCTCTTATAGAAGAGGATGAAATAGAAAATAACATAATTTACTTTGAAGAGATTATTGATGATATAATTAAAGTAGGCCTCCGAGCAAAAGAGTTTAGCAGCTCAGTACAGTTAGAGACCAGGTCTAATAATGAAACACAACACTCAACAAATGATGTTTGTGAAGTTAAGGTTAACAGATCTGTAGTTCAATTACCGAGGCTTGTACTCAAACCATTTTCTGGGAGTATTCAGGAATGGCAAGGATGGGCAGACAGTTTTCAATCAGCAGTTCATTCTAGTCAAGTGTTAAGTGCCGTGGAGAAGTTTCATTATTTGCAGTCCCTCTTGGAAGGGGAGGCAGCAAAGACTATAGCAGGATTAGCATTAACAGAGGCTAATTATAATGTGGCTTGGGATATATTAAAGAAACGGTTTGGTAAGCCAGAGATCTTAATTAAAAGCCACCTCCGTGAACTTTTAGCTATACCTCCTGTTAATAATCCTAATAGTGTCAAGGAGTTACGGCAGTTATATGATGAATTTGAAATTAGAACTAGGTCCCTGGATAACTTGGGTGTAGGAATGGAAAGGTATGGTATAATGTTGGTTCCTACACTGGAGTCTAAATTGCCTAGCTCAATTTGCTTGAATTAAGTAGGGGACACTCTACAGAACATGTGTACATCCCCCTTCAGCAGATGTTAAGTCTTTTAGGCACAGAATTAGCAAGACGAGAGGGAATTGAGTTTCCACAGTGGGATGGTAAACAAGGGGACAAAGGCAGGCACAGCACCAAAGTTTCCACAAAAAGGAATAACCCAGGTACAGTGTCAGCTCTACATGCATCCTCTGAGAATAAATTAAAGGGAATCAAGGAATGCATATTTTGCGAAGGCAACTACAAGTCATATAAATGTGAGGTGGCTGAGGCATTAATTACCCTTTGAGGAGAGAAAGGACAGGGTAACTAAGTCCACAGCATTTTAAATGTTTTTTGAAAGGTCACAGAGCAAGGTTTTGTAAGTTTAAAATTTTGTGCAAAAAATGGTAGGCATCAGCCATTATTGTGTGAACACACTCCTAGTAGGCCTACCCCAGAAGTAGAGACATCAGTGGCACATACCACTGCTATGCAAGGGAGTAAAAGTAAAGGGGGATTATTGCAAACAACTGCAGCCTTATTAATTGGGAATGAGGGAGAAGCTACTGTAAGAGTGTTGTTTGAGAGTGGTAGCCAGTGTAGTTTTATTAAGACCAGAATTTCCAGAAAATTGAAGTTTAAAGAACTTAAGAGGAAAAATTTAAGAATTTCTGGGTTTGGGGATTCCGTTCAAAACCGAACCAAATTTAAGAAGGTAGAAGTTCTGGTTAAAGGGTTGTTACCGCAAAGTCCCACTATCAAGGTCCAAGCTGTAGAGATTGAGGAACTTTGTGCTCCAGTCACTACTTGTTTAGATATGGCATGTGTCCAAGAATTGCAAGTTAAAGGAATTAATTTGGGCAATAATAAGTTTGAAGGAACAGAAGATATTAGTCTTTTGATTGGAGCTGACTATTATTGGGACTTCATCACTGGTAATATTGTCCGCACATCTCGAGGCCCGGTAGCTATTGAAAGTAAGCTAGGCTGGATGCTACATGGTAGCTATTGCAATGAAATGGAAGTTAAGGCTCTTTTCGTTAAGATTGAGGAGAACAGCCATGGTTTGGAAAGGCATTTGAAAGCGTTTTGGGAACTTGAATCTATTGGCATAAAGGACAAACAGGCAAGTACAGTGAACAATGATGTTTTAGAGCAATTTGAAAAAGGGATTGGGTTTAGAGATGGTTGCTATGAAGTTGGCCTACCATGGAAGGATTCTTGCAAACCCGGTTCAAACCTTCAGCTAGCTAATCGGAGGTTGGAGACTTCATTGTACAGGCTAAGAAAAAATGAGGAGTTATTAATTGAATACAATGAGGCCATCCTAAGCTATGTAAGGGAGGGCTTGCTGAAAGGGTGCAAGGTGAGCTGGTGAGCCAGGAGGCACATTATCTGCCACACCATGCAGTGGTACGGCGAGACAAAACTACCACCAAACTGAGGGTAGTTTTTGATGGCTCAGCCAAGGACAAAGGTGGTGTGTCCTTGAATGACTGTTTGGATGCTGGGCCAAATTTAAATGCAGATTTATTTTCCTTGTTACTGAGATTCAGGTTTGGTAGAGTAGCATTGACTGCAGATGTGAAGCAAGCCTTTTTGCGGATAAAGTTAAAACCAGAGGACAGAGATGCAGTAAGGTATCTGTGGGTGGATACGAAAGACTTGTTGGAAAATGAACCTAAGGTTCAAGCATATAGAATGAAGTCAGTGTTGTTTGGCCTCAGCTCTAGTCCATTTCTGTTGGCAGCTACTATGCAGTACCATTTTAAGAAATATTCTGAAGTCTATCCTAACACTATTGAACACATAAGGAAAAATTTTTATGTTGATGATTTGCTGTGTTCCGTGGATAATACAGAAATGGCTAAACAGATATTCATGGAGGCTAGAGCTATAATGAGGGAGGCTGGCATGGAGCTTAGAAAATGGCAGACCAATCATTCGCAATTACAAGAGTTTATGAGTCATTCCTCTGTAGTACCTGATGCAGCAGAAAGTATTGAGGATTCTGGTATTAAGGAGTTGTGGGCAATAGACGCAAAGGTGCTAGGCATTGTTTGGCAGCAAGATGATGATTTGTTTACCTTCAATGGGAAATCTTTAGTAGAGCTGGCTGAGAATGAGACAAGATGGACAAAACGTACAGCTCTTAGTTTGGCTTCAAAGGTCTTTGATCCTCTTGGATTCCTTGCTCCATTTGTGATAAAGTCAGAAATTTGGTTTCAGAGCCTCTGGGAAATTGGACTTGGTTGGGACCAAGAGTTATCTGATCATATGGTGGTAAGGTGGAAATATTGGTTCAAAGAATTGGCACATCTTGAAGACATTGAAATCCCAAGATGGTACTTTGGAGAGTTGAACAATAGTCCAGACAATTTGGAGCTGCACATCTTTTGTGATGCAAGTGAGGAAGCCTATGCAACTTGTATTTATATAAGAGGCGCATTACAAGAGGAAGTAAGTTGCAGGTTGGTTGCTGCAAAGAGCAGAGTAGCACCTTTGAAAAGGCTTTCTGTTCCAAGGTTGGAATTGATGGGTGCAGTTATTGCTAGTCGGCTTGCAGTTATAGTGCAAAAGTCTTTGGCCCTCTCTGAAATTCCAAGCTATTATTGGACAGACTCCACTATAGTTTGGCACTGGTTAAGAAGCCAGGCAAGGAAATGGAAACCATTTGTTGCCAATAGGGTGGAGGAAATTCAAGCGCACACAGATCCCAAGCAATGGAAGCATTGTCCAGGCACCCAAAAAACCGCTGATTTACCAACACGAGGAATTTCAGTGAAAGATCTTGCACAGTCAAGTTTGTGGTGGAATGGGCCGGAGTGGCTAAAACTTGGAAGTGAAAACTGGCCTTCTAATCAGCCTATTGTAGGAGAATGCCAGGCTGAAGAAGCATGGGTGAGTGAGGTGAGAAAATGCGCTGTGAACAGTTGTCAAGTTATGCAGCAGGACCCCATATTGAGGCTTGAGGACATTAGCAGTCTGAAAAGATTAAGAGTGACAGCATGGGTATATCGATTTACCAACAACATTAAGGGAGAAACAAGAAGGGAAGGAATTCTGAACAGTAATGAGATTCAGCAAGCCAGGAAATACTGGATGGTATATATGCAGAAGGAAAAATTTGGTGAAGAGAGAGAATTGCTCACCAGCCATCCATTACAGGTTCTACCAACACATTCTGCGCTCAAGGGTTTGGATGTGTTTTTGGATCAGGATTTATTGAGAGTAGGAGGTAGACTGCAGTTTTCTGGGCTTCCAGAGGAGGAAAGACATCCAATTTTGCTACCTTCTGGGGGGCACTTTGTGGGCCTTTTGATCCTGGATACTCATCATAAGCTGTTACATGCTGGAGTTAGAGAAGTGATAATAGAGATTAGACAACAATTTTGGATTCCCAAAATTAGACAAGTAGTAAAAAAGGTCTTGCATAAATGTGTGGTTTGCAAGCGTTGGAGTGCAAAGCCTTATTATGAAAAGGTGGCTCCACTTCCAAGAGAACGGTGTGTCTATACTGCCCCATTTGATGTAGTGGGAGTAGACTTTGCAGGGCCAGTCTATGTGTATGAGCGATGGGAGTCTAACAAAGGTTATATATGTCTTTTCACCTGTGCTACCACCAGAGCAATCCATTTGGAGTTGGTAAGCAACTTAAGTAGTGATGTATTTCTTTTGGCCTTTAAAAGGTTTGTGAACAGAAGGGGTTTCCCAAATAAAATCATATCGGATAATGCAAAAACCTTCAAAAAGGCTGCAAAGGAACACCAAGAAATTTGGTCCTTGCTAAAAGAGGAAGGATTCCAATCCTACTTTTCACACCAATGGGTACAGTGGGAGTTTATTGTTGAGAGAGCACCATGGTGGGGAGGATTTTGGGAAAGGCTAGTGAGAAGTGTAAAGTGTCCATTAAAGAAACATTTGGCTAATGCTCATTTGAGCAAAGAAGAATTCTGCACTGTTTTATGTGAAGTAGAAGCAATGGTGAACAGTAGGCCTATCACTTCTGTTTACAACAGTATGCAGGATGCAGAGCCATTGACACCAAATCATTTTCTTTGTGGTAAACGATTAACATCAAGCCCCAGTGTGCCAGAAGACTTGCAGCCTATCCAGAGCACTCAAGGAGAGTTAACCAGACGGTTCAGGTACCTTGAAGAGCTACAAGATCAGTTATGGAAGAGGTGGCAGATGGAATACTTGCCAGAACTCAATTATTACCCATCAGGCAAGGTAAAGGGCTCCAATGCAAATTGTATCAAGGTGGGAGAAGTGGTAATGATTGGGAATGAAAGACCAAGGCAATGCTGGAAGCTTTGCATAATTGAAGAGTTGTTTGTTGGCAAAGACAATTTACTTAGGTCTGCACTGGTAAAGACTTCAGGAGGAAAGTTAAAGAGACCTATACAAAAACTCTATGCTTTAGAAATCAGCAAAAACACAGATAGTCAAGATGAAACATTTGAGTTACAGCCTCATGGAGAAGGCTTGGCTAACCTTGCAGAAGGTAACGACAACAATGCCTCTTCGGTGAGGAGTGTTAGAAAATCTAGAAGAGGAAGCACCATTGTTGTCCCAAGGCGATATGATGACTAAGCTGATTGATGCAGCATTGCTTGTATATATTAAGTTAAGGTGTATATATATCCATCTCATAATTGTAAGGTTAGTGAAAAATTCACTTAATTTAGAGCTAGCATTTTTGGGCTCTTGTGGCATCAGTGTTTGGGCCTCTGGTGGCATCATTTTGGGGCGCTGCGCGTCCTTTCTACTCGTTTGTGGGATGTCGTACGTACAGGGTGTGGTCTGATAGAGAGCTCTCTTGCAATTCAGTTTGGTTGTTTAGATACAAGATTGTTGCATCGTGCAATAGTCCAGGTTGCGTTGTTGTTGCAAGGTTGAGAAAGAAGACCATAAATAGTACCCCTTTTGTTTTCATATTAAATTCATGTAACTAAGGTCTAAGGTAGGCCCGCATCGAGTCAGCAACCCTGAGGTAGGACCTAATAGGATCTCAAATCCGTAAGTTTTAATTTTAGCTTAACTTGGGCTGTATGTAGAACTGGCCCTTTAGAATTTGGCCGTTCACGGCTCAGCTGGGATTTTGAACCCAACAAATAAATAAAATAACACCCCCAGCAAGAGAGGTAAATAATTCATCAGGCTTGGGCATAGGATAGCAATCTAGAAGGACGGCTCTATTTGCTGTTAAACGGTAATCCCCACATAACCGCACGGACTTGTTTGGTTTTAGTACAGGAACTACTGGGGCAGCCCACTTAGCGTGTGTGACTGGTTCAATAATTTTATCTTTTACAGCCTGTCAATTTCTAAATCTACCTTCTCCCGCAGTGCATGCGCAATTGAACGAGCCTTACAAAATTTCGGAGTTACATTAAGATCTACTTCTATGCAGACCTGATGGCCTTTTAGGTTGCCTACTTCAGGCCCAAAAACAGAAGAAAACTCCCTTAACAATGAGTGTATGTCAGACGGATATGAGAGTGTATGCACATCTGCCTGACTCTTTGGCAAGATTTTGTCGATTGGCATTTTCAAAGCGTCAATCCAATCACGGCCTAGTAGAGTAGGCCCTTGCTCATCCACCACTAAATGGGTTAAGGGATGAGACAAAGTTTTCTGGTTGGGTGTAACTGTGACGGATGCTTCTCCACAAATAGGTATTTGTATGTCCTCATACTTCTTCAAAATAGTTTTAGATGCATGTAGTTTAGGTGTGTTTTTGAAAATTTTATCAAAATCTGTTTTGGACATGACAGTTCGGGCAGCACCTGTATCTAGTTCTAGAGGAACTGTAATTGCATTTAGGCCTACCTCTACAATATATGGGCCTGTATTTTTCCCACTTTGCTGCTCATAAAATAGGTACTCCACTCCAATGTTCGAACTATTTCCCCTTTGAGGATTTACGCTAGAAATGTTAAAATTAGAATTTTCACCCTTCGTTTTCTTTGAAAAAAAACTTTAGCTATGTGGCCTATTTTACTACAGTTTCGGCAAACTGCTTCTTTAAAAGGGCAGTCCTTCTTCCAATGGTGTTTTCCACACCCCGTACATGGCTTGGAAGGCTTAGTAGAATTAGTAGGCTTAGTCAATTCGCCTCATACCTTTTATTTGCCTGTCTAGTAGGCTCATTAGGTCTGCCAGGCCTAGAAAATTTAAAGCTATTTACGTGTTGGGCTTTACTACTGTGATTTCCAAAAGCTCTAACATCTTTAGCAGCTGCTTCTCTAGCTGTAGCTATTTCTACAGCCTGACTGAAAGTTAGGTCCTGTATGGCTAATAGTGCTCTCTGGGTAGACTCCTCTTTGAGACCCATTACAAACCTATCTCTTAGCATTTCATCTAATTTGTCCCCAAATTTACACGTACGGCTATGGCTTCTTATTCCTGCAACAAACTCTGCAATGCTTTAATTTCCCGTCTGATGCCTTGAATAAAATTTGAAACGTTCATAGATGAGAACTACTCGGGGTTTGTAGTGATCGGTTAGGGCCTGTACCAATTCATTATAGGTGCAGGTTTCCGGTAGGGGCTTATATGGCCAATCACCGACATGCTAAAGCAAAATCGAATTATGCCAAATCACGTGAAGTAGGTTAGATTAGGTTTAAATTTGATCTAGTTACTCCCCAGCTAGGGCTGAATAGTGAATTGTATTAGAGTTAGGGCTGAGTAGGAATTAGTTTTAGAGTTAGGGCTGAGTAGGAATTAGTTTTAGAGTTAGGGCTGAGGAGGAATTAGTTTTAGAGTTACGGCTGAGTAGGAATTAGTTTTAGAGTTAGGGCTGAGTAGGAATTAGTTTTAGTTAGGCCGGCGGGACCTACGCTATAGTACGGTAGCTTACCCACACAAACAAACCACTTGAACCCAATAAGCCAAATTAAACCAATGAGCCAAATTTAACCCAATGAACAAAATTTAATCAAATGAGCCAAATTCAATCCAATGAGCTAAATTAAATCCAATGAGCTTAATCAAATCCCATCCTCGTCGCCAAATGTGATAGCGTGGGGTAGACACCCCAGTTAGGTTACTTATGTTCTAGCAAACAATCAAAAGCACTTACCGGTGCGTTGAATTAGATATTCCTTTGGGAGCCTACCATTAGATTCCTGTGTCCTACAAACAGCCTACCTAACTCTCTCTTACATTACCAATTTAGAAGCTATAGACATTACCCCTAACTATACTTAAGTACGGACAACTTCCTACCCCATTTGTCACCTTAGAAACACCACCTAATTACACTCAGCACCAACGATTAGGTCACATAGGAAAAAACATCTCTAGGCTAACCCAAAACAATACGAACAGCCGCGTTGGTTCGTTTATGACTTGCTCTTGCCATTCAGCTTAGATTTAGTGATATTTCCCCTTTACTGACTTTTAGACTATATACATATATATACACACACGTCACCTCAGCCAAGCTTCCAGCATTGCCTTGGTCTTTCGTCCCCAATCATTACCACTTCTCCCACCTTGATACAATTTGCATTGGAGCCCTTTACCTTGCCTGATGGGTAATAATTGAGTTCTGGCAAGTATTCCATCTGCCACCTCTTCCATAACTGATCTTGTAGCTCTTCAAGGTACCTGAACCGTCTGGTTAACTCTCCTTGAGTGCTCTGGATAGGCTGCAAGTCTTCTGGCACACTGGGGCTTGATGTTAATCGTTTACCACAAAGAAAATGATTTGGTGTCAATGGCTCTGCATCCTGCATACTGTTATAAACAAAAGTGATAGGCCTACTGTTCACCATTGCTTCTACTTCACATAAAACAGTGCAGAATTCTTCTTTGCTCAAATGAGCATTAGCTAAAAGTTTCTTTAAGGACACTTTACACTTCTCACTAGCCTTTCCCAAAATCCTCCCAGTAGTATAGCCGAAAAAGGTTAGAGTGCAGGAATGTTGCAAGTGATTACGTAATGTTGCAAAGGGGGGTGGGGGTGTTGCAAAAAATAAAAATAAAAATATAAAAAAGGGGGAAAAAAGGGGGAAAAAAAATTGCCCCCAAAGGGCCCTTTGTTGCCAACCGGGGTTGCAAGGGGCATGCAACTTGGAGGCGGAGTTCTCCCCCAAGCTATTCCCCCCAAAGGGCCAGAAAGGAGAGAAAGGAGGAGAGAAGGAGGAGAGGTGTTCACCTGGCAGGAGCCAAGTGCATATTAAGACTTCAGCCGAGTAGGCGTTGTTTTATAGGCTCCTAATCAGCCAGTTGGCTGAATCAGTCAGTTGGCTGAGCAAGGTGGGGGAGGGGTACACCTGAAAGGAGAGAGAGAGAGTAGGTGCCTTTGATTGCAAGGCATGCAACTTGGAGGCGGAGTTCTCCCCCAAGCTATTTTCGTTTACCTAACCTAAGAGGCCTCTAAGGGGTTTTCCCAAAGGCCAGAAAGAGAAAGACCAGAGGTCCTTGCTCGGCTGGGAGCCGAGCTTGTAATGACTCCGTCAGTCGTCTCTCGGTCTTTTATAAACCTCTATTCTGGCTGAGTTGCCAGATAGCGCCATGTATTCAGTTGCCAGATAGCGCCATGTGTTCCAGATAGCAAAACCATATATTATCAAATTACCACAATATATGATGGTAGATGAATCCAATTAAATTCTGTTTATTAAATAAATAATTTTTACACACTTAATTTTTATTATAAATATTCGAATATCAGTAGGGAAAAGAAAATTTACGAAACACACGAGCCTCATTCCCCCCAATCCCCTGCGAAGAAAATTGAAAAAACGAAATCTAAAGAAATTAATCAATTGAAATTAGCCAAAACACAATCCCATATAACGGGGTCGGACGACTAATGACATCTTTATATTTTCGAAGAACACCTGCTTGTTGAGAGATCTTCCTTCCAGACCGCTCTTGATTGTGGATATATATAAATATATATATATCCACAACTCGTGCACACAACACACACACAACACACACACACACGCGCACACGAGGAAAAGCAGAAACTAGGTCATTTCGAATCGTCCCCTAGAGACCTTTTCGGCCGAGGGTTAATCCTTCGTCCAAGCTATTCGAGCAAAACCACCTTTCACAACAATTCTTATTATTATCATTATTATTATTATTATTTCTACAATGAAAATATTTATATTTACGCGTAATTTGTATGGTGTCATATTCTTATAACTACATCTTAACTGCTTAAATCTTTGATTTTTAATATTAGTGTTAGAAGTGAAAATTTAGTACAATTCATACTAGACCTCGATTGCTCACTATTTCATCGAGATAATTAAAGCTCATATACAGGACCTGCATTGTCTATAAGATCTGCGGGAAACTCTGAGTAAATGGAAATATTTTCTCGAAAACTATGGGTGATAGAAAAATTCTGAAACCATATTTGGAATCAGTATCAAAAGTTCTATAAGAATCACCAAATAGTTTTCCAGAAATGTTGTTCCCTAGTGTAATTTCTCGCCGAATTGGAAAGGATTTCACTCCGCCTTAGACCCACAGTTTAACATGGATTCAGAAATACATCTCGTCGATTGCTCACTATTTCATCGAGATAATTAAAGCTCATATACAGGACCTGCATTGTCTATAAGATCTGCGGGAAACTCTGAGTAAATGGAAATATTTTCTCGAAAACTATGGGTGATAGAAAAATTCTGAAACCATATTTGGAATTAGTATCAAAAGTTCTATAAGAATCACCAAATAGTTTTCCAGAAATGTTGTTCCCTAGTGTAATTTCTCGCCGAATTGGAAAGGTTTTCACTCCGCCTTAGACCCACAGTTTAACGTGGATTCAGAAATATATCTCGTCGATTGCTCACTATTTCATCGAGATAATTAAAGCTCATATACAGGACCTGCATTGTCTATAAGATCTGCGGGAAACTCTGAGTAAATGGAAATATTATTTTCTCGAAAACTATGGGTGATAGAAAAATTCTGAAACCATATTTGGAATCAGTACCAAAAGTTCTATAAAATCACCAAATAATTTCAAGAAAGGTTGTTCCCTAGTTTAATTTCTCGCCGAATTGGAAAGGTTTTCACTCCGCCTTAGACCCACAGTTTAACGTGGATTCAGAAATACATCTCGTCGATTGCTCAGTATTTCATCGAGATAATTAAAGCTCATATACAGGACCTGCATTGTCTATAAAATCTGCGGGAAACTCTGAGTAAATGGAAATATTATTTTCTCGAAAACTATGGGTGATAGAAAAATTCTGAAACCATATTTGGAATCAGTATCAAAAGTTCTATAAGAAACACCAAATAATTTTCAAGAAATGTTGTTCCCTAGTGTAATTTCTCGCCGAATTGGAAAGGTTTTCACTCCGCCTTAGACCCACAGTTTAACGTGGATTCAGAAATACATCTCGTCGATTGCTCACTATTTCATCGAGATAATTAAAGCTCATATACAGGACCTGCATTGTCTATAAGATCTGCGGGAAACTCTGAGTAAATGGAAATATTATTTTCTCGAAAACTATGGGTGATAGAAAATTTCTAAAACCATATTTAGAATCAGTATCAAAAGTTCTATAAGAATCACCAAATAATTAAAGAGAAATGTTGTTCCCTAGTGTAATTTCTCACCGAATTGGAAAGGCTTTCACTCCACCTTAGACCCACAGTTTAACGCGGAAACCGAACCCTCTTTTAAAATTATAATTAGGATATATTTCTTTGAGAAAATATAAAGATGTCATTACTCGTCCGGCCCCGTTATAGCGGATTGGTACACATCATAGCTCCACCCAGCTACACCGGCAGCCAATCACTACGAACATCTGGTCTTTTGGGGCGGAGCTTGGCGATTGTGCATATAAAAGGGGATATTTTTCAGTTTGGAGTAACAGTAGCTATTTTCGCGTCAGTTAATAATCATTCCCTCCACCATGGACCTGTACGTCTCCCCGGATTTGTATGAAGAAAGTGACACTGCAGCATTAACTGCAATTAGTCTTTTTAATGCGATTGACCGTGATGAATTATTTCCAACGCAAACCGTTGAAGATATTTGCAGTGACGCTCCTTACAATCCGACGCAAGGGACTACCATAGAAATGTAAGTGTCTATAAATCGATTTATATATATATATTTATATATATATATATGGAGGGTTGTAGTATCTCGTCAAATACTTCATTTAGATATTCGCCAAAAATCGAATTTTTTTTATGGCAATCAATGTTATTTGATTTTACCTCTTATCCCCATTATGCTAAAATCGAAATTTTTTATGGCAATCAATGTTATTCCTCTTAAATGAACCAAAGATATCTTCACATAATGGGGATCTGTCTGTATACTCTGTATATGTTTTAAAAGAATGAACATTATTCCTTTAAGGTCCGATGAGGATTTGACACGTGTTATACAATCTTTTGAAGAATCTCGTGTCATGAATACGGAGGATATACTGATCAGTCAGCAATGTCACACATCCTCCACCATGGACCTGTACGTCCCCCCGGAATTGTATGAAGAAAGTGACACTGCAGCATTAACTGCAATTAGTCTTTTTAACGCGATTGACCGTGATGAATTATTTCCAACGCAAACCGTTGAAGATATTTGCAGTGACGCTCCTTACAATCCGACGCAAGGGACTACCATAGAAATGTAAGTGTCTATAATTCGATTTTATATATATGGAGGGTTGTAGTATCTCGTCAAATACTTCATTTAGATACTCATCAAAAATCGATTGACATTTCTAACCCATCCTCTTACGGCGGCGTAGATAGACTGTACAGAAGTGTTTACGGAGTAGGAAAAAAAGATGTTGAAAGATTTTTGAGGGAGCAGGACGCTTATACGCTTCATAAGCCTGTGAGAAAAAGGTTTAAAACAGCCAAGACAACGGCTTCCTCGATTGATTCTATTTGGCAAGCAGATTTAACAGACATGCAAAGATATTCTGTGTATAACGATGGTTACCGCTACATTCTATTCATAATAGACGTATTCCCTAGATATCTGTGGCTAGTTCCTCTGAAAAATAAATCAACTGAAACAGTAGCTAAAGCCACCAAAACGCTAATGTTAAAAGAAAACAGGGTTCCTGGCTATTTCTGTACGGATATGGGGAAGGAATTTATAGGCCGTGCTTTTCAGAACATGTTGACAGAGTTTAATATCAGCTATTACACAACCAATTCTATACATAAGGCTTCTTTAGCTGAAAGAGTTCAGCGCACCATAAAGGAACGCATGCACCGTTATTTTACACATAAAAACACACAGATTTCTAGACATTCTGGAATCATTGGCATCATCCTACAACCGCTCACACCATCGCACGATTGGGACAACACCTAACGATGTTTTAGAAAGAGGTAAGCTCCCGAGAAGAGATGGATCACCACCACCACCACACTCTGCGCGCTTCAAAATCAATGATTATGTAAGGCTGTCGCGTTCGGGGAACAAATTCGCAAAGGGTTTTGAGCAAGGATGGACACGCGAGATTTTTAAAGTTAGGGCTATGAGACCTAAAGGTGAGATAATGATGTATTACATTGAAGATTTGAATGGGGAAGAAATCTCAGGAGGTTTTTACCGCGAGGAATTGCAGAAAGTTGCGTTTAATTTAGAAAAAAATGTGTTTAAAATTGAGAAAATTTTAGGAAGCAAAGGTTCAGGAAAGAGAAAAATGTACCTGGTGAAATGGCTAGGGTACCCAGAAAGCTTCAACACCTATATAAAAGCTGATGCAATAATGAAGCTTAAATAGTATGCAACATGGCTCCTAACCATTTCTACGTCACACTCCCGTCCTCCTCGTCCCTGTCTGTACACCCTAACAACACACTAGCCAACTTTGTAACAGAGCTCCACAAGCACATTGAATTGGGTCATGATTCGTATGAGGTGGGGATATGCGAAATTCAGCTGGACACCATCTTTTTAAATATTGAACATAAAGAAACCGTTTTTACGATTCTTAGAGACATTGACGAGTGTGAAAAAGCTGGGGTAGCTATGGATGAAACTATGCGTATCGCTCGGACTAAGGTTGCACGGTATTACAGTACAGAAGTAAGACTAGGACCGGGTCAATATGGTTCGGCCGAGGATGTTGTGAGAGGCTTAAACGTAAGTTTAAGAAACTCAAACCTTACGAATGATTTAGTATACGAAATCGTAAACAACCCTGCACATACACTAATCCTAAAATCAAAGACTAACAGACGTATTAAAGACCATAGAAAGTTCCAAATTCTAACCAATGGCCGATATAGCGCAGTCTTCCAAAGAGACACATTTCACGAGACACAGCATGACTTGTCCAGATTAATGTATCAATTGAAGATGGAGAAATTGGCTGAAAAGTCCCCAGACATGTGCTATATTTACAGTAATATAGTGGAGCACCAGTTTGTTGGGGATACCCAGGCGCGCCTGCTGCGCATTGCTCACATCCCCAACCATAGAGGAAGGAGTTTGAGTATTATATATGACAGACCCCATTATGTGAATGTCGCAACTAATTTAATAACCAATATCTCAATATATATAAGAACGATTGAGGGTGAAAACTTCCCATTCGGTAACGGGAGCTTAACAGTGAAGCTACACTTTCGACGCACTGAGTTATAATGGATAGAAAGCCTTTCACCGTCTATCGAGGGGTGAGATACCAGCGCGGTAGTGGACTTGGATCCATTTTTTCATCCATACTACGTACGGCTGTTCCTTTGCTGAAGAGGGGGGGCCAGATACCTCGGAAGGAAAGCGCTACAATCAGGTATTAACACTGCAGAAGACATATTGGCCGGGGCTAAACCTAAAGAAGCTCTAAAAAAAACATTTAAAGTGTACACGGGACGAAATCATCAAAGATGCAAAGAAAAAAATGCGTGGTGGCGGGAAGAAGAAGAGTGCTGCCCAGAAGAAGAAGAAGGGGTCACGTGGTATTAAACGTAAAAGGCCATCAAAAAAGAAGTGCTGTAAGCGAATGAAACCTATGGTTGACCACTTTTTTGACTGATATAAGCTAAGGACATTGATCTCATGAATCATAGTTTGTTTACCACTTGTCGAGAGAGGAGCCACTATTTCGCCATGGCACGCTTCATCCACCCATGTAGTTCACAATGCTGTAAATCGGAGCTGTCCCTTTTTGAGCTGCTTCCAACCCAAGTTTCTATTGAGCACAGTGACTTTATTACAATTAACCATTTAAACACAATTAGTTCCCCGAGTGCACCTATAGAATTCGTGATACCCAGCTCAGGCCCTTACTTTTTTGATCCAAGCTGTGTGCACATGTACGCTAAGCTACGTATAGCCCATTCTGATGGAACGGTCTGCGATGACAAATATGCTGTATACCCTGAAACAAACTTTCTGCACTCCATATTCAACCAGTGTGACGTATATTTAAATCAGACCAACATATCGGCAGGCACGGGGTGCTATCATCTACGAGCCTATCTGGAAAATGGCCTCAACTTTTCCAAAGAAGCGAAGGCTACCTTTTTAAGTGCCGAGGGATATTATCAAACTAAAGATGAGAGTAGTATAAAGGACAAATTTAAAAATTCTAAAAAGAAAATATACGAGTGTTTTGGACGGTTGCACACAGATTTCACTTTCCAGGAGAAGTTGCTTGTCAACGGGGTGGATATGAAAATAAAGCTCACCCGCACGAGTCCTGAGATCTGCTTAAATCTGGATGCTGATCAAGAGGAGGGTGCAAAGCCCGTTGTGGTTCACATTATGGACACATACCTCCGCGTACGGCGTGTGAAATTAAGTTCACCAAAACAACTAGAAATTGAGAAAAATTTACTAAACGCTACAGTGAAATATCCTATTAACAGAGTACAAATCAAACTATATACGGTTCCTGCAGGGTTAGCATCGAAGCAGATAGAAAACATTGCCCTGGGAAATCTTCCTAAAAGGATATTAATCGGTATGCAGGACCATGCTTCGGTGAATGGAAAATATAAAAAGAGTGCCTTTAAATTCGAGAATTTCGGACTTAAAAATATAACTCTATACGTTAATGGCACTGCTTTGGGCGGAACAATGGGTACGGACTATTCATCAGACGCTGTGTTACCTCTTTGTGCCAGAGCCTATAGTAATCTGACCCATATTGCAGGTGATTGTGATGAGCTTGGTAATGGGGTAACGCAGGAAGAATTCATTGATCAATTTAACCTTTATCCGTTTGACATTACACCTGACTTATCTGCTAGCGTAAATACCCATTTAACCCCACAGCAGAGCGGAAACATCTCAGTGCGGCTGGAATTCGCCAAGCCTATAGACGCTCCTATTAGTGTACTAGTATATCTTGAATCGCAAGCCCTAATAGAAGTAGATAGATTTAGGAGCGTTATCACTGACTTTTAAAATGGATGCTAATACACTTCAGAAAGTAATGGAACGAATCACACGTTCCAAATTTATCGGCGTGTTTGCGAAGAATGAAACATTGAGTTTGCCAAGTACGCGAGAATGCGGTAGTCTTATTGTGAACACAGATGTCATCGGTAATGAAGGGATTCATTGGATCGCTGTCTATTTTAAAAATAGACAGCGCCTGTACTATTTTGATTCACTCGGTACTCAACCCTGGAGTGACCCTATTATTGTAAAATTTCTCGCTCAGTTACATATTCCCAAAGTTGTATGGAACCCATTTCGTGTAAAAGGATATTTTAGTAATGTTTGCGGAATGTACTGCGTCGCATTTCTCACGCATATGTCATGTGATAAAGAATTTATAAATTTTTAAAATTTATTTAACCCGTGTCACACTCGCCGAAACGATAAAATGGTATGCAGACAGATAAAAATCCGTTTTCCAATTGTACGTACTCGTTGTATAGTATAATGTTTTTGTTCGTATATTTGTAACGGTATATTCTGTAGTTGGTTATTGTACTGATTTCTTTCATTTAATAAATTTATGAAAATATATTGTCTTCTTACCCTAAAAAGATCGAAAAACACTTACATTATTTCGGTGTGACATTGCTGACTGATCAGTATATCCTCCGTATTCAAGACACGAGATTCTTCAAAAGACTGTATAACACGTGTCAAATCCTCATCGGACCTTAAAGGAATAATGTTCATTCTTTTAAAACATATACAGAGTATACAGACAGATCCCCATTAAGTGGAGATATCTTTGGTTCATTTAAGAGGAATAACATTGATTGCCATAAAAAATTTCGATTTTAGCATAATGGCGATAAGAGGTAAAACCAAATAACATTGATTGTCATAAAAAATTTCGATTTTTGATGAGTATCTAAATGAAGTATTTGACGAGATACTACAACCCTCCATATTATAAATCGAATTATAGACACTTACATTTCTATGGTAGTCCCTTGCGTCGGATTGTAAGGAGCGTCACTGCAAATATCTTCAACGGTTTGCGTTGGAAATAATTCATCACGGTCAATCGCGTTAAAAAGACTAATTGCAGTTAATGCTGCAGTGTCACTTTCTTCATACAATTCCGGGGGGACGTACAGGTCCATGGTGGAGGATGTGTGACATTGCTGACTGATCAGTATATCCTCCGTATTCATGACACGAGATTCTTCAAAAGATTGTATAACACGTGTCAAATCCTCATCGGACCTTAAAGGAATAATGTTCATTCTTTTAAAACATATACAGAGTATACAGACAGATCCCCATTATGTGAAGATATCTTTGGTTCATTTAAGAGGAATAACACTGATTGCCATAAAAAATTTCGATTTTAGCATAATGGGGATAAGAGGTAAAATCAAATAACATTGATTGCCATAAAAAAATTTCGATTTTTGGCGAGTATCTAAATGAAGTATTTGACGAGATACTACAACCCTCCATATACATATATATATATATATTATATATATATATATATATATATATATATATATATACAGTGCCCGCGAAAAGTATCCGATCACCCTTGAAATTTGTATTTTTTACATAAAAAACAATGTTTAAATGTATACTAACCTTATATTAGTATTTTGTCATCTGTCCTTTGGTTTGGATGACTTGTTCTAGACGTTTTGGCATGGATTTAATCAAGTTTTGACAAACTTCCACTGATATTTCCTTGCACCATACCTTTTTGATGGCCTCTTGTAATTTTTCGACTGAGCCAGTGTCGTGGCATTCAACCTTATTTTTATTATTAGCCACAGATTTTCTATCGGATTGAGATCTGGACTATTACCAGGCCAATCCAAAATATCAAATTTATTGTCAGTAATCCATTTTGTCACTATTTTGGCCCTGTGACATGGTGCACCATCATGCATGTATGTTTTTGTCCTTTGGATTGCCATTGCCATTGGAAGTTTATCCTGTAGCATTGCTAAATACCGTGCACCATTCATAGTTGTGTTCTTCGGAAGAAAATATAAGTTTCCACGCCCATAGTAACCGAAACAACCCCAAACCATCACACTTGGAGGGTGTTTCATTGTCTTTAGGGTGTATTTAGGGTCCATCCTATTTGAGCCAATAGGCCGGCGAACCTTTTTTGGACAACTTCTGAATGTCAAAAATGTCGACTCATCGCTAAATAAAACCTTCTTCCAGTCATCAACAGTCCAATGAATGTATTTTTTACAAAATGCGACACGTTTTTTACGCATTTTTTCATTAATGAACGGTTTCTTAGCAGCATGGCGAGATGGTAATCCGAGTTCTTTTTGGAGCCGCTCCTGGATAGTTCGTTCAGAAACACCAGATAACAAATTATTCATATTAAATTTTATTTCTTTCGCAGTTATTGTTGGGTTTTTCAATACTAACGTTTCATAAGTTTGTCTGTTCGCGAATTTGTTTTTCTCGGTCTGCCAGATCGTTTTTTAGGGACTGGCGTGGTTAGGCCACCATTGTTCTTAGCCCGTGAAACCCATAAATTAACGGTACTTTGGGATATGTTTAATTCCTTAGCTATCTGTCTCTGTGATTTCCCACATGCATGCAAGCAACAATAGCACCTCGACAATCACTCTTAAGTTGTTTTTTAGCACACATTATATATAAATTTTATTTACACCACTTTCTGTAAAAAAAAAAAAAATATCAAGAAATTTACACAAACAGTGAAATCTGACAAATTTGAGACACAGCCACCCGCAACGAAGGCTACCAGAACACTAATTTGAGAATGCGATGGATAGCTCTCATATCAGCGAGCAACCTCAAAGTTACCAGATGTCGCTAGAACAAATAGAAAGTGAATTACGAGTCTCTGAATATCAAGGGAAAATATTGTATTTTCTTGAGTGATCGGATACTTTTCGCGGGCACTGTATATATAAATCGATTTATAGACACTTACATTTCTATGGTAGTCCCTTGCATCGGATTGTAAGGAGCGTCACTGCAAATATCTTCAACGGTTTGCGTTGGAAATAATTCATCACGGTCAATCGCATTAAAAAGACTAATTGCAGTTAATGCTGCAGTGTCACTTTCTTCATACAAATCCGGGGAGACGTACAGGTCCATGGTGGAGGGAATGATTATTAACTGACGCGAAAATAGCTACTGTTACTCCCAACTGAAAAATATCCCCTTTTATATGCACAATCGCCAAGCTCCGCCCCAAAAGACCAGATGTTCGTAGTGATTGGCTGCCGGTGTAGCTGGGTGGAGCTATGAAGTGTACCAATCCGCTATAACGGGGCCGGACGAGTAATGACATCTTTATATTTTCTCAAAGAAATATATCCTAATTATAATTTTAAAAGAGCGTTCGGTTTCCGCGTTAAACTGTGGGTCTAAGGTGGAGTGAAAGCCTTTCCAATTCGGCGAGAAATTACACTAGGGAACAACATTTCTTGAAAATTATTTGGTGATTCTTATAGAACTTTTGATACTGATTCCAAATATGGTTTCAGATATTTTCTATCACCCATAGTTTTCGAGAAAATAATATTTCCATTTACTCAGAGTTTCCCGCAGATCTTATAGACAATGCAGGTCCTGTATATGAGCTTTAATTATCTCGATGAAATACTGAGCAATCGACGAGATGTATTTCTGAATCCACGTTAAACTGTGGGTCTAAGGCGGAGTGAAAACCTTTCCAATTCGGCGAGAAATTAAACTAGGGAACAACCTTTCTTGAAAATTATTTGGTGATTCTTATAGAACTTTTGGTACTGATTCCAAATATGGTTTCAGAATTTTTCTATCACCCATAGTTTTCGAGAAAATAATATTTCCATTTACTCAGAGTTTCCCGCAGATCTTATAGACAATGCAGGTCCTGTATATGAGCTTTAATTATCTCGATGAAATAGTGAGCAATCGACGAGATATATTTCTGAATCCACGTTAAACTGTGGGTCTAAGGCGGAGTGAAAACCTTTCCAATTCGGCGAGAAATTACACTAGGGAACAACATTTCTGGAAAACTATTTGGTGATTCTTATAGAACTTTTGATACTATTCCAAATATGGTTTCAGAATTTTTCTATCACCCATAGTTTTCGAGAAAATATTTCCATTTACTCAGAGTTTCCCGCAGATCTTATAGACAATGCAGGTCCTGTATATGAGCTTTAATTATCTCGATGAAATAGTGAGCAATCGAGGTCTAGTATGAATTGTACTAAATTTTCACTTCTAACACTAAATATTAAAAATCAAAGATTTAAGCAGTTAAGATGTAGTTATAAGAATATGACACCATACAAATTACGCGTAAATATAAAATATTTTCATTGTAGAAATAATAATAATAATAATGATAATAATAAGAATTGTTGTGAAAGGTGGTTTTGCTCGAATAGCTTGGACGAAGGATTAACCCTCGGCCGAAAAGGTCTCTAGGGGACGATTCGAAATGACCTAGTTTCTGCCTTTCCTCGTGTGCGTGTGTGTGTGTGTGTGTGTGTGTGTGTGTGTGCACGAGTTGTGGATATATATATATTTATATATATCCACATCAAGAGCGGTCTGGAAGGAAGATCTCTCAACAAGCAGGTGTTCTTCGAAAATATAAAGATGTCATTAGTCGTCCGACCCCGTTATAGCGGATTGTGTTTTGGCTAATTTCAATTGATTAATTTCTTTAGATTTCGTTTTTTTTCAATTTTCTTCGCAGGGGATTGGGGGGAATGAGGCTCGTGTGTTTCGTAAATTTTCTTTTCCCTACTGATATTCGAATATTTATAATAAAAATTAAGTGTGTAAAAATTATTTATTTAATAAACAGAATTTAATTGGATTCATCTACCATCATATATTGTGGTAATTTGATTAATATATGGTTTTTGCTATCTGGAACACATGGCGCTATCTGGCAACTGAATACATGGCGCTATCTGGCAACTCAGCCAGAATAGAGGTTTATAAAAGACCGAGAGACGACTGACGGAGTCATTACAAGCTCGGCTCCCAGCCGAGCAAGGACCTCTGGTCTTTCTCTTTCTGGCCCTTTGGGAAAACCCCTTAGAGGCCTCTTAGGTTAGGTAAACGAAAATAGCTTGGGGGAGAACTCCGCCTCCAAGTTGCATGCCTTGCAATCAAAGGCACCTACTCTCTCTCTCTCTCTCTCTCTCTCAGGTGTACCCCTCCCCCACCTTGGCTCAGCCAACTGACTGATTCAGCCAACTGGCTGATTAGGAGCCTATAAAACAACGCCTACTCGGCTGAAGTCTTAATATGCACTTGGCTCCTGCCAGGTGAACACCTCTCCTCCTTTCTCTCCTCCTTTCTCTCCTTTCTGGCCCTTTGGGGGGAATAGCTTGGGGGAGAACTCCGCCTCCAAGTTGCATGCCCCTTGCAACCCCGGTTGGCAACAAAGGGCCCTTTGGGGGGGAATATTTTTTTCCTCTTTTTTTCCCTTTTTTATTTTTTTTTATTTTTCTTTTTTTGCAACACCCCCCACCCCCTTTGCAACATTACGTAATCACTTGCAACATTCCTGCACTCTAACCTTTTGCGGCTATACTACTCCTCCCCACTATGGTGCTCTCTCAACAATAAACTCCCACTGTACACCATGGTGTAAAAAGTAGGATTGGAATCCCTCCACGTTTAGCAAGGACCAAACTTCTTGAAGTTCCTTTGCAGCCTTTTTGAAGGTTTTTGCATTTTCCGATATGACTTTATTTGGGAAACCCCTTCTGTTCACAAACCTTTTAAAGGCCAAAAGAAATACATCACTACTTAAGTTGCTTACCAACTCCAAATGGATTGCTCTGGTGGTAGCACATGTGAAAAGACATATATAACCTTTGTTAGACTCCCCTTGCTCATACACATAGACTGGACCTGCGAAGTCTACTCCCACTACATCAAATGTGGCAGTATAGACACACCGTTCTCTTGGAAGTGGAGCCACCTTTTCATAATAAGGCTTTGCACTCCAACGCTTGCAAACCACACATTTATGCAAGACCTTTTTTACTAATTGTCTAATTTTGGGAATCCAAAACTGTTGTCTGATCTCTATTATCACTTCTCTAACTCCAGCATGTAACAGCTTATGATGAGTATCCAGGATCAAAAGGTCCACAAAGTGCCCCCAGAAGGTAGCAAAATTGGATGTCTTTTCTCCTCTGGAAGCCCAGAAAACTGTAGTCTACCTCCTACTGTCAATAAATCCTGATCCAAAAACACATCCAAACCCTTGAGAGCAGAATGTGTTGGTAGAACCTGTAATGGATGGCTGGTGAGCAATTCCCTCTCTTCACCAAATTTTTCCTTCTGCACATATACCACCCAGTATTTCCTGGCTTGCTGAATCTCCTTACTATTCAGAATTTCTTCCCTTCTTGTTTCTCCCTTAATATTGTTGGTAAATCTATATACCCATGCTGTCACTCTTAACAACCTTTTCAGACTGCTAATGTCCTCAAGCCTCAATATGGGGCTCTGCTGCATAACTTGACAGCTGCTCACAATGCATTTTCTCACCTTACTCAATACTCACCCATGCTTCTTCAGCCTGGCATTCTCCTACAATAGGCTGATTAGAAGGCCAGTTTTCACTTCCAAGTTTTAGCCACTCTGGCCCATTCCACCACAAACTTGACTGTGCAAGATCTTTCACTGAAATTCCTCGTGTTGGTAAATCAGCGGGGTTTTGGATGCCTGGACAATGCTTCCATTGCTTGGGATCTGTGTGCGCTTGAATTTCCTCCACCCTATTGGCAACAAATGGTTTCCATTTCCTTGCCTGGCTTCTTAACCAGTGCCAAACTATAGTGGAGTCTGTCCAATAATAGCTTGGAATTTCATAGAGGGCCAAAGACTTTTGCACTATAACTGCAAGCCGACTAGCAATAACTGCACCCATCAATTCCAACCTTGGAACAGAAAGCCTTTTCAAAGGTGCTACTCTGCTCTTTGCAGCAAACAACCTGCAACTTACTTCCTCTTGCAATGTGCCTCTTATATAAATACAAGTTGCATAGGCTTCCTCACTTGCATCACAAAAGATGTGCAGCTCCAAATTGTCTGGACTATTGTTCAACTCTCCAAAGTACCATCTTGGGATTTCAATGTCTCCAAGATGTGCCAATTCTTTGAACCAATATTTCCACCTTGCCACCATATGACCAAGTAACTCTTGGTCCCAACCAAGTCCAATTTCCCAGAGGCTCTGAAACCAAATTTTTGACTTTATCACAAATGGAGCCAGGAATCCAAGAGGATCAAAGACCTTTGAAGCCAAACTAAGAGCTCTGTACGTTTTGTCCACCTTGTCTCATTCTCAGCCAGCTCTACTAAAGATTTCCCATTGATTGTAAACAAATCATCTCCTTGCTGCCAACCAATGCCTAGCACTTTTGCGTCTATTGCCCACAACTCCTTAATACCAGAATCCTCAATACTTTCTGCTGCATCTGGTACTACACAGGACTGACTCATAAACTCTTGTAATTGAGAATGATTGGTCTGCCATTTTCTAAGCTCCATGCCAGCCTCCCTCATTATAGCTCTAGCCTCCATGAATATCTGTTTAGCCATTTCTGTATTATCCACGGAACACAGCAAATCAACAAGATAAAAATTTTTCCTTATGTGTTCAATAGTGTTAGGATAAACTTCAGAATATTTCTTAAAATGGTACTGCATAGTAGCTGCCAACAGAAATGGACTAGAGCTGAGGCCAAACAACACTGACTTCATTCTATATGCTTGAACCTTAGGTTCATTTTCCAACAAGTCTTTCGCATCCACCCACAGATACCTTACTGCATCTCTATCCTCTGGTTTTAACTTTATCCGCAAAAAGGCTTGCTTCATATCTGCAGTCAATGCTACTCTACCAAACCTGAATCTCAGTAACAAGGAAAATAAATCTGCATTTAAATTTGGCCCAGCATCCAAACAGTCATTCAAGGACACACCACCTTTGTCCTTGGCTGAGCCATCAAAAACTACCCTCAGTTTGATGGTAGTTTTGTCTCGCCGTACCACTGCATGGTGTGGCAGATAATGTGCCTCTTGGCTCACCAGTTGTTATTTTATTTATTTGTTGGGTTCAAAATCCCAGCTCAGCCGTGAACGGCCAAGTTCTAAAGGGCCAGTTCAACCTACAGCCCAAGTTAGGCTAAAATTAAAAACTTACGGACTTGAGATCCTATTAGGTCCTACCTCAGGGTTGCTGACTCGATGTGGGCCTACCTTAGGCCTCAGTTGCATGAATTTAAAATGAAAACAAAAGGGGTACTATTTATGGTCTTCTTTCTCAACCTTGCAACAACAACACAACCTGCACTATTGCACGATGCAACAATCTTGTATCTAAACAACCAAACTGAATTGCAATTTAGCTCTCTATAAGACCACACCCTGTAAGTACGACGTTCCACAAACGAGTAGAAAGGACGCGCAGCGCCCCAAAATGATGCCACCAGAGTGCTCAAACAATGATGCCACAAGAGCCCAAAAATGCTAGCTCTAAATTAAGTGAATTTTTCACTAACCTTACAATTATGAGATGGATATATATACACCTTAACTTAATATATACAAGCAATGCTCCATCAATCAGCTTAGTCATCATATCGCCTTGGGACAACAATGGTTCTTCCTCTTCTAGATTTTCTAACACCAGCTCACCTTGCACCCTTTCAGCATAGCCCTCTCTTACATAGCTTAGGATGGCCTCATTGTATTCAATTAACAACTCCTCATTTTTTCTTAGCCTGTACAATGAAGTCTCCAACCTCCGATTAGCTAGCTGAAGGTTTGAACCGGGTTTGCGAGAATCCTTCCAAGGGAGGCCAACTTCATAGCAACCATCTCTAAACCCAATCCCTCTTTCAAATTGCTCTAAAACATCATTGTTCACTGTACTTGCCTGTTTGTCCTTTATGCCAATGGATTCAAATTCCCAAAACGCTTTCAAATGCCTTTCCAAACCATGGCTGTTCTCCTCAATCTTAACAAAAAGAGCCTTAACTTCCATTTCATTGCAATAGCTACCATGTAGCATCCAGCCTAGCTTACTTTCAATGCTACCGGGCCTCGAGATGTGCGGACAATATTACCAGTGATGAAGTCCCAATAATAGTCAGCTCCAATCAAAAGACTAATATCTTCTGTTCCTTCAAACTTATGTATTATTGCCCAAATTAATTCCTTTAACTTGCAATTCTTGGACACATGCCATATCTAAACAAGTAGTGACTGGAGCACAAAGTTCCTCAATCTCTACAGCTTGGACCTTGATAGTGGGACTTTGCAGTAACAACCCCTTAACCAGAACTTCTACCTTCTTAAATTTGGTTCGGTTTTGAACGGAACCCCCAAACCCATAAATTCTTAAATTTTCCCTCTTAAGTTCTTTAAACTTCAATTTTCTGGAAATTCTGGTCTTAATAAAGCTACACTGGCTACCACTATCAAACAATACTCTTACAGTAGCTTCTCCATCATTGTTTGCAATAATCCCCCTTTACTTTTACTCCCTTTCATGGCAGTGGCATGTGCCACTGATGTCTCTACTTCTGGGGTAGGCCTACTAGGAGTGGTTTCATACAATAATGGCTGATGCCTGCCATGACATTTTTTGCACAAAATTTTAAACTTACAAAACCTTGCTCTGTGACCTTTCAAAAAACATTTAAAACATGCTGTGGACTTAGTTACCCTGTCCTTTCTCTCCTCAAAAGGTAAAGCCTCAGCCACCTCACATTTATATGACTTGTGGTTGCCTTCGCAAAATATGCATTCCTTGATTCCCTTTAATTTATTCTCAGAGGATGCATGTAGAGCTGACACTGTACCTCGGCTATTCCTTCTTGTAGAAACCTTGGTGCTGTGCCTGCCTTTGTCCCCTTGTTTAACATCCCACTGTGCAAACTCAATTCCCTCTCGTCTTGCTAATTCTCTGCCTAAAAGACTTAACATCTGCTGAAGGGGGATGTATACATGTTCTGTAGTGTGTCCCCTACTTAATTCAAGCAAAATTGAGCTAGGCAATTTAGACTCTAGTATAGTAACCAACATTATACCATACCTTTCCATTCCTACACCCAAGTTGTCCAGGGACCTAGTTCTAACTTCAAATTCATCATATAACTGCCGTAACTCCTTGACACTATTGGGATTATTAACAGGAGGTATAGCTAAAAGTTCACGGAGGTGGCTTTTAATTAAGATCTCTGGCTTACCAAACCGTTTCTTTAATATATCCCAAGCCACAGTATAATTAGCCTCTGTTAATGCTAATCCTGCTATTGTCTTTGCTGCCTCCCCTTCCAAGAGGGACTGCAAATAATTAAACTTCTCCACCGCACTTAACACTTGACTAGAATGAACTGCTGATTGAAAACTGTCTGCCCATCCTTGTCATTCCTGAATACTCCCAGAAAATGTTTTGAGTACAAGCCTCGGTAATTGAACTACAGATCTGTTAACCTTAACTTCATAAACACCATTTGTTGAGTGTTGTGTTTCATTATTAGACCTGGTCTCTAACTGTACTGAGCTGCTAAACTCCTTTGCTCGGTGGCCTACTTTAATTATATCATCAATAATCTCTTCAAATTAAATTATGTTATTTTCTATTTCATCCTCTTCTATAAGAGCCTCAATTTTAACATTTGCTTCACTTAGAGCAACCTTTTTAGTTTCTAATATGGAAAGCTGCGCAGTCACTAAGCTTAAATCCTCTTGCTCTATGGCAGAATCTATAGTGGTGGTTGGTTAGTACCCCACCCAGCAATTCAGTTTATTTGAAAAAAGCAAAATTTGCGTTTGATCAGTTTGGTTAAGTATTTTTGCCAATTCAGCTCATTTGGCATTGAGCCCAATTGTTGTTTGCATTGAAGATGAGTGCATCTGAATTGAACAAGTTTAAAAAAAGGAGAAGCGCCTACAAAGGTCTAATTATAAAGGTCATTGCCACTATGGAATACCAAATTTTCCACCCAAGTAACTGGCGCACCGAAGTCTGCAACTTTCGCCTACAAATAATAAACCAAAATTAACCAAACCGGTAAAAATGTAGGCCAAAAACAACGACAGACAAGTGGCCAAGTTTCGCAATTGGGCGACCAAACTTTCTACCCTGGGACCTTAATTCAATAATAAACCAAAATTAACCAAACCGGTAAAAATGTAGGCCAAAAACAACGACAGACGAGTGGCCAAGTTTCGCAATTGGGCGACCAAACTTTCTACCCTGGGACCTTAACTCAATAATGCTCAACCCGTCTAGGCCTAACTTGGGCTACAATTTGCACAATCAGAACTTTGCCGAAAAATAGTCACTGACTCAGTCTTGGGCTAGAATCCGGTTCTGAAGGACCATGTTATTTATTTATTTGTTGGGTTCAAAATCCCAGCTCAGCCGTGAACGGCCAAGTTCTAAAGGGCCAGTTCAACCTACAGCCCAAGTTAAGCTAAAATTAAAAACTTACGACTTGAGATCCTATTAGGTCCTACCTCAAGGTTGCTGACTCGATGTGGGCCTACCTTAGGCTGAGCTCAGTTGCATGAATTTAAGATAAAAACAAAAGGGGCACTATTTATGGTCTTCTTTCTAAACCTTGCAACAACAACACAACCTGCACTATTGCACGATGCAACAATCTTGTATCTAAACAACCAAACTGAATTGCAAGAGAGCTCTCTATAAGACCACACCCTGTAAGTACGCATTCCACAAACGAGTAGAAAAGACGCGCAGCGCCCCAAAAAATGATGCCACAAGAGTGCCCAAACAATGATGCCACAAGAGCCCAAAAATGCTAGCTCTAAATTAAGTGAATTTTTCACTAACCTTACAATTATGAGATGGATATATATACACCTTAACTTAATGTATACAAGCAATGCTGCATCAATCAGCTTAGTCATCATATCACCTTGAGACAACAATGGTTCTTCCTCTTCTACATTTTCTAACAGTGTATATATATATATATATATATATATATATATATATATATATACACTGGGTGATCCAGATAAATGGGACCCATAAAAAAAAGCCAAATATTCTTAATATTTAATTCCTTTCATAAAAACTATATATCATTCGAAAGAGTAGAGTTACAAGTTTATTATGAAATATTATTTTTTAAAAATGACTCCTTTCAAATGTGCTCCATTAGTTGCCAAGCATTCCAGTGTTCTCGCTTGTAAGTTCTGCGTCACTTTTGCAAGAGTGTGTGGTGGTATGGCCTGTATCTCATTTGTGATGGCGGCCTTCAATTCTTGCAAGGTCGTCGTTGGGTTATTCTGTAGACCCTACTCTTTAAATATCCCCAGAGATAATAATCTAAGGGAGAAAAATCCGGAGACCTTGCGGGCCATTCAACGTCTCCAAATCTTGAGATTAACTCGCCTGGAAACGTTTGACGCAAAACTGCCATGCAGTTCCTCGTGGTATGGCAGGTAGCTCCGTCTTGTTGGAACCAGTGGTTTTCTAGACAAAGATCTCTTAATTTAGGAATAAGGAAATCGGTCAACATTTTTTCGTAGCGATCACCATTTTCAGTGACCGTGTTTCCGGTGGAATCCTCGAAAAAGTACGGCCCTATGATCTGAGATGCAGTAAGACCACACCAAACAGTTACACGCTGACTATGCAACGGGACTTCGGTAATATTCAATGGATTTTCTGTTGCCCAGAAACGACAATTTTGTTTGTTTACAGTTCCATTCAAGTGAAAATGGGCTTCGTCTGACATAATCAAAGTTGCTAGAAAATTGGTGGTGTCATTTACCTTCTGTTGGATCCATTGACAGAATTGTCGTCTTCGTGCGAGATCTCCATCGTTTAGTTGTTGCAGTTTGAATTTTACATGGAAAGAGCATTAAATTTTGCTTGAATATACGGTGTGTTGTTCCATATCCAACTCCTAACAGCTGAGAAGCACGTCTGATGCTTATGTTAGGATTATCCTGTACAATTTCATGAGTTCTGTTAATGATCTCGTCTATCCTTGCTGTGCGCACTCTTCCAGTTGGTTTTCTTTTTCCAATGCTGCCAGTTAGGGAAAAATTTCTGACACACCGACGGATTACTTTCTTAGAAGGTGATTTTGACATCTGAAAATTTGTCTTGAAAGATCTTTGAGCTGAAACTACACTTCTTCCATGCTCATAATATTGCTCAGTTATGAAACGCAGCTGTTCCACAGTCCATGCAGTCATCTTGAAGGGTTAGTTTTAACTAACACTTTTATTTTGTTTTGTATCTTATCTTGTCTTGTATTGTCAAAACCTATACAATCCTGTACAAACTTGTAACTATCCTCTTTCGAATGATGCGTATGATTTTATAAAAGGACTTATACTTTAAGAGTTACAGGGGTTTCTTTGGGTCCCATTTCTCTGGATCACCCTTTATATATATATATATATATATATATATATATATATATATATATATATATCTTTCCTTTCAACCTTTCAACTCCTCTCGAGTTGCCCTGGTGAAGTAGAGAGTTGGTTTCTTGTGCTCTCCACCTCACATAGGTACGCCCGGCTCATCTGGGATTGTTCTAAGCCAGACGCCTAATCTTCTTTTGAAGATATACACCGCAACATCACTCGTGTTCCTTAGTTCCTTGGGCAGCAGCGGGTTAAACAGTCTTGGTCCTCTCACAACAAAACTATTTTCCTTTAGGGTTGAGGATGTTCCCTGTCTGACCTTTAATTTGGGAACACGACACATTCTTCCTTTTCTACTTTCCACTGTTTTTTGGGGGGGGGAGTTATAGGGTTCAGAGTAAGGTTAGGGGCTAGTTCCTCCATTATTTTCCAAGTGTAAATAATGGTGTACCTCTCTCTTCTTTCCAGTGAATATAATTTAATTCACGTAACCTTTCCCAGTAATTTAGTTCTTTGTATCTAGTGATCTTGGCTGTGAAGCTTCATTTTTACATGGGGATATTAGGCCCGAGCAGTACTCCAACTTGTGTATGATCAGTGCTTTCAATAGAGGAATCACTATATTCCTATCCATTCGGTTAAAGGTTCTACAGATCTATAAAAGCTAAGGCTAACAAAGACCCTAAGATCCACTCGAGAGAAAGAAAAGAGTAGGGGGTTAAAAGAAGAGAATAGGAAGTTAAAAGAAGAGAATAAGGGGTTAAGTAAGTAGCAAAACCTATCATTCGTGGGTTAACATTCATTCAGGAAAAGGGAGAAAAAGACTCGCCATCATCATCCGCTGGCCACTGCCGACAAGTCGGAAAAATAGTCGAAGAGAATAAGAAAGGGGTGAAAGATGAAACGTTACAAACGTGTTACCTACATCCAACCACCTGACCACGTATACCGTGCGCTTTAACCTTCGCAATTAATCTTCTATGCGGAACTGTATCGAACGCTTTTTTAAAGTCTAAAGAAATAACGTCAGCCGCCCTATGCCTATCGTATTCGCGCACTAATTCGTTATAAAATTCTAACAAATTAGTCAAACAAGATTTATGGCGTCGAAATCCATGCTGACTACCATTAATCAAATCGCGACTTTCTAAGTGATCGACGTACGATCCCTAACTACGGATTCCAAAAGTTTACCGACAATTGACAACTTAACTTAATATATACAAGCAATGCTGCATCAATCAGCTTAGTCATCATATCGCCTTGGGGCAACAATACTCTAGATTTTCTAACTACTGTACTTTGGTTTTGCCGAAGAGTGGTCAGGAGATGGCGTAAGAAAACTAGTTTTCGTAAACAAGCAATTTCTCGTCTGCAGAATCAAAGTTATTTAAAGAATTCACTGTATTATTTAGGCCCATATATAAAAGAAAATATGGAGCAAATGTAGTTTACGTACCCCTGTGGTGCCTCGTGTCGTGTAGTTTACGTTCCCCAACTTTGTCCTGACAGAAAATATTACGACTTAACCCAACCAATCGTCAATATATATATATATATATATATACATTCAACTGCAAAGAACACGCAGTATAAATAACGTAAAGAACGACGCTTGTATAGGAGATATTCCGCGCAAGACGCGAAAGAGAAAACAACAAATGAAAAAATGAAGTACCACCTGGGAATCGAACCCGGGATCTTCCGATTGCCGGTCAGACGCGATAACCACTACACCATGGACTTCACTCTTCCAAATGCCGTAATTCCTCTACATACTCGCAGAAACCAATGCCCCAAGGGGGCACCTCCCGCATGCCGTAACATTATATACATTCAACTGCAAAGAACACGCAGTATAAATAACGTAAAGAACGACGCTTGTATAGGAGATATTCCGCGCAAGACGCGAAAGAGAAAACAACAAATGAAAAAATGAAGTACCACCTGGGAATCGAACCCGGGATCTTCCGATTGCCGGTCAGACGCGATAACCACTACACCATGGACTTCACTCTTCCAAATGCCGTAATTCCTCTACATACTCGCAGAAACCAATGCCCCAAGGGGCACCTCCCGCATGCCGTAACATTATATACATTCAACTGCAAAGAACACGCAGTATAAATAACGTAAAGAACGACGCTTGTATAGGAGATATTCCGCGCAAGACGCGAAAGAGAAAACAACAAATGAAAAATGAAGTACCACCTGGGAATCGAACCCGGGATCTTCCGATTGCCGGTCAGACGCGATAACCACTACACCATGGACTTCACTCTTCCAAATGCCGTAATTCCTCTACATACTCGCAGAAACCAATGCCCCAAGGGGGCACCTCCCGCATGCCGTAACCTGGGTTCGATTCCCAGGTGGTACTTCATTTTTTCATTTGTTGTTTTCTCTTTCGCGTCTTGCGCGGAATATCTCCTATACAAGCGTCGTTCTTTACGTTATTTATACTGCGTGTTCTTTGCAGTTGAATGTATATGTTACGGCATGCGGGAGGTGCCCCCTTGGGGCATTGGTTTCTGCGAGTATGTAGAGGAATTACGGCATTTGGAAGAGTGAAGTCCATGGTGTAGTGGTTATCGCGTCTGACCGGCAATCGGAAGATCCCGGGTTCGATTCCCAGGTGGTACTTCATTTTTTCATTTGTTGTTTTCTCTTTCGCGTCTTGCGCGGAATATCTCCTATACAAGCGTCGTTCTTTACGTTATTTATACTGCGTGTTCTTTGCAGTTGAATGTATATAATGTTACGGCATGCGGGAGGTGCCCCCTTGGGGCATTGGTTTCTGCGAGTATGTAGAGGAATTACGGCATTTGGAAGAGTGAAGTCCATGGTGTAGTGGTTATCGCGTCTGACCGGCAATCGGAAGATCCCGGGTTCGATTCCCAGGTGGTACTTCATTTTTTCATTTGTTGTTTTCTCTTTCGCGTCTTGCGCGGAATATCTCCTATACAAGCGTCGTTCTTTACGTTATTTATACTGCGTGTTCTTTGCAGTTGAATGTATATAATGTTACGGCATGCGGGAGGTGCCCCTTGGGGCATTGGTTTCTGCGAGTATGTAGAGGAATTACGGCATTTGGAAGAGTGAAGTCCATGGTGTAGTGGTTATCGCGTCTGACCGGCAATCGGAAGATCCCGGGTTCGATTCCCAGGTGGTACTTCATTTTTCATTTGTTGTTTTCTCTTTCGCGTCTTGCGCGGAATATCTCCTATACAAGCGTCGTTCTTTACGTTATTTATACTGCGTGTTCTTTGCAGTTGAATGTATATAATGTTACGGCATGCGGGAGGTGCCCCCTTGGGGCATTGGTTTCTGCGAGTATGTAGAGGAATTACGGCATTTGGAAGAGTGAAGTCCATGGTGTAGTGGTTATCGCGTCTGACCGGCAATCGGAAGATCCCGGGTTCGATTCCCAGGTGGTACTTCATTTTTTCATTTGTTGTTTTCTCTTTCGCGTCTTGCGCGGAATATCTCCTATACAAGCGTCGTTCTTTACGATATATATATATATACATATTGGTGAAGGCCGCTTCTGGCAAGCTTCAATTTTAATTTAAGCAGAAAGCAACAGACAAGGAAAGAAACATCCATCAAGTTGGAAAGGGACTATATTTTGTATATTGCAACGTTTCAAGCACAAACTATGCTCATCCTCAGGCAAAAATTCTAAAAAGTTAAAAACATAATATTAAAAACCATAATGACATTAACAAATTAAAATAGGGAAAAAATCCACAAGCATTAAAAACAAAGTCACACTAAAAAAATTCTAAAAAGTTACAATTAAAAACCATAATGACTATTATGAAACAAAAGCGAACAATTAACAAGCTTTAAAACAATAAAAGTGACACTAAAACGAACAATGAATAACAGCTATAAAATACAAAATGTAAAACTCAAAAACTAAAAAATCCACAGGCTATCTTTTAAAACACTAAAAATTAAAAACCCACACTAAAAGGAACACACCTTAAGTCTAAGCAGCACAGATTCCGAGGCAAAACTAAAAAACAGAAACATCTAAAACCAAGTAAAGGTTGGTTGTTCAAGATGTTCAGTTTAGACGGAGGGGAACGGATGAAATATCAGAGTTAAGCGAAGGGGAGTTTTTTTTAATATACAGGGATTCTAGAAGTCTTAACGTTTGCTCACACGGAGCGGAATCTAAAATGTTAAAATTAGCTAAAGTTATATCGACTTTGCATAGAACAACATGGCTGCGTATAGCTGAAGCTTCTTTAGTTTTCAAAGGTTTGTCAGTTACGCAGCCATGTTGTTCTATGCAAAGTCGATATAACTTTAGCTAATTTTAACATTTTAGATTCCGCTCCGTGTGAGCAAACGTTAAGACTTCTAGAATCCCTGTATATTAAAAAAAACTCCCCTTCGCTTAACTCTGATATTTCATCCGTTCCCCTCCGTCTAAACTGAACATCTTGAACAACCAACCTTTACTTGGTTTTAGATGTTTCTGTTTTTTAGTTTTGCCTCGGAATCTGTGCTGCTTAGACTTAAGGTGTGTTCCTTTTAGTGTGGGTTTTTAATTTTTTAGTGTTTTAAAAGATAGCCTGTGGATTTTTTAGTTTTTTGAGTTTTACATTTTGTATTTTATAGCTGTTATTCATTGTTCGTTTTTAGTGTCACTTTTATTGTTTTAAAGCTTGTTAATTGTTCGCTTTTGTTTCATAATAGTCATTATGGTTTTTAATTGTAACTTTTTAGAATTTTTTTAGTGTGACTTTGTTTTTAATGCTTGTGGATTTTTTCCCTATTTTAATTTGTTAATGTCATTATGGTTTTTAATATTATGTTTTTAACTTTTTAGAATTTTTGCCTGAGGATGAGCATAGTTTGTGCTTGAAACGTTGCAATATACAAAATATAGTCCCTTTCCAACTTGATGGATGTTTCTTTCCTTGTCTGTTGCTTTCTGCTTAAATATATATATATATATATGATGAATAAAACCACGAAGGAAAGGAAACACAGAATGGTGCTCAAGCGCTTTCGTCTAATGACATCCTCAGGAACATTGAAGTACATAAAGAGTTACAGCCTATATATAGGTTACAGAACGAAAAATATATATATATATATATATATATACAGGGTGGGCCGAAAGTCTGGATACATAGGAAAATATTTATTTTAATACATAAATTACAACAAATGGTAAATACTTAAAATGAATATCAACTTTAACTCGTAAATGCGTATCCGTGATACTGTACAGTAGTTCGTACTCCAGTATAAATACTCAAATACTTTTTTATTTCAGCCCAGAAATGGCTTCGAATCTAACAACAGAAGACCGGGTAGAACTTGTGCTCATGTACGCAAGACAGGGCGCTACACACAGAGAAGTTGCTACCGAATTCAATAGAAATCTTCCTGATAAGCATCCAGTAACACATGCGACTGTTGGCAAGTTGTTTAAACGTTTCAAAGAAACAGGAAGTGTACATGATCGACGGCGTTCTGGTCGTCCAAAACTGCAACTGATGAAAATACCTCTGCAATGGTATGTGAAACTTTAACGAATAGTCCAGTAAAGTCAACAAGAAGATTATCAAATGAAACACGCATCTCGAGAACGTCAATTCGAAGAATTATTAAAAATCATAAATTCCATCCCTAAGTGTCTCGATGTCAGAGGCCGCCAATTTGAGCATTTGCTATAATTTGTTGTTTATACTGGAGTACGAACCACTGTACAGTATCACGGATACGCATTTACGAGTTAAAGTTGATATTCATTTTAAGTATTTACCATTTGTTGTAATTTATGTATTAAAATAAATATTTTCCTATGGATCCAGACTTTCGGCCCACCCTGTATATATACAATAAACGGAGAAATAAAATTAAAAATTAAAGGATTGTGGGAGGGGCATACAAATTTGTAAGGAAAAACTATCGATTTTTAGCACAAGGTCAAATGAATTGTTTCCAACCAATGTTATAGAAAAAACCCAAAAAAAAAACGATTTTTAGCACAAGATCAAATGAATTGTTTCCAACCAATGTTATAAAAAAAAAAAATACAAATTTATGCTGGAAATCTGCCCGGGTTTTAGCACTCTGCCCATCTTGTATATAAAAATAAATTGAAAAATAAAAGTTATTAGAGTGGCATACATTTGCTTTTTCAACTCGATCCTGTTGTTTTGAATTCCTTCAGAATAGATTTAGATAAGAAGGGTAGAACGCTAAATCTTTGGTAAACTTGTATGCCACTCTAATAACTTTTATTTTTCAATTTATTTTTATATACAAGATGGGCAGAGTGCTAAAACCCGGGCAGATTTCCAGTATAAATTTGTATTTTTTTTCTATAACATTGGTTGGAAACAATTCATTTGACCTTGTGCTAAAAATCGATAGTTTTTCCTTACAAATTTGTATGCCCCTCCCACAATCCTTTAATTTTTAATTTTATTTCTCCGTTTATTGTATATATATATATATATATATATATATATATACATTTTTTTTTTCTGTAACCTATATATAGGCTGTAACTCTTTATGTACTTCAGTGTTCCTGAGGATGTCATTAGACGAAAGCGCTTGAGCACCATTCTGTGTTTCCTTTCCTTCGTGGTTTTATTCATCATAAATATTTTTCACGTGTTACTTTTGTGAAATAATTTTCATATATATATATATATATATATATATATTATATATATATATATACAGGGTGTCCCATAAGTCCGGCATCATAGGAGAAATTCATATTTTTCTATTTCTACAAACCCTAATTCATATTTTTCTCTTTCTACAGGCCATAATGTCTGTGAGCAAGGAAGAACGAATCCAGATAATTCTACTCATAGGAAATCGGAGTCAAAGAGAGGCCGCTGCTGAATTTAACAGACTGCATCCAGACCGCGAGCCAATAACACAGAGTTGTGTTAGCAGACTTGTTGCAAAGTTTAAGGAAACAGGATCTATAGAAGATAAACCACGCAGTGGACCTTCAAGGAGGTCCACTGACGATGATACAGCGACTGCTATCCTGGCTCATTTTAACAGAAGTCCCAATAAGTCTCTTCGGCGATTGTCCGCCGAGACAGGAGTGTCGAAAAGTAGCATCCATCGCATTCTTCAGGCTCACAAATGGCATCCATATAAACTTCAGATCCTACAGAAATTAAGCGAAGATGATCCCGACCGGCGGATGGAATTTTGTGAATGGGCTACGGAACAATATGCTTGGGATGCCAACTTCCCGTCTACCATTCTGTTCAGTGACGAGGCTGTTTTTTATGGAAATGGTGAGGTAAATCGACAGAACACTCGCTACTGGTCTCAAAACAACCCTCACTGGTATACCTCTTCAAAGGAACAAGGTGCATCTCGGGTGATGGTATGGTGTGGCATTTGGAAAGATCGCATCTTTTTCGATGAACATGTCACTGGAGGCACCTACCTACGTATGCTCAAGGAAGAAGCATTTCCCAGTGTCTTGAACGAAGAAGGAAATTTCCCAACATGGTTCCAGCAAGACGGCGCTCCTGCACATTACAGCACCCAAGTAAGGGAATATCTGTACCAACAATTCCCTAGTCATTGGATAGGACGTCGAGGGCCTGTGGAATGGCCAGCTAGAAGCCCGGATCTCACGCCACTAGATTTTTATCTCTGGGGCCACTTGAAAGCGCTGGTATACGCAGAGAAAATTAGGAGTGTTGAACATTTGCGGCAGCGCATTATTGGGGCATGTAACACCATTACTCCTGACATCATTCACCGTGTGCTTGCTGACTGGGTATCACGACTGAATTTCTGTACTGAAAACAATGGTGGACATATTGAGCACGTTCTGTAAATAAAAGCTTTTGTTTTGCCTTTTTTTATTATTTTTCCTATGATGCCGGACTTATGGGACACCCTGTACAGTATATATATATATATATATATATGAATAGAAACGACATAATATTAAGGAACGTTTCTGCACACGCGGAAGAGAAATAACGAATAAATGAAAAATGAGGCGAACCGCCCGGGAATCGAACCCAAGGCCTTCCAATTGCCGGTTGGATGCGCTACCATTACACCACGGACCTCAATCATTCACAAATCGAAATTCTCCTACATAGGGCAGAAACCAATGCCCTGAGAGGGCACCCTCGCAAATCGTGAATATGTGCATTTAACTGCAATGACCGGCAATTGGAAGGCCTTGGGTTCGATTCCCGGGCGGTTCGCCTCATTTTTCATTTATTCGTTATTTCTCTTCCGCGTGTGCAGAAACGTTCCTTAATATTATGTCGTTTCTATTCATTTATATACTGCGTGGTCATTGCAGTTAAATGCACATATTCACGATTTGCGAGGGTGCCCTCTCAGGGCATTGGTTTCTGCCCTATGTAGGAGAATTTCGATTTGTGAATGATTGAGGTCCGTGGTGTAATGGTAGCGCATCCAACCGGCAATTGGAAGGCCTTGGGTTCGATTCCCGGGCGGTTCGCCTCATTTTTCATTTATTCGTTATTTCTCTTCCGCGTGTGCAGAAACGTTCCTTAATATTATGTCGTTTCTATTCATTTATATACTGCGTGGTCATTGCAGTTAAATGCACATATTCACGATTTGCGAGGGTGCCCTCTCAGGGCATTGGTTTCTGCCCTATGTAGGAGAATTTCGATTTGTGAATGATTGAGGTCCGTGGTGTAATGGTAGCGCATCCAACCGGCAATTGGAAGGCCTTGGGTTCGATTCCCGGGCGGTTCGCCTCATTTTTCATTTATTCGTTATTTCTCTTCCGCGTGTGCAGAAACGTTCCTTAATATTATGTCGTTTCTATTCATTTATATACTGCGTGGTCATTGCAGTTAAATGCATATATATATATATACTCGTTATCCTTCCCATACCTTTCACACACCTTCGAAAGTGTGCTGAGCCCTTTTACAGATGGAGAAATAAGAACTAGATCATTTGCATACATCAGATGATTAACAATCATTGTATCAATATAGCAGCCTATTTTACAAGTGTTCAGCACAACAGATAGATTAATTATCCATATAAACATTGAATAAGTTTTAGGTCATTTTTTGATAGTTGCCGGACAGCATTTTTATTTTTTTTTAAATATGTTTGATCATTATGCAGAAAATGACATGGCCTGAAGTTGAATTAAAAAATACATTTTTCTAGTGTATTTTGGTGTGCTCTGTTCAAATATAACCTTCATTTCCTGTGCAAATGAGCAGAAATACGTGTTTGGGCCATGCAATGACAACTGTATTTCTGTTCATTTGCACAAGAAATGAAGGTCATATTCGAACAAAGCACACCAAAATACACTTGAAAAATGTCTTTTTTACTACATTTTATACTCGCACAATAAAGCATAACCTAAAATGTTCATGTTACGAGATCTCGTAAACGACGCATTACCACAGGAAACGTGCAAAACACCTCAAAATTAACCAGAAAAGTTTGCTCCCGTCATTTTCGTTTAAACTAACGAAAATATCACGACTTAACCTAACCAATCATCAAGGGCGTACAGTTGACCTAACCGGGCATTCAATTAACCTAACCGGGTATTCAATTAATCATTTAATTAATCATCTAGGGCACATGAGGAATCAAGTTCTCAAAGTCGAAACCACACGAACGGCACGTCATAATTCTATCACAAACACCACTAAACTGAATCCAATTAGAAAAAAAATTAGCCAGAACAGAAACCAACAAACTAATTAAGTCGCAGAGTAACATGACGTCATACCACCCCCGACTACAAATACACTAAATATATATATATATATATATATATATATATATATATATATATATATTATTATTATTTTCTACAATAGTTTGCACAAAAATGAGTGACAAATTTGAAAAAAGCGACTAAAACTACCTCATAAAAAGTTATTTTGATCTACAGGTCCAGCCCATGTCATTTAAAACATATTGACCATACGTTTTTTTGGTTTTTAGGTGATTCAAATTATTTTGATTAGAGATGTGCCGATACCAAGATGTTGGCCGATACCGATACCCACTTTTCAACCGATACCGATACTCCGATACTAACAAATGGCCGATACTTTGCCGATACCGATACTTTTTGATTAATGCTTAATCTGTTAAATTATAAAAAAATATAAAGTTACTTTTATTTTAATATTAGAAATAGGGGAAGTTGGAGACAACTGTTATTGGATGAAATTAACAGTTCAAAAAAATTCACGCACAGTCATACTGTCGAAATTAAAATAGAATATAGTTTTATGAACTTTTATCCAGTATCCACCTGTTTGTTTAGCTCAGGAGTCAGGACCTCAACTACCAAGCATGCCCTTGGGAATAACAATATTTCTTGACTAAGTTGACTTGTTAATCTGCATTATGTGAATAATAAATAAAACACAAAAGATAACGTTTTCTTCCTTTAATTACCAAAAACTAAAATTTTGAACAAATTGCAAAATGAAAAATTCCATTGTAAGGTATAAAAAAATAAAAAATAAAATTTCCAGTAAATAATGATAAGATTAATAGAAATTAGAAAAAAACTAAAATTTTGAACAAATTACAAAATGAAAAATTCCATTGTAAGATACTAAGATATAAAAAAATAAAATTTCCAATTTTCCAGTAAATAATTATTATTAAGATTAATAGAAATTAGAAATATATGGATAATTAAACATTAAATATATTCTTAATATTCAAAATCGAAAATTCGTAAGTTGTAGTGAAGGAACATTAACATTCCGCCTTTTTCTTCACTTAGACGATTCCTGTGTGGAGTGTAAATATTGCCCCCAGTGCTAAACAACCTCTCACTTTCAATTGATGAAGGGGGAGAAGACAGGTACTTATTTGCAAGACGGCTTAATGTTGGAAGCGTAACTGCATTCTTTTTCCACCACTTTAAAGGGTCTCCATCCCGTGATTGTAATTCCAACATTTGATACTTGGTCATTTCATCTTTAATCAGAAATGATGTTGTGCAGTGCTTTTTATTCTTAGATGAACTTCCTGGAGTTGATTTTTTTGTTCCACTTCCCTCACTATCATCACGGTCCTCTTGAACCAATTGGTCCATGCACTTGTCAAAGTCAAATTCACTGAACTCATCACTTATAATGTTATCAGAAGCACTCGCAGTCTCTTGCATATCTTCTTCACTCGTAGTACTTGTATGTCCACTTTCTTTCTCTTGAACAGCTTCATTCCTTTTCTTGACGCTATCTATCATTGCTCTCTCCAGGTTGCTTTCTTGCATTTTGAAATCTTCACTAGATTTATTTTGGAACAGGGAGGTCTTATATCTGGGGTCTAGGTATGTGGCTAGTATTGGATTGTAATCATCCAGATAACGTTCAAAGCGACTCTTCATTGGTGCGTTAATAGCCGAAAGAGTACTTCCAAGTCCAAAGAATCTGATGTCAGTTGATGCTTTTGTTATGAAGACTTGTAGAAACTTTATTTGAGGTATTATTTCTGATATAGTAGCAAACCTTTCACTCAACTGAGCAGTAATTTTGTGAAATATTTTCAGCAGTGCAGTAAACTTCCCAATCAAAGTCCATTTGTTGGCATCAAATACAGGGAGGTTGGGAGTATCAAGGCAGTAGTTGGCAATTGCAGTTTTTTGCTCAAACATACGTTCAATCATGAAATAGGTGCTGTTCCACCGAGTTGGAACATCCTGTATCAGTTTGTGTTCGGGCAAGTCATGCTGTTTCTGTAGCGCAGCTAGTTTGTTGTATGCAAGTGCTGAATGGCTGAAATGTCCAACTATTTGCTTTGTGGTGATAGATCCCACAGCTCAACACAAGTGTTGTGGGGTATAGGGAGGCAGCATCTTGGGTTAGGGGATACTCTCTGTCCTTACACACCCCATTTAAAGAGATTCCTCTGCCGAGCGGTGCCCCCCATAGTACTGTGAGGTATTGAAAAACTAATGATCTTCACTTACCCGACAAACACCTTGAAATGGGAGACCCAAAATGGGTGCACACACATTTCTACATTACTGTACAGTCTTTACAGCCACACCTACACTTTTCCTCCTAAGTATATATATTGTAATGTATATGGTTGTAAATTTTGACTTGGTCCGCAATCGATATGGACCGTAACTTATTTTTCGTTGACAAGGTACTAGTATTGATGGATACCGTAATGAAATTGACTGGATTCTTTGGATCTGATATATTTGCATGTCGGTTATAAATAGATATAGAGTGTAACATATTTGTGGATAGTAGTCTATTATGACTTGATCCTCTGGATCCAGAGATTCTATCTTTAGTTTTAAATCGATAATTAATTAGTTTTAAATCGATAAGTAATTAATTTTAAATTGATAATTATTTAGTTTTGCAAAATTGGTCGTTGCCAATGTACAGGAAGTTGTTACATAAATTTCCTATGCTCTTGTGGTTCGGAACCCACGTAAAATTGTAGGTCCCCTCCGCCACCACGGAGGACATACACAATACACAATTACGAATACAGTTAGGTAGACCAGCCATGAGTGGATCCTAGGGTCTTTGTTGGTCTGAAACATTATAACATTATAACAACTTGCGATCATATTTTTAACTATTCGTTGTTCGAAAATACTGTCATGAACCACGAGTTGTAGAGTGTGGAGGAAGCACGAGAGACTAGCATAGCCTGTGTCTTGAATACCTCGGACAATATTAGCTCCATTATCCCGTACAAAAACATGAATCTTGTAGGATGGTATTTTAAATTCCTGAACAACACTTTCGATCACCTCAGCAATGTTTGAAGCAGTATGGGATCCTGGAAAAGGTGCAACTCTAAGTACAACAGTTTTTCGCTCAAAATTGATGTCAATACAATGTGCTGTTAGGCTAATAAAAGCCGTATCTGAGCTGCTTGTCCAAATGTCAGTAGTAAAACTGATGTTCTCTGCTTCTTCCAATGCAGTCTTGACCTTATCCAGTACTTTTGTGTGAATATCGGGGACAATTTTTGTAGAGAAATACTTTCTTCCGGCAACTCATAATTAGGTTTTAGCTTCTTCATTAGTCTTTCAAATCCAACGTCTTCAACAGTAGAGTATGGTTGGCAATCAGCAGCAATCATTTCTCCAATGGCTTTGTGAATGGTTTGCGACTGGGGATTGTTGATGTCCCAAATTTGCTTCTGAACACAAGTTTCATCCAGAGTTATTTGAATTTCATTTGTAGAACTTGTTGATGTTGATGCGCCAATATTCTTTTTTGCAGGTTTGTTGAAATATCCATCCAGTTTCCTCGTGTTCCGTAGCCTCTCTTCTTCTTCTTTAACTTGAGCTTCTTCTTTATTTAATTCTTCATTCTTCTCCTTGTGCTTGCTTTGCAGGTGTTTTTTAAGATTTGTTGTATTAAAAGATTTCCCCTCTTTTCCTCCACGTGACAATAATTTCTTGCATTCTTTGCAGACTACTTTAGACTCGTCGTTTTCATCTATGTCGAAATACTTCCAGACGAGAGAGGATGTACTTCTTTGACTAGTAGAAGCCATGATAACGAAACAGAATGTAAGATTTATCAGCCTCAGCAGTGTCAGCACTCAGCACATTTGTCACTGCGCATAAGATGACGTGTGACAGCGACAAATAACACAGCCGCACTCTATGGCTGGTGCAGTCAAACTAACACGCAGCGTGAGACAGCTCCACTTTCCCATCGCCTAACACTCCTCCCCTTCCCCCGAACCCCACCAGTTGGCAGTGGTCAATTTAGCAGTGTAGTGTATTGTATCATAGCTCCATGAAAGAATACGTAAGCACACAAAGTAATAAAAGTTATAAAACCAATATTTTAATATGCCCATATTATTATTATAAGAAATTATAAATACTACACATACAAACATTGCAATTTTTAGATTTGAGATAGCCTGATAGGTGATATGGACACCATCGGTGAAACACTTCTCATTTTAATTCGCTAATTTATAATTGTTGGGTATTCGCGGCGCGGCGTCGTTTTCAGCTGACTATATTTATCATTATTTACCATATTTATCTCATAAGAAGCTGTTTTATATATAATAATACTGTATTATACTGGTTTGAAACGTAAATTGGCCGAAATTTCAATAACGGTCTATGAAATGACCATCGGAACTTTGCTTCATGCGAGTTACAGAGGCACTTGAGACCAAGTTTGGCAAGCTAAAATGAACCTTATTTATTATGATATAAGGTCCAAATTTGCGTGCTACATAGAACTCTCATATCTTTTTCAGTTGAAGGTGAAATAAGAGCGATATTTGCAAGATTATGGTATGGATTGGGTAAGCCAGTGTTAGGGTAGGAGTACTGTTAACGTAGGAGCACTATAATAATTAATAATATTAATATGATAATATAATAATATCATCTGCGTTAATCAACTACTGTCATTAAACATAACTTTGTCTTGAATCACATAATAAATAAAGTAGAAAAGTATCGGAGTATCGGCCATATTTTCACCTTGCCGATACCGATACTCCAAAAAAAGGCCGATACTGCCGATATCGATATTATCGGCACATCCCTAATTTTGACCTGTTAGGTTCATTGAATGCCCGGTTAGATTAATTGAATGCCTGGTTAGGTTAACTGTACGCCCTTGATGATTGGTTAGGTTTAGTCGTGAAAAAACTGTCCGGTGACTATAAAAAATTGACCAAGTTTTATTACACTTGCTCCAAAAATATAGTTTATTGATGTTAGAAAGCTATACTAGATTAAATTTATGCATTCATAAGTTTAAATGTAAAGTCCAAAACCTTGTAACTGACAATACAGCAGAATGTAATGATGGGGTTGTTTAACCTCCTTTGCTACATTAAGGTCATATGACAAAGGGGACCTACGGCTTTATGTGAGATCCGAAGTACAGATAGGTTGGACGCAAAGGACAGTTTCCCACCCAACTACTATCCCACCCAATGTTGCTTAACTTCACTGATCAATGGGAATCGGTGTTACGGCATTGGGTACAAAGTAGTCCTGACAATACAGCATATTCTGTTTCGTTATCATGGCTTCTACTAGTCAAAGAAGTACATCCTCTCTCGTCTGGAAGTATTTCGACATAGATGAAAACGACGAGTCTAAAGTAGTCTGCAAAGAATGCAAGAAATTATTGTCACGTGGAGGAAAAGAGGGAAATCTTTTAATACAACAAATCTTAAAAAACACCTGCAAAGCAAGCACAAGGAGAAGAATGAAGAATTAAATAAAGAAGAAGCTCAAGTTAAAGAAGAAGAGAGGCTACGGAACACGAGGAAACTGGATGGATATTTCAACAAACCTGCAAAAAGAATATTGGCGCATCAACATCAACAAGTTCTACAAATGAAATTCAAATAACTCTGGATGAAACTTGTGTTCAGAAGCAAATTTGGGACATCAACAATCCCCAGTCGCAAACCATTCACAAAGCCATTGGAGAAATGATTGCTGCTGATTGCCAACCATACTCTACTGTTGAAGACGTTGGATTTGAAAGACTAATCACTAATGAAGAAGCTAAAACCTAATTATGAATTGCCGGAAGAAAGTATTTCTCTACAAAAATTGTCCCCGATATTCACACAAAAGTACTGGATAAGGTCAAGACTGCATTGGAAGAAGCAGAGAACATCAGTTTTACTACTGACATTTGGACAAGCAGCTCAGATACGGCTTTTATTAGCCTAACAGCACATTGTATTGACATCAATTTTGAGCGAAAAACTGTTGCACTTAGAGTTGCACCTTTTCCAGGATCCCATACTGCTTCAAACATTGCTGAGGTGATCGAAAGTGTTGTTCAGGCTAACTGTATTCGTAATTGTGTATTGTGTATGTCCTCCGTGGTGGCGGAGGGGACCTACAATTTTACGTGGGTTCCGAACCACAAGAGCATAAGAAATTTATGTAACAACTTCCTGTACATTGGCAACGACCAATTTTGCAAAACTAAATAATTATCAATTTAAAATTAATTACTTATCGATTTAAAACTAATAAAAATGAGAATATAACTTGAAAGATGAGGAAATTGATTTGATTTGTTGTGGATGCTCCACAATCAGCATATATACTGAACTTCTTAACAAGAGATTGTCAAACTCAAAATATTAACCTGTTAACTGAGCAAGCAGCAACATAATGTTAGATTGTTTACAATCATATTTAAATAACTGGTCTATAATGGTAGCAGTGAGTGAAATAGAGAGAAGTATATCAAACTATGCACTGAAAATATGTTAAAAATATTAAAGACTATTGCAGTAGCATTGGATAACATTCAAGAAAGAGAAGTGTGATATTGGAGAGGGAACACAGATTTGGAAAGAATTAGTAGTAGTAGTATTTTTCTTGGTGATGAATTCCTATACAGGATTATAATGCCCAGTTTGCTACTTCGATAAATATTTACTATTACACTGGTCTCCGGTAGAAAGTTTTAAAAGCTGGTTTTCAATGTTTTTCAATGTGCTGAATTAAAAATGATGCTCATTTCCGTCGCAAATGATTTGTTAAAGAGTTACTGAAGCTTAAAGCTTTTAAAACTTTCTACCCTTTTTTACCTGGGTGAACCCCAGTGGGAACCGGGAGTTTTTGGGTGGGGAGAATCACAAAAATGAGTGGTTTCCGAAGATTTTGAAAGTCGGATTAATACAAAACACATCAAAAACCATAGGAAAAACAAATTTCACCTTCAGAATTGGCCAAACCTAAAACAACCTAAGCAACCCTAACCTAACCTAAAACAACCTAAGCAAACCTAACCTAACCCGTATTGAGCGGAGTCCCACAGGGGTCTGTTCTGGGACCTCTGCTTTTTGTTGTCTATATAAATGATCTAGAGAAGGGCCTATCATGTAAAACCTCAAAATTTGCTGATGATATAAAATTAGGCCATAATGTTGTCAGTAGCAGGAGCAATGACAATACAAAAAGACTTAGACAGAGTAACAGCCTGGGCAGATAAGTGGGAGATAAAATTTAATGTTGATAAGTGCAAGGTTATGCATATTGGGCCAAAATATCCAGAATTTGAATACAATATGAATGGACTTTGGATTAAAAATGATGAGAAAGACTTGGGTGTCACTGTGACAAATGAACTTAAACCCTCAAATCACTGTATGGTAATCAGAAATAAAGCAAATGCTAGACTCAGTCTCATGCAGAGACACATTGAATACAAATCACCCAATATTATAAAGCAACTTTACATTTCATATGTGAGACCCCTCCTTGAATACTGCATTCAATTTAAGGTTATTATGTATTTTATCACACTCAGTCATTTTACACACCAAAATACATTTTTCTAGTAGTATTTGATGTGATTTGTTCAAATATGACCTCCATTTCCGTCGGAAATGAGATCCAACAAAGTTATAGTACTTTGAAGTTTGGCTCATTTTCAAGGGAAATGGAAGTCAAAATCTAAGCAAAACACATCAAATATTACTAGAAAAATGTATTTTGGTATTAATTAACCTAACCTAACCCTACCTAACCTAACCATGGCTAAACGAGCCTAACCCTGGCGAAACAATCCTAACCCTGGCTAAACGAGCCTAACCCTGGCGAAACAATCCTAACCCTGGCTAAACGAGCCTAACCCTGGCTAAACGAGCCTAGAGTATTACCTTATTATGGATTAGGTGGTGGATACAGACGAGAGCTCGTTTAGCTAGGGTTAGGATCGTTTAGCCAGGGTTAGGCTCGTTTAGCCAGGGTTAGGCTCGTTTAGCCAGGTTAGGCTCATTTAGCCAGGGTTAGGTTAGGTTAGGTTAGGTTAGGTGGTTAGGTTAATTAATACCAAAATACATTTTCCTAGTAATATTTGATGTGTTTTGCTTAGATTTTGACTTCCATTTCCCTTGAAAATGAGCCAAACTTCAAAGTACTATAACTTTGTTGGATCTCATTTCCGACGGAAATGGAGGTCATATTTGAACAAATCGCATCAAATACTACTAGAAAAATGTATTTTGGTGTGTAAAATGACTGAGTGGGATAAAATACATACCGTAATTACCCAATTTAATAGTCCCTATTTGATACAAGATATTGAAAAACTGGAAAAAGTACAGAAACGAGTAACAAGAATGATCCCATCTCTAAGACAATTGACATATAAGGAAAGACTGGCGTATCTAAGCATGTTCTCATTAAAAAGGAGGTTAAGGGGTGATATGATAGAGGTGTATAAAATGATAAAAGGGTTGGATAAGATAGATTTTGAGTCTCTTTTCATTAAAGATCACAATAATCAGACTAGAGGTCATAGTATGAAATTATTTAAACCAAGATGTAGAACAAATTTAAGAAAACATAGTTTTACAAACAGTAATTAAATTTTGGAACAGTCTGACAGAAGAAGTGGTGACTTCAGATACACTTGATTCTTTCAAAAGAAGGTTGGATAGTTTGATGTCTGCAAGGGACATCTGGTGATGTTTAGTTTATTTCATATATATTATGTGCATTTGGGTGATAGATCCCACAGCTCAACACAGGTGTTGTGGGATATAGGGAGGCAGTATCTTGGGTTAGGGGATACTCTCTGTCCTTACACACCCTATTTAAAGAGATTCCTCTGCCGAGCGGTGCCCCCCATAGTACTGTGAGGTATTGAAAAACTCATGATCTTCACTTGCCCCACAAACACCTTTAAATGGGAGACCCAAAATGGGTGCACACACATTTCTACATTACTGTACAGTCTTTACAGCCACACCTACACTTTTCCTCCTAAGTATATATATTGTAATGTATATGGATGTAAATTGTGACTTGGTCCGCAATTGATATGGACCGTAACTTAATTTTGGTTGGCACGGTACTGGTATTGATGGGTACTATAATGAAATTGACTGGATTCTTTGGATCTGATATATTTGCATGTCAGTTATAAATAGATATAGTGTGTAGCATATTTGTGGATAGTAGCCTATTATGACTTTGATCCTCTGGATCCAGAGATTCTATCTTTAGTTTGAAATTGATACGGTAATTAATTAGTTTTAAATTTATACTTAATTGGTTTTGTAAAAATTGGTTATTGCCAATGTACAGGTAGTTTTTACATAGTGGAGCCACCTCGATGGGCCGAAGTGGCCCCTAGTGTGCCCACTATAAAAATTTCTTATGTTCTTAACAGGGTTGTGGAGTTGGAGTCGTGGAGTCGCACGTTTCAGGGCGGAGTCGGAGTCGGAGTCGGTAAAAAACTTCTGACTCCGACTCCAATTTCTGTGTCCTGTGTCACCCTTAATTTCTAAATCCTAAATACTAACATTTAGGTTATTTAGTTTTTTTGGTCAATAAACCTTATTCATTGATAGCCCCTAGATTAAGTTTTTTTAATATTTTTTTTTTACATTTTCAGAATATACAATTAATATTTATTTAAATATAAAATATAAAATATAAAATTTCACACTTAGTGTGGTGGTGATGAAATGTCTTATTATTATGATAATTATAAAGTGAAACACTAGAGGAGTCAGAGTCGTATATTTAAAATGTGAGGAGTCGGAGTCGGATTTTTAGATTTTTTACAATGTGTGGAGTCGGAGTCGGAGTCGGATTTTTAGATTTTTTACAATGTGTGGAGTCGGAGTCGGAGTCGAATTTTTGACAATGTGTGGAGTCGGAGTCGGAGTTGGAAAATTTTGGACCGACTCCACAACCCTGGTTCTTAACCCCTAGTCACAATGAGGACATTTCACCACTTGAGGAAGAACACCGTGTGCCTGAAGAAAAGCTGTAGCTTTTTCTGAATTTCCATAAAATTTGGCGATACAGCAAAAATAATCAAAGGAGCACAGACCACAGGAAGCTATGTCCACTAACTGATTCAAATTAAAATCCGTGGAAGTGCCATTTTTTTACCCTTTTCCCGTTAGAGAGTTTAAGCTTCAGTAACTCTCTAACAAATTATTTGCGACGGAAATGAGTACCATTTTTTAATTCAGCACATTGAAAAACATTGAAAACTAGCTTTTAAAACTTTCTACCGGAGACCAGTGTAATAGTAAAGAAATACCGCTACTTCTCTTCCACTGTCATCTCTTGATTATAACTTTTTTAATTGGAGAGTAAATTCTTGGAAAAAGGAATTGTTTATACATCAAAAGAGAAATTAAAACTAAAAGTAATGTTTTAGGTCATATAATAATATACTGTACAAGCTAATTTACAGCTCATTTTAAGGATAATCATAAGATGATGTCATTACCTGAATTTTGAAGAAATAACTACCTATATTGCTGTAATCTGCATAACAGTATAACACGTTTTTCAAGAGTACAGTACTGTTTTTTGTGCAAATATGTTATTTGCATTAGGTTATGTTATGTTACATTACACTACATTACATTACATTTGGAAACCATGAAGCCACTCAGGCAGGGTTGGCAAAAACCCCACTTTTTTGGAAAAAGCCCACCCTGGTGGGTTTTTTGGTTTTTTCACCTAAAACTCGAAAAAACCCTGGTAAAATTGGGTTTTTTCATATGTCCATATGGTAGTTCATATTAGACCTACCTATTCTTATTTTTATAATAATACTGTACTGTACCATACACTATTAATATTTTGCCTTGTTTTTAGCAAAAAGGTTGCCTTCCAGGCAATTAAGCATAAAAAGTTATTATTTTCTCAGATTGAGCTTCACAACAAAATTTGGAAAACATGGACCAATTTGAACTAAATTTGGTGTGGTAAATTATCCTATTTGTTAGGCTATACTTCCTATGGAAGACAGGCCCCTGTGTCTTCTGCTGGAAGTAGATGAATTACAGCTCCCAAAGGGAACTTAATTCAGCTAGTTATATCTATTTAATTCATATTACTGAATATTTTTTCTTTTATTTCACAGTTAAATAAAACAAACTGGCAACAGCATATTTATCTTTACTGCTAGCCTACAGAATTAGTCTGTTTGAAGTTATAACTGCATTAAATAATGCCAAAGACCTTTGGATCAGGAAGAAAATCAGGGCATGAATGGAGTGAAGTCAATATTATTGATGGGACTAGTAAAGTTAGATGCAAACATTGCAATAATGAAATAAGTAATAAAATAGAGCGAATAAAAATGCATTTAATGAAATGTTTGAAACACATGGAATCAAGAAACAAGACTGACAATACTGCCAGTACATCATCTTCATACTGCCATGACATAGACCTCTCAGATGATCCACTCATCCTCACCACCACTGACACAATTACAGATGAAAAAAAGAAAAATTCAAAAGAAAGTAAGCGATTTTGGCATGACAACAACAACTTTGCAGAAAAATGTCATTGATAACAAAATAGCCAAATTCTTTTATGCAAATAATATTCCATTTCTATGTGCAGAGTCTAAGTATTTTATTGAAATGATAGAGACTCTAAGACCAGGCTACACTCCACCTTCCCGTCGAAATTTGTCTGGTCCACTTTTAAATACAATCCATGAAGAAGTAGAAAATTCCTTGAAGATGCAGTTGACTGAAGAATTAGGATGTATAACACCCTGATTGGCTGATGTCTACACTCTATAACCTGCTACCTCACCCAAAGAGTTATACCTGTAGGTCTATTTGTTGACTCATGTTTGCTTGCTTTGCATGTAAAATCATTATAGGCGCCTATATGACAATTTTTAAAAATAATTGCATATGCACTTCTTAAGTTTCATGAAAAAACCCACAAGTGGGTAAAATAGTGGGTTTTTTCAAGTGGTTTAAAAAAAAAAAAAAAACCCGGGTGGGTTTTTTCGGGCTGGGCCCACTAGTGCCAACCCTGCACTCAGGCCTATCGAGGTAATCCAAGTCATGAGCTACATTTTAATAATAAAACTTGCAAGATGTCAAACTTGAGTCAGCTAATTAATATACAACTATTTACTACCACCACAGTAAAGCAACAAGGCAGCCATAGTAGTAAGGCTGCTGGAACTGATAATATATTTGCTAGGATTCTCAGGGAAGGGGAAGAAAGCTTATCTGAGGCACTAACCTTTCATTGATTAACAGCGAAGTTCCAGAAGACTGGAAAAAAGCAAATGTAGTTCCACTTTTCAAAAAAGGAAACAAAAACCTAGCTAAAAACTATAGACCAATTAGTTTAACTTCTATTATTTGCAAATTACTTGAAAGTGTCATCAGAGACAAAATTACAATATTCTTAGAAGAAGGATGATTAATTAGTAATAGCCAACATGGCTTTCGAAATGGCAGGTCATGTTTGACAAACTTAATTGAGTTTTATGATAGTATGTTAAAGCATCTGGATAAAAAAGAATCTGTAGATATTGTGTACTTAGATTTTGTCAAAGCTTTTGATACAGTTCCTCATAAGTGGTTGCTTGTTAAAGTTAGAGCTCATGGAATAAAAGGGACAGTAGCAAATTGGATTGAAGAATGGCTTAAAGAAAGAGAACAGAGAGTTCAGTTAAATGAGACTAGGTCTACATGGAGCCTTGTTCTGAGTGGAGTCCCACAGACAGGGGTCATTACTTGGACCTCTACTTTTTATTATTTATATTAAATGACTTTGAAAGGGGTCTAAATAGTAAAACCTCAATATTTGGAGATGATACAAAATTGGGACAAAATGTAAGATCTTTAACAGGTGCCATGAAAATGCAAAAGGACATTTATAAAGTAGTTGCTTGGGCAGATAGATGGGAGATGAAATTTAATGTGGAAAAGTTTAAAGCTATGCATGTTGGTCATGACAATCCAGAATTTGAGTATAACATGGATGGAAGTTGGATAAATAAAGAAAAAAAGGAGAGAGATTTGGGTGTTATTGTGAATCATGATCTTAAACCTACAACTCATTGTATTGAAATTAGAAATAAGGCTAATGCTAGATTGAACCTAATGCATATACATTAGGGTGGAGCGAAAAATACTTTTTTTCTAGTATGAAGTTCTAATAGTGATTAAAAGTTGCATTTACTTGACGAAATATGCCTGCCAAAATATGAGTTCATTTCTTTAAAATTTTCAGCTGCCACCAGGGGGCTAAAGTTAACACAATTTTGTGTAAAAAGGAAAAAAATGCTTCTAATTTAGGTTTGTCAAACTATTATAAAATGTTATCTTAGAATTATCTAATAGTTTGATTAAGATTCGTAAATGATAGGAATTCGTTTTGTAAAAATGTCTTTTCATATGCTTAATATCTTCAGCTGCCACCAGAGAGCTGAAGTTAACACAATTTAGAGTAACTGAGTCATGTTGAGACTACACTGAATGTTGTGGGGGAGGGTTGTGGGGGAGGGTTTTGGTGAGAAGGAATTTCTTTCTGTGAGACATTAGAACAGTGTGTTAACACTTGTCTTCTTAGGTAGTAGGCCTAGTCGCTCAGTTGATCGGAGAGATTTTTAATATGATCGGAATATTATAAAACTTTATTTTAAAGTGATTTATATAGAGATAATATTGATTTTATTATAAAATGCTTGTTATAATGTATTATATAATTTTAGTTTATTTATATAATATATTATATATTTATATAATATATTATATATACTTATAAAATATATTATATATATTAATTATATAATGTTTTGATGTTACAGGATATTTTGTGATTGTGAATTTTTCTTAAAAATATTATGGCATCAAATACTAAATATAAACATTTCACTAGAGAACATATGAAGTGTGCCATATTTGAAGTACCTTGTGAGATGAGTGATATGCAACTACCAACTTATAACTGCATTATGAAAAATTACCTGTTCACAAAACATTTAGTGAAGGAGCAGATGAATAACAAGGAGCCTTCATTTTCTGAAATAGCAGAGGCAGTTTCCAAAAAGGTAGAAAATATTTGGAAGAAGGCCTCTTTGCCAATAGTTTCACATACACGCGTTTTACAGATGATGCGAGTGTACCATGATAAATACAGGTCCTTATTAAAGCCATACAAGTCAGCAAGGATCAGCCTAAGTACAAAAATCAGCTTGAAGAATTTGAAAACTCTTCAAAATGCACTTTGTTTGACATCTGCACCTGCAAATGTAAGGAGTTTAGGAGATGCTCATGTGAAAAGAGTAAGAAAGTCCCTCCAAAAGAGCAGGATTTTTTAAATGACCAACGAACACGCAGAATAATGGTGATAGGAAGCATTGACATAACACACACAAGACGATTACAAGCAAGAGAACATCGAAAGGAAATGGAAAAAGCACGTCTGGAATCCTCACAAACAACTAGTGCTGCTATAACCAATACGTCCAACTTACAAATCGAAACAGAGACAAGTGAACTTCAACAACTAGAAGAGATATCTGAAGATAATGAGGAAGATACAACCTCGACTCAATATGTAATATCAGAACAACAGATGCGTGAGCCACTGCCTTCATTAGCAATTACTTGTGATAGATTTAAAATGTCGGACAGAGCTGGGGCTGCTATTGCTTCTGCAGTATTGGCAGATCTTAAAATTGTTACTCCCGAAGACAAAGGGAATATTATAGACAGAAGTAAGCTAAGACGTGAAAGACAAAAACAGAGAAAGGAACTACAACAGATAGGAGAGCCAAAAACCATGCGGGGATTATACTTTGATGGCAGAAAGGATAAAACAATGATTCAAGTCCAGGAGAGTGATGGCTCTAACCACCAAAGAACCAAACGCGAAGAGCATATCAGCATAATATCTGAACCACACTCTCTGTACTTTGCACATGTGACACCTTCCAGTGGCAAAGCTAAATACATTTGCACAGCGCTAGTGAATTGCTTGAAAGAAAGGAATGTTGATATAGGGAACATCGTTGCAGTTGGCTGTGATTCGACAGTGGTTAACACTGGTAGTATTGGAGGCACAATAAGATTACTGGAAGAAGCCTTTAATAAGCCATTGCAGTGGCTGATAGGCCTTTTACACTTTCATGAACTTCCATTCGCCATCTGTTTCATCACTTGGATGGTACCACTACTGGACCAAGAGCATTTTCAGGAGAAATTGGCCGAGCACTTTCAGACTGTGAAAAGCTTCCCATAGTTAACTTCAAACCCATTGAAATTCAAGAGGACATGTGTGAAGTTGATGTAGATGACATAAGTACTGACCAGAAATACCTTCTTGAAATTCACAAGGCTATATCAAGTGTAACATTCTCAAAGACTCTTAGTCATAAGAATCCAGGCAATATATCACATTCAAGGTGGCTCACCACAGCAAACAGGACTTTGCGGTTATATGCAAGCACAGAGAATCCTTCAGGCAATTTACAAGAATTAGCTACTTTCATTGTTAGGGTATACGCACCGATGTGGTTTCAGATAAAGCGTAAACCATTATGCCAATATGGTGCTAAACATATGTGGCATATGATTGCAAGAAGCCGGTATCTCCGTGAAGAGCTTAGGAGAGTACATGACTCAGTCATTCAGCGAAATGCATATTACGCAAATCAAGAAAACATTCTCATTGCAATGATAGCTGATGAAAGGGAGCATGTGCGTCAGTTGGGATTTAGGCGTATCATAAAAGCAAGGGCATGCATTCAAGAAACAGATGTTATCAGGTATTTTAAGGTGCCAGAAATAAATTTTTATGCCAAAGACTATACAGATCTCATTATGTGGCAAGATTTTCAGATAGCAGAACCACCGATAACCAAAGGAGTTTCTCTTGATGATATTGAATCATGCATCAAACATGGTACTACTCTTCATTCATAATTATTTCAGTTTCCATGTCATACACAAGCCGTAGAGAGATGCGTCAAGCTCGTTACAGACGCTGCTGGATCAGTCTGCGGACCTACAAACAGAGACGGTTGGATTCGTGCTACATTAGAATCAAGGAAAAAACAGCCAAAATTTGACACAAAAGCAAATTACTAAATAGTCTTCAGCAAGAACCCTTTCTAGAGGGAGGTTGGTTGGGGAAAAGGTGGTAACTCCGCTAAGGCACGAAATAACGTTTCTTAACTGTCTCAAGCCAGTATAAAGGAGGAGAGACATCCTAATTTATTACTGTTCCCTTTTTCAAGTAAATACAGAATCATACTTAATTGTCATTTTTAAGTTAACTTCAGCCCTCTTGTGGCAGCTGAAGATATTAAGCATATAAAAAGGCATTTTTACAAAACGAATTCTTAGCATTTATGAATCTTAATTAAACTATTAGATAATTCTACGATAAACTTTTATAATAGTTTGATAAACCTAAAATAGAAGCATTTTTTCCTTTTTACTCAAAATTGTGTTAACTTTAGCCCCCTGGTGGCAGCTGAAAATATTAAACAAATGAACTCATATTTTGGCAGATATATATCGTCCACTAAATGCAACTTTTAATCACTATTAGAACTTCACACTAGAAAAAAAGTATTTTTCGCTCCACCCTAATATACATATAGAATATAAATCGCCAGAAATTATAAGTAGGCTCTACACTTCATACATGCCTCTTCTTGAGTATTGCATTCAGTTCAGTAGTCCTTATTTAGAGCAAGACAAAGGAGGCATTCCATGTCAAGTGTATACACTTTTTGGTGATTTCTGCCACTCATCTTACCAATTTTAATGATTTTTGGTGTGGTAGTTGGGTATGATGAGTAATGAAGCGTGACCAAATTTTAGCCACTTGGGTCAAATAGTTTGGGAGTAATGACTCCCCCCCAAATTTGGGGTCAGCAGAATAACTTTAATTTTATGCACAGAGTACGTACATTCCATTAAAAGAAAGTTGCATTTATATTTCACCTTTGACCTTGACCTCGGGTCAGAGTTCAAAATTCAAGGTCAGGAAAATTGGCATAAGTAAAGACCTTTAGATGAAGCATATTCAAGCAAAAAATTGGAGTGGGATCTCCATGGGTTTGCTTTCCATAAACATTTGAAATTGTGCATGTTCAAAATTTTGAGCATTTTATGTAAGATAACTTCACAAATAGTTCATACCGTATATATACATATTATAATATAGCTACATACATGATTTGATATATACCTATAGGTAAGCATCAAGATTTTTACAAACAAATTATTTGGTTCTCTAAAAGTATCAATAATTTTTATCACAAATCCTATATAATTTTTGCAGTTAAAAATAACTTGAAATTTAGGTATTTGAAGTTTGAACAGTGAACAATGGCTAACTTGTACAGGTATTTCTGATGAATTAACACTTCATATTGCCATGCTGAACCTGAAAAATATAAATTTTAAACCTATTAAAAATTTAAGTAAAATTATCATGATAAGGAGTTGTTTAAAAAATTCATTAGCAAGGTAGGTAGTTAAACCCCTTAGTTACCTCTCAAGGCCTAAGTGTGTACCTCGTTCCAACTTCCGAAGGACCTAGGCCTAGATACTATGCAGGGTGCCAAAACAGGTTTTTTTCATTCTGTATTAGTTTAGAGATCTTGTATATTCTACTGTATGGCAGAAACAAGCATAGGCATCGGGCACGCGCTTGTGGAGAAAATGAAGTTTTCTAACCTCTAAGCTACTAGGATTCTAACCCAGGACCATTTATTTACAGTCACAGGCTTTAACGACTAGAGGGTTAGAGGGATTTCCGCTATTTAATAATAATTTAATATTAGGAAGCTGTACAGTTTAAGATAGACTAATACTTAGAACTGTATTCATAAGTGTAATTATTAAAATATAGTTAGTTACAGTATATAGGCATACATGTCAATAAGCAATTTAAATAGCAATACCCACATTTTCCATGCAGTTGTAAGTTTTTGATTATATATTTTTGACTAAGTTTGTATCCAGTTTCTTGATTACTTTTTAAGATGACACTTTTACAAGATCATATTGGCTTCATTGGTTTCCTTTTTTGTGATTGTATATGTTCTTCCAGTAGCTGTCATTGGGTTTATGATTGTGAGGATGTCGGACAAATCTACTGTAAGTATATCAGGATTTTCAGGATAAGTAAATGACTTGTTTGGGCCACAAGGGTGAAGGAAGTTTACTTTCACTTCACCCTCACTAGGATATGTTTCCATCACACACCCAATCCACCAGTGGTTATCATAGTCCACTGTTACATATCCTGTGACATTTTCAATTAATTGAGTGGCTTGTTGGGGGGGAAGCGAATTCCTTTCAACTTCAACTGAGGCACTGTACATTTGTACTTCTAAACAATTTTTTGTCATTGGTATGAATGAATGTAATTTTTGAGTTCCTGGTATGGTTCTCACTTTTGATAAAATTGGATCTAAAAATTCTTTCTCATTTGAGTATTGTTCTTGTGTTGCAAAGCTAAAAGACATTTGAGTCAATTTTAAGGAACAGAAATCAAAAAGATCTTTTGGGGACAGAATTTGATTATCATATGGCCTAGGAAGACTTTCTTTTGATGCTTCCCTTTTGATGGTTCCTCCGACACCATCCAATGGTCCCTTACCATGGCTGGTAGCAAAAAAATGCCACTCAGTCTTAACTCCAAATTCTTCATGGTAGCGGCATAAATTTAAAAAGTTTTTGCAGTTTTTGTATTGATCTGCGCATCCGTCGGTAAAATAGATAATTCTGTTTTGTAGCTGAAAATTTGACTTAAGGTGATTTATTAAAACTTTCATGAATAGATGCACTGCAACAGTATCATGTGTATTACACTGAGATAATAGTTAGAGAGCTGTGATTTACTTTTTCTTGCTCTTTGTAATAATAAACCCATGGATGAAGAGTTGCTTGGCAATTATTCCAGTGAAATCCTTGAGCACAATCTTGGACTATAAAGGAATAGTTTTCGGAAAAGTCCCCAATCACCAAAAAATTGCCTTCATCCAGTTCATTTTTTCTTTTTTCTAAATACTTGGCTTGTTGTTTGGAAATGAATGAGAAATAAAGGTATCTAGGAAATCTTCTAAATTTTGAATAACACAGTCCAGCTGAGATCGATCTGTTGTTGTCCACTGTTTGTACTGGATTTCACCAATACCTTTTTCTTTGTAACATGTAAGAAGAGTTTCCTTTAGCGAATCAGGTCAAGGGCATTGATCACACACCTAAATGAAATAGCAAGAAGGTTGACTTTTGTCACAAATAATTTTGGCTAAAGCACAGTGGTAACTACTCATGGAGTTTCTTCCTCACTGGTAATTTGTGCCATTCTAGAACCTGTCATCATTAACTTCACATTCTGATGAATTGTGCAGATGCACACACTATGTGTCCCACTTGCTCCTGCCAAAACACATTCTTTCGGGTGTAGCATCGCAAATTTCGAAAATCCTATAGAGAGAGCTGGAAACTTAAACTTAAATTGTTGATATGCTTCTTTTAGATTACATAAAACTAACCTCTTTTGATATTTTTTTCGTTCACCATTTTCTTTTATTGTTACGCAGTCTTTTTTGCCTGCCATTTGTCTACTTATTTCATCATTTCTAAAAAACCCTTTAACAGTGTTAGTTACTTCCAGTGGCAATTCCTTCCCCATCTTTGGATTTGGTGATGACAATACTCCCTTTTCTTTTGCAAGCTGCTGAGCCTGAACAGCCATTCTTTGTGAACAGTTAAATTCTTGAGTTAGTTTTCTTACACTCATTAATGGTGCAAAAACAGTTAGAATCATAATTTGGTCATGTTTATCTGAGTTTTGATATTTATCTTTTAATGTTTGGACAACTACTTCTGGCTCAGACAGTTTGTCTACATTTGATGGACCTGGCTCTTGAGGAATTTCACCTACCATATCTAAGTGTCTTCTTACTGAACTTTGTATTTTGGCCATTTTTGTTGGGAGGTATGCTTCATTTCTTTGAATCTTGCGCTTGACAATCAGACTTTCCCCAATCATGGCTATTGTCTCATTCATTGCTGACAATTCAGCCTCCTTGTCAACAAAAACATCATCTGATGACATGGTTTCCATAGTAGTATCAGATGAGCTTGATGATAATATTTCTGGTTCTGCTATATTTTGAACTTGTAAAATAGGTAAGGAAAATTTTTTTTTGTATGATGAACATAACTTTTGGCCTGGCTTCAAATGATTTGGAAATTTTTCTATCAGTGATTGTGAAGCAGGCCGAAGATCAGAAGATTTTAATTTATTGTGGGAATTGAATGGATCACAACAATATTTTGATGACATTTTATCAGCATATAATCAAAACCTGAACAAACACAAATTTACATGATTAAATATACAAATTATATAGGTACTATGATGAAAATTATTGTTCTTCTAGAGCAGCAAATACCTTAATATTTGCAAAAATCTTAATACATAGTTTATTTATCAAACCATGAATGTAGGTATATTTATACAGGAATACCTCAGATAAGACGGTTTCAAACAGGATGGATTTCGCAATAGGACGAATTGAATATTATAATATAAAATTAATTATTTAATGTAATATTTAAGATATTTATAAAAGGAATGTCAGTGCGACGATATATTAAGTTTCAAACAACCCACGTGCGGTCTATTCTACGGTATTTGTATCAGTACGAGTCAGTATTGTACCGACCACAGTGAAGTGCAGACGTGTCAATATTTTCGCTGCATAAATACAACCCCTATACTGTATTTATAAACAAATTTAATCATGACCGCTAAAAGGAAAACTCTGAGTGTCAACGAGTCTAATAAACGCAAATGGCTAACATTAGAAGAGAAGCTCTCTATTATAAAGAGTCATGAAGATGGTGCTTCATTTGCAAAAATCAGTCGTGAGAAAGAAATGAATGAATCATCGGTATGCAAAATTGTTAAGAAAAAAGATCAACTTAAAGAGCATGGCATCGCTACCGCAGATTACCGTATATGGCAAAATCATTAACAAGAGCCAGAAACTCTATAATGGTTAATATGGAACGGCTCTTATCAATATGGATTGAAGACTGTAAACAGAATAAAATTCCATTAAGTCAAAGAGAAATTCAAACAAAAGCTGTGAGTCTTTATAATGACTTGAAAGAAGTTGGAGAAACAGAGAATGAAATTGAAGGGGAGACTTCCAAAGTCTTTTCAGCTAGTTGTGGTTGGTTTTTCCGATACAAAAATCGCACAGGCCTTCACAGTGTACGCATTATAGGTGAAAGTGCTAGTGCAGATACAGAAGCTGCCATGAAATTTCCTCAAGAATTTAAAGAATTTATAGAAGAAAATGGCTACACAGACGATCAAATATTTAATGCAGACGAAACTGGTTTGTTTTGGAAGAAACTGCCATCGAGATCTTTTATAGCCGAGAAAGAAAAATCATTTGCTGGCTACAAAGTGTCAAAAGACCGACTAACACTTTTGTTAGGAGGCAATGCGTCTGGGAACTTTAAATTAAAGCCGATGCTCATATACTGGGCAGAAAAACCAAGGGCCCTAAAGGGTTATTCAAAGAGCACCCTACCAGTTTTGTGGCGTGCAAACAAGAAGGCATGGGTAACCAAAAGTTTGTTTGAAGATTGGTACACAAATTATTTTTGTCCAGCAGTTGAGCGCTATTGCAATGAAAATGAAATTGAATTTAAGATTTTGTTGGTGTTACACAATGCACCAGATCATCCCACTGGACTTTCAGATTTGAATGAAAATGTAAAAAATATATTTTCTACCTCCAAACACTACATCATTACTCCAACCAATGGATCAAGGCATCATCGCTACTTTCAAGGCTTACTATTTGAGGCGCACTTTTTCACAAGCCATAAAAGCCACCACAGGTGAAAATGCATCATCTTTGACAAGTTTTTGGAAAAATTATAACATCAGAAATGTTATAGAAAACATCAATCAAGCGTGGCTTGAAGTCACTGCGAGTAATATGCGAGCAGTGTGGAAAAATATTCTACCACATTGTGCAACTGATTTTCGTGGTTTCGAAAATCACATTGCAGGAGTTGCAACTGACATTGTTAGCATTGGGAAGGATCTTGGATTCGAAAATGTTGATGCACAAATGTTATTGAGTGCATTGAATCGCATTCGAAAGATCTAGACAATGAAACTCTAATCAATCTAGAACAACAATGAGTTTATGAAGAAGAAGAAGCGAAAGAGGAAGATGCAGAAGCAGAAGACGTTCCTACAAAAGAATTTTCAACTGGTGATCTTGCAAAAATTCTGCAAACAGTCGACACTCTTGCTGATCAGATTATGGAAGGTGATCCAAACATTGAACGTAGCATTAGAGTTCAACAGTCTATAGATGATGCTATTCGATGCTATAAAGATATGTTTGAAGAGAAGTCAAAATCTGCGCAGACAACACTTCTAAAATATTTTACTAAAAAATAACTTATCTTATGTCTTCAATAAAACCTTTCAAAATATTTTTTAATTTCTTTTTGTGGAATGTTCAAGTAAAATCTTTTTAAATATTTAGAAAAAAATATCTTATGTCTTTTGTAGCTAGTGTACAGTATACGGAATATAAACGGAATATAATAATCTTTATTTTTATAAACTTTGTTTACTTTTATACAGTTAAAACCTTTAAGTTCATTCTTATTGTTTTATTTCACATTTAAACATGTTAAATCATTATAATTATTGAAAATAATCATACAAAAAACGTAATTTAAAATGTCTTGGAATGACCTACAGTATTTCCCATTAAAACATGCCTCGAACAGGGCGGTTTCAAACAGTGTGGCATGTCGGCGGAATGAATTAACCGTCTTATCCGAGGTATTCCTGTACATATATACATATGAGGGGTCCCGCATCTTACAGTACGGTACCTAAGTGCCAAAATTAAAATTTGCCAGAAATTGCCTCCAAAGTTCAGCAATATTCTCGCAATAGTATCTCTGTTATTAATTGAACTAGAACGTTCATTTTTGGCTAAATTAGAGTTCTAAGTATGCTAATGAAGATGTTGATGAGTTTTTTAAATAGATTTTCATATTTTATATATATTTTTTTAAATTTTTTGATTTTCTTATTATGCCGAACTTTGGGTGAACTTTTGGCTGGCGATAGAGGTGAAAAAAGTAGTTCGCTTCATAAGGTTTTCAACCATATTTCTAGTGTCGTAAGGTCATTATAACCCAAACCACGCGATAGAGGAAGGGTGAAAATAGTGATATCCATCAAAAACACGTTTTTGCCTGTGGTGGTGCTTAGGTATCTTAAGACGCGTGACCCCTCATATATATATATATATATATATATATATATATATATATATATATATATATATATATATATATATATATACCCTCGATTAGGTACTCCGGCTTGCCGGGCCGAGGGGGCTCGTACACCTCGTGTGTTGTTGGGGTTTCCTCAACTCCTCGTGGGGTGTGGGCGAAGAGTTACCTAGTTGGTTCCCCCCCCCTTTCTTTTAGCTCCCCTTTTTTTTCCGTTTCAACCGGAATTTATTCTCTTGACTCGGTCTTGTGCCTCTGTCAATTGTAGTATTCCCCCCCCCCCCCCTGTTTCTATTTTGCAGTCTTGGGGGTCATCGGGTGCACCCGCTAGGGGGCATAGCTCCATGGCTGAGCTGTGCTCCGGGGATGGTCTGGGTGCCCAGACCGCTACTGCGTCTGGATTGGGTCTTTGCTGGGCCCTTAACGGACAAATCTCCGTAGTGCCAATCTGCTGTTTTTAAAACGACAGTCTGGTTGGGGGGCGGGCTACCTGGGACATTGGGCCTGCGCCTTGAAGGATGCAGCGGCGGATGGTGCATTGCCTTGGGTCCGAGGCTGTCTTTTTTGTAAAGCTATTGTTTATGGGTTCAATTTCAAAACTTAAATCCCCTCTTGTTGACAACGCTGGCCCGCCCTTGGATTTGGATAAGACTTCTACTTCTGGTCGTTCAGTGGCCTCTGCCTCCACTGGATTGACCTTCAAGCCGTATGCTAGCCCTGTTCAAAAATCAACTTTTTCTTATTTTCATAGGTTTCTGTACTTTTTCCCATGCTCTTTGACCTGAAAAGGCCGAAAATCACAACCATTTTGACCTAGGTTGTTGGGAAGCATTGCCGCATGGAGCTTTAAGTTTTCTGCCTTGAAATCAGCCAAAAGCACCAGTTCCGGGGTCCCTTGAATCATGTTTTGCACTATAACTTTTTATCTAAACAAGATAGAGCAACAAAATAGGCACCAAATTAAAGTGTTTTTAATCCTCTTTCTAACTTATACAATTATGATAGTCTTGGAACAAGAAATGGCACATTGGTACATACAAAGATTTCAGAAATATCACAAAATTCGTTTTCTCACACTCAAGGCAGACAAGGCGCCTTATTCATGACACAAATTTGAGATTAACATTTTGTCACAAGTCTAATCGATCAAGAAGTGAAAGCATTACATGATGATTAATTTCATAATGACATTTACACAGTCAGTTGTTGAGAGTTTGTTTCTTGAAGCTGTCAAAGCGGCGTCTGTTGAACTCCACAGCTTGAAGGAGATAGTCCCTTTGCTTGGCATCTGTTGTTATGACATTTGCAAAGTCGCTCATCATCTTGACACCACGTTCAGCAATGTCATTCCAGAAGCCACTCGGATCCAATGTTCAGTGTGTCCAGCAGGAAATGTGATTCTGGGCCAATGAGATCAACCAGGGTGGTCTTAGCTGTGACTCTCTGGAATAGAGGCTTTCCTGTTCTGAAGCTGTCTGGCTTCTCAGTGGCATGTAACTGGGCAGCAATGTCGTGCTTCAATGTGTCACTCAATCTACTGCTGAACAGGGCAAATGGCACGACTTCCTGCGTCAGGTACCATTTGTGGTTTTCTATCTTATTAAGTACTGCATCAGCAAGCTCTGGGTCAGTTTTCTTGTACTTCAACATGTCCTGGATTAGACTTAGATCATTCACGGGAGCATCTGCAGCAGACATTGACATCATCCATACAGGAGTGTAGAACAGCGCAAGGAAGGTGTTGAGTCTTTCAAGCTTTGATACAGTGTCTTCGTCATACTCAAGTTGATCTGCAAACATCAGCATTTTCATGGAGTACAGGTTTCTGGCCATCCATCTGGCCTGATGAATGGCGCCTGGTCGACTCCAGTGAATACCTCGAGGAGGCGTTCCTCCAAGAACAATGACTGTCAGTTCAGCCATTTCCCTGTAGTTGGCTCTTGGAAGCCTTTCTGCTGTTAGAATGTCTTGGAGTATTTCTTCACTGTTCTTCTTCTTTTCCTTCAGCCATTTGCTGTTGATAGCCAGCATCTTTGGGTTTTCCTTGGACAAGTCCGTCCAAACATCCTTCAGATGCTCAAACCAGGGATTATCTGGCCCCTTCACCTTCCCAAACAGCTTCTCCCAAACTGCTCCTACTAGGATTTCCAGGATGTGATGTCGACAGGCCAGATAACACCTTTTTGTTCAGCATTTTCTCTAGCAGTTTGGCAGCTCCTCTGTGAACTCCACTGTTACTGGATGTAGTGTCAAAAACAAGGGCAGTAACATTATCCGTAAGTTCCCATGTTTCCAGTAAATCCATTGAAGCCTCAGCCTGAGCTGTGCCAGAAGAATTGTCGATGATAGGTACTCCCAATAACTTTCCTTCAGTGTATGAAGGTGGACCAGACACTAGCACAGCTAAAGTCTCTGAGGTACTTCCAAGTTCACTGCTCAAGACATCTTTGAGCAACTTTCCATCCCAGTGTAAGGCAGCGTACTGTGGGGGTTTTTCACAAAACTTGGACATGTGACTCTGGCTGATATTATACCTGGACAGCATTCTGTTGCGATGTGTTGTTGAGGTTGAGATGACGAAGTTATCCAGATCAGCCCCTCCAGCTTTCAAGGTGGCAGAAACCATGGCAGTAACTTGATTGTCTGATAAACCAAGACGATCAGCTGTATTGCAGATGACATCACATTCCATGACCTTCCTTGGAAACGTCAAAGTCACACTAGTCACAGTGTCTTGATGGTGAGAACATCCAGGACGAGGCTGATGGTAATCCATGTCCTCTGTGTTAGCGTCATTGTCAGTTGAGTCACCCCAGGTAATGTCATCCACATGAACAACTGCCTCTTGTTCTGCTGCAGCTGTAAAATAGTACAACATGTTAAGACAGTAATTGTTAAGTACATGCTAAATATCGCAATGGATATGCTGCAGTCTTTCATTCCTCGCTGCTTGCTGCAGGGATCTTGTCTCAAAAATCTTGTCATGACCAGACATATGACCTTTCCTCTCAGTCTTTTGGTCTTCGTAGAACCTGATATCCTCATCTTTCTTCTCTCTGGATAACAGTCTGTTGTTCTGTATTTCCTGGATTGCATCTGGAGCTCCTATATCGAACAGGCTGTCTAATTCCAGCACAAATGCTCCTCTTTTTCCTCCAGGGTTACTTGCTCTTCCTTTGCTTTTCACCAGAGCACGATGTTTCTCATGTAGTTTCATGAAGAGCTTCATTGCGTTGTACTTGGTCATTGTCTTGATCCTAGCCATCTGCCAGAATGGGATGATAGATTCAACTGTTTCATATGCAAGGTCTTGAACCATGGGCCTCCCTGCATTTTCCGGTAAATTCTGAAGATTAAGGAAATACTGGAACGCCTGTCTGTTGGTGGGAAGCTGGGAACCACTGATAAAAGCTGAAGGGTATCCAACCAGGAAAGTTTCAGTGAGAGATCCGGTAGATGGCCCAGTTGACACCTGCCTGTGGACAGTACGTGGAGGTTCTGAGATATCAACTGTGCACCCACGGAGCTCCCTCAGCTCCTTGCTTAATGCCATTGTGAAGTTGTAACTTGTAGATGGTTTTCTAGATTCTGATTGAGTTTCTGTTGTTTCCTGAAAAATGATAGATAATTATTATTATTATTATTATTATTATTATTATTATTATTATTAATTATTATTTATTTATTATTATTATTATTATTATTATTTATTAATTTTATGCTCTTTCATTTGATACCTAATTTGTTGCTCTATCTTGTTTAGATCAAAAGTTAAAGTGCAAAACATAATTCAAGGGACCCGGGAATTGGCGCTTTGGCCGATTTCAAGGCAGAAAATTTAAAGCTCCATGCGGCAATGCTTCCCAACATCCTAGGTCAAAATAGTTGTGATTTTCGGCTTTTTCAGGTCAAAAAGCATGGGAAAATGTACAGAAACCTATGAAAATAAGAAAAAGTTGATTTTTGAACAGGCCTACCGTATGGCCCCCTCTCGTCCTCTGCGGCATCTGGCTCTCGTGGCCAGACTCGTGGTGGCCGTAGGGTGGGGTCTTCGCGGCCCTCGTTCTCTCGCCCACTCTCAGTTACCGTTACACATGGACCTGTCCCTGCTGTCAATTTCTGTCCAGTGGACAGGTTCCTTGTTCTCCGCCCTTCCGCTGGCTCCCTTCCGGGCAACTTGGAACGGATGTTTCAGCGTCTTAAGACGGTGGGAGTTCCCTGTCATTATGATATCCACCCTCTGAAGGATGGGTCTCTTCTTTTGAAGTCCCGTTCTTCGGTGGTGACTGAGTCCCTTCTACAGTTGCAGGATGTTTTGGGTTGCGGAGTTTCTGTGACTCCCCATCCGAAATTGAATAGCTGTCAGGGCACCATTTTGCCCATCTGCTGTCAATCCCGGTTGGCGAGTTGCAGGAGGATCTTGCCTCTCAGGGGGTGATGAAGGTCTTCCGCTTTTCGTTGTGCCGGGATGGTGCTCTGACCCCGTCCGCTCGTCTGCTCCTGACCTTTGACTCCCTTGTGCCTCTGGCCCAGGTGTTCTGGGGCATGGGTGATCGCCGGTCATGTGAGTTTTCGGTGCGACCGTATGTGCCTGACCCGGTTCGCTGCTTTGGCTGCAACCGGTTCGGCCATGTTAGCTCTGCTTGCCGCCGTGAAGGTAAGCTGTGTGTCCGCTGCGGTGGGCCTGCGCACCCTACCCCGTGCACGAACTCCCCGCTGTGCTCGAACTGCTCGGGGGCCCACCCTTCCTCCTTTTGGGACTGCCCCATTTTCAAGTTTGAATTCGAGGTGCGGTCCTTAAGGACTACCGAATTCCTTAGTGCGCGGGAGGCGCGTGATAGGTTCCGTGACCAGGAGCCACGGCGGGGGTTGTCCTATGCTGCGGCCCTTGGCTCTGGCGGGTCCTCTGGACCCTCCCGTGCTACCCCGGCGCCTACCGGAGTGGTGCCCCCCCCTGGAAGTTCCGGGGGTTGGTGGTCCTCCTGGCGCCGCGGGACCTTCTTGTCTCTCTGCCTCACTTTTGGACATCCCATCTGATTCCCTGCCTACAGGTGCCCCTTCTCCCTCTCCAGCCTTGGGGTCTGGATCTTTGCCTACTCATCTCAGGTGGGGAAGGTGCTGCCCCGAAGGGGAGGAGGAAGCATCGCCGTGGTCGGAGTTGAAGTCCTCCAGACCCGATCATGACCACTGCTCGCCCTGCTTCCCTTTCCTCACCGGAAGGGAAGCGGCGCGCCGCTCCTGGTCCGCTCGGGACTCCCCCTCCTATACGGAGGGCTGGTGAGGTGTCGCCTCTTGGTGCCCCGACTAGTGTCCGGGTGTCGGTTGAGGTACACCGCCCCATGACACCCTCGATTACTGACTCGGTTCCTATGGTGGACCCAGTCGAGAGGAGCCTGGCCCTTCTTCATGGAGTCTCTCTCCCTTCGGCTCCTGCTGAGAGTGGTCAGGTTTCTCTCCTGGATCTACCTCTCCCACCTGTGGTGGACCTTTCCTCCCTTCCCCGTCAGCACTTGTCTGGTGTGACGAGCCCTAGAGCATCTGGTTCTCCCTGGCCCCCCTCTGGTGGGGAGTTGGGGGTTTCAGCTGGGCCCGTCTCATCATCTCCCCCTCAAGGGAGCCCCCCTCTGAACTCCCTGTTCCACTTTCTACCTCTCGTTCTACTACCGGTGAAGCAGCTGCGGGGTCGGTGGCCCCTACCCCCCCATTCGGGGTGAGTCGGGGAAGCCGATTCCGTGCCTGGTTACGGACCATGGAGTTTGCTGCTCAGCTTGGTCCGTGGCTATTTCTCTGCCTTCTCTGCTTTTTATAATGCCACTTCCCCTTACAGTTCCATTTTACATTGAAACTGTAGGGGGCTTTTAGCTAACTGGGAGAACCTTGCCTCCCTGCTGGAGAGCGAGCGGCCTTCCTGTGTTTGTCTCCAGGAGACTATCCTGGCTGTGCATGGGCTCCCTCGTCTCTCTGGCTATGTTGGCTTCCCTTGCACCCCGGATGAGCACACACGCTGGCGGGGTGCAGCGATTTATGTACACCATTCATTACCCTCGCGAGGTGTGCCTCTTCGTACTTCCTTGCAGGCTGTGGCTGTGCGGCTCTTTTTAGATCGCCAGTACACTGCCTGCTCGATTTATATTCCTCCTCATGACCCTCCTTCTCGCGACGCGGTTCGCGAGTTGGTGTTGCAACTGCCTCGACCGTTTCTCCTCCTCGGGGACTTTAACAGTCGCGACCCGGCTTGGGGAGATGTCCGGTCGACTAATGTTGCTGATATGTTGCTCTCCTTAATGGAGGACCTTTCCTTCGCGTGCCTCAACTCCGGCGAACCTACCTACTTCCACGAACACACAGGTTCATCTACCTGTATTGATCTCTCCTTGGTGTCCCTCGATGCCTTACTCGATTTTTCGTGGAAGGTGTTGGGGGACTCTTATGGCAGTGATCATTATCCAGTCTGTCTTGAGCCGGTCGGACCGCAGCCGGGCGTCTCGTCTCGACCGAGGTGGTGCCTTGCGCGGGCTGACTGGCCATCTTTCAGAGCTCGTTCCGTCATTGTCCGTTCAGTATTGAGCTTTGGCTCTGTGGATGAGAGCTTGGAGTTCTTCGAGCGGGTGGTGATGAGCGTCGCGGAGGACTGTATTCCTCGATCTTCCGGTAACCCGCGGACGCGTAGCGTCCCGTGGTGGAATCCAGCATGTCACTAGGCGGTGTGCGAGAGGAAGAGGGCAACGCGCTGCTTCCACCGCACCCGGCGTGCGGACCACTTGATTGAGATGGGGCGGGCGAAGGCTTTCGCCCGCCGGACTCTCAAGTTGGCCCGTTGGGCCTCTTGGCCTGCTTTTATGTCCGGCATTTCCTCATCTACCCCTTCTGCTGCTGTGTGGTGGAAGGTACGTAGTATCGAGGGGAAGCCGGTCCCTGCTAGTTGCCCTGTCCTTCGGGACGTGGATGGCTTCCTTTCTGATCCTGCTGCTGTGACCGATCGGCTGGCCGGTGCTTTTGCTGCGGTTTCCCGTTCGCCTTCAGCTGCGGATCGCCCTTTATCGGAGGTCACGTTCCCGCCCCCTGGGAACGAGCCCTATAACCATCTCTTTATGATGCAGGAACTTCGGGCTGCCTTGGCAACCCGTCGTTCTTCCGCCCCTGGCCCTGATGACATTCCGTATGACTTTATTTGGAATCTGCACCCGGTGGCCCTGCACTTCTTGCTGGATCTTTTCAACCGGGTGTGGGTTGAGGGGTCGTTCCCTTCCCGTTGGAGGGAGGCGATTGTGGTCCTGATACCTAAGCCGGGGAAGGATCCGGCGGAGGTGGCAGGCTATCGGCCTATTGCCTTGATGAGCTGCTTATGCAAGCTCCTTGAAAAGATGGTGGCCGTCCAACTTTCCTTTACACTGGAGTCGCTTGGGTTATACCCCCGACCCAGTATGGCTTTCGTCGATTTTGGGGTACTCTGGACCCCCTTCTCCTCCTTGGCCATGATGTACGGGAGGCATTTTCCCGCCATAATCTTGTTCTGGCTGTCTTTTTCGACGTCCAAAAGGCCTATGACACGACCCATTGGGGAGTTGTCATGGACCGTTTGAAGTCTCTTGGTTTTGTGGGCTTTTTGCCCACGTTTCTCCGCAACTTCTGCCGTCGCACTTTCCGCGTCCGTAATGGGGTGGCCCTATCTGACCTGTATGTTCAGGAGGATGGGGTGCCCCAGAGGTGTGTTTTGAGCATCTCCTGCTTCAATCTGGTTATGTCTGCGCTACCGGGAGCTCTTCCGCCCTCGGTGCGCTGTTCCATCTACGCAGATGATCTGGCTGTCTATGCCGCGGGGACGAGTCCCCCCCTCGTGGAGAGGCAAGTCCAACTCGCGGTCAATCGGGTTGAACGCTGGGTGTCGTTGGTGGGCCTTACGCTGTCTTCCCTGAAGACCGTGTGTGGCCTTCCTTCTGTCGAGGAGATGGGGATCCGGCGCCATCCCAGCCTTTAACCTTACACTCGGGGGTCAGCCTCTGGCCCTCGTTCCATCAGTACGCTTCTTGGGTATGGTTTTCGACAGCCGTTTGAGCTGGGTTCCCCACCTTCGCCGGCTGCGCGAGTCCGCGAGACATACCCTGGATTTGCTGGGACACCTGTCGCATATTACATGGGGCGCGGATAGGCGGACACTCCTCCGTTTGTACGTGTCCCTGGTACAGTCCAAATTAGACTATGGGAGTGTGGTGTATGGCTCCGCCTCCCACACGGACCTTCAGATACTGGATCCGGTCCTCTCTAGAGGACTGCGCATGTCATCTGGCGCCTTCCTCTCCTCTCTGGTTGATAGTCTGCAGGTTGAGTGCGACATCCCTCCCTTGGAGGATCGGAGGTCGTTCCTCATTGCTAAGCACTATCTCCGGATCCTCCATCTTCCCACCTCTCCTCTGTTCCAGGTGGTTGAGAGGGCATTCTGCTGGGATGGGGGTTGGTATTTCACTGACACGGTGACCTCCCTCCTTGATGGTATGGGCACTCCTCCATCCGTTATACCGGTCTCTTTCATGGGTGTTGCACCTTGGGAGAGCACCCCTGTTGCGTGCTGTAGGGCGTTGCGCCCCATTCGCAGGGCTGATTCTGACTCTGCCTTACTTCGGTCTCTGTTCCTTCTGCATGTGTTGCGGTCTTCACAGATGGCTCGAGGTCGTCGGGGGGCGTTGTGGCCGCGGCTGTTCCCCAGTCATTTGCCCTTGCTCCCCAATGTACCCGTCTCCCTGATGAGGCTTCCATTTTCACGGCGGAGCTCTATGCCATTCTGAGCGCTCTGGAGGTGGTGCAGGAGCATCCGGATGGGTCGTTTGTCATCTATTCGGATTCCCGCAGTGCCCTGGATGGCCTGGAGTGTTTTGACCCTGTCCACCCACTGGTCCGACGAATCCAGCTACTGTGCCATATCCTTGTCACTTCTGGTGGCAAGGAGGTGGTATTTTGCTGGGTTCCTGCACATGTTAACGTGGCTGGAAATGTGGCTGCCGATCGAGCTGCCTGTTCCGCGTGCCGACTAAAGGTTTCATCCGTGTCCCTTCCCTTTTCTGATTATATCCCTGGCTTCCATAGGTTTTTGCGCTCCCGGTGGCAGAGTCACTGGGATGGCGCTACAAATAACAAACTCTGCAAGATTAAACCCAAATTGGGATGTTGGGCCTCTTCCTTCCATCGGTTGTGCCATGAGGAGGTGGCTTTGGCCTGCCTCTGTATTGGCCACACCCACCTGACACATGGCTATTTGATGGCCGGGGATCGGGTGCCCCGATGTCCCGATTGTAACATCTTACAATTGCCCACCTGCTGGTGGAGTGTCCGCGTTACTCTGTGCTGCGCGCAGAGTATTTTCCCTTTTTGGAGAGCGTCGGGCCTTGTGATAGGCTTGGCGCTATTCTATCGGAAGGTCCCTACTTTTCGGTAACCGGGTTGTTCTCCTTCCTCCTTCGCTCCCGACTTCTTTACCGGTTGTGACTGATATTTTTTCTCCCCCCACCTCCTCCCCGTCTTTTGTTCACTTCCGTTCGCTGTTTCATAGTCTTCGTCCTGTGTTCGCTCTGCTATCCACCTTTCTTTTGGTGGCCATGAGCGGTTATACTTTGAAACAAAAAAAAAAATATATATATATATATATATATATATATATATATATAACTATTTGTGAAGTGATCTTAAATAAAATGCTCAAAATTTTCAACATGCACAATTTCAAATGCTTGTGGAAAGCAAACCCATGGAGATCCCACTCCAATTTTTTGCTTGAATATGCTTCATCTAAAGGTCTTTACTTATGCCAATTTTCATGACCTTGAATTTTGAACTCTGACCTGAGGTCAAGGTCAAAGGTAAAATATAAGTGCAACCTTTTTTTAACAATGTACACACACTGTGTATAAAATTAAAGTTATTCTGCTGTCTTTTCTGAGCATTTTGACAACAAAATCATTAAAATCCATCCATTAGATCCTGAGTTATGACTTTTCAAAATCATGAGGTTACGCTGCTGACCCCAAATTTGGGGGGGTCATTACTCCCAAACTATTTGACCCAAGTGGCTAAAATTTGGTCACACTTCATTACTTTTACTCATCATACCCAATTACCACACCAAAAATCATTAAAATCAGTGAGATGACCTGACATAATGTGTGTACACTTGACATGGAATGCCTCTTCCACTAAGATATAATCCATCCTTACTGTAAAGCTCGCTCCTTTCATAAAAATTATCCCACAAATCTATGAACTCAATGTTAGGTTTACGAAATTGCTTTTTTATAGTAGTATTTGATGTGATTTACTCAAATCTTATATTTACTTAATGCACAATTGAGATGAAACATCATGATTTTCAACTGAATAAAATGGGTTTATTTACACAGCAAATGAATATCAGATTTGAATAAATCACATCAAATACTACTAGAAAAATGCATTTTGGTATGATTTTGCAGGTGATGACATCTAAAGATTTACCCATTTTAATTTTCAATATGAAGTCAATATGTTTATAGGTTAAGAAAGTAAATTTTTATGGACTTTTTAATAACTCATAATTTTACATAATGTAAGAAATACTTTAATTTAAAAACATTTATAAACCTCTAAGCACTGCTAAGAAAATTTTAGATCACTACCATCATAACGAAACATATATCAATCGATAGAACAGAAAAAATGGTGCAAGTAGCTATGTATCATTTTGAAAATATTAGAAAATAACAAAGTTATGACACCATGAAGATGTTACTAGGCCTATCCTAGCTTCCACCATTTGGATCTTTTCCATTTCATGTACTGTTTCCAATTTTGTTGAAAATAAGATATTTAATGTAGGTCAACTGAATGCCCAGTTAGGTCAACTGTATGCCCTTGATGATTGGTTAGGTTAAGTTGTGATATTTTCGTTAGTTTTAATGAAAATATCAGAACTTAACGTAACCAATCATCAAGGGCGTACACCGTACAGTTGACCTAACTGGGCATTCAGTTAACCTACATTAAATATCTTATTTTCAACAAAATCAGAAACAGTACATGAAATGGAAAAGATCCAAATGGTGTAAGCTATGATAGGCCTAGTAACATCTTCATAGTGTCATAACTTTATTTTCTAATAATTTCAAAATGATACATAGCTGCTTGCACCATATTTTCTGTTCTATCTATTGATATATGTTTTGTTACTGTAGCATGTTTCATGGCAATGCGGGTGTCTTGTAAAGTTTTACCTTAACAAACCTACATAAATAAATAAATAAATATAAAGCCATATACAGTAAATCCTTGTCCAACGCATGTTTGTCCAGCATGTTTGTCCAGCATCTTACGTAATTTTGAGTTATGAGAAGCCCCCCCATTGACTGTAATTGATTCATCTTACGTAATTATTTCGAGTTGCGTAATAGCTGCGTAATTGCAAACGCAGTGCGTGACCACTCACTGGCAGGACGCCGGGTATTTCACATTATTTCATCGTTATTTTTACTGTGCATTATATAACTCTCTCCAATTTAAGTCTAAATTAATTTTTTATTATTAATTTTTAATATATATTTTCTTTTACAGATGGTGTTTCTTAATAATAATTATTAATTACCATTATAATTCTGTTTATATACACTGTTTTATAAAAAAATGTAATTATTTTATTATTTTCAATACTTTTTTGGGGTCCTGGAACGGATTACCCAATTTACATGTATTTTGGGGTTGGATTTACATAATTTTTGAGTTAAGTAACTCATCTCGGAATGGATTAATTACGTAAGTTGAGGGTTGGCTGTACACAGAAAAATAAATGCAAACAATTATTTGCCAAAAGTGGAAAATTTGATTATACACAGTCTGCCAAATACGCTCTAATACAGTAGTACTGTACTGTAGTGAACCCCATTTTTACAAACCTCTCTCACAATTTTTATTAGTTACGTTACTTCATTCAATTTCTCTCTATCTTTTATCATTCTCTTTACACTCATTTTTGCTGTACTTTATAAATGTGGGTAGCACATGACTGAGATGAGGCCATTTCACTTTTGAATAATGCAAGAGACCGGGGGATTAATTATACAATTAATTACACTTTACTGAACTTTATTTATTCCAAAAACACTTAGATAAACAGGGTAATGTGAGAGGGAAATTAGCGTTAACATTTAGCTGGAGAGAGACGAAATAATAATCTAAATTTACAAAAACATTGTAATACCAAAATAACACATTATTAGGCCAACAGCCATCCAATAACTGTCATTTTTGGGCATTCTGCTTTTCTCTGGACCCATTTCAGGCATTGCCAATTTGTATTTTTATATTTTTAATTTCACAAATGATTATTAATTTCTTATTTAACAAAACTTAATTGAACTTTATTAAATTCTTATAAACAAACATTTAATTCTTAATTAGACATTACTACACTTGCATCACCCCCTTGAAAATAAGTTTTACACTAAGAAAACTTATTAATATCTTTTAACAAATTTATCTATTTATTCAACAAATTTATTTATTTTGCAGTTTTTTTCTTTAACAATTTCAAAGTTGAATAGAGAAGAAATCATTAGAATGACAAATTCCACACCAGATATTTTGTATCATTTTATAAAAATTGAAAGAAACCCCTATAATTTTCACAAAATTTGCATAAAAATAACATTTCACACTAATAATCAATTTACAACCTGTAATGCATCTGTTATGTGAAAAATAACGGATAATTTTCTGAACACTGGTTACACAAATTTCGAGTTCACAATCTATTCCAGCGATTCCTCATCAAAGATCACTTTACATTTGAAATAATTATTTATATAGTTATACAGTTACTATCAGGAAAACATAAAAAGAACAAGAAAATGTTTATATAAAATACTGACCAGAGCGCACATACTATTTCATGAAACACAAAACAAATACACTATGGGCAATAATTGCACCCTTTCACTTAGAATTTCATTACATAATAATCAGTGTACCTTAATTTCTGGGCATTGCTTAGATAACAATCCTCAAGCTGACAACAGACTTCTTCAATTTTCAATTGCAGCTCTCCTGCTCACTTTGCTAGAATGCAAGGGGTTGCATCACCATGCAATACATCAGCATGCTTGAGGTTTCACTCTCTCTCCAAATTGGCGAAAAAAAAAAAATAAGATATGTCCAGTTCTAAGAGGATCAGGAGGTGGAAATATCTGAAAGTGGAACCATGCACCGGAATTGGACAGAATTTGCAATTCTAGAAGTCAATGAAGAAACTCGCCCTTCTCATCTCTACTTTTGTCGGTGAATGCTGCTCTTCCTACATCCAGCTGAGGGACTCTCTTACTGTCAATAATCAAATGATCACTTTGCCATAGGTGGTTTCACAATGAACCTACTGTATGTCTGTATAGACAGTAAAGCCTTAGACACTCATTTGAACTCTCATTGTTTGCCTACTGAGTGCTAAAACACATATTTAGTGAAGCATCGAGCAGCAAGACCAGGACTACTCAAAAAATACCAGTACAGTAGACCATCTGGGACTGAAACTGTCCTGCACCAAGTCGCTGCGCATTCAGTTTCATTTCACCTCACTCCTCTCTCTCTCTCTCTCATCTCTTCTCATTGGTGATCAATCACCTATTGGGTCAACTAAACTCAGTGGATGGAATTTGGATCCAACTTCGTTGCTTCCAAATCGAGCCCCTCCAAATTTTGACAAAAAAATATCAAAGTTTATACTGCTACTGATTATCACTTTTCATATTTAATTTACAAATTTACTTGACACTTCACTTCGAAACAAGAACTATAACTTGCTCTGGCCAAATTTACGGAAAAATATGACAAATCTCAAAATTTCACAAAAATTTTAATCATGCCTAGCTACCAATAGTCACTTATGGCAGTTACATCAGAGAAGATAATAAAAAAATGAAACGCAACAAAATACTGCACAGTAGAAATATAAAAGCGCCCCTTCATAGTAACCGTTATTATAATTTTTTTAAAAATATTATCCAAACTACCTTCAGAAATCACATCAATACATTTAAATACAAAAGACAAAAATGAAACCCAGAAACTTCATGTCATTAATTCTTGATAATCAATGAACCATCTTACACTTTGTGGGGAGCACACACAGATTACCACAAAAGTGTTACTGGCAATCTAAAAAGCTCCATTTCCAGTCAACACTCAAGCTAAAGTTTCAATTGCACGAGTAAACCCAAATTAAGTTTAAAAAATAACAGTTTTCCAAAACAATCATTAAATATAAAAAACTTAAATATTAATACCAAAAAAGTACTTTAATATATTAATTCTAACCTGCAATGCTAAATTTCAAGGAAGAAAACTCATAATTCACAAATTACATCTTAGAGACAACTCTCTCCTTCAACACAAAACCCAGTATGATTTGTAAATCACCAGAATTCCAGTAATTTATTGTTTTCAAGTAAAACTAAATACAAATTTACATTGTTATTCTAAATAAGAACAGATATTATGAACCCAAGACTACAGCACAACCTACTATGTAAACAAAAAATTAAAGCAAATCATTGCATAATGAAGAGTGTTCGCTTTGTGTTGTAAGCGAACCTCTATAAAATATACCTAACCAAACAAACTGCATTTACACCATGAAATAATTTTGTAATATTTTCTATGCAAATGCGTGAATGTAATAATGAAAAACATTTTTTATTATTTATACGCAAATTACAGTGTTAAACAAAAATACTCCTCACACTAAAATCCAATTTCAGAATAAAAATTTAACCAGCCTATCTGTACAAAATATCACTTGGAATTTTCATTAAAACTTGTGAAAACAAATTTAAAAAATTAGGCAACAAAAAGCCAGCTCACCTGTAAAATAAAAATGAATACAGGAATACCCCGCTTTACGATGCTTCGTTTTACGAAACCCCGGGTTTACGAAATTGTATTTGCGCTAAATAAAAAATTAAATGAAGAAATATAAAAGACAAAAATAAAATGCGTACATCGCACATACCACAATCTAATATTCTGCATTACAGCAGTGCTTAGTTAGCTCGATTTTAAGACAAAAATAATATGCTTACGTCGCGCATACCATACTGTACTGTACTCTATTACGTATTCTGCATTACAGCGGTGCCAAGTTAGCTCGCTTTTAGCTCACTTTGCACTGTGGCAACGCAGCTGTTGTCAGTTTATATGTGCGCTTTGACAAGAGAGTTTGTGCTTTATTCACTCTTGCGCACGCTAAGTGTTTCACTGATATTCTTTTCGTACATGGCAATTACAGTACCCATCATCAATTATGCCAAAACGAAAGAGTGATAGTAAAGACTGTGACGTTAATCAGAAGAAACGAATCCAAAAGCATGTCTACTGACGCATCTATTAATGAAAACTAAATTTGCATATGTAATGTTTTGTACTATTTCTTTGTTCATTGCTTACATTTTTATTGTATTTCTTTGTTCATTACTTTCGTTTGTATTATTTCTTTGTTCATTGCTTTCATTTCTATGTTAATAAACATTTTTTTCTGCAAAATTTGCTGTTTTATAACCTTTTTTTTTCAATTTTTTAAGAAAAAAACGTAACCCAAAATATAACATTATATGTATGGGAAATAATGCTCTGCTTTACGAACACCTGCTTTACGAACAGGCGCTAGGAACGGAATAATTCGTAAAGTGGGGTATTCCTGTATGTAAAAAAAATAAAAAACAGAAATTAATTTACCAAAAGAATTTATGAAAACAATCCCTATATTTTGATTGAACAAATTTTTTAGCTTACTTTGAGGTCTCACAATTTATATACGGCAAGCATATAAACTCAAGCAGTCTGAATTTAACTCAGTACAAATTAGTGTCTTTAACGATTATTTTTCAACTTTAAACCTAAAAGTACAATGATCTACCTTAAACTAGAAAGCGAACTTAAACTACAAAGCAATCCTTAAAAGTATACACATATGATGGTCATGTGTTGACTTGACATCCTTTATTTTAATAAATATAAACACCATTATCTGTCGAAGAACAATCTCAAAAACTGCCTACTAGATACTGGAAAATTTTGTTACTCACTTATTTAATTTCGTACAATGCTTTACTAATATATATATATAATTATATGTTTTTCTTTTATATATATATATATATACACATATTTTTATTACCTAGAAATATGTTACAATATAACAAAACACAAAGAAACACAACACAAAGAAAACCTTTGAAATAGACCGCATTAAATTGCATGTAACCATTTTATGACAACTAAAATAATTTACTGTCATATAAGTGTGAATTTTATTTACTAATTATTATTATCATTATCACAATCATTTCCAATGCCGAAAACATAAACACAAAATAGTCAGGCTGTATAAAGAGTAATAAAAGTTGAAGAAGAAAGAAATGAGTCATCAGGCAGCCATTTCAAATTTTAAATGTCTCTCTCTGACTGAATGAAACAAAATCTAAACGAAATGAACTGAACTGAGGAATGGATCTGTAGTAATGTCTAATTAAAAATTTAAATGTTTTGGTTATAAGAAATTAATAAAGAAGATAATAATATTTAATAAATGTAATTACGATAAATAATGGTTTGTTTATAAAATACGAGTTGGCAATGCCCTGAACACAAGCTAAAGGCTGGGTAGGAATGCCCGCGAGTCATCGGATGGCCTTGGGTTTAAAAAGGTGTCTTTTGGTGTTAAGATGTTTTGTGTGAATGTAGAATATTATTAGGCATCTCTCTCCAACTTAGAATGTTAACATTAAATTCCCCCCTTGCATTACCCCATTTAACTAAGTGTTTTTGGTATAAATAAAGTTAGTAAAATGTTAATAAGCGTATAATTACCCCCCCCCCCCCCCCCCCCCCGGTCTCCCTTGCATTGTTTGAATTATAATGGCTTTCCACTCGGTCATGTCTACCATATTTATAAAGTACAGTGAAAGCGAGTGGAATGAGTGAAAAGAGAATGAAGAAGGATAAAGAGAAATGAATAGAAAGTAAAGTAAATAATGAATAATTATGAAGGAATGGGCCCTTAAAGAAAGTAAACACTACAGATCAATGAGAAGAAAAAAAAAATGACTCTAAATTCAACTCCAATTTTTGACTCCACATTATAACAGCCTCGACAAGATGACTTGGAGAAATTTGAGTCAGAACAGATTGGAAATATTTTGACTGAAAATTACAAAAATGCACGCTATGAGACGAAATTTTGAAAATGATGGGCATCATCTTGAATTATAGAAGGGAATCAGAATTTGCTTGCAAATGAGGTACACAATGCATTTCACTGTTTAAAGTACCAAAACAGAATAGTTATTAATTTCATAAAGACTATAAAATGGATAGCAAAAATTTGACCAAAATACAGTATAAGGCGCATACTGAGGATGTGGGACTACCCTTATGTGAATGTAATAGGGACCACCATTTGCCACCAAAATATGTAGTGAACTCCATTTTTACAAACCTCTTTTACAATTTTTATTAGTTACGTTACTTCACTTCATTCAATTTCTCTCTATCTTTTATCATTCTCTTTACACTCATTTTCGCTGTACTTTATAAACGTGGGTAACACGTGACTGAGACGAGGCCATTTCACTTTTGAATATTGCAAGAGATGGGGGAATTAATTATACAATTAATTATGCTTTACTGACTTTTATTTATTCCAAAAACACTTTTAGATAAATGGGGTAATGCAAGGGAGAATTAGTGTTAACATTTAGCTGCTTTTCTTTAGACCCATTTCAGGCATTGCCAATTTGTATTTTTATATTTTTAATTTCACAAATGATTATTAATTTCTTATTTAACGAAACTTAATTGAACTTCATTAAATTCTTATAAACAAACATTTAATTCTTAATTAGACATTACTACAGTACATGTGCCAATGCACACACTAGTGTTTTCTCCTACACTCTCCAACACTCCTGCATCTCTCTCCCTCTTGCGTCACCTCTTGCATCACCCTTTGTCTCAGCCCCACAAATGCATTAAGTTCAGTGAAGTTGTGTTTGATTGTTTTTGTTGTACTTTGCCATTGTTTTTCTATTACCCTTAGACAGCAGTATGGCACCAAAACATAAAGCATCTGTAAGTGATAGTGAAGAGAAGAAAAGTTGTAAGGTTATGACCTTAGCTGAAAAAATAAGATTCTAGATAAGTTGTGTGGTGGTATGAGCATAACATCACTTGGCTGTGAGTATCACATGAATGAGTCTACCATACGCACGATCTGAAAGAGAAGAAAAGATAAGTGCTATTTTCATTTAATATATTTTTATTTATATGTAAATATCATTATGTTATAATTTTATTATGTTCTTATTTCATATACAATATAGGTAGGTAGGGAAATTCATTTATGTGTGAATAAAAAATCTACATATCTAAGTATCCCCATTTATCCCATAAGGTACGATATTAAGTTTGTCCAACGTGGATTTATCTAATGCACCATTCTTGAGGAATCTAACCTCTGCATTGGATGAGGGTTTACTGTATAAGCAATATATAAAAAAATTTTTTTTTGCAAAAATTTGCAAAGAACATTTACAAAAGCAATATTTAAAAATATCTACAAAAAATGGATTCAATGGTGATTATCCTCCATACTATATCCAGTATTGTGCAAGTTAACATGGCAGAAGAAAACAGAAACCCATGTATAAAATGTGCATTGCACTGCAACCTACATGCCTTAAGATGTGATGAATGCAAACTATGGATACACTACAATTGTAGTGAATTACCTATTTACTTCCTCCTTATCCTTCAAAATTCAAAAAGAAAATTCTCATGCTTTAAATGTGCTCATCAAATTTTTGATGACTATGATAGATACTTTGAAGAGCTTGAAGTAGAACTGGCAGTCTGAAGAAATTGTTATTGCCACTGCAGAGCTTTCTGAAAAAGTAAGAAACCCTCAGGATGAGACCCTAGAGAGAGGGAAACTGCAAGCAAGAAAGTCGCCAAAAGTGACAAAACAAGAAGACGACATTAAGACTTTCAACAAAGAGGATAACCCCAATGTACACAGTCACCAGAAAGCCAAAGGAGAAAAGAAGCCAGTATGCAAATAATATAGGAAAGGCTTGTGTGAATATGGACTTAAGGGAAGAGAATGCCCATTTGCTCACCTGCTACTCTGCAAAAAATTTATAAGTGATGGAAATGGCATTTCTGGATGTAGATCCAATGCAAGATGCCCCCATCTTCATCCTCAAATTTGCAAGAGCTCGTGGTGGGAAAGAAATTGCTTTAAAGAAAACTGCAATTTGGCCCACCTGAAGGGAACAATCTGAATGCAGCCACACCAAAATCACTGGAGAGAATATTAAGATAATTGGCCTGCTATCCACCAGCCCTATCTGGCCCAAGGGATGCAAGAAAACCCAAGATTAAGCACTGTTCCCCCATCCAGATCTTACACAGATGTAGCTGGTCCAGGTAAGCCTACTAGTGATGATAGTACAGCAAGCAACCATGAAACCCCATTGGGGTTTTATCACCTCAAAACAAATAAAAGACATTGAAGGCTCACTCAGTCTCCTTGTACAAAAGCAAATGAGACCCCAACAGGAACCCCATAAGTGCCTTGCATGTGGGAGGTGAAACAAATGACTCCACAAATGTATCAATAATTTACTTAAACATTCAGAGTCTTTACCCAAACTCAAGCCCATACCAAAGTACCTCACCTAAAGATCCTAGTAGAAAACACCACTAGCACAGTTATAGCCCACACAGAAACACACACACAACCCCATGATCATGAGTAGTGAAATTGCAATAAAGGATATACCACCCATAGATGCGACAGGGAAGGCTGTCTAAATGGTGGTGTCCTGATGTACATCCCTGAAAACATTCAGTGAACTGCTCACAGCATACTCAAATGGAGCCTGTGAACTCATAATCATCATGTTGAGTATAAATAAAGAAGACATATAATACTAGTGAATATCTATAACCCCCCTAGATAGCTCCCATTTAGAGCTCGCTGAAGCTCTGGAAAAAATCAGGCAATGCCTAGCTTATCATAGATTCACCAAGAGATTTAATCATTACAGGAGACTTCAATCTCTCAAACTGCGCCTGGAATCAATATGGTGGTATGAAATCAGGAACAAAAAGATCCAAATCAAAACACCTGGATGAGTTGATGGAAAAACTCCTCCTAGTACAGCATGTACACTACCCAACTAGAAAAAAAATATTCTAGATTTATTGCTGACATAATGCAACTATAATTGACCACATTCTTATAACACCAACTATACACTCTGACCACAATGTCATGCACATATTCACAAACTTGTCTCTCCATGAATGTAAGCAAGACCCATACCAAATGGATTTGCCATACTCTGATCTAAACCTGCACAAATCAGACTGGACATCAATAAATAACTGTCTGAGAAAAATAAACTGGGAAAATGAATTAGAAAACCTAGAACCAGAAGAATGCTGGAGTAGAATACAATACCTGCTATCATCAGCATTATACAAGCACACACCAAGGAAAAATGATATTGCAAAGAAGCACCTGACAAAAGAACTCAGACACAGAAGAACACTTATGAGAAAGAGAACAAAGCTATCTAAACAACTGACAAAGCAGTTGAGTGATAGAAGCAGGGGTGGATTAACTGTACTTGGGGCCTGAGGCTAATTTTATTTTGGGGGCCCTTTTCTATAGATTTTTATTAACAATACATGTACATGAATTATATGTACAGTGCTTAGACTACTTGAGAAACAAACTTAGAACCTTAACACAGTGTACTGTAGTTTGCTGTTTGCTAAAACAAAATGGTATTAAACAAACTTCACTTTAAGGACTATAAAACATAAAATAAAACAGGGAATTTGTCAGTTTTTGTACTCTGTCATATTTAATCAAAGAAGTTTGCAAAATCTTGAATTATATCATCGAAACTTAGTTGATTCAAAGGGGCCCCCTCAAGCATGGGGGCCTGTGGATTCAGCCTCAATTGCCTCATTGATAATCTGCCACTGGATACAAGATGTAGTAACATCCAGAAACAGAGTTGTTGTTAGAACTTAAAATAAAAGAGTTAACCATAAGAGAGAATATTGAAAATAAACACAAAGTTGTTGGCACCATAAAAGAAAATAGCAAATTCTTATTTAGCTATGCTAAATGCAAAGCAGTTAGCAAAACAAGTATTGGCCCATTGCTTGCTAAAGATGGAAATAACTCTTACATCTAATCCACAGGAAATGGCTAACATGCTACAATCTCGGTATGCTTTAAGCTGGAGTACCCCTGTCATAGCTAAGAAAATAAAAACTATAACATTTTTTGATAGAGAAAGAAATGACAAAGACAAACCATTATTGGAAGATACGGTATACAAATAATGACTGGAGATATACAACAGGCAATAGCAGAGCTACCAGGGAGTTCAGCCCCTGGTCCAGGTGGAATTGGAGCCAAGATTCTTAAGGAATGCAAACATACTTTATCTCTGTCTTTGCAAATCCTATGGAGATCTTCACTAGACACCAGTAGAATACCACCAATCATGAAACAAGCAAATATTACTCCATTCTACAAAGGTGGCAAAAGAAATGAAGCCAAGAACTATAGACTCATATCCTTAACTTCCCATATTATCAAAGTATTTGAGAAAATTTTGAAAAGCCACATTGTCAATTTTATAGAAAATTAACATCTCTTAGAAGACTCAAATGGTTTCAGACAAAAGAGATCCTGTCTTACTGAACTTATAGACCATTGCAACACAATCCTACAATATTTGGGAGAAAATCACAATGTTGATGTCATCTATCTAGACTTTGCAAAAGCTTCTGACAAGGTTGACCATGGAATATTATTCCATAAACTAAAAGAACTTGGAATTTGTGGAAAAATAGGAAAATGGATCCATGCCTTTCTCTCTGACAGAAAACAAATACCCTAACAGTTGTAAAGGGAGCAAAATCTACAGAAAAAGAGGTGCTCAGTGGAGTGCCCCAAGGTACAGTACTGAGACCAATGTTATTCATTATACAGTGGTGGCCAAAAAATTAGCAAACTTTTGTTTTTACTCTATTTTTTTAATTTGGTTCAGATGTACAATATATTTGACTCTAGTATTTTATTTTTTTACTTATACATTTATACACAAGACATTTAAAAATAAATTTTAATAGATTATAATATTACTAGTACTTCGTGAACCATCCTTTGGCTGATATTAATGACTTTACTCGATTTGGTATGGAATGAATAAGAGATCTGCATGATTTAGATATGTTGTCACTATGGTTCCACACACGAATTAATGTTTCTACAAGTTGTTGTTTATTTGTTATAGTCTCCTTCATCTCTTGCTTTAGAATTGCCCAAAGATTTTCAATTGGATTCATATCTGGACTGTTTCCTGGCCATGGAAGTGTTTGAATGCCATTGGCTTGCAAAAACTGCATCACTTGCTTACCTTTGTGGCATGGAGCTCCATCATGCATAAAAATAAGGTTTCCAATGCCCTCACTACCTTGCTTAATTGCCCATTCACGCAACTGAGGTAGAAGACGAGATTCTAGTATGACTTTGTATTGCCCTTGTCTCATGATGCCATCTACAATATGCAGTCAACCAGTGCCATAAATGGACATGATGCTCCATACCATGATCTGCGTTGGGTGTTTGACCTTTTGATGCACACACTCCTTCTTGAAAGCTTCTCCGGGTCATCTGCGAACATACTGAGACTCTTCGTCAGTGCACTGAATGATAGATTCGTCGCTGAAAATGACCTAGAACAAAACACAAAAAAACACTCTTTATACACATTTGCAATCTATTACTGGATGAATGGTTGCAAATAAAAAATATCAACTAACCTTTTCCCAATGTTGTTCACTCCATTCTTTGTATGTTTTAGCCCATTGCAACCATTTTTTTGACATTGCTGGTGTCAACTTTTGTTTTTTCCTTGGACATCGTGCTGGCATTCCTCCTTCATATAATCTACAACGGACAGTTTGAGCGCTCACACTCACTCCACAGTCCACCATGACCATTTTCAATTTGTGGCTTATAATTTTCCAGTTTTTCATTGACTCTCTCATCAATATGCTGTCATCTCGCACACTTGTGAAACATTTTCTGCCACTATTGCTTTTCTTTTTGGTTGACAGACTTTCACCATTCTTCAATTTTTGTTTTATTCTTGAGACCACAGATTCACTGACATCTAATTTTTTGGCAATTTCTCTGCTGGAGTAGTTTTCCTGACACAAAACTTCAATTTTTGCTTGCTTTTTAGATGGCTTTATTCTGACCAGAGGCGTAACTAGGGTTGATCGCGCCCAGGGCAAATCAATAAATGGCGCCCTTAAAACCAGTGTTCTTTAAAATTCTGGCTGAATTCTTATAATGGTACTCAAACTGGTTACTCATAATAATACCGCTAACAAAATATACTTTTAACCCTTAACTGGTCGCGCTGGCGCATGCAGTGCGCCAAACCGCCAAAAATTTGAAATATTTGGTGAATTTCGCTGAAATATATTTGCCGTTACAGGTACCCTCCTAGTCACTCACGAACTGTCACGTAGAGTGGTTGCCGTTGTCTGCTGCGTTTTCTGTGTCCGTTAGGAGCTCCGATTTCAAATTTTTTCGGGGACATAGCACTTTGTGCGCTGCACGCCCAGTTATGTAAGTAATCTTTAAGGGATTTTTTTTTCTTTTCTACACCTGTTTATATTCATGTTATTAGATTTATTTGTGAGTTTTGATTATTGTCTTTGTTTTGAATGAAGAGAAATACTATATTTGATAATTGCTTTTCAAAAATTATTTTTTTACCTGTAAATTTCATTTTTTATAGGGCTGAACAAATGGTGTGTGATGATCATATTGCTGCCACATTGGCAGAGTTATGTTATCAGAACAGGACATTGATGGAAGTGATGAGATTCTGAAGAGGATTCTAGTTGAAGAAGAACATGACTCTAACTCAGAGCAGGGCGGCCTCTTCAGATGATAATTCTAGCTCGAGTGAAGTAGATGAAGTCAATTGCTTTGTTGGAAAAGATGGAACAACAATTTGGAAGAAAACTCCTTTTAGAAGTAAGTTAGTAGAAACTCCCTCTACCAATATCGTGACCAAAATTAAGCCAAGATCAAAAGTAAGTGCTCAAAATGTGACAGATGAGTTGTCAGCTTTTCTAACTTCTTTGATGAAGGAATGATAGATACTACTGTAATTTGCACGAATTTGACCATTGAAAATAAACGTTCAACTCACGACTATTCCAGAGACAGAGATATAAAAAACACTACAAAAGGTGAAATACTGGCATTTATTGGACTTCTTTATCTTGCTGGTCTAAAGAAAGCAAATCACACAAATTTTCTTGAACTTTGGACTGATGATGTTACAGGCATAGAAATTTTTCGTGCTACAATGAGTTACAAAAGGTTTCTGTTTTTGCTCGCTTGTGTACGGTTTGATGACAAAAGGACAAGGCTTATAAGACAATGCATCATGATGCAGCCATCAACTCGCTAACAAGCAAACCAGAAATGATCATGGATTACAATATGACAAAAGGGGGAGTAGATACAGTAGACCAGATGTGTGGAACTTATTCAGTGTCGAGAAGAACACGAAGATGGCCCCTTGCACTGTTCTTTGCATTGCTAATGTAGCAGGAATCAATGCTCAAGTGTTATTCAATGCAACACATAGAGAGACTGACACAAATAAGAAGAAATTTCTTGAAAATGCTAGCAATGGGCTTACTAAGGAGTCATTTGAAGGAAAGAAAGAATATAAAAAGCCTTCCAGGAAATATTAGAGCAATACTTTCAAAACACGTAAGTCAGAAGAGGAGAACCAGCAATAAAAGAGCATGAGAAAGCAAAGTAGAAATGAAAAGGGGAAGGTGTTATATATGTGGGCGTGCAAAAAACAATAACACAACTCTGAAATATGGAACTTGCACAAACTTCACATGCAAAAATCACATGGAAATAACATACACCTGTGAAATATGTCACAGAAATGTTGACATAGACACCGAATAACAAGAAATGCATACATAAAAATCTTAATAAAATACATTTATTTTACTCAAAAATGATTTTATTTACCTTTAAAGTCATTAAAGGACTACAGTGTATTCCGTGCGCCGCGCGCCCACTTAAGTTTTGAATAGGGGCGCGCCCACTTAAGGGTTAAGAAGTTTATTTTATAACAAATGAAAATGAAAAACAGTTATATACATATAAAACTGTACAAAAATATGTAAAAATAAATTGAAATGAAATGAAAATACAATTCATAAAAATAATTTTTACAGTTTATACTTTAATGTTTTTCTATCCATATACATAACCATGTATATTTACTATTAAGGTTGATATTAAATTTCTATTAATACAATTTAATTTTCTAGAACCAAAGTATGGTTAATTATTTGCCGAATTACACAGAAACAATTAATATATACAAGGAGAGGCATAACTTTTCATGAAAATACACTTTTGATGTTTTCTTGAATTTTACTGAATTACCGATAGCAGAATAGCAATTAGAATATTAGATACTGACAAAAATCATTCCAATTACATGGTACTTTAAAAGAAATGCCTCGTTTGCCCTATTTTTTTGGCTCTTTTAATGAATAATTTGGAACTTCGCACTAAACATTATTTTTCCTTACTTTTGCTGATGCAAACTTATCATAATGTCATCAAATTTGTTATTTCAGTTTCCTCACATTCAATGCTGAGCAAGGCTAAAGCAGAAAGTCTTTCTTGGCCCATTGAAGCTCTCAAATATGATAAGATCAATGTTAACTTGCTGAAAGATCGCTCACAGCTGGCAACTGAAATTGCAATAGTGAGCATTATCTGAATAGCTACTCTCAAATTTGGAAAAACATTTTCATCTCCATTATGGAAAAAATAGGTCCTGCTCCAACCAGATTAGCCTAAACACAACCTAGGCTACATTGAAGATGGAAGACCTAGGCCAAAGATGAACCAGCCTAACTATTTGTCCATAAACAGGACTTCCATACTCTTTTGTTAAACAATTACAGCTGAAATGTCAGCTTATTTAACCTAAATTTAATAACTGAAGGGAAATTTATGAACTTCTTACCTTGAAACTGTTATGAATTTTATCTCTTGACACCACTAAAACATTTTTATTCCGGCTTTTTCCGTCGCTGTTCTTATGCTTAATCCGCTTATGCTTATTCAGCTTCTCGCCCTGTTATTCTGCTTATCCGATCTTTTTCTTCTTCTTCTTAAAACCGTGTTGCTATTTCTAGCCATGGGATCTTTTTTCTTTTCATCCCATATTTGTTTTTCGTTGGTGTCTTTTTAATTTTTCTCAGCAAGAGTTCATGTTCTCCTTCTGAGTTATTTTTTATTATTATTATTTATTTTAATGTCAATATGGCTTATCCAAGATTAGGTGGGTCTTCCATTTCGGTACTCCCAAATTTTCCATACATTGGGGCCAGCCAGAAAGGAAAAATTGCATGTGAAACCCAATTTTTTCTTTAATATTTATTAACCCATCTTAGATTACCTATATTTTATGTTTTATTTGTTATTCCATTTTTGTTTTTCCTCACTTTTTAATATAAAAAGTGTAGCATTTTATAAAGTCCTCACCCTTTTCAAAATGAAAGGGTGTTGCATTTTAGTTTATTTTCCATAGGAAATATTACAATACTCCAGCCCTTATCTTTTGTTGTAACATCTGCCTAGCTCGTAGAGCAGTTGAACGTTGTGGTCTACTATTTGTGGTATAGGTTATTGTAGTAGTAGGACTAGTTACATCATTTATTGAACAGGTTAGGTTTGGTATAGTTTGGGTCAAATTTTGATCATCATCAGAATCTATTATAGATTCATCATCTTGATCATTTTTGTTAACAGTAGTTGGTCCTACTTCTAGGGGGTATAAGAGTGATACATCTCTTATAGTTTCACCTGAAGCAGTTTTAAGTTTTACAACCCTGGTTAATCCATCTTCCCCAGTTTTTAGTTCTAAAACTCTACCTAATGGCCAACACTGTCTTGGTGTATTTTGTCTAATTAGAACTACATCTCCTACCCTAATTTTATTAACCCAGTCTTTGTTTTGTATATATTTATGTCTTTCTCTCAACCCAACAAGGTATTCATCACTCCATTGCTTTTTAAATTTTGTTTTTATATTTGTTATTTGTGATAATCTATTTTGCAAATCATGATTATTATCACTCCAAGGTGGATCATCCAAGGAGATATTGTAATCAGGTAGAAGGTTAATGACTTCTCCCTTAATCAAATGATTTGGGGTGAGAGGCTCTACATCATTAATATTATCCCCTACATAAGTAAGAGGTCTGTTATTGACAACATTCTCAATTTCACTAATGAGAGTGAGAAGTTCAAAGAATTCAATTTGTTTTTTACCTATTGATTTCTTTAGGCAATTCTTTATTGTTTGGATATTCCTTTCCCAGATTGCTCCATACCATGGTGAGGCAACAGGGATGTATTTCCATTTTATTTTGTTATTTTGTAGATATGTTATGGTATGTGAATTTTGTAATATGTCATTTATTTGATTTTCACCAGCCTTGAAATAGGTTGCATTATCTGTCCAAACAATTTTGGGTACAGAATGCTTAGCACAAAATCTTCTAAAGCTATAGACAAATGATTCTGCGGAGAGATCACTCACTACGTCTAAGCTGACTGCTCTAGAAGATGAACATGTGTAAAGTATGATGTACATTTTTTGTTCTGTTGTTCCCAGACCAACAGTCAAACTTCCTGTATAGTCTATGCCAACTGTTTCAAAAGGCCTATTAAAGGTGACTCTCTCTGTTGGCAAATCAGGAGGATTGGTCTTCCTGAAAGATCTGGAATGAATCCTTTTGCAGGTGACACAGTTATTCAAAACTGTCTTTACAGTCATTCTGCCTTTGGGTATCCAATACAACTTTCTAATGGCATTTAATGTTTGTGGAACGCCCATGTGATAAAGTTCATTGTGTTTCTCTCTAATAATTAGGGTTGTAATGTGATGGAACCTAGGAAGAAGAAGGGGTTGTTTACTGTTATATGTGATTTGTGATTTGTTTAATCTACCCTTACATCTTAATAAGCCATCTTTGTCAATGTAAAGATTCAAGTTTATTACCACAGAGGGTACTTTGTTCATTTGTTTACCAATTGTTAAAAAATCTATTTCATTTTTGTATTCTGTTTGTTGTATGTGGTTAATCCAATATTTGGTAGCTAGACTTGTATACATTTCATTATCATTATTTCTTTGTTTATTTATTTTCTTTAAACAGTTGTGAATGAATCTGAGACAGTAAGATGTTACCCTTACAAGTTTGCCAAAGTCAGAATAACTGTTATAATCTAATAGTGGCTCAACTTTATTTGTGGTTATCATGTTAAGTTTTACATTAATTTGTTCTGCTGGCCACATTGTTTCATCCTGAATGAATTCAGGTCCATGAAACCAATTTTTGTTGGATTTTAGTAATTTACAGGATAATCCTCTTGTGAGAAAGTCTGCAGGATTTTGTTTTGTTGGAATGTATCTGAAGGTTATGTCCAAATTTTGTCTAGCTTCTTTAATGTCTCTTAATCTGTTACGGACAAAGATGTTTTTTGAGTTTAGCTCATCAGAGTTGATCCATGCCAAGCAGATTTGACTGTCAAGCCAAATATATGTAGTTGTGATGTTTACATCATAATAGACTTCATGGAGAAATACTGTTATTTTTACAGCTAGATAACCCGCAAGTAGTTCAAGCTGAGGAATAGTTTTCTTTTGTTTTAAGGGTGTTACTTTCCCCTTGGCATAGATCAAATGGCTGCCATCCTCACCTACAAGGTAAGCGCAACAGCCATACACCTTTTCACTGGCATCACCAAATACATGCAAGGTTTGAGGTGTATCTCTGTGTCCACAAACTCTGGGAATATTTATGTTTTGTAATTTATTGAGATCTTTAGCTAACCTTTTCCAGCTATCTTGTTGTTTATTGGTTATAGGATCATCCCAGTCTACTTTCTGTTTCCAAAATTCTTGTAAAAGAACCCTGGATCTGATAGTAGAAGGAAGGAGTAAACCCATAGGATCAAATATTTTTGAACTTTCGGATAAGATCTTTCTTTTTGTGTTAGCTGTTGTATCTAAGGTGTAGCCTTTTGTGCAGAGTGAATCATGAACTTTAGAATCTGAGTTCAAATCCCAGATCATGCCTAATGTTTTCACCCTGTTTGTTGGTTCTGTTAATCCTTTGTCTTCTGATTTTATTTTTTGATTTAGTCTCTCATTATTTGTGATCCACTCTCTTAATTCAAAATTACCTTCTTTCATTATTTTATCTGCTTTTATGTAAACTTCATTTAATTCTGACTCTGTTTTGGTTGATCCTACAAGGTTATCTACATAGAAGTGATCTTTCAAGAACTGAACAGTTAAATCATTTTCATCATACAAATTTAAGTGATGTTTGATGGTTAAAGCCAGTAAACTAGGACTTGCATTTGCTCCAAACAAAACCACATTAAATTTAAATGTTTTAAACCCTTTATTTAAGTCATATGGATCATTAAACCACAAGAATCTTAGTTGATCTTTGTCATAGTTATTTTTCAGATGAATTCTCAAAAAAGCTTTGCTTATATCACTTTGAACTGCATAGTCATCTAATCTAAATCTTAGAAGGATTTTTACAAGGTCTGAAATAAGATTAGGCCCCTCTATGAGACAGTCATTCAAGCTATGCTTATTGCCATCTTTAAGACTACAGTTATACACAACTCTAAGTTTTGTTGTGGGTGCATCCTTTCTATAGACTCCTGTGTGAGTAAGATAATGGCAGTTGTCTTTTTTAAAGGGGTGATCTTTAACTTCTTCAATGAAGCCTTTTTCCAACTGGTCCTTGAAAACATCATCATACATTTTAATTCTCTTGTCATTTTTTAATCTTTCATCAAATTATAGAGATGACCTTTAGCTACCTTTAGATTATCATTTAATTTTGGACTATTGATCTTCCAAGGTAGTTCAATTGAATAATGGCCATTTTCATACATGATGGTGTTTTCAAAATTTTCAGCCATTAATTGATTTTCATCTGTATGATCACCATCTTGCACCCCCACTGACTCTAATAGCCAGAGCTGTTGTACACCTTTATCTAATTCTTCAGTTGTTAATGATTTATTTAATATTTCAGTATTTATGTCATTATTTGAGTTGTGTAAGACCTTGTCATAATAGGGCAAGTTTGTTAGTCATATATTTTTATTTTTCATTGTTATTTTATATTTATCTATGTGTCCCAGTGGAGCTATACCCCAGTGAGTATCTAGAGCAATCCCATCTCCTATTCTGACTATGCCCTTCTGAATTAAGTGAATATAATCAGCTCCAATTAACATTTGAACATTATCTATTATATCATCATTTAAATTTCTATCTGCAATTTTATATTGCTTTTTAAGTTGTTGTATTACTTCTTTTAAATTTGGTATTTTAAATTTTTGTTGACCAACTTGTTCAATGACTACTACTTCTATGTTTGTTGTTTTATTCTCTGTGGGTATATCCAGATCTAAATTGACTGTATTATATTTTTCTTTCTGTTCATTTTCTTTGACAAATGATGTTATACACAATTCTTGTTCATTTTTATGAGTTTGTAGGCCTAATTGATTAACTAATGATTGATCTACAAATGTTTGTTGGGAACAAGAATCTATTAGACATCTTATAGGAGTTGTCCCACCTTCTTTATTTTTTAAATCCAAGGTTATTGTAGGTAGGAGTACACTAGAATTTTTATTGACATTATTTATTGATATATGTCCATTAAATGTTTTTTCATTTTTCTTTAGGTTTTGTTTATTTGAATTTTTAAATGAATCACAAAGACAAGAGACATGATTTAAACTTCCACAATTAACACATTTGAATCTTATTTTTGTTTTGCAGTCTTTGTTAGTATGTCCTGCACCTGTGCATTTAGTACAAAGGTTTAACTGAGAACACCTATTTATCCGGGATTCTAAGTCTACATATTTAGTACATCGTGTGCTATAGTGATCATCAGCCGAACAAAATTTACACTTACGTACAAATTCTGTCGTAACATTAAAATTTCGTAGTGTAGGAGTTAGACCTATCACTTTTTGTTCTGATTTGTCTTTTTGTTGTGGTTGTGGTTTTGTTTGTATTTTCTTTGTTTGTGAATCAATCTTTGTTTGTGAATCAATCTTTGAAGATTTGTACATTGACAAAACATTTGGAAATTCATTCCTTATTTCATCAAGGGTAGGGTATGTATTTCCCGTTATTCTTTGGAAAATATCCCTAATTTGGGTAGGTAAACAATCAAATATTATGGCTTGGATAAACCATGCTGATTTCTCTAGATCTATATCATTATTTTGTAGATGACCTAACATGCATTCAATTTCACAATAGAAATTGTACAGATCCTGATGGTTATCCTTGGCTGGTTTTATATTTTTAATTTTATTGCTAAATCATTTACTATTTCTTTTTTATTTAGGAAATTTCTTTCTAGTAATTTGAGAGCTATTTTATATGAACTGCCAATTGCCGGTAAGGCATCAACCAGTTTTAGGGCTGGGCCCTTTAAATAATTAAGGAGATAACTGAATTTGTCAACATCAGATATATAATCTTTGTTGCCAATTAAACTATCAAATTTTTCTAGAAAAGACTGAAATTTTGTTCGATCACCCTCAAATATTGGTACTTGTAATGTTGGTAACTTGGCTTTTAGTTGTTTATTGTCATCATTAGAAATGGATACATTTCTGAAGGCCTCAATCAAACTTTGATTTGTAGCCTCTAAATTATTTGGTAGATTATCTAAAGCAGCATATAATTCATTTATGTGAGAATCTATTTCAAAAATATTCTGTTCTTGTTCACACAAAAGTGCTGTATATGTCTCTTCACCAACATTTAACGCATCAGTTTCTGTAACAATTTCCTCATCTATAATTATTATTTCCTGTTTAATTCTATTTAAACCACCCAAAATAGTATCATAATCCCTTTTATTTGGATTTTCTTTGCTATTAAAGGTAGTTAAAAGCCTGGTAATGACTCCCTTCCTTGCTGATCTCTTCCTTTTTAATGATTTAATCTTTGCCTCAATTGCTTCACATTCAGCCATATTTTTTATTTTATTTTTCCAAAATTAAGTCCCCAAAATCCTAAAACCCTTTCAACTCTATAAATAAGCTTTATTTTGGTTAAATAGGCTAGGCTTCTGATTACCCTTATTCTAGAATTTTACCACATTTATGACCAAATGATAAGTTTTGAAGCATTTGAATTATTTCTTATTTTTATTTTTAGTTAGGGCTTCGTAATTTATTATTATTTATATGTAGTAAGTATTTGAAAAAGCCAAACATGGAATAAATTCTGTTCAGATGTCAAAATGTTTGATAAGGCGTAATTTTATTATTTTTTTGTTTTAATTTATTTTATTTTATTTTATTCAAGGTTAAGGTTTTCACAGCAAATAACCCTTCCCCACACGGGCCACCATTAGATATGGAAAAAATAGGTCCTGCTCCAACCAGATAGCCTAAACACAACCTAGGCTATGTTGAAGATGGAAGACCTAGGCCAAAGATGAACCAGCCTAACTATTTGTCCATAAACAGGACTTCCATACTCTTTTGTTAAACAATTACAGCTGAAATGTCAGCTTATTTAACCTAAATTTAATAACCGAAGGGAAATTTATGAACTTCTTACCTTGAAACTGTTATGAATTTTATCTCTTGACACCACTAAAACATTTTTATTCCGGCTTTTTCCGTCGCTGTTCTTATGCTTAATCCTTATGCTTATTCAGCTTCTCGCCCTGTTATTCTGCTTATCCGATCTTTTTCTTCTTCTTCTTAAAACCGTGTTGCTATTTCTAGCCATGGGATCTTTTTTTCTTTTCATCCCATATTTGTTTCTTCGTTGGTGTCTTTTTTAATTTTTCTCAGCAAGAGTTCATGTTCTCCTTCTGAGTTATTTTTTATTATTATTATTTATTTTAATGTCAATATGGCTTATCCAAGATTAGGTGGGTCTTCCATTTCGGTACTCCCAAATTTTCCATATCCATACTGAACAATAAACTTGGAGTTCCTCAGCTTTAGAAATCTGAACATTTGGGCAACTTTTCAGAAGCATCTTACAATCCAGGATTTCTTCATAAAGCTCAAAGCCATCAATATCATTGCTATAAAACTGTCCAAGGTTGAGACAACTTTTCTTTAAGATATTTACATCATGACTACTGTTGCTTTCATTTGAGTCAAACAATAATCCTCTAGCATCTAAAAGAAATCCAAATTTTGAATCCAAGTCATGGAGATGGACAAATCTTTCTTCCATTTCATTATGGAGACGATCAATAGTTTCTTTCATTATTCTCATCATTTCTTCTTTCGCAGTTAACCCTACATCCTTGGCTTTTTCACCAGGCATTTGTTTCTTCTTTCTGGGGTGTCTTTCTACTTGAATATCCCATTCATCACACAGTTTCAGCCCTGCTTCAAGTGATTCACTGGCCAATGATTCTCGACTGCTTAAAAAATAATCTTGAAGGGCTTTTAAATCATAAGCAGCATCATGAAAGTTCATGGTATGATCTTGGGAGTTGTTTTTGAACACGATCAATCCGAACAAGAATTTTGTTCCAAAATCCAAGCAAAGCCAAGAAATGAAAAGTCAAAATTTGATTCAGCACCTGCCTTGTATCAGCTCTTGTATCAGCAGTTTCATTTTGATCATCAACCATGCTTTGCAAGAATTCCACTATAATATCAAAGTATTCATGAACAGGCTTCACAGCCTCTGTTCTGGAACTCCATCGAGTTTCAGATTCAGATTTGACAACTATTGGTATGGCATCTTTCAGCTTTTGCTAATGGAGAGTTGAACGTGAAAAAAAAGAATGAATAAAGCGACTGAATTGCACCAAAAAAAGTCACCATCACTGCATCATGGTTAGCAGCACACACTCCAACCAAATTGAGAGAATGATTATTGCAGTTTACAAAAATAGCTTTGCTATTTTTTTAAATAATCCTCTGTTGAACACCGCTTTTATAACCAGCCATAACTGCAGCATTGTCATAGCATTGAGATCGACAGTTTTCTAATGGCATTTTGTCTTTTTCCAGTTGTTCCAAAATTACTTCCACAGTGTTTTCAGCATCCTTTTGTTTTAATTGGATAAATCCAAGAAAAGACTCTTTTTATAAAAATTGTTTTCTCCTGAAAATCAATATCAACATAACAAACTGTTTCTGCCATTTGCTCTCGATGTGCTTGATCTGGAGTAGAATCAAACATGAGGCCAAAATATTTGGCCTCATGAATGCTCTGTAACAATTTCTGGCGAATAGTAGAAGCCATCAGCTGAATAAATTCATTCTGCACCAACAGAGATAAATATGATGTTCTTCCAGGGTGCTTTTCCACAATACTGAGATGTTCTTTCATGACAGGATCAAACCTTGCCAACAATTTTAATAACCCAAGAAAATTTCCAATATTGCTTTCCTCTTCCTGTCTAAGAGATTCCTTGTGACCATGCAATGCAAGGTTCTGAGTTGCTAAAAATTTTATGCAATGGAGAATTCTGTGGCGAACATCTCGCCATTTTTGTTTTTCTGTTGCAATTTGAGCTTGAAGCTCTATGTCAATGATTCCTCTGTTTTCTAAAAGATTTCTTTCCATTTCCTTCCATTGGGTGAAGCAGTATCGATGATTTTTTGCATTTTCATGGGTGCTAAGCCTTTCTGGTGCTTTCCAATGATTGAACCCATTTTCTTGCTCCAATGAAGACTGATTGTCAATTTGAGAAAATAGCAAAGCAAAAAGCTGCTTTCTTCTCTGGAGAATAAACAAGCCATGAGCGCCAAACTTCTTCTCCACATCCATTTCCCAACTTTCTTTTAAACCATCTTTCATTCATTGATCGGGTTTGTGTGGGAACAAATGGCCCTTCACTATTTGAAAATACTTCGAACCCAATGTGACCATTTCTGTCCTCAGGGCATCTGATAAAATTACTTTTTTTGATATTTTATCAAACTCCAAGAAGCCTACATCGTGATGCTGAATTGCATCTGGTATAGGCTGTGCTGTTTTTTCCTGCTTTTCGCTACTCAAAGTTTTAGTATCTTCTGGCTTCTTAAAGACACTTAATTCTCCTTCTGATACACTGGCGGGTTGGTCAACACTCATATCTGATGCAGTTAATGCTGATGAAGGACCAGGTTGTTGCTGTTCAAGAAATGACATCATAAAGCCACTTGACTTTTTAGCTTCTGCTTCTTGCATTTTTCTTTTCTTCCTGCCTTCTGCTCCACTCAGCTTCTTTTTCGGACTTTTCGGTATTGGCAATGTTCGCTTCATGGTAAAATTTTCTAGAGAAAGAAACAAAAAATAGAATAAATTAATAAATCATAATAAAATTCTAATAAAAATAGAATGAATTAATAAAGTTAAATGAAGTTAAAAATCTGAAATTCATGGAAATTCGATGGCTAGAGATATGGTACTGGTTCATTTCCAAAAGAGCATGTTTTTACTCAAATTTTTTTTTTAAATCATAAAAATGCCCCCCCCCCCCCCCCCCAAAATTTGGCACCCAGGGCACGCGCCCCACCTGCCCCACCCTAGTTATGCCACTGATTCTGACCCATTTTAATACAGCACCACACCCTCACTCCAATAAGTCTGTGTAAACACAACACGCGAGTCTAATAAAGAACAATTTTACAAGCAGAAGTGGCTCCTCCAAGTGGTGAAATTTTAATCATGAATAAAAAATAATTTTAAATAGGCAGAAAATTTGATAAACTTATTAAATTTATACTAAAATTATAAAAGAATGTGAAACAACTTGTTGATTCATATTTTGGAGTTTTCCAGGTATATACAAAAAAGACAAAACATTAAAATTTTGATCAAATATTTATTATTTGCATATTATATAAATTTCCATGTTTGAAATCAAAATTTCATATGTTTAAATTACTTAAAAACAAGTTGTAACCGATAAAAAAAGTTGTAACTGATAAAAAACCTTAGAATTGAAATAAATGGAAAATTTTCAAAGTTTTCTAATTTTTTGGCCACGACTGTAATGCTAAATATAAACTGTGACCTCGGAAGCTCTCTCCTGTCATTTGTGGATGATACCAGAATACTAAGACCAATTACAGAAAAAAAAGACTACAGAGCTACAAAAAGATCTACAAACTATATACAGATATCCCTCATTTAATGATCATTCACTCAACAATCACTCGCTTTAGCGATCTGTTTTTATTAACACCTTTTCTTGGACACTGATTTGCCAAAATTCAGTTTAGTGATCACTACGATGGGCAAAGTTTGATTTCTGGTACTCCACCACAGGCACATCTCTAACTTCATTTATCTAATCAAAATGGCCACCATGCACACTGACACAGTCATACATGCATTCCTATCATCAACTTTTGATGAATGACAAGGTCATTCATGTGCAGTGAAAGGGTTAAGTATGGACCAAATAAATTCCTAAAAGAACAATTCAACTACATTGGACTAGGGATGTACCGATATCGCCTTTTAGCCAATACCGATACCGATAATTAAAAATAGTATCAGCCAATATCCGATACTAATATCCAGCTAGGGTTTATTAGTTTGTCATAGTTTTGTAACATATTCATAATTCATTTCCTGTGTTGAAAATTTGGCAACAAAGCAATAATCCTTTTCATTAAAGATGGCAATACTGCATTAGATGTCATAGTTTTGTTTGTTATACAATTGGACTGCAGGCCTATGTTGGGCTTAGTAAATGTGTTTTTAACCAGCTAGTTGGGTTAATATTGTGAGCTATGACTACAAGATAGTTTTTTGGTTTTCTAGGCTTCTAATATACTATTTCAGAAATGAAGCCTGATATATATATATGTAACAGTTTTTTTGCGCACACCTACAGGTCGCTACAATTGGTGTAGAACAATGCGGTTTTCACCATTTGATGCGTCTTTTTATTGTGCAGTGCCCATGCTAAAAAAAAATTCCCTAACAAATCTTCCCCCCCCCCCCCCTTTTAGGGGTACAGTTCTTCCCATTTCTTCATTTTTAATCATAATTTTGGCACAAAATGGGGGAGGGGTGGGGTATTGGGGGAGGGGGTGGGGTTAATGGGGAGGGGGTGGGGTTAATGGGGAAACTCAGAAAAATAGATGCAATATATATATGTAACCCAAAAAAAAATTAAAGTAAATCCTTTGCAAGGTGCCAGCCCCCTTCCCCCCTTGGGGTTAATGGGGAAGGGTGGGGGTAAATGGGGGAGAGGGGTGGGGTAATGGGGGAGGGGGTGGGGTTAATGGGGAAACTCAGAAAAAAAATTGGTGGGGGAGGGTGGGGAGCGGGAGGGGGTGGGTTAATGGGGAAACTCAGAAAAAAAATGATAACCAACATCGATTCCGGTCAGGAAGATCATGATTATCACAACTAATGGAACACTATAACAATATTATTGATGCACTCGAAACAATGAAAACTATGATTTGGTGGGCCGCAGGGCCCCCAATTACTGTCGGTTCAGTTATTTGGTCAATAAAACTATAGAAATGAACGCAGTCATGAAAATCTTAGGCTTCAAATCCGAGCTCATTGTATTAAGATTTGTGAAGCTTTAGATTTTCATGGCTGCGTTCTTTTCTGTAGTTTTATTGAATGAATAATTGGTTTGCCAGTAACTGGAAGGCCGCAGGCACCCCAATTACTGAGGCCCAAGGTGAGAGGAATAGGAATGATATCCAGATAAAGGGCTACTGATGTTCAAAATAAAATACACTGTAGGCCCACAATTCAGCCGAAGCACCACAGATCTAGCAAAATCGGCGCGTAGCACCGACCTTTTGCTAGTTATATCTATTTCTCAAAGGATTTACACTTGTTTGATTGGCTGTTTGAAAAGAAAATTGGGTAAAACTTGTGCTACATTTCTTAGGACCTAGGCTATGATTAAAATAAAATAAAAGGCTATGATGAAAAAATAACGAGTTATGTGCAGTGATAAAACAATAAAATATTGGAAATTTCATCTTCTAAATAGTCTTTTATTCATAATTTTGGAAAAATCATACTTTTGAAATATCGGCTGATATTTTTAAAAATTGGCTGATACTGATACTGTTAAAAATCTACTGATATCACTGATACCAATATATCGGTACATCCCTACACTGGACCTACAGGAAAAGATAGGTATTGTACAAACTGATCATGTAAAGGACCTTAGGGGTCATACTATCTGAAGATGCAACATTCAACAAGCATATTGACAAAATAACCTCATCCTACGAACAACTAATCGGATATATACTGAGGACATTCAGAATTAGAGACGTAAGACCATGCTTACCCTGTGGAAATCACTTGTTCTTCCATGCATTGACTATTGCTCTCAATTATGGTTCCCCCCAAACAGAATGAATTGCAAAAAATTGAGGACCTACAAAGAATCTTTACTTCATATATTAAACAGCCTGATGAGCAACAGATGGTTAAAAATAAATTAAACTACTGGGATAGGCTCAGAGACCTTGGCCTTTATTCCATAGAGAGGAAGTTTGAGAGAGACATTCTGATCTACACCTGGAAAATTCTAGAAGGGCTTTTAGTCACCACCAATACCCAACCAATTGTACCCACATTGACAAGAACTGGCAGAATGTGTTAAAAATATCACCTCCCACCAAACAGCCTGAAAACAATTCAAACTCTTCAATATAATAGTATCTCTATGCACAGGGTTCTCACTTGTTTAACTCCTTGCCACAATACCTTAGGGATATAAGTGCAGTCCCAGTGGATACTTTTAAGGGACATCTTGACATGTTTTCAGCCAACCTACCAGGGTGTATTCCTCTGCCAGACCAGTCCTCACAAATTTGATAGTGGACCAAATCTTATGGCATGAGCAAGAGAAAAGAAGGGTGGCAACTACATCATGGCCCCTGCCTCAGGAGGTGCTGAGTGAACTTTATGGGAGCAGCGTACCCTTGAGGCAGAAGTGCTTCAAGGTAAATTATAAGTAATTCATATCAGGAATATGATTGTCAGCAGTGTCTGTTATAGGGATCTACCGATATATCGGTATCATTGATATCAGTAAATTTTTATTGATATTGGTATTGGCCAATATTTCAAAAGTATGACTTTTCCAAAATTGTGAATAAAAGAGACTATTTAGAACAGGGGTGGCCAAAACGTTGATCGCAATCTACCAATAGGTTGCAGAGCAATTTTTAGTAGATCGCAGAATGACTAGTAGCTTAGCCTAGCAACAGAGACTACATTTCACAATACTAACGAGCACACGACCTGACTGCTACTACCAAAAATTAGCGTTCTTTATGTTATCACCTCCATTATTGGTAGCAACATTTATTTGTTTCATCTTTGTGTTTACCAGTCATTTAACAAAAAAATAACAAAATTTAACTTTAATAATTCTGAGAGATATTTAATTAATATCACAGAAAATGATACTGCTAACTTTAATTTCTTCCAAAATTTCATACTGCAGTAAGCTGAGCTGTTATGAGCATGTGTCACTTAAGTGATGGGTCAGTCATTTGGAATAATCAGTGGTGAAGGTCAGTCTCCAGTCCAATTGCATTAACAACATTAAAATGAGTGCTGGACCAAGTGCCAAGAAACAAAAAACTTACAACTTTCACAATGAGTGGGAGACAGCATATTTTTTTACGATGAAAAATTCCAAATGTGTGTGTTTAATTTGCCATGCATGTGTCACTTTCATCAAAAAGGGGAATTTAGGGAGGCATTTTAAAACTATTCACGAGCAGTATGACAGATTTCCCAGCTGAAAGTGAACTATGTAAGAGAAAAGTCAATGAACTTAGGTCTCAACTTAGTGCTCAGCAGTCTACCTTTACAGGGCCTAGCACAAAATCGAAAGCAGCAATGCTTGCGTTATTTTGGGTGAGCCATGTCCGCCCATGTACTTGTGAAACACAAGAAACCTTTTCAGGATGGAGAAATATTCAAAGCAGCATTTACGGAGGCAGCAGAGTCATTTTTCAGTAATAAATCGGAAACATTGTCTGCTATTAACCAGCTTCAGCTATCCAGAAACACTGATGCAGTGTTGTGAAGTAATGGATAAGAATTTGGTGGAACAACTGAAGAAAGACATACATGACTGCATGTTCCTTTCACTTCAGTTTGATGACTCGACAGATGTGATTGACACATCACAGTTATGCATTTTTATTAGAATTGTGTTTAAAGATATGACTGCCAAAGAAGAACTGCTTAAAATCCTACCTTTAAGAGAGAAAATTTGAGGTGAGGACATTTTTCATACATTCAGTGAGTTTGTTAATGACACACAATTCCCACTTCACAAGCTTGTGAGCATAACTGATGGATCACCTGCTATGACTGGCTGCTCCAATGGGTTCATCACCCTGTGTAAAAGTGACAAAAGGTTTCCAACCTTCTTTAATTATCACTGCATAATTCACCAACAAGCATTGTGTGGTAAAATGTTGAATATTAAAGAAATTATGAATATTTTCCATAAGATTGTGTGTTCTATTCAGATGAGAAGTCTACAAAGGCGTCTCTTCCAGTCTTAGCTAGAAGAAAATAAAGCAGAACACACTGACCTTTTGTTGCACACTGATGTCAGGTGGCTAAGTAGAGGTAAATTCCTGCAGAGGTTTTAGGGATCTCTTACCTGAAATTAAAGACTTTCTGAAGTTAAAAGAACACATTACAAAGAGTTGGAAGGCGAAGTGTTGCTGTTAGATTTAGCTTTTTTGACTGACACCACTGCTTTTCTAAATCAGCTAAACTTAGAGTTGCAAGGTAAAAACAAAACTATTGTTGAAATGATTACCTCAGTGAATGCTTTTAAACAAAAACTAAAACTGGTATCCTCACAGCTGCAGTGACACCAACTGTGGAACTTCAAAAACATAATGTCAGAGCTGGAAAGTTGGGGGAAAGAATGCGACTAGTTTGACAGTGCTTGATACATTGGACAGTTGCAAAATGATATTACAGACTTCAACAGATGGTTCCAAGACTTAGCAACACTAGAACCTGTAGCTGCGTAGCAACATTCATGTGCTTCCCATTTGGTGCAAACTTTGACATTGATGATATTGCATCAAAAATGGCCTTATTGTTTAATATGGACATATCTGCAATCGAGAATGAAATTTTGACTGCAAAACAACATTCAAATCAAATCCAGGTCTTCAGAAGGAAACTTTTGGCACCTACTTCTTGAAGAAAAGTATCCAAATATCAGAAAAAGTGCCATGTACTTGACAACATTTTTTGGATCAACCTACCTTTGTGAGTCAACATTCTCACACATGAATATCATCAAATCAAAATACTGAGCCACTCTGACAGATGATCACCTGGATGCTTGTTTGAGGCTAGCAATCAACAGCTACAATCCAGACTACACATTGCACAGTACAAATCATCACATCAGTAAAGTAAGCTCTTCCTATTCCAGTATACCTAATTTCTAATAAGTTTGGGGGTTAAAATTTAATGAAAAATATATGTGTGTGTGTGCATTTGGCAATATTTTTATATTCATTTCATTTTATTCTTGGTTATTCTCTCTCCATCTGTGTGTGTGTGTGTATATATATATATATATATATATATATATATATATATATATATATATATATAAATAAAATATATTATATAATATATTTTTTCTATAAAAATTATATATACACAAATTATTATATTAATACATACATCTTTAAATAGGTCAAGATATGGACATAGATATGGACATAGATATGGACAAGTGTAAATCCTTTGAGAAATAGGTATAAAGCCTAGAAAACAAAAAAACTATCTTGTAGTCATAGCTCACAATATTAACCCAGCTACTGGTTAAAAACACATTTACTAAGCCTAACATAGGCCCGCAGTCCAATTGTATAACAAACAAAACTATATGTAATGCAGTGTTGCCATCTTTAATGAAAAGGATTGTTGCTTTGTTGCCAAATTTTCAACACAGAAAATAAATTATGAATATGTTACAAAAATATGACAAACTAATAAACCCTAGCTGGATATTGGTATCGGTTATCAGCCGATACTGTGTTTAATTATCGGTATCAGTTATTGGCTAAAAAGCAATATCGGTACATCCCTAGTCTGTTATATATTAAGCTTTGATACATAAAAATAAATGGCATACTTTTAGAAATTTCCCTGTACTAGGATAAAAAAATTAAAAACTGAAAAGTGTATTTTTTATTTAAAAAAAATAAACAAGCACCAAACCCTGTTCAATATTCATAAGAACTATAAGGATAAATCAAAGTTACCAGGGCCTTTCTAGGTTATCCATGCCCAAAAGAAAACAAATTACACTAATGCACACAGGTATCCTTCATTTAATGATTGGGTTACATTCCTGAAAAACTGATTGCTAAGTGAATGATTGTTAAATGAGGATGTTATAACGTGGGTTAATAACGGATACCTTCTTTCCCCTTCACCTCATACTAATACATGACCCTTCTCTTTCCTGCCCCTCCCACTCCCTGATCATTACCTCCTCCCACATCCTCTCAAGGCCCAGGTTTTTCTGCACATCCTCCCACAGACTCGCAACCTTGCCCATGATGATGGTGGTAGAGAGAGGCATGGAACAGCAAGTTTGATCCTTGAACCAGATCTGGAGTAGTTTCTCCATGTTCTCCATCACTGGATCATGTGCCCTTGTCAGGCATGGGGTCAATTAAGTACTGGGTTTCTATTACTATTACTTTTGATTCCTTCTATTACTATTACTTTAATTTTCATCTATTACTATTACTTGGTCATCTGTTACTATTACTTTTGTATGTCAGGTACTTCACTCATTTGAAAAGGATCTTTATGTCTATTTAAATGCAATTAGAAGCAGTGTGTTAACTAACAAACAAACAAACACTTTATTTCAGAATCAACTGGTACATAGAAGATTAAGAGATAATTGTCTGGAGCACTGACTAAGTAGGCCAGTGAATCACTGTGTATAATGAAGATACAAATATAATGATCCAACCATGAGGTGGTGTGCCAACTATCACTAACATAAGTAAAGCTATCACCAGGAAGACTACAGATGGATGAAAGGGTCAAGTTATTATCTTCACAGAAGGCTTTTAAGTGGTTGCTAAACAGAATTATCATTAAGCACACTAGCATTAAAGTCACCAATAATAGCTACACATGTCGTATCCAACTCATCAATACTACTACTGCTGACCTGCCCCAATTTAATGAAGTAATCATCTTCATTATCAACTGCCTGAAAAGGCATATAGATACACAAAATTACAAATTTTTTATTGTCTACACAAATTTCTATTCCATTTAGCCAATTCAAACCAAGTTTTAATTCATTAATATATTTCCCATACCCCAACCTCCATAGAACAGCTACCCCACCAGGTGGGTGGCCTGCAAGGAGACCATCTTGTTTATCTCTGGTGGCCTCCCCTATCCCATGAAAGTTATTGGACAGGCTATTCATGTCCTTTAAAGTCCTGTTTCCTGCAGACAGAGAATATCAGCATCCTCTAACAGCTTATCAATTATATGATCTGCCTGTGTTTGCTGTTATTGCCTAAGGTTTGCTGTTATAGGCCTCTCTATAAGAGATTACCTTGAATGTTGTAATTAGGAAGATGCAGGAGTTCTGCCAGCCATCTCTACATGTTGAATCCCACTTATACCAGGCACAGCAGTTACAGTATTAGACCCAGCTGGATTTTCCTCCACAGTACAACGCATGATGTCTCCATAATTACCCTCTCCAGCACTTGTGAGAGGTGCTGCAGGTGTTTTTCTTCCCTTCTTCTCATGGAGCCACCGTACATATACCTGTTCCAGCCATACTGCTGGAGCCATAAATACCCCTGGATCATCACAGACTGCTGTAACTTGAAAGGAACTGTACATAGTCATAGTCCATCTGGAGTCATTTTTCCTTCTTGTGACCTGAAGGTTCACTTTATCTTCCACAAATGCCTGCAGCTCCTTGGCCATAAGATCAGGTTGACATCTCAAGACACAAATGTTTGCAGTCTTCGTTGGTACAGCCATCATATGATATATTTTGGCAGCCCTTATGATACCCCACCATTCTCTGACAGCCTTTGCCATAGGCTGATTCCCTCTAGCTGGTGCATGAGTGGGACCAGACCTCCTTGAGGGACCACCACCATTAGCTACTGCAGTGGTTGCAGTTCTTGGAGGGGTCACTCGCTTCCAGCCCCTCCTTATTGTCATTGTCCAAGATGCCTCCTCATCATGACCCCCAACTGCATTCCCAGCATCCTGATTTACCAAGGCCCCTTTGGGGGGTACCGTGTGTGAGATGGTATTGAGCTGGTGATGTATCAGTGTCTGGATTCAGGGATCCAGGATAAGACTGAGAAGCAGAGGGCTCTACACTCTGGATCCAGAATGAGGCTGAGAGGCAGAAGGCTCTGCACTCATGGATCCAGGCTGAGGCTGAGCAGCAGCCAAATAACATATTTGTTTCAACTAAATCATAACAATTTCAGAGACTGTAGGTCTTGATAAATTTTACTTTATTGAAAGAAAAATTTGCCACAATATTAGTTCACAATTTCACATAGATGTTTATTTTAGTTTAGAGTAGATTTAGTTCATTTTTCAGTTCTTTGCTCACACAATATGTCCATTGCCACTGTAATAGAAAAGTAATAGACTATTATCTATTATTTTGCCTTCTATTACTATTAGAGCAAAAAAATTATGATCTATTACTTGAAAAATCCTGTAATAGTCTATTACTATTACCTATTATTATTACCCCATGTCTGGCCCTAGTTATCCTCATGGTGCTGCTAGAAGTCACATTTTCCACCAAGACTTTCAACTCAGGAGCCTTCTTGATGATGGTTGACCATCTCACCCATCATGAAGAAGGCTCCTGAGTTATTTGGTGGAAAATGGGCTAGTCCAAGCACTCTCACAATGGAGTTTGCCCCTTCACCACTCTCATGGTGCTTAATAATGTCCAGCTTAACCTCCAAAGTTAAGGACTTACAAAAGAATTTTGCCTTGCCCAATGATGCAGGGGAAGCAGCCACATGATTACCCATCATTTTCAATGTTCACAGTCACTTAACACAGTCCAAATTAGCACCAAATAGTCTGCACAATGTTGCTTTGCACACCACAAAGGCGGCAATAACACAACAATCACAATTGTGCACAATCTTACACAATGATGCAGAGTGATGCAGAACCATGAGTGACTCAAAACACTGGTGGAGTGAGAAGGAAGTGCAGCAGGTGGCTGCTTAGGGATGTGTGGGTTGGGCAAGCTGTACAGAGGAGGATAAATTCATTTCTGCACATGGTGGCCATTTTGATTAGATAAGTGAAGTTAGAGATGCGCCTGTGGAGTACCAGAAACCAAACTTTGCCCATCGTAGTGATTGCTAAACTGAATTTTGGCCAATCATTGTATGAGAAAAGGTGTTAAAAAAAAATAGGTCGCTAAAGTGAGTGATTGATTGTTAAACAAGGATACCTGTACTGTGGTATTTTACTCTATAGCACTAGAACTGCACAAAGAATCAAAGCTATGTACAAGGTTTCCCTTCAAACCACTTAGGTTACTGAGATTGTCTTTCAAATTCTTGCAAGAACCCCAGTTATTTAAAAAATTTCCAATTTAGCCATGTTATAAATTAACCTTAACTAGGCCTATTATATCCATTAGATTGTGCCATTCAAATGAATGCAAGAACACTAGCCATTTACACAATTTCCCTTTTTTCACTAGTCATCTTAATTATATCTCCACCCATTGGATTGTTACTACTAACTAAACTTTACCTCTCTACTGTTTTCAAGATTTCTCCTTGATTAAAAATCAAGTTCCTTCTTAAAGTTATCAAAAGTACTACTATTCACCACTGCACTTGGCAAGTCATTCCAAAAATCCACCACCCTAAAACTGAAGGAATATTTTTAGTCTTTAAAATGCAAGATTTTGCACAATTTTTATTTTTTAAAAAACCTTAGCTTAGTGAAATCTCTGGGTAAAATTTTAAATGTGTGTGTTAAGGTCATTAATATAGAATAAATCTTGTTATACTTACTCTTGTTTGTCTCAGTGAATCAGTATAGTTATCTGCCATATTTTGCAAATATCCTGCCTAGGCAGCAAATTGAACAAGAATTAAATAGTTCTTTACTATATGGGCTAATACTGAATTACTGTATATCTTTTTCAAATATTTATATACTTTATATATGCATACCTTAGAATTGTAGTAATGTATTTGGCTCATGCTTATAGTAAGGTTTTAAATCAAAGGAAATTAAATAGTGGGCTACAAATTCTATGCAAATAGACCTAAATGAGATAGATCATATAGCATTACAAAAACACAGCAACAAAACTTTATTTCAGACTCAACAGGTGCAAAGTGCAAACATAATACAAGTGGTTTATATAAGGTTAAATAATAGTTGTCTGGAGCAATGACTACATAGGTCAATGAAACGCTACAAATAATGAATATACAGTTGCCTACACCAATGCTTCAAGATTTAAGATTTATAAAATATATCACTCACCAGTTTACTAAATGGCTTCTGTTATCTTATTAACTGACTCACCAAGCCTAGTGACAGATCTATATACAAAACTGTGTATTACACTGGCACAGTTAGGTATCCCTACTTTATTGACTACAAACAACATAATGGCACTAGAAGTAACACCATTTATAAACCTGGGGTATACTAAAATGCAGGGTGTAGGATGGGTAACATTTCGGTAAAATTCTAGAATTTTACTGATGTAAAAACCTAATGTAGCTTAATCTTAACTAAACCAATCTAATCTAGCTTATTTGCCTAATATTCAGTTGTAGAGCCACTGAATATTTACCAGTAATTATGGACTGTCTCCAAAATGCATTTGGATTCTAGAATTTTACTGGACTCTACCACCTATAAACCTAAGAGTTCTTAAGGGAAGCCTAAATACATTGTTATAAGCCATATACAACTTTCTCATATTATAGATCCTGTAGATCCACCACAAGTAAGCTGTATAGAGTCGGGGTAGAAAAAGTTTTGAACAAAGTCACTTTAATAATAGCTACCTCCTTAGTTAATTTTAAGAAAAAGTTGGATGCTTTCATGAATGAAAGAGTTTATAAATTGTGTAAATAGTGTATGTTTTTAGCTTAAGCTATGAAGGCTACTTTGGTAGCTCTATAAATAGTTTTACATTAATTAGCTGACTTGAGATTGACATTTTGCCCAATTTTATCATAAAATATAGCTAATGACTTGGCTAACCTTGATAGGCCCAAGCGCTTCATGTTTTCCAAATGAAATGTAATGTAACATCTATTATACACACATGAAATTTACTGGGGCATTCCAGGAGAGATCACCCAATGCGTGTCACCATTCTGAGTCAGATCTTGATGAAAATTGACATATGGGGTTCTTCCGGGTGCTGATTTCACTGGTCAAAATAAAAAAGTTCTCTGAACCATAGTTTTTGAGATATGGGCCCCCAAAATCTTGGGTCCCCACTTTGCCACCTAATTTTAATGGGCAATAACTCCCAAACATCTTACCGTAGACCTATAAAACTATACATTTTTAGAATCAGCATGAAGAGATCTATTAAATGATACCACATTCAAATGTGTAGAACAGTAATGGAAATTTTTCCCCCTTTTTTTATTTTTATTTTTGACCCCCACCCCCGTATGCAGTGAAATCCAAAAAAAAAATGTTCATTTATTAAACTTCTATTAATTGTTAAAAGATACAAACAATGAAAAACATGGGTATCAAGTTGCAAGATATTTTAAAAATTATTGAAAAAATATGTACATTGTGAAATTTTGACATTTTTACGCCTGCAGGCTAAAATAGAGAACTACAAATGATATATTCACATGGATGAAAATAAACAGCAAAAATACAAATTGAACACACATATTAGCTACATCAAGTTAATTCATAATTACATGAGTTTTTTCAACTCATTTTCTGGGAAAACATATTGAATACGCATTGTTCCTGGCTTTAAAGTTGGTGTGCTTAATAAACCTAAAATTTTATCTCTTGATATGTGGCATGTATCTCTAATTTGTGGAAAGTAATAGTAAACACTATATCCTGATGGGTGCAAAAAGCTAACCTCAAAGTCATCAAATTCCTCATTATAGGAATGTACAAATCCCAACCATTTCTGATCATTGTAAGTACAAACTGTGTACTCTCCTATTTTCGGATTACTTCAATATTTATCTTCACCCAGAAAAGCTTTGCTTATAATCCTCACCTCACCAACTTCATCAGAAGATAATTCAAATGTTTTTATGTTATTTGCATTAATAGGTACAAATCTGTGGAATTTTTGTGTTCCTGTTAGCCGCATGCTTTTTTCATATCTGTCACTTAAAAATTTTTCCATAGCTTCAATTTCTTCAGAATTTATTAAAAAAAAAATTATGCTGTCACTTATATTGTTTGAACAAAATTCAAACATGTCTTCTGGTATTAATATTTGATTTGCGAATGTTCTCTGCATACTCGCTCTGGCTACAGAGCTTTTCACTGTACCCCCAATCCCATCACAAGCGCTCTTACCATGGCTTGTGGCAAAGAAATGCCACTCACATTCCAGCTCAAAATCTTCTTCATGTTTGCAAATGTTAACAAAGTTGAAACAATTTTTATATTGTCCTGCACATCCATCAGTAAAACATTGTAATTTTTTGATATGAAGGTGGGATTTTCTAATAATAGGTATGAGTATATTTAAAAAAGTGTAAACCATTGTAGTGTTATGTTTTGTATTTGGAGATAAAAACAATAATGTGAATGTTTTGTTTCATTACTTTCTGGTTCCTTATAATATAACACAAAGGAATGCACTGTGCTTTGGGTATTTTCCCAATGAAAACCTTGGGCTGCATCCTGTACTACAAATGAGTAGTTTTCTGAAAAGTCACCAAGAACTACAGCTGTATGGCTATTTAAATTATTCTTCAAGTTTTTTAGAAATGCACTCTGATTCTTTGCTATAAAGTGATGACGTGTCAATTTGACAATTTTGTGCTTAATGAATTTATAAAATCATCTACAGATTCTGTTTTTTCAACCATATTGCACCAATCTGTAGTAACCCATTGCTTATATTTTATTTCCTCACATTCAGGATCGTTAACACTGAAAAGTGAGCAAAAAATTCTTAATACCTTGTTCTTTTGGACAGAGATTACATATTTGCATCATGCAATTCCTGTTGTTGACATCACACACTGCTTTCTCCATAAAAGTTGTGTATTCCAACCCTTTGACACCCAAAGTTGAGAATTGTATTTTGCCATTCTGGTGGTATATACATACACACACAGAATGGGTACCAGCAGCTCCAGCTAAAACACAATGTCTGGGGTGAAGGCTGGCAAAACTAGAGAAGCCAATTTGGGGACTATCTGGATTATTTTTATAGAGACTAAAAGCTTTCAGATTCATTAACACCAGTCTTTTCTGCACAGATTCTTTATACCCACTTTCATTTCTGATACTCAGGCAGTCTTTTGTACCTGGGCACAAATGACTAATTTCATTTGATTCAAAAAATTTCTGAACAGAATCTTTAGTACCTTTAGTTATTACTTTTCTTTTTGACACGGGTTCAATTTCAGGAATAATTCCAAGTCTTTGTTTCATATTTCTGCTTTTCTTAACTAAATATTCAGTTGTCTGAAATAAATTTATAGTTTTTGATATGGTAAATGGAGATAATGTCAATATTTTGAGTTTCCTCTCATAACTGTCAGTAGAATGGAAAGCTTCAACCAGTTCATTCATGAGATGAATCATTGACCTGAAACAAATTCCTGAATGTATAATAGCTATAAACAAAACATTACATGTGCATATTAAATTTTTTGGATTATAATATTGATTTCAAGTGTAACAAAATGAGCATTCTTTGAGATAGAGTCAAATTAAACCAAAAATTATTTTGTTTACCAAATGAATTCCAAATAATTTAATGGGCCCATTGATCTCCAATCTTTAGGGAGTTGTGCTTCTAGTTTCTACTATCAAAGGTGAATACCTACATTTTGTTTTTATGCTTCAGTTTTAGTTTAGGTATCATCTTCTTTCTCTTCGCCCATTCCCGCCTCTATGCGGGGTCGGCGTTTCTGACCAGCCTCCTCCACACAGCCCAGTCCTGGGCTTCTTCCTCCAACAAACCCTTCTCCCTCAAATCGTCCCTCACCTTCTCCATCCACCTTCGCTTCGGTCTGCCTCTCTTTCTCCTACCATGCACCTCCATATTTATCGTTCTCTTACCCACATAATCTTCGTCCCCTCTCATCACATGTCCATACCATTTCAGTCTACTTTCTTGTATCTTCCTCGAGATTTCTCCAACCTTTGTTGTGCCCCTTATCCTTTCATTCCTTACTCTATCCAACCTTGTCACTCCGCACATCCATCTCAGCATTCTCATCTCCGTTACATCTAGTCTTTTCTCATGATCTTTCTTTATAGCCCAAGACTCAGCCCTGTACATCATAGCCGGTCTTACCACAGTCTTATACACCTTTCCCTTAACCCTTGCGCCTATTCTTCGGTCACACAACACCCCTGAAACTTTCTTTCAATTTTTCCAACCAGATTGCACTCTGTGTGTTATTTCTGTGTCCAGCTCACCGTCCTCAGCCACTGTCGATCCCAAGTACGTAAACTTACTTACTCTCTTTAACCTCGCTCCCTCTAAACTAATTTCTGAGTCTTGATTTTCGTAGAACCTCAGGTACTCTGTTTTCTTTCTGCTGATTTTCAACCCTCTGTCTTCAAAAGCCCTCCTCCATTCCTCCAATTTTCTTTCTACTACTTCTCTCCTGTTGCTGCACAGAACAATATTGTCTGCAAAGAGCATACACCAAGGGGATTGATCTTTTATCCCCTGGGCCAACACATCCATAATCAAAACAAAAAGGTACGGGCTCAAAGAAGATCCCTGATGTAGACCAACCCTCACGGGGAACCATTCCGTTACACCTACACTACTCCTAACCTGGGTCCTTGCTCCTTCATACATACTTTGCACCAACCTAACGTACTTCTCCGGCACACCTTTCTCTCTCATACACCTCCAAACCTCCTGGCGTGGCACTCTATCATATGCTTTCTCTAGGTCGATGAAAACCATGTGCAGTCCCTTTTGTCGCTCCTGGTGTTTCTCCATCAACTGCCTCAGTGCAAAAATTGCATCAGTTGTTCCCTTACCTGGCATAAAACCCAACTGCTCTTCCCCCACGGTTGTCTCTTCTCTTAACCTTTTCTCTATAATCCTTTCCCAAACCTTCATCGTGTGTGACATAAGCTTTATTCCCCTATAATTTCCACAATCCTGGATGTCCCCCTTCTCTTTGTAGATAGGTACGAGTGTACTATCCCCCCACTCCTCCGGCATTTCCTCTTGTTCATATATCTTCTGCATCAGATCCCACAATAGATCTATGCCCTCATCTCCCAAACAATTCCACGCCTCCACTGGTATCCCATCCGGTCCCAATGCCTTCCCCTTCTTCATTCCTTTCAACGCCACCTTCACCTCCTCCCTACTCACTCCTGAAGTTAACCCTTGATTTGGGACACCATCTTCAAAAATAACCCTTGGGTTTTCCTCATTTAACAGATGTTCAAAATAACTCTTCCATCTATCCATGATTTTATCCTGATCCTTTAAGACCACTCCCTGACCATCCTTTACCTGTTTAATTTGAGTAAAATCTTTACTCGCCTTATCCCTAGCCTTCGCTATTCTAAGGATCTTTCTCTCTCCCGCCGGTGTCTCCAACTCTTTATATACTTCATCCATCGCCTGCACCTTGGCTCTTGCCACTCCCTTCTTCGCCTCCTTTTTTGCCTGCCTATAGCTTTCTCTATCCTCTTGTCTACCAGATGTGTCCCACTTCTTTTTAGCATCTTTCTTCCTTTTAATCACCTCCTGAACCTCTTCATTCCACCACCACGTCTCTTTATCTTCAGGTATATTCCTACTTAATAATAGTGTATCATTTTAAAATTCATACCTTTGAGTTTCATGATCCAACTTTGTAGCTTTTGATGGGCTTGGAATCTCAGTTTCTAAACTTGTTTCTAGCTTTCGTTTTAAAGAACAATGTGCTTTTTCTATTGTTTGATAGACGACAGTACTAACAATCCTATCCCCGTCGTCTATCAACATGATGGTGCTCCTTGTCACTATGCCAAAATTGTTCAGGATTATCTAAATGGACGTTTTCCAAATCGCTGGATCGGACGCGGAAGCAACAGACCTTGGCCAGCGAGATCACCAGATTTAACCCCTTTAGATTTCTTTGCATGGGGCTTTATCAAATCGCACGTCTATCAAACGAAGATTACGAGTCTTGAAAACTTATGTACCGGTACACGTATATGAACTGCTGCAGATAACATAACCCCGCAAATGCTCCAGAATGTGTTTAGAAATGCTGCGGAACGATTTGAGCTGTGCAGGGATACTGATGGGCATCACGTTGTTGCGGGGAAAGCGGATGAACTTAACTAGACTACCGTAACTTGGCTACTTCTTGATGACGGGAAATGAGAAGGTCCCGGGCAATGAAGTTTTTCTCACCTCCACTGACTGTCACTGAGGGGCAAACGAGACTCCCACACGGCTGAACCAAGAAATGGACTCGACCCGCTAGCTATTCCAAAGATTAACCCTGTGTCTGAGTCGGGTCCACTTGAAAACCTGGAAAGCCCTGGCTTCAGGAAAGGTGTGTGCAATGTGCACCCAGCAATACTTGAGGACTTCAACTGAATATGGGCCTACGCAACCAACAAGCACGATTTTAGCAAACTGGCTGTGGAGTAAACCAAATGTGACTGGACGAGAAAAGCAGATATTACCCTCTGAATTGTAAGTCCTTGAAAGTGACAACCCCAGTCTATAAGGACAAAGGCTGAAAAAAAACTAGTTGGTAGAATTCTAAGGGTTTATTAGCAATCAACTTGAATTATTTACAAGAACTAGAATGGGTTATGAGCTTGCGTCTAAACATGGCTTAAGATCAAGAAATGGAAATCCAACTTGAATTATTTACAATTACAATGACAAAAAAATACTGGACAACAAAAATGGAACTTCCATTAACAGAAAAAAAACTTTAACCTATACCAGAATGGTACAATTAGAAAACACGATTGACCTCACTGGACCTAACATCCTTAAGCTAGAATTGAGGTCAATCCAATCATACCTCTCTATTATAGTGAAGCCATGGAGAAACTAAACCTGAAGCTAGAAATACCTTAACCTGCACACCGTTATGCACAGGCAATGTCCATTATCACAAGGCACTCTGTTTTTTTCTTGAACTGTTCGTATTCTTAAATTTAGTTGGCAGGCTAGAACTTCCACAAGCGGAAGCCAACTATGAATTGAATATTTAAGGCAAAGTTTTCTGACAAGAATGGAACTAAACCAGACTACTGAGCTAGTCAGGCATTAATCAAGACTAACTCCGCCCATATGGGGGTTGCATCCTGAAAAAAGAGAAAAGATGTTATTCAAGAGAACCCCACTACACTCCCCCCTCCAAGCGGTGAGTACCACCACTCAAAAAGTGAGTGCAGCGAAGCCCTCTCCCACATCCATTCTTTCAGGGAATTGCCACCTCCCCATCCTGACACCAAGCTCCAAGTTTTCCTTTCTCCATGGCTACTAAACACTAGACAATTATATATACATACATGAATCAATGATAATAAGGTTCTATCACCTTCAAAACCCTACCTAGTTACAATATAACTTGATACAATTTCTTTCCTTAAGAGGCTAATCACAATCCTCCTTGCTTGAAACTGAAGCCACCTGCACAATTAATGTCCTTGATTAATATCCTCACTAGCCCATCACTATCAATGTACCTTGGCCCTGGTCCACCGATCCATACCTCCTGATTGGTAGACATCCCTACCAAAGGTGGGGTCTGCTTGCTCCAGGCTAGAGGTAACTGCGTGGGCTGGCCATGCCCCTCTTGATGAGCAGTCCTCCAGAACCCCCTCCTATAGACAAGAATGGTGGTGCATACTGGAGCAAGGCCTGGAAGACCCCCCTCAAGCTGATTCTTGAAGAGTGGAAGAGCCAATAATGGCTCCCTCCCTGAAAACACCTCCCATGAAGTCAGAAAGCGTGATTTGGGGTGATTGGGGGCGACTGGAGGCAGGTAAGGACAGGGACATGCACCGGAAGCTGTATGCATGACACTCAAAGCAAGTACAAAGTGGGTGACAAGTGAGGGCATGTGCATGAGTCAGGCAGAGGCATGCAAACCAAAAATTACCACACTTAACCAAGCTCAAGGTATGGTATTCAGTATCACTATGTGCAGTCACTTTGTTCAAAAAAAAAAATTTACACTAGCTTCCTCCATGGCTTTACTAGCTAGGCCCTACCTATACATTACGGTACAGCAAGATATACCTATTTTCATATACAGTAGTCCCTCGCCATATCGCGGTTCACATTTCGCGGACTCGGTGCATCGCGTTTTTTTCTAGCCGAAATAAAATACGTACTCTAATTGAGTTGACAAAGAACCGCGAGATAGGAAAACCAGCGAAGCTTGTGCTGCTTGAGCTACTTTGCCTATATGATACTGTACACGGCACACCATTGGCCGATGGATGAGACGCGACCAATCAGAGCACGCTGTTCAGTATCCTGGGCGCTGATTGGCTTAGCGTTCATCGCATCTCGATCTGCAGCCTACCGAAGCATTCAGCATCTCGCCTTGCTCAGTTCGCTTCCACGTGTTATTCATTTAGAAGAGATGTAATGTTCTTCTTTGCTGTGCAGTACATTCATCTCATCATCGTCATCACCTTCATCATTCAGTATTGCACAGCTAATTCATCATCATCGTCATCATTCAAGTTTTAGTATCTTCGCTGGTGAGTACCCATACGAAATTTTAATGTTGGTAAAATTATTAAAAAATACTGTATATACAAATGTTTTCTTTTTAAAATACTGTTAGTCTCTTTCATACTCCGAGTGTAGAAAGTGTTTATAAGAGCGTGGGAAAGGTTTATAAGAGTGCGGGGAGGGTTTATAAAGGCGTAAAATACGTAATAAACATATCGTTTCTACTTCACGGATTTTCACCTATCGCGGGGGGTTCTGGAACGTAACCCCCGCGATATTCGAGGGAATACTGTATATCTTAACCAAGGCTCCGTAAAGCCATTACAAAAACTAGATACACTATGACATTAAACCTAGAAATACTTATTTTTAACATCAAAAATATAATCATAGTACCATCAACTTAAATACAATACATAATCCTATATACATATATACATAATTAGACAAGGTCGAAAAAAAATCACTTTTGTTAATTAAATTAATCATGAACATATTCCAGAGGCCTAGAGGGTACTAATGGTAGCTCCATTTCAGGACTTCTGGAATGAGTTTATGGAGGAGAATCACCAGCCAACTCTCGAATTACTCCCAACCCCCTCCCAACAGACTGGAGTCATTCATGAGCTAGTTTACTGTTAGCTTGTAATAAAGCCCTAGTTTCTGAACAGATATTTTTGACTGAGGATAAGCTTAATCTATTGGGAGTCCTTGAACCAGTTACCGGGCTAAATTGCCACTCTTGAGAAACTAATTGCTGGCCTAACAGCTGGTAAATCTGCTCCTCATCATCCTGCACATTTTCTAAAGTGTTCTCCAGAGCTTCCACCAAGGAAGAAAGTTCTGGAGGATCACTAGTGGGTTAAGGTTCATTTGGGACATGGAAAACTCTGTCTTGGACCTATTGAACCATCACCTGGATCTAGACTCCCAGGAAATTCCTCAGGATCTATCACACCTTAACAGACAGCACTTGAAGGAGCACTATGAGGAATAGGGGACAGATCCTTGATTTCCTCCACTGGGGACCAAGCTTCCTTCTCAGAATCACTACCAAGGTAGTCTTGACCCTTTCCAAAGTGACATTTTTTTGGTTGAGAATGAGGCCTAGTCAGAGGTTTGGGTGAGCTAGACAGGATACCTGGAGGATTCACTTTGGATGGCACCTCATCTGGGAATCCAGAAAAGTCAAGTTCATCCGGGAATCCAGAAAAGTCGAGGTCAAAAGAACTTGAAGTGCATTCAGAAGAATCTGAAGAACTTGAACTTTCACTCAGATCAGCAAGCCATGGTCTAGATTTAACCCTATTCTGATCTGGAAATCCTAGAAACTCGCTCGAATCACTACTAGAATCAAAGAGATCAGTCTCATCTTCTGACGAACTGTCCCACAAACAAGAAAAGCCTGGGGAACAAACTGGAACACTTGGGGTTTCAAACCCTAGAAAACTCTCATCCTCCTCCTCCTCCATGCTAGCCCAGGGAACCTGAACTAACCTGGAATAACTAGGATGATTCTTCAAGAAATTGGGAGCCTCCTTCCAGCTCCTCAACTGAGAATGATGAACTCGACTCATGGATAAGTGTGGCTGCTGATCTGGATAAGCTGGTGAAATGACATAGGTCACACCATTCTCTGCCGCTCGATCAACTTGAAACGGCCCACAGTACTTGGGCAGAAACTTGTTAGAAACTAGATTACCTTTTGGAACAACCTTTCGAATGACAAGTTGCCCCTTGGTAAAGGGACAAAAACCAGGATGTCCTGGATACCACTGTTCTTGAACTGGAGTGGGAATAGAAACTGGAATAGGATCTGGATGAGCGGATGATAACAAGAACTGGGCTGGAGACATAGTCAACTCGAATGAATCGTACCATTGTAGGTCATAATGGCCATTGGGAGATTCAAATCCCACGAGCTAGAATCTTGAACAAGATTCCGTAGAAGCTCACCAATGGTACGGTTGACCCTCTCAACTGCACCATTGCTCTCTGGATGGTTTGGGGTCGTGCAAACGTGAGTGATCCCGTATCGAGATAACATCTGCTCGAACTCCTGACCCTTAAATTCTGGACCATTATCAGTTAACAACCGACAAGGCCGGCGCAAAAGAGTGGGCAACACTCGAAACTCGAAAAGACGGGCAATGGTACTGGAAGTCTTGTTGGAAAATGGAACAGCCACTACCCACTTGGAGTAGTGGTCCACCACCATTAAACATCCTAGATTCCCCCGAGGTGTCCTGGGGAACAATACTAGATCCACAGCCACCAACTCAAATGGTGCCTGGGTCACGATCTTCAGGGTAGGTGGAGCCCTGATCTGGCTGGAAACCTTATTGAGCTGGCACTGGGAACAAGATGTGACCACCTCTTGCACAACTTGATATAACTGAGGATGAAACACTTCCCCAGACAAAACATCTAAGACCTTGTTTCGGCCTATGTGTGCCATTTCTAGATGGATAGTAATGGCCAGCTCAATCAGGAAATTAAAAGGTACTAGAACTTGGGGAAACCTTTCTGGTTCCTCGTACTTAACTAGAAGACCATTCTCAAAGTAGATATCTTTAAGATAACGACGATATCTCACTAGAGCTTTAGGACAATACCCAAAACCACCCTTATCTAGATAGGACTTAAGTTGTCTCAACACCCGATCACTTTTTTGAAGAACCTCAAGGTTAACTTCATCTAGAAATGAACATGGACGCAAATTTCCAACTACCAGCGGTTCTTGATGACTGGAGGGTTCCTCCAACTCTGCCAGAAAAGTAGCGAGAATCTCACCCTCCTTCATGACCCTGTCAGTGGACAAATCCAGGTCAATCCCGGCGGCAGACAAGAAATTCGCACCCAGGAGAAAACAACAAGGAATAGCTTGATCTTCAACAAGAGCAAATGGGTGATCATTAATAGTTACGTTAGAGCCAAGTGACACAGTAAGTTGTACATAGTTATAAACTACCACCTGCTTTTCAGCCACACCTTGAATGTTAACCAGAATATCTTGTGAATAATCCCTCGAATTTCCTAAAATTTCACGCCAGGCTACTCGAGATATGAGGGAGATCTCAGCTCCAGAATCCAATAAAGCACAGTAGGTTTCGTCTTGACAAGCAAGTGGGACAACTGCTCTAAAGGCACCTGAATGTGGACAAGCAATATCCACCTCAAGGGTGGGAAAATTGACTTCACATTCTACTGGGCCATTCTCGATCTCCAAACTCGAGCAACCTGCCCCTATTGGTTCTGAATCCAAGTCTCTCTCATACAAAGAATTTAAACAAGTCAAGAAGACGGGACAAGACTGAACATATTTATTGGATTCACTCAATAAATTGAAATGAACACCACCTAGACACTGGACATGCACCCTATCAAGAAGTTCTGAGGGTTCTGTTACACGCTGATTCTTGACTTCAGGGTGGTAAATTAGAGGGTTTTCAGCACCAAAGTGCAATACAACATCCACTTGATACATCTCACAGAAAACTTTCAAGATCTCTGGTGATGCTGGCTGCCCTGGAATTGTCATAAGTCGAAGATGTTGCTTCTGCTTGCTATTCAACTTGATTCCGTATGTTGTAGGATGACTTAGCAGCTCTTCCACCAACTGCTTTCGAAGAAATACTGGACTCTCTGGAACTTCACGATCTAAGTCATGAACAAGAACATACCACAAACACTCGATCAAGGAATCACCTCCCCCCTCCGGCTTAAATCTTACAAGTAAGCCCTTGGGGAGTTCTGCCGAAATTGCTGGGGTGCCCTCTTCATGCTCAACCTGGAAGTGTCTGGATAACGCATCTGCAGCTTGATTGTCTTTGCCTGGAACATAACGAAGCTCAAAATCAAACTCAGCAAGATCTTCAACTGTTCGAGCAAGCCTGTCATTGACTAATCTCATATTATGGAGATAGAACAATGCTTGATGGTCCGTGTTCAGAATGAATGGTATTCCGTACAGGAAGGCTCTGAAGGTCTTGACTCCCCAGCGCATCGCTGCTAGTTCACGCTCTGTAACGAATATTTCTTCTGAGTAGAAAATGTCATTGATGCATGAGCAATGATTTGAACTTGACATCCTGAACTTGAGTAAGACAAGCACCTGCACCAATGGCTGATGCATCCACCCACAAGTTCAATTTCTCTGCTGTTTCGATAATCAGGAAAAGCCAGTTCTACCTCATTTTGCATCTCTGCCTTGAGCGTCTGGAAGGATTTTCCAGCTCTGGTGTCCACTGGATAACTGAATTCCTTGATCTTCCTGTAAGTTCTGATAAGGGTTTAGCAACTGCTGAACACTGTGGCAAGAACTTCCTTTGGAAATTCACCAAGCCCAGAAATTCTCGAAGTTCCTTGATGTTCTTGGGCCTTGGGAAGTTCTTCACCTTTTCCATATACTCTGGCGATTTTGACAATCCACTGGAACTGACTATATGACCTAGAAATGGAACTGTCGACTGGAACCATCTACACTTTGGTGGTTTGATCTTGATACCATGTTCTTCTAAAACCTTGAGGACTTTTTCAACTAGCTGGAGATGGGCCTCGAATGACTTTTCCATAATTAAAATGTCGTCAATATACACTAGAACCTTCTTCCTTGAAAATCCCTTCAGCACACCTTGCATTTCTCTCTGGAAGGCTGAAGGCGCGTTCTTCAATCCAAAACTGAGTTTCTTGAATCTCCAGTGTCCATGAGGGGTTGAGAAAGCTGTATAATCTCGACTCTTCTCCTCGATTGGCATTTGATAATAACCCCGGACTAAATCCAGGGTGGTAAAGAACTTGACACCATGTAGACTGTAGACAGAGTCTGTCAAGTTTGCCATCGGGAATCTATCAGGCTTGGTTACCTTGTTCAGTTTACGGTAATCCACACACAAACGTATGGATCCATCTGGTTTCCTAATTGGTACCACTAAAGCACTCCAAGATGTTGTAGGCTCGATAATTCCTAGCTGATGAAGTTCTTGACACTGATCATCGATGACTTGATCAATCGGTTCTGGAAATCTCCTTGGTCGCTGAAATATTGGTGTGTCATCGTATAACTCAATACGGTGTGGAGTCATCTGAGCAGTCCCCACATCAGAATCTCCCCGACTAAGAAGGGCTTTTCTGGAATTAAGCAAGTTATAAACTTGAGATTTCTGGTGGGAATCCAGCTCACGTAAGTCAATTTCTGAAGTTAGACATTCTGGTGTCCATTCCAGAAAAGATGAGACCAACTCATCATCATTTTCTGATTCCATACCTACACAATGTACTTGATGTGTCACTATATCATTAGTGTCTTCTGGATTTGGTGTAGGATCGAGTTCAACTAGAGTGTAAATGTGTCCCATCATGTCTCCTACCTTGATTCTACCAATAGGTTTCCCTGTAGTGTAGACTAGAATGGAAGGGCAATCTAGATTTACAATCCCTGGAACACCTACCACTTTCTCTCCAAGATGCACGCTTGAAACCATCCCATCATAGAACCATTCACCCGAATTTCTTGAACATGGACATGTACCATCATCATTTACTCCTTGAGGTTCCCACTGAATTTTTACTTCTACAGGTCCACAATCATTCACCTGCACACCTTCTACAGCCCAACACCTAACCTTGTAACAAATCCTTTTGCACTCTTCTCCATTCGTACCTAGATAAATTTCCCACGTAGAACCATCAGTGTTCTTCCCTGAAACCCGTCTACATGCTAGACTAATCTGTAATTTGTTAGCCCGCAGAAAATCTAAACCTAGAAAAATGGGATATTTAAAATCCAACATGGGAAGGATGTGAAACTTGAAAGGGGACATTACAATACCATGCAAAGAAACTGCGAGTAGGACTGAACCCATAGTTTCCCTTGAAGCATCGGGACCTACACCTCGAATTCTGGAAATATCTGTAGTATCTATTGGAATCCCAAGTTGTTGTGCCAGTTCACTGGAAATTAAGCTAACTTGTGCTCCCGTGTCAATTAACCCTGAGATGTTAGTGTCTTGAAGGGTAATTCTGGATGTCCAGGGGTGGCATCATCACCCACCTCAGACGCTAAATCCATGGTCTGGTTGGTATTCATCTGGAGAGGTCTTCTGTCATCTTTGACTGGGATCTCATGATGATAATCAGGTTCTTGAAGATCATATCTTGAAGATTGGACTTCAGCTTCCAATGAGCCCCTGATCTCATTGGAACTGATTAGTTTCCCGACTGTTGTTGATTGTGGTGGGTGGTTTCATTATTTTGGTTTCCTTGAGACAAATTTTCTTGACCTTGTCTTCTAGAAGGGCAGAACATTCCTGGATGAGGTCCTTGACACAAAGGACAGTGGTAGGAAGGTGATGTCCCGGAGCTTGATTGCCGTTGCTGCTGATTGCGAGGGCAATCTTGAACCATATGATCCAGACTACCGCACATAAAACAAGCTCCTTTCCATCTTCTGCAGTCCTGTTGAAGGTGTCCCTTCCTTGCACACCACTGACATACCTTGACCTCTGTATCTTCTTGGGATCTGGACTGACTGGAGTTTCTTTCACGCTCCTGAGAACGTTGTTGTCCTCCCTGCTGATTCCGATCTTGAGATTTTCGACGATCCCTTCCTTGACGTTGACCTGGGGACTTCTGATTTCCATTTTTATTCCCAGAATGGAAGAGGCGAGTTCCATTCCATTGTCCTTTTTCATAACCTTGGTTGTTTCGATATTGTTGGTTAGGTGTCTCATGTCTGGATGACTCTTTGGAAGGCTTGGGAGATGGAGGGATCTGCACCGGGAAAACCTCAATGGTTTCTTGCCTTGGAAGGGATGGTCCATCACTTGAATGCATGGCCACCAAATCCTGAATGTTGGACCAAGTCACCTTCTTGTTATGCAAGGTCTTGTTCTCATTGATGATCCGGGTCAGCTGTTGTGACAGCCCAGCTGGAACTGTCTCCAAGAGCTTCCTCCTCAACTCCTTGCTGGTCTCGAGTGCTTTATTTGGGAAGGCCTGGTGAGCCAGAGTCTCGAGTCTTGCAGCATATACATCTGGTGTCTCTCCAGGCTTCATTGTCGCATTCTTGAATTCTGACACCTTGCCAGTTGTGAAGGTTTTCTTCATTCTCTTGTAGCATGCCAACAATCTAGCCTTCATCTCATCATATGCCACGCTGCAACCCCCATAAGCATTATACAAATCCCTGAACTTTCCCCTTAGATGTTTTCCAAGTGTTCCAGTCCAGTCTCTCCGTTCACAAGTAAACTTGGCTGAGCAATGACGTTCAAAGGCTTCTAGATATTCAGGAAAAGATCTTCCACTTGACACATCAAATTCATCAAGATCTGGAGCACTGGTAGGATAAACTCCTGGTGCCATCCTTGAACCGTTGTTACTCTTGGCAGTGGAGGAATGCATAGTACGTTTAACCCTCCTCGCATCTGGAAGACTGGAGGTCTTATCTGAAGAACTGGAACTGGAGCTGGTTGATCTATTGCGTTGTGTCTTGATGGGTTTAGGAGATGCCGCTTTGTCTTTTCTTTCTTGAAAGTTCGTGTTCCTCTGCTGGTACCTTCTTCCCTGTTCGAGACATTCTCTACATCATCCAGATTCTCAAGTTCAGGCATTGAGTCATAAGAATCTCTCTCTAGATTCAGCCTATCCTTCTGCTGCTGTTTCCTCATCAGTTGGTCCACCTGTTGCTGCCAATATGAATTCTGAAGTTTCAATTCAGTGTTTTCCCTTGATAATTGGTCATACTTAGTCCTTAATCCTGTGTCTACGTCCTCGAGTTGTTTCCACTCATGTTCCCATGCTTGCTTTGACTCTTCCATGGTCTTCTGCTGCTGGGTCATGAGAGCCATAAGCTGACTGATCTGGTCTTGCAATTCTTGATACTCGGCCATCTCGGGTATCTCGCTGGGTGCCTCAGTAAACTAGTCGGCGTAATATCCCGGGTCTGGGCACCAAATATGTTGCGGGGAAAGCGGATGAACTTAACTAGACTACCGTAACTTGGCTACTTCTTGATGACGGGAAACAAGAAGGTCCCGGGCAATGAAGTTTTTCTCACCTCCACTGACTGTCACTGAGGGGCAAATGAGACTCCCACACGGCTGAACCAAGAAATGGACTCGACCCGCTAGCTATTCCAAAGATTAACCCTGTGTCTGAGTCAGGTCCACTTGAAAACCTGGAAAGCCCTGGCTTCAGGAAAGGTGTGTGCAATGTGCACCCAGCAATACTTGAGGACTTCAACTGAATATGGGCCTACGCAACCAACAAGCACGATTTTAGCAAACTGGCTGTGGAGTAAACCAAATGTGACTGGACGAGAAAAGCAGATATTACCCTCTGAATTGTAAGTCCTTGAAAGTGACAACCCCAGTCTATAAGGACAAAGGCTGAAAAAAAACTAGTTGGTAGAATTCTAAGGGTTTATTAGCAATCAACTTGAATTATTTACAAGAACTAGAATGGGTTATGAGCTTGCGTCTAAACATGGCTTAAGATCAAGAAATGGAAATCCAACTTGAATTATTTACAATTACAATGACAAAAAAATACTGGACAACAAAAACGGAACTTCCATTAACAGAAAAAAAACTTTAACCTATACCAGAATGGTACAATTAGAAAACACGATTGACCTCACTGGACCTAACATCCTTAAGCTAGAATTGAGGTCAATCCAATCATACCTATCTATTATAGTGAAGCCATGGAGAAACTAAACCTGAAGCTAGAAATACCTTAACCTGCACACCGTTATGCACAGGCAATGTCCATTATCACAAGGCACTCTGTTTTTTTTCTTGAACTGTTCGTATTCTTAAATTTAGTTGGCAGGCTAGAACTTCCACAAGCGGAAGCCAACTATGAATTGAATATTTAAGGCAAAGTTTTCTGACAAGAATGGAACTAAACCAGACTACTGAGCTAGTCAGGCATTAATCAAGACTAACTCCACCCATATGGGGGTTGCATCCTGAAAAAAGAGAAAAGATGTTATTCAAGAGAACCCCACTACAACGTCGAATCCTACTCTTAATTATTTAATAAATGCTACCACTTTATCATTTTATGATTGAATTCCATATAATTTCCAAGTGCTTCACAAAAATAGATCCTGACTTTATGTACACCCTGTATTAATTTCATAAGTTTAATAAGTTTAATATGTCAACATAAGCACACTGGACAAAAAATTAGTCACCCCTCTCAGAATGTACCTAATAACGTGTGACGGCGCCTCTGGCCTTGATAACCGCACGAATCCGGCGAGGCAGAGACTCTACGAGGTTGTGCATGTACTGAACATCGATTTGCTGCCACTCATTCATCAGCCAGTCCCGAAGTTCCGCCAGAGTCCGTGGGTGTCTATTCCTGCGCTTCACTTTCTGTTTCCAGCCTGAACAACACCTTCGACGCATTCAGGATTAAAGGCTTCATTGGACCTGCGATGTACTCGTCGCCTCCCATCATTGGAGAACAAACAAAAACGGGACTCATCGGACCAAATTACATGTTTCCAATCTGCCGCAGTCCAGTTTTTGTGCCTCTGAGCCCATTTATAATGTGCCAATTTGTGACTTGTTGTTAACAGTGGCCTCTTCCGTGGTACCCTGCTCCAGATGTCCATCACATGCAGTTCTCGTCGCAATGTCCGTTTGGAAATTGGTCGCTGTAGAACCTCATTGGTTTCTTGGAGCAATTGTTCTCTGGTTTGAAAACGATTTGCAGTTACTAGATGAGAAACATGGCGGCGGCCCCTATTGTCGAGAATTGTTTTACGGCCACAGTTACGCCGTCGATTGTCAGTTGATTGCGAACTACACCACTCTTTGTAAACTCGCTGGACAGTACGCGTTGACACACCAACAAATTGGGCTACTTCAGACATTTTGTGTCCGTGGGCTCTGCCAAACACGATGGCTCCTTTTTGCTACTGAGTAACGTCTGCCTCACGACCCATTTTGCAGACTATATCCAACACACACTTTGTTCTTCACCACCTCACGAAACAGATCTGATCCTGTGTGCTACGTCACCGCTACTTGTCACTTACCAATGCTACATCAGCGCCCTCTGTGTGACCTTGAACTTCCTACTATCGGTGCTATTAGGGGTGACTAATTTTTTGTCCGGTGTGCTTATTAATTTCATTAAGTTTTTCAGCAACTGCTGGAAAACTGTCTTGAAAGTAAATGCATTATAAATAAATAATATAAATAAAAAATTCTAAATATAAAAAGTACCTATCATTAAATACTTACGCTTCTTCACTGGAGTCACAGCAAGACTTTCTAGAACTTGAGAAACCTCTTCTTTGGCATTACGTGATATACTTGGATCATATTCATCACTTTCTGAAATAACATTCTCAGAAGACTGATTGTGATCAGACTCTTCACTTTGTGATGTTGATAGCAACTCTGGTCCGGTCAATAATTTTCTACAGTTGCTACATAGTACAGTATTCCTTTGTAGTTTCCATTTACATCGATCATAAAGTGATTGGCTGATGGTTCTTATATCCTTGTGTATCTTTTTCTTATGTTTTTGTAAAGGATGATCACAGTATCTAATCATTTTTCATTACTAAAAATACACAATTGTAAATCTCAAAAATAAGATATGATTTGACTCAAAATAAGCACATCTGTAATAAAAATAAGCATAATTAACAAACATTTGAGAGAGTGACTGCGTGAATATGAGTTATACATAGGATGTAAATATATCATTTGTAGTTCTCTATTTCAGTTTGCGTAAAAATGTCAAAATTTAAATGTACAATGTACAAATGTCAATGTACATATTTTTTCAATAATTTTTAAAATATCTTGCAACTTGATACCCACATTTTTTATTGTTTGTATCTTTTAACAATTAATGGAAGTTTAATAAATGAAAATTTTTTTTTGGGATTTCACTGTCTAGGGGGGGGGGGGGGGGGGGGCAAAAATAAAAAGGAGGGGAAATTTTTATTACTGTTCTACACATTTGAATGTGGTATCATTTAATAGATCTCTTCATGCTGATTCTTAAAATGTATAGTTTTATAGGTCTACAAGAAGATGTTTGGGAGTTATTGCCCATTAAAGTTAGGTGGTAAAGTGGGGCCCCCCCAAGATTTTGGGGGCCCATATCTAAAAAACTATTGGTCATAGAACTTTTTTATTTAAACCAGTGAAATCAGCACCTGGAAGAACCTCATATGTCAATTTTCATTAAAATCCGGGTTGGAGTGGTGACATTTTTTATTTTTTGGGTGATTTGTCCTGGAATGCCCGGGACTAATCAAAGTATTTCCCTGAGCATATAATTGTCTACTTTATCTCATAATCACAGTCATCTGAAAGATCATCAGTTAGTATGTGGCTTAGATACTTCACCTGGGTCACTTCTGACATCACCATACCATTCAATTGAAATTCAGGGAATTTTTATATGCTTGTAGTCTTTGTTTCTTATAATCATATGATGACTTTTATTAGGATTGTTTTATGTTATTATCTTTCCCATACCATACTTTTCATAAATTGGTTGATTAAGCAATAGCATCCCACTCTCTTTCAGAATTTCCCAACATAGAAAAATTGACCAAATGTTCAATTTGCCTTAAGAATATCTCCTTTTAATATACTGAGTGAGATAGCTGTTCACTATAAACAGAAGACTAGTTAAATGAATTAAATTGAAAATTACTCCACTCAACTTTTCCAGTCCTTTCAAAAGCCTGACATTTTACGCTTGTATTAAATAGCTAGCTTGTTTGCAATGGCCTTGACAGGAAAAAAAGAATTACTCACAACAATTGAACAACAGAAAGAAAAAATAAGCAAATATGAATTAAAAATTAGTGGTAAGACAAGATAATGATGTTGAAATAGGTTTAGATCTGTTGAACAGCTAGTTTTTTCATATATTTTCCAATCAAATATATGAGGTGGTTTTGAGAATTAACTATTCTCTCTGTGCTAGGGTAGCTCCTCAGCTAGAAGTTGAAGATTGTGGTGAAATAAAAAAATAGCTTCTATTTTGGGTATAGCTCTTTTGTAGCTTTTATGTTAAGATAATTAGGTGTACATGCATTTTTTTTTTTTTTTTTATGCATATAGCTATATATATATATTACCAACAGCCCATTTCTGTCAGGTGGGCACAGTGCTTGACTGTCAAATGAGAGAGCAGTCCATTATCAACCAGTTAGTGTAGCTACCTACAGAGAGGGATAATTCAGAATAAAGTTTGAAATCATCCTACTATTGAGAAAAGCAATACTTTTCATAATAGTAGTTTAGTACAGTATGATACTGTTACAGTACCAGTAGTTTATTAATAACTAGTGATGTACCAATTCATTAGCATCAACATCAGCAGAATCAGCCATTTTTTTAGCATCACCATCAACATTTGACAAATTTAGCTGATTCTCTTCCTGATTCTTAGAAATTTTAAAATTTTTATTACAAAACAAAATGAATAGCTATTTAGAGAAAATTTAACATACAAAAAAATATTATTTATGATAATTTATACTCATTTCAAACTGTAATTGTATAAAATATATTTTACATTCATCAAAATGGCAAAGCTTAATAAGTTAAGTTACCCATAAATTTACATTTTCTTAAACTAATTAATCTCTAAATATTATAAACTATTGTAATTTCCTACTCTTTATTGGGTGATTACAAATGATCTTCCCAATTTTAAACATTTATTATAAAAAAGCTAACAAAGTTACAGTGAAAAGCAAGATATACAAATGAAGAAGAACTCAGTTTTATTTACAAGCTATTGAAGTTTAATATGAGCTGCTTTTGTGGCTCTGCAAACATCAAAGCAGTATTCTGTTTCCCTCCATACATTTTGTAACATATCATACTGAACTTTTCTAACAGCCTCACATATCCTTTCCTTCAAATGTTCCAAAGTTGTTGCCATTGGTGGAACAAAAACTTTATTTTTGACATAGCCCCAGAGGAAGAAGTCAAGGGGGGTTAGATCGGGTGAAGGTGCCAGCCAAGGAATGGGCTCCCTATGCCTGATTCAACAATCGGGCAATTGCTCATTCAGGAATATTGTAACCTCAAAAGAAGCTCATATTGAACTTCAATAGTTTCTAAATAAAACTTTTTGAGTTCTTTATTTGTATATCTTACTTTTCATTGTAGCTTTGTTAGTTTTTTCATAATAAATGTTTAAAATTGGGAAGATCATTTGTAATCACCCAGTATTAATAATAATTCTAAATTAAGTTGTACTTTATAATTTTTATATTAAACCATCTTATGAAGTTCACCTTATTTTAATAATTTTATAAACCCAAATTGTATATCCATTTTTATATTCAAATAGGCCACCAGTGCCTTAAAATTTTAATGAAAAATTTTGTTGTTTACATTATTAAAGAAAGAAAATACCTCGAACATAAGGAAAACAAATTACTTTAAATATTGAAACAATATTCAATTTATGAAACTAAAATAAAATTATTTTATCATTTTACTGAGTAATAAAACTAGGTACTGTATTTAACATTACTTTAGCTACAGTATATGTAACAAATTCTGGTACCATATGCTGCGGAGTGAGCTAAGGAAAGCACTTAAATTTGAAATGTAAAAATATAAAAATTTTTCACAAAAGTTTTCACAATAGATTGGTAAAATTTATAAAGGGAATTGATTTTTTTAAAATCTAGGCAAAGAATCAGCATTGGCATTAGTAGTTTTTCATGGAATTGGCATTGGCTAAATTTTGGAAGTTATCATTATAATTTGACCATTGAGAGAGATTCATTAAAGTAAATTCAAAATCAAAATCACATCTTGGAAACAAAAATGAACTTACTGAAACAACATGCCCGAGGACTGGTATCTGGCTATTGGGTATGCCTTTGGCCTCAGTGCATTTCAAGTGTGTCCAAATAGTATTTTATATTTCAAACAATTTCATTTTACATATCTTAATTTTATACAATTTTAATCAGTTTATTATACTCTGAACAACATTACTGCATTAAATTTATTAAACATTATTAAATTTCTTATTAAAAAAAACAATACATGACACTTCAGTAACCTCTTACAACTCATTCTCTAGATATGGCCATACTATACTCTATAATACATTTCCTCAAATGACTAGCTAATTAGTATCATATTAACATATTTACTCAGCACCTTCTCTAACGATTTTAATTTCTCTTTTAGTGCATCCTTTTTACATTAATATGATACTAATTAGCTAGTCATTGGAGGAAATGTATTATAAAGGTATGTTTTCATACTTCAGTAGTGGAACTAATACAGTGATCCCCCAACCTGCATGAGGTCCAACCTGTACAAATTCAGAGATAGGATGAGGACATTTCACTACCCTTTTTTGATCTGCACAAGCTAAGATTCAAAGATAGATCAGCACGAATTTTTTAAAATTGTGGTATAAATACTAAAAAATGACTTAACACTTTTTCACAAGCAATTATAAGTCCAGAACAAAGGCTCTTAGTGTACATGCACTTACAATACTACATGTTTGCCATGTTGAAATGGGGCGCAATGCCGGCAAGTGTGTCTTGTAAAAATGCATTTGCGTTACTCACCTACTGTGTACTCTGTTAGTGGGGTCACGGCAGCTGCTGCTGGTGGCTGAGATGGGAGATTGAGCTGCCAGTGAGGACCACCCAGAGGGCCTTCAATTGAGTAAAAATAAATCCTTTGACTTTAGCACCACCTGCACTACTAAGAATGAGAGAAATGAGGTGAGCAAGTTCCTAATTTTAATGTGGTTGAGATTGTGTAAGATAGGCAGCTCCTACCAATTTGAAACTGGGTAATTCCAGGACAAATAGACAAATGAAAGTGCCAAATGTACACTCCGCCATCTCCAAAATTCATGAAACTTGGTGTGAGGGTTGGTTTTGGTCCAAATTACAAAAATCTGAATTTTTTTGAAAATTGGTCAAGTTGGTCAAATTTTATGGCTTGACCAAATTTTGGCCAAATGAAAAAACCAACAATTTTCAAATGTAAATATCTCAGCTGCTAATTGTGGTAGCGTAATAAGTCTTAAATGATAAAATATGTAAAATTAACTGTAGTTTCTAAATATGTATCATTTTTTTAGGGTAACAAAAATAAAATTATGATTTTTTGGAAAAAATGTCAAATTTTTTTTTTTCAATTTGGCAGCGAAGATATCATTTTTCGAAAAAAAGACCAAGAATAAAAAATGCTTACTTGATGTATGTACACCATAATAAGTAATAAAAAGTCAGCTTATAGTTTATTATAAGGGCTCAAAACTGAGTTTGAAATTAAGTAATAAAATGTTTTTTTCAGATGACGAAGATTTATTAGACTTGTTGGTCCAAAAAAAGACAATTTTCAAATCATATAAAAAATACATGTAGATAAACCAAAGGAGAAAAAATCTTTTAAAATATATGTACAATGTACATACATAACCTCTCATATTTAGGGACAGAATATATTGACAATAATAATGTTTAATTTATAAAGCCCTTATCAGAGTATAAAATACTCTTCCTAATACTACACGTACACAAGTCTTTGAGAATGAATTAAGAGACAGTATTCTCATGCAGTGAATCCCAAATTTTAGACACTAATATATAATAATAAGAAAAAAAATTTGAAAAGATTTTTTAAACTATTAAGTAGATACACAAATCTTGGATAAAAATTTTAGAAATATTATATAGACAATCTTAAATAGTATACATTCAATAGAATTTATTTTATCTTCTTTGAAAAGTTATTTAATTCTTGAAGCGGAAAAATGTATTGTATTCTTGTTCCTCCACGTAAATTTGCTTCAATACTCCCAAATATATTTTTTGTTGGAACGTGACAAACATCATCTTGTGCAGGAAAAATGTATGAGGGACATACGCCCGAAGGATGGAGAAATTTTATCAGAAAATCATCATATTCACAGTCAAAGGACTGGACTAATCCGAGCCATAGTTTATTTTCATACATACAACCCACAAAAGAGCCTGTTTGAATTTCGCGTTGAGAGACAGTATTGGGTAATTCTACGAGAAATAGACAAATGAAATACATGGTAACCTCTTCAAAATTCATGAAATGTGGTGTGAGGGTTGGTTTAGGTCCAAATTACAAATTTCCGAATTTTTTTGAAAATTGGTCAAGTTGGTCAAATTTTATGGCTTGACCAAATTTTGGTCAAATGAAAAAAAAAAAATTTTCAAACGTAAATATCTCAGCTCCTAATTGTGGTAGTGTAGTAAGTCTTAAATGATAAAATATGTAAAATTAACTGTAGTTTCTAAATATGTATCATTTTTTTAGGGTAACAAAAATATAATTATAATTTTTTGTAAAAAGTTTTTTTTTTTTTTTTTTTTTTTTTTGCGATTTGGCAGCGAAGATATCATTTTTTGAAAAAAAGACCAGGAATAAAAAATGTTTATTTGATGTATGTACACCATAATAAGTAATAAAAAGTCAGCTTATTGACGATTATTATGAAAAAAAAATTACTAAAAAAAAAATCCTCCAAATTTTAACAATTTTTTGCTTTCTTTACAGATTTTCAGTATATACCTAATTTTCTAGTATATGTAAATTTACCTAACCCTTAAAATGCCTCAAAACACAAAATTTTGTTGCGATCCTATGAAAAAACACTCAAGAAGAATTTTCTGTAAACATCAAAAAAGTAAACTCTGCCATGGCAGCTGCAAGCTATGGAATTATGGAAGAAAATCATTACTATGCAGCAATTGCTATTCACAATTAAAAAGAAGCCAATTGTATTAGAACATGTTCAACGTTCATCCAGAGAGCCGGAACCTGCACCAATACCTGAGCCAGACATACTTAATGAATGTATGGAGCGAAGCAGTAGCGATTCCACGAATCCACCACCATTGGATGAATTTGTCGTTCAAGACAGGCAATTCAATAAAGATTTGCTCAGCGACAATATTTTACCTTTATTTGATGAAAGCCCTATTAAAACAGGTAATAAAACAATAGAGACTCCGTTCAGGACATTTGTTTCTTAATGCCAAATTTGTAGTTTTCTGTTTTCAAATATTAGCATCAGCACTTGAATACATATATACAAAATATTTGATATTTGATTATTTCACGCAACCTAAATTTATGAATTTGTTTTACAGCTGGATTGAAGCTGGGACAAAAACAGATAAAGGCTTCTATGAAATTCAGATTGACAACGGAAAAGGTTAAACGAAGTTTTGAAGCTGATTATGGGGCTCCTATTGACTATTCTGAAGCTGGTCCATCCAAAAAAAGTTGTTTGGAAGATGATTTAGAGAGGCAAGACTACTTTTCAGACATAGTTATTGAAATTTGACATTTTAAATTAAATTTAATAGTCATCAAAGTATATACTAAATTAAGTTTTATCTGTTTACATTTTTATAATCAGACAATATAATACATATACATATATTTTATGAAAAGTTTAATTAAAAATATACTAATTAAACTTAATGGCAAATACACTTTATTTCAGGTATCAGAAGGTTATGGAAGAATTAAAGGAGAAATTTCAAGCAAGTAACGATCGCAATCTTAGGTTACAAATACTATCATTGTATCCCTATCCCATTGAAAAAACTGCTGACTTCTTTGGAGCAACAAAGTATATGGTGTGTAAGAGCCGCAATCTTCAAAAACAGTTTGGGATTCTTCCTAACATTCCAAACATGATGAAAGGGAAGGTCGTCACAGCTGAAATGAAAAAAATCATTCAGGAGTTTTATGAAAATGACGAATATAGTAGGATGTGCCCGGGAATCAAAGATTATAAGTTTACAATAAATGAAGAGGGTGAAAAAATAAAAAATAAAAAAAGACTGGTATTGTGTAACTTGAAAGAGTTATATGCTGAATATGCAAAAAATGATGAAAATCCCAAAATAGGCTTTAGTACCTTTGCTCATCTTCGACCGTTGTGGTGCGTGCTTGCGGGACAAAGCGGAACTCACAGTGTCTGCGTATGTACGCATCACCAAAATCTGAAACTACAAATATCAGCGTTAGGCATTAAAGATTTAGACTACAAAAAACTAATGTCTTTATCCATCTGCGGCATGGACAATGAAGATTGTATGATGCACTGATGCAAAAGATGCCCGCGAGAGGTCGGAATCAAAAATTATTTGGAAAGTTTGGACTTCATGGCGATGGAAGAGAGAAAATATAAACAATGGGTGTCCGTCAACCACTGTATGTTAAAAGATATCACCGAAACTCCAGAGGAATACGTGGAATCGCTCACCAAAAAAATTGCACAACTGACAAGACACCACTTCACGAATAAATGTCAGTCTAGTTACTTCAAAAATCTAAAAGAAACCCGAAAATGAAGGTGTTTTGGTGGGTGATTTCGCGGAAAACTTCTCATTCATCGTACAAGATAGTGCCCAGGGGTTTCATTGGGAGAACTCGCAATGTACAGTGCACCCATTCGTTTATTATTCCAAAAACAATGCAGGAAAACTAATTTGCAAAAGTTACTGCTTCATTTCAAACTGTCGCAGGCATGATACAATTCTGGTTCATAGTTTTCTCAAAAAATTAATCTTGTGCATCCAACAACAAAATTCAAACCTAACTAAAATTCATTATTTCACAGATGGATGCGCGGCTCAGTATAAGAATAAAACAAATTTTCTAAATTTATGCCATCATTTCGAAGACTTCAAAATTTATGCTGAGTGAAAGTTTTTCGCGACATCCCACGGGAAGAATGCCTGCGACGGTATTGGCGGAACGGTAAAAAGAGCAGTCGCCAGAGAAAGCTTACGACGGCCTCTCGACCATCAAATCTTAACAGCTGAGGACTTCTACAATTTCTGCTCTCAAGAATTCCTAACCGCTATTGACTTTTTTTATGTCTCTGAGGCAGAAGTTGTAGATGTAGAGCTTTCTTTGCAAAAATGTCTGAGTGAATGTATTAATTCTATCCAAAGGTACTTAACAATTACATCGCTTCGTCCCAATTTCCAAGAATTCGTTGAAGGTTTATCCACTCTCACAGAGTGCACAGTCAGTCGAAATAAGAGAGCTCATTAGAGTTTCTGCTTCGGATCAAGAACATAATACTGTCTCTCAACGTGAAATTGAAACAGGCTCTTTTGTGGGTTGTATGTATGAAAATAAACTATGGCTCGGATTAGTCCAGTCCTTTGACTGTGAATATGATGATTTTCTGATAAAATTTCTCCATCCTTCGGGCGTATGTCCCTCATACATTTTTCCTGCACAAGATGATGTTTGTCATGTTCCAACAGAAAATATATTTGGGAGTATTGAAGCAAGTTTACGAGGAGGAACAAGAATACAATACATTTTTCCGCTTCAAGAATTAAATAACTTTTCAAAGAAGATAAAATAAATTCTATTGAATGTATACTATTTAAGATTGTCTACATAATATTTCTAAAATTTTTATCTAAGATTTGTGTATCTACTTAATAGTTATAAAAATCTTTTCAAATTCTTTTTTCTTATTATATTATTAGTGTCTAAAATTTGGAGTCACTGGATGAGAATACTGTCTCTTAATTCATTCTCAAAGACTTGTGTACGTGTAGTATTAGGAAGAGTATTTTATACTCTGATAAGGGCTTTATAAATTAAACATTATTATTGTCAATATATTCTGTCCCTAAATATAAGAGAGGTTATGTATGTACATTGTACATATATTTTAAAAGATTTTTTCTCCTTTGTTTTATCTACATGTATTTTTTATATGATTTGAAAATTGTCTTTTTTTGGACCAACAAGTCTGTAATAAATCTTTGTCATCTGAAAAAAAATTTTATTACTTAAATTCAAACTCAGTTTTGAGCCTTATAATAAGCTATAAGCTGACTTTTTATTACTTATTATGGTGTACATACATCAAATAAACATTTTTTATTCTTGGTCTTTTTTACGAAAAGTGATATCTTCGCTGCCAAATTGCAAAAAAAAAAAAATTGATATATTTTTTCCAAAAAATCAATTTTATTTTTGTTACCCTAAAAAAATGATAAATATTTAGAAACTACAGTTAATTTTACATATTTTATCATTTAAGACTTATTACGCTACCACAATTAGCAGCTAAGATATTTACGTTTGAAAATTGTTGGTTTTTTCATTTGACCAAAATTTGGTCAAGCCATAAAATTTGACCAACTTGACCAATTTTCAAAAAAATTCAGATTTTTGTAATTTGGACCAAAACCAACCCTCACACCAAGTTTCATGAATTTTGGAAATGGTGGAGTGTACATTTGGCACTTTCATTTGTCTATTTGTCCTGGAATTACCCTATTATGTTCTTGATACCAGGGCTGTGGAGTCGGCACATAAAAAACCGACTCCGACTCCTCAATTTTTTGTCTATCCGACTCCAAAGGTATATTAATTCTAAATCTGCTATGATGATAATTACACAAGAGGCATTTCATCACCACCACGTGAAGCATCATCATCTGTGGTCATTGTTATGGTAACTTTGTCTGTAGTAAAGAATCTTGTAAGTGGTGCTTGTCGTTCAGTAGATTTCTGATCTTTTGTTAACTTTGAAGTAGTTGGAAGGTTTTTATTACTATCTTTCTCAATGACAACTTCTAAAATTTTGGGATGGAAACACTGCAAATGTCTTTTCATATTTGATGCTCTGGTTGGTGCATTTTTATCAGAGCCAGTAAAACCACTGATTTTTGCTTCACATAATTTTTCATCATCATCATCTTCTATCATACACTGACACACAAAATGTTTCCCATCTGTGGTTATTGTAAAATATTAAAAAACTGCAGACTTTGTTGGAAGTGTCTTTGCCATTGTGAAAGGGGTTTTAGACTTGAAAGTTAAAAACTTATGAAATTTAGAAAGAACTCGAAATTAAATAAGCATTAAAAATCAAAAATATTATCTGAAAAGAAAAAATGAATTAATGGCATTAGTGTCTGAAATGGAAACCATTGTGTTTATTATTAAAGTGGTTTAACCACCATAGCTGCCAGTGATATCACACACAAAAACATATTTTATTAAAATTTATATTGAGGTCGGAGTCGGAGTCAGAGTCGGTACATTTTTACCGACTCTGACTCCAGCACCACCAAAATTGCTTCTGACTCCGACTCCACGACTCCGACTCCGACTCCACAGCCGACTCCACAGCCCTGCTTGATATGAAGCAGAAACTCTAATGAGCTCTCTTATTTCGACTGACTGTGCACTCTGAGAGAGTGGATAAAACCTTCAATGAATTCTTGGAAATTGGGACGAAGCAATGTAATTGTTGAATACCTTTGATAGAAGTAATAGGTTCACTCAGACGTTTTTGCAAAGAAAGCTCTACATCTACAACATCTGCCTCAGAGACGTAAAAAAAGTCAATAGCGGTTAGGAATTCTTGAGAGCAGAAATTGTAGAAGTCCTCAGCTGTTAAGATTTGATGGTCGAGAGGCCATCGTAAGCTTTCTCTGGCGACTGCTCTTTTTACCATTCCACAAATACCGTCGCAGGCATTCTTCACGTGGGATGTCGCAAAAAAATTCCACTCAGCATGAATTGTGAAGTCTTCGAAATGATGGTATAAATTTAGAAAATTTGTTTTATTCTTATACTGAGCCGCGCGTCCATCTGTGAAATAATTAATTTTAATTAGGTTTGAATTTTGTTGTTGGATGCACAGGATTAATTTTTTGAGAAAACTATGAGCCAAAATTGTATCATGCCTGCGACGGTTTGAAACGAAGCAGTAACTTTTGCAAATTAGTTTTCCTGCATTGTTTTTGGAATAATAAACGAATGGGTGCACTGTACATTGCGAGTTCTCCCAATGAAACCCCTGGGCACAATCTTGTACGATGAATGAGAAGTTTTCCGCGAAATTGCCCACCAAAACACCTTCATTTTTGGGCAGAGTTTCTTTTAGATTTTTGAAGTAACTCGACTGACATTTATTCGTGAAGTGGTGTCTTGTCAGTTGTTGTGCAATTTTTTTGGTGAGCGATTCCACGTATTCCTCTGGAGTTTCGGTGATATCTTTTAACATACAGTGATCAACGGACACCCATTGTTTATATTTTATCTCTTCCATCGCCATGAAGTCCAAACTTTCCAAATAATTTTTGATTCCGACCTCTCACGGGCATCTTTTGCATCAGTGCATCATACAATCTTCATTGTCTATGCCACAGATAGATAAAGACATTAATTTTTTGTAGTCTAAATCTTTAATGCCTAACGCTGATATTTGTAGTTTTGGATTTTGGTGATGCGTACATACGCAGACACTGTGAGTTCCGCTTTGTCCTGCAAGCATGCACCACGACGGTCGAAGATGAGCAAAGGTACTAAAGCCTATTTTGGGATTTTCATCATTTTTTGCATATTCAGCATATAACTTTCAAGTTACACAATACCAGTCTTTTTTGTTTTTTTATTTTTTCACCCTCTTCATTTATTGCAAACTTATAATTTTTGATTCCCGGGCACATCCTACTATATTCGTCATTTTCATAAAACTCCTGAATGATTTTTTTCATTTCAGCTGTGATGACCTTCCCTTTCATCATGTTTGGAATGTTAGGAAGAATTCCAAACTGTTTTTGAAGATTGCGGCTCTTACGCACCATATACTTTGTTGCTCCAAAGAAATCAGCAGTTTTTTCAATGGGATAGGGATACAATGATAGTATTTGTACCCTAAGATTGCGATTGTTACTTGCTTGAAATTTCTCCTTTAATTCTTCCATAACCTTTTGATACCTGAAATAAAGTGTATTTGACATTAAGTTTAATTAGTATATTTTTAATTAAACTTTTCATAAAATATATGTATATGTATTATATTGTCTGATTATAAAAATGTAAACAGATAAAACTTAATTTAGTATATACTTTGATGACTGTATTAAATTTAATTTAAAATGTCAAATTTCAATAGCTATGTCCAAAAAGTAGTCTTGCCTCTCTAAATCATCTTCCAAACAACTTTTTTTGGATGGACCAGCTTCAGAATAGTCAATAGGAGCCCCATAAGCAGCTTCAAAACTTCGTTTAACCTTTTCTATTGTCGATCTGAATTTCATAGAAGCCTTTATCTGTTTTTGTCCCGGCTTCAATCCAGCTGTAAAACAAATTCATAAATTTAGGTTGCGTGAAATAATCAAATATCAAATATTTTGTATATATGTATTCAAGTGCTGATGCTAATATTTAAAAACAGAAAACTACGAATTTGGCATTAAGAAACAAATGTCCTGAACGGAGTCTCTATTGTTTTATTACCTGTTTTAATAGGGCTTTCATCAAATAAAGGTAAAATATTGTCGCTGAGAAAATCTTTATTGAATTGCCTCTCTTGAACGACAAATTCTTCCAATGGTGGTGGATTCGTGGAATCGCTACTGCTTCGCTCCATACATTCGTTAAGTATCTCTGGCTCAGGTATTGGTGCAGGTTCCAGCTCTCTGGATTAACGTTGAACATGTTCTAATACAATTGGCTTCTTTTTAATTGTGACATAGCAATTGCTGCATAGTAATTGATTTTCTTCCAAAATTCCATAGCTTGCAGCTGCCATGGCAGAGTTTACTTTTTTGATGTTACAGAAAATTCTTCTTGAGTGTTTTTTCATAGGATCGCAACAAAATTTTGTGTTTTGAGGCATTTTAAGGGTTAGGTAAATTTACATATACTAGAAAATTAGGTATATACTGAAAATCTGTAAAGAAAGCAAAAAATTGTTAAAATTTGGAGGATTTTTTTTTTTTAGTAATTTTTTTTTCATAATAATCGGCGATAAGCTGACTTTTTATTACTTATTATGGTGTACATACATCAAATAAACATTTTCTATTCCTGGTCTTTTTTTCAAAAAATGATATCTTCACTGCCAAATCACCAAAAAAAAAAAATGACATTTTTTTCTAAAAAATCATAATTTTATTTTTGTTACCCTAAAAAAATGATACATATTTAGAAACTACAGTTAATTTTACATATTTTATCATTTAAGACTTACTACACAACCACAATTAGGAGCTGAGATATTTACGTTTGAAAATTATTGGTTTTTTCATTTGACCAAAATTTGGTCAATCCATAAAATTTGACCAACTTGACCAATTTTCAAAAAAATTCAGAAATTTGTAATTTGGACCTAAACCAACCCTCACACCAAGTTTTATGAATTTTGAAGAGGTTACCGTGTACAGTGGACACCCGATTTGAGTACATAATCCGTTCCAGCATGGCGTACTCAATTCGAAATGTACTCAAATCGAACTTAATAACCTATGGGAATTAATTAATTTGTTCCAAAACCCAAAAATTTCACCCCACCCCTACTTTTTCTATAGAAATTGGCCTATGAAATTTAGTAATTGTATTAAAAATAGACAGAATAGAATACAAAATACATACCGTACAATATAGACAAAATAGAATACAGTAGTCCCTCGCCATATCGCGGTTCACATTTCGCGGACTCGGTACATCGCGGTTTTTTCTAGCCGAAATAAAATACGTACTCTAATTGAGTTGACAAAGAACCGCGATGTGGTGGGATTCGGATTAACCTAACGGCACCACGAATAAGAATTTTTCTTTTGTTTAAGACCCCCACGAAACCAGGCTGCTTACCTTGAAGGGTTGTTGGATCCAGGCTCGCTGCCCAGACCCCCGATTCCACGACTGCTGGCTCCTGCCACCAACAGTCTCTTACTTGCCAGAATAGCTTCCTTCTATTAGTGGTTCCCTATCTCCGGCATCCCCTTCCTAACAGAACTTAAAGTTCCCTTGGTCCAATAACGGTCTTCAGCCTCAGACAAATCCAGCCTGACTTTAGTTTCCTCTGTTATGTTCTTTATTTTCTCTTGTCAAATTACCCTCTTAAACTATATTTTTTATTATTTATATTTCCACACATGCGCCAATTGGTTCCGCCCACTTCTCAAAACTCGAGTTTTGACACACACGCCGACACTTTTAAACCTCAGAAGCGTCTCTTTTACTAAATTTGTTTATTCTTCTTTTCATTTGTTTGTTTGTTTGTTAATACTTAACTCAGTACTTTATTATTCATTTACTAACAGGGTTTTACAAGCGACTGTCCAACTCTCACTCTTTTTCCCATACTAATTTAATAAAACTGTTTTATTCCTCATTCCTTGTTTACAAGTTTAACATTTCTTTATATAACTTATTGTTTAGTCTTTTCATTCATTAAAATATTAACATTAACATATCTTATAACTATTTCTTTATTTATTTGTTTGCTAATATTAATACTTTAGTACTTAATGTTTATTATTTATTATCTTAATGCTTAATAGTTTACTACTATCTTTCTAATTTCTTATAACAGTTATCATCTTATTCATTATTTGTTTGCTGGAAAGAGAGAGAGAACCATTAAAATCCTTTCTATAACAAATATTTCATTCAAAAATCAAAGAAATTTAATATATAAATAATAATAATCAAGGCCAGGGGGAAAGGGCTGAGAACTAAAAGGGGAAAGGGTTCACCCTCCACATCTTCCCCCCCCAAGCTCCTTTCCACCTGTCTTGCCATATAGCCTACACACCTACTATATTACCCTAATATGGTTCTCTCTTCTTTTCCTTACAATTTTTATACCATAATATTTATTAACAAATTATTTACATAGATACCCTTTTTTTTTTTCCGAAAATAATTTTTTTCAATTTTCAAATATATATATATATATATATATATATATATATATATACTGTATATATATATATATTTTTTTTTTTTTTTTTTTTTTTTTTTTTTTACAAAAATAATTTTCAATTTATTTTATTTTATTTTATTTTTTTTTCACTTTTTTTTTTTTTTTTTAAATAATTGTTTTCAATTTTAAATCTTTTAAATCATTAATTACATACATGGCTATCATAAGAATAACATATTTACAAATTTACTTTATAAATCATTTATTTATTTAAATTCTAATTCAGTTATTTAATAATCTTTATATTTAACAAATACAGTAAACATTCAAACATTCAATATTTAGGACTAACAGCTGGCTAACAATTACTTTCTCTTTAATAATTTACGTTATACTAAAAAAAATACCTACAATTTAATTTTTTAATAGTTATTTAATAGTTATTTACAATAGTTATTTACAATAGTTATTTACAATACACCAGGAATGAGGTTGAAACCTGCAAAGCAGCAAATCACCAGAGGCAGGTATCAGCAGGTCTGGGAACTCACCCAGGCACCTTCCTCCTTCAAGCACAGCCCAGCTTCTGGCCTCAAAATGTAGGCTGCCACCTGGTTGAATTTCCAACCACTCACTCTTTCACACATCATACAATACTACTATTTTTTTTTTTTTTTTTTTTTCCTACAGAACACTACACCAATACTTTATACTACATTACCATCACCACTCCCTAAACACTGTTGCACTTTCTCTATCATTCTAACCCATCTACTTTTAATATCTTCTCTAATACTACTTGTTAATTCTACATCTAAGCTTTTATTCAACACATTTTCTTCTATCTCAAGCAATAACATTCTCACTTCCTCACAAAAATCAATCACATTCATTCTCTCCCTCATTCTTTCATTTATACTTCCTTCACCTCTATCTACTCCCCATTCATCCCTCACACTTTCCATTAAGGTCACAATACTTTGCTCAGTTACACTCCTTTCTCTCTCACATACATTTTCCCTTTCACTCTCAAGAATTGTAAATCCCACACTCTTAATGCCCCCTCCCTGACACAATCTTTCCACTTCTGAGTGAAGATGATTTCCCTTCTTCTCCCTTCTCCTCCACCCTCGGAAAATCCCAGAAAAGAAAGGCCCTCAAGGTCTGAGACCCCAAAACCCTCAAATGAGAATTCCCCGGATGGACCAGGCTGGCACCATGAACCACCAAAGTCCCGAACATCCCATTCTAACTCTGCCTCACCCGCGGCTGTTCCAGAGTCCAACTGGGAATCCTTCAGCTCATATACTTCACCTATCTGCCTGGCTTTCTCACCTTTCATTCCCTTTCTTCTCACCTTTTTCTTCCTTTTTGCCCGCTTTGACACAATCAAGAACTCCAGATCTGCATCCATCCATTCATCCTGGATTCCCATCATGTTCTTGGTTTCTAGCGCTTTCTTTTGTTCCATCCTCTCACACATATCATACATTGGGTGACATACGATGTACTCCGGAGGTATTCGCCATTTGCGCAACTGCCGATGATGTGCTCTTACTTCTTCACACTGTCCATTCTCTTGCTCCCTCTCAATCACATATGTTACCCCATTCTCCCATACCTTTTTCACCACAAATGGACCCTCAAACTTTTGCGCCAACTTATACTCATTCCTTCTTCCAGCCTCATGCACCTCTTTCAAAACAAGCTCACCAACACCAAATGACCGAAAATGCACACCAGCCTCTCTCCATCTATCACATGTATTCTCATTTAATCGTATATCCTTTTGCACAAACCTTCCAAATGTAGACACATACCTTCTTGGGGAAGTTTGAATGGCTGAGTGGTATGTCGAATTGTAGCACCAGGCAACTCTTGCCAACTCAGCATCCCACTCAGCCCCTTCCCCAATACATACACGCAGCATTTCACTTATCGTTTTCACCGTTCTCTCAGCCAAACCATTCGAAGCAGACATATACGGAGTTATTCTAACATGCTCTATCCCATTCTCACTCAACATTCTCTCAAAACTAGCACCCCTAAACTCAGGCCCATTATCTGTTAAACACTTACGCGGCCTTCCAAGCATCATTGGTAACATACTCTCTCTCATCACTCTCGCAACATGCTCACTTGTTTTATTCTCTAACGCAGCAACATACACAAACTTACTCTTGTGATCGACCCCTACTAATATTCCAACTTTCCCTCTACTCGTTCTCGGCATACTCACAATATCAACCACCACAAGCTCCCACGGTTCTTTCACTTCAATCTTTCGCACTGGGGGGCGGCTATGCTGGGACTGGTATTTTCGCTTTTGGCAACTCTCACAAGTAGTTGCCACTTCTGCAACAACCAGTCCCAGCCTAGGGTGGAAAACCATTCCTTTCATCAATTCCCATAACTTGTTTTTTCCCACATGCCCATACATCCTATGTGTAATAATCACCAATCCTACCATACCCTCAAATGTCATCACTGGCACACTCTCTGTCTCACCCACCTTATTTACCCTCATATAATATAGCACTCCCATCCATACAGCCAACTTTTTCGCATACCTTTTATACTCTTCCACCTCTTTCGACCACTCTCTCACATCTATACCATTATACACATATTCTCTCAACTTGCATATCACCTCATCTCCCTCTTGCATATCTAAAATATCTTCATCTCTCAACACTTCACACTGGTCTTCCACCTCTAACTCAATTGCTCCCACTAACACAGCATCTATACCTGTGCTCGGAAACATTCCCATACTGACCACATGTTCTCCTTCTCTCATTACTGAGCCCTGACCAACATCCACACTCAAGTTCATATTCTCAAGGAAATCAATTCCCAGTAGAAAATCCCAGGGCATTGATTCCCCTTTCAAGACTATGAACTTGTGCTCCCATACCTCTTTACATGCACCTAATCCCACCCTCAACTGCACAGCTTCATGTGACGCGACTGTTCCCCCTCCGATACCACGTATTCTCACACCCACTCTTTCTCGGGATACAGGCACATTCGCTTCATCTAAATCACACAACACTCGCTCATTCACCAGACTGATTTGGGCACCTGTATCCACAAGACCCCTGTAGAGCTCAATAGGACCTTCTGGAACCCTTACAGGAACCACAGAAGGGCTGAGCTCTACCTCATCCACACAGTCACGTATCATCCATGGCCCCTCTAACATACCTACTTCCATACAACCTTCTCCCTCTGACTCTCTCTGTGCAGCTCTAACTTCATCCAAAACCCTTTCCAAATTTTCACCTGGCACTATGCTTTTATACCTCTTCCTTTCACTCACCCAATTGTAATGTACACCACTAATACACTGCAAATGCAAAATCAGGGCTCCTTTCTCCTCGATCCTTTCATCTTTATACACAATTGGACAATCACTACCATAATGCACATACACTTCAACACTAAACAATGAGCTGACCACCATGAGGACCTCTTGAAAAGAAAAATACCCGGGCTCCCCATGGCTTTCAGCTCACGTACATAATTGCGGACCTTACAAACACCCATCCTTTCTGGTTTCTTAATCGCTTCATTCATAACCAAGGTCCGCAATTCATTCACACTCCCTGGTATTCTCATTTTTAACCCATCCAATTTCAAATCTTTCAACCCATACCATACACTTTCAAACAAACTGTCGCCACCCCCCCTACTTTCATGCAACTTTACTATTCCCACTGGCAAATACTCAGGGTCGACCACCTCTTTCTCACACCTTTCATTCACCCCAGGTATTCTTGACATCAGGTCAGCCATACAATTCCTCTCCCCTGGCACATACTCAATCTTATAATCAAACTCACTCAACTCAAGCAAAGTTCTAGCAATTCTTCCATCCACAACTTTCATTCTCTCCATATATACCAAGGGCTGATGATCAGTCTTTAAAATAAATTTCATTCCATACAAAAATGACTTGAAAGCTTTCACACAAAACCTCATTGCCGCAAGTTCTCTCTCAATTGTACTGTACTTTCGCTCTGCCTTACTGAATGCTTTAGATACATACCCAATTACTCTCCTTCCTTCCTGTCCTTCCTCTCCCTGCAACTGGCACAAGCACCCACCCATACAAAATCCACTCGCATCTGTATACAATTCTAGCAAACTCGCTCCTTCACTCAGGTCCGGATAAGCCAACTCCACATCTTTCGCTGCTTCCACTCTCAATTGCTCAAATGCTTCATTCATCTTCTCCGTCCACACCAACTGAGTACTACCTTTCATTCCAGTCACTTCGGTCAGGGGTTTCGAAATCCCAGAGCAGCCCGCTATAAATTTCCTCTGAAACTCTACAAGTCCCAGAAAAGATTTAAGTTCACGAACTGTCCGAGGTTTCGGGAACTCCCTGACTTTTTCCATATACTCCCCACTCTTTCGTATACCACTCGAACTCACCTTGTGCCCCAGAAATGCCACACTTTCCCTGAACCACTCACACTTACTTGGTTTCACTCGTAGTCCGACTTCATCCAACACTTGCAGTACCTCTCTCATTATCTTCAGGTGCTCCTCAAATGTCTCTGTCATAATCAAAATGTCATCTATAAAACATATGACATTTTCCCTTGCAAACTTACCAAGAACACGATTCATTGCTCTCTGAAATGCAGCAGGTGCAGCTGTAAGTCCGAACGAGAGAGCACGGAACATATAATGATTCCTGGCTGTGGAGAAAGCAGTTATGGGACGAGACTCTGGCTCAACTGGCATCTGGTAATATCCCCTCAATAGGTCCAATTTACTAAACACCCTCTTTCCATGCAAAGAGTATACACTTTCGTTTATCAAGCACATCGGAAACCTGTCTTTCACTGTCCTTTCGTTCACCATTCGATAGTCCACACACAAGCGAATCCTTCCATCAGGTTTCCGCACAGGCACTATTCTACTATTCCACGGACTTGTGCTCTGTTCAATCACTCCCATTCTCTCTAATTCCTCACACTGCTCTTCTATCTCATTCATTACTGGTGGGGAGAACCGTCTTGGCCTTTGGTAGATCGGAGTCTCATCCGTTAACTGGATCCTGAAGGGAGGTAGTTTTGTTAAACGGAGGTCATCATCTCCTCGGGCCAATACGCTCCTTTTCTCCCCTGCCAACTGCCACACCTGCATTCGCTCACTCTCACTCAACTGTTCGCCAACAATCACCTCCTTTCTGATTTGTTCAGTCGTCCATTCCTCCCCACATTCTTGCCCTCGTTCATCCGTTTGTATTCCATTTTCTCCCTCCTCACATACTTCCTCAATCACTGTATATGCTCTCCCTATCACATCCCCCTCATTTATTCTCTTTCGCCATGCACCCCCATCTTCCCTAGCTTGCACACAAATCCATGGGTTACTCTCATCAATTATACCATCATACACATGCCCAACTCTTTTCACTTTATAGGATCCATACCATTCACAAAAATCATGCTTCCCTGCCTTTTTCTTCTATTATCACTCACTGGCCACTCAACATGCACCAATGCTGGGGTTCCCTTTTCCAGATTTACACTCTCAGATGCTCTCACCTCATACCCTTTTATTACCCTCATCCAATCCGATTCACTTCTCCCCACATAGAATTCACACTTACCCAACTCATTTTTCCACTCAATCATACGTCTAGCAGGATGGATCACCAATCGATTCTTTTTCAAAAACTCATACCCCAGAATCATGTCATACTTTTCACTCTCCTTATCAACCACATAAAGCACACATTCTTCCATTTCACACCCCATCACTTTCACTTTAATCTGCACCTCTCCCAACACTCGTACTGGGATGTTCCCAACCCCTTTAATTTCCCCAGTTACTCCCCAATTCACTCTTCCTAATTCATTCTCTTTACACAAACATCCAATTCCTTGCTTACTTATTAAATTAGGTGAACATCCTGTATCCACTAATGCCCTCCATACACTCCCTCCCCATTCAACAGGAATAACCATACACTCTGCCTTTTTCTCACTCGCTCTCACTTCCTTATTCACTTGACACCATCCTGCTAATGCCTCAAATACACATTCATCATTCAGAGAAGCAGGGACCCCAACCCCAATGAGAGGCCCCTGCCCTATGCGTTTCCCGTACTGGGACCAGCCTCGCCATTTCCAGTGACAGCACCCCCTTGAGGGCCCTGCCTCTGAGGTTGAGGAGCTGGCATGGCTGACACTGGCCGATTTCCTGCATGAGAGACAGGACTCCCTCCCGCCGGTGCCGGAGCACCCTGCTGTTGGGCTTGACAGAACCGGGCAATATGCCCAAAGTTCCCACATGCCCTACATTCATACCCAGGTGTTCTGCATTCATACGCCATGTGTCCCATCTGCCCACATGCAAAACACGCACCCACTCTTCTTCTACAGGTCTCTATACTATGTCCCCCTCTACCGCAATATGCACACCCTCTCACATTCCCCATATTCCCTCCATTCACTGGCCCTCTTTGCTCATTCATTGTTGACTGGCCTTGAAGCCCTTGCCTTCTATACGTTTGCCCCAGCATCGGACCATTCATTCTGGGACCCGATGTGGGAGGAGGCCCTGGTTGTTGCATGGCCGACCCTCCATACACCCTTGTGAATTCGTTCACAAAGTTAGCCAGCATTTCCATTGGGTTTTGGGCCATGGATGCTTGGCTAACTGGAGGGTGACCTGGCCTAGTATTTCTTAATGCGTCCGCATAACTAGGAAACACAGGTACTTGTTCCTCCCTCATCGCTGTCCCCATTCGCACATCTGCTTCCCTATTACGCCCAATCACACTCTCATACACTCGGTCCTCTAACAATTCCAAGATTTCATGCCACTTCAAACGTGTCCCTCTCACTCTTACACACTCTTTCCTCTTAACATTCAAAAACTCTCTCACACTCTCAGGTACTGTCTCAATCAACTTTCTTACCAACCTTTTATTCTCATCTATCCCATCATCTCCAAATTTCTTTCTCGCCAAAGTTTCAAGTCTATATGCATACAAATCAATACTCTCCCCCTTCTGCATCCTTGCTCTCTCAAAATCATCCTTCTTTCGATATTTCACACCCCCTCTTATTCTTAACACTTGCTCCACCAATCTCTCCCTTAACACCTCATACTTCACAGGCACTCCTGAATTTACAACAACATTGTAAAACTCTAGCAACCTACCTTCCAAACAGTCACCCATCTCTTTCACCCAATACTCAGGAGCGTCTGGATACTTGCTCTTACAATAACGTTCATACTCTTTCAAAAACTCTTGTACATCTCTCCCACTATAAACATTAAATTTTGCAACCTTCGGAATCTCCCTAATTAAGATTCCCTTATGCACTCTTACACCCTCACTCGTATCACTCTCAGTTTCAGTCTCACTCTCACTCTCATACATACTGTCCTCAATGCTGGAATAGAGGGAGTCATCTGCACTAACGCAGCGTTGAACCTTCCGAGAAGCCCTCTTACCAGATGCCCTCCGAGCCCCCTTCATTCCCGCCTTGCCCCTCTTAGCCTGCCCTTCCATCCTCTTACCTTTCTCCCTCTGATCCTCACCCTCAAGCTTCTTCTTACCCTCCTTAGGGGTGGAATGCACCATCACCTTGTAAGGTCTTTCTTCTTTCCCCTCACTCACGCTTTCACTCCCTTCTCCTTCCAGCCCCCTACTGCTACATCCTTTAGATGTGCCCCTTTCTTACTACCAACACCCTTACTATTTTCCCCTTCAAAACCCCCCTTCCCTTCCTTTTTCACTTTCCCATCAAGCTTGCCCTCCAACTCACTCATTCTCTTAACCATTGCCTTTAACCCATCATCCATCTCTTTCTTACTCTCAATCATTCTTTCTTCCATCTCTTGACGACAAACTACTAATTCTTTACTCTGTTCCTCTAATCTACTCTGCAATTTCCCCAAAACATTCTCTAATTCTGCCTTCTGTAACTCTAACTGATGGTTCCTAGCCTTTTCTACCTCTAATGCCTCCTCTATCTCCCTCAACCTCCTTTCTAACTCCTCCTTGGTAGGCATCTCTAAAGATGCTACCCTACTTCACTTCTACTCTATTACTACTACACCCAACCTACAACTACTCTTTCACTCTTCTTCTATACAACCCAACCAGGAAACAACCCACTTTTCTGAGTGGAAGTCCCTGTTCGGGCGCCACTTATTTTATGTGGTGGGATTCGGATTAACCTAACGGCACCACGAATAAGAATTTTTTTTTGTTTAAGACCCCCACGAAACCAGGCTGCTTACCTTGAAGGGTTGTTGGATCCAGGCTCGCTGCCCAGACCCCGATTCCACGACTGCTGGCTCCTGCCACCAACAGTCTCTTACTTGCCAGAATAGCTTCCTTCTATTAGTGGTTCCCTATCTCCGGCATCCCCTTCCTAACAGAACTTAAAGTTCCCTTGGTCCAATAACGGTCTTCAGCCTCAGACAAATCCAGCCTGACTTTAGTTTCCTCTGTTATGTTCTTTATTTTCTCTTGTCAAATTACCCTCTTAAACTATATTTTTTATTATTTATATTTCCACACATGCGCCAATTGGTTCCGCCCACTTCTCAAAACTCGAGTTTTGACACACACGCCGACACTTTTAAACCTCAGAAGCGTCTCTTTTACTAAATTTGTTTATTCTTCTTTTCATTTGTTTGTTTGTTTGTTAATACTTAACTCAGTACTTTATTATTCATTTACTAACAGGGTTTTACAAGCGACTGTCCAACTCTCACTCTTTTTCCCATACTAATTTAATAAAACTGTTTTATTCCTCATTCCTTGTTTACAAGTTTAACATTTCTTTATATAACTTATTGTTTAGTCTTTTCATTCATTAAAATATTAACATTAACATATCTTATAACTATTTCTTTATTTATTTGTTTGCTAATATTAATACTTTAGTACTTAATGTTTATTATTTATTATCTTAATGCTTAATAGTTTACTACTATCTTTCTAATTTCTTATAACAGTTATCATCTTATTCATTATTTGTTTGCTGGAAAGAGAGAGAGAACCATTAAAATACTTTCTATAACAAATATTTCATTCAAAAATCAAAGAAATTTAATATATAAATAATAATAATCAAGGCCAGGGGGAAAGGGCTGAGAACTAAAAGGGGAAAGGGTTCACCCTCCACAGCGAGATAGGAAAACCAGCGAAGCTTGTGCTGCTTGAGCTACTTTGCCTATATGATACCGTACACGGCACACCATTGGCCGAGGGATGAGACGCGACCAATCAGAGCACGCTGTTCAGTATCCTGGGCGCTGATTGGCTTAGCGTTCATCGCATCTCGATCTGCAGCCTACCGAAGCATTCAGCATCTCGCCTTGCTCAGTTCGCTTCCACGTGTTATTCATTTAGAAGAGATGTAATGTTCTTCTTTGCTGTGCAGTACATTCATCTCATCATCGTCATCACCTTCATCATTCAGTACTGCACAGCTAATTCATCATCATCGTCATCATTCAAGTTTTAGTATCTTCGCTGGTGAGTACCCATACGAAATTTTAATGTTGGTAAAATTATTAAAAAATACTGTATATACAAATGTTTTCTTTTTAAAGTACTGTTAGTCTCTTTCATACTCCGAGTGTAGAAAGTGTTTATAAGAGCGTGGGAAAGGTTTATAAGAGTGCGGGGAGGGTTTATAAAGGCGTAAAATACGTAATAAACATATCATTTCTACTTCGCGGATTTTCACCTATCGCGGGGGGTTCTGGAACGTAACCCCCACGATATTCGAGGGAATACTGTAATCCTGTAGGAGTCTTGCTTGATGTGCTGGAAGTTCCAGATGAGGAATGGAGGGGAGGAATTATTGCTTGGAGGGAGAGTCTCCTTCCATGATGATGTCTGGTAACTCATCAGGGCTAGGCATTCTTAGGCCCACAGCCAATGACATGGAAGAGGTAGAGGGTTGGGGACTTGAGGGCTTGAAATAAGCATCAATTTTCTGTTGCTTCTGCCTGTTTGCTATGAATGACTTAAAGTAGCTCATGACCTTGTCCTCAAACAAGCTGGCTGGCGTACTCAAATCGAGTTTTCTACTCAAGTCGAGTCAATAGGAGCCTATGGACAAGCGTACTCAAATCGAAAATACTCAAATTGATGCGTACTCAAATCGGGGGTCCACTGTACTTCATTTGTCTATTTCTCATAGAAATTACCCAGCTGGATTAATGTCACAGCAAAAACAAAAAAAGGCCACTTCAAAATTTCAGGCAACATCAGGAAAAGTTAGAAGTATAGAATCCTCCCACGGGACTTCTATCCAGGAAGATGCTGTTGCTGGCACATCCAAAAAGGGTCATTGGGATGATGATTTAAAAAAGGCAAAAAATTTATTATACATTAAAAACATGTAGCTATTGTTATTTATATGTACAATACATAATGAAACAATAGATTTTTTTGAGAATAAAATAAAATTTAATACTTAATTTACTAACAACTTAGATTTTTACTTTTTTTTTTTTTTTTTTATAATTTTAGGTATGAAAATGTCATGCAAGAGCTTAAAGACAAATTTATTTCTACAACTGATCACAAGATTAAATTACAAATTATATCTTTATATCCATTTTCAATTGAAAAAACAGCAGAATTCTTTGAGACTTCTATGTATAGGTGAGAAAAAGTTGGAGTTTGCAAAAAGAATATGGTATATTACCGCATGTTCCGAGTATGTCAAAAGGAAAGGTCATAACCAGTGAAGTGAAGAGGATTGTAAGAGAATTTTACGAGAGCAATGATTATAGCCAAATGTGTCCGGGAATGAAGGATTATAAATTTACTATTAATGAAAATGGAGAAAAAGTGAAGATGCAGAAGAGATTGATGCTATGTAATTTACATGAATTATTCAGAGAATATATAAAAAATGAAGCTAATCAAAAAATCGGATTTAGCTCTTTTGCAAACTTAAGACCTTCTTGGTGTGTACTCACAGGTCAGAGCAGTACACACACACTGTGTGTGTATGTACATACCATCAAAACCCAAAGCTGCAGATAGTAGCTTTGGAGATTAAAGATTTAGACTGCAAAATGCTGATGGCCTTATTGGTCTGTAACATAGAAGATGAAGATTGTATGATGCACAAATGTAAAAAATGCCCCTGTGAGGAAGGTGTTAAACGATATTTAGAAACTTTAGATTTTATGTTTAATGCAGAAGAAATAACTTATAAACAGTGGGAGAGTGTGGACAGCTGCATGATTAAAGACAAAGTTGAATCTCCACAAGATTTTGTGGAATCATTGAGTAAAAATATTATAAAACTAACTAGGCATCATTTCACAAACAAAAGCCAATCCAATTACTTTAAAGAGCTAAAAGAAAATATGAAAGAAAATGAAGGTGTTCTTGTAGGGGACTTCACAGAAAACTTTTCTTTTATTGTTCAGGTTGCGGCACAAAGGTTTCACTGGGAAACTTCCCAGTGTACCGTGCATCCTTTCGTATATTATTATAAACTTGGCAAAAAAAGTTTGTTATCAAAGTTATTGTTTTATTTCTGATTGTTGTAGGCACAGTACAATGCTAGTATATTCCTTTCTAAAAAAACTTATACCTAGTATTCATGAGCAGCATCCAACTTTATCAAAAATTCACTACTTTACTGATGGCTGTGCATCCCAGTATAAAAATAAATTAAACTTTTTGAATTTATGCCACCACAAAGCTGATTTTTGAATAGACAGAGAGTGGAATTTGTTTGCTACGTCACACGGAAAGAGCGCGTGCGACGGAATAGATGGCACCGTGAAAAGATCAGTAGCAAAAGCTAGTTTACAACGACCGAATGATAATAAAATTTTAACTTCCAAAGACTTTTTTGAATTTTGCTCAACTGATTTAGATTCCACAATAATTTTTTTTTATGTATCCAAAAATGAAGTTACAGAAAGAGAAAATTCCCAACAAGAGTGTCTCAATTTACCGATTATCCCAATTAAAGGTACCCAAAAATTACTTAGATTTATCCCTTTGTCAGCAAACACTTTAAAAGTATATTTGTTATCTAATAGTCTTCAGTTAGAAGAAATAAGAAAAATTGTTAGTGGAGAAGTAGATCATGATGGAGAAGCCAGTGATATCGAAGGAGAGTTAAGCAATAAAGAAATAGAAGTAGGCTCTTTTGTCGGTTGTATCTATGAAAAAGAATTGTGGTTAGGACTGGTTGAGTCATATGATGCAGAATATGATGATTATTTGATTAAATTTCTTTATCCTTCAGGAATAGCGCCCTCGTACATTTTTCCTGCAGAAGACTATATTTGTATTGTTCCCCCCGAGAACATATTTGGAACAGTTGAGTCAAGTTTAAGAGGCAGAACAAGGATACAGTATGTCTTTCCAGCTCAAGATTTAGAAAATTTCTCAAGAAAACTTAAACAAATTAGCATAGGCCCCCTATATGTATGAAGTTAGCACTTAGCATGTATGTAGAATGTAGAGAGTAGATACGTATTTAAATTATAATTACAAACGCTAAGTATATTCTTATTATATTGTTATCCTACTATTTAATATGTTTAGTTTCATTAAATAAATTTTTGATGATGAAATTCTGAAAAATGAAGAAAGCCAGCATTAATAAAATTAAGTTTTAAGCTATATAATGGCCTGTAAGCTAACTTTTTATTGCTGATTATGGTAGATCTTTGCTCAGGCAACATTTTTTCTTCAATAATTTTTTTTTAAAAACATACCTTCAAGGTCAAATCCTGAATTTTTTTTGTTTTTTAAAAATTAAGTGTTTTTTTTATTAAATTACCCCAATTAAAGTACCATTTTTGGAAACTAGAGCTCATTCCAGTTCCATCCATATAAAGTTTATTAAGCTACGACAATTAGAAGCCGAGATATAGGGATTTAAAACATTCTTAGGTCACGATTTGGCAAAATTTGACCTGACCCTAAATTTTGACCTATTTGACTGATTTTCAAAAAAATTTGGGAATTTGTTTTTTTCACTAAAAAACACCCTCGGACCAAGTTTCGTGAATATTGAAGATGTATTCGTGTTATATCAGCACTTCCACCTGTCTATTTATCCTGGATTTACCCAGTCTGTATTTTGAACTGTTCCCAATCAGCTTTCTTGTAATTTCTGTAAGTGTGCCTAAGGCTATTGGGGCAGAGTGTAGAACATGTTGTAATGATGATGGGCAGGTGGTCTGATGACAATTGTTTTTCTGTTCTCCAGTGTGTATGTGTTGCTAGTGAGGGGGAACAGAACATTATGTCTCGGGAGGAGTTTGAGTATCCTGCTTGATGTGGTATGTGTGTATGTTCTTCTGTATTGTTAAGAATGAAGAGGCTGTTTAGTTGTGTGGCTATGTTGGTGCCTCTGGTGTTGCTTTGGTTGTGCAGGTACCAACTAGTGTCTTTAGCGTTGAAGTCTCCTCCTAAGATGACATTAGTGAGAGAGGCCAGATTGTGTAACTGTGGATTGTAATTGGTTGGCACCTGAGGTGAATTATCTGGTGGGATGTAAATGTTGATTAGTGTGGTGGTGTGTTTTGCGTGCGTTTTAATGTTAACTGCCTGTATTTCTATCATGTTATCTGCTTGGATTGTGTTTGTAATGTTTTGGGTGGCATCAGTGTAGCTAATGCTTTTACGTATGTAAGTGATGAGTCCACCCCTGTTACCCCCAATACGATCTTGATGGATTGCCGTGAAGTCAGGGATGGTGGGTGTTTTGTGTGTGCATTTTAGTTTTGTTTCTTGTGTAAGTGCCATGTGAATGTTTTGTTTGTGTACGAATTCCCTAAGCTGCATGATTTTGTTTGTGAGGCCATCTATGTTGTACTGTAATATGTTAATATTATACTTCTGTATGTGTCTCATGGTGCTTTTGTGTATGGTGACATGTGTAAGTTGTAGTGGGCCCTGGATTAGTCTTAATGTCGCTGGAGAGTAAGAGTAGTCTGGGGAGCATGCAATTGCTCCCCGTAAATGAAAAAATAGCACGCTGAGAATAGGTCCAGCCCCGGGAGCTGATTGGCACTCTGACTGTGCCACGCAACAGGCCATCAACTGCCAGTCTGGTCAACCGTAGACAGCCAGCTGCACAGAGATTTGAGGAAGTTTGGCCACCAGTGCATTGATGTTTTGGTTTGATGTCGCCTCTTCTTCACATTGACGTGTCCCGCACTGGAGGATACAGCCACTGTTAGAAGCTTCCTTGCCAGCTGCTAACACTTTTTTCACGTTGTTCTAGCTAAATGTTCAGAGATTTTTTATAAACAAATCTCAGATTTCTGCTCAAAACAGCTCTTTCTAATTTTAAAATTGATTATTCAAGGAAGGAAGATGTCGGCTTCTATTTTGTGGCAACAGTTGATGATATTTATGTTACTTTATTGATTAATGAAAATGATTAGGCTCTTGAAGTTATAAAAGATTTCTTTCGTAATAATTGATAAATACGAAACACACAACGTATATGCAAACAGGATAATGATGCTCAGACTACTCAAGTTGATGAAGTTTTCTCTTTCTCATATATTGTATCGACCTAATACTGTACGGTAAATATATTTCAAGTTTCTGCATAAATAACTTGTGTTTTACAGAAAATAAAGACTTCCCTCAATCTTCTATCACATCCAAACAGTCCAAACAATGTCCGTTGTAGCTCTCATAGTCTGCTACCTTTATGTAGTGACATAAACTATTCTGCTTCTGTTGACCTGATCTATGTCTTCTCATTTGGGCCAAAGGAACTCTGAAGTATTTGGGGTTTGAATCATGAACTTTACTGTTAAGATATCAGGGTGCCAGCCTTCTTTGAAGATAGGCTGTACTGTACCTTTCAAGAAAGAATAAACCCAGTCCTCTCCAGGCCTGTCATCCTTAAACTTACAATATTTACACAGATGTTTGGCTGTTGAAGTGTTCTCTTTCTTACAGGCTTTAACATACTCTTGCACGTAATTGCACACTTCAGTAGGAGTTAAACTGAAACCCCACTTTGCCATGATTACAAGACACTCGGCTAGTTCAGTTTCACTATGCACTGGTAGGCCAAATCTAGCTCCTGGCCTCTTAGTATTATCTGCTCCTTGTTCATCTATATTTTTCAAATGTCTCAAAAGTGTGGTCTTACTAATGTTCATTTGCTTAGCAGTATCTCTGACACTCTTTCCATGCACTCTAACAGCAGTAAGAGCATCAACTAACTTTCTCTCATGATCATCTGTACTGCTCTTATTCTTATATGTTTGAACCATTTTTTCTGAAAATCACATGTAGCTAGAGCATCAATAAACAGAATAAACACTTGGAACATACAAACAAAACAGATTATTGTAAGTATATGTCTTTACATGCATAAAAATGATATTAATTACATGTTTACAAAAAAATGAATAGCCCTGGTGATGAAATTTCACTGGGGCTAATTGGACTGGAAGTTTGATTAATAATAACCTACAAATCAGTGCATATTTATAAAAATTGCACATTTGCCCTTCAACAACAACTAATTGACAATACTTTTCCAAAGCCATTTTGAAATTGAAGCAAAACTGTGGGCACCAGGCAAGGTCTTGCCAAATATTGGTTTTTGAAACACCAGGTTTTGCCAAAGGGTTGTTTTGCACCATTTTTACTACTATTCAAATGTTCTTCAAACTCACTAAAATCCACTAAATAACATGAAACTCAGTCTAAATATGTAAAAGAGCTTCCTCTATCATAATCCACTGGCAAATTTAAAAATTTCTAATTTATTAATTAATAATTTATTAATTAATTGAGGTGGACTGATTAGGCCTGGACTGTTACCCAGACCAAATAGCCCTGGTCAACACTATTTTGTTTTAATTTTTTTTTATTTAGAACTTAACCATTACCATTCTAGTGAGCAGAACTGCAAAGAATTGGCGTGTGAACCTTGAATTGTGTATCAAAAAATCTTGTGAGGAACTGCGAATGTGTGAACCTTGATTATATGAACCACAGGGCATGACTCTATTAAATTTGTTTGTTTTTAAGTTTTTACTAGTTATACTTCTTGGTATATTATTTTACATGCATTATTTATTTACATTTATTGTACAATGATTTACAAACTTTTATTCAGGTAAAAGTTACTTTATATATGCTTTTTGAAATTTTTATCCTCTTAACCCCATTTATATTATGGGGAGATAGTTCCAACCCCCGCAATTTTGTGCTGCATGAACTTTTTCAGTAATGGGACCCTTGTGCAGGTTGGGGGATCACTGTACACACTTCAAACCAGTAACTGTATCTACACCCAAACATTTCAGTTTTATTATTATTGGATAACTTTGATAGGCCTGAGTGGCTCCATATTTTCCAAATGAAATGTAAATGTTGCCTAATAATTTAAAATTGGGTTCTCACCTGTATGATTTCTGGGGCATAGCCTGCCTGCCTCTTTTAATGGCTTACTTTCTCCTCTGTTTTTCATGGGAGGATTTAAGAGAAGTGCAGCCTCCTTTACTCACTTTATTCAGAAAACTCAAAAATGACCCTTACAGTGTTAATTACATAAGCAAGCGAGTATTTACGGGTAAAGAAAAAACCCCTCTTATTAACCATACACAAATGTGCATCCAGAACCAAAAGTGTTACTACAAACCAAAAAAAATATTAGTCCCATACCACACACAAAGATGTCAACATAAAAACTTCACAAAATTATTAGCCATTACCAGCCCATTACCAGACAAATGAAATTAAATTTATAAAATAAAAAGTACTCGCAAAAACAAAGTATATTAGTTACAGGGGCAATATCAATGAGTGGTCACACAGATTATATAAACCTGATAACTCCAAGATGTGTCATATTATACTCCAAACACAGTATCATTCATACCAAAATCATTGAAGGTATTCTTGGCTCAGTTAGTGTGAAAGCAATGTTTATAACAAAAACAAAAATGTGTTAACACTGGCTTCAACATTTGTACAGCTGTTGAAGGAGAAAAAGCTATGGATGTACCAATATATCAGTATCGGTGATATCGGTAGATTTTTATCCATATCAGTATCAGCCAATTTTTTAAAATATCAGCCAATATTTCAAAAGTATGATTTTAACAAAATTATGAATAAAAGACTATTTAGAAGATGAAATTTCCAATATTTTATTGTTTTATCACTTCACATAACTCGTTATTTTTTCACAAGGGTTAAGTTCTCATGTAAAAATAGCAGCTGCTCTGTATGTTCAGGAGAGAACCAATTTCTAGCAGCACTGGCAATGTTTACAAGTGTAAATCCTTTGAGAAATAGGTACTGGTATAAAGCCAGAAAACCAAAAAACTATCTTGTAGTCATAGCTCACAATATTAACCCAGCTCACTGGTTAAAAACACATTTACTAAGCCCAATATAGTCCTGCAGTCCAATTGTATAACAAACAAAACTATGACATCTAATGCAGTGTTGCCATCTTTAATGAAAAGGATTATTGCTTTGTTGCCAAATTTTCAACACTGAAAATAAATGATGAATATTTTACAAAAATATGATAAGGGTCATTCCATGACAAATCATGCAGTGGTCAAAACCACACCCTCATAGATTTTGCTTAAATTTGGTTTATAGAATGGTCTATGCTAGTAAGTACCAAATTTCAAATATCAGCTCAATTGGAGTTATGGTTCAAAAGTCCCTAATTGACATAGAACAGTGATTTAAGGTGTTTATGAAAGGTAATTGCACACATAACAAATTAGCATAAGTAGAAAAAAATGGCTAAAATTAACAGAAAAAAAGTTACGACACTTTATTCCATTTAAAGGGGTCCTTTCCCCACTAAATTACAGATTTTTTTAAAATTTTCATATACAAAAAATGAGTTTCAACCTTATTCTATCAATATATGTGTATTTGCATATAAAAGTATTTACAGATTTCAAAATGGCTACTTTTACTTAAAAGACTAATTTTTACAAATTCATGTAAGCTGTTAGGTAATTAATACATTGCAATTTACACATGGTGCAATAATTCTTAATGCTAATAATCTATACCTACCTAAGCTTATATATAGTTAATTTTTAACAGATTTTTATCCGAGTTTTGGTTCCAAACTCCCACTAAGTTCTTGAACTTGCTTTGGATTGAAGGAGTAAATAATCTTAACACCAGGCTTGATATTTGGTGTCATCATGATAGAAATCATATCACTTTGTTTTATCCAGCAAACATCCTCTTTCATTGGAAAATAATACTGAGTGGTAGATCCTGATGAGGTGAGGAAACTGATTTTATAATCACCATATTCTTCCCAAGTGTCTAAAATAACTCCAAACCAAACTTTATCATCATATTTACAGGCAACATACTGGCCAATTTGATACTCATCTTTTTCAACTAGTTGACTGTCTTTATCTGGTTCAGCCCCAGTACTTATTCTAAACAATTTACAATTATCAGAATTAGATGTCTGATAGAAAGATTGAATTTATCTGCATGAACCTCCTCCTTTGTAACATACAAACAAATAATTGAATTAAAGTGTTCATTGCAAAAATCATAGAAAGCTCTTGATGTTAGAATATGACCAGTATCAGTATGTTGCAAACTAGCCTATGCTACAACTCTCTTAATAGTTCCTCCAATACCATCACAAGCATTTTTCCCATGACTTGTGGCAAAGAAATTCCACTCAGCCTTCACACCAAAATCTTGTTCATGATAGCATAGATTGCTGAAATTATATTTGTTTTTGTATTGGCCTCCACACCCATCAGAGAAATAAATTACTTTTTGTATGTTGGGGAATTTCTGTTTAATATCCTTCATTAAATGTTGCTGTAAAGTGTGAACTGCTGATGTTGAGTGCTCAAGACAATTGCTAATAATACAGTAACACAAACTGAGTGGATTCCTTTGCCTCCAGCAATTACACACCATTTAGGCCTCAGATTGGCAAAGGTAGAAAAACCTATGCTATTATCATTGTTTTCTTTATATTTTGAATATAATTCTTTTAAATTTCCTAGTAATAGACGTTTTTGCTTGTACTCTTTTTCACCATCTGTATTTCTTATGCTAACACAATCAGATTTCCCTGCACACAAATGACTGACTTCATCATCTTTGTAGAATTCCTTTATTTCAGAGATTATATCTTCAGTTAGTTTTCTTCATTTACTATAGATAGGAATCTGTGGCATAATACCAAATGTATGTTTCAAATGTCTGGCTTTGTCAACCATGTATCTGGTTGCACCAAACAAATCCATTGTCCTAGAAATAGGAAATGGTGAGAGTGTAAGTATCTGAAGCCTCCTTTTGTACAATGATGTGGATTTGAAGTCTTGTACAAGATCACTCATGAGGTTTTCGTACCTATAAAAAAAACATAACCCCAAATTACTGTACAATATTAAGGATGTAAGTACATGATTTATATTATTCAAGAATTAAGGAAGTACTGTACTTCATGAATTTGAACATATACCAGTATATTTAGTATATGGGATGATGTCACATTTTAGGAAATATAGCTAATGTGTACATATATATATCCAAACATGACAACCTATAATACTGTACCTATATACAGGTATTTACATACATACATTAATAGTTCAGTCCTCTCATTAATTATTTTTAGTTTCTTTCCTCTCCAAATCTGCTTCTTTGAGATGCTGTGTACTCAGTGGCTCACCAACATCTTGAACTTCAGTGGCAAATGCAGTTTCCAACTTCCTCTTGAAGGAGGTTGAAGCTTTCTTGTATTTTTGTGAAACTGCCTTTGATCTGCTTCCACTACTCAGGGCATCTGAAAAATATTTGAAACACAATTAATTAATAAATATAAGTATGACATATCTAGTGGCAACAATCTGAATTTCTGAACTGAAGTATATTTTTTAGATAATTTCATATATATGTATTAGGTATAAGACAACTATATCTGAATTAAATTTCAGCTGACAGTATAAAAATGCATTATCTGTACACACATTAATAGCTAGTTACTTACGTAATTTCACTGGGGTAACATGAAGTTGCTCCAAAGTTGCATTAAGAACTTCTCATTGAATATCTTTATCCATTTCAGTACATTTTCTTGGAATTTTTTTCTGGGGATATGTCAGGTGAAGTAGTCGTACTTTCAGTACTACTAGTTATTGCTTCTGGCAGTCTGAATAATTCTTCAGGTTTTGCGTGTTTATTAATTAATTTCAGACAATTTATACAAACTTCTGATTCATCACTGAAATTATATTTAGGGTCACTATTTTCAACAACAGGCTTTGGAAGTGGCCTCAAGTTTCGCAGAATAGGTGTTTTGTGCAGTTCAAAAGGGTTGCAACAGTGCTTGTTATAGCTTTTATGTGTAGACATTTTCATCAAACACTTTTACTTATTTAAAACACTATGCGTATATGTACATAAATCTGTTCAAAATGAAAAAATATATACATTAAATGAGAACACAGTGAATGCTTTGCGCCTCACAGAACACAAAATAAACATCTCTCTAGTTAGGCAATAGTTATCCTGGGTAGGATTTCCGCTTTTTTAATGTCCACATGGGATTTTTTGTTCAACCAATTTACCCAACAATCGAATGGGGGAAGATATTTTATGGTAGGTACTAGTGTTTTATGTTTAGTTCTTAGAATACTAGTTTAACATGGTATGTTTTTACATTTTTAACAAGTACACCAATCTATATACCAGAAGTCAATGAGAATGTTGAACAGTTCGTTAGAAATTATTGTCTCTTAAGTGAAAGTAGTCATTTTCAAATCTGTAAATACCTATTTTATATGCAAATACACATATACTTCTCATATATTGATAGAATAAGGTTGAAACTCATTTTTTGTATATATGAAAATTTAAAAAACCTGTAATTTAGGGGGGTAGGACCCCTTCAAATGGAATAAAGTGTCGTAACTTTTTTTCTGTTAATTTTAGGCATTTTTTCTGTTTATGCTAATTTGTTATATGTGCAATTACCTTTCATGTACACCTTAAATCACTGTTCTATGTCAATTAGGGACTGAGTTATGGTGGTTTGAAAATTTCCAGTTTTTGTCCCCCCCTCAAAAAAGGGGGGAGCACAACTTTTGAACCATAATTCCGATTGAGCTGATATTTGAAATTTGGTACTTACCAGCAGAGACCATTCTATAAACCAAATTTAAGCAAAATCTATGAGGGTATGGTGCACTTTTTCTTTTTTTTGCATGGTTTGTCATGGAATGAGCCACAAACTAATAAACCCTAGCTGGATATCGGTATCGGTTATCGGCTAAAAAGCGATATCGGTACACCCCTAGAAAAAGCTTTGTCCAAATTCACTTCAATAAGTAAGCATTCCAGCAAACAACAAATCCCCTGATAAAGAAAAATCCCAACAAACATTTTAAGTATGTCATTGGACCCACAGGAATCAGTGAGTGTAGTTGATGCCAGAAAAGGGGAGAGAAGTTATTAATAATAATTAAGGTTCTGAAATTTTTGATATTTGTTTGCATTAATATTTTGCTCATTAGGCAATTAAAAAATACAATTTAGTTCATAGCCTAAGAATATTCAAAGTTCATTGTGATACATATTGAAAACTGGTTAGGTTTTTCAGTAAGGTGTTTATAAAGGAAATTGGGCATTCAAAAGTTGATTATTATACGTACATGATAATTTTAAGTGATCCAAACAAGTTAGATGGGGCCCTAATAAAGGTTAAGCAATACAAAACACCAGTATTAAAAATAAAAATATAGGATCACCTACCACACCATCAAGCAGAAGTGAAATGCTTCCTTTTCTCTTCTTATTGAAAGAATTTCAAATCTGTTATAATCAATTAAAAAATAGAAGAAAAACAGTTTTAGTAATTCTGAAGGCCTGGCTTTCCAAGAAGGCCCAGGCCCAGTGGGATTACTGAGACCTCCCAGGCCCTATTGAGGGATTTGGGAGCTCTCAGGAATCTTTCCTAACTATGCAAACTCCTACAAAACTTGTGGTTTTAATCACATCATCCCATTATTATAGATTCATACTTGTTTCATTTCGTATCTTTTAACTTTATTGTTAGTGAAGTACTTAATATATATTTGTAATATAAAAACCCCAAGAATGTATCTCCAGAGTCACAGCAGGTTCCTGACCTTTTCCCCTATACATAGGTAGCTACTCATTATTATGTCTGATGATTCATTATCACTTAATAGTTCATTTTTGTAAGGGGTGGCTACATTACACTATCCAAAGCCAAAGAACACAGAAGTCAGAATTTAAAGGAAATTTCTTTTCTTTCATTTTTGTTTTCATAACGGATACTATTTTTCTAGGCTTACATAGTATAAAATAATAAAGAACACGGCTTTGGACATTTGCAGAGTATGTGATATCTCTGTTTAATTGTATGTTCAGTAACTGTCCATTCATAACTTGCTAATGAATTCTCCACCAAATAATTACTAGAGCTGATTGTGCTACGCCAGTTTTAAACCATAAATTGTAAGTTCTTTCAGCTAGCTGACTAATTGACTTGATTTAATGGAAGTTAATTTGAGAATGTAAAGTTACTCATTACTTGAGCTATGTATCATATAAATTATGAAAGACTGAAAATTGGTGGATTTATGAGCTTATGATTATTTTGTGTTATTGTCTAATGATTTTAAAACTTAAGATTCATTACCAAACTTTAAAAACTTAATATCCATTTATGGTTACTAATTCAAAGTTTTCCCCAATATCAAGACCTTGTAAGAGCTTACAAAAGTTTAGCCAAGGAGAAAGAAGCTCTCCAAGCGAGTTTAACAGCATTGTCTGAAAAGCCAGCAGTAGCAGTCACGAGCATAGAAAATTCAAAACCACCAGAAGAAAATGTACAGGTTGGTTTTTATATACAGTGTGTCTGTAACGAGTCTCTACCCAAAGGGAAATACATCTATTTATGGAACCATATCAAAAATGTTGCAAGGTGTTCCCCATTAAGCGCATTAATGTAATTCCCATTAGGTAGAGACCTTTTGATTAACCTGTATAGGACTACCTATACGTGCATTTTTTAATGCAGGAAGGAGGGACCAAGGGTGAGTGCCTGCAAAAGTGACCCTTCTGCAGAAGAAGGAGAGAGCCAAAAACAAGGTCTCCAAGGCTCAATGATGCAATTTTTTTTTTATTATTTTTTTTTAATATCAATTTTGGAAAGGTTGTGTAGTGTGTAAGATGCATGTATGTGTAGTGAGGAATAGAGGGAGAAGTGTGTGTTTGAGAACATGTTGAACTGCTCACAGGGTAGATGAAACATGGAAAAAAGATCAGCTAAGGAGTACAATGACAGGAGAAATTGGAGTTCCAGCACTCCATCTCCTGCACAACATCCCCCCTGGACCTGGAGTACAGATATTATATCAATTCATCTGACCTTATGACGTTTTTAGTACTCTAAACCCCAAGATGATTTTATTTATTTATAATAATAATAATGATAAAGTGCTGCCATGGTTGTTGTTGTTGTTGTTGTTGGTTAGCCAATCAGCCCACCCTGATTGAGCAAGCTGGTGGCACGCAGGTAACCGATCACCCCCTCTGGAGTGGACCAGAGGTTCAGCGTACTAGTGATGTTGTGTTGTGCTAGAGCAGTACAATCTGTCATAATGTGTTCAATTGTTTGTGGTGTGTCCTGGCGCAGGTGGCAGGTGTTGTCTGTGGAGTTGTCTAGTCTGTGTTTATATGTCTGTAAGTTGGGGTGATGTCCACATCAGAATCATGCTAAGTTAACTCAATCCAATCTGCTCAGGCTGGTCTCTGACCTATCAATGGGTGGCAGCTTTGCACCTAGGACTGCATTTGGACTGAGTCATGTCAGTGCTTTGTGGGTTAGGTGTGTGTGCATGGAATGGAGGATTTGGTTATAATGTGTCTCTGGTGTTACCTTAATGATGCGAGGTGTCAGTGCATGATTGTACATGTAGTGGCAAGGGTGTTGTGGGTTAATTGTCGCTGCTGCCATGAATTGTGTTCCCCTCATGTCTAAATGTTCCCTAATTTTCAGTATTTTTGTTTCTGTGTGCAGGTGTTCTATTGGTGTTGAGTACATCTTGTAATGATACAAAGCACATTGTTTTGTATTGTCTGTAAGGTGTTTATGTGTGTGTTTGAGATAATGGGTGCCCAGCATGGGCTAGCATAGTCCATAACTGAGCAAATATATTGTTTGTAGCTATATGAGTGATGTTTCCTGCTAGTGTCCAAAGTTTGTGCCTGTTAGTACCAGGGCTGTGGAGTCAGTGATAAAATTTGCTGACTCCAACTCCGACTCCAAAAATTTTAACATTCCGACTCTGTCTCCAGAAATCTGACTTGTATAATTACGACTCCGACTCTGATGGAATGTTAAGGCCAAATTGATTATGATTAGCTTTATTAGGCCAATGGAGATTCATAAACAAGGCATTTCGTCACCAACACATGACTCATCAGGTTACTTAGTGGCTGTAACTATGCCTTAATGGCTTTTTTTTCTCTTTTTCAAAAATTACAATAAATCCCAAAATACAAACTGATTGAAGCTTAAACAAAATAAGATTATTATTGGTTTAGCAAATTAATAAGATGTTTTTGTATTATTATAAACATCCGTAACAAAATGTACTAACCTAAACTGAATTTTTAAATTTCCTTATTATTAATTATGAATGTTAATTAATTAATTATAATCCTTATTAATTATAAGCAACTATATTTATATATTATTTATATTTATATATTTATTTATTATATATTAAAACATTAGGTTAAATCTTTTTTATTCATAAAATTGAGCTAGGCCTAGGCCTAGGCCGCTATGGTTATAGTTGAAGGATTTGCACCGACTCCGACTCCATCCAACTATGCACTTCCAACTCCGACTCCACTCAGAATTGACCAACTCCACGACTCCGACTCCTGACTCCGACTCCACAGCCCTGGTTAGTACCCTAAGTGTGTTAATTATGTCTTGACGTACACTTGTTTTTAATGTCCTGAATGTGGTTTGCAAAAGATAATGATGTGTTGTATGTGACCCCAAGTATTTTGGTCCTGTGAGTGTGTGGAATGTTGTTGTTTAGTGTAATCTGTGGAGTTATCTGGTGTTCTTTTGTGTTGCTTGTTAACAAGGTGATGGTTGATTTTGTGGGTGCTACTTTGAGTCTATTGTGTGTGAGCCAGTCTTGTATACTGTTTATGTATGTTTGTAGGTTATTTGTAGCGGTGTCGATGTTGTTGTGGGTGGATGTTAGAGTGATGTCATCTGCATATGATGATAAGGTAAGCTTTTTATCTATGGGTGTTGGAATGTCATGCATGTATAAGTTGAACAGTGTTGGTGAGAGGACAGAGCCTTGAGGGACCCCGTTCGGAAAAAGCTTGTTTTTGGATGACTTGCCATTAAATGTGACATGTGAGTATCTTCCTGAAAGATAGTTGCTCAGCCACATTTTGGTGTTATTGTACATGTTTGTGTTGAGTATTTTGTTTATGAGAGGGAAGCGTGGGATAGCATCAAATGCTTTACTAATGTCTATTGTTGTTAATAGTGTATGTTGAGCTGGTCGTCTGGAGTTGATGCCATCCATGATGTGCTGCATGAGGTTAGTGAGTAATGTCGTGGTTGAGTGGTGAGGTCTGAATCCACGTTGAGTAGGCGATAGTGGAATGTGTGGGTTGGTGATTTGTAAGATTAGTCTTTCTGTTACTTTGGAAGGTGTGCATAGTAAAGTAATGGGTCTATAGGAAGCTGGTTCTGTTGGATTTTTGTTTGGTTTGAGTAGTGTAATAATTTTACCTTGTTTCCATATGTCAGGAATAATACAGTGTTGGTATGAATATGTGCTGATGTTTGTGAGAGCTAGTATTCCCTGTGGGCCCAAGTGTTTAAGTGTATGTTAGATATGGTTGGTTGGTTGGTTGGAGATAATACTTGGGCTGCAAAAGAACAGATTCATCTCTTGTTAATAATAATAATAATATTAATAATAATAAACTTTGATAGGACCACACCAAAAGGTCAGAAGAGACAGTTCAGGGGACAGAAGAAGAGAGAAAGGATGCAGAAATCAATGAAGTGACATCTCTGAGAAATAAAGTTGCCACTCTCACATCAACTCTACACACTCTGACTGATGAAAAGAACAAATTGGAGCTTTCCACAAAAAATGAAAGAAAACGAATATTGGATGAAAAGAAACGGGTGAGACTATAATAATTTATGATTTGATGGATGTCACTTTTTAAGAATGTTTAAATTTGGTGATGTTTCAAACTTAATAAAATGTTATGATTGATTTTGCAATGTCTTTTATCTTTTCTGTTTGGACTGTCATGATCATGTTGCAACACCGCTTCCCGTTAGATCAGGAAGGTTAAGCAACATTATGTCCGTTTAACAGTTGGATAGGTGACTGTCCTCCAATGTTTTCAGTGATATAGTGACTGCTAGGTTGTTCGAGTCCCAAGTAAAACTATAGGTCCCCTCCATCGCGTGACCTTTGACATTACAAAGGATGTTAAACAACTAAAACTATTATTATTATTATATTATTGTTCTTTCATTAACTGTGACAGTGTCTGTAAACAGCATTTCTCAATAGATTGAACAGCAGCTCCAGTCTGACACAGACAACTGGACCAAAGTTAAGAAGGATTTTGAAACAAAATTGCATGAATTGAGGAGCAAAATAATTGTCTTTCAACATGAAAGAGAAAAGGAAGCCACCAATGGAATTATGATGCTTAGGTATATTTTGGTGAAAGTTCTTTATTTAGCATATATTTTAATTCATTTCAAGTATGCAATTCCTGTAGACTTTAATTTCATTAATTTATTGTAACTATAGCTTCAAATTAGATTATTTGTTGATATATATTATATATATATTTCTTTCTTTTTGCTCCCCCTTTTTTTCCGTCTCTCCCGGAATTTCTTTTGTCTTGACTCAGTCTTGTGCCTCTGTTAATTGTAGTATCCCCCCCCTCTGTTTGTATTTTGCAGTCTTGGGGTCATCGGGTGCACCCGCCGGGGGGCATCGCTCCGTGGCTGAGCCGTGCTCTGGGGACGGTACGGGCGCCCGGACCGCTGCTGCGTCTGAATTGGGTCTTTGCTTGGCCCTTAACGGACAAATCTCCGTAGTGCCAATCTGCTGTTTTTAAAACGACAGTCAGGTTGGGGGGCGGGCTACCCGGGACGTTGGGCCTGCGCCTTGAAGGATGCAGCGGCGGATGGTGCATTGCCTTGGGTCCGAGGCTGTCTTTTTTGTAAAGCTATTGTTTATGGGTTCAATTTCTAAACTTCAATCCCCTCCTGTTGACGACTCTGGCCCGCCCTTGGATTTGGATAAGACTACTACTTCTGGTCGTTCAGCGGCCTCTGCCTCCGCTGGATTGACCTTCAAGCCGTATGGCCCCCTCTCGTCCTCTGCGGCGTCTGGCTCTCATGGCCGGACTCGTGGTGGCCGTAGGGCGGGGTCTTCGCGGCCCTTGTTCTCTCGCCCACTCTCGGTTACCGTTACACATGGACCTATCCCGGCTGTCAATTTCTGTCCGGTGGACAGGTTCCTTGTTCTCCGCCCTTCCGCTGGCTCCCTTCCGGGCAACTCGGAACGGGTGTTTCAGCGCCTTAAGGCGGTGGGGGTTCCCTGTCGTTATGATATCCGCCCTCTGAAGGATGGGTCTCTTCTTTTGAAGTCCCGTTCTTCGGGGGTGACTGAGTCCCTTCTACAGTTGCAGGATGTCTTGGGTTACAGAGTTTCTGTGACTCCCCATCCGCAATTGAATAGCTGTCAGGGCACCATTTTCGCTTCCCGTCTGCTGTCAATCCCGGTTGGCGAGTTGCAGGAGGATCTTGCCCCCCAGGGGGTAACGAAGGTCTTCCGCTTTTCGTCGCACCGGGATGGTGCTCTTACCCCGTCCGCTCGTCTGCTCCTGACCTTTGACTCCCTTGTGCCTCCGGCCCAGGTGTTCTGGGGCATGGGTGATCGCCGGTCGTGTGAGTTTTCGGTGCGACCATATCTGCCTGACCCGGTTCGCTGCTTTGGCTGCAACCGGTTCGGCCATGTTAGCTCTGCGTGCCGCCGTGAGGGTAAGCTATGTGTCCGCTGCGGTGGGCCTGCGCACCCTACCCCGTGCACGAAGCCCCCGCGGTGCTCGAACTGCTCGGGGGCCCACCTTTCCTCCTCTCGGGACTGCCCCGTTTTCAAATTTGAATTCGAGGTGCGGTCCTTAAGGACTACCGAATTCCTTAGTGCGCGGGAGGCGCGCGATAGGGTCCATGACCGGGAGCCGCGGCTGGGGTTGTCCTACGCTGCGGCTCTTGGCCCTGGCGGGTCCTCGGCCCCTCCCGGGCTACCCCGGCGTCTACCGGAGTGGTGCCCCCCCTGGAAGTTCCGGGGGTTGGTGGTGGTCCTGGCGCCGCGGGTCCTTCTTGTTCCTCTGCCTCATTTTCAGACATCCCATCTGATTCCCTGCCTACAAGTGCCCCTTCTCCCTCTCTGCCCTTGGGGTCTGGATCCTTGCCTACTCGTCTCTCGGGTGGGGAAGGTGATGCCCCGAAGATGAGGAGGAAGCGTCGCCGTGGTCGGAGTCGGAGTCCTCCAGACCCGATCATGACCGCTGCTCGCCCTGCTTCCCCTTCTTCACCGGAGGGGAAGCGGCGCGCCGCTCCTGATCCGCTCGGGACTCCCCCCTTATACGGAGGGCTGGTGAGGCGTCACCTCCCGGTGCCCCGACCAGTGTCCGGGTGTCGGTTGAGGTGCATCGCCCCATGACACCCTCGATTACTGACTCTGTTCCCATGGTGGACCGGTCGAGCGGAGCCTGGCCCTTCTTCATGGAGTCTCTTTCCCTTCGGCTCCTGCTGCGAGTGGTCGGGTCTCTCTCTGGTTCTCCCCGGCCCCCTTCTGGTGGGGAGTCGGGGGTTTCGGCTGGGCCCGTCTCGTCGTCTCCCCCCCCCCCAGGGGAGCCCCCCTCTGAACTCCCTGTTCCACTCTCCACCTCTCGTTTTACTACGGGTGAAGCAGCTGCGGGGTCGGTGGCCCCTACCCCCACTGTTCGGGGTGAGCCGAGGAAGCCGATTCCGTCCCTGGTTGCGGACCGTTGAGATTGCTGCTCAGCTTGGTCCGTGGCTATTTCTCTGTTTTCTCTGCCTCTTATAATGCCACTTCCCCTTACAGTTCCATTTTGCATTGGAACTGTAGGGGGCTTTTAGCTAACTGGGAGAACCTTGCCTCCCTGCTGAAGAGCGAGCGGCCTTCCTGTGTTTGTTTCCAGGAGACTATCCTGGCTGCGCGGGGACTCCCTCGTCTCTCTGGCTATGTTGGTTTCCCTTGCACCCCGGATGAGCACACACGCCGGTGGGGTGCGGCGATTTATGTGCATCATTCGTTACCATCGCGAGGTGTGCCTCTTCGCACTTTCTTGCAGACTGTGGCTGTGCGGCTATTTTTAGATCGCCAGTACACTGCCTGCTCGATTTATATTCCTCCTCATGACCCTCCTTCTCGCGACGCGGTTCGCGAGTTGGTGTTGCAACTACCTCGACCGTTTCTCCTCCTCGGGGACTTTAACAGTCGCGACCCGGCTTGGGGAGATGTCCGGTCGACTAATGTTGCTGGTATGTTGCTCTCCTTAATGAAGGACCTTTCCTTCGCGTGCCTTAATTCCGGCGAACCTACCTACTTCCACGAACCCACGGGTTCATCTACCTGTATTGATCTCTCCTCGGTGACCCTCGATGCCTTACTCGATTTTTCGTGGAAGGTGTTGGGGGACTCTTATGGCAGTGATCATTACCCAGTCTGTCTTGAGCCGGTCGGACCGCAGCCGGGCGTCTCGTCTCGACCGAGGTGGTGCCTTGCGCGGGCTGACTGGCCATCTTTCAGAGCTCGTTCCGTCATTGTCCGTTCGGTATTGAGCTTTGGCTCTGTGGATGAGAACTTGGAGTTCTTCGAGCGGGTGGTGATGAGCGTCGCGGAGGACTGTATTCCTCGATCTTCCGGTAACCCGCGGACGCGTAGCGTCCCGTGGTGGACTCCAGCATGTCATCAGGCGGTGTGCGAGAGGAAGAGGGCAACGCGCCGCTTCCACCGCACCCGGCACGCGGACCACTTGATTGAGATGGGGCGGGCGAAGGCTTTCGCCCGCCGGACTCTCAAGTTGGCCCGTTGGACCTCTTGGCGTGCTTTTGTGTCCAGCATTTCCTCATCTACCCCTTCTGCTGCTGTGTGGCGGAAGGTACGTAGTATCGAGGGGAAGCCGGTCCCTGCTAGTCGCCCTGTCCTTCGGGACGGGGACGGCTTCCTTTCGGATCCTGCTGCTGTGGCCGATCGGCTGGCCGGTGCTTTTGCTGCGGTTTCCCGTTCGCCTTCAGCTGCGGATCGTCCTTTATCGGAGGTCACGTTCCCGCCCCCTGGGAACGAGCCCTATAACCGTCTCTCTACGATGCGGGAACTTCGGGCTGCCTTGGCAACCCGTCGTTCTTCCGCCCCTGGCCCTGATGACATTCCGTATGACTTTATTTGGAATCTGCACCCGATGGCCCTGCACTTCTTGCTGGATCTTTTCAACCGGGTGTGGGTTGAGGGGTCGTTCCCTTCCCGTTGGAGGGAGGCGATTGTGGTCCCGATACCTAAGCCGGGGAAGGATCCGGCGGAGGTGGCGGCTATCGGCCTATTGCCTTGACGAGCTGCTTATGCAAGCTCCTTGAAAAGATGGTGGCCGTCCGACTTTCCTTTACAATGGAGTCGCTTGGGTTATACCCCCCAACCCAGTATGGCTTTCGTCGATTTCGGGGTACTCTGGACCCCCTTCTCCTCCTTGGCCATGATGTACGGGAGACATTTTCCCGCCGGAATCTTGTTCTGGCCGTCTTTTTCGACGTCCAAAAGGCCTATGACACGACCCGTCGGGGAGTTGTCATGGACCGTTTGAAGTCTCTTGGTTTTGTGGGCTTTTTGCCCACGTTTCTTCGTAACTTCCTCTGCCGTCGCACTTTCCGCGTCCGTAATGGGGCGGCCCTATCTGACCTGTATGTTCAGGAGAAGGGGGTGCCCCAGGGGTGTGTTTTGAGCGTCTCCTGCTTCAATCTGGTTATGTCTGCGCTACCGGGAGCCCTTCCATCCTCGGTGCGCTGTTCCATCTACGCAGATGATCTGGCTGTCTATGCCGCGGGGACGAGTCCCCCCCTCGTGGAGAGGCAAGTCCAACTCGCGATCAATCGGGTTGAACGCTGGGCATCGTCGGTGGGCCTTACGCTGTCTTCCCCGAAGACTTCGTGTGTGGCCTTCCTTCCGTCGAGGAGACGGGGATCCGGCGCCATCCCGGCCTTTAACCTTAAACTCGGGGGTCAGCTTCTGGCCCTCGTTCCATCAGTACGCTTCTTGGGTATGGTTTTCGACAGCCGTTTGAGCTGGGTTCCCCACCTTCGCCGGCTGCGCGAGTCCGCGAGACGTACCCTGGATTTGCTGGGACATCTGTCGCATACTACATGGGGCGCGGATAGGCGGACACTCCTCCGTTTGTACGTGTCCCTGGTACAGTCAAAATTAGACTATGGGAGTGTGGTGTATGGCTCCGCCTCCCACACGGCCCTTCGGATACTGGATCCGGTCCTCTCTAGAGGACTGCGCATGTCATCTGGCGCCTTCCGCTCCTCTCCGGTTGATAGTCTGCAGGTTGAGTGCGACATCCCTCCCTTGGAGGATCAGAGGTCGTTCCTCATTGCTAAGCACTATCTCCGGATCCTCCGTCTTCCCACCTCTCCTCTGTTCCAGGTGGTTGAGAGGGCGTTCTGCCGGGATAGGGGTTGGTATTTCACCGACACGGTGACTTCCCTCCTCGATGGTATGGGCACTCCTCCTCCATCCGGTCTCTTTCAGGGGTGTTTCACCTTGGGAGAGCACCCCTGTTGCTTGCTGTAGGGCGTTGCGCCCCATTCGCAGGGCCGAATCTGACTCTGCCTTGCTGCGGTCTCTGTTCCTTCAGCATGCAGCGTGTCACTCTGCATGTGTTGCGGTCTTCACAGATGGCTCGAGGTCGTCGGGGGGCGTTGGGGCCGCTGCTGTTCCCCAGTCGTTTGCCCTTGCTCCCCGATGTACCCGTCTCCCTGATGAGGCTTCCGTTTTCACGTTGGAGCTCTATGCCATTCTGAGCGCTCTGGAGGTGGTGCGGGAGCATCCGGATGGGTCGTTTGTCATCTATTCGGATTCCCGCAGTGCCCTGGATGGCCTGGAGTGTTTTGACCCTGTCCACCCACTGGTCCGACGAATCCAGCTACTGTGCCATATCCTTGTCGCTTCTGGTGGCAAGGAGGTGGTATTTTGCTGGGTTCCTGCACATGTTAACGTGGCTGGAAATGAGGCTGCCGATCGAGCTGCCCATTCCGCGTGCCGACTACAGGTTTCACCCATGTCCCTCCCCTTTTCCGATTATATCCCTGGCTTCCGTAGGTTTTTGCGCTCCCGGTGGCAGAGTCGCTGGGATGGCGCTACAAATAACAAACTCTGCAAGATTAAACCCAAATTGGGATGTTGGGCCTCTTCCTTCCATCGGTCGCGCCATAAGGAGGTGGCTTTGGCCCGCCTCCGTATTGGCCACACCCACCTGACCCATGGCTATTTGATGGCCGGGGATCGGGTGCCCCGATGTCCCGATTGTAACATCTTACTCACAGTTGCCCACCTGCTGGTGGAGTGTCCGCTTTACTCTGCGCTGCGCGCAGAGTATTTTCCCTTTTTGGAGAGCGTCGGGCCTTGTGATAGGCTTGGCGCTATTCTATCGGAAGGTCCCTACTTTTCGGTAACCGGGTTGTTCTCCTTCCTCCTTCGCTCCCGACTTCTTTACAGGTTGTGACTATGATTATTTTTATTTATTTTTTTTTTTTCCCCCCTCCTCCTCCCCGTCTATTGTTCACTTCCGTTAGCTGTTTCATAGTCTTCGTCCTGTGTTCGCTCTGCTATCCACCTTTCTTTTGGTGGCCATGAGCGGTCATACTTTGAAACAAAAAAAAATATATATATATATATATGATGAATAAAACCACGAAGGAAAGGAAACACAAAATGGTGCTCAAGCGCTTTCGTCTAATGACATCCTCAGGAACACTGTCATTAGACGAAAGCGCTTGAGCACCATTTTGTGTTTCCTTTCCTTCGTGGTTTTATTCATCATAAATATTTTTCACGTGTTACTTTCGTGAAATAATTTTCATATATATATATATATATATATTATATATATGGGAATGAACTCAGAATGGTTCCCTGAGTTTTTTATGATACACACAGACCGTGCATGGAACAAGGAACTCTTCTGGGATAAATAAATCCACTATAGTCCGAATAAGTAATGGTAAATGACAAATACCATAGTTTTTCTTTTTCATGATGCGAGCCCGACGTGGGCAACAGGTCTCTCGCAAAGAGAGAGACCCGTTGCCCACGTCGGGCTTGCATCATGAAAAGAAAAACTGGTATTTTGTCATTTACCATTACTTATTCGGACTATAGTGGATTTAATTATCCCAGAAGAGTTCCTTGTTCCATGCACGGTCTGTGTGTATCATATATATATATATATATATATATATTATATTTATTTATTTTTTACCACTGATTCGTACCTAGGGAGAGTGGTACCTATCTCGGCGAGACAGTGGGTGGGTGGTGTCACTGGGTTGGGGATGGTAGACTAGGGGAGTGAGTAAGGTTCGTTTGCTGGATAAGTGGTAGGAGGGGTATGGACTTAGATGCGATGAAGCAGATGGGAATGGGTGAGGGAGAGGAAAATCGCTTCCGCTGAGAATTGTGGGCCTTCGGCGAGTATGGATTGTAGACTCTCGGGTATGGAAATACTGGACAAGAGAGGGAAACACCTGCGACGAAGAGCGGACAGGTTTGGACATTCGACCAGGAGGTGTACGACGGTGATAGGGGTATGGCAGGTAGGGCAGAGCAGGGCTGGCGATTTAGACATAAGGTGACCATGTGTAATCTACAGATCTACAGAAGCTAAGGCTAACAAAGACCCTAAGATCCACTCTAAGGTTAGCCCGAGAGAAAGAAGAGAGTAGGCGGTTAAAAGAAGAGAATAATGGGTTAAGTAAGTAGCAAAACCTATCATTCGTGGGTTAATATTCATTCAGAAAAAGAGAGAGAAAGACTCACCATCATCATCCGCCAGCCACTGCTGACAAGTCGGAAAAATAGTCGAAGAGAATAGGAAAGGGGGACAAGATAAAAAGAAGTAAAAGAAGAACGCTTAGAAACCATGCAAACACAGTCTTAATTCAAACACAGTCATACCATGCAAACAACAGACATGCAAGTAAAGAGAGGATAAGAAAAGAACAAAGAAAAAAGTATGAAGAGTATAACAAGAAGTGGGTTAGTTTACGCTACAAGCTACATCTAAGTTCGTGTAAGTCTAATTTTTTTTAATATAATTTTATTGCTGGTATATCACACGCTGGTATGTTACAAGCTGGCATCAATCGTCAACAAACTCAAACCTCGACCATTACCCCAAGAGCTCTTGTTGCTAATTGTTTTATTATTTTAAACGACGTTAATGCGTGTGTCCTAGGCGGAGATGGAATAAAATCACTTCTTTATGGCGGGACCTGGAATAAGAAAGCCCAGTACCCTAATTGTGGTTTGATCTTGTGGGTTGTGTGTGGCTTGGTCCCATTCCCGTTGCCAGATGGAGCGGAGAGTCGGGAAGAAGTCGGAGAAAGAGACGGGCCGGGAGGGGGCCGGCAGTAAGCAGGCCATCTTTGCCGTGCTGTCCGCTTCCTCATTACCTCAGGATGCCGACATGTGCCAGGACCCAGCAGAAGGCAAATGTCTTGTGTCGGAAAGAGAAGAAGTGGAAGGTTTGCTGGATAGTGCGGACTACCGGGGTGGGGTGGGGGGGTGGGGAGTTTAAATCTCTTGAAAGAGAGAAGTGCGCTTTGGGAAGCTGAATAAATGACAAAGGAGCTGGCAGGGTGGGTGCGCACAATGTCGAGGGCCTCCATAATCGCGAAGAGTTCTGCTGAGAAAACCGAGGCCTCGCGGGGCAGGCTGACGCCTCGAGAAAGCGGCTGGGTCAGTATCACTGCTGTGGCGGCCGTACCAGCTTCCTAGCAGGAACCATCTGTATAAATGGGGGCAGTGTCCCAGTGTTGGGTTGCGTGTTCTCGGAAGAGTGACCTGTATACCGTAGCGATCGTGTAGTCTTTGGTAGGGCACACAGGTCCCTGCAAAACTTGATAGGGGTGAGGAGTCAGGGAGGGTGGATGTTGTATGAGATTAGGATAACTGAGGGGGCAGGCATGTTGGAAAGGTTCAGGAAAGAGCGGACCACTTCAGTGAAGTGCCAGCTTCGTCCCTGGGGTGGGAGTTCAGAAATCGCCGCGCATAGAAGCGAAGAGGGTAGTCTCTACGCACGAAGGTATGTCCTCATGAGGAGCAAGCCCCGTCGGAGGGTGAGAGGGAGGTAATTGCATTCCGCTTGGAGGCTGGGGAAGAGCGGAAGGCACCGGTGGCGAGGCGGAGGCCCCTATTCAGTACTGAGTCCAAGATACGGAGGCAGGCGTTGGAGGCTGAACCGTATACGACACTGCCATAGCCCAGCTTCGACTGGACCATGGAAGTGTAAAGGCGAAGGAGAGAGCGTCGGTCTGCGCCCCATGTGGTGTGGGAGAGGTGATCTAGGAGAGTGAGGGGACGTTGGAGGGATTGCTTCAGGCGCTTGAGATAGGGAATCCAGTTGAACCGTCGGTCCAGAATCATGCCCATAAATCGCGTGGAGGGTACAACTTCAAGAGGATCGCCATATAACGTGACAGAGGGGACGGGAAGGGTTGCGGGTCTTCTTTTGCTGAAGAGCATACACTTGGTTTTCGGGGTGGAGAGGCTTCAGGCTTCAGGCTTTCTGCTTAAATTGAAATTGAAGCTTGCTAGAAGCCGTCTTCACCAATATATATATATATATATATATATATATATATATATATAAATATAAATTAGTGATGTAGCGGATGTCATTTTTTTCACATCCGCGGATGCGGATGCGGATGTTTGATTTCAACATCCGCGGATGCGGATGTCTACATTTTCGTTATTTTTTAGGATATATTCGAGATTTGTTGTGTTTAACGTATATAATAAGTTATTATATAGAGAGAGCTGTAGCTATAATGTAGTATAATTGATTAATTGTACAATAATTGCTCTACTTTTCTCTGAACATATACAATAATATCAAGCATCTAACTAATATAGAAATCAATTAGTGAATTCGTCTGCAAATAAATTCGTTATATTTTGTTGAGTTTCAGCCACAATTAGAAACCATAATTGGGTTACCAGGATGCGGGACGTGAACCCAACTCAAATGCACCCCACCGACCTCTTTCCCCAACCTCCACCCTTATAGAAAGAGATCTTTAATTAGCTTGATAACTATTTATATTAAGTTTAAAGTTTTATTAGGCATATTTATAAATGAGTAATTAAAATAAAGTAAACTAAGATGTTCATCGTTTAATGTTCAAACTTAATTATAGGAAGGTTATGCTTAAGGAACATTAATTTTTCTGCCTTTTCTGCTGCCAGTCTGTTTCTCTTTTCATCATATATTAATCCAGCACTGCTAAATAATCTCTCGCTTGGTACGTTTGTTGGAGGACAGGCTAAATGTTTCCTTGCAAGTTTACTCAAGTATGGATAGATATTCTGCATATTTTTCCACCAACTAATAGGATTGCCACATGCAGCCAGGCGTTTTTCTTGGTGATAGCTCTCGATCATTTTTACTACATCTTTTGACATCGCGTAGGTCTCATCATTGCTGCTTGACTCAAGAAACTGAGAGACAGATTCTGTGATAGATTTGCTTGTTGAAGGTGTTGGTTCTGTCACTGAAACTTTTATTCTTTTGGTGGGTGGCGAAGCGACAGATTCAAGAGATTGAAGCTCTTCAACTGCTTTGCCAAGTGATGATTTAACTCGTTCTAATGTACTAGGTGAAAATAACTTAGCTTTGTAACGTGGATCTAAGTAGGTTGCAAGAGAGTAACTTCATACAAGAACAGCCTCTCGTCTTGTCGCTTGCATCACTTTTGCGCACAATGAACTAGTTCTATTAATATAGTAGAATTTGATAATTTCCGCTTATTAATGACATTTTATCTCAACGGTCCACATCCGCACGACATCCGCAGTCCAAAGTGCGGGTGCGGATGCGGATGCGAGAAAATGTGCGGATGTTCCGCGGATGCGGATGTGACCTACATCACTAATATAAATAAATATATATAAATATATAAAATGTGTCAGTTACCTTACCTGTTCTTACTTTACTACCCTGTAAAATATGTTCAGTACAGTACTCAACAATAATGGCGTGGTCATAACCATATATATATATATATATATATATATATATATATATATATATATATATATTAACTGCAAACAGCACACAGTATAATTAATGTAAAGAACGACACTTGTATAGAAGAACGTTCCGCACAAGATGAGGAGGGAGAACGAACAAATGATTCCCGGGTGGTTACCTCATTTTTCATTTGTTCGTTCTCCCTCCTCATCTTGTGCTGAACGTTCTTCTATACAAGCGCGTTCTTTACATATATATATATATATATATATATCTGTAAGCTCCGTTTCCCTAAGGAGAAGTCAATAGCTTATATATATATATATATATATATATATATATGAATTTTATTATTTTAGGGAAGTGGAGAGTCGGTTATCGAAGGAGAGAAATGAGAAAGAGAAGATGGAGAAGCTTTTGGATGAGACACAGGAACAGAACAGGCAATTCGCATTGGCTATTGGTACTAGAAGCCAAGAGAAGAAACAGCAAAAGCAGATAAGCGACCTCCAAAATGAATTGGAACAAGTAAAATGAATTGCAGTTTACTCTTTAAATTTTTCATTTATGTCCCTTTGGGTTCTTTACAGCCATTAACGAGGTCATAGTGATCCATCATATTTGGGAGATTGGGATAGATGAGGACTAATCTCTGTCTATTAAGTTCTGTACTAGAGGTCACTTGGTAGGTTTTATCTGGTGACGATAGTCTCAAAGTTCATTCTGTGGCCATATTTTTTTCTCTCCTTGCCTTTCATCTTGCCTTCTTGTCGTAAGCCTTGTAAGGCAATATTGACAGCTGTCCTTATTTTTAATCACTTTCACCCATGATGAAAACTGAAAGGTAATTTACGTGAAAAGTATCTTTTTTAGAGTAAATGTAATTTTGTGTGGGATCTGAACCATATAGTCTGAATACAGAGGATGGTCTCCCATCCAACTACTATCCGACCCAATGTCATCTAACTTCGCTGATCAACAGGAAGCGGTGATATGGTATTAGCTGCGACATAGCTCCTTTTTCTGAGTATGAATCGCTTTTGCACTAAGACATAACAGCATTTTTACCAATGCGCAGTTTCAAGGACTTTTAATTTGTCGACATTTACTGGTGAGACAGTCACATCAAGTTTATCAACCCCTTCTGCCTCATTTGTTAGCTTAAACCCGGTTAGGTTCTCGCCGCTCTGAGGGTTTTTTGGGGGAGGGGCAAAGTGGGTGTACTTTAATTTATATCTGGGATTATTAAGGATTCTCCTTGTACACTCTGGCTTCAAGTAATCGCCACAGGATTTTTTTTAACCCACTGTTAGCAACATAAGTATCTTTCGTAACACATTCGGCAAAGCTCCTTCTAACTGGTGTGTATGAAATAGACACTACCCGTCCTTTAAAACCACCCGCCGTTCTGAGTGGTATGATTTTTTCATCTAGGCCAGGCAGGTAAGCTTTGATTACGGAAGTGGGTTTTATGTAGTAGTTTGATGTAGTGAGCAAAGTTTTTGAAAAATGCAGGTTGGTACGACATGAGTAGAATTGTTATCTGTGCAGGTCTTTAATATGAAGGGTTCAGTAATTAAAGCCATTCTTTTTCACACATGACAAGTGCACCTCTGCAAATTTGGTTATAAATGGAAACAAATCCTAGACGTTTCTAGGCATGAAAAAAGTCAGATTTATCGAGTTTCAAAAAGTCCAATAAATAAGTCTTAGCTCTTCCTTATATTTTAGGTTAGGTGCCGTTTGAAAAGGGCAGAACAACAGTGTAAGGAACCTCCAATGTTGAAAATATTGCAAGACCAAATGGAGCAGATGAAGAATCAGTACATGGAAGCAATTCATCAGGTAGAATTTATAATAGCTTTCGAAGACCACCTTACTCAGATAAAAATATGATTGTCAGTCACAGTAAAATTAGGATTAAAAATAATTTTTCATAGAGTTAACGAGTAATTTTCATTCAGGAACAAAAAAGAGCTGAAGCAGCTGAGAGTAGCGTTAGGAACCTTTCCCAAGCCCACGAGGAGAGAGTAGTTGCTTTGGAAGCCAACCTCTCAGAATTATCTTTTACCGCTGCTAATTACGACAGAAGCAAACAAGGATACATTAAAACCATTCATTCCCTTAAGGTTAGTTGGACATTTCCCGCTTCCCTCATTTCATTCATTCGACCCCTTTACAAAATCATTTCATGATGGTAAATATTCATATCCGCAAATATATTTGAAAGTTTTCAAATACCGTTAATTTAGGAATCTATTTCATACCTATTTATGAGGATAAAAAAATATTTATTAGGACTTCAGGAAATACATGACTCAACCATATTTTCATATGTTGTTTAAAAGGGAAAATACATGTAACAGTTACGAGAGAAAATTAAATGCCGAAAGTGTAATATTAACAATAAAGCTTTTGTAACTGACTACATTTAAAGGATGATGATCTACAGATCTACAGAAGCTAAGGCTAACAAAGACCCTAAGATCCACTCTAAGGTTAGCCCGAGAGAAAGGAAAGAGTAGGGGGTTAAGAGAAGAGAATAAGGGGTTAAGTAAGGAGCAACACCTATCATTCGTGGGTTAACATTCACTCAGAAAAAGAGAAAAAAAGACTTGCCATCATCATCCGCCGGCCACTGCCGACAAGTCAGAAAAATAGTCGGAGAGAATAGGAGAGGGGTGAAAGATGAAAAGAAGTGAAATAAGAACTCTTACAAACCATGCAAACACAGTCTTAACTCACAGTCATACCATGCAAACTACAAACATGCAAGAAAAGACAGTTACAGACATGCAGAGTAAAAAAGTAGGTAAAGTTAAACAAAAAGTGGGTTAGTTTACGCTACGAGCTACATCTACGTTCGTGTTAGTCTAATTTTTTTTTTTTTTAATTTTATTGCTGGCATCACATGCTGGCATGTCACAAGCTGGCATTCATCGTCAACAAACTCATCCTCGAGCACCACCACCAGAGCTCCTGTTGCTAACTTTGTTTTATTATTTTAAACAACGTTAATACTTTTAAAATGTCTGTCAAGACAGTTCTTAAACATATTAACGCTGGTAGAATGAACGACTGACGCGGGAAGATTATTCCATTTATCAATTACTTTAAACGTAAAGAAGTTTTTAGCGATATTAGTAATGAAACGTCTGCCACGCAACTTAAATCCGTTATTGCGAGTATTACTATTATCGAAAGTGAACAATTTGTCAAAATTTACGTTATCGATGTTATTAACGATTTTGAAAACTTCAATAAGCTCTCCCCTTAATCTCCTAGTTTCGAGTGAATACAGGTCTAGCTCTTTAATCCTATCTTCATAAGGCTTGTTGCGCAATGACGGAATAAGTTTCGTGGCACGACGCTGAACCCTTTCTAACCTATCAATATCCTCACGCAAGTACGGGCACCAAAACTGAACTGCATATTCTGAATGAGGCCTGATTAGGGACTTGTAAAGGGGCAATATAATATCCTTCGATTTAAATTCGAAATTACGCGCTATGAAGCCTAACATCTTATTAGCTTTTGCGCAAGACTCCAGGCACTGGTTCCTAACCTTTAAATCCTTAGATACACGTACGCCTAAATCTACTTCCTCGTCAACGCTCGCTAACTCCCTATCATCCATCGTGTACGTGTAATTATTGTTACGAGAACCTATATGCAAAACTTTACATTTGTCTACGTTAAATTGCATCTGCCACTTATCTGTCCACTCCATAATCCTATTTACATCGTCTTGGATCCTATTTCTATCGTCCTCGTTAACAACCTTACCGCCTATTTTAGTATCGTCCGCGAATTTTGACACGTTACTAGTCAATCCTACATCTATGTCGTTAATGTAAATTACGAATAGCAATGGGCCTAACACTGAACCCTGTGGGACACCGCTACCTACATCTAACCACCCAGATTCACTACCATTAACTACGACCCTCTGCCTCCTAGCACGAAGCCATTCTTCTAACCAGTTAGCTACCTGACCGCGTATACCGTGCGCTTTAACCTTCGCAATTAGTCTCCTATGTGGAACTGTATCGAACGCCTTTTTAAAATCTAAATGATGATGATGATGATATGTTAAATTTTGCTTCCACCGATAGCGAACATTTGAAAATATTTCAAATAAACCAATTCAAATATTGTTAAAAGTACTTAAGCGAACTTCTTGCTATATTTTGATATTTGTTTGCCATGATTTTCTAAACTAATCCTCTTCATTCTTGATGTGAATTGTGGAACCAAAAAAAAAAAGTTTCTTTACTGCAAAATCAAATGCTCTTTGTTTCCCACTGACACTCTATTATATTTCTGTTATTACCATTTTATGATGTTTCTTATCATATAACTAAATATAACTGGATTAACCTTACCCAGTTAGCCCAAAACCTAACAGAGTAAAACGGTAAAGAAAATTACTTGACAATTTTAAACGTAGCTCATTTTATGAAAGGAATATAATTCGTATGAGAGATGATAATCTATAACCACTTCTGAAAGTTATATCAAATGCTAAGCACTGTGCAATCTCATTTCTAAATTTTGCTGTTCTAATTATTAGGGCTATCCTTAATTTCCATTCAGAAGTAGTGTTAAATGTTTTTTGAAAAGCCTTTTTCGGACGAAGATCAATCTTGTCACTCCACCTTAGACCTACAGTTCAATGTGGAATCCGAACTACGCCCCACCAGCGGCCCAGTGTCTTAACCACTCGGCTACCCCGGGCACCCATTTATCTACCAATTTCTTTATTGTGTGGAAGGATGAAGAGCTGGGTTTTGCTGCGCGCCGCCTGCCGTCACCTGGTCTCGATCCCGGGGCCGATGGATTCGTAGTCAGCCACGCTAACCACTATATGTATATATACGAGGGTAGGCTGAAAAGTAATGCCTCCACTCAAATAAATTTTAAACGGGTTGAAGGATTTTATCGAAACAAAAGCAAATATGTACCTTAGTTTATTCTTCAAAATGATACCTTTACTTTTCTATAAAATCACACACTACCTCAATATATTTACGCCAATGACAAATGAGTTTTTGAAATCCATCCCGGTAAAACTCGGAGCTTTGACTACGAAACCAAAATTTCACAGCGGCCTTAACTTCTTCATCAAATTCGTAGCGATTTCCACGGAGGTGTTCTTTAAGTTTTGGAAAGAGGTGAAAGTTGCATGGTACTAAATCAGGGTTATATGGTGGATGCGGCATGACGGTGAATTGCAGATCCTCAATTGCTTCTCGCGTTTGAATACTGGTGTGAGGCTGTGCGTTGTCATGATGAACAATGACTACGGTTTTGTGGGTGAGAACCCTCCTGATCCATTTTTTTCAACTTCTTCATAGTTTCAGTATAACGTGCGGAGTTGATTGCTGTCCCTCTTTCCGTAAAGTCTTCGAGAAAACCGCCATTGATATCTCAAAAACCAGTCTCCATCACTTTTCCAGCCAATTTTTTAATTTTTAATTTTTGTGCCGATATTCCATGGATTGCCGTTTATTCTCAGGGTCCTAATGGTGGACTAACGTCTCGTCTCCTGTCACAATGTTGTGCAGAAATTCATCTTCATTTTCGAAGCGCTGCAGATTTCCACGAATCAGTTCGTCAACATATTTCCGATGAGACTCGTCGGTTGCCGTTGCAGGCCCTGCTTCTTCTTCACACTGACTCGCCCAACGTCGAACGGTACTCACATCAACACACTGTTTGCCGTACACAGCTTGCATTCGCTGATGAATGTCTATGTGAGCAACACTTTCCGCGGTCAAAAATTCAATTACGGCACATTGCTTGAAGCGAACGTCTTTACTCTTTTCCATTGTAATCGATACTGAACCAACGTGTGGAATGAGTGTAGGCTATATTAGGCTATAACACAAAACCGGTTTTATCTGATTACCTCTACAAAGTCTGGAATGGGGTGGGGGTATAAAGTCACAACACAAAACTGGTTTTTTCTGGCTACGTCTACACAATCCAGAATTATTCAAGTGGAGGCATTACCTTTCAGCCCACCCTCGTGTGTATATATATATATATATATATATATGAATGAATGATACTATTAAATTAGACAACAGGGTAGAATCAATTTGAGATGATATTTTATAAAGAAGAGTATATTCGGATTGGTGCATTTCACAGACCTTCAAACCAAGCACAGGAAGTTGACGCTAGCATAGTTCAGGAAATAAATAAAGGTTGTAATGTTAGAACATTAATTATGGGAGATTTCAACCTGCCTCATATACAGGGTGGTCCAAAATCCCCTATCTGTTTTGCTGAAATAATAGTATTTTAGGATAAAAATGTAGCAACATAATTAGATGTATATTTATTAATCAAGCTTAGGTCCAAGATTCGATGTGAGTACCATCAATGTCTCTGCAAATCTCAAATCAGTCCACTGCATTGCGGAACACGTTTTGAAGCATCTCTGGGGTTATTTTAGCGATTGTCACAGCAATGCGGGTTCGCAGATCCTGCAGGTCTGTAACTCTTGTTTTGTAAACCTCAGACTTTATAAAGCCCCACGCAAAGAAATCTAATGGTGTTAAATCCGGAGATCGTGCTGCCTAGGGCCTGTTTTCACCACGACCAATCCAGCGATTTGGTAAGAGTTCATCAAGGTACGCCCGAACGATGTCCGCATAGTGACATGGAGCTCCATCTTGTTGAAAGACAACAGTGTCGAGATTGCCATCTGAACAAAACGGGGGTTCAAGAAACTGCTGAAGCATGTCAAGATAAATTGATCCTGTTGCCGTAGCTTCTGCAAAGAAAAAAGGTCCGTAAGTCTTCAATCTTGCCATACCTAACCAGACATTAACTTTAGGAGAATCTCTCTCCCATTCGTAGAATTCAGTTGGTTTTTTACTAGCTCAGATACGGCAATTATGTCGATTAACCTTTCCGCATAGTGGAATGTTACCTCATCAATGAAGAGAATGCGGTTTAGTAAGTTTTCGGTATGAATTTTTTCAATCAATTCTGTGCACATGGCGGCTCATCTTGGATAATCATGTAGCACTTGAATATGTTAACTTTTCTTTTTAATGTTGGTTTTAAAATCCTTAGAACAGTCGTTTTTGGTACGCTCAGTCTGCGTGATGCTGTGCGAGTTGACATTCTAGGATTTGTTTCAAAGGCATCTCTTACCAATTCGACATTTTCTTGAGGTACCTGGACGTCCCGATCTTTCCTCATCATGAACAGATCCTGTTCTTTTAAATTTATTGACCAATTTGCGAATTGCTTTGTCTGTAGGTTCTGGTATGTGAAATTTTCTTGAGTTTTTCTCGAATTTCTTTGCACTTCTTCTCTTGGATACATAGTGTTACTACCATCACACGCTCTTGTACATATATCATTTATGGCGTGTAGAAAATAAAATAGAAATATCATTATTTTACCAAAATAGATAGGGACTTTTGGACTTCATGTATGTATGACAGATTGTATGTACAGTATATACTTCGTTGCTGTTCTGTGCGTTGGTCTCTCTTCACATGAAGGTCAAGCTGGTGGCCCTGCCTCTAGGTCTGGCTTGGTGGTGGAGCGAGTTGCTTTCTTGCACTCCCCACCGTACATAGCCAGGTAGACCCGGCTCATCTGGTACCGTCCTGAGCCAGGCATCTCGTCTTCTATTGAAGACTTCAACTTTGACCCCTGTAACGTTTCTGAGGTCCTTTGGAAGCTTGTTAAAAAGTCTTGGGGCCCCCTGACAACCAAGCTGTTTTCCTTCACTGTTGAGAGGTCCCTTGTCGGGCCTTTAATTTGGGAACACTGCACATTCTGCCTTTCCTATTTTCCAGTGTTGTTTGAATGGTAATTGGGTCTAGTTTTAGGTTTGGTACTAGTTTTTCGATCATTTTCCATATACCTCTCTTCTTCTTTCCAGGGAGTACAGATTTAGTTTACGTAGTCTTTCCCAGTAGTTGAGTTCTTTGCAGCCATCAATCTAGCTGTAAAATGTATCTGCGTTTCTTTTAGTTTATTAGTTTCTTCCTTTTCATATTGGATGTCAAAACTGAGCAGTATTCAAGTTTTGGTATAATCACTGTTTTTAGTAGGGGAATCATTACTGCCCTGTCCCTTCTTTTGAATGTTCTTAGTACCTGTCCCGCGACTCTTTTTGCTTTATTTATTGCTATCTGATTTTGTGTTTCGAATTTCGCATCATCAGTCATTATTACCCCCAGATCGATCGCTTTCGTGCTTCTCTGAATTTCCTCTCTATCTGGAGCATAATATGTAGTCTGTTTAAGTTCCTCTTTTCTACCACATCTCAAGAGCTGAAATTTCTCAGTGTTAAATGTCATGTCTTCTGACCATTTGTATATTTTGTTTGTGTCATGTCCCTCTGTAAGGCCTCCACTTCATTTACATCGCTGATTTTTCTGCTGATCTTCGTATCGTCTGCAAAGGACATTACTATACTGTTGCTGTTTACTCCGCTGTCTATGTCTGTTAGCATGATAAATGATAATGAACAGGAATGGGGCCAGTACTGTCCCTTGTGGTACTGAGCTGCGTACTTCCGATTCTAATGATGATATACCTTGAATTTTGACAACGTGTAGACGTTCTCTGAGGAAGTTGTAGATCCATTTTCCCACTTTGCCTGTTATTCCCATATATTTAATTTTATGTGCTATTATAATACCGTGATCACATTTGTCGAAAGCTTTAGCAAAATCTGTGTATATGACATCGTAGTTGTCATTGCCTTCAAGTGCATCTAGGATATTGTTGTAGTGTTCTATTAGTTTCTCGCTAACTATTCTTTCTTTCAAATACTTTGGTGAGGTGGGACATCAATGACTATGGTCTACAGTTCTTTGCTTGAGATCTGTCCCCTCCTTTATATATAGGGACAGTGTTTGCTCTTTTCAAGATGGCCACTATTTCCCCAGTGTCTAGGATCTTCTCCATATCCAGTGTAAAGGTGTAGCTATTTCATTTTTACAGTTTTTAATCAATAATGCGTTCCAATTGTCTGGACCTGCAGCTGAATGTGGTTTCATTTGTCCTATAGCTCTCTCTACATCTTCTGGGGTAAAATCAAAGTCTGTTATACACTCTCCTTGCAATTTCTCTTCAAAGAATGCATCTATGTCGGGTATCGCTTTGTCACCTTTGGGGGTACTGAAAATTGATTCATACTGGGTTCTCAATGTTTAAGATATTTCTTTTGGATTGTCGGTTAGTTCATTATTTCTCTTCCTTAAGGGCCCAATAGCGGCTCACATTTTTGTTTTCCTTTTCACGTAGCTATAGAAGTATTTTGGATTTTCATTTATTGCTTCTACCTTTTCCTCTTCCCTCTCTGTATGGTCCTTAATCAGGGCTTGTATTTCCCTATTGATACCCTCCAGTTTTTCTTGTATTACTTTCCTGGCATTATCTCCGCACTTGGCTAACTTCCCCTCCACTCTCTTTCTTTTGCGGAATATTCTTCTATTTTGCCTCTCTAGCCAGTTCCTCTTTCCTTTTGGCTGTGATTTTGGAGCATATTTTTCTAAAATTCTCAGCAGTTTTTCTTCCAAGGTTGTTAGCATTTCTCCAGTTGTTTTATTCTCTAAAACTGTTCTCCACTCTATTTGGGCCATGTGCGATCTGATTGCTTCCCAATTTAAAGGCCCCAAATTTGCTTCCTTCCTCAATATGTGTATTATCTTTTAATGTCATCGTCATATTTGTTGATATCTCGATTAAGTTGTGGTCTGAGATAATGGTTGGGGTTATTTTTATATCAGCAATCAAGTTCGTGTTATTCGTGAATACCAGATCTAGGCAGTTATTTTTTCTGGTATTTTCAATTATCACTTGTGTCAGCATACTCATTTGTGAGAGCCATCAACATTTTTACTTGCTCCTGGTCTTCTCTTGTGTCTCCCTTGTCCTGGTATATATATATATATTATATATATATATATATATATATATATATCAACTGCAAAGAACACGCAGTATAATTAACGTAAAGAACGACGCTTGTATAGGAGAACATTCCGCGCAAGATGAGGAGGGAGAACGAACAAATGAAAAAATGAGGTAACCACCTGGGAATCGAACCTGGGATCTTCTGATTGCCGGTCAAATATGATAACCACTACACCATGGTCCTCACTCGATCAGAAGTCATAATTCTCCTACATACGCGCAGAAACCAATGCCCCGAGGGGGGCACCTCCCGCATGCCGCAACTATATATACACATTTCAACTGCAAAGAACATGCAGTATAATTAACGTAAAGAACGACGCTTGTATAGGAGAACATTCCGCGAAAGATGAGGAGGGAGAATGAACAAATGAAAAAATGAGGTAACCACCCGGGAATCGAACCTGGGATCTTCTGATTGCCGGTCAGATATGATAACCACTACACCATGGCCCTCACTCGATCAGAAGTCGTAATTCTCTTACATACGCGCAGAAACCAATGCCCCGATGGGGGGCACCTCCCGTGGTTACCTCATTTTTTCATTTGTTCATTCTCCTCCTCATCTTGCGCGGAATGTTCTCCTATACAAGCGTCGTTCTTTACGTTAATTATACTGCGTGTTCTTTGCAGTTGAAATGTATGTATAGTTGCGGCATGCGGGAGGTGCCCCCCTCGGGGCATTGGTTTCTGCGCGTATGTAGGAGAATTACAACTTCTGATCGAGTGAGGACCATGGTGTAGTGGTTATCATATCTGACCGGCAATCGGAAGATCCCAGATGGTTACCTCATTTTTTCATTTGTTCGTTCTCCCTCCTCATCTTGCGTGGAATGTTCTCCTATACAAGCGTCGTTCTTTACGATATATATATATATATAGTGGTGGGCACCATTAACCAAAAAGTTAACTTCAATAACGATAATCCGTTAACCCCAATTTTTAACTCCGATAATTTTACTACAAAGTTAATGGAAGTTAACGATAATCCATTAACGATAACTATTTCTTTACTAACATTTAAAAAAATCAAGGAAAAAAGCTTTAAAACCCATAGAAAATGTTTATTTAGGCAAAATCCAGCAATAAATAGGTATTTAACTGTATTTTTATCAAGTTTTGCAACTTTTTTGCTTAATAACTTTTTTTTTATTTTTAATAAAAAATGTACTGATTACATGTTTTGAAACCCTTGTAACCACTAACCATTAACTAAATTTTAATTTACCAGGGAATTATTATGGCGGGAACTGAAGTTATGGCGGTTTGAATTCATTCGTGGAGTGGTGATCTTCCCTGAATGACTCCTCGCAGTTAACGTGTTAACGGACTTTAACAGACTAAATATCAAGTTATTGGAAGTTAACTGGTCCGATAACGATAAATGGAAATTAACTTCCGTTAATAGTCCGTTAAAAAAAGTTAACTTCGTTAATTAACTGTTATCGGATTAACGCTTTAGTGCCCAACACTATATATATATATATATATATCAGGCATGGAGACGAGGCCTAGCCTCAGGCCTCGAGGTCGAGGCCTTTTTAGGGGAGGCCTCATGAGGCCTTAAGATTGTTAGGCTGAAGGTATTTGCACCCAGATGTGTGATATTCGGATGCAAATAACAAATGTGGTATTTGCACCTCTGGGTGCAGATACTCACTTCAAAATCTTTTACGAATAAGCTCCTCCATGCTTTGGTAAGGCTCAACAATCTAGTCTAGACTAGGCCTAAAGCTCTTCTGAAGATAACCTACTGTAGCCTCACACTAGCCTGTATCTCTTCTTTTTTTGAAATCCATAAGGAAAAGCAAGATTCTACTCAAAATTAATAAACAAAGACATAGCTCACTTCACTTACCTAATAAAAAGGAATTATTAAGCCCGTTCATCTGTCACACGCAGCCACAACACAACACTGACACACTGTGTGTTTACCAGGGTGGCTGCTGACATGGAAAACCTGGAATACCTGGAAAAGTCAGGGAAATTTTTTTTGGTCAGGGAAAACTGGAATACCTGGAAAAGTCAGGGATTTTTTTTTGTGTTCCAGTCTAGGCATTATGGTGAAATATGATTTGGGATTGCACTAAGTGCACTTAATTTGGTTTTATGTTATGAAATGGCTCAGTCACTGAACTTTCATTTTATTTTTTCACATTTGAATTAACCGAAAAAAATAGTTCATAACCATCAGTCAATCTGTGACTAGGTCATTTGGATGGTCTCCGGTCGGCGGTTGGCAATGGAAAAGTCAGGGAAAAGTCAGGGAAATTTAAAATACATTTTCAGCAGCCAGCCTGTTTACACTTGCCGGGTCACACAGTCAGACACAGTTGCCAGAACAAGATTTCCTGGGAACCATACATTAGCCCAATAACTTTTTATTTCTCACTTCATGCAGTTCTTATTTCTCATTTTAATATACCTGCAATATTTCAAGTATTTATGATATTATAGAAAGTTATGATGTGAAGATCTAGCAGAATATTTCAAGATTGTACTAACTCACCGAGTGTTGATTGTATAATTTCTGAATGGCTACAATTATTTATTAGCGACTGGCGAACATTGCAAACAGAGATGCCTTATTTTTTTTTAAGTTTTGCATTTTTATGTATCTTGACAATAAAAAATTGTGGTCTTAAAGTCTACCAAAGATAATTAATGTATTGTAGCTTGTACTGTATGTGAAAGATGTTTCTGATGTACAGTAGGCCTATAGGTACGAAGTTTATATCATGCCATTACTATATAATTATATATACGATAATAATATAATAACGATAATATTAAGAATATATTTGCACATGATATTTCAACATGTTATACATGTAATTTGATTCAAGAGTATATTTGCACCTGATATCCATGATCAGACATTTTTAAAGTTAGATGTATAATACTTTATATTATTAAAGTAAATGAAAAAGACCAAAAAATGTATTTGTAAACAATATAACAATTTACATCTCAGTTATAATGCCGATATTAGCAAAATTATTGTTTGCATCTGATATTATATATTCATTTCAAATTTGCAAATCATATTATTTAGAAGTTAACATGTTACAATTTGCGATGAGCGAAAAACAAATTATCGACGTTAGTAGCTAGTTATCAGTATACCAGGTGGTTTTCTTCTCTAGTTTGGCCTATTTTTTGTTATAGAAATAGATACAGTACAATAGTTTATACACATAAATAACAAACATATTACATGAGCCCAGTTCAACTGATGACTAACTGATAGATTGCTTTCCCACCCTACTTTCGCTACATTAAGTCAGTTGGTCTACTGATGACTGACTGAATAATATTTATATACCGCGACATACATAATATTTATGTACCTAACGTCACAGTGACCTATCACTAATCCGTTGGTCACCTAACTGAATAGTATTTATCAAAGACTGCCGCCTGACTAGTCACCTGTCTGAATAATATTTATCAAAGTATGCTGCCACATATGGTCACCTGAAGAATCTCCACCCCAATGCTTCTGGGGGTTGAAAATTACAGAACAGAACAAATCAGGATTCCCTAAGGCCTCACGAAAGTCACGAGGCCTTTCCACTTTTCAGCTGGCCTCGAGGCTGAGGCCAGGCCTCGGCACCATGTCTGATATATATATATATATATATATATATATATATATGTGATGTAGCGGATGTCATTTTTTTCACATCCGTGGATGCGGATGCGGATGAGGATGTTTGATTTCAACATCCGCGGATGCAGATGTCTACATTTTCGTTATTTTTTAGGATATATTCGAGATTTGTTGTGTTTAACATATATAATAAGTTATTATATAGAGAGAGCTGTAGCTATAATGTAGTATAATTGATTAATTGTACAATAATTGCTGTACTTTTCTCTGAACATATAAAATAATATCAAGCATCTAACTAATATAGAAATCAATTAGTGAATTCGTCTGCAAATAAATTCGTTATATTTTGTTGAGTTTCAGCCACAATTAGAAACCATAATTGGGTTACCAGGATGTGGGACGTGAACCCAACTCAAATGCACCCCACCGACCTCTTTCCCCAACCTCCACCCTTATAGAAAGAGATCTTTAATTAGCTTGATAACTATTTATATTGAGTTTAAAGTTTTATTAGGCATATTTATAAATGAGTAATTAAAATAAAGTAAACTAAGATGTTCATCGTTTAATGTTCAAACTTAATTATAGGAAGGTTATGCTTAAGGAACATTAATTTTTCTGCCTTTTCTGCTGCCAGTCTGTTTCTCTTTTCATCATATATTAATCCAGCACTGCTAAATAATCTCTCGCTTGGTACGTTTGTTGGAGGACAGGCTAAATGTTTCCTTGCAAGTTTACTCAAGTATGGATAGATATTCTGCGTATTTTTCCACCAACTAATAGGATTGTCACATGCAGCCAGGCGTTTTTCTTGGTGATAGCTCTCGATCATTTTTACTACATCTTTTGACATCGCGTAGGTCTCGTCATTGCTGCTTGACTCAAGAAACTGAGAGACAGATTCTGTGATAGATTTGCTTGTTGAAGGTGTTGGTTCTGTCACTGAAACTTTTATTCTTTTGGTGGTGGCGAAGCGACAGATTCAAGAGATTGAAGCTCTTCAACTGCTTTGCCAAGTGATGATTTAACTCGTTCTAATGTACTAGGTGAAAATAACAGCTTTGTAACGTGGATCTAAGTAGGTTGCAAGAGAGTAACTTCATACAAGAACAGCCTCTCGTCTTGTCGCTTGCATCACTTTTGCGCACAATGAACTAGTTCTATTAATATAGTAGAATTTGATAATTTCCGCTTATTAATGACGTTTTATCTCAACGGTCCACATCCGCACGACATCCGCAGTCCAAAGTGCGGATGCGGATGCGAGAAAATGTGCGGATGTTATGCGGATGCGGATGTGACCTACATCACTAATATATATATAATATATATATATATATATATATATATATATATAAACAAAGCGAATTAATCATACAGCATTTTTCCAAGTGTTTCTTTGTGAAAAAAATTAGCTGCCTATCGAAATTCCTACAAATACCCCCCCCCCCCATTATCTCCCGCAGCCACAGTCGCGAGCACCAATCAGTGAGAAGTATACAGCGTGCCACGTTCCCCATCCCCTGGATTAACGGAGAACTTTCCCTCACTAGGCTTGAGTCAACCCCCACCAATACTTCCTACAATACCCTTTTTGAGTCAATTTTGTGCACCAGTGGCTACCCTCTATCAGTAACATGGAAATGGTAAATAAATTCTTGCAATGATGCAACAGATGAGACAAAGGCGATGAGGTGTGATTTTTGTCAGCTGCTTTTTAATTTTAGATGCCTACAGGGTTCATACACAGGCCAAAGAATAAAGTTTTCTGATAATCCCCTGATATTTCAGATCTGATCCCAATATATAAATATATATACAAATTATATAAAAATTGCATAAAAGGTGTTAAAAAAATTCACATTTTATATAACACAATTAAAACCTAATTTTTATTCTAACTACTATTAAAAAATACATGCAAAAATCACATGGCAGGCTGAAAAAATTAATACTAGATAACAAAATACACAGTTTTATATGATGTAAAACAAATAGTACTTGTTTTTGTTAAATTATTTTATACTAGCTAAAGTGGGCCCTATGGGCCCATTTAGTTACACCCATGGTCCTGGGGCCTTTGGCCTCAGTAATTGGGGAGCCGCAGGCCCCCCCAGTTACCGGGGAGTCAATTATTCAGTCAATAAAACTATACAGGGTGGGCCGTAAGTTTCCATACATAGGAAAAATTAAACGTTTGTTTTTATGTTTCAGATACCCTAAGAATATGCGTTTGACGTAAGATCTTGTTTACTGATGAAGCAAATTTTTACGTCAATGGAGAGGTTAATCGGCAAAACATACGTTATTGGAGTAATGCTAACCCTAACTGGCTGAGTCCGACGAAGATGCAAGGTGCCGGTAAAGTGATGGTGTGTGCCGGGATATGGGGTGACAGAATTATTGGACCAATTTTTGTCAGTGGAAATCTTAATGCCGAAAGGTATCTTAACATGTTGCAAGAAGAGATTTTCCCATCCCTGCTAAACGAGGAAGGTAACTTCCCAGTTTACTTCCAGCAAGATGGAGCTCCACCTCATTATGGTCTTCACGTGCGTCGGTATTTGGATCAGCAGTTTCCGGATGCTTGGATTGGTCGGCGTGGTCCTGTGGAGTGGCCTCCCAGATCCCCAGATCTCACCCCCCTTGATTTCTATCTTTGGGGGCACTTGAAGGCCATGGTGTATCAGGAAAAGATACGAGACATAAATCATCTAAAGGAACGTATCACCAACGCCATTACAAGCATAACGTCAACTGTGCTAATGCGTGTTCATCAACAGTGGGGAACACGTATTGAAATGTGTTTTCAAAACAATGGCAACCATGTAGAGCATATTATATAAATAAAAATGGTTGTCCATAAAAAAATGTTTATTTTTCCTATGTATGGAAACTTACGGCCCACCCTGTAGAAAAGAATGTTGCCCGGGTTAATTGAATGCCCGGTTAGGTCAACTGAATGCCCCCCTTATGCAACTTGGGGGCTAACCCCCTCCCCATTACCCCCACCCCTCCCCATTACCCCCACCCCTCCCCATTACCCCCACCCTCCCCATTACCCCACCCTCTCCCATTACCCCCACCCCTCCCCATTACCCCACCCCTCCCCCATTACCCGAACCCCCCCTTTTTGAAAGCCGTAAAAATATTTAGTCTGTAATGGTTGCAGCACCAGTATGAAAGTGCATAAAAAGAACTCATTTGGTAAATTTTTGAACTTAGCTGCAGATTAAATTTCGGCTCAAAGCTGAACGCAAAAGCAAATATTTTTTACACTTTTTAAAATTATAATTAAAAGTAGAATTCATTACGCCTTTTTCTAATGCATTAAAATACAAATATCGCCCATATATATCAAGAATCTTCTTCTCTTTTCGAGCGTGACAGACATTCCTGGGTGTTTATAGTATTAATTAACATTTTAAATTAATTTATAGTTAAATTATTTATAAAATATTTACAAATAATTAACCCTTTACCGCCTGAATCTTTTGTAAGGTTAAGTTATGAATGCGTGTATTTGAAAGTTACAAATTCGTCTGTATGGGCAGTAAAGGGTTAAGTCCTAAATATTTTATAAATATTTTATATTCCCCTGATATTCTCAAAAAATCCAAAAAATCCTGATATTTTTGCAGGTGTGTATGAACCCTGGCCTAGAATGGGAAGATGAAAAAATCTTCCTTATAACGAACGCGAAGGAACTTAATGGGATAAGAAAATTTTGTGAAAACTGCATGACTGAAATAAACACTCTTACAGTATTTAAAGCAGAAAGAGAGTACAAAAAGAAAATGAAATAAGAAAGTGGGAATAAAGAACAGAAGAAAACAAAAAATGAAGAAAGGCAAAGTAGAAAAAAATCAAATACCGTCACACAATGAGGCCGAAACCATGCAGTCGAAAGAGAGTATAAAGACAACAGATAGTATAAGGGCAAAGAAGGACATAACACAAATAGCACAAATAGGAAAAGACAAGAGGGCAATCAAGAAAATGGAGTGAAACTGTCCCCCAATAAGGAGCAAAAAACAAAAGCCAAGAGTAAATATGGGGAAGGAATTATATGCAGGTATTATATAAAAGATAATTGCAGATTTAAAAGAGGACAATGTATACAGGGTGGGCGGAAAGTAGCTCCCTATTTTGGATTGGTAAAAAAATACGTATATTATCCATTTATTTCAGAAGAAATAATATGAAAAGGTAGGCATACATGGTAGGTTTCTCTAAAATTCAATGTGGGCTCCAACTCTTTCCACCAGCTTCTGGAGCCGCCCAGGAATGGCGTCCACTGACTTTAGCAGGAACTCCGGCGGGATGGAGGACATGACTTCCCAAATTCGGTCCTCCAGTTCTTCCAATGTCCTCGGTTTGGTGCGGTAGACTTCTTCCTTTACCCACCCCCAAAGAAAGAAGTCGCACGGTTACCGCTGAAAAACGGCAGAATCGGTTCAGTGTAACGGTGTGGTGTGGTATGACCTCAGATCAGGTTGTGGGCCCGTTCCTTCTGCGCAACACCATGAATGCTGAGCGTACCTTGCTATGTTGCGAAGCGAGGTCTGGCCGGTTGTCAGCACATGGGAGAACATCGACGATCTGATATTTATGCAAGATGGCGCCCCTCCGCACTTCGCTCTTGTTGTCCGTGAGTGGCTGGATGCCCACTTCCCTGGGCGTTGGATGGGTCGTCGTGGTCCACATCAATGGCCAGCCAGGAGCCCCGACTTGACACCGTGCGACTTCTTTCTTTGGGGGTGGGTAAAGGAAGAAGTCTACCGCACCAAACCGAGGACATTGGAAGAACTGGAGGACCGAATTCGGGAAGTCATGTCCTCCATCCCGCCGGAGTTCCTGCTAAAGTCAGTGGACGCCATTCCTGGGCGGCTCCAGAAGCTGGTGGAAAGAGTTGGAGCCCACATTGAATTTTAGAGAAAACCTACCATGTATGCCTACCTTTTCATATTATTTCTTCTGAAATAAATGGATAATATACGTATTTTTTTACCAATCCAAAATAGGGAGCTACTTTCCGCCCACCCTGTATATGAACATCCCCCAATATGCAATTTCTTCTATAATAATGGTCATTGTAAATTTGGAGACAGATACAAATTCTACAACCTTGACATCTGCAGGACTTAGGCAAAATATGGAATTTGCAAATACGGGAAAAAATGCTACTATCAACCACAGACACGATACGGCTGCTAAATGTCATCCAATGCATGCAGTTGACACAGCTAGAAACCCCCGAGCCAGAAGAAGGCAAGAAGCTACCAGAACAGGTAGGTGAAAACGGATCTTTTTCTGATGATCATAGGGCAACGAAACAAACGAAACCAAAGGAAAACGAACTTAAAATGCACAAGGGGCAACGAAAAACAAAGAACGTAAATATTGTCCTCGCCAATATTCAAGGAATAAGACTAAACCAATCACTCAACAAAGTTTCGTACGTGAAAGGATTTATGGACGAAACAAGGGCGGACATCGCATGCCTCACAAAAACTCATCTTAAGGATTGCCAAGGAAATTGTGAAAACTGCGAACATTGTATTGATAAAAAGAGATAAATATAGAGGGCTTCAACTTAGTAAGAGCGGATAGAACAATGAGACATAAAGCCATTGATGACAGGAAGCTAATAAAGGCCATAAACCCTCCATCCCCCAATATAATGATCTGCGGAGACCTACTTCCCACTTATAAAATGCAAAAAGGTGAATATATATATATATATATATATATATATATATATATATATATATATATTTTTTTTAAATTCGGGAAGAACCGATTCGCCTCTATTTAAAAGGGCATATCTCGGCAGAAAAACAAAGAAAAAGTGAGAGGAAAGACAGAGGAAAAAGAAAGGGTGGAGGGGACAGTCGAAGTGGAAAAAGACCAAGGATGACAAGGACTGCAGGGTCGAGCCCCATCATCCTTGGGTGCTAGGGCCAGGAGGGCGCACGTGAAACCTCCAGGAACAAGCACGTACAAACGAGCACAAAGAGCACGAGCTTAGAACCCCCTTGCGGGGATATATATATATATATATATGCTGCAAACCCACAAGGAAAAAGAAAAATGATTCCAATCTCTTTCGTGTATTCAGAGCTACACCTCATCAGGGAATGACGAGGGGTAGCTCTGAATACACGAAAGGCCTTGGAATCGTTTTTCTTTTTCTTTGTGGGTTTGCATCATTCATTCATTTCATGTGTTTAATTGTGAAATTCATCCCATATATATATGTATATACACAAACTCAGAATGGTCCCCTGAGAAACTTATATGTTAAACACAGACCGTGCATGGAGCAAGGAACTCTTCTGGGAAAATTAAATCCACTATAGTCCGAATAAGTAATGGTAAATGACAAATACCATAGTTTTTCTTTTTCATGATGCTAGCCCGACGTGGGCAACGGGTCTCTCGCAAAGAGGTCCCATAAATATAGCTTCCCTCACCAGCTATCTGCAAAGCAGACAGGATCCAGCTTTGGGACATGGATCTAGGGTTTAAAGCAAGCCTAGTCCCACTACATTCAGAACCTCTATATAAGTAAAAGACTCGTTGCATTCACGTTGGATTGAATAAATCAAAGAAAAAGGGGTAACTAAAAATACAATAGTTACCCCTTTTTCTTTGATTTATTCAATCCGACGTGAATGCAACGAGTCTTTTACTTATATAGAGGTTCTGAATGTAGTGGGACTAGGCTTGCTTTAAACCCTAGATCCATGTCCCAAAGCTGGATCCTGTCTGCTTTGCAGATAGCTGGTGAGGGAAGCTATATTTATGGGACCTCTTTGCGAGAGACCCGTTGCCCATGTCGGGCTAGCATCATGAAAAAGAAAAACTATGGTATTTGTCATTTACCATTACTTATTCGGACTATAGTGGATTTAATTTTCCCAGAAGAGTTCCTTGCTCCATGCACGGTCTGTGTTTAACATATATATACATATACTGGTATATATATATATATATATTTTTTATTTTTTTTTAAGTTCGGGAAGAACCGATTCGCCTCTATTTAAAAGGGTATATCTCAGCGGAAAAACAAAGAAAAAGTGAGAGGAAAGACAGAGGAAAAAGAAAGGGTGGAGGGGACAGTCGAAGTGGAAAAAGACCAAGGACTGCAGGGTCGAGCCCCATCATCCTTGGGTGCTAGGGCCGGGAGGGCGCACGTGAAACCTCCAGGAACAAGCACGTACAAACGAGCACTCAAGAGCACGAGCTTAGAACCCCCTTGCGGGGATATATATATATATATATATTGATACACACACACAGTGCATGGAACAAGGAACTCTTCTGAGAAAATTAAATCCACTGTAGTCCCAAAAAGTAATTACATTACTTTCTTTTTCGGACTACAGTAGATTTAATTTTCCCAGAAAAGTTCCTTGTTCCATGCACGGTCTGTGTGTATCATAAAAAAACCTCAGGGGACCATTCTGAGTTCTATCCTATATACAGGGTGTTTTGTAGCATGTGGGACACATTTTCAGGGTGGATTCAGGACCTGAAAACAATGAAAAAAATTTATATAAATACATATATAAACGAAATCGCTTTGTTTCCAAGTTACAGCCTGTTATGTGTTCCAGCAAGTATCTGCCTTACCTTTAAAGGAAGTGCTCAAAATGACCACCTTGCGCTTGAATACGCTTCATCATAGACTGCCTGACATGTTCAAACATTCCAGGTATTGGTCAGATTTTCTGGCATCCTTGTTCTACAATCTACACGTTGGCGAAGCATTTCAACATTGTCAATGAGTGTCACGTAAATGATGGATTTCAGATGAACCCACAGGTTAAAAATCGAGTGGATTCAGGTCCGGGGAGTGAGCAGGCCATGCAATGGGTCCTCCATGTCCTATCCATTTATCAGGGAAATGGTCATCCAAATAGTCTCTGGCTACTCGACTAAAATGAGGAGTGCCGTCATGCATAAACCACATACGACGTCGGACACCAAGAGGAACTTCATCTAGTAAATCACTTAAATCATCCCTTAAAAAATTGGAATAGGATTCTCCTGTTAATCTTCCAGGCAAAACAAAAGGACCGATTAAGTTGTTGGCAATAAGTCCTGCCCCTACATTGATACTAAATTGTTGTTGGTGCCCTGATTGGATGATGGCATGCGGATTCTCTTCAGCCCAGTGATGAGTTGTGAAAATTGATCACGCCATTTCTTGTGAAGGCAGCCTTATCAGAAAACAACACAGAGTATAGAAAAAGAGGATCGCGAGCACACTGTTGAAGGAACCAAGTACAAAAAGCCTCTCGTGGTGGGAAATCAGCTTCAGTAAGGCCTTGTACTCTCTGAATGTGATATGGGTAAAGCTGTTGTTCCTGTAAAATTCTCCACACAGTTGTATATCTTACACCCTCTGCTGCTGCTATCCTTTGGGTGCTGACACCAGGATGTTCCTCTACACGATTCAGGACCTGCTCCTCCAACTCAACAGTTCTGGTGCTGATTGGTCTACCACCATCTAACAGTCGCTTGTTGAATGATCCTGTATTACCAAGATGCTCGTCTATTCTCTGTTCAAAAGGTCTTCTTATCTGGCAGACAGTGATTCGGAAACCTTTCCGCATACAGACATCTTGCTGCGGCTGCATTACACTCAGCAAGTCCATACATGATATGCACGTCTGCCATTTCTCTGTTTGAATAAGCCTCCATTCTCACTTCAAATGCACACTATCACTGAATAGCACAGGAACTTTTAAGGGGTTTTTGGTTCACTGGACTGCACTTATTCACGGTAAGAAGTTACGAATATGAACAGTGAAACACCGCGATGCACCTCTAACTGACTGATGTTATAGTGTGTACGAAACATTACAATCGGCAAGGCCATACATGAAATAAGTCTAGTACACACTCACAAGCATTGTCGGCAAGCTGTGTTTGTAAACAGTTTGCGGAAAGAATCACTGGAACACAAAATGGGCTGTAACTTGGAAACAAAGCGATTTTGGGTATATGTTTATATAAACGTTTTTCATTGTTTTCAGGTCCTGAATCCATCCTGAAAGTGCGTCCCATATGCTATATAACACTGTGCGTGTGTGTGTGTGTGTGGTCCAAAATTATACAGTAAATTTTAAAAGTATCTGAATCTTAAGTCTTACCCTCGGAAATTGTTACCTATATTAAAAAACGTTACTGACCAAAACTTATCAAAATTAATAAATATTTAGTGGTGCCACACTCGACTTTAAATTTCTTAATTTTCTTGTTTCAAAATTCTTTGAATTCATATTCAAAAATTTCTTTAGTTTATCGCAGTCCCCCTCCATATTCAACTATAATGGAGTATTAACCATTCAGAGGTGGGGGTCTCATGGGTGCCCATCTCCCACTCATTGTTGCTGCGTTCGCAGTTCCTACTTCGTTTGATTTTTTTACATCAGGAAACTGCAGGCGATGTTGCTCCACTACTTGCAGGAGAAACTGCTTTTGACTTTCATTCTTAGTTAGATGTGCATTGAAATTTTTTATTAATGCTATTCCTCTTTCGGAGTTATCATTTGTTACCATCATTGACTTGACATACTCAAGGACCATTTGATAATCTTGTCTGTTCTTCCAGTTTGTTGGATCATCCTCAAGAAAGGCTATTGGGAGTCCGAGCTTAGTGAAAAATAGTCGAGATGAGCTAGTAACAAAGCTGGCTACTGTCTTGTTTTGAATATCATTGGCAGAAAGATTCAAATTTATTCTTTTGGGCAGATGTGTAGATCCCTTTATGTCGAGTGCCTTTACCGTGTCTCTTTTAATATCAATGGAAATATCTTCATCAAAGAATGAAAGTGAAATAAGAAATTCACTTAGGTACCAAAGATGGCGAGAAACTGCTTGAGATGCTGCAGAAGCAATGCTTTTGTCTTCGTATAGTAGCAGCAGTTTTAGTAGCGAAAGATCATTGGCAGGGGCAGAAGCAGCGATAGGTGCAGAAAACCATGCAGGAATATAGTGTCTAATGGCAAATTGTGCAAAACGTTTTATTCCACTTTGTTCCTTTAGAGTCATTTTAAACTGTGAGCAGAAAAGATTCATTTTTATTGCATAGATTATGCGAGACATCCACCTGGCATGATGCAAAGCACCTGGCTTTAGAAATTTGACTCCACGTGGTGGTACATCTCCCAGATAGATGATTGTAAGTTCCAGGACCTCTCTGTAATCATCTCGGATTTGTGTGGAGGTTAGATGTTTCTTACAAATAACAAGCAGTTCATCACGTCCTGGAGTATCAGGAAAGGTTTCAAAATTTTCTTTATTGATGGAGTTCCAGGCAGACTTAAAGTGTTTGAATATCCAAATATCAGGTCCACTACTGGCAGAGAACAAAGACACACCTCAAAAACATTGGCTGCAATAAGTTCAATTATATGGTGCCAGCATGCAATATTTAGTAAGTCTTTTCCAAGCTTTTGTTCTATTTGTGCAGTAGCTCCCTTTTTGGTCCTGTGTTCATGGCAGTTGTGTCAAAGCACATACCTTTAATGCGATCAGTTAAGTTCCAGTCCTTTAAACATTCTACAACAGCTGTTGCAATGTCTACTCCTGTGCCAGACTCGAGTTTGGGTACTACAAGCAACTTTTGATTTGCCTCCTCCTGACACTAACACTGCTAATCTTTCAACTTTTTCACTTCCAGTTAAATCGATTAGCATTTTTCCATCCCAATGCACCATTAAAGAACATTCAGGATTAAAGGATTCTTTTAAATCTTTTGCGATTTTCTCACATACATCCATTCTCTTTCAATGAACTGTACTTCTGCTTATGGACAAGTCATCAAGATCATGATCTAATGCAGAGGCAGCAGCTGATAGCACATATACGGCCTGTCTATCAGAAATATTCTATCTATACAGTGCAACTGCAATGTCTCGTATTACAAGTTCCTTCTAACTTGGTTTGCTAGGAACCTTCTTGCCTGCATTATTTTTTGATGCCGTGTTAGTTTTACACAACATTGTTTCATCTTCACTACTCATGCTACTTGATAAAGTTAATTTGGCAGACTTTGTCTCTTCCTCCTTTCTCTTACTTTCCCTACATGCTAACCATTCTTTAGCCGACTCTCTCTCCCTTTTATGATCTTCTTTCTCTGATAATGCTTTGTCAACGTTAGCCATATATCCTTTTCTTCCCTTCTGTTTTTGAGCTTGGAGGAATTCTCTGTCTTCTTTAATCTTGATCATCTTGTGCACTTTTTGGTGAGCAATATCAAAGAGATCGTTTAAACTGTCCTGAAACAATCTCTCTTTCTCACGCTGATTTTCAGAGCACCAGAATTTTAATTTTTGGAGCGTTCTATATTCCGTATATACTTTTTCAATCATTGGTATAACATTATAATCAGCTCTTGTTGGAATTCTAGCTTGTTCCCAAAATTCAACTACCTCTACGTAAACTGCTTTAGAAGCTTCTCTTAGAGTTTTCTTTCTTTTCCTTAAGTAACTAAAAAGGACGACGGAGCACATCACCTTTGGAAGGAAGTTTTCTCCTGCATATCATTTCAATTGGTTGTCCAATGAGCCATATTTTGGTATTTCTGCGAGTTTTCATTGAGGAACTTGCCATTTCTAATATGACTATTCACTATTGCAACACTGCAAATGAACTGCAATACACTGCAAACAATACACAGCAAATGACTGCAAACGACTGCAAACAATACACTGCGTTCGCACTTATTAAGCAGATTACATTTTCTCCAATGTTTTCAAAAGTTTTCCCCGATTTCAATGAAATTTGTAGCAAATAATCACTATATATAGCAGCATTGATGGTATTCATTTCGATAAAATATTTTGATAATTAAAATAATTATCTCATTTTATTGAAAAATACGTAAAATATTTTGTTCCGACTTATTAAGCAAGTATTGTATTTACGGATCTAAATGGTGAAAATGGGTAAGAAAAAGGATTTAACATTAACTGAAAAAAGAAAAATAGTCAAGTTACTCGCTGAAAATATAAAATCTATTGAAATTGCGAAGCAGTTTGGCAGAGCTTATCGAACTGCAAACAAGTTTGTAGCAGAGGGTACCAAACTGAGGCAGCGAAGTGATAAAGGAGCTATAAGAAAAGTAACAAGGTGGCAGATATCTGTAATCAAGCAAATTGCAAAGTATCCATTGTCCTCAAGTAAAGAGGTTTTTGAGCAGGCTGGCATACATAATGTACCAAGAACATCTCGATGTGGAATCCTCCAAACAATTGGCAAGACACGTAAACCTACGATTCAGTCACCATTAACACCCAGGTACAAGAAGCCGCGTGTTGAATGGGCACATCAGTACGTGAAAACAGATTTTAATACTGTATTGTTCACCGATGAATGAAAAGCAACCCTTGAGGGACCCCTTCTGGACTAATCATATGTCCAGAAGGAAAATGTGATGCAGAATAAATTTTTTAAGCAATTTTTATGTGAAATCATTCAAATCAAGTGCTGTAGGGCCCGTAGATAACTTATATTAATTACTATTTAGTCATCATTTCATTTTCATCATCTACATAATCTACATGATCATCAAACTCCAACTCTGTTATATTGTCATTTTGTACCGTGGGTGTAAGGGGAGCATTCTCATTTTCAGATGGCAATTGTTGGTCTCTTAAAAATATTTGGAGATTATGTTTCACATAAGTTAACTTCATAGCACGATCCACTACCAGCCTGTTTCATTTGATGGTGTGAGTCATGCCAAATGAAGAGAATGTCCTCTCTCTAGCTGCCAATGTTGCTGGAAGTTGCAGTAATGCAATGCCAATCTTAGTTAAAGAGTTAGAGCTGCATACTCCTGCCCACCAAATCCAACCCTCGCAGTTGGCAACAGCATCCCATACAAACTTTCTACCAAACAGCTGCCCTTGTCCAAGCTTATATTGAGCCAACTCTGCTATAACTTTACCATTATTTATTTGAAGGTGTTTGGCGAGATCATTGATGACTTCCATTGCATCAATTTCTTCTGATGTCTCCAAAGACATGCCTTTGTATTTAGGGTCCAGGAGATTTGCAGCATAGTGAATCAGCCACAAAGAGAATGACTTTCAATGCTCGACATAATCTTTCACTTTTATTTATTCACCTTTAAAAAATGGGGAATTTACAAGCAATTCGTTTGTCTTTTCTTTAATCTCCTGAAATGCTGCAGGAACATGACTAAGCATGGGAATGTCTCCTTCTAGCTTGGTTATCCATTTGGCAATGGGCTGCAGAATTTCTGATAACTTCTCTACTCATACCCAAAAAACATCATCATCCATTATCATTTTTTTTACAGCTGCTGGTATAATATCACGTGCATTCTCATCAATGGCTAACCTTTGAAGTCCAAATTGTGCTTTGAACACACTTTCTAAGCATCACAATGAAGAATTCCACTTTGTTTGAACTGGCAAAAGAAGAGCATCTTGGTGGTGCTTGCGATACAGTGCAAGTAAAGTTTTGTCCGATAAATAAAATTTATTCAATAAAACCAAACATAATTAATCTTCAGTGGTAGAAAGATGTTCAAAGTAATCGCCTTTATTTGCAATACATTTTTGCCATCTTCCTGGCAATTTCCTGATGCCATGTGCAAAGAATGTCCGTGGTTTAGCGGTAATCCAGGCATCTAGAACAGCGTGAATTTCTTCCGCAGATGAGAACTTCCTACCACGAATTGAAGATTTAAGTGGGGAGAAAAGGTAAAAATCAGACGGTGCGAGGTCTGGTGAATATGGGGGATGTGGCAATACTGTAAAACCGAGATCGCGCAGTTTCTGAACAGTTTTAGCAGCTGTATGAGGCTTCGTGTTATCATGGAGCTAGTGAAGATGGTGGTATCCCCCATTAACTAGTCACCGACGTTTTTGCTGAATTGCTACCTTCAAGCGATCTAAATGCTGACAGTAAATATCAGCATTTATTGTTTGTCCATGTGGCAATACCTCCAAAAGGAGAACACCCTTGCAGTCCCAGTATACCGAGAGCAGATGTTTATGAATGGTCAACGTCCGTTGAACTTCCACATTTGGGATATCACCATCTCCTCTCCAACTCATATGGTGATAGCTGCCATCATTGTCCCAATAGATCCAAACTTTGTCAATTGTAATTAATTGTCCCAAGAAATCATTTGCCTCATATTTCTCCAACAACTCTAAACATATTCGTTCATGGTTTGCCTTTTGTTCAACAGTTAAATAATGTGGAATCCATCGATTAGATAAATAACGTTTCCCCATCTGAATAAGATGCTGCTGAATTGTTCTGTGACAAACTCCCAGTTCTAATGCAATACTCCTAGTCGTAGCATACTTCTCTGTATCCAGAAAGTTTTGTATACCTGTGTTCAAATCCAGTGATAGTCGACCACAACGTGGTTTATCATCGACATTGAAATTGTTTTCCTTGAATTGAGCCACCCACCGACGACATGTACGTTCATTTGTTGTTTCAGCACCAAGTGTCGAATTTATCTCTGCTGCTATGATTGCAGGTGACATTCCATGTTTCCAGAAGAAATAAATCAGCTTACGTACGTCTCTTCGTTCAAATTCCATGCTTAAAAATAAGCAATAAATGATAAATGCAGCAAGAAATGAATGAAGAGAAAATGATGATGGCTGACGGTTGGGTAGGCTAGGTGCTATGTAGCGCCTAGCCTATGCATAGCCTACGCATAGTGTTCGAAGCACGAGAATTATATATTAAATAAATCAACCGAATTTCAGTAGCCATAGACCTCATAATTACAAGAATATCAGCGTTTATTCATTGGACAAAACTTTGTATACAATCCTGTATTTATTGTGTTAACAATATTCTTTGCTGAGTCAAGAATAGTTTGAGCTGTTTTCAACTTTAGTATATCACCTGCCAAGAGAGTGAGGCAGTGGGCAGCGCAACCATAACAATGGATATGGCTGTATGTCTCTTTGGCCTTGAGAAGTTCCCACATGGTGACCGTATTTTTGGCATTGTCAGATACTAATCCCACAAATTTATGTGATCCAATTTCATCAAGAACATCTCCAACCAAATCACACATATTTTGAGCAGTGTGCCTCTCAGTTCCTGTAGCCACAGATTTGTAAAAAATTGGTGCGGGTGTTGTCACTACAAGATTTGCCACTGCCTCATTTCGTATGTTGGTCCATCCATCCAACTGAACACCTAGAACTGAAGCAACTGCAATTTTATCTTCAACGATAGATTTAACTCTAATGTATTCATTCTCTAGAAGTCGATTCGAAAGTGCATGACGCAAAGGTACTTGGAAACTTGGTCTCAAATGTAGAAGAGCTTTCTTCCAGTGGTGATTATCAAACAGGTTGAGGGGGCATGTTGAAGAATAAATTGCACAAGCCAGCAGCTCCTCTCCTTTAGCCTGCAGTTGAGAAAAATGAAATAAAACATTAAAATTCTCATTTTCTTGAGATACAGCAGCATAAAGATACTCCTAGCGGTAGATAAAAATTCAGCAATACTTGAATATTATTTGATGGACCTCAATATTATATTTCTCAGAGGTGAAGCTAATTTGAATGAAGCCAATGTTAAATATAATATAATATAATATAATTAAATATAATATAAATATCGTATCACTGAATAAGACTCATGACTAAGGTAAATGCCATATGTAAATTACAGTTTCCCTAAAAAAAATTAAAGCTGGTTCGGGCTGATAACATGTGGGAAGTCATACAAAAATGAAGGGGTACACAGAAATAACAGACATTGTTTTCTAACTATCTTTTCAGTTGCCAATTGGCTTTAAATTCCATCGGCTGAAAGGTTGCCTATCTAAAGGGATTTACATTACAAATAGGTCCTATTAAGAGATGGGAATTTTAATGCCCAATTTACCAGACTACCAGCAGTATAAAGATAATGTTTAATCATGGAAAGCAGTGCACTTACTTGGCTATCATTGCTGCACGAGTCCATGAAGCGGTACATATTGTAACTTTTCCCAGACAAACTGCTTGAAGGATGGGTACCACTGCTTCCAGGTGTATCTTAAAAGTTATATTATGGAATCATTATCAATCAATGGAAATGAAAGGATGATTAATGTAATTATTCCACAATTTAATGGATAAATTATGAACAATTTAAAACTTTGACTAACTAAAAACCCACACTGCTACACAAGTGTTTTAAGTTTTATTTCTTGGGCGTAGTATAAAATGGCATATTAAATAAGGACTTTGTGACATGTTTCAATATTTTGTAATGAACATTTTTTAGAAAAATTTCTCATTAGAATTTAGAAATCATGAGCTTCCACAATATTAAAAAAACTTAACTAAACTTGGACTTTGTACAAAGTCAATATTTATTGGGCTTCTGTCACATGTTGACTGTGAGGATTTAACTGCAGGAGTTGGTGTAGCAGGTGCTGATTGCGCTATGTTACCTATGTAGATACAACAGAATTTTTTAAAACATGGTTATGAAGAGCTTATGATGATTTTAATTGATTACCACTTACCTCCATACCCGAAACAAAGGATTATAAATTTTAAAAATATATATAAGATCAAAACATTAAGTTTGGTATGGTAATACTGAATACAGCATACTGAATGCATATACAGTATTGGCAGTGCTTTAACCTCAAGGTTTTTAGGAGTAAATGATAGGTTAGATTCAGATTATTTAGATTATTATTTTGTATTTATATATATAGCTACTAGAGTACAGACAGGTACCTAGTTAAAATAGGCTAGAATATGTATCTACTTGCTGAAATAACAACTGAACAACTGAAATAAAAAGGTTTTTCTATAGAAAAAAATGTAGAAAAGATTGTGTTGCTTATGAATGAAAGTTGGCAAAACTAATTGTTTAAACAACTGAAATAAAAAGGTTTTTCTATAGAAAAAAAATGTAGAAAAGATTGTGTTGCTTATGAATGAAAGTTGGCAAAACTAATTGTTTAAACAATTGAAATAAAAAGGTTTTTCTATAGAAAAAATGTAGAAAAGATTGTGTTGCTTATGAATGAAAGTTGGCAAAACTAATTGTTTAAACAACTGAAATAAAAAGGTTTTTCTATAGAAAAAAAATGTAGAAAAGATTGTGTTGCTTATGAATGAAAGTTGGCAAAACTAATTGTTTAAACAACTGAAATAAAAAGGTTTTTCTATAGAAAAAAATGTAGAAAAGATTGTGTTGCTTATGAATGAAAGTTGGCAAAACTAATTGTTTAAACAACTGAAATAAAAAGGTTTTTCTATAGAAAAAATGTAGAAAAGATTGTGTTGCTTATGAATGAAAGTTGGCAAAACTAATTTTTAAACAACTGAAATAAAAAGTTTTTCTATAGGAAAAATGTAGAAAAGATTGTGTTGCTTATGAATGAAAGTTGGCAAAACTGATTGTTTAAACAACTGAAATAAAAAGGTTTTTCTATAGAAAAAATGTAGAAAAGATTGTGTTGCTTATGAATGAAAGTTGGCAAAACTGATTGTTTAAACAACTGAAATAAAAAGGTTTTTCTATAGAAAAAATGTAGAAAAGATTGTGTTGCTTATGAATGAAAGTTGGCAAAACTAATTGTTTAAACAACTGAAATAAAAAGGTTTTTCTATAGAAAAAATGTAGAAAAGATTGTGTTGCTTATGAATGAAAGTTGGCAAAACTAATTGTTTAAACAACTGAAATAAAAAGGTTTTCTATAGGAAAAATGTAGAAAAGATTGTGTTGCTTATGAATGAAAGTTGGCAAAACTGATTGTTTAAACAACTGAAATAAAAAGGTTTTTCTATAGAAAAAATGTAGAAAAGATTGTGTTGCTTATGAATGAAAGTTGGCAAAACTAATTGTTTAAACAACTGAAATAAAAAGGTTTTTCTATAGAAAAAAAATGTAGAAAAGATTGTGTTGCTTATGAATGAAAGTTGGCAAAACTAATTGTTTAAACAACTGAAATAAAAAGGTTTTTCTATAGAAAAAAAATGTAGAAAAGATTGTGTTGCTTATGAATGAAAGTTGGCAAAACTAATTGTTTAAACAACTGAAATAAAAAGGTTTTTCTATAGAAAAAAATGTAGAAAAAATTGTGTTGCTCATGAATGAAAGTGCAGCTCAGCTAGCTACCTAATTTAATGGGAAGCGGCATTTTATAGGTATTGTTTAACTATTTTTGTTTAAACCTTAGTCACCAAACCTTAGTAAACCAATGATTTGTCTGAAGAATTTACCTGATGTCAGTGAATCAATTGATGAATGAGATGCTCCTCCCGATCCTGGCTCTTTTCTTCTCTTTAATTCTTGGGGTGTTTTGAAACATTGGTCAATGTGTTTCACCATTCGAGTGGCATGATAAATGGTCCTCCATGAGCAAAATCGACATATTGTAACTTTGCCTTTGAGATTTCCCTTTTGAGAAGCAGTAGGCGTGCGAAAGTATTTTTCGAGTTTAATTTTCGGATTTACCATTATTAATTCAGTTAACTTCAATATGTAAGTTGTAACTGTACAGCCTCAAAGGTCTAAATCGCAATGAATATAAAAAAATATGACTAGCTTTTGAGTGAAGAAGGAAAAAATCATTTATTTAAGATATTAAGAAGCATCCTATATGCCTAATTATAAATATTTCTTTTCATATAGTCACTGAGTTCATCTATATTGACTATATAGCCTAGACTACAGGGTGTCCCAAAAGTCTCCATACATAGGGAAAATTAGCACTTTTTAGCAAAATGTAACTTTATTTACAAAACATTCTCTACATGATTGCCATTTCTTTGTAAACACACACGGATGCGTCTCTCCCACTCATGGTGAACTTGTGTTAACGCATTTGGTGTTATGGACGTAATTGCACTTTGAATGCATTCCTTTAGGCGATCCATGTTCTGTATCTTTTCCTGGTACATTACGGCCATAACACGAAATGTGTTAACACGAGTTCACCATGAGTGGGAGAGACGCATCCGTGTGTGTTTACAAAGAAATGGCAATCATGTAGAGAATGTTTTGTAAATAAAGTTACATTTTGCTAAAAAGTGCTAATTTTCCCTATGTATGGAGACTTTTGGGACACCCTGTATAATATTATATATATATATAATATATATATATATATATATATATATATATGAGAGAGAGAGTTACAACGAAAAGAAGTACCTCAAAAGGCCTTGCGGCCCATACCGAGGAGGTACCAATGGGAATGGGTGCCAGGGAAAATTTTCTACACCCTCAAATAGTGTGCAAGATTTGGTCTAAACTTTTCTTGAAGTGATCCACAGAGGAACTGTTCACAACTTCTGAAGGTAATCTGTTCCACATGTCACAGATCTTATACGTAAAGTAATTCCCACACACACTAGTCCTAAACCGTTTCAAATCCAACTTCCAACCATTGTTGCGAGTTGGGTTATCATTTGAACTAAACATGCTTCTAAAATCGACATCGCTGAACCCGCGTAAGAACTTCAAAACCTCGATCAGTTGACCGCGCAGCCTCCAAATTTCCAGCGAAAACAAGTTCAGGGCGCGTAAGTGTCGATTGTAGCCCATATGCCTAATGGAAGGGATTAACTTTGTGGCCCTCGCCTGCACTCGCTCCAGCCTCTCAATATCTTTCCTGAGGGTGGGCGACCAGAACTGCACAGCATACTCCAGGTGCGGCCGAACCAGGGAATTGTACAGTGAGAGCACAATCTTCTTGTTCCGAAACTGAAATTGCCTCCTGATATAACCCAACAGCTTCTGGGCTTCCTTTTCCACCTCTACGCACTGTTTGGTAAACTTAAGGTCGCTGCTAATTAGCACACCCAAGTCCTTTTCCAAATCAATTGCCTTGATATTACTCCCCAACATCGAGGAGTCCGACTTGGGATTGGCGTAGCCAATATGCATCACCTTGCATTTATCCAAGTTAAACGGCATCTGCCATTTTTCGGACCACACTCCTATCCTACCTAGGTCCGCACGCAGTTGCTCGATCGCCTCCGGCGTCCCAACATTGGCCCCAAGCTTGGTGTCATCAGCGAATTTGGCGATCCGACTGACGATGCCACCGTCTATATCATTTATGTAAATGATAAACAACAGCGGCCCCAAAACGGAACCCTGAGGAACCCCGCTAGTGACCGAGGCCCAACCCGAACTAGCTCCTTTAATTACAACCCTCTGTCGCCTATTCTTCAGCCAGTTTTCAATCCACCTACCTACTTCCCCACCTATACCCAGCGCGCGCACTTTGGCCATTAGCCGGCGGTGAGGTACCTTATCAAAGGCTTTTTGAAAGTCGAGATAAAGTATATCAATCGCCCTACTCTTATCATAGTCACTCAACATGACGTGGAAAAACTCGAGTAAGTTGGTGAGACACGACCTATGCCGTCTAAACCCATGTTGGGAGTCCCCAAGCAGCTTGTAGGAATCCAAATGGTCAACGATCCTATCGGCTATTATCCCCTCTAATAATTTACCTACAACTGAAGTGAGACTAATGGGACGATAGTTCCCTGGACTTTCGTGATCACCTTTCTTAAAGATAGGGGTCACGTTGGCTTCCCTCCAGTCACCAGGCACCTGGCCCGTCTCCAACGATTTGTGTGAGAGAGAGAGAGTTACAAGGAGTTACAAGGAAAAGAAGTACCTCAAAAGGCCTTGCGGCCCATACCGAGGAGGTACCAATGGCAACGGGTGCCAGGGAAAATTTTGTAAAAGTTTATTTTTCTTTCAACTATCCTAGCAGTAGTAGAAAACTGGATAGAAAAGTAGAAGGCTCTCTCCCCACCCTCCGCTCCCTCCCTGCCAGAGGCAGGTACGGAAAAAGGTTGAAGAAAATACCTTGACCCTGGAAAAGTAGCCAAGGAAATTTTACAGAAAAGTGGAGAATATATAAATAGCTCTATATTTAGCTTGCTCACAGAGACACCGTGCAAGCGATCTCCTGCAGAGTTTTCTTATGTTTTAGTCTTGAACTATGAGAGTATTCAGTACTTTGTCTAGCCTATTTTTAAACACATTTACACTTTGACTGGAAACAACCTCTGAGGGAAGTTGGTTCCAGATATTAACTATTTTATAGGAGAAGAAATTTCCGCAGACTGAGGTCCTAAATGTCTTTACACACTCAAATAGTGTGCAAGATTTCGTCTACCCTTTTCTTGAACTGATCCACAGAGGAACTGTTCACAACTTCCGAAGGTAACCTGTTCCATGTGTCACAGATCTTATACGTAAGTAATTCCCACACACACTAGTCCTAAACCGTTTCAAATCCAACTTCCAACCATTGTTGCGAGTTGGGTTATCATTTAAACTAAACATACTTCTAAAATCGACATCGTTGAACCCGCGTAAGAGCTTGAAAACCTCGATCAGTTGACCGCGCAACCTCCGAGTTTCAAGCGAACCAAGTTCAGGCGCGTAACCGTCGATTGTAACCCATATGCCTAACGGAAGGGATTAACTTTGTGGCCCTCGCCTGCACTCGCTCCAGCCTCTCAATATCTTTCCTGAGGGTGGGCGACCAGAACTGCACAGCATACTCCAGGTGCGGCCGAACAAGGGAATTGTACAGTGAGAGCACAATCTCCTTGTTCCGAAACTGAAATTGCCTCCTGATATAACCCAATAGTTTCTGGGCTTTCTTTTCCACCTCTACACACTGTTTCGTAAACTTAAGGTCGCTGCTAATTAGCACACCCAAGTCTTTTTCTAAATCAGTCACCTCGATATTACTACCCAACATCGAGTAGTCCGACTTGGGATTGGCGTAGCCAATGTGCATCACTTTGCATTTACCTAAGTTAAACGGCATTTGCCATTTTTCGGACCACTCTCCTAGCCTACCTAGGTCCGCACGCAGTTCCTCGATCGCTTCGGGCGTCTCAACACTGGCCCCAAGCTTGGTGTCATCAGCGAATTTGGCGATCTGATTGACGATGCCACCGTCGATATCATTTATGTAAATGATAAACAACAGTGGCCCCAAAACGGAACCCTGAGGAACCCCACTAGTGACCGAGGCCCAACCCGAACTAGCCCCTTTAATTACCACCCTCTGCCGCCTATTTCTCAGCCAGTTTTCAATCCACCTACCTATTTCCCCACCGATACCCAGCGCGCGCACTTTCGCCATTAGCCGGCGGTGAGGTACCTTATCAAAGGCTTTCTGAAAGTCGAGATAAAGTATATCAATCGCCCTACTCTTATCGTACTCACTCAACATGACGTGGAAAAACTCGAGCAAGTTGGTGAGACACGACCTATGCCGTCTAAACCCATGTTGGAGTCCCCAAGCAGCTTGTAGGAGTCCAAATGGTCAACGATCCTATCAGCTATTATCCCTTCTAATAATTTACCTACAACTGAAGTGAGACTAATGGGACGATAGTTCCCTGGACTTTCGTGATCCCCTTTCTTAAAGATAGGGGTCACGTTGGCTTCCCTCCAGTCACCAGGCACCTGGCCCATCTCCAACGATTTGTTGAAGACTGTAGCCAGGTGGGGAGCCACCTGGTCGCGCACTTCTCGCAACACTCTGGGGAGAAACTGGTCTGGCCCAGGAGCCTTAAACGCGCTCAGTTTGTCTATTCTATCGGCAACGACTGTCGCGGTACATCTAACACTATCCAGGCCAGCACCTTCGTGCCTCACGCCTGGCTCAGGGATGACGCGGGTATCCTCCCTGGTGAACACTCCCGCAAAGTACTCATTAAGCACATTAGCGAGGTCCGCTTTCTACTATTAACATAACTGAAGAATTCCTTAGGGTTCCCCTTGCAGAGGCTTGCCACCCGTAGTTCTTCGTTACGTTTCGCTAGCCTAACCTTCGCCTTCACTTCCCTACACAGGCGGACATACGCTTCAGTGTTCTCGTGGGAACGATTGGCCTTCGCCCTCCTATACGCTACTTTCCTATTTCGGATAGCCGAAGCGATGTCACGATTGAACCACTTAGGCTGCGTTGAAGCAGGGGTGACCGGTTTTGAGGGTATGGCAGCAGACTGCAGCACCATAAACTCGTCCCGGAATGCACTCCACACTCCCTCAACATCGCCGCCAACCTCTAACCCCATATCTCCTACGCTATCCCTGAGGCTAACAAAGTTCGCCCGCCGGAGATCGAGCTTACTGCCTCTCGAGTTACTACGCTTCACCCGAGGGACGCACACACGGAACCTAATAAGACTGTGATCACTCCCGCCCAACGATTCGTCAACGGTGAGGCCAGTGCAGTCCTGTTTTCCCACTTTATGCCGCGACAGTTGAAGTCTCCTAAAACTACACACACCCTATCCCCTAGCAGGCTACTGAGTTCGGTGTACAGGGCTGTATCCTCCTCGAGGAGGAGATGCGGAGGTCTGTACACCAAGATTAACCTATAGCTCGTCCCTCCCACATTCAGATCGACGCCAAGCAGCTCCCGTTCCGACCGGAACTGGCAGTCAACCGGACTCAACGTGTCTCTGACGTATATTAGTACCCCACCCCCCTCCCCACGGGTGCGGTCTTTGCGAAACATTCTATATCGGGGAATTTCGAACTCCCCAACGTAGTCCCTACGATCAGTATGAATCCAGGACTCGGTGATAGCAACGATATCCTGGTATTCTGATGCTAAGAGCGCCCGTAGCTCGCAAAACTTGTTCCTAATCGACCTAGCATTAAAAAGCATTGCACGGAGGGCCCCTATTCTGACCGCCCCCTAGCACGACCCGTTTCCCGAACAGCCAGGGCTGTCGGGAGTTGAAGAGCCCCTCACTAACGAGGGGGCAACTTCCGCAGGAGCCTGAGCCCCCTCCAACGTAGGAGGAGGGTCACCCACCTGTACCTGGACGCACCCTTCAGTTGAAGGTACGTCCGCCACCGGCTCATCATCATCCCTCCCCGGTGGGGGCCCATCATCTCTCCCCGGACTCGACCTCACCATTCTGTATAGGTGCCGGTCGAGCAGCGCGCCTAGCACACCTTTACCCTTGTTATTGAGGTGGACACCATCTCTCTGGTAAACGTCCCACCTACCTGAAAATGCGTCGAAGGGGTCAATAAACCTCACGCCCAGCGGGACGCACAAGTCTTGCACCCTCTCGTTGATGCCAATGACCTTACTGAGTGCGTGGTCACTGGCATTCATTCGCGGTAAAATTCCCATTAACATTCCCCTGTCTGTCTTCAGTTTTAGATCATCCGCAAGAGACATGATCTCGGTGATGATCCCCTCTGAAAGACCTACCCTACCGCCTTTGAGGAACAGGTCGTTGCCACCAGCGTGGACAACGATCGCAGTCCTCCGACTAGCCACGCGCACCTTCTCTACCTCCTTCCTTAAGTGAGTCGTTCCCCGCCCAGGTAAGCACCTTACCTTCCTCCCATCCCGGTTTGCAGAAGCAAAGTACTTCTCCTGGCCCCTGATCTGTGAGTCCCCAATCAAAACGGTGTCTTCCTCCTTCGAGCACAGGAGACTAAAGCGGTTAGAGGTCCTGACAGGGGCAACTGGGGTCTCAGGCTTCGGCTTCGCAGCCTTCTTGCCTGAGACCTTTCGAAACCCGTCGCCACCCATACACGCAGTTACACCACCCGACCCATCCCGACCGGTAGCTACATCCTTCGGTTTCTTTGGGCCATCAGTAGGCCCCTTCCCACCCTTTTTCTTCATCGGCCCCTTCCCACCCTTCTCTATCAGCCCCTTCTTTGCGCCCTCCACCTTACGCCGCGTTTCCAAGCATTCCACGTGGGTCGCTGGCGATTCCTGACACTGATTTAGGACCCTGGCCCCCGGTTGCACTTCTACCCTTTCTCCGCGGTCCCGAGATCTGTCCATTCCATCGCTGGACCGCCTTTCCACGGCAGCTATCCTATCCTGAATGAGCTCCGGGTTAGGCGGCAGTGCAGCCTCGTCAGTGACTGCCGCACCTCCAACAGCCGGTCTGGACGACTCGAGCCGCCGGACCCTCTCCTCTAGCTTCTCGTAAAACCGCATGAGTTCGCAAAAGCGGCACATGCTGAGTGGTTGATCTTCTCGAAGCAAGCTTCTTTGAAGTTCGTCACCCACTGGTTCACTTCACACTTCGCACATTCAGCCTTCAATTTCTGCGGTCCAGTCATTGTAACTTTTTTTTCTTTTTTCAAATTCTGAATACTCTGAATAAGATAAAGCGTTCTAGCAATGAAAACTCTCAAAAACGTTCTGACAAGTATATAAAAAGGGGGGGGGGGGGTGAATTCTTCCCGCGCGTAGACGCATCCACCTATTTGCAAGTGACGTTCATCCCTTCCAGAAGACTACACCTCTCCTGCTGCCGCACCGACCAAAGGTCTCGCCAGGGCCGGACAGTCCCAAACGTGTCGCAGCTACCAACTGACACACTCGCGACGCAGGCGTCACGGATTTTCCGCCAGGAGCGACAGCGAGATGCAGCCCCTTACTAAGTCTTACTAGTCACTCACAAGCGGCCAGACTCTTAGAATCCAGTGTTCAAGGGATATCCCACCAGACCCAGAGACTACGCCCGAGACTTTACGCTGGCCTGGCAGCCAGCTGGGCAGTAAAGCTCTCTCACCTCAGAGCAGTACAGCCAAGCACCATCAATTGGTCACCAAAGAACGGTCGCAGGGGGCTGGTCAGGCCATTACGCGTTAGGAATGGGCTTAACGGGGCACTAGCCACACTCCATTCATCGCGCCCCTACGCCTGGGACCCCTCCATCGCAGTCTCTCACAACCTACGAGCGTTAAATGGTGTTATTTATAGAGGTTCCAAAGCCTCTCTTCCCACGCATGAGGTAGCAGTCGGGTCCTAATAGTAAAAGAAGAAAAAGACAATACTAAAAGTTTTTTTTTTTTTTTTTTTTCAGTCAGAGGAGAACAACCTTAACGTAAGCTAAAAGGACAGAGTAGGGATGGGATGGGGTCCTAGTAACCCACGGGACGGATTGTGCAAAATACTTCACCCGCCCTCCCGAAAGAGAGAGAGAACCTAAAGGAACTGGCAGCCAGTTCCTCTAGAATCCCACGACTCGGGACCGGAGGGCTGTCACACCCCAAGTATAAAGTTTACTACATCCAGAAGAAATGTGAGAGAGAGAGAGAGAGAGAGAGAGAGAGAGATTCAACTTGGCACATATTTCAGAGCATTTTGACAAGTCCAACGTGTCAGACCTCGCATCTATATATATATATATATGCGCGCCATGCGCCTCGGTGGTGTAGTGGTTAGCGTCGCTGACTACGAATCCATCGGCCCCGGGTTCGAGACCCGACGGCAGCCGGCGCGCAGCAAAACCCAGCTGTTCATCCTTCTACATAATAAAGAAAAGTGGTTGGTAGATAAATGGGTGGCCTAGTGGTTAAGACGCTGGGCTGCTGATGGGGCGTGGCTCGGATTCCACGTTAAACTGTAGGTCTAAGGTGGAGTGAAAATCTTGACCTTCGTCAGAATGAACAATTCGGGCGGAAGCTAACCAAAGGTGTGTGTGTGTGTATATATATATATATATATATATATATATATATATATATATATATATATATATATATATATTATAGGGGTTAGACAAAATAATAACACCCGCCGATTTCACCGTTTATCTTTACGGACTGCTCAGACACAAAGTAAACGGTCAAATGACTGGCAAACCTATTTAAATGCGTAACAGAGAGTGTATACGTCATGTTATAACCCTCACGTTGTTTTTACAGATCTGAGTGAATTATGAATTAGCAGTTATGAAAGACCTGTCAGACTTCCAAAGAGGGCAAATTGTCGGAGCGCGGATGGCTGGTGCATCGGTGACGAAAACCGCTCAGATGTTCAATGTATCCAGAGGAACTGTCTCTATGGTCATGTCTGCATACCAAAACCAGTGAAAGACAAGCACCGACAAATGCAATAGTGGACGCAAGAAGAAGCTGTGATCGAGACCACCGGGTGCTAAAGCGCATTGTGACAAAGAACCATAAGACACAGCTCCAAAAGTGACTGCAGAGCTTAACAAGCATCTTGCAAGCCCGGTATCGACCAGAACTGTACGTCGCGAGCTCCATGGAGCTGGATACCATGGGAGGGCTGCAATTGCCAAACCCTTCCTTTCGCACATCAACATTGAGCGGCGCAGAAAATGGTGTAATGACCATAAGAATTGGTCAATGGACCGGTGGAAGAATGTAGTCTACTCCGACGAATCCTCCTTTACGCTATTTCCATGTTCCGGTCGAGTTTACGTCTGGAGACAGCCTAAAGATGCTTATGACCCCGACTGCCTGACCCCAACCGTTAAGCATGGAGGCGGATCTGTGATGGTTTGGGCAGCAATATCGTGGAATACTCTTGGCCCAGCTGTAGTACTGCATGGTAGGGTTAACGCCCAGGTCTATCTGTCAATATTGGCTGACCAGGTCCATCCCATGGTCCAAACGCTGTTTCCCAATGGCGGCGCCGTCTTCCAGGATGATAATGCACCAATCCACACCGCTGGGGTCGTTAAAAACTGGTTTGAAGAGCATGTTAGTGAAGTAGAACGCTTGGATTGGCCTCCACAATCCCCGGATCTTAACATTATCGAGCATCTGTGGTGTCAGTTGGAGCAGCAGGTCAGAAGCCGATTCCCACCGCCGGCGTCTTTGGAGGAACTGGAGCAGGGTTTGCTCGAAGAATGGCTCAGGATTCCTCTAGCCACTGTCCAAAAGCTGTATGAATCAATTCCCCGACGCATTGCAGCTGTTATTGCCGCTAAAGGAGGACCAACTCCATATTAAGAATAAAAACCGCCATTTATCAAGGTGTTCATATTATTTTGTCCAACCCCTGTATATATATATAGGGTGAGTCACGACGAAATGTCATAACTTCGGGAGCTTATAATGTCAAAAACGTCGTATGAACATATGTCCGATTCTTAACGGTTATGGAGCTATGGATGTTTGAATTTCAAGCATGCGCATGCATGACCTTAAACTGAATTGACAGTTACTCACCGAACCGAACTAACTATGCAGTAGTGTGTTGTGTTTCACAGAATGCATTGATGTTTTGTGCGTTCAGTATGCCTTTTACGTTTTCAAATGCCGAATATGCCGATGTGGTGGATGTTTACTGATTTTGCGATGGAAATACTGCTGCTGCTGTCGCCGAATACCAGCGACGTTTTCCACATCGAAGTATTCCGGAGATTGCGAGAGAGCGGTTCATTTCCTAGCGTTAAGGTTTTATCTGAGAGTCCGGTACAACAAGATGTGGCTGAACAAGAAAACATTATTCAGATGGTACAGCGGAGTTCTCATGTTAGTAGGCGAAGGATTTCCACACGTCTTAGAGTTCCTCAAACAAGAGTATGTAGAACGTTACACGAAGAAGGCGTGTATTCATATCACGTACAGCGCGTTCAGCACCTCCAACCTGGGGATCGTGCCCAACGGCTCGAATTCTGTAATTGGCTCAATGCCGATCGACAATTGCATCGATGCGTCTTGTTCTATGATGATGCTCAATTTATCCGCGACGGTGTCAACAACACTCGCAATTCGCATGTGTGGTCAGAAATGAATCCTCATGCCATTGTGGAAAGTAATTTTCAACATCGGTTCAGTGTCAATGTGTGGTGTGGTATTCTCTACGGTCAGCTGATTGGTCCGTTTATCTTCGAAGGTGGTCTTACAGGTGACGTTTATCTACGATTTCTGCAAGACGAACTGCCGCCACTGTTAGATGTACCTTTGGCAACACGATTGCGTATGTACTTCCAACAAGACGGAGCTCCTCCCCATTTTAGCCGTGCAGTGAGAACGCATCTCGATGATCGCTTCCGTGGTCGATGGATCGGTCGTTGTGGTGCAGAAAATTGGCCACCCAAGTCTCCGGACCTAACCCCCTCTAGACTTTTATCTGTGGGAATGCATGAAAGAGCTAGTGTACTAGAGAAAAGTGGAAACACGAGATGCGTTGCTCTGTCGCATTTTGGATGCTGCAGCCCTCGTAAAGGACAATCGTAATGAACAAATGCGAGCTACACGCGCGATTCACAGACGAGCCGAGATGTGTATTGAGGCTGAGGGTATTCATTTTGAACAGTTATTGTAAATTCATGAATAAAAATTTTAGCAGCTATTTTTTCGTTTATTCCTATTTTTAAACATTCAAACATCCATAGCTCCATAACCGTTAAGAATCGGACCTATGTTCATATGGAATTTTTGACTGGGAATAACCTCGGCTATAAGCTCCCGAAGTTATGACATTTCGTCATGACTTCACAGCCAAGATCAATGGGTGCAAAGAACTAAATTACTGGGAAAGGTTATGCGAATTAAACCTTTATTCACTGAAAAGGAGAAGAGGGAGACACACCATTATTTACACTTGGAAAATAATGGAGAAACTAGTCCCTAATCTTACTCTGAACACTGTAACTCCTCAAACAACAGTGGAAAGTAGAAAAGGAAGTCTGTGTCGTGTTCCCAAATTAAAGGCTAGACAGGGAACATCCTTAACGCTGAAAGAAAATAGTTTTGTTGTGAGAGGACTAAGACTGTTTAATCAGCTGCCCAAGGAACTAAGGAACACGAGTGGTGTTGCGGTGAACATCTTCAAAAGAAGATTACACGCTTGGCTCAGAACAGTCCCCGATGAGCCGGGCGTACCTGGCTATGTGAAGTGTAGAGTACAAGAAGCCAACACTTCATCAGGCCAACTCGAGAGGAGGTGCGACAAGCTTGACCTTCGTAAAATGAGGAATCATCGCACGGAACATTTGAAAGGTTGAAAAGTATATATATATATATATATATATATATATGAAAATTATTTCACGAAAGTAACACGTGAATAATATTTATGATGAAAATAACCACGAAAGAAAAAGGAGACACAGAGTGTTGCTCAAGCGCTTTCGTCTAATGACAAACTTTTACCTCAATCTATTGATAAGCCATCATAAAAATTTCAGACCTCTACATAAAAGACTTTTTCCACAGCTGAGGGAACAATGAGGCATGGTGAAAAAAACGAATATCATAAACTGAAAAAATTTTATTAGTCATCTTATCAACAGATATGATCAATATGTCCGCCGTCCTGCCTACAAACTAATATGGTGGTGGTGTAGTGGTTAGCGTCGCTGACTACGAATCCATCGGCCCCGGGTTCGAGACCCGGTGACGGCAGCCGGCGCGCAGCAAGAACCAGCTGTTCATCCTTCCACACAATAAAGAAAGTGGTTGCACTGATCAAAAACTGCAAGAATGCAATCGCTGAGCCCCGATACTGGATATGGAGACGATCACTAGACACAGGAGAAATACCGGGCATCCTGAAGAGCGCGAACATAGTCCCAATATATAAAGGAGATCATCGATCCGAGGCCAAAAACTACAGGGCAGTGTCGCTTACATCTCATCTCACTGAAATATTTGAAAGAATAGTTAGACAGAAAATCTATGACTTTCTGGAAACTCGGAAAAAATTAAATGATAACCAACACAGGTTTCGGTCAGGCAGATCATGCCCATCACAACTAATGGAACACTACAACAACATTATTGATGCACTTGAAAGTAATGAAAACTATGATGTACTATACACAGACTTTGCTAAAGCGTTCGACAAGTGTGACCATGGAATCATAATACATAAACTGAAATATATGGGAATAACAGGAAAAGTAGGGAAATGGATATATAATTTCCTTACTGAGCGGCGGCAAGTCGTTACAGTACAAGGAGTATCTTCATCAGAATCAGAGGTCCTCAGCTCAGTACCACAAAGAACAGTATTAGCTTCACTACTCTTCATAATCATGCTAACTGAAATAGATGAGGATGTTACCAGAGACAGCACAGTAACATCCTTTGCGGATGACACAAAGATCAGTAGAAGAATAAGAAACCCAGAAGATATAGAATCCCTACAAACCGACATAAACAGAATCTACAAGTGGACGGAAGACAACAATATGAAGTTTAACACCGAGAAATTTCAGCTGTTACCGTACGGAAAAAGAGATGACCTAATAATATCCATGGAATATTATACCCCAAATGGACAGGAAATTAAAAGAAATTTTAGAGCAAAAGATTTAGGGGTTGTAATGACAGATGATGCGAAATTTGAAACACAAAATAAGATAGCAGTAAACAGAGCAAAGAGCATAATGGGGCAGATATTAAGAACCTTTAAACGAAGGGATAAGAATGTAATGATTCCTCTACTGAAAACACTGATCATACCCAAATTGAAATACTGCTCGGTCCTAACATCCCCATATAAAAAAGAAGACATTAGACAGCTGGAAGGGATCCAGAGAAGCTTCACAGCCAAGATCAATGGGTGCAAAGAACTAAATTACTAGGAAAGGTTACGCGAACTAGACCTATACTCACTGGAAAGGAGATGAGAGAGATACACCATTATTTACACTTGGAAAATAATGGAGAAACTAGTCCCTAATCTTACTCTGAACACTGTAACAACTCAAACAACAGTGGAAAGTAGAAAAGGAAGTCTGTGTCCTGTTCCCAAATTAAAGGCGAGACAGGGAACATCCTTAACCCTGAAAGAAAATAGTTTTGTGGTGAGAGGACCAAAACCGTTTAATCAGCTGCCCAAAGACCTAAGAAACACGAAGGGAGTTGCAGTAGACATCTTCAAAAGAAGACTGGACGCCTGGCTCAGAACAATCCATCCCCGATGAGCCGGGCGTACTTGGCTATGTGAGGTGGAGAACACAAGAAACCAACTCACTACTTCACCAGGCCAACTCGAGAGGAGGTGCGACAAACTTGACCTTCGCGAAATGAGGAATCATCGCGCGGAACGTTTGTAAAGTTGTAAGGTAAGGTAAGGTGTGTATGTATGTATATATATATACATATAAATTATTTCACGAAAGTAACACGTGAAAAATATTTATGATGAATAAAACCACGAAGGAAAGGGAACACAGAATGGTGCTCAAGCGCTTTCGTCTAATGACATCCTCAGGAACACTGTTCTGGAAAATCATTCTGTGTTTCCTTTCCTTCGTGGTTTTATTCATCATATATATATTATAAAGAACGACGCTTGTGTAGAAGAGCGTTCCGCACAAGATGAGGAGGGAGAACGAGCAGTGGTTAGCATATCCGACCGGCCCCTTTGCTTTGTCCGGAGCTATAGGGCGCGTCCCTCTGTGGCGAATGTGGGAATACACCTTTCTTTGGTGTAAGGGCTTTCTCTGCCCTCGTGGACCATTGGGCCCGTTTGGGGACCCGGCTGATCTCCTGCTTCTTTTTCTTTCTTTCTCCTTTAACCCATTCTTTCTGGCTTCTCCCTGTTTTTTTTTTTGGCGTTGTTCTTTGGACCTTGATTTTGACCCTTTCCTTGGCCCTTGGGTGTGGGAGGTGGTTGCCCTGCACCCTTGTCGCTTTCCAACCAAACCCAAACCCTGTCCCTGCCACTTTTCACCGCGCGTTGGATGAGAGTGGCCGCCTTTCAGGCACAGGGACTGGGTGCGGGTGTATCTCCCCCTGCGTGACATCCATCGGCGGTGGGACCAAGTGTGCCCACACTTCGCCTTTCCCTTGTTGGAGTCGGTGGTGGCTGGATGCGCGCGGGGGATGAAGTTCTTTTTTGTTTAGCTATGGACACTTCTCCCCCCCGGCTTACGACTACTGCTTCTCATTCCCGGACTACTTTCTCTCAACACTCGGGTGGTGGGCAACCAGGCCCTCGAGTCCTTTACCACTGGAAGACCGCAACCTAATGGGGTTGACCCCCCTGTGGAAGCGGAACGCTTGCACTCTCCTTTTCCGTTGCCGACCCCAGTCCGTCCCTCGATTACGCCCTTGGACCTACACTCTCTAGAGCAGGGGCCTCGCCCCAGCCCACTTCAGCCACCTTCGGGCAAGTCAAGTTCCACCGAGGACTTGCCCCCACAACCCGGCTTCTTGCTCTCCCCATATGCCCCCCTCACCCGCCGCCAGCCCACCTCCCCGCGGAGAGAGCCTCGCGGCGGACGGGGGAGCCGGCATTCACGGCCGTCCTACCGACCGTTGAATATTCCAGTACATTTCGACTCTACAGCCTCCCTCTCCCTTCCAAGTATCCACAAATTCCTGGTGATTCGGCCTACATCTGGGTCCCTCCCGAACAACTCTGAACGGACGTTCCAGGCGATCCGAACCCACAGCAACTCCAGCCGCTATGACGTACGCCCACAGAGGGATGGCTCCCTCCTCGTAAAATCACGCTCAGCCGCAGAGACGAAAGCCCTACTCTCCATCACTGAGGTCCTTGGATGCTCGGTGTCCGTTTCCCCACACCCTCGCCTGAACCAGAGTCAGGGCACTATTTACGCCACCCGCCTACTGTCGGTCGCAGTGAACGAGCTCCTGGAGGATCTCGCACCCCAAGGAGTTACTAAGATCTATCGTTTCACATCCCGACAGGGAGGCACCCCCTCCCCCACCCCACGTCTGCTCCTTACTTTTAACTCACTAATCCCCCCTGGCCGTATTGTATGGGGTATGGGAGACCGCGCCTCATGCGAGTTTTCTATCCGCCCATACGTCCCAGACCCGACCCGTTGCTTCAAATGCAATAAATTCGGACACGTCAGCTCCGCTTGTCGACAGCCGCATCCATTATGTGTTCACTGTGGACGACTCGCCCACCCTGACAGGTGCCCCAACACACCCAAATGCTCGAACTGTGAAGGCGCACATCCCTCTTCATCCCGAGAATGCCTTTTCTTCAGGTTCGAGAAGGAGGTCCGATGCCTACAGGTGACGGACTTCCTTAGCCCCCGTGAGGCACGCGACAGGGTGCGGAGTCGGGAGGTGAGGCCGGGGGTGTCCTATGCCGCTGCTCTCGGCTCTATCATCTCGGCACGCCGCCCTGGCCTGCCGCCGAAACCCCCCCCAGCCACTGCTTCCTGTTCCCCACATAGCAAATCCTCGCAGGACCCGACGGTCCCCTGTCCCCCCACCGTTCCTCTTCTTCCCTCACCTCACCTGCCACGAATCCCCCAGGAGTCTGGGACCAGGGTTTCCAGGTCCCAGCCACCTCAAACCCTGCCTTCCCAGTACTCCCTGTACACGCCCGAACCTGCCGCCCGGAGCAAGCCGTCGAGGCGGAGACGCCGGAGCGTGTCACCAGACCCTCCGGCCTCCCAACGTCTCTCTCCCTCTTCCCCTAAGACCAAGAAGACGGCTCGGACCCTTACACCGCCCACCACGCCCACTATGTCCATCTCTCCCCATCGTAGAAGTCCCACCGTTCTACCCCCACAGACTCTGACAATAGTGGCCGAAATCCACGACCCGCCCTGTACGACGAGACCCAGCCCAGTGGATCCAGTGGATGCGGCTCTGGCGCAGCTGCACGGTGTGACCGAGGGAAGCTCGGCTGCGCCCACGCCCATGAGTCTCCTGGATCTGCCCTTGCCTCTGGTGCCATTTTCTCCACCCCTCCACGAGACCACTCTGGTTCACCTCCTTCCACCCCCATCGTACCTACCCCCCCAACATCCCCGACCCCCCCCTTATCAGCTACCCTGAGTACGCCCTCCCTCCCACCCGCCCGGTCTTTTTGGTACCCCCTGTCACCACCTAGGGTCCGCCGTGAGACCCCGGACAGGCGGGGTAGCGCCCCTTTTAGGGTTAACCTGCCCCCCCCTGGCCCGACCATAGAAGCCCGACAAGGCACTTCCGACCCGCTCAGCCCACGATGTTCCTCTGCCTGCCGTGATCCACGCCTCCGGTCTCGCTCGGCCGACTCGACCCCGCAACCTCCGCAGGGTTCGACAGGCCGACCGATTCCTTCCCTGGTGAACGGTAGATAGCCAGCCATGCTCCCGACCCAGCCTTCAGTTTCGCGAACTCCAGATCCCCCTTCACACTCCAACCCCTAGCGCCTATACCTTTACCCATCCCCCTTCATCAACTAATGGATCCCCCGAAAACCACGATAGTCCACTGGAACTGTCGAGGAATCTTTGCAAACAATGAAGGCCTTAACTCCTTGATTGCCACTTCCCGTCCGGTGTGTGTCTGTCTCCAGGAGCTAATCCTGGGGACCAGGTCCATGCCCTGCCCCACTGGTTATTTCTGCGTCGCCACCCCGCCTCCTACCTGCACTCGAAGGGAGCTGCCATCCTCGTCCACCACGCAGTCCCCTTCTACAATCTCTCCATCCGGTCCCCGCTACAGGTGACTGCCGTCCGGCTCTCCCTGGATAGACAGTACACCATTTGTTCAATCTACCTTACCCCCACGCTCAAGTCTCCCGCGACGACCTGGTGGAAGTCGTGGAACAACTCCCCAGGCCCTTCCTACTACTGGGCGATTTCAATAGTCGTCACCCCTTGTGGGGCGACACACACTCCACCTATATGGCCCCAACCCTGATATCCGTCATGACCGAGCTCTCCTTCGAGTGCCTCAACGATGGCTCTCCAACATTCTACCATGCCACCACCTGCACTCCATCCTGTATTGACCTGTCCCTCGTATCAACTGATGCCCTCCTAGACTTCACGTGGCAAGTCCTCCAAGAGGACTATGGCAGTGACCATCTCCCCATTCTACTCACCCTCAATCGACCCGACCAGACCGTACGGGTACCGGTAAGGTGGGTTACCACCAACGCGAATTGGGCCCGCTTCCGCAACAACACATATACCACCCTTACAACTGCCCACTTCCCATCCATCGACGGGTGCGTCGCATACTTCGAGTCCGTCGTTCTAACGGCCGCAAGCACAAGCGTACCACAATCCTCCGCCTACCCCCGCGCCCGACGGGTTCCTTGGTGGACCCCGGAGTGCGCGGAGGCCGTGCGCGCCAAGAAGAAGGCAACTCGGCGCTTTTACCGGACGCGACTCCCCATCCATCGCACGGAAATGCAGCGGGTCAGGGCCATCGCCCGCCGCACAATGAAGACAGCGCGCCGAGCCTCTTGGCGTGCCTTTGTGTCCGGCATTACCGTCAACACACCTTCGGCTACCATCTGGAAGAAGGTGCGGGGCGTCGAGAGGCGACATGTCCCCTCCCGACCCCCGGTCCTCCGGACAAACGACGGACTCCTATGTGAGCCCAAGTCGGTGGCAGACCACCTTGCTTCTACCTTCGCCGCCGTTTCTTCCTCTGCAGCCAATCCCGTACCCGCCCCTGACGATAGCCCCTCCCCACCGTCCATAGACAGCACCTACAACCGATTGTTTACCATGCGTGAACTACAGACGGCACTGGCCTCTCGGCGATCCCCTTGCCCCGGCCCGGACGGTATTCCGTACGGCATGATCCAACACCTCCACTCTACCTTACAAATTTTCCTGCTAGACTTATACAATCGCATATGGATAGAGGGTGCCTTCCCCTTTAGGTGGAAGGAGGCCCACGTCATCCCTATCCCCAAGCCCGGCAAAGATCCCCTGGACCCCACAAACTACAGACCAATCGCCCTGACATGTTGTGCCTGCAAGATCCTCGAAAAAATGGTCGCTACGCGATTATCGTTCGTCCTTGAACGTGCCAATTCCTTCCCGTCTACCCAGTCCGGCTTCAGACAATTCCGCTCCACCACTGATCCCCTCCTGCTTCTCAGCCGAGACATACAGGATGCCTTCGACAATAGACAGTTCGTACTGTCAGTTTTCTTCGACATCCAGAAGGCCTATGACACCACCCGTCGAGCAATGATCCTCGGTCAGCTCCGACATCTGGGCCTTGTCGGAGCCATGCCTACCTTCATCAGGGGCTTCCTTACTTCTCGGACCTTTAAAGTCCGGGTGGGCTCAGTCCTCTCTGACACCTTTGTGCAGGAGGACGGGGTCCCACAGGGAAGCATCCTCAGTGTTCTCTGCTTCTCTGTCGTGATGAACACGGTCTCACAATGCCTTCCACCTACAATCCGCTCTTCCATCTACGCGGATGACCTTGCAATCTACTTCGCAGGGCGAGAACCGTCTGTCGTTCAGCGGCAAATGCAGCTCGCCCTCTACCGGGTGGAGAGGTGGGCGACGTCGGTGGGTTTCCGCCTCTCCATCCCTAAGTCCAAGTGTATGGTCTTCAGTAGAAGAAGACCCACAACCCTTCCTCTACCCTCTGTTACATTATACGGCAGTCCTCTTGAGGTGGTACCCTCCACGCGTTTTCTGGGCATGACCCTAGACCGACGGCTCAATTGGGTTCCCCATCTCAAGCACTTAAAGCAATCCCTTCGACTCCCCCTCGCTCTCCTGGATCACCTCTCACACCACATGGGGTGCAGATCGACGCTCTCTTCTTCGCCTTTATACTTCCATAGTACAGTCGAAGCTGGACTATGGTAGCGCAGTTTATGGTTCAGCCTCCAACGCCCGCCTCCGTATCCTGGACCCGGTACTTAATAGAGGCCTCCGCCTCGCCACCGGTGCTTTCCGCTCCTCCCCAGCCTCCAGCCTCTATGTGGAATGTGATCATCTCCCTCTCGCCCTCCGACGGGGTCTACTCCTCATGCGGACATACCTCCGTGCACAGAGGCTACCTTCTTCGCTTCTGGGCACGGCGGTTTTAGAACTACCACCTCAGGGACGGAGCTGGCACTTCACTGAATCGGTCCGCTCTTTCCTTGATCTTTTCAACATGCCCGCCCCCTCAGTTATCCCCATTTCATTCAGCATCTACCCCCCCTGGATCCTAACCCCTATCAAGTTCTGCAAAGATCTGTGTTCCCTACCGAAGACTACCACGAGCGCCATGATATACAGGTCACTTTTCCGCGAACACGCAACCCAACACCCGGACGCAATCGCCATTTACACGGATGGTTCCCGCTCGGAAGCTGGTGTGGCCTCCTCAGCGGTGATTCTGTCCCAGCCGCTCTCCCGGAGCGTCGGCCTGCCCCGCGAGGCCTCCGTTTTTTCGGCTGAACTTTTCGCCATAACGGAGGCCCTCGATATTGTGCGCACCCACTCTGCCAGCTCTTTTGTCATTTATTCGGATTCCCAAAGTGCACTTCTCTCCCTAGAAAGATTTAACTCCCCTCACCCGCTCGTCTGTACCATCCAGCAGACCTTCCACTCTTTAACGATCTTCCAACATAAGACAATCGCATTCTGTTGGGTCCCGTCTCATGTCGGCATCCAAGGTAACGAGGCGGCGGACCGCACAGCAAAGACGGCTTGCTTGCTGCCGGCCTCCTCCCGACCCCTCCCCTTCTCCGACTTCTTCCCGGCTTTCCGCTCCCACTTCCGCTCCATATGGCAGCGGGAATGGGACCAGGCCACACAAAATAAACTCCACACGATCAAACCGCACATAGGACACTGGGCTTCTTCATTCCACCGGTCCCGCCATAAAGAAGTAATCCTAGCCCGTCTCCGCATAGGTCACACCCGCATCACCCACGGACACCTTATGGCGAAATCGCCAGCCCCGCTTTGCTCTACCTGCCATACCCCTATCACTGTCTTACACCTCCTCGTGGAATGCTCAAAGTTGGCCGCTCTCCGTCGCAGGTGTTTCCCTCTCTCGGCCGAAAACCCCATACCCAACTGCCTACGATCTATACTCGCCGACGGCCCCCACTTTTCAGCAGAAGCCGTTCTCCTCTTCCTTACTCACTCCCATCTGCTCCATCGTATCTGAAACCGTACCCCTCCTACCCATTATCCATCGACTGACCCTTACTCATTCCCCTAGTCTACCGCCCCTAGCACAGTGACATCACCCACTCACTGCCTCGCCGAGATATGTACCGTCTCTTTAGGTACGAATCGGCGGTAAATCTGGAAAAGACAAAAAAAAAAAAAAATATCCGACCGGCAATTGGATGATCCCGTGCTCGATTCCTGGGAGGTACCTCATTTTTCATTTGCTCGTTCTCCCTCCTCATCTTGTGCGGAACGCTCTTCTAGACAAGCGTCGCTCCTTACATTAATTATACTGTGTTGTTTGCAGTTAAAATGTATATATGTACGGCATGCGAAGGTGCCCCCTCAGGGCATTTGATTCCGCTCGTATGTAGGAGAATTACGAGTACTGACTAATCGGGGTCCTTGGTGCAGTAGTTAGCATATTCGACCGGCAACTGGATGATCCCGGGTTCGATTCCTGGGAGGAACCTCATTTTTCATTTGCTCGTTCTCCCTCCTCATCTTGTGCGGAACGCTCTTCTAGACAAGCGTCGCTCCTTACATCAATTATACTGTGTTGTTTGCAGTTAAAATGTATATATGTACGGCATGCGAAGGTGCCCTCAGGGCATTTGATTCCGCTCGTATGTAGGAGAATTACGAGTACTGACTAATCGGGGTCCTTGGTGCAGTAGTTAGCATATCCGACCGGCAACTGGATAATCCCGGGTTCGATTCCTGGGAGGTACCTCATTTTTCATTTGCTCGTTCTCCCTCCTCATCTTGTGCAGAACGCTCTTCTACACAAGCGTCGTTCTTTACATTAATTATACTGTGTTGTTTGCAGTTAAAATGTGTAATATACTGTATATACAGGGTGTCCCATAAGTCCGGCATCATAGGAAAAATAATAAAAAAAGGCAAAACAAAAGCTTTTATTTACAGAACGTGCTCAATATGTCCACCATTGTTTTCAGTACACAAATTCAGACGTGATACCCAGTCAGCAAGCACACGGTGAATGATGTCAGGAGTAATGGTGTTACATGCCCCAATAATGCGCTGCCGCAAATGTTCAACACTCCTAATTTTTTCTGCGTATACCAGCACTTTCAAGTGGCCCCAGAGATAAAAATCTAGTGGCGTGAGATCCGGGCTTCTAGCTGGCCATTCCACAGGCCCTCGACGTCCTATCCAAAGACCAGGGAGTTGTTGGTACAGATATTCCCTTACTTGGGTGCTGTAATTTGCAGGAGCGCCGTCTTGCTGGAACCATGTTGGGAAATTTCCTTCTTCGTTCAAGACACTGGGAAATGCTTCTTCCTTGAGCACACGTAGGTAGGTGCCTCCAGTGACATGTTCATCGAAAAAGAGGGGGCCTATGATGCGATCCTTCCAAATGCCACACCATACCATCACCCGGGATGCACCTTGTTCCTTTGAAGAGGTATACCAGTGAGGGTTGTTTTGAGACCAGTAGCGGGTGTTCTGTCAATTTACCTCACCATTTCCACAAAAGACAGCCTCGTCACTGAACAGAATGGTGGACGGGAAATTGGCATCCCTAGCATATTGCTCCGTAGCCCATTCACAAAATTCCATCCGCCGATCGGGATCATCTTCGCTTAATTTCTGTAGGATCTGAAGTTTATATGGATGCCATTTGTGAGCCTGAAGAATGCGATGGATGCTACTTTTCGACACTCCTGTTTCGGCAGACAATCGCCGAAGAGACTTATTGGGACTTCTGTTAAAATGAGCCACGATAGCAGTCGCTGTATCATCGTCAGTGGACCTCCTTGAAGGTCCACTGCGTGGTTTATCTTCTATGGATCCTGTTTCCTTAAACTTTGCAACAAGTCTGCTAACACAACTCTGTGTTATTGGCTCGCGGTCTGGATGCAGTCTGTTAAATTCAGCAGCGGCCTCTCTTTGACTCCGATTTCCTATGAGTAGAATTATCTGGATTCGTTCTTCCTTGCTTACAGACATTATGGCCTGTAGAAAGAGAAAAATATGAATTATGGTTTGTAGAAATAGAAAAATATGAATTCCTCCTATGATGCCGGACTTATGGGACACCCTGTATCAGGGCCGGATTAACCATTAAGCAAAATAAGCCCGTGCTTAGGGCATCAAGGGAAGGGGGGCACCACAGAAATTTCCCATTGTCGGATTTACCATGGATTTATTATACTATTATAATCGCGGCTTATAGCCTATAAGCTGTTGAAAACTGAATTATATATATTCATATATAGTATTTATTTTTTTTCATTGTTTGAATTTGTAGTGAACAACATTTTATTTTATGGTTTATTTTTGTTTATATTTTGAATTACATATATAGGGGCACCAAAATCTTTTAAGTGCTTAGGGCCTCTAAAGGTCTTAATCCGGCCCTGCCCTGTATATATATATATACAGGATGTTTCAGGTCGACCTTAGAAATATGGAAATTGGCAGAATTTGTAGCAAGTTGGTAGTAATTCAGTGTTTCAGGTCGACCCTATAAAAAGAAACGGTTAATATTTGGCTGGACACAGGGGCTAACGAGAAATGAGAGGTTGTGTTTCACTAGCACTATTTTTCATACTCTTTACGATGGTACTGATCATTTTTTGTAGAAATGCAAGATTATAGAAAAAATTACAAGTTACATTTTTATAGTGAATATTTCCTGTTTTGGCTATAATGTATATACTTTTTTCCTAAAATATTTTTCCTGATTGGGCTATTTTTTCGCTACTCTGCGACTTAATTAGTTGGTTGGTTTCTGTTTTGTCTATTTTTTTTTCTAATTGGATTCAGTTTGGTCGTGTTTGTGATAGAACTATGACGTACTGTTCGTGTGGTTTCTGACTTTGAGAACTTGATTCGTCATGTGCCCTAGATGAAGAGAAAGCATTGGATGTTTTTATCAATTACGGCGTTATTCTCTCATCCTTAACTTGCCCGAAATGTGACAGCGAGTGCCTAATACGAAAAGATCAGTAGATATTTAGGTGAAATAACCAATATTAACCTGTTAGGCCAACTGAATGCCCGGTTAGGTCAACTGTACAGTGTACACCCTTGATGATTGGTTAGGTTAAGTAATGATATTTTCGTTAGTTTAAACAAAAATGACATGGCCTGAAGTTGAAATAAAAAATACATTTTTCTAGTGTATTTTGGTGTGCTTTGTGGTTAGGTTAGGTTAGGTTAGTTAATTTAGTTAGGTTAGCTAGTTTTTTATCAGAATTACATTTTCCTGGTGTAGTTTTCTCTGCTTTGTTGGAATTTGACACACATTTTTTGTGCAAATGAGTAGAAACACTCCGTATTTTGGAATGGAAAAAAAAATAGTTTCTATTCATTTGCACAAGAAATGGGTATCAGATTCGACCAAAGCAGAGAAAACTACACTAGAAAAATGTAATTTTGATAAAAAATGTAGCCCCCTGTGTCCAGCCAAATATTTACAAAAGAAACGCGGAATTACTATGACAAACTTCAAATGCAAACTACAAATTCTGCCAATTTCCATATTTCTAGGGTCGACCTGAAACACCCTGTATATATAAATGATCTTTTACACCTGTTATACTGATTTCAGTAAATTAAACTTTAAGACGGGAAAAATATGATGATTGATTAGATATGGGTAAATATTTAAAGGAATTGTCATCCCTTAGATATTTTTTAGTTAAAAGGAAGGATCACCTAGACGAAACTTTTCTGAAACTTTTAATGCGATCTCATTTCTAATATGTGTCGGTATTCCTTCGACGTTTATAAACACTGTATATTTTTTGTTAGATTATTTTTACCTGATTCACATTTATCTGTAATCCTCGAAGGAAAAAATCGCGGAGTTGTCCGAGGAAAACAGTGCTTTAAACTCTCGTAAAAAGACTGTTCCTTCTCTCAAGAGTGACGCTGACGAAGAAAATGACGCCGACACGATGGTGAAGAATTTCGTTTGTTTGTGGAACCAACTGAGTCAATTGGAAGAGAGTAAAACTGAGAATTGTCTCGGAGTCGAAGGTAAAACCATTTATTCGAATCATTTAATAGTTTTAATACCTTTCACGTTGAAATATTTTTAGCGTAAGACGGAGAATGGACATCGAGTAACTGAACGTCATTTTATATTTGTTATCGCTTGGAATATGTTAACTAGTGTGATTGATAACGCAGAATGCGTAATTGTGTTCCCGTTCGTTCGTCCGTCCGTTTATTGCACTTTCGTGTCATCATAAATGTATGAAACTTCACACACGCATGGATCATTACAAGACGAAGTGTCATGAGCAAGAATCGGATTCCTGTGTCATAGATCAAGGTCACAAATAGAGGTCAAAGGTTAAATGGAGGTCTGCGCCTCAACCTTTGAACCATTGAACATAAATTGTTGAAACTATACATACACGTGTATCATTATAATAATAATAATAATAATTATACCTATTATGTAATGACTGTATTCTTGAATTAAAACTTTAAAATATAGGGAGTCCGAAAATGAATATACCAAAAATAAAGTTGAATAACTTTTTTGTTATTTGAGATAGCAACATAAATTGAAGATAAATACACGCAGCAGGCCTGTAAGAATTAGGTTATTTAATTTTGTTAAGGTATCATTTACATTGGTTTGGTTAATTAATGAACTTCATGTCGTCCATCATTCGCTGTAATCAATCTATTTCTGCGTTCAAATTCTGATAAAAAAAATTTCCAACACGACTGTAAAGATGGATGAGACAGCATCCACAAATACGATGTTTCATTTCTTCAGTGTCCCTTGGTTTGTTATAATGTTTCAGACCAACAAAAACCCTAGGATCCACTCATGGCTGGTCTACCTAACTGTGTTCGTAATTGTGTATTGTGCATGTCCTCCGTGGTGGCGGAGGGGACCTACAATTTTACGTGGGTTCCGAACCACAAGGAACATAAGAACATAAGACATTTTTATAGTGGGCACACTTGGGGCCACGTCGGCCCATCGAGGCGGCTCTACTATGTAAAAACTGCCTGTACATTGGCAACAACCAATTTTTACAAAACTAAATAATTATCAATTTAAAACTAAAGATAGAATCTCTGGATCCAGAGGATCAAGTCATAATATGTTACACTCTATATCCATTTATAACCGACATGCAAATATATCAGATCCAAAGAATCCAGTCAATTTCATTACGGTACCCATCAATACCAGTACCTTGCCAACCAAAAATAAGTCACGGTCCATATCAATTGCGGACCAAGTCACAATTTACAACCATATACATTACAATATATATACTTAGGAGGAAAAGTGTAGGTGTGGCTGTAAAGACTGTACAGTAATGTAGAAATGTGTGTGCACCCATTTTGGGTCTCCCATTTAAAGGTGTTTGTGGGGCAAGTTATGATAGACTTTAGTTTTCAATAAACCCCAGAGATAAAAATCTAAGGCGTTAAATCAGGCGAACGAGCGGGCCATTTCAAAGGCCCTTCCCGACCAATCCAACGCTCTGGAAAAGTTTGGTTTAAAAGCACCATAACAATTCGAGCAAAGTGGGGTGGTGCTCCATCCTGTTGGAAGAAAGCTCTTTGTAACAAGCCAGGATTTTCTTGAAGTTGTGGAATAAAAAACTCGTAGCATGTTGAGGTACGAATTGCTGGTGACAGTTCGTTAAACAAAAAAATAAGGTCTATAGATAGGGGAATGTCACATGGCACACCAGACGTTTACTTTAGGGGAATTCTTTCGTGTTCATACAATTCTTGGGGATTTTCTTCACCCCATATCCTACAATTATGATGAATAACTTTGCCTGATATGTTAAATGTAGCCTCATCACTAAAACGGAGGTTTGATAAAAATTGTTCATCTGATTCTACCCTTTTAATTAATTCTTGACACATTTACTCTGGTCTCATAATCCTCTTCTAAAAGTTGATGAACTACCCGCATTTTATAACATTTGAACCTCAATTCTCTATGAAGGATATCATGGACAGAGCTTCTCCGGGATGTTTAACTCAGTTGATGCTCTCCTAATTGATTTTTTAGGGCTTCTGGCTAATGCTTCCCTAATTGCATTCGCCCTTACCTGAGACTTCCTTGGCGTTCCGGAGGACTTCTCCTTCAGTACAGATCCACTAGCCTCAAATTGGTCTACCCATCTTCGTATGCTGTGTCTTTCAGGCGCTGGTTTGTTCATTTCACGTCAGAAACGCCTTTAGGCTTTAATGATTGAACCACTTTCATGTAAAAATCTCACAATTTTTGCCTTCTCTTGAGGAGTTATTGGTCATTATGCAGAAAATGACATGGCCTGAAGTTGAATTCAAAAATACATTTTTCTAGTGTATTTTGGTGTGCTCTGTTCAAACATAACCTTCATTTCCTGTGCAAATGAAAAGAAATATGATTTTCGGTACATTAAAATAATATAAATATACAGTGTCCGAGAATTATCTGTACAATTTTTTACTGTTATTAAAAGTCAACCATGAAGTGTAGAAATTCCAGTGTTGTCCCATTTTACAGAGAATCTCATTAAGTTTTTTCTGATACCAAGTTTTGACAAGTTTTTTAGAAATTCCAGTGTGTCCGAACATTATCTGTACAATTTCATCTTTTAATAAAATTCTTGATAACACACGTAAAATTCTTAAACAAGATTATTTAGAATCTGTATTTTCAAAAGTTTCTTTTAAAGTAACGTTGTTACAAACATTCGATATGTGCACCATTAGTGATTCGCAAAACATCCAATCGATACTCCAAATGTTGCCATGTACGCTGCAGCATATCCACATCAATTCGCTCAATAGCAGCTGTGATTCTTGCTTTTAAATCATCAATGTCTGTCACCCGCGTACACTTCTAAAAAACTTGTCAAAACGTGGTATCAGAAAAAACTTAATGAGATTCTCTGTAAAATGGGACAACACTGGAATTTCTACACTTCGTGGTTGACTTTTAATAACAGCCAAAAATTGTACAGATAATTCTCGGACACCCTGTATATATTTAGTGTATTTGTAGTCGGGGGTGGTATGATGTCATGTTACTCTGCGACTTAATTAGTTTGTTGGTTTCTGTTCTGCAGGGCCGGATTAACCATTAAGCAAAATAAGCCCGTGCTTAGGGCATCAAGGGAAGGGGGGCACCACAGAAATTTTCCATTGTCGGATTTACCATGGATTTATTATACTATTATAATCGCGGCTTATAGCCTATAAGCTGTTGAAAACTGAATTATATATATTCATATATAGTATTTATTTTTTTTCATTGTTTGAATTTGTAGTGAACAACAACCCTTTTGAGAGAATATATATATTTCGTTGTAATCACACACTTTACGCTTTGCGTTATTATTTTGTTTATATCAAATCTTTGAGCGCCATATTAAAAATACATATAGATTAAATATTTTCGTGTGCTATAGGAAGTTATTCTGAACGTGTGATTTGTGCATATAATATTAAATATATATTTTACATAATCATTTGGTATTGTTTTACAGAAAGATTTAGGTTTATAGAATTGTAATATAAATTAATATTAAAATAAAAGAAACTATAAACTTTCTATATTGCTGTTGTATCAAGTGATGTTTATCACGGCCATTATAATAATAAGATATACTGACCTAAGTTAATTAGCGTTGAAGAAGTTTATCTGTTGCTCTCTTCTTCTCTAGGGTAAGTCTATGAAGTGTACTTTATTTGTATATATAACAATATTTTATCATACACGTATCTTTATTTTATAATTTATTTATCTATTGTCATAACAGTATAAAAGAATTTAGATTGTAATAACCAGAGTGAATAATTTGTAATGTATATATAACATCAAACGTAGTTAGGACAATTTAGGCCCTAAGCAAATGTTCATATTTCCTATAATTAAATATTGTTTTAAATAAATAAATAAATGTAAATATAAAATGTGGCTCGTTAATAGTGAAATGTTAATATTGATATTTTTATAGATTGCGTATTATTAATTCTAATGTTAAGTAGAATTTTGAATTACCGTACATATACAGTATATGGGGCACCAAAATCTTTTAAGTGCTTAGGGCCTCTAAAGGTCTTAATCCGGCCCTGCTGTTCTGGCTATTTTTTTTTTCTAATTGGATTCAGTTTGGTGGTGTTTGTGATAGAATTATGACGTGCCGTTCGTGTGGTTTCGACTTTGAGAACTTGATTCGTCATGTGCCCTAGATGATAATACGAAAAGATCAGAAGATATTTAGGTGAAATAACCAATATTAACCCGTTAGGTTAATTGAATGCCCGGTTAGGTTAATTGAATGCCCGGTTAAGTCAACTGTACGCCCTTGATGATTGGTTAGGTTAAGTCGTGATATTTTCGTTAGTTTAAACGAAAATGACGAGAGCAAACTTTTCTGGTTAATTCTGAGGTGTTTTGCACGTTTCCTGTGGTAATGCGTCGTTTACGAAATCTCGTAACATGAACGTGTTAAGTTATGCTTTATTGTATAAAATGTAGTCAAAAATACATTTTTCAAGTGTATTTTGGTGTGTTTTGTTTGAATATGACCTTCATTTCTTGCGCAAATGAACAGAAATACAGTTGTCATTGCATGGCCCAAACACGTATTTCTGTTCATTTGCACAAGAAATGAAGGTCATATTTGAACAGAGCACACCAAAATACACGAAAAATGTATTTTTTAATTCAACTTCAGGCCATGTCGTTTTCTGCATAATGACCGAGTTATTTTATTAAAAACTGGAGTTTCTTCCGAAACAAAACGAAAACGAGACTTATAAGTCTACTGCGTGTATTTATCTTCAATTTATGTTGCTATCTCAAATAACAAAAAAGTTATTCAACATTATTTTTGGTATATTTATTTTTGGACACCCCGTACTTTAGTGTGTGAGAGCCAGAGCTGGGCAATAAATACATTGAATGTATTTAAATACTAAATACTAAATACATGGGAGAAATGTATTTAAATACTAAATACATTTTACGAATGTATTTAGATACTAAATACAAAATACATCAATTGTATTTAAATACATTTGTAAATACATTTTAAATACATACAAATTTGCTTGTTGAAGCCATGACACGCACACGATAAAGAAATCAACCGCTTTCGACTAAGAGTGGCACACAACTGATTGAACTGACACTTTGAAACATGAACCATGCTGTACTACACTGTCGACGCGTCGTACTGTGCTAGTACAGAACGTGTATTAAACCAGTAAAAGTATTTACATTTTTATATTTTGAGTATTTAAATACATTGTATTTAAATACTCATTAAAGTATTTAAATACTATATTTAAATACATGAAAAACAATGTATTTATAAATACAGTTCTAAATACACAAATGTATTTAAATACGTATTTAAATACAAATGTATTTAAATACTGCCCAGCTCTGGTGAGAGCCCAGTAAAACCCGAAGCTTAGTGGTTAAAGTAAATAAAATTATTGATTGGACTATTGATATTTTTTGTTCCGTGTTAAAAGTATCGTAATAATGTAGTATTTATTCGCATCAGTAAATTTTCAATACTCGAGATGAAAAATACCCGTTATTTTTTTTCTACATCCGAATAAATTTTTAAGTTGATCGATCACGCGAAGCGCTCACGTCCTTCGTCAGAAATTCTTTTCGGTCGTAAGTTACGTGGATTGAACTGAATATTGAGTTAAAAATCAAAAGGTTTAATAATCCAGTGACTAACTAACTACCCACGCGGATATCGAGCATTCGTTGAAACGACGTTGCTATTTTGGATACGGTATATCAAATACGCCCGGTGGTGGCCCAATGAATACCTACTATTTGAATAGGCGAATGAACTAAAATTCACCGTTCATATCCGTAAATAATTTTTTTATTCCTCAGAGTTGCTTTCCAGCAATGAAATAATTCACGGTAATTGCGTTGAAAAATACAATAAATTGGAAAAGGAATTTCAAGAACTGAAGATGAAATCTGCAAAAGAAAATGAGTAAGTTTTCTCCTTTGATTTTTCTATTATTTCACCTTTCCGTTTTAACTCGAGGAAGATTACAGTAGTTCGCTTCAGCCCGAATTATTCTGACGAAGGTCGAGCTTTTTGTCTCACTTTAGATCTACGGCTTAACGTAAAATCCGAACGACGACACGCCGAGGAAGTCTGAAATTGCGAAGTTCTCGGCCAGACTCCTCTATCTCACGATTTCCCGATCAGCAGCAGCAGCCCAGCGTCTTAACCACGAGTCTACGTAGGCGGATTGAACATTTTTATTAATTCATTTATTTATTTTTCCTCAGTATAGCATCGTGTTTCTCTTTTTCACATTTCATGTCTTTCATACTCGAGGAATCTACAAATTATGACTGTTTAAAGATGTTTCAGTTAACAAAGCATTTAGTTTCTCTACGTCCCTCATATGCATTTGTTTTCGTACTGTTCACTTACTACTATTATTACATACATACATGCATACATTTCCCATGAGGTGAGCAAGACGCTTGAAATCGGTGACCAAAGACGTAATTAATGTAAAGAACGACGCTTGTGTAGAAGAGCATCCGCGCAAGATGAGAAAGAACGAACAAACGAAGAATGAGGCACCTCCCAGGAATCGAACCCGGGATCATCCAATTGCCCGGTCAGACATGCTAACAACTACACAAGCGTCGTTCTTTACATTAATTATACTGTGTGTTGTTTGGAGTTAAAATGTATATATGTACGGCATGAGAAGGTGCCCCCTCAGGGCATTCGATTCCGCTCGTATGTAGGAGAATTACGACTTCTGACTAATCGGGGACCTTTGTGTAGTGATTAGCATGTCAGACCGCCAATTGGATGATCCCGGGTTCGATTCCTGGGAGGTGCCTCATTTTTAATTTGTTCGTTCTTTCTCCTAATCTTGTGCGGACGCTCTTCTACACAAACGTCGTTCTTTATGTGTATATATATATATATATATATATATTAGGGTGGTGCAAAAAAAAAAAATTGAAATGCCAGTGGGCTCAGCCTTAATTTGGTACCTTTTACTGAAAAATTAAGCCATGCAAAATTATATTATCCCCCTACTTATTCATTGTTTATATGGATAAATTATCTGTTGTGCTGAACACCTGTAAAATATGCTGCTATATTGGTACAATGATTGTTAATCATCTGATGTATGCAGATGATCTACTACTTATTTCTCCATCTGTAAAAGGGTTCAGCACACTTTTGAAGGTGTGTGAAAGGTATGGGAAGGATAACGACGTAGAATATAATCCTGCTAAAAGTCATTATGATTATGAGGACCAAAGCCTACGAGTATATAAAATTTCCTGAATTTCAATTGAATGGTATGGTGCTGTCAGAAGTGACCCAGACTAAGTATCTTGGCCACATATTAAAGGATAGTCTTTGAGATGACTGTGATATTCAAAGGCACTGTAGACAATTATATGCTCAGGGAAATACTTTGGTTAGAAAATTTCATGTGTACATTAGCTGTTAAGTTGATTTTGTTCAAAACTTTTTGTACTCCAATGTATACAGCTCATTTATAGTGGAACTACAGGATATATAATTTGAGAAAATTATGTTACATATAATAATATTTTTAGGAGTCTATTAAGAAGATTTGTAAATGATGCTGCTCCTAGTGCCTAACTGTGCCAGTGTCATACGCAATTTTGTATTTAGATTTATCACTAGGCTTGGTGAGTCAGTCAATAAGATAATAGAAGTCATGGTCAGTGGACTGATCTCCGATTTATTTTATAAATCTCAAATCTGGAAGCATTGGCGTAGGCACTTGTATGTTCGTTATGCATAGTGATTCGCTGGCCTACTTAGTCAGTGCTCCAGAGAACTATCTCTTTATCTTCTATGGAACACTTGTATAATATATGTACCTGTTGAGTCTGAAATAAAGTTGTTGTTGTTGTTGTTAATAATATTTAGTGGTTGCTCAATGACTAAAGTTTACCGTCTTCAGTATGCATTGTGTCATTTGCAGAAGTTACAAAAAAAAAAATTCTAATGTTCGTACATGTATTGTACCAAGCTTATACACAACATATTGAACACTATCCTGGAAGCCATGCAAGATCTGGGTAACTGAGGGCTTGATGTATGGGTTCTGGAATTCTCTTGATGTTGCCATAATGAAACTGTTTAAGCCAATCACGGCTTCAAGATCTGATCGGTAAAGGCAACATGAAACCTCAACCAATTAGAGGGGATTAAACTAGTGATGTCATCAATAAAACTACGTCAGGACAAAACAGTGAGCTGATCGTAGTCTCACTTGACACACTTTGGAGTCGTTCAGCAACCTCTAAAAATTATTTTTAAAGCCTATAATTTTGTATGGCTTAATTTTTCAGCAAAAGGCCCTAAATAAAGCTGAGCCACTGGCATTTGAAAAACAATTTTTTGGAACACCCTAATTATATATATATATATAATAATATACAGGAATACCTCGGATAAGACGGTTTCAAACAGGACGGATTTCGCAATAGGACGGATTGAATATTATAATATAAAATTAATTATTTAATGTAATATTTAAGATATTTATAAAAGGAATGTCAGTGCGATGATATATTAAGTTTCAAACAACCCGCGCGCGGTCTATACTACAAGTTTTTGGAAAAATTATAACATCAGAAATATTATAGAAAACATCAATCAAGCGTGGCTTGAAGTCACTGCGAGTAATATGCGAGCAGTGTGGAAAAATATTCTACCACATTGTGCAACTGATTTTCGTGGTTTCGAAAATCACATTGCAGGAGTTGCAACTGACATTGTTAGCATTGGGAAGGATCTTGGATTCGAAAATGTTGATGCACCAAATGTTATCGAGTGCATTGAATCTCATTCGAAAGATCTAGACAATGAAACTCTAATCAATCTAGAACAACAACGAGTTTATGAAGAAGAAGAAGCGAAAGAGGAAGATGCAGAAGCAGAAGACGTTCCTACAAAAGAATTTTCAACTGGTGATCTTGCATTCTTATTGTTTTATTTCACATTTAAACATGTTAAATCATTATAATTATCGAAAATAATCATACAAAAAACGTAATTTAAAATGTCTTGGAACGACCTACAGTATTTCCCATTAAAACATGCCTCGAACAGGGCGGTTTCAAACAGTGCGGCATGTCGGCGGAACGAATTAACCGTCTTATCCGAGGTATTCCTGTATATATATATATATATATATATATAGTGGAGCTAGTTTTAGCCGTTTAAGGTGATAATGATTTAATTGTATGCAACGATTGATTTAGGCAATGACTGATTGCTTTATAATGATAGGCTGGGTTAATATTTATATGTAATACAGTATCACCGATTGGAATGAATGGTTATTTGATTAGATCCACCATACTATTGGAAGTGACCGAAATGGCAGCGAGGTCACCAGCTTGATTTACGCTCAAGCAAATTAATATTAAGGTTATGAAAGACACCTTACTTTTGTAGTTTATTATGAAAATAAATCCGTTATTTTATTCACTGTGATATAACAAAGAATTGACAGTAATTAATTGGTAGTTTTACGTTATGCTTATGGCATAGGCTTAGCTAATAAGATGAAATGTTAATAGCTTAATTGACACGTAATAAATAATGTAATACTCATCGATGGTATGTAAATGGCATGACATGAACATTGAATAGGCCTAGTTAATGATATAAAGAATGCACGTGCGTTTGGTACATTGAATGGAAAACATGACACTGATTAAGTAGGCTAAATGATTGCATGGATGCACATAGAATAATTGATGTGGCCTAATAATAATGGATTGAAATGCTTGCACAAATATCATTTATATAAAGGACATTATGTGATGTTAAGTGATTACGTCAAGAGAACATTTATTTAAACACACATTTATATGACTTGAACATAATGACGGATGGTACGCGGAATAAACGGTATTGAATTGACACTTGAATTGGATGATAGGCCTACTGCGTTATTAACGGGAGTCAATGGACGCGTGATTACACACTTTGGGAGTATAGCCTACCGTTCGGCGGTAGGCTAATGTAGGTTTCAAGAGTACTTACGAATATGATGTACTTAGCTTAGGGCGATGTAAAAACTTGAAGACGGGCTGAAGACAGAACCTATTACGCAGATTCGAGCTGTCGTTGTCGTTAAGCCTCTTGAGATGATGGATGTAGGCTTCGTGGAGGCCTGAGGTGATGTTACTTCTCGAGGTGCAGGCTGTCGGCCTGTGGTGCTGAAATATCTCGAGGAATGTAGAGAAACTTGAAGGCCGACCCGGCAAACCGCAGGCCCGAAGTGATTCCGGTTGGGCCTCGGATTGCTTCTGCAGGTGGTCTTTAGATCTTACGTGAAGACAAATTGTAGGCCCTGAAGAAAGTAGCGGCCACGGCCCCTCGGCCAGGGGGCCGGAAAGCGGTTGGTGGACGCGCTGCTCACGTGATGACGTGCGTCCAGTGTGAGTGAGAGTGAGTGAGTGAGTATAAAGTGGAAGCTCCTTTTATACCGTAGGCCTGTGACGTAGACTTCATTCTTAAGACGCTTTGTCCACGCGTCTTTTAGTTGTTAACGGTTTTTCGCTCCCATTGGGGAAAAATAGACGCTCCATTGTTTGACTCTTGCCCACGTGTGTTCCAAACTGTTTTATGGTAGCGTGGAAAGAAAGTATGTCTGTCGATTTGTTGGTCTATTTCTTGTCGATCCGCTACAAGTAGTTCCCTCTCAGAGACGAAGGAACGATACTGAGAAGAAATACCATTCTGTTGGGAGACCTGATGAGGCCACTCCGAGATTTGACGCTTGGCCTGGTATGTCGTGGAATTCCTGACGCAGGAAGGAATGAAGGGTCGTCAGATGCTCGGAAGAGGAAACGCTGGTGTATGGGGTGGGGGTTCCGCAGGGGGGTGGGGTTGGGGTACGGCAGGAATGGGGGACAGTGAGGAGCGAACGGAGGAAACGAGAGGGGCGGGGGGACTGTGTTGTGGTCGAATGCTGTGCCCGTAACTCGTCGCGTGGTGGTTCTCGTTGAGGTCGCTCCTGCCGCAGGGGTTGGACTTCGGCAGGAATGTGGAGCAATGAAGAGTGGACGAAGGAAACGAGAGGGGCCGGGGAACTGTCTGAGTTCGAATGCTGTGCCCGTAACTCGTCGTGTGGATGTTGTCGTCGAGGTCGCTCCTGCCGAAGGGAGAAAAAGAAACGTCGTTCGAGTCCACGAGCAGCAGGAATTAATCCACGGAATGATGCAAAGAGACAGTTGATGAAGGCAGGGGATCGCCAACCCTGTGCCTGAAGTGTCTGTTTTGCAGTTTGCTTGTTGCGTGGAGGCATGTGTGCACTCTGCTCGTTGATTGAAGAATGCTTTCTTTTTAGGCCTTCCCGTAGGGAATGGGGAAGGGAAAACCCGTCGTGCTTACGGAAAAAATTCGCTGATCAATGAGGCGCGTCACCAGATTTATCGCCAAATGATTTACCGTACAACGGCCGAGACGGGACCGTTGAATATTTTGGACGAGGTGGTGACGAAAGAATGCGCCGTTTGAAACGAATTTGGGACTGACTGCAGCGCTGGGGGGGTGGGGGGTGAGTGTTGTCCTGAGGCGTTAGGTGGTGATTTCGTGAGTCCCTCCACGATCCGTTTGACGGCGGAGCAGGACCCAATGCCAGTGGTGGCTTCTCCAAGGGGTCGCCGCGCCCCTGCCGTCAGGAGGCAGTGAGACTCGACTCAGGGGGACGCACTCGGGAATTTGAAAGTTGCGGTGATTGTGCGACGGCACATGACCGCGAGACAGTAAGGCATTAAAGTACCGCGCGGAACGAATATCACTGTTTGCAAGTAGGCCTATTTAATTTCACTGAATTTATGAAACCGTACGTACATAGAAATTATTTGATATGGCTGCAGAAAATCACATTGAATTTATGAATACCGTATTTACATAGAAATTATTTAATGTGGCTGCAAAAAAATGAAATGGTCAATAATAGCTAAGCACAAGGATCGCTGTGAATAAATAACGTAAAATAAGTTCGAGTCACTCCGGGGTTACACCAATTTATAGTGGAGCTAGTTTTAGCCGTTTAAGGTGATAATGATTTAATTGTATGCAACGATTGATTTAGGCAATGACTGATTGCTTTATAATGATAGGCTGGGTTAATTATATATGTAATACAGTATCACCGATTGGAATGAATGGTTATTTGATTAGATCCACCATACTATTGGAAGTGACCGAAATGGCAGCGAGGTCACCAGCTTGATTTACGCTCAAGCAAATTAATATTAAGGTTATGAAAGACACCTTACTTTTGTAGTTTATTATGAAAATAAATCCGTTATTTTATTCACTGTGATATAACAAAGAATTGACAGTAATTAATTGGTAGTTTTACGTTATGCTTATGGCATAGGCTTAGCTAATAAGATGAAATGTTAATAGCTTAATTGACACGTAATAAATAATGTAATACTCATCGATGGTATGTAAATGGCATGCAACATAGAACATTGAATAGGCCTAGTTAATGATATAAAGAATGCACGTGCGTTTGGTACATTGAATGGAAAACATGACACTGATTAAGTAGGCTAAATGATTGCATGGATGCACATAGAATAATTGATGTGGCCTAATAATAATGGATTGAAATGCTTGCACATATCATTTATATAAAGGACATTATGTGATGTTAAGTGATTACGTCAAGAGAACATTTATTTAAACACACATTTATATGACTTGAACATAATGACGGATGGTACGCGGAATAAACGGTATTGAATTGACACTTGAATTGGATGATAGGCCTACTGCGTTATTAACGGGAGTCAATGGACGCGTGATTACACACTTTGGGAGTATAGCCTACCGTTCGGCGGTAGGCTAATGTAGGTTTCAAGAGTACTTACGAATATGATGTACTTAGCTTAGGGCGATGTAAAAACTTGAAGACGGGCTGAAGACAGAACCTATTACGCAGATTCGAGCTGTCGTTGTCGTTAAGCCTCTTGAGATGATGGATGTAGGCTTCGTGGAGGCCTGAGGTGATGTTACTTCTCGAGGTGCAGGCTGTCGGCCTGGGTGCTGAATATATCTCGAGGAATGTAGAGAAACTTGAAGGCCGACCCGGCAAACCGCAGGCCCGAAGTGATTCCGGTTGGGCCTCGGATTGCTTCTGCAGGTGGTCTTTAGATCTTACGTGAAGACAAATTGTAGGCCCTGAAGAAAGTAGGCCGCGGCCCCTCGGCCAGGGGGCCGGAAAGCGGTTGGTGGACGCGCTGCTCACGTGATGACGTGCGTCCAGGTGAGTGAGAGTGAGTGGTGAGTATAAAGTGGAAGCTCCTTTTATACCGTAGGCCTGTGACGTAGACTTCATTCTTAAGACGCTTTGTCCACGCGTCTTTTAGTTGTTAACGGTTTTGTTCGCTCCCATTGGGGAAAAATAGACGCTCCATTGTTTGACTCTTGCCCACGTGTGTTCCAAACTGTTTTATGGTAGCGTGGAAAGAAAGTATGTCGATTTGTTGGTCTATTTCTTGTCGATCCGCTACATATATATATATATATATATATATATAACTGCAATGACCACGCAGTATATTAATGTATAGAAACGAAGTAAGTATAGAGGAGTGTTCTGCACACGTGGAAGAGAAATAACGAACAAATGAAAAATAAGGCACCCGCCCGGGAATCGAACCCAGGATCTTCCAATTGCCGGTCAGACTTGCGACTTCTGATTATCGTGGCTCCGTGGTGTAGTGGTTAGCACGTCTGACCGGCAATTGGAAGATCCTGGGTTCGATTCCCGGGCGGGTGCCTTATTTTTCATTTGTTCGTTATTTCTCTTCCACGTGTGCAGAACACTCCTCTATACTTACTTCGTTTCTATACATTAATATACTGCGTGGTCATTGCAGTTAAATGTACATATTCACGATTTGCGAGGGTGCCCTCTCAAGGCATTGGTTTCTGCCCTATGTAGGAGAATTGCGACTTCTGATTATCGTGGTGTAGTGGTGTAGTGGTTAGCACGTCTGACCGGCAATTGGAAGATTCTGGGTTCGATTCCCGGGCGGGTGCCTTATTTTCATTTGTTCGTTATTTCTCTTCCACGTGTGCAGAACACTCCTCTATACTTACTTCGTTTCTATACATATATATATATATATATATATATTAGGATGGTTCTTATTTTTCGAAATTGCAAATTTCTCCGCCTCACCCACTCAATATATTCCATTTGACAAAAAAAACAAAATATGCAAAATCTTAAGTAATTATAAATATTCTTATTGGTGCCGCACAAGGACTCCAATTTAGTTAATTATTGAAACATAAATACAAGTTAAAGAACAGCATAAATTAAAATAGACATTGACTACTGATTAATTAGAAACTGAATTGAACTAAACATTTTAAGACTGAAAGCATAATAGATTTGGCCTAGTTGGGATGGCTGCTTATGAGGCACCCTTAAATATTAATTGATTTTAATAAAACTTCTTTGGTGCACGTTTTAGATTAATAGGAAAAAAATGCGGGGGTGAAACCCCGAAATTTTATATATTAAATTTTTCCTATACATATAAGAACCACCCAATCAACCAAAATTTGAGTGTCTCACCCCCGCATTGTTTTCCTATTAATAAAAAACGTGCACCAAAGAAGTTTTATTAAAATCAATTAATATTTAAGGGTGCCTCATAAGCAACCATCCCTACTAGGCCAAATCTACTATGCTTTCAGTCCTAAAATGTTTGTTCAATTCAGTTTCTAATTAATCAGTAGTCAATGTCTATTTTAGTTTATGCTGTTCTTTAACTGCTGTTATTTGCCCTTATAGTGGAACGCTAATAAAAAATTCGTGTATTTTATGTTTCAATAATTAATAGGGCTGTACCGGACTCAAGATTTCTGGGTCCGGCCGGACCCGGACTCAGCTGGACTTTTTGGTAAAGTCCGGCCGGACTTGAGACTTTTTTACAAATTTCAAATAAAATTATTTCATGTTTTAATGGTTATTCAGTTCCTTTAACAATACAGCTGGTTTTTCAGTATATCCCCTCTACTCACCATTGGGAGGTGAGAGTGACAATACATTAGTTTCTATTTTCGTTTCACAAGTATTTTATTATCTTTTATAAATTTAGAAAATGCTTAATTAATTGATGGTATCAGAAATAGCGATACTTAGATATCGATACCACCCATCCCTATAATTTACCTATAGGTTTATTATTCCATTTTTTTTTTCAATTTATTTTCAGGCCAGTATCAAACTCCTTCACAGCTTTAATTATTATAAATTGCATCAATGCATTTAAACCATATTTTAGCCATCATTTATGCATCATTTAATTTTTCAAAATTAAAGAAATAAAGTAAAAACTAAAAACAATGTCATCCTTTATATGGAACTATTTCACAGTTAAAGATGAAGATGAGAGTTATGCAGAATGCAAATTGTGCCATGCTAAAATAAAGAGAGGTTCAACAGTCCACACCAAAAGCATATAGTACCACTCCACTCCACAGACATGTAAAAACGAAACACAATATAGTGTCTACAAGATTGTCCAAGAAGAATCTGAGAATGCACCAAATCCTGCAGAAGTACCAAAACCTGCTCCTAAAGAAAGGAAATTAGAGGCTTTAAAGAAGCAGACTACTTTATTTGAAAGTTTCTCAGCAAAACAACTTTGAAAAATTGATGATGAAAAGTCAAAGATTATACATAAAAAAATTATGAACATGATAGCCATGGACAACCAGCCTTTTACTCTTACGGAGAATCAAGGATTTATAGAACTAATAGCACACCTCCAGCCCAAATACCTTATACCATGCCGGAAATATTTTACTGAAACCATGCTACCATTGTCATACAAAAAGTTGCGAGGAGCAGTGTTAAATGAGCTGTCCATGGCCCCATACCTTAGTTTTACAACAGATATATGGAGCAACCAACACTCTCAAGAATCGTTTATATCTCTGACTGCTCATTGGATAACTCAAATGAATTAGAAAAGCGAGATTGTGTTCTTCATTGTAAGCACTTTCCAGGGTCACATACAGGTATTAATATTGCTACAGCCTTTCAATCTATGCTGACTGAATGGCAAATTGAACCAGAAAGAGTTCATATCATTGTTCGGGATGCTGCCTATAACATGCAGCTTGGCATAGACCTGACAGGCTCTGTAAGCATATCATGCTTTATACATCAATTACAGCTTGTAATAAAGGAAGCCTTATTTTCTCAGCGTTCTGTAAGTGACCTCATTAGCAAGTCAAAGAGTATTTCTACTCATTTTAACCATTGACCCCAAGCTTAGCAAAACATTACTTCCAATCCAAGATGTTCCAACGAGGTGGAACAGCACTTATTTGATGTTACAAAGGATGGAAACCCTTAAAAGATGCTTGCAGCTTTATACCGCTGAGCATGCAAATATTCAATCACTGACTGCCAATGAATGGCAGTTATTAGAAAAGACTCTCAGACTTTTGCAGCCTTTTTTCATGGTAACAGAAAACATCAGCAAATCTAAGTCAATGTTGTCATCTGTAATATCACATGTCAGAGCACTACACAGGTTTCTTTCAAGTGAACAAGAGGAGGACAGTGGAGTTAAGACAATGAAAGGGGAGCTGAAGCGAGCTATGGAAAAGCGATTCATAAACAAGGAGAGAAAAGGATTAAATAATGTTTATGATAGTCGTCAATATGTTATTAGTACTACCTTAGATCCAAGGTACGAGCTTAGTATGTTTTCTGATACTGAACTGAAAGATAAAGCTTTTAAATGGTTGTTATCAGAAGTTAAAGAAATTGTGCTAAACATGCAAAGCAAAAGTGAAGATGTATCTGACTCTGATAATGATAAATCTTCAACAACATCAAGTACATCACTTTCTCCATCTCGAAATCTTGCTGGACCATCATCATCAACGACAGCTCTAAAATCAGACATTGCTAGTGACTTCCTCAGCTGTTATTTAATTGAATGCGAGTCAGATGAAAGTGCGGATTCATGGCGAAAAAGGAAAAAAAGAAAGTTATCAGCTGAAGATAAGGAAAAAGCAACAGAAGAGAGCCTAAGAAAGGAGATTAACATATATTTTGCTGGAAAAACGCTATCGATATTGTCTAAGGGTAAAGATGATGTATTGAGCTGGTGGAAGGAAAATAAGCAACAGTTTCCACACCTAAGCATAGTTGCAAAAAAATATCTGTCCACACCCGCATCATCAGTATATTCTGAGCGATTTTTCTCAGAAGCAGGAAATGTTTTTGAAGAAAGGCGCGCGAGCTTACTGCCAAATACCGGGGAACAACAACTTTTTCTGCACCACAATATTCCCAAATTTCCTGGAGTTCTTAACTAGAATATGCTGTAGTATGTACGATATGTATGATAATACTATATAGGTGGAATTAAAAGTCTTTTTCTGAGTTTTGAGTTTTAAATTTATATACGCTACAAAGGAATTTCATCAATGAAGTACTCTTTATAAGGACAAATTTTTATCACAAGTGCCATTTTTTTGTATTGCTAATTTTGTAGGAAATATTTTAGTACTGTATAGGGGGAATTAAAAGTTTTTCTCCGAGTTTTGTATACTTTTGAATTGTAAATTTATAAACAAAAGAGCTACAATTATACTTTAATAATTTCATCAATGAAGTACGTTTTATAAGGAAAAATTTTTACAAATACTAATTTTTTGTATTTATAATTTTGTATGAAATATTTTAAAGAAAGAAGTAAAGTCAGAAAACCATAAGGCAGCCAGACATTATATGTATATCACAAAAATAAAAGAAATACCAGTACATTTTGTTTTATGATTTAATACCAGTACATTTTGTACTATGATTTACTAAACCTAAGCCATCTGACAATTCCCTTGGCAAAGATGAAATGGCACTCCTTTTGAGAAATTTTAAACGTACACTGTATGATCTGTATTGTGATGTTTAGTGGAAACAAGTATTTGGATTTGGAACATAAAGAAAATATCACTGAGCTTTTAAGGACAAAATTCAATAAAAGTGGGAAGTCCGGCCGGACCCGGACTGAGACTCAGATCCAGAGTCCGGCCAGACTCTGGATCCGGTACAGCCCTAATAATTAACTAAATTTGAGTCCTTGTGCGGCACCAATAAGAATATATATAATTACTTGAGATTTTGCATATTTTGTTTTTTTGTCAAATGGAATATATTGACGGGGTGAGACGGTGAAATTTGCAATTTCGAAAAATAAGAACCATATATATATATTTGTCCTATAAGTACCTTTACCCTCACCCTATTATAGTAAGAAATGGTTCAGGGGTAAAGGGACTTATGGGAAGGAAGGCTAAATGAAAACCTGTTTCTATATCACTCCTGATTTGTTGTTTGTTTTAATCGTTGCCGGTCAAGTGGGACTTCCTGTCAGTGCGGATTGAAGCAACAGACGGAGGAATTGAGGGAGAGAATTCGAACCATGAACGCCTCCTCCCAAATGACGCAGACAATGCACGAGCACCAGGTCTCCTCTCTGAGGGAGGTAAGATATTGGGTTGGTTTATCCTTATTAATGACGTCACGACAGTCCAATGTTGGGGAAAAGAGTTGCAAACCTTATTCATACAGACATCCTATATATATATGGTGTAGTGGTTAGCGTCGCTGACTATGAATCCATCGGCCCCGGGTTCGAGACCCGATGACGGCAGCCGGCGCGCAGCAAAACCCAGCTGTTCATCCTTCCACACAATAAAGAAAGTGGTTGGTAGATAAATGGGTACCCTGGGTGGCCTAGTGGTTAAGACGCTGGGCTGCTGGTGGGGCGTCGTTCGGATTCCACGTTAAACTGTAGGTCTAAGGTGGAGTGAAAAGCTTGACTTTCGTCAGAATAAACAATTCGGGCGGAAGCTAACCAAAGGTAACAAAGATATATATATATATATATATATATATATATATATATATATATATATATATATATATATATATGAATATGAAAACAAGAGATACGACTCTCGACATTTATTGGCCAAACGTTTCGGTCCACTCAGGGGCCATCTTCATTGACTAAATAGATTTTATTATTGTACAGTATATTTATGACATTTGTATTTACTTTAGTTTATGATTGTTTTTTTAGATGCTTCTGTTTAGTCACTGAAGATGGCCCCTGAGTGGACCGAAACGTTTGGCCAATAAATGTTGAGAGTCGTATCTCTTGTTTACATCTCGGGAGAGATGATGATATGCTTCGTTACACCATCTCCGACGTTAAAGTATTCTCAGTATGTCGCTTCCTCGCACCAACAAGGAAGTTTATACCGTTTAATTAATCTGACTGCGAGATTCCGGAACAACACTTTATACCCTTTGCCTAATTGCGTCCTCTCCCTCAGTCCGTTGAGAGAATAGAGTGCCTTTCTCGGAAGGATATAAATTACGAGTTTTCCTTTTGTCAGTCCTTTATTTTCACAAGGGGGAAAATCACTTTTAAACTATTAATGGATCTCTTTTACAATACAGAGTAATTAGAAAAATCAAATTCTTTTCACTACACTTGTTTAGAGAGTTATTAACGAACAAGTGCTTACATCGCAAAGCTAAGGGGCCCAGCCGAACCGGCTGGCCCAAGGGCGAAACACTCACTCCCACTGCCTGCCCGAAGGCCGAGGCGGGACTCCCTCAAGACGTTTCCTTTTTTCCTGCAGAAACCCCTATGGTGCCACGTGTTACAAAACATTATTAAACTTTGCAGATTCCTACTCTAATAATGATATTAGCAAAAGGATTTATATAATTGGATATTAGCAAAAGAATTTATATAATTGTAGTTTTACACTTAACTCTTTTATGTGATTTATAATAATCGAAAAGAACCTTTAGAATTTAGGAATCGCTGTTTAAGATTATAGACGTGACAGCACTGTTTTCGTTAGGGTTAGAGAGAAAGTCAGATGATCCACTAGGGCATCGAGGCAATTTATACAAATATTAAGAATTTAACGGATTCATATTTTAATTTATATGAACAGAGTAATATCTTTTAAAGGATTAATATTTTAATTTATACAAACGGAATGATATTTTTAAATTTTAACAAATTTATTTTCTTGTGGAAATCCTTTTTCACATGGGGGAGGAGAGCTACTATCCAATTATATAAATTCTTTTGCTAATATCATTATTAGAGTAGGATTTTGCAAAGTTTAATAATCTTTTGTAACACGTGGCACCATGGGGGTTTCTGCAGGACAAAAGGAAACGCCTCGAGGGAGTCCCGCCTCGGCCTTCGGGCAGGCAGTGGGAGTGTGTTTCGCCCTTGGGCCAGCCGGTTCGGCTGGGCCCCTTAGCTTTGTGATGTAAGCACTTGTTCGTTAATAACTCTCTTAACAAGTGTAGTGAAAAGGATTTGATTCTAATTACTCTGTATTGCAAAAGAGATCCATTAATAGTTTAAAAGTGATTTTCCCCCTTGTGAAAATAAAGGACTAACAAAAGGAAAACTCGTAATTTATATCCCTCCGAGAAAGGCACTCTATTCTCTCAACGGACTGAGGGAGAGGACGCAATTGGGCAAAGGGTATAAAGTGTTGTTCCGGAATCTCGCAGTCAGATTAATTAAATGGTATAAACTTCCTTGTTGGTGCGAGGAAGCGACATACCGAGAATACTTTAACGTCGAAGATGGTGTAACGAAGCATAACAATACCATCTCTCCCGACATTTTTTTTTTTATTTATATGAACAGAATAATATCTTTTAAAGGATTAATATTTTAATTTATACAAACAGAATGATATTTTTAAATTTTAACATAAATTTATTTTCTTGTGGAAACCCTTTTCCACACACACACACACACACACATATATATATATATATATATATATATATATATATATATATTTATTTATTTATTTTATGGAAAAACTATATATGCTTACAACATGGTATCGTGTGGTACCTTTACTTCTTAATTAAACATAAATTATTAATTGAATTAAATATCTACAAAATTGTCTCGGGATTGACGACATAGCCTATTGGGAATGAAATTAATTACCATACATAGAACCCCATTTCGTATTCAACATTTTCCATTGCTGACTCGTAAAAATTACTTCGAGAGAAGAGTCAACGAACTTTGCAAAATCAGCAAATAATAAAAGACGAAGATTATTATTATTATTATATTAGTGGCTCGGAGCTTGCTTATGTTAAGCCCTGCTTTTAAGCAAGGAAGATGTACTTTATCTTCCAATAAGTTCTGAGTGAATAACATGTGATATAAACCTAATAACGCAAAAGGATAGGTCTATACCTTCAGGAATTTAAATACAGTGACTGCCTATATTAATTACATCAAATCAACTCGTGTAACTCCATCGAAAAACATCGTCGCGTCCTACGAACAGAAGCGGGGCTCAACGAAATAATAAGGTAAGGCACTTTCTTTCTTTACCATTAGGCAGCAGCACTAAAATACTGAAGGCAAATAAATTTAACATTAACCACTAAAAAAATACATAAAGAGGTCCTTTGAAGACCTCCACATACATAACTCTCTAACGAAAAAACGTGGGGCTTTTGTCATTAACTCTCTATACAATTACTACATGATAATTTCCAATCGGCGAAGGTTGAAGCCAATTTCAACCAATAGGCCTAATATCATCATACACTAAAGGCCTACTTCAAACTACAATTTACCATTTAGACACTTAAAGCCTACCTCTTAAAGTAGGCCCTACTCTTTACACTCAAGGCCTATCCTAACTAAAAACACAAAATTTTTAATTCAACCTGTGGTGTAGATTATAAAATTTATTTAAGTAATTTAACTTACTCAAAAGACTCAGTAACATCACAAAATTAAACTCGAAACTTTAACATCGCAAAATTAAACTCAGAACTTTAACATCACACAGACCTAAAGCAATAGCACGAACTCAAGCCTACACCCACCTAACATCTATTCGAAGTCCTATTTGACATATAGGCGCAACCTATTCTAAGACCTATTTGACATATAGGCGCAACATTTTAAGTCATATTTCACATATAGGCATAAAACAGACAAGGCTTGATATAAGGGTCTCAAATGCAACATTTGAGGATCTTTGCTCAGCCAGATTGGTTAATCTAACAAAACTCAAAAATAAAATCCTACAACAAAATCTACATTTACACACATACATACAGTATATAAATATATACATACAACTCCAAGCATCCAATTCTTCTTTTAAGGAAGAATCACTCAACAGATTTCATCAACAGACATGCATTCTTTGCAAACAGATTGGATTCCTTCAAAACCCCAAACCTTCCAGACCTACCTGTAGGACACACAACATTTATTCAATCATAACTACGGGTATTGACTTCACTGGAGTGGTGAATCCAAGTTTTGAAGACCAACTGGATTCAGAGGAATGCAAAAAATATATATATTCACGCACACTGTACTCTTTACATGTGCCACAAACACAACAACCTATCTGAACATAACCAAGGATCGGAGAGTAAAGGCTTATATTGCTGCACTCTGGTTCTGTGCACATAATTTTGTGCCAAAAATTATATGGTTAGACAGTGGCACATACAAACTATTTTACTCTAAAGGGTTTTATGGCCTACTTTGGCCATAGCCAAACTACTCTACTCTAAAGGGTCTTATGGCCTACTTTGGCCATAGCCCAAACTACTATTTCTAGCGCTTATGGCCTACTTTGGCCATAGCTCAAACTATTCAACAAGGGGCTGATGGCCTACCTTGGCCATAGCCAAACTATTCAACAAGGGGCTGGTGACACCTTGGCCATAGCCCAAATTATTTAACAAGGGGCTGATGGCCTACCTTGGCCATAGCCCAAATTATTTAACAAGGGGTTTATGTCCTTCCTTGGCCAGAGACGAAATTATTACAAGGGTCTTACGGCCTACCTTAGCCATGGGCCAAACAACAAGGGTCTTATGGCCTCCCTTGGCCATGGGCCAAACAACAAGGGTCTTATGGCCTCCCTTTGCCATGGGCCAAACAAACAAGGGTCTTATGGACTCCCTTTGCCATGGGCCAAACAAACAAGGGTCTTATGACCTCCCTTGGTCATGGGCTAAACAACAACGGTCTTATGGCCTCCCTTGGTCATGGGCCAAACAACAACGGTCTTATGGCCTCCCTTGGCCAGAGACCAAACAACACAAAACCAGTACAGCATTCAAAGCTCCAAGCCCTCCAGATCTACCTGTGGAGGAGTAACATTTACTCTACCAAAACTACGGGTACATTTCAATTAACTCACCAATGTTGATATGAAAAAACTATATAGGGCTATGGGTTGATTGCCTGATACCCTCATCCGTTGGAAATTTCTAGCAGATTACAGTGGAGAGTTAACGACAAAAGCCCTACGTTTTTTCGTTAGAGAGTTATGTATATGTAGGTCTTCAAAGGACCTCTTTATGTTTATTTGCCTTCGGTATTTGCGCTGCTTAATGGTAAAGAACGAAATTACCTTACCTTATTATTTCGTTGGTCCTCGCTTCTGTTCGTAGGACGCGACGATGTTTTTCGATGTAGGGCCGCGGTACAATGGAGTTACCAACGAGTTGCTTTGATGTAATTAATATAAACGGTCACTGTATTTAAATACCTGAATGAATAGGCCTATCCTTTTTATAGTTATTAGGTTTTATATTAAGAGGATTTCACTCAGAACTTATAGGAAGATAAAGTACATCTTCCTTGCTTAAAGCATCGCTGTAACATAAGCAAGCTCCGAGCGAGCCGCTATAATACAGGGCTATTCAAAATGATTCATCCGATTTCAACTGAGAATATTTCCGTACCTATCAACCGTGCATCAACTGGGTATACACCACATGAAAGAGGAAATCTCCGAGTTTTACAAGATCACCGCGAGAGGGCTCCAGAGTCACGCCGTGGCCTAGTCTAGCAACAAACAGTCAGTGTGAAAATGGCGTGGGCCCCATGACTTGGTGCTCCACAGCTGGCCCCCTAGGTCGCCGGATCTTACACCGTGCGACTTCTTCCTTTGGGGGTACGTTAAGGATACTGTGTACGTGCCACCGTTGCCCACATCTTTGGATGAGCTCCGAACTCGCATTGTTACTGCCGTAGAGTCAGTGACAACGGACATGCTGGAGCGAGTATGGGAGGAATTCGACTATCGTGTCGACGTTGCTCGTGTAACTAGGGGAAGTCACATAGAGCATTTATGAGGTGAGAGACAAAATTTAGACAGTTTTTCTTTTGGTTGATGTATCACAAATCACACTGTATTTGTAACATAAAAAAATATTCTCATTTGAAATCAGGTGAATCAATCTGAATAGCCCTGTCTTGAGTAACCTTTCTCTTTCTCAATTCCTACTTCATTCTTTTTAACCCATTTCACATGGTTTAAAACCACGCTTCTCAAACTAGGGGTCGCGTAAATATTATTGGGGGTCGCAGAAACATTTGAAAATATTATTTTTTTCATAAATGTATAGTGTTAGTACCTATTGCTTTTATGACATTGAGTGAAGGGTCGCGAAAAAATTTGTCTGATCCAAAGGGGTCGCAAGTGAAAAAAGTTTGAGAAGCCCTGGTTTAAAACAGTCAAAAAAATTTAATCTACAACACACAAATTTTTCTCCGGCCCCCCGCAATATATGGAAAAACTATATATGCATACAACATTGTATCGTATGCGGTACCTTTACTTCTTAATTAAATATGTTATTAATTAATTGAATTAAATATCTACAAAATTGCCTCGGGATTGGCGACATAGCCTATCGGGAATGAAATTAATTACCATACATAGAACCCCATATGTAGGCATTGGGCTTGCATGACAACAAGAAAACCAAATTTATTATTTCGTATTCAACATTTTCCATTGCTGACTCGTGAAAATTACTTTGAGAGAGGAGTCAACGAACTTTGCAAAATCAGCAAATAATAAAAGACGAAGATTATTATTATTTATATTAGCGGCTCGGAGCTTGCTTATGTTAAGCCCTGCTTTTAAGAAGGAAGATGTACTTTATCTTCCAATAAGTTCTGAGTGAATAATATGTGATATAAACCTAGTAACGCAAAAGGATAGGCCTATACCTTCAGGAATTTAAATATAGTGACTGCCTATATTAATTACATCAAATCAACTCGTTGTGTAACTCCATTGTACCGCGGCCCTACATCGAAAAACATCGTCGCGTCCTACGAACAGAAGCGAGGCTCAACGAAATAATAAGGTAAGGCACTTTCTTTCTTTACCATTAGGCAACGCTAAAATACCGAAGGCAAATAAATTTAACATTAACCACTGAAAACAATACATAAAGAGGTCCTTTGAAGATCTACACATACATAACTCTTTAACGAAAAAACGTAGGGCTTTTGTTGTTAACTCTCCACTGAAATCTGCTGGAAATTTCCAACGGATGAGGGTAACAGGCAATCAACCCATAGCCCTATATAGTTTTTTCAAATATATATATATATATATATATATATATATATATATATATATATATATATATATATAACTTGATTGGAGGGTTTGTTCTTGGGGAACGGCAACTTAGTGAGGAATAAGAGGACGAGAAGGTGGTACATGTTTATTAATCAAACGTTTCTGAAATTCAATTTTCATCATCAGTACTAAGAAATAAAAAAAATAAATAAGAACAAATATAGTAAAAGATTTTATACAGTACATTAGTCTTATGACGATAATTTTTTTGTGTTTTATGTATTTTTTATCATATCACCGCCTCGGTGGTATAGTGGTTAGCGTCGCTGACTACGAATCCATCGGCCCCGGGATCGAGACCCGCTGACGGCAGCCGGCGCACAGCAAAACCCAGCTGTTCATCCTTCCACACAATAAAGAAAGTGGTTGGTAGATAAATGGGTACCCTGGGTGGCCTAGTGGTTAAGACGCTGGGCTGCTGGTGGGGCGTGGTTCAGATTCCACGTTAAACTGTAGGTCTAAGGTGGAGTGAAAAGTTTGACCTTCGTCAGAATGAACAATTCGGGCGGAAGCTAACCAAAAGTAATATTTTTCGTGTGTGCCCGCCTGTGCTCCAGCATTTGGAAAATGTGCCCGCCTGCGAAAAAGTTTGAGCACCCCTGCTTTAAATGCAATAGGTTTGGGCACGTCAGTTCGGTATGCCAACAACAACAACAACGACAACTGTGCGTACGCTGCGGGGAAATCGTCCGCCCAAAACAATGTTCCAACTCGCCTAAATGCTCAAACTGCGCTGGCGCACATCCTTCTTTGTCTCGCAAATGTATCTTCTTCAGGTTTGAGGAGGAGGTCCGGGCTATGGGTGGCGGACTTCATCAGCCTCTGAGAGGCGCGAGACAGGATGCGGAGTCGGAAGGTGAAGCTGGGGGTCTCTTATGCCGCTGCCCTTGGCTCAGTTCCCTCGGCGCGCCGTCCGGATCCGCCATTGAAACCCCCTTCGATTACTAATCCTTCTTCCCGATCGGGCCTCACGTCGGACCCGGCAATCCTGTCCCCCTACCATGCCTCCCCACCATGCGTCTTCAAAGCTACAAACTTCCCAGGACTCTGGAATCGGGAACCCCGAGTTCCCGTCCCCCAAGAACCCCGCTCTCACTGCACTCTGAGAACACACCCAAACCTAACGCCCGGAGTAAATCATCGAGGCGGAGACGCCGGAGTGAGTCTCCAGACTCGCCAACCATTCAACAAGCCTCCGCATCTTCTCCTAAATCTAAGAAAAGGACTCGGGCTCCCTTATCCCGCCTAAGATGACCTTCTCATTCATCCCCACAGATTTTGACAGTCGTAGCCGACTTACGCGAGCCACCACCTAGAGCGAGACACGGTGCAGATAACCCCACATCCAAGGATCCAGTGGACGCGGCACTGGCACGCGTATATGGTGTGACTAGGGTAACCTCGGCCGCACCCCTGAGCCTCACGGATCTACCCTTACCAGCTGGTGCCATCTTCTGCACCCCTCCACGAGAACACCCTGGTTCATCACCCTGTATCCCTACTGAACCTGCCTCCCCCATACCTCCGGCCCTTCCCTCATCGGCCACCCTGACCTTGTCCTCTCCCCCACCCGTCCGGTTTTACTGGTACCTCCTGTCGTCACCCTGAGTATTCCGGGAGACCACAGACACACAGGGAGGTGCCAATATGACCAACAGAGTCCCTCCTCCTTGCCTGACCACTGAACCCTGCCTGGAGACTCCTCACCCTCTGAGGCCGCGATCCACGTCTCCAGTCCCGTTCGGTCGACTTGGCTCCACAGTCTCCGCTGGGATTGGCAAGCCAGCCGATTCCCTCTCTGGTGAAGGCCAGGTGACCCGACATGCCCCCGACTTACCTTTCTCCATCACGAACCCAGCTCTCCATCTACAATCCAACTCCCTTACACCTTCACCCTCTCCACTTTTCGCTCATCAAACAATGAACCCTCCAAAAGCTACGATCCTACAATGGAACTGCGGGGGAATATTCGCAAATTACGAAGACCTCAATTCCCTGATTGCCTCTGCCCGCCCGGTATGTGTCTGTCTCCAGGAGCTAATCCTGGGGACCAGACCAATGCCCTGTCCCACCGGACATTCTAGCATTACTTCCCCGTCTCCTACCTGCACACAGTTCCCTTTCATAACCTCCCTATCAGATCCCCGTTACAGGTGTTTGCTGCCAGGATTTCCCTGGACAAACAATACACAGTCTGCTCGACCTACCTCACCACCCCCCACTCCCAAGTCTCCCGTGATGACTTGGTTGAGGTTGTCCAACAACTCCCCAGGCCCTTTTTACTCTTGGACTGCTCAGTAGTCGCCACCCACTGTGTGGAGATACGACCTCCACTTTTATGGCTCCGACCCTGATTGACCTCATGGCTGAGCTCTCCTTCGAGTGCCTCAACAACGGCTCTCCCACACTTTACCTAGACTTCCACTGGCAAATGCTTCGGGACGACTATGGCAGTGACCACTTCCCCGTCTGTCTCACACTAAATCGGCACGACCAGACCGTTAAGGGTACCGGAGAAGTGGATAGCGGCCAGAGCTAATTGGCCCCTCTTCCGAAACAACACTTCCACACATTGTACGACTGCCCACTTTCCATCCTTCGATGGATGCATTGCTTACTTTAAGGCGGCCGTTGTCACAGCAGCACGCGCCAGCATCCCACGATCTTCTGCCTACCCACAAGCTCGACGAGTACCCTGGTGGACCCCAGAGTGCGCGGAGGCCATTCGAGCGAAGAAGAGGGCTACCCGACGATTTTATCGCAGGCGAACCCCTACCCATCGCATGGAGATGCAGCGGGCCAGGGCCATTGCTCGCCGTGCGATGAAGCGCGTCGAGCTTCCTGGCGTACTTTTGTGTCTGGTATTAACTCCTCCACACCTTCAGCTACCATCTGGAAGAAGGTACGGAGTGTCGAGAGACGACATGCCCCCTCCGGACCCCCTGTCTTCCGAACTAATGCCAGACTTCTCTATGAATCCAGGTCGGTGACGAATCTCCTAGCATCCACCTTCGCTGCCGTCTCCACAGACAGCCCCCACGCTCCGGCCCCTAACAAGAGCTGTTCACCATCCTTCGACAACCCCTACAATCGGGTGTTCACCATGCAAGAGCTACAGGCGGTACTGGCCTCTAGACGGTCTCCTTCCCCTGTCCCGGACGGCATCCCCTACTGCATGATACACCACATCCACCCCACTATGCAGCTGTTCCTACTGGATCTCTACAACCGTATGTGGATCGAGGGTACTTTTCCCTCCGGCTAGAAAGAGGCCCATGTAATACCTATCCCCAAACCTGGCAAAGACCCCCTCGACTCCCCAAATATAGACCAGTCACATTAACATGCTGCGCTTGTAAAATCTTTGAAAAAAAATTGTCGCCGCGTGACTCTCCTTCCTCCTTGAAAACGACGACTCCCTCCCGGCTACCCAGTCTGGCTTTAGACAGTTCTGCTCCACTACAGACCTCCTCCTGCTCCTCAGCTGAGATATACAGAACGCCTTCAATAGGGGACAGTTTGTCATGTCTACTTTCTTCGATATCCAAAAGGCCTACGACACCACCAGTCGACGTATAATTCTCAGTCAGCTCCAAAGTTTGGGTTTCGTCGGAGCCCTGCCGACCTTCATCAAGGGCTTCCTCTCCTCCTGGACCTTTCGAGTACGGCTGGGTTCAGTCCTCCTAGACACCTTTGAGCAAGAGGACGGGGTCCCACAGGGAAGCATCCTCAGTGTCATATGTTTTTTAGTCGTTATGAACACTATCAAAATGCCTTTCACCCACCGTCCGTTCTTCCATCTATGCGGACGACCTTGCGATATGGTTCGCGGGGCGGGAACTGCCCGTCGTCCAACGACAAATTCAGCTCTCCATCCATCGGGTCGAGAGGTGGGCGACATCAGTTGGTTTCCGCCTGTCCACCTCTGAAACCAAAAGCATGGTCTTTAGCAGAAGATCTACAGCCATTCCTGTCCCCTCGGTCACGCTATACGACGAGCCCCTCGAAGTAGTGCCTACTGCGCGGTTCCTGGACATGACTTTTGACCGACGGCTCAACTGGTTCCCCACCTCAGGCACCTGAAACATTCTCTTCAGCGTCCCCTCGCTCTCCTAGATCATCTTTCCCACACCACGTGCGGCGCTGACCGACACTCCCTCCTCCGTCTTTACATTTTCGTGGTCCAGTCAAAGCTGGACTACGGAAGTGTCGTATACGGATCTGCCTCCAACACTTCCCTCCGAATCCCTTCCGCTCCTCCCCAGCCTTCAGTCTCCAAGCAGAATGTAACTACCTCCTTCTTACCCACCGACGGGGTCTGCTCCTCATGAGGACCTATCTTCGCGCGCAGAGGCTACCCTCGTCACTTCTGTGCGCGGCGATCTCGGAACTTCCACTCCAGGTACAGAGCTGGCATTTCATTGAAGCGGTCCGCTCTTTCCTGGACCTTTCCAACATGCCCCCTCCCTCAGTCATCCCCATCTCCTCTCATATCATATCTACCCTCCCTGCCTTCTCACCCCTATCAAGTTTTGCAGGAACTTATATACTGTAGCGGTCGTGGTAGCTTTTGGCAGGGCACATAAGTCACTTTACCAGGAACACGTAACCCGACACCCGGACACTGTTCCCATTTATATGGATGGTTCCCGTTCGGAGGTTGGTACGGCCACCTCAGCGGTGATATTGACCCATCCGCTCTCTAGAGCCATCCCTCTTCCCCGCGAAGCCTCTGTATTTTCAGCAGAAAACTCTGTTATTCTGGAGGCCCTCGACATCATAAGCACCCACTCCGCCAACTCCTATGTCATCTACTCAGATTCTCAAAGCACACTTCTCTCCCTTGAGAGATTTAACCCCCCCCCCCCCCCCCCCCACTCGTTCGCACCATCCAACAAACCTTCCACTCCTTAATGGCGTCCCAAGTTCTCAACACAAGACGGTCGTCTTCTGCTGGGTCCCGGCATATGTCGGTATCTGGGGTAATGAGGAGGCGGACTGATGGTGAAAACTGCTTGCTCACTGCCAGTTTCCACCCGGCCCCCCCTCTTTCACTGATTTCTTCCCGACTCTCCGCTATCACTTCCGTTCCATCCGTTCCACGAACAACAAACTTTACCGGATCAAACCACAACTTGAATATTGAGCCTCCTCGTTCCATAGGTCCCGCCATAAAGAAGTAATTCTAGCCCGTCTCCGCCGAGGACACACACGTAGTACACACGGTCACCTTATAGCTAAATTACCAGCCCCGCTCTGCCCCACCTGCCATACCTCCCATCACTGTCGTCCATTTCCTGGTCGAATGCCCGAATCTGTTCGACCTCCGCCATAGCTGTTTCCCTTACTTTTCCCACGTCCGAGCATCTCCAGTCCATACTCGCCGAAGGCCTCCGCTTTTCAACGGAAGCGATTTTCTCTTACCTCACCCACTATCAACTACTTCACCGCATCTAAATCCATACCCCTCCTCCCACATATTCAATAACCGAACCTTCTCAACCCCCTTAGTCAAATACTTCCACCCCAGCGACACCCGTACCCACTGTCTTGCTTAGATATGTACCACTCTAGGTACGAATCGGCGGTTAAGCAAATTAATAATTATATATATATATATATTTATATATATATATATATATATATATATATATATATAATATATATATCCCTTTGCTTTGTCCGGAGCTATAGGGCGCGTCCCTCTGTGGCGAATGTGGGAATACACCTTTCTTCGGTGTAAGGGCTTTCTCTGCCCTCGTGGACCATTGGGCCCGTTTGGGGACCCGGCTGATCTCCTGCTTCTTTTTCTTTCTTTCTCCTTTAACCCATTCTTTCTGGCTTCTCCCTGGTTTTTTTTTGGCGTTGTTCTTTGGACCTTGATTTTGACCCTTTCCTTGGCCCTTGGGTGTGGGAGGTGGTTGCCCTGCACCCTTGTCGCTTTCCAACCAAACCCAAACCCTGTCCCTGCCACTTTTCACCGCGCGTTGGATGAGAGTGGCCGCCTTTCAGGCACAGGGACTGGGTGCGGGTGTATCTCCCCCTGCGTGACATCCATCGGCGGTGGGACCAAGTGTGCCCACACTTCGCCTTTCCCTTGTTGGAGTCGGTGGTGGCTGGATGCGCGCGGGGGATGAAGTTCTTTTTTGTTTAGCTATGGACACTTCTCCCCCCCGGCTTACGACTACTGCTTCTCATTCCCGGACTACTATTTCTCTCAACACTCGGGTGGTGGGCAACCAGGCCCTCGAGTCCTTTACCACTGGAAGACCGCAACCTAATGGGGTTGACCCCCCTGTGGAAGCGGAACGCTTACACTCTCCTTTTCCGTTGCCGACCCCAGTCCGTCCCTCGATTACGCCCTTGGACCTACACTCTCTAGAGCAGGGGCCTCGCCCCAGCCCACTTCAGCCACCTTCGGGCAAGTCAAGTTCCACCGAGGACTTGCCCCCACAACCCGGCTTCTTGCTCTCCCCATATGCCCCCCTCACTCGCCGCCAGCCCACCTCCCCGCGGAGAGAGCCTCGCGGCGGACGGGGGAGCCGGCATTCACGGCCGTCCTACCGACCGTTGAATATTCCAGTACATTTCGACTCTACAGCCTCCCTCTCCCTTCCAAGTATCCACAAATTCCTGGTGATTCGGCCTACATCTGGGTCCCTCCCGAACAACTCTGAACGGACGTTCCAGGCGATCCGAACCCACAGCAACTCCAGCCGCTATGACGTACGCCCACAGAGGGATGGCTCCCTCCTCGTAAAATCACGCTCAGCCGCAGTGACAAAAGCCCTACTCTCCATCACTGAGGTCCTTGGATGCTCGGTGTCCGTTTCCCCACACCCTCGCCTGAACCAGAGTCAGGGCACTATTTACGCCACCCGCCTACTGTCGGTCGCAGAGAACGAGCTCCTGGAGGATCTCGCACCCCAAGGAGTACTAAGATCTATCGTTTCACATCCCGACAGGGAGGCACCCCCTCCCCCACCCCACGTCTGCTCCTTACTTTAACTCACTAATCCCCCCTGACCGTATTGTATGGGGTATGGGAGACCGCGCCTCATGCGAGTTTTCTATCCGCCCATACGTCCCAGACCCGACCCGTTGCTTCAAATGCAATAAATTCGGACACGTCAGCTCCGCTTGTCGACAGCCGCATCATTATGTGTTCACTGTGGACGACTCGCCACCCTGACAGGTGCCCCAACACACCCAAATGCTCGAACTGTGAAGGCGCACATCCCTCTTCATCCCGAGAATGCCTTTTCTTCAGGTTCGAGAAGGAGGTCCGATGCCTACAGGTGACGGACTTCCTTAGCCCCCGTGAGGCACGCGACAGGGTGCGGAGTCGGGAGGTGAGGCCGGGGGTGTCCTATGCCGCTGCTCTCGGCTCTATCATCTCGGCACGCCGCCCTGGCCTGCCGCCGAAACCCCCCCAGCCACTGCTTCCTGTTCCCCACATAGCAAATCCTCGCAGGACCGACGGTCCTGTCCCCCCACCGTTCCTCTTCTTCCCTCACCTCACCTGCCACGAATCCCCCAGGAGTCTGGGACCAGGTTTCCAGGTCCCAGCCACCTCAAACCCTGCCTTCCCAGTACTCCCTGTACACGCCCGAACCTGCCGCCCGGAGCAAGCCGTCGAGGCGGAGACGCCGGAGCGTGTCACCAGACCCTCCGGCCTCCAACGTCTCTCTCCCTCTTCCCCTAAGACCAAGAAGACGGCTCGGACCCTTACACGCCCACCACGCCCACTATGTCCATCTCTCCCCATCGTAGAAGTCCCACCGTTCTACCCCCACAGACTCTGACAATAGTGGCCGAATCCACGACCCGCCCTGTACGATGAGACCCAGCCCAGTGGATCCAGTGGATGCGGCTCTGGCGCGGCTGCACGGTGTGACCGAGGGAAGCTCGGCGCGCCCACGCCCATGAGTCTCCTGGATCTGCCCTTGCCTCCTGGTGCCATTTTCTCCACCCCTCCACGAGACCACTCTGGTTCACCTCCTTCCACCCCCATCGTACCTACCCCCCAACATCCCCCCCCCCCTTATCAGCTACCCTGAGTACGCCCTCCCTCCCACCCGCCCGGTCTTTTGGTACCCCTTGTCACCACCTAGGGTCCGCCGTGAGACCCCGGACAGGCGGGGTAGCGCCCTTTTAGGGTTAACCTGCCCCCCCTGGCCCGACCATAGAAGCCCGACAAGACACTTCCGACCCGCTCAGCCCACGATGTTCCTCTGCCTGCCGTGATCCACGCCTCCGGTCTCGCTCGGCCGACTCGACCCCGCACCTCCGCAGGGTTCGACAGGCCGACCGATTCCTTCCTGGTGAACGGTAGATAGCCAGCCATGCTCCCGACCCAGCCTTCATTTCGCGAACTCCAGATCCCCTTCACTCCAACTCCAAGCCCTATACCTTTACCCATCCCCCTTCATCAACTAATGGATCCCCCGAAAACCACGATAGTCCACTGGAACTGTCGAGGAATCTTGCAACAATGAAGGCCTTAACTCCTGATTGCCACTTCCCGTCCGGTGTGTGTCTGTCTCCAGGAGCTAATCCTGGGGACCAGGTCCATGCCCTGCCCAACTGGTTATTTTGCGTCGCCACCCCGCCTCCTACCTGCACTCGAAGGGGAGCTGCCATCCTCGTACACCACGCAGTCCCCTTCTACAATCTCTCCATCCGGTCCCCGCTACAGGTGACTGCCGTCCGGCTCTCCCTGGATAGACAGTACACCGTTGTTCATCTACCTCCCCCCCACGCTCAAGTCTCCCGCGACGACCTGGTGGAAGTCGTGGAACAACTCCCAGGCCCTTCCTACTACTGGGCGATTTCAATAGTCGTCACCCCTTGTGGGGCGACACACACTCCACCTATATGGCCCCAACCCTGATATCCGTCATGACCGAGCTCTCCTTCGAGTGCCTCAACGATGGCTCTCCTACATTTACCATGCCACCACCTGCACTCCATCCTGTATAGACCTGTCCCTCGTTCAACTGATGCCCTCCTAGACTTCACGTGGCAAGTCCTCCAAGAGGACATGTCAGTGACCATCTCCCCATACAACTCACCCTCAATCGACCCGACCAGACCGTACGGGTACCGGTAAGGTGGGTTACCACCAACGCGAATTGGGCCCGCTTCCGCGACAACACTATACCACACTTACAACTGCCCACTTCCCATCCATCGACGGTGCGTCGCATACTTCGAGTCCGTCGTTCTAACGGCCGCAAGCACAAGCGTACCACAATCCTCCGCCTACCCCCGCGCCCGACGGGTTCCTTGGTGGACCCCGGAGTGCGCGGAGGCCGTGCGCGCCAAGAAGGCAACTCGGCGCTTTACCGGACGCGACTCCCCATCCATCGCACGGAAATGCAGCGGGTCAGGGCCATCGCCCGCCGCACAATGAAGACAGCGCGCCGAGCCTCTTGGCGTGCCTTTGTGTCCGGCATTACCGTCACACACCTTCGGCTACCATCTGGAAGAAGGTGCGGGGCGTCGAGAGGCGACATGTCCCCTCCCGACCCCCGGTCCTCCGGACAAACAACGGACTTCTATGTGAGCCCAAGTCGGTGGCAGACCACCTTGCTTCTACCTTCGCCGCCGTTTCTTCCTCTGCAGCCAATCCCGTACCCGCCCCTGACGATAGCCCCTCCCCACCGTCCATAGACAGCACCTACAACCGATTGTTTACCATGCGTGAACTACAGACGGCACTGGCCTCTCGGCGATCCCCTTGCCCCGGCCCGTATTCCGTACGGCATGATCCAACACCTCCACTCTACCTTACAAATTTTCCTGCTAGACTTATACCAATCGCATATGGATAGAGGGTGCCTTCCCCTTTAGGTGGAAGGAGGCCCACGTCATCCCTATCCCCAAGCCCGGCAAAGATCCCCTGGACCCCACAAACTACAGACCAATCGCCCTGACATGTTGTGCCTGCAAGATCCTCGAAAAAATGGTCGCTACGCGATTATCGTTCGTCCTTGAACGTACCAATTCCTTCCCGTCTACCCAGTCCGGCTTTAGACAATTCCGCTCCACCACTGATCCCCTCCTGCTTCTCAGCCGAGACATACAGGATGCCTTCGACAATAGACAGTTCGTACTGTCAGTTTTCTTCGACATCCAGAAGGCCTATGACACCACCCGTCGAGCAATGATCCTCGGTCAGCTCCGACATCTGGGCCTTGTCGGAGCCATGCCTACCTTCATCAGGGGCTTCCTTACTTCTCGGACCTTTAAAGTCCGGGTGGGCTCAGTCCTCTCTGACACCTTTGTGCAGGAGGACGGGGTCCCACAGGGAAGCATCCTCAGTGTTCTCTGCTTCTCTGTCGTGATGAACACGGTCTCACAATGCCTTCCACCTACAATCCGCTCTTCCATCTACGCGGATGACCTTGCAATCTACTTCGCAGGGCGAGAACCGTCTGTCGTTCAGCGGCAAATGCAGCTCGCCATCTACCGGGTGGAGAGGTGGGCGACGTCGGTGGGTTTCCGCCTCTCCATCCCTAAGTCCAAGTGTATGGTCTTCAGTAGAAGAAGACCCACAACCCTTCCTCTACCCTCTGTTACATTATATGGCAGTCCTCTTGAGGTGGTACCCTCCACGCGTTTTCTGGGCATGACCCTAGACCGACGGCTCAATTGGGTTCCCCATCTCAAGCACTTAAAGCAATCCCTTCGACGCCCCCTCGCTCTCCTGGATCACCTCTCTCACACCACATGGGGTGCAGATCGACGCTCTCTTCTTCGCCTTTATACTTCCATAGTACAGTCGAAGCTGGACTATGGTAGCGCAGTTTATGGTTCAGCCTCCAACGCCCGCCTCCGTATCCTGGACCCGGTACTTAATAGAGGCCTCCGCCTCGCCACCGGTGCTTTCCGCTCCTCCCCAGCCTCCAGCCTCTATGTGGAATGTGATCATCTCCCTCTCGCCCTCCGACTAGGTCTACTCCTCATGCGGACATACCTCCGTGCACAGAGGCTACCTTCTTCGCTTCTGGGCACGGCGGTTTTAGAACTACCACCTCAGGGACGGAGCTGGCACTTCACTGAAGCGGTCCGCTCTTTCCTTGATCTTTTCAACATGCCCGCCCCCTCAGTTATCCCCATTTCATTCAGCATCTACCCCCCTGGATCCTAACCCCTATCAAGTTCTGCAAAGATCTGTGTTCCCTACCGAAGACTACCACGAGCGCCATGATATACAGGTCACTTTTCCGCGAACACGCAACCCAACACCCGGACGCAATCGCCATTTACACGGATGGTTCCCGCTCGGAAGCTGGTGTGGCCTCCTCAGCGGTGATTCTGTCCCAGCCGCTCTCCCGGAGCGTCGGCCTGCCCCGCGAGGCCTCCGTTTTTTCGGCTGAACTTTTCGCCATAACGGAGGCCCTCGATATTGTGCGCACCCACTCTGCCAGCTCTTTTGTCATTTATTCGGATTCCCAAAGTGCACTTCTCTCCCTAGAAAGATTTAACTCCCCTCACCCGCTCGTCTGTACCATCCAGCAGACCTTCCACTCTTTAACGATCTTCCAACATAAGACAATCGCATTCTGTTGGGTCCCGTCTCATGTCGGCATCCAGGGTAACGAGGCGGCGGACCGCACAGCAAAGACGGCTTGCTTGCTGCCGGCCTCCTCCCGACCCCTCCCCTTCTCCGACTTCTTCCCGGCTTTCCGCTCCCACTTCCGCTCCATATGGCAGCGGGAATGGGACCAGGCCACACAAAATAAACTCCACACGATCAAACCGCACATAGGACACTGGGCTTCTTCATTCCACCGGTCCCGCCATAAAGAAGTAATCCTAGCCCGTCTCCGCATAGGTCACACCCGCATCACCCACGGACACCTTATGGCGAAATCGCCAGCCCCGCTTTGCTCTACCTGCCATACCCCTATCACTGTCTTACACCTTCTGGTGGAATGCTCAAAGTTGGCCGCTCTCCGTCGCAGGTGTTTCCCTCTCTCGGCCGAAAACCCCATACCCAACTGCCTACGATCTATACTCGCCGACGGCCCCCACTTTTCAGCAGAAGCCGTTTTCCTCTTCCTTACTCACTCCCATCTGCTCCATCGTATCTGAAACCGTACCCCTCCTACCCATTATCCATCGACTGACCCTTACTCATTCCCCTAGTCTACCGCCCAGCACAGTGACATCACCCACTCACTGCCTCGCCGAGATATGTACCGTCTCTTTAGGTACGAATCGGCGGTAAATCTGGAAAAGAAAAAAAGAAATATATATATATATATATATAGGGGGTTCCAAAAAACCTTACCCCCCCCATTTGCAGCTTACATGTTTACTTATATCGAAATAGTTTTTAGTGATTATAAAAATATATAAAATTCTTTATTTATTGCAGGTATTAAAATTACTCTAGCTGATAAAATGATAATATAATGGCTTCTCAATTAATTGGTGATTCGGAGAGGCAACGTGTGATAGATCGCATACGAGCAATAACATTTCGGGAAGCTCGTGATGCTGGAGCCACCTTTATAACACGTTCATGGGTTGCCAAAAAGTTGCGAAGAAATAAGGACTTCGTCAAAAGAAATTGGAATAAAACTTTGGATGAATGTGAAATGGATACAACCAAATCTGGGCGCCCAAATTTGCCACTCTCAGGAAACAAAGGACATCATTGAAAGCGGTACGCGTAAGCGGAAACAGCTGTGCTAAACTTTCTAGAGAGATCGAAGTGTTGAGAGGAAAGATCGTTAGTGGTGAGATCATTCGACTGTACCGTCATAGGCAAGATTTAAAGCCTTCGCATGAACTTCCAAAGCCAAGAAAAACTCAACTTAACATCGATGACAGAATGTGGTTTGCCCATTATCTTGAAGATTGGGATGTGGATGATTTCATGTATTTAGCTGTCTCCGATCAATTTTTTGTTTACGTAACACGTCGGCCTAACTACCAAAATGATCGAGTGTGGACCACAACACCAGATGAAATCGGTGACAATGAACATTATCGCGAATTATTAAAAAGTCCAGACTGTGTTGGTGTGTTTTTGTTCACTGCAAAGAAGCTCATGTGGGTGCTGAAGCCAAATGGTCAGAGTTGGGATGGACAGTATTTTCGTGATATTATTCTATCCCAGCATGTCATTCCTTTTCTAAGAAACCCAAACAATGTTATGGATGTCGATCAGGTCACACTTCTGCAGGATAAGGCCCCCTGCTTTAAGGCATTAGCCTCTCAACAATTGTTGCGGAACCATGAGATCGATTTCTTTGGAAATGAAGAATGGCCAGGAAATTCTCCTGACCTGAACGTCTGTGAACACATTGGATCAGTTATAAAGGACAAGGTTGAATGTCTCTTGTTTCAAGAACCTGCAGCAAATCGATTTTCGAAGGATACAATGACGCAACACACTGAAACTGTTTTAGCAAATTTGCGTAACGATCAAGATCTATTCACGTCACTTTTGGCAAGCTACCCAAAGCGAATTCAGGCTGTCTTGGAAGCCAATGGCGGGAACACCAAGTTTTAATGTTTCTCATTAAATGCAGGATTAAATTCTCTTTTGTAAGGTATGTTTAGTTTTACTGTACCTCTAATGGTTTAGGCCATGGGCGGGGGGGAGGCTAAGGTTTTATTCAACATAAATATTTTTCACGTGTCACTTTCGTGAAATATATATATATATATATATATATATATATATATATATATTATATATATATATATATATATATAATATATATATATATATATATATATATAACAACTGAAGAAATGCTAACAACCTTGGAGGAAAAAACGCTGAGAATTTTAGAAAAATATGCTCCGAAATCACAGCCAAAAGGGAAGAGGAGCTGGCTAGAAAGGCAAAAGAGAAGACTATTCCGCAAAAGAAAGAGAGTGGAGGCGAAGTTAGGTAACTGCGGAGATAATGACAGGAAAGCAATAAAAGAAAAACTGGAGGGTATCGATAGGGAAATACAAGCACTGATTAAGGACCATACAGAGAGGGAAGAGGAAAAGGCGGTAGAAGCAATAAAGGAAAATCCAAAATACTTCTATAGCTATGCAAAAAGGAAAACAAAAACGCTCGCCGCTATTTGGCCCTTAAGGACGGGAAATAATGAACTAACCGACGATCCAAAAGAAACATCTGATACATTGAGAGCTCAATATGAATCAGTTTTCAGTACCCCAAAAAGTGACAAAGCGATACCTGACATAAATGCATTCTTTGAAGAGGAATTGCAAGGAGAGTATATAACAGGTCCGGACAATTGGAACGCATTATTGATTAAAAACTGTAAAAATGAAATAGCTACACCTTTATACTGGATATGGAGAAGATCCCTAGACAATGGGGAAATACCGAGCATCTTGAAAAGAGCAAACATTGTCCCTATATATAAAGGAGGGGACAGATCTCAAGCAAAGAACTATAGACCATTGTCATTGACGTCCCACCTCACCAAAGTATTTGAAAGAATAGTTAGAGAGAAAATTTATGATTTCCTGGAGACACGGGAAAGATTCAACGAAAATCAGCATGGATTCCGATCAGGTAGATCATGCCTATCACAACTAATAGAACACTACAACAATATCCTAGATGCATTGGAAGGCAATGACAACTACGATGTTATATACACAGATTTTGCTAAAGCTTTCGATAAATGTGACCATGGTATAATAGCACATAAAATTAAAGACATGGGAATAACAGGCAAAGTGGGAAAATGGATCTACAACTTCCTTAGTGATCGTCTGCAGGTCGTCAAAATTCAAGGTATATCATCATCAGAATCGGAAGTACGCAGCTCAGTACCACAAGGGACAGTACTGGCCCCACTCCTGTTCATTATCCTGCTAACAGACATAGACAGCGGAGTAAACAGCAATAGTATAGTAACATCCTTTGCAGACGATACAAAGATCAGCAGAAAAATCAGCGATGTACATGACGTGGAGGCCTTGCAGAGGGACACGAACAAAATATACAAATGGTCAGAAGACAACAACATGTCATTCAACGCCGAGAAATTTCAGCTCTTGAGATATGGTAGAAAAGAAGAACTTAAACAGACTGCATATTATGCTCCAGATAGACAGGAAATTCAGAGAAGCATGAAAGCGATTGATCTCGGGATAATAATGACAGATGATGCGAAATTCGAAACACAAAATCAGATAGCGATAAATAAAGCAAAAAGTGTCGCCGGACAGGTTCTAAGAACGTTCAAGAGAAGGGACAGGACAGTAATGATTCCCCTGCTAAAAACACTGATTATACCAAAACTTGAATACTGCTCAGTTTTGACGTCCCCATATAAAAAGGAAGAAACTAATAAACTAGAAGAAACGCAAAGGCACTTCACAGCCAAGATTGATGGCTGCAAAGAACTCAACTACTGGGAAAGACTACGTAAACTAAATCTGTACTCACTGGAAAGAAGAAGAGAGAGGTACATCATAATCTACATATGGAAAATGATCGAAAAACTGGTACCAAACCTAAAACTAAACCCAATTACCATTCAAACAACACTAGAAAATAGGAAAGACAGAATGTGTAGTGTTCCCAAATTAAAGGCCCGACAAGGAACCTCCTCAATCCTGAAGGAAAATAGCTTGGTTGTCAGGGGCCAAGACTTTTCAACCAGCTTCCTAAGGACCTCAGAAACGTAACGGGGGTCAAAGTTGAAGTCTTCAAGAAAAGACTGGATGCCTGGCTATGTACGGTGGAGAGCGCAAGAAAGCAACTCGCTCCTCCACCAGGCCAGACCTAGAGGCGGGGCCACCAGCTTGACCTCCGTGTGAAGAGAGACCAACGCACGAAACAACATAAGGTTCATAAGGTAAGGTGTGTGTATATATATATATATATATTATATATATATATATATATATATATATATATATAATTAACTGCAAACAACACACAGTATAATTAATGTAAAGAACGACGCTTGTGTAGAAGAACGTTCCGCACAAGATGAGGAGGGAGAACGAACAAATGAAAACTGAGGTAACCACCCGGGAATCGAACCCGGGATCTTCCGATTGCCGGTCAGATATGCTATCCACTACACCATGGGCCTCGATTAATCAGAAGTCGTAATTCTCCTACATACGAGCAGAAACCAATGCCCTGAGGGGGCACCTTCGCATGCCGTACATATATATACATTTTAACTGTAAACAACACAGTATAATTAATGTAAAGAACGACGCTTGTGTAGAAGAACGTTCCGCACAAGATGAGGAGGGAGAACGAACGAATGAAAACTGAGGTAACCACCCGGGAATCGAACCCGGGATCTTCCGATTGCCGGTCAGATATTCTATCCACTACGACTACACCATGGGCCTCGATTAATCAGAAGTCGTAATTCTCCTACATACGAGCAGAAACCAATGCCCTGAGGGGGCACCTTCGCATGCCGTACATATATATACATTTTAACTGCAAACAACACAGTATAATTCTTTACATTAATTATACTGTGTGTTGTTTGCAGTTAAAATGTGTATATATATATGTACGGCATGCGAAGGTGCCCCCTCAGGGCATTGGTTTCTGCTCGTATGTAGGAGAATTACGACTTCTGATTAATCGAGGCCCATGGTGTAGTGAATAGCATATCTGACCGGCAATCGGAAGATCCCGAGTTCGATTCCCGGGTGGTTACCTCATTTTTCATTTGTTCGTTCTCCCTCCTCATCTTGTGCGGAACGTTCTTCTACACAAGCGTTGTTCTTTACTATATATATATATATATATATATATATATTATATATATATATATATATATATATATATATATATATGAAACAACTGAAAACACTGATCATACCTAAATTGGAATACTGCTCGGTCTTAACATGCCCATATAAAAAAGAAGACATTAGGCAGTTAGAAGGGATTCAGAGAAGCTTCACAGCCAAGATCAATGGATGCAAAGAACTAAATTACTGGAAAAGGTTACTGTGAAAAAACTATATAGGGCTATGGGTTGATTGCCTGATACCCTCATCCGTTGGAAATTTCCAGCAGACTTCAGTGGAGAGTTACCGACAAAAGCCCTGTGTTTTTTCGTTAGAGAGTTATGTATGTGTAGGTCTTCAAAGGACCTCTTTGTTTATTTAATTGTTTTCGGTAATTCTAGCCTCAGGATTTTAGATGCTTATATGTGAACGAAAGAAATTTTTCCCACCTTATTTTCGCTGGGTTTTAGTTTGCTTCGATGTAGGGCCGTTACGATGGAGCCTACACTGCGAGTTGACACTTTGTTACTAATATAGGCAATCACTAATTAAACCCCTGAAGGAATAGGCCTATCCTTTTTATAGTTATTAGGTTTTACATTATAAGGAATTCACTCAGAACTTTAGGGAAGACGAAACACATCTTCCTTGTTTAAAGCGTTCGCTGTAACATAAGCAGCTCCGAGGCCACTCCTATAATATAATTGCGAAAAATGCTCTGTATGAATTGGTCCACAATTAACCCACCCCTTATATCTCCAGTCTAACTATAGAGTAGATCAAGTCTAGCCTAGAGGGGTCAGCCTAGAGATTCCGGAAATGGTCCAGAGCGGGCAGATAAATTGAGGTCCACAGTAGGATTCCTCACCAATTTAGGTTAGGGCAATCTACCTTCACCTTTGTTAAGCTATGAGTTGATGCTGGGTCTTAGGCCACAATGTAGGCCTAACTTGTCTGACCCAGCTTAATTTAATGTGATTAAATTACTGGGTTAAAAACTCAATTAGTCACTTACTGTTAGTTATTGGAGTGTCTCCCTTCTCCGGTTGTGTAATTGTCGAGAGCGCACTTGCTGGTGCGTCCTCTCGCCCCGTTGTTCGTTTTCGTACCCTTTTGTTCTCCTCTTCGCGGGGCTTTTTCCACCAGCGTTGTCTTGGTTTTTTCCTCGGTTGGTTGAGCGGTAATGTATCTCCATTACCGAGCACGCTCTTCTCACACAGTATATAAATACTAGTGTGGAGAATAACTCTGGTGAGCAACCAATTGGTTTCATCCACCCAGTTATTGACATAAAAGGAATTTAATAATTGTTAGATTAACTACCTACCTACTCAGTGAACCATTTTCGTTACCTCCCAACTACCCACTCATCAGTTTTCCATAATAATCTTTGTATTTTAGTATAAATTGCTGATTTGGCAAAGGTCGTTGACTCTTGCCTCGATGTGATTTTCATGAGACAGCAATGGAAAAGTTTGATCACGCGATCTTAATTTGGTTTCTGTTGTTATGCAGGCCCGAAGCCTACATATGGGTTCTATGTACGTATGTATGTATGGCAATCATTTCATTCCCATTAGGCTATGTCGCCAATCCCGAGGCAATTTTGTATAGATGTTTAATTCAATTAATTAATAATTTATATTTAATTATGAAGTAAAGGTATCACATACGATACCATGTTGTAAGCGCGTATAGTTTTTCCATAGTTACGCGAATTAAACCTATATTCACTGGAAAGGAGAAGACAAAGATACACCATTATTTATTTATACTTGGAAAATAATGAAGAACCTAGTCCCTAATCTTACTCCCCAAACAACAGTGGAAAGTAGAAAAGAAAGACTATGTCGTGTTCCCAAATTAAAGGCCAGACAGGGAACACTGAAAGAAAATAGTTTTGTTGTGAGAGAACCAAAACTGTTTAATCAGCTGCCCAAAGACCTAAGGAACACGAGTGGTGTTGCGGTGGACATCTTCCAAAGAAGACATGACGACTGGTTCAGAACAATCCTCGATGAGCCGGGCGTACCTGGCTATGAGGTGGAGAGTACAAGGAACCAACTCGCTACTTCACGAGGCCAACTCTAGAGGAGGGGCAACAAGCTTGACCTTCGTGAAATAAGGAATCATCGCACGGAACATTTGAAAGGTATATATATATCAGGTCATCCCGTAAGTAATGTCGTTTTTTACGATAGATTAGGTTTAAACTAGTTGTATTCGGTTTAAGCATAAATTTTCCGAAGGTTATATCTAAGAGGAGATCTATCGTGTTTCGCTACATACTTTACAGACCTTGACCAGTGAAGACGTGTGTTTTGCTTTATGTGAACCCCTCGTAAACATGGCGGTATCAGAAGAGCATATCAGGCATATAATGCTTTACGAGTTCAAAAAAGGGAATGGTGACTGCTGTTTGACAGATGCAGCATGCTCTGGACGCCCTGCTGAGTTTGATGATGACCTGCTGTTAACCGCACTTGAAGAAGACTGTTCAACAACTGTCGAAGAATTGGCCCAGAAACTCAATTCATCCCCGTCCACCATCAATCGACATTTGCAACAACTCGGGAAAGTGCCTAAGTTAGGAAAATGGGTGCCACATGAATTGTCGGTCGACAGTCTGAGGGTGCGGATAAACATTAGCACAGCTCTTCATTCCGTGAACTTCCAAGATCCGTTTTTGCACCGTTAGTGACTGATGATGAAAAGTGGATACTGTACCAGAATGTTAAGCGCCGTCGACAGTGGTTTGTGCCGGAGAACCACGACACCAACAGCCAAAACCAAATCTTCACCCTCGGAAGGGTTGCTTAGTGTTTGGTGGGATAAAGGTGGTGTAATACACTTTGAAACCTTACCATACAACCAAACAATCACGCTCAAGTCTACTGTCAACAACTGGATCGATTGAACACTGCATTAAAAAGAAAAGAGACCTTCTTTGGTTAATCGGAAAGGAATCGTGTTCCACCACGACAACGCACGTCCTCATACCGCTCGGATCACTTCTGCAAAAATTGAGGAGCTTGGGTGGGAAAAACTTCCACATCCTCTATATTCTCCAGACCTTGCGCCTTCAGATTATCATCTCTTCAGGAGTGCAAAACTCTTGACGAGACCTGCACACCAGTCTTTGTACGTTTTTTGCCTCAAAACCACCAGAATTTTATAAACATGGCATTGAAAAGCTTGTAGGACGTTGGCAGAGTGTCATTGATTCCGATGGAAAATATATACTAGATTAAAAAGTTTCAGTCGAGTTTTTTTTTGTCTTTCAAATTCCGATCTAAAAAACAACATTACTTATGGAATGACCTGATATATAACCTTTGGTTAGCTTCCGCCCGAACTGTTCATTCTGACGAAGGTCAAGCTTTTCACTCCACCTTAGACCTACAGTTTAACGTGGAATCCGAACCACGCCCAGCGTCTTAACCTCTAGGCCACCCAGGATACCCATTTACCTATCAACCACTTTATTGTGTGGAAGGATGAACAGCTGGGTTTTGCTGCGCGCCGGCTGCCGTCACCGGGTCTCGAACCCGGGGCTGATGGATTCGTAGTCAGCGACGCTAACCACTACACCACCGAGGCGCATATATAATATATATATATAGTTGTGCGAAAAAGTTCAAGTACAGCAATATATTTTTATGGTCGCTCATTTAAAATCCTAATGAAATTCAGCTGTATTTGTTATTCATTTAATGAACGTGAAATATCGCAAACTAAGTTATAGCAATCTAGTTTTTGTTATAGTTAACAATACCTTAAGTTATCTGTCAGTATTTATATATTCTCGTCTGCACAAGTGTAAGTAGAATCTATTGTAGATGCGAAACATTCTAGAAAATTCTTTAGTAAATTTTTTCGGTACTTTACGTTGGTCAGAGTATAAAACGTGAACGTTGCATACTGTTTAATCATCAGTCCACCATGATCAAAGGGAAAAGACTGTCTCAGGATCTTAAAGGTAGATTTATTGCTTTTCATTGTGATGGAAAACCTGTTAGGAAGAACATTTATAGTTGCTGCACCTTTTACCTCGGTTTCAAACGTCAGTCTTAAGTGGAAACGCATTGGAAGCACCAAACCGCTCCTTCGTATTGGACAACCACGAAAGATTCCCAACCGTACTTCTGTTAATTCTTGGTTGAATTCTACGGACCTAAAGCATCCTTTGATCCAAATTGGAATCGATCGATGTTCGTCCTTCCACTGTATGCAAAACGCTGAACAACAATGGGCTCTTTGTATGAGTCGCAAGGACTCGTACAAGAAAGCTCACAATTATGTAGCAGGACAATGGTCCGAAACACGATCATTTCTATCAAGGGGTGGCTGAAGAAGAAGAAATGGAAGCTTTTGGAGTGGTGAAGCTAGTCGCTAAATCTCAATTTGATTGAACATTTAAGGTTTAACCTCGAGAGAGCTGTCCATACGCGGGAGCCAACTACTCTCAATCAGTTCGGCGACTTTTGTCAAAAAGAATGAGCCAAAATTTCTCCTGGGAAGCGCAAGAAGCTTGTATGGAAATATGCCAATCGTTTGATTGCAGTTATTCAAGGTAAATGTATTTATACAGCACATTAATCATCTATACTTACACATTTACTTAGCATTAATTTCAAGTTTTTTCTATTGTATATTGCATTTTGGTTTAGTTTATTCATTTTATGGTTTTTCCTTTAACTATCACTAATCCTTCAATCAAAATACAATTTTTTTATTAGGTTTTTAAGTGTACTTAAACTTTTTCGCACAAATATATACGAGTATATATTTGAGAATTGAGAATGCTCGTTATGCACGTGTAAATCCTAATTTTAAGAATATTTTTCGTCCTACGGTATAGAGTAGCTTATGTGACACTCGAAATTCCGATTGACTCAAAGAAAAAATTTCAAAGAATTTGAATTTAAGGATTTTTAACCATTCAATCATTCTGTGAATGCTTCCTGCCAACCAACTTGGCTTCAGAAGGACGTCCGCTGCGCTTCTATATGCGAACGGCCGTTGCGAAAGTGATCTGTATTGAACTGAGTACCGGTCACCAAGAAGTTTCATTAATTTGTCATTTGTTTGTTGGCCGTGTCGCAACACCGCTTCCCGTTGATCAGCGAAGTTAAACGACATTGAGTAGTAGTAGTTAGATGGGTGACTGCCCTTTGTGTCCGGATGATGTAGCAACATGTGGTTCGGATCCTACTTGAAGCTGTAGGTCCCCTACGTCAGTGACTTTTACCGTTGCTTTAAAGAACTTCCAAAACTTAATACATTTGTTGCTTTGAAGGAGATACAAAACCTTCGTAAAGAACACCAGGAACACTCGAAGCATATGGAACAGGAACACAGAGTAACTGTCGGTAACTTGGAGCAACAACTGGCGGAACATTGCCAAAGGTCACTCATGACCCTCCAAGACAGGGACGAAGAAATACACAGATTAAGCAAAGAAATTTATCACCTTAATAAGGAAGCTCAAGTACAGGTAACCATAGCAACAAATTTGATACTAAACTGAAATTTAGGATATTGGATTGAAATTATTATTATTATTATTATTATTATTATTATTATTAAAATAATTTATTCCAATATTCAGCCAAGTACAGTGGCGGCCGCCCTTCTCTCCCAAGTGAATACAGGTGGTACAGATGGCCCTCTCTTGCACCACTTGGAAGACCTCGCTAGAAAAGAGTTGGAAGTGAGCAAATTACGAAAAGAGAAGGTGCAGTTGGAGAAGTCAATGAGAGACATTCAGATGACGATGATCGAGAAACAACAAATAATGCAAGACACCATCGATGATTTGCAGGAAGAGGTGGAGAGGTGAGATAAGAGGCAAAGTTATTAGTTGAAAACTATAAATGTTCTCTCATTAAGAACAACAAAGACCCAGGATCCGTGTTCGATTCGAACCAACTATGTGTTTCAGGTAAGCGGAGCCAACGCACTTCCTATTTGTGCATCCGGTGAAGCGAAAACTTCCGCTCTCGTGAGTAAATAAGTTATGGATGTTGCAAAGGTTAACGGCGATACCCTTCCATTGGTAAGGGGTACCGGTAACTTCTTCTCCCTTTACGTCCCTGCGTTGGACAAGAGGTACCTCTTCATCGAAGGAATGAGAATGGGCTGAGCGAACCCGAGTACTTCAATTCGACTGCCTTAGATGGAGTAGCGAAAATAAATAATTCGGATTAAATCTTTAAATGTCACAAAATAATAAAAAAATGTTTAATGAATAATAATAATAAATATTATTTAAATATTTTTAAATTTAAATGTAACTAAGAGTATTAGCGGGAATTTTTCCTTTTCAATAATAATAATAATAATAATAATAATTAATCAACCAACCAACCCGCTTTCACCTTTTAACGATCTGTTTAATAATAGTCAGTCTGAATTTGTTTACCCTCGAGTCTCTTGAGTCTGAATTTGTCCAAGCCTAAATTGTCTCTCTCATTGCTGCTACATCGTAATTCAATTTAAATCATAGTTGGCTCATGAAATTATATATATATATATATATATATATATATATATATATATATATATTTACCTACAAAATTTAATCGTCCCTTTGCTTTGTCCGGAGCGATAGGGCGCGTCCCTCTGTGGCGAATGTGGGAATACACCTTTCTTCGGTGTAAGGGCTTTCTCTGCCCTCGTGGACCATTGGGCCCGTTTGGGGACCCGGCTGATCTCCTGCTTCTTTTTCTTTCTTTCTCCTTTAACCCATTCTTTCTGGCTTCTCCCTGTTTTTTTGGCGTTGTTCTTTGGACCTTCATTTTGACCCTTTCCTTGGCCCTTGGGTGTGGGAGGTGGTTGCCCTGCACCCTTGTCGCTTTCCAACCAAACCCAAACCCTGTCCCTACCACTTTTCACCGCGCGTTGGATGAGAGTGGCCGCCTTTCAGGCACAGGGACTGGGTGCGGGTGTATCTGCCCTGCGTGACATCTATCGGCGGTGGGACCAAGTGTGCCCACACTTCGCCTTTCCCTTGTTGGAGTCGGTGGTGGCTGGATGCGCGCGGGGGATGAAGTTCTTTTTTGTTTTGCAATGGACACTTCTCCCCCTCGGCTTACGACTACTGCTTCTCATTCCCGGACTACTCCTTCTCTCAACACTCGGGTGGTGGGCAACCAGGCCCTCGAGTCCTTTAACACTGGAAGACAGCAACCTAATGGGGTTGACCCCCCTGTGGAAGCGGAACGCTTGCACACTCCTTTTCCGTTGCCGACCCCAGTCCGTCCCTCGACTACGCCCTTGGACCTACACTCTCTGGAGCAGGGGTCTCGCCCCAGCCCACTTCAGCCACCTTCGGGCAAGTGAAGTTCCACCGAGGACTTGCCCCCACAACCCGGCTTCTTGCTCTCCCCATATGCCCCCCTCACCCGCCGTCAGCCCACCTCCCCACGGAGAGAGCCTCGCGGCGGACGGGGGAGCCGGCATTCACGGCCGTCCTATCGACCGTTGAATATCCCAGTCCATTTCGACTCTACAGCCTCCCTCTCCCTCCCAAGTATCCACAAATTCCTTGTGATTCGGCCTACATCTGGATCCCTCCCGAACAACTCTGAACGGACGTTCCAGGCGATCCGAACCCACAGCAACTCCAGCCGCTATGACGTACTGAGGTCCTTGGATGCTCGGTGTCCGTTTCCCCACACCCTCGCCTGAACCAGAGTCAGGGCACTATTTACGCCACCCGCCTATTGTCGGTCGCAGTGAACGAGCTCCTGGAGGACCTCGCACCCCAAGGAGTCACTAAGATCTATCGTTTCACATCCCGACAGGGAGGCACCCCCTCCCCCCCCCACGTCTGCTCCTTACTTTCAACACACTAATCCCCCCCGGCCGCATTGTATGGGGTATGGGAGACCGCGCCTCATGCGAGTTTTCTATCCGCCCATACGTCCCAGACCCGACCCGTTGCTTCAAATGCAATAAATTCGGACACGTTAGCTCCGCTTGTCGACAGCCGCATCAATTATGTGTTCACTGTGGACGACTCGCTCACCCTGACAGGTGCCCCAACACACCCAAATGCTCCAACTGTGAAGGCGCACACCCCTCTTCATCCCGAGAATGCCTTTTCTTCAGGTTCGAGGAGGAGGTCCGAGGCCTACAGGTGACGGACTTCCTTAGCCCCCGTGAGGCACGCGACAGGGTGCGGAGTCGGGAGGTGAGGCCGGGGGTGTCCTATGCCGCTGCTCTCGGCTCTATCATCTCGGCACGCCGCCCTGGCCTGCCGCCGAAACCCCCCCAAGCCACTGCTCCCTGTTCCCCTCAAAGAAAACCCTCGCAGGACCCGACGGTTTCCTGTCCCCCCCCATTCCTCCTCTTCCCGCACCTCACCTGCCACGAATCCCCCAGGTGTCTGGGACCAGGACACCCAGGTCCCATCCACCTCAAACCCCGCCTTCCCAGTACCCCCTGCACACGCCCGAACCTGCCGCCCGGAGCAAGCCGTCGAGGCGGAGACGCCGGAGCGTGTCACCGGACCCTCCGGCCTTCCAACGTCTCTCTCCCTCTTCCCCTCGGACCAAGAAGACGGCTCGGATCCTCACTCCGCCCACCACGTCTACTATGTCCATCTCTCCCCATCGCAGAAGTCCCACCACTCTACCCCCACAGACTCTGACAATAGTGGCTGAGATCCACGACCCGCCCCGGACGACGGGACCCAGTCCGAACAATATCCTCTCCCCCGAGGATCCGGTGGATGCGGCCCTGGCGCAGCTGCACGGTGTGACCGAGGGAAGCTCGGCCGCGCCCACGCCCACGAGTCTTATGGATCTGCCCTTGCCTCCTGGTGCCATTTTCTCCACCCCTCCACGAGACTACTCTGATTCACCTCCTTCCACCCCCATCGTACCTATTCCCCCAACATCCCCGGCCCCCTCCTTGTCAGCTACCCTGTGTACGCCCTCCCTCCCACCCGCCCGGTCCTTTTGGTACCCCTTATCACCACCTCGAGTCCGCCATGAGACCCCGGACAGGCGGGGTAGCGCCACTTTTGGGGCTACCGTGCCCCTCCTGGTCCGACCATAGAAGCCCGTCACAGTACATCCGACCCTCTCAGCCCACGATGTTCCTCTGCCTGCCGTGATCCACGCCTCCGGTCTCGCTCGGCCGACTCGATCCCGCCACCTCCGCGGGGTTCGACAGGCCGACCGATTCCTTCCCTGGTGAACGGTAGATAGCCAGCCATGCTCCCGACCAAGCCTTCAATTTCGCGAACTCCGGATCTCCCTTCATACTCCAACCTCCTAGCACCTACACCTTTACCCATCCCCCTTCATCAACTAATGGATCCCCCGAAAACCACAATAGTCCACTGGAACTGTCGAGGAATATTCGCAAATTATGAAGGCCTTACCTCCCTGCTTGCCACTTCCCGTCCGGTGTGTGTCTGTCTCCAGGAGCTAATCCTGGGGACCAGGCCCATGCCCTGCCCTACTGGTTATTTTTGCACCGCCACCCCGCCTCCTACCTGCACTCGAAGGGGAGCTGCCATCCTCGTACACCACGCAGTCCCTTCTACAACCTCTCCATCCGGTCCCCACTACAGGTGACTGCCGTCCGGCTCTCCCTGGATAGACAGTACACCGTCTGCTCCATCTACCTCCCCCCCACGCTCAAGTCTCCCGCGACGACCTGGTGGAAGTCGTGGAACAACTCCCTAGGCCCTTCCTACTGCTGGGCGATTTCAATAGTCGCCACCCCTTGTGGGGCGACACACGCACCACCTATATGGCCCCAACCCTGATATCCGTCATGACCGAACTCTCCTTCGAGTGCCTCAACAATGGCTCTCCTACTTTTTACCATGCCACCACCTGCACTCCATCCTGTATAGACCTGTCCCTCGTTTCAACTGATGCCCTCCTAGACTTCACGTGGCAAGTCCTCCGAGAGGACCATGGAAGTGACCATCTCCCCATACAACTCACCCTTAATCGACCCGACCAGACTGTTCGGGTACCGGTAAGGTGGGTTACTACCAACGCGAATTGGGCCCGCTTCCGCGACAACACCTATACCACCCTTACAACTGCCCACTTCCCATCCATCGACGAGTGCATCGCTTACTTCGAGTCCGTCGTTCTAGCGGCCGCAAGCACTAGCGTACCACAATCCTCCGCCTACCCCCGCGCCCGACGGGTGCCTTGGTGGACCCCGGAGTGCGCGGAGGCCGTGCGCGCCAAGAAGAAGGCAACTCGGCGCTTCTACCGGACGCGACTCCCCATCCATCGCACGGAGATGCAGCGGGTCAGGGCCATCGCCCGCCGCACAATGAAGACAGCGCGCCGAACCTCTTGGCGTGCCTTTGTGTCCGGCATCACCGCCAACACACCTTCGGCTACCATCTGGAAGAAGGTGCGGGGTGTCGAGAGGCGACATGTCCCCTCCCGACCCCCGGTCCTCCGGACTAACGACGGACTCCTATGTGAACCCAAGTCGGTGGCAGACCACCTTGCTTCTACCTTCGCCGCCGTTTCTTCCTCTACAGCCAATTCCGTACCCGCCCCTGACGATAGCCCCTCTCCACCGTCCATAGACAGCACCTACAACCGATTGTTTACCATGCGTGAACTACAGGCGGCACTGGCCTCTCGACGATCCCCTTGTCCCGGTCCGGACGGTATTCCGTACGGCATGCTCCAGCACATCCACTCTACCTTACAAATTTTCCTGCTGGATCTATACAATCGCATATGGATAGAGGGCGCCTTCCCCTCTAGGTGGAAGGAGGCCCACGTCATCCCTATCCCCAAACCCGGCAAAGATTCCCTGGACCCCACAAACTACAGACCAATCGCCCTGACGTGTTGTGCCTGCAAGATCCTCGAGAAAATGGTTGCCACGCGATTATCGTTCGTCCTTGAACATAACAATTCCTTCCCGTCTACCCAGTCCGGCTTCAGACAATTCCGCTCCACTACTGATCCCCTCCTGCTTCTCAGCCGAGACATACAGGATGCCTTCGACAATGGACAGTTCGTACTGTCAATTTTTTTTGACATCCAGAAGGCCTATGACACCACCCGTCGAGCAATGATCCTCGGTCAGCTCCGACATCTGGGCCTCGTCGGAGCCATGCCGACCTTCATCAGAGGCTTCCTCTCTTCCCGGACTTTTAAAGTCCGGGTGGGCTCAGTCCTCTCTGACACCTTTGTGCAGGAGGACGGGGTCCCACAGGGAAGCATCCTCAGTGTTCTCTGCTTCTCCGTCGTGATGAACACGGTCTCACAATGCCTTCCACCCACCATCCGCTCTTCCATTTACGCGGATGACCTTGCAATCTACTTCGCAGGGCGAGAACCGTCTGTTGTTCAACGACAGATGCAGCTCGCCATCTACCGGGTGGAAAGGTGGGCGACGTCGGTGGGTTTCCGCCTCTCCATCCCTAAGTCCAAGTGTATGGTCTTCAGTAGAAGAAGACCCACAGCCCTTCCTCTACCCTCTGTCACATTATACAGCAGGCCTCTTGAGGTGGTACCCTCCACGCGTTTTCTGGGCATGACCCTAGACCGACGGCTCAATTGGGTTCCCCATCTCAAGTACCTCAAGCAATCCTTTCGACGCCCCCTCGCTCTCCTGGATCACCTCTCTCACACCACATGGGGTGCAGATCGACGCTCTCTTCTTCGCCTTTACACTTCCATAGTGCAGTCGAAGCTGGACTATGGTAGTGCAGTTTACGGTTCAGCCTCCACCGCCCGCCTCCGTATCCTGGACCCGGTACTTAATAGAGGCCTCCGTCTCGCCACCGGTGCCTTCCGCTCCTCCCCAGCCTCCAGCCTCCATGTGGAATGTGATCATCTCCCTCTCGCCCTCCGACGGGGTCTTCTCCTCATGAGGACATGCCTCCGTGCACAGAGGCTACCTTCTTCGCTTCTGGGCACGGTGGTTTCAGAACTACCACCTCAGGGACGGAGCTGGCACTTCACTGAAGCGGTCCGCTCTTTCCTTGATCTTTTCAACATGCCCGCCCCCTCAGTTATCCCCATTTCATTCAGCATCTACCCCCCTTGGATCCTCACTCCTATCAAGTTTTGCAAAGATCTGTGTACCCTACCGAAGACTACCACGAGCGCCATGATATACAGGTCACTCTTCCGCGAACACGCAACCCAACACCCGGACGCAGTCGCCATTTACACGGATGGTTCCCGCTCGGAAGCCGGTGTGGCCTCCTCAGCGGTGATTCTGTCCCAGCCGCTTTCCCGGGGCGTCGGCCTGCCCCGCGAGGCCTCCGTTTTTTCGGCGGAACTTTTCGCCATTACGGAGGCCCTCGATATTGTGCGCACCCACTCTGCCTGCTCCTTCGTCATTTATTCGGATTCCCAAAGTGCACTCCTCTCCCTGGAAAGATTTAACTCCCCCCACCCGCTCGTCTGTACCATCCAGCAAACCTTCCACTGTCTAACGACCCTCCAACACAAGACAATCGCCTTCTGCTGGGTCCCGGCTCATGTCGGCATCCAGGGTAACGAGGCGGCGGATCGCACAGCAAAGACGGCCTGCTCACTGCCGGCCTCCTCCCGACCCCTCCCTTTTTCCGACTTCTTCCCGACCCCTCCCTTTCTCCGACTTCTTCCCGACTTTCCGCTCCCACTTCCGCTCCATATGGCAGCGGGAATGGGACCAGGCCACACAAAATAAACTCCACACGATCAAGCCACGAATAGGATACTGGGCCTCCTCATTCCACCGGTCCCGCCATAAGGAAGTAATCCTAGCCCGTCTCCGCCTAGGCCACACCCGCATCACCCACGGACACCTTATGGCGAAATCGCCAGCCCCGCTTTGCCCTACCTGCCATACCCCTATCACTGTCATACACCTCCTGGTGGAATGCACAAAGTTGTCCGCTCTTCGCCGCGGGTGTTTCCCTCTCTCGGCCGAAGATCCCATACCCGACCGGCTACGATCCATACTCGCCGACGGCCCCCACTTTTCAACGGAAGCGATTCTCTTCTTCCTTACTCACTCCCAGCTGCTCCATCGCATTTAAAACCGTACCCCTCCTACCCACTATCCAGCGACTGACCCTTACTCACTCCCCTAGTCTACCACCCCCAACACAGTAACATCACCCACTCACCGCCTCGCCGAGATATGTACCGATCCTTTTAGGTACGAATCGGCGGTAAATCAGAGAAAGAAAAAAAAAAAAAAAAATTTAATCGTAGCTATTTGCTTTAATTTTGCTGCATTATCAGTTCCAAGATTAACAATTAAAAAATACAATTTCAAAATTATCGATATTTAAATAATAAACTTTCCAAAAATAAACTTAAACTTTCATTTAATAATAATAATAATAATATGAATTAATCTTATTAATCATATTATTTACTATTTAACTTAATTCAGTTACTTTGAAATTTTATTTACGACTTTTAGATTGCGCAGAAAGCCTATTTACTACTCTCTTACTTTTACTATTTAAAACTAAATTTATTTTGAAAATCCTCATTTTTGTTCGAGTTAATTATTTATTATTGATATTCGTTGATAATTCATTCGCTAAGTTATCGTTCAACCTTTCCATATTCACCTTTTTAACTATCACGTTCATCAAAGAGCTTCTTTGGGTCTTCCCATGGTAGGGTAGTGATTCGGATGCCACGTGAAACTGTAGGTCCTCTCCGTCATACGACTTTCGCCGTTGCGAAGCGGTTAAACAACGACGAACATGATCATTGATACGGCACTTTTTTTTTTCCTCTCCAACGCAGGATGAAACGCAACGCTTCGAGAGAAGGAGAGAATTTGGAGTACTTGAAGAACGTCGTTCTTCAGTACATGACGAGCATTGACGTCGAATCGCGTCAAATGATTCTGAACGCGATCGCGGCGATACTCAAATTCACTTCCGAAGAGACCGAGAGTGTCAGGAAATGTTTGGTTCTTTGGTGGTGGCAAGCCCCCGCCAAGAATAAGGGTCAGGGACATCGTATCGCCGCCATGAGACCCAGCGTGGGTAACGGTGCTACTATGAGCTCATTGAAAATAAATCGTAATAGATTTTTGTCAGAGAATGATTATTAATTATTTACGTAATAGTTCACTTTCGAGTATATATATATAAATTAGGGTGGTCCTCAAAATCGAAAGTTGGAATTATTCAGCTCCCAGGGCCTCAATCTGTGAGGTTACCCATAAAAACACTGTGGTTAAAATTTCATTGAGAAATAATAATATTTACCCTGTGCTCATGAAGGTTGAAGTTTATAGGGTATACCAGCCTCCGGGTCCCCCCCATTTAAGGGTATTAGCCGCTCAGGGGCGGGGGTCTCATGGGTGCTGACGCCACTCATTGTCGCCCGGTTCGCAGCGTGGCCTTCCGAGCGTCCTGAAATTTCTTCCGGTGCTCTGCAACACCCAGGAGCATGTACTGCAGCTGGTCCTCCTTCTTCGTGTGGCGCCTGTTGTATTCTTGTGCCAACGCCACGGCCCGCTCGGCATGGTCGTTAGTCACGGACAGGTTCCGGACCACCTCGGCAGCCGCTTGGAATTGCTCGCTGTCCGGCCATTTCGACACATCCTGTTCCAGGAATCCACGTCGCAATTGGAGTCGGTCGAAGAACTGGCGAGTCCTCCCCGTCACGAATGTCTCTAATGACAGGGAAGAGCACGCCAGGACCGACGCTCTCTTGGGCGGGTCGTCCTCCTCCGTTGGCTCCTCCAACATCGCAGCAGTCATCGCCTTCTTCGTTTCCGGAGGAACATCGTCGTCGAAGAGAGCCAGGGCCACCAACTCTTCGGACAAGTACCACAGGTGGTTGGCGAATTTCGACTTGGCTGCTTTCGCCACCTCCTTGTCTTCGTATTTTTCCAGAGCCTGGAGGAGCCAGAGATCTCTCAGGGGGGCCTTCGCCGCGTTCGGGGCCTCCGTCCACGCCTTTGTGTAGAACTTCACGGCGGACACGCTCAGGCGCCGAACTCCGGCCTCTTCCTTGGCTGTGAGCCGTAACTGCCGCCAGAACATCCATACCTTCAGGGCGTACAACACCTTCGACATCCAGCGGGCCTGGTGCATCGCACCGGGCGCTCGGAACCGAATCCCACGGGGGGGCACTCCGCCGAGGAAGATGATGGTGAGTTCCAAGAGCTCCAAATAATCATCCCGGGGGTGACCTTTCTGCAAGGCCTTCTTGCACAACTCGATGATGGAGTCTGCATCCTCCTCGACGATTTGACGAGTGTTGGCATCAATCATGACGTGGTCATAATCTTCTTGGTTCACAAACTCCCATTGTACCTTGAATCGCTTGAAGAGCTGAACCTCGGGTGCCAACGACGGTCCAAGGACTTCCGTGAAAACCGCACTGACAAGAAGCTCCAGGACATGGTGACGACATGCCAGATAGAGGAGGCTTCTCCCAAGTTCCTGCTCGATCAGCACGCATGCACCTGTGTTCTTTCCCGTGTTTGAAGCCGTAGTGTCGAACGAGAGGGCACCAACTTTGTCATCCAATCCCCAGTCTCGCAGAGCTTCCACCACAGCTTTGGTACAGTTTGCACCAGTACCGGAACCGAGCTTGGCGACCTGGAGGAGCTGCACCTCGCCGCCACAAGAGACCAGGATCGGGAGTCAATCAACCTGTTCCTTGGACGTCAGATCCTCCATCAGCTTCCCATCCCAGTGAACAACGAGCGCAGCTTCTCAATGGAAGGGCTCCTTGAGCTGAGCGGCAACTTGTTGGCGTTGTGCCATCCTCTGGCGCCGTATGGACGACCGGTTGATGTTCAACTCATCAATGTTGTGGCCAAGGGACCGAGCCGTCTCACCGAGCACGTAAACGGCGTCGCGGTCGGTCAGCTTCGTGCGGTCCAAGCTAGCCGCCAGTGCCGGTGAAATGATATTCGCCGGCCGACTGCGCTTGGGTGGGCTGCAGCCTCCGACAGCGCCACGGGTGGGAGAGTCGCTGGGGGGTGAAGAGCTCGAGCTGGAAGAGGCCAATTCTGCTGTTTGAGAAGTAGTGGCCATTTCTTCAGTCGCACGGCGCCGACGGCGTTCTTCAGCCTCCCTCCGCTGCGCAACATTGCGCTCTGTGTGAGCCAGGACCACATCAGCTCCTCCCATGGTCCCCCTGCGGCCGGGTTCTCGTTGGGCGATCAGGAAGGCCTTGTCCTCCTCGATGTTCATCATGTTCAGTGCGTCAGCGTGGGCGACATCGAAGAGGTTGCAGAACATCTGCTGGAAGGAGGCTTCCCGTGCAATCTGGGCATCTGAGCGTCGATTCTTGTTCTTCTTGAGAAGCTTGTATTCGCCATACAACTTCTCTAGCTTCTCAGTGATGTGGTCTCGTCTCGTCGTTGGAATCCGCGCTTTCGTCCACAAGATAAGCACTTCATCAGCAACGGCCGTGACAGCCTCCCTCGTCATCGTTGCCGCCTTCGTGCCCAGCTTGTGCAGAGTCAGGCCGAGGACGTCGCCGATGGACGGCAGCTTGCTCCCCGTGAGTGCAGAGGCTGGCGTCACAAGGAAGTCTTTTGAACGTGTACTGGCCATTTCACCAAAATAACACCTGGGGAAGATACATTGGAAACGTTTAATACCAATTCTAAAGGCAAGCCAAAAAAAAACACTAATCTGTCAACGGTGAGAGCAACACCACACACAATCCGACCCTCTCAGCAAGGCGTGTCAACGGCCCACATAGGGGCATAACTTCAACCTTCTTGAGCACAGGGTAAATATTATTATTTCTCAATGACATTTTAACCACAGTTTTATTATGCATAACCTCACAGATTGAGACCCTGGGAGCAAGAGAAATATACGTTTGAAAATCCCCCCCTATGCTTGAGGACCACCCTAAATTATATATATATATATTTCAGGTTGACCCTAGAAGTATGAAAATATATTCGTTGCTGCTTAGACAATCGAAATGAGCCACTTCCTCTATCAGCCATTTTCATTCACCTGCAATAAAAAGAAACACTTCATATTAGTTATGGAATTACTATGACAAACTTCAAATACAAACTACAAATTCCGCCAATTTCCATATTTCTAGGGTCGACCTGAAACACCGTGTGTGTGTGTATATATATACACACCTTACCTTATGAACCTTATGTTGTTTCGTGCGTTGGTCTCTCTTCACACGGAGGTCAAGCTGGTGGCCCCGCCTATATATATATATATATATATATGTATATATATATAATATATATATATATATATATATAATATATAAAAGTAAACAACCACAGGGAAAAAGGAAAAAGAAATTTCCTATTTCTATCTTGTCCTTGAAAATGTGAATATATTACGAAAGCGCTCGGAATTCGTGTTTCTTTTTCCTTTTTCCCTGTGGTTGTTTGCTGCTTATTAAGATCACATGTTATTTTGTGATTTTACTGCATATATATATACTGTGTGTATATATATATATATATATATATATATATATATATATATATATATATATATATATAAGCAAACAACCACAGGGAAAAGGAAACACAAATATATATATATATGCCTCAACCCACAAGGAAAAAGAAAAACGATTCCAAGGCCTTTCGTGTATTCAAAGCTACACCTCGTGACGAGGTGTAGCTTTGAATACACGAAAGGCCTTGGAATCGTTTTTCTTTTTCCTTGTGGGTTTGCAGCATTTATTCATTTCACGTGTTTTATTGTGAAATTCATCCCATATATATATATATATGCACGAATCGGCGGTACATTATCTGCAAGGAAAAAACAATATATATATATATGTGTGTGTGTGTGTGTACATAGGGTGTTTCACAACCGGTCTGCCACACTTTGTGGGGTGACATCGAGTAAAAAAGTTAATACAACATCAGTGCTATTTCCACCCGTTGCGGAGCTACGAACGTTTTAGGGTGCACGGAAAAAATAAACGAGAGTATTAATCTGGTGTATTTATTGCTAAATTTTGAGATACACCTTATAAATGTTCAAAATGTCTTCCTCGGTTTTCATTGCACAACCTTGCTCGTTCCAAATGAGAGTCCACTGCCCATTGAATCATTTCGGGGTGTTCTCGTATGTAAGCAGTGGTATCCACAATCCGACGCAAGAGTTCCTCTCTCGTTTGTACTTTGGTCTTTAGATCATATCTTTCATAAGGCCCCATAAAAAGAAATCTAACGGAGTTAGGTCCGGAGATCTCGGGGGGCCACGATATTGGACCAGCACGACCAATAAATACATCAGATTGATATTCTCGTTTATTTTTTTCCGTGCACCTTAAAACGTCCGTAGCTCCGCAACGGTTGGAAATAGCACTGATGTTGTATTAACTTTTTTACTCGATGTCACCCGGCAAACTGTGGCAGACAGGTTGTGAGACACCCTGTATATTCCTCGTGTAGATTTGTAGATTGTTTTCATAATTTACAATATATACGTTCATGTTAAGAGTATACGTTGCAGGGTTGAATATTTATATATTTGTACCTAAATATACTAAATATATTAAGAAGAAATAAACATATTTTAGCTATGTCGCATTGCTATCCTTTTATTTTGCAATTTAACATATTTGCTCATTTCTTTGGGATTGCTTTGGTATTTTATTCCCCCACACGCATTGACACAAGGTTCTATGGAAAACTGATGAGTGGGTAGTTGGGAGGTAACGAAAATGGTTCACTGAGTAGGTAGGTAGTTAATCTAACAATTATTAAATTCCTTTTATGTCAATAACTGGGTGGAAGAAACCAATTGGTTGCTCACCAGAGTTATTCTCCACACTAGTATTTATATACTGTGTGGGAGGAGCGTGCTCGGTAATGGAGATACATTACCGCTCAACCAACCGAGGAATAAACCAAGACAACGCTGGTGCAAGAAGCCCCGCGAAGAGGAGAACAAAAGGAAGAACGGGGCGAGAGGACGTACCAGCAAAGTACGCTCTCGACAAAAATCCAACCGGAGAAGGGAGAGACTCCAATAACTAAAAGTAAGTGACTAATTGAGTTTTTACACCAAACAGTTAATAACATTAAATTAAGCTGGGTCAAACAAGTTAGGCCTACATTGTGACCTAAGACCCAGCATCAACTCATAGCTTAACAAAGGTGAAGGTAGATTGCCCTAACCTAATCTTGTGAGGAATCCTACTGTGGACCTCAATTTATCTGCCCGCTCTGGACCATTTCCGGAATCTCTAGGCTGACCCCTCTAGGCTAGACTTGATCTACTCTATAGTTAGACTGGAGAAATAAGGGGTGGGTTAATTGTGGACCAATTCATACAGAGCATTTTTCGCATTGGTGGTCCGTGTGTGGGGAATTTACAAACCTTAACCTTACTTAACAAAAATTGCAGAATTAGGCTAAATGGACTAGCCTAAGCCTAAGCCTAAGCTAATCAAGCCTAATTAGGTCTACAACCTAGGGCCTAACTAGGAAACATTTAAATTTAAGGAGTCTCATTCTCTTATAAGCTTAGACCTGAGTGACATAAGTACTTGGGGGGGGATTAAACCAAATTTAAACTTGACTGTTTTGTCTGTTCTCTCTCTTCTCTGGTAATTTCTTCTTGTCCTCTTTCATTACGATCCCCAGTTAAACAATTTTGACTTAGACATGGACAGTGCAGAATTGAAAAAGTTAAAAAAGAAAAGGGGGGCAAAGTTGGGAGCTGTTACAAAGGCTGTGAACACTTTTAACAATATTACACAACCAGGTAAGAAAAATATAGAGAGTGTAATTATTAAATTAGAAATTAAAAAGAAGGAAATAATAGCCATTAATGAGAGTATTTCAGAGTTAGTTGAATCCGAAATGGCTGAAGAACAATTGATAGACCTTTACGCTGATGATGATGATCAGGTAAGCTCAATTGAACAGCAAATAAGGGAACTACGGTCTCGGTTGACTGACTTAACACCAAAAAAACCTAATTCTGATTTTAATCAAAGTAGGGCTAACCTTCAACAAAATTTAAGTGGCATGCAAAATCCTGAGTCACAAGAATTGAGGGCTCAGTTACCCATTTTGCTAGTACCAACATTTGAAGGGGACACGGTACAATTCCCATCTTTCATTGACAAATTTGAGAATTTAATAGGTAATAAACCTTATATTTCAACTGTTGAAAAGTTTAGTTACTTAACTAGTTCCCTTAAAGGCCCAGCCTATAACCTAATAGCCTATTTACCAGCCGTAGGGGATTCATATGAAGTAGCTATTGATCTTTTAAAACGTAATTACATTAATAAAGATATGATTGTATATGAATTATCTCAACAAATTTTTGAATTTGCACCCATAAAAGATAACCATAGAGATATGGAAATTTTTTATACAAAATTAGAAGCTATTATAGGACAACTGGTTAGCAATGAGATAGATATTAAAACTTCATCTTGGCTTATACAAAGCATAGTACTTAGGTGCCTTCCTTCGAGGGTTAAAGATAATTTAATTCTAAAGACGGGAAAAAATTATCCTAATTTAGAACAAATAAGAGAAAACTTCCCCAATATCCTAATTAATTACAACTTGAGAGATTTTCCAACACATAAGACCCAGACTATGGATAAACCAAAGACTGTTCCCAGAGACCAACAAGCTACAGCCAAACAGACAAAACTTGATACTGGAGAATCAAATGTGACCAACTATAATACACGAACACCTACATTACAGAACTTTAATGTAACTGCTGCCTCAACTTACACACCAAATTGCAAATTTTGTGCAAGTAATGAACACAGTAGTACTGGGTGTGACAAATATTCAGACTTTAACCAAAGGGCTAAAAGATGTGAACAGTTGAACCTGTGTAAAAAGTGTACTGGCCAGGGACATTATAAGAAAGACTGTAAATCTAGGTTAAGATTCAAGTGTAAGTTTTGTAAAAGTTTACGACATGTCTCATCAATGTGTGATTCACCAAAGTGTCCAAACAATAATACTCAAACTCAAAAGATACCTCCCCCAAACAAAGGTAATCAAGAAAATGCCACTTTCATGGGACATTCTGCTTGTTCAAACAATGTAACAAGAAACACTGAGATTCTTTTACCAACTATTACTTTGGACTTAGTGAATAGTGAGGGTAGTACCACTCCAGTGAGATGTCTTATAGACTGTTGTTCTCAACAAACATTTGTTTCAAAAAATGTAGTTAATAAATTGGGTTTGACACCAAACCCGAATGAACAAAACCTCAATATTGCGTCCTTTGTTAAGGATAACTCGGACAAAAATAGCTATAAGACAATTGACCTGGAACTACATTTAGAAAGTAAATTCAAGAAAATTGAAGCAGTTATTATTTCTAAAGTAGGACAAAACAAACTGGTTATACCCAAACTAGAACAAACCATAAATCATTTGGGAAAACACTACAAAATAGCTGATAGACATATCACTAACAACACAGTAGCTAACATTGAAATGCTAATAGGGGCAGATTATATTAATCTTATTCATAAGGGCATAGTAGAGATAGGTAATGGTATAGCTATTCAGACTCCATCAGGGATAGCCCCTTTGGGTGACCTATCAGAATACAACCTAGACCTAAACCAAAACAGTGCATGACCAACAAATACTATGTGCCTCAACTCAGTCCTACATAACACCTGTAAGAATAGCAACACTTTGAATAATATTATCTCAACTGAGAACATTAATTCATCATTATCAAATGAAACTTTGGATGAGGCAATTCAAACTTTATGGTTGCTAGAATCTGTGGGTATACATGACACACATCAAACTTCAGAAGATCAGTTAATGGTAGAAAGATTTGAAGACACCATTCAGTGCAAAGACAATAGTTATTTTGTTGAGTTACCTTGGAAAATAAATTGTCCAACTTTAAGAGACAATCTCAAAGTAGCTAAAGGACATTTATATAAAGTAATGAAAAAACTCAAACAAGATAACAATATTCTATCATATAATGATGTCTTCAAAGAACAGCTACAGAAAGGCTTCATTGAAGAAGTAACAGATAACCCTTTTAAAAAAGATGGTTGTCATTATTTAACCCACAGGGGGGTTTATCGACAAGATGCCCCAACAACAAAACTCAGAGTAGTATATAATTGTAGCCTCAAAGACAGTGATAAACACAGTTTGAATGATTGCTTGATTGAGGGTCCTAATCTCATTTCTGACCTTGTGAAGATCTTACTGAGGTTCAGGTTAGACAAATATGCTGTACAAAGTGACATTTCAAAGGCATTTTTGAGAATAAATCTTAAAAAATGAATATGATAAGAGCCAACTTAGGTTCTTATGGTTCAAGGATCCATTTGATTTGAATAAAGGGTTCATAACCTATAGATTTAATGTTTGTTGTTTGGAGCCAATTGCTCACCTAGCCTATTAGCATTGACAATTAGACATCATTTAAACCAGTTTAATAACTCTCTAACATTGAACTTCCTTAAGGAACATTTTTACGTAGACAATCTAATAGGCTCAACGACAACAAAATCTGAATTATCTGAAGTCTATGAACACTCTCAAAACATTATGCAACAAGGTAACTTTGAACTTAGAGAGTGGATTTCAAATAATGAGGATTAAACAAAAAGATTTTAAAGGATAATAATGGTCTTACTGAGCCATCAGACAGAGTTAAAACTTTAGGTATGAACTGGTATTTGGATGCAACTTCTAACAGTCATGATTCAATCTGTACTAAAGGTTTTAAACTTGATGAGGAAGCAAATACTAAAAGACAAATATTATCAGAGGCTTCCAAAATTTTTGATCCTATGGGTCTATTCCTGCCTTCAACAATAAAATCAAAGATTCTCCTCCAAGAAATTTGGAGGACAAATGTTGGGTGGGATGATCCAATAACAAATGAAAATCAAAAATCTTGGAAGAAGTTAGCTACTGATTTAACAAAAGTGCAGAACATTAAAATTCAAAGGTGCTGTGGGTTTAGGGATAAGCCCCAGAGGCTTCATGTGTTTGCTGATGCAAGCACACAGGCTTATGGGTGCTGTGCGTATCTTGTAAGCCCTACAGAAAGTCATCTAATTTATGCAAAAGGGAAAGTTGCACCTCTCAAACCTACCCGAACCATACCTCAATTGGAACTATTGGCTGCTACATTAGCCATTAAAACCATTTCATTGCTTAAGGATGCTTACTATGATGTGTTCATAACTAATATCCATGTCTGGCTTGACAGTCAGATTTGTCTTGCCTGGATACGGAATGATAGCATTAATAGTAAGAATATCTTTGTAAGAAATAGGCTAAAAGAAATAGCTGACGCTAATGAAAGCCTACAAGTAAACTTTCACTATGTTCCAACTAAACAGAATCCAGCAGACTTTCTGACCAGAGGTTTATCCTACAAGTTGTTGAAGTCAAACAAAACTTGGTTTATGGGACCTAAGTGGCTCTGTAATACAGACCAATGGCCTGTGGAACAAGTTAACTTGACATTAAATTTAATCTTTTCAAATGAAAAGGTTGAACCAATCACTAATTATGAAAAGTATTCTGATTTCAACAAACTTGTCAGGGTGACAGCCTACTGTTTGAGGTTTGCTCACAACTGTTTAGCTACAATTAACAAACAGCTAAATAAAAATAATCATAATTATACAGAAGTTGCAACCCAATACTGGATAGGCCAAGCCCAACAAAAAGAGTACAATAAAGAGTTAGAATTCTTAACTAATGGGAAACAAACAAAAGAACCTGTACCATCAGTAGTTGTGGATCTAAACTTGTTCAGAGATGAGGAAGGCCTTCTAAGGTGTAAAGGGAGATTAGACAAATCAAAACTGTCATACAAAAGCAAAAATCCAATCCTTTTACCTAGATTTAGCTGTTTGACAACATTAATAATCAGAAAAACACACAATGATGTATATCATATGGGGGTACCACAGACACTAACTACATTAAGAAAAACTTATTGGATACCCAAGGGAAGGATCACTGTTAAAACAGTCCTGAGTGAGTGTGTCACATGTAGGCGTATTCATGCTAGGCCCTATAGGAAACCAAATCCTCCTGCTTTGCCAGAGGAGAGAGTTACTCTCAACAGACCCTTTGAGACTGTAGGCATTGACTATACAGGAGCATTGACTGTAGGGGTGGGTGACACTGAACAAAAAATGTACATTGTACTGTTTACATGTGCTGCCTCACGAGCTATTTATTTGGATGTTGTGGAGGACCTTACAGCAGAATCTTTTGTTGCTGTCTTTAAGAGATTCTGTGCACGACATTCAGTACCAAAGACAGTTTGGACTGACAATGCTACATATTTCAAAGCTGGTGAACAAGTCATCCACGACTTGTTAAGCAATGAAATCACACAATTATATATAAAAAATTCAAACATAAAGTGGAAGTATATTCCGGTTGCCTCTCCTTGGTATGGTTCTATCTGGGAGAGGAATATACAAACAGTAAAGAATTGCTTGAAGAAAGCAATTGGCAAAAAACAGATACACTTATTTGGGTTACTCACTCTCCTGGCTGAGATTGAGAACATCATTAACAATAGACCACTCACTTATGTGAGTGACAACATTAATGACCCAGAACCATTAACTCCAAATCATTTGATTCGGGGAGAACAAGTTAGTCTCCTGCCGGACTACAATATAGACTCTTCAGAAGACCCAAACTGGACTCAACGACATGATGAGCTCCAGACTAAGTTACAACATTTAACTAGAGTTAAAGCTCATTTCATTAAACAGTGGAAAACTGAGTACTTGATGGGTCTAAGGGAGAGACATAAACAAATGACTAAGAAGGATTGGTCTGACACAATTAAGGTAGGGGACCTTGTTCTCATACATGACAGTACTCCAAGACAATACTGGCCTCTGGCTAGAGTTTCAGAACTCAGACCAGGGCAGACGGGGTAACAAGAGTGGTCAAATTAAGGACTTCAACGGGTGACACAACAAGAGACATTTCTCTTTTGTACCCTTTAGAGTCTGGACCCAAAACAATGGACTTTGGAGAACCTTCTCCACTGACAGTAACAACTGGAGACACTGAACTTCCAGTAACTATTCCTTTGACAGTAGGAGTGGTAACGCATCCTACTACAACATTGACAGAAACAAGACCTCAGCGACAAACAGCATTAAAGGCGCGACTATTTTTACAACAAAAAATAGATGCTGGGGAATTGTAATTTTATCTTCTAACTTTCATTTTTTCTTTTCTTATGGTAAAGACCATAGACAGTTTCATCCTATGGATGTATATTTTCTCTTCTAATTAAATGCTACACCTTCTCCATGAGAAGGTGAGGATAGGCACTGTTAATCAGATTAACAGGCATTTACAGTTAAATAGTTAGCTAGTCTACACTCAGACACAAAAATTGGTGACAATGACACCAAAATTTTTATCTCCCGGGGCCCCCAGTATATGGAAAACTGATGAGTGGGTAGTTGGGAGGTAACGAAAATGGTTCACTGAGTAGGTAGGTAGTTAATCTAACAATTATTAAATTCCTTTTATGTCAATAACTGGGTGGAAGAAACCAATTGGTTGCTCACCAGAGTTATTCTCCACACTAGTATTTATATACTGTGTGGGAGGAGCGTGCTCGGTAATGGAGATACATTACCGCTCAACCAACCGAGGAATAAACCAAGACAACGCTGGTGCAAGAAGCCCCGCGAAGAGGAGAACAAAAGGAAGAACGAAAACGAAGAACGGGGCGAGAGAACGTACCAGCAAAGTACGCTCTCGACAAAAATCCAACCGGAGAAGGGAGAGACTCCAATAACTAAAAGTAAGTGACTAATTGAGTTTTTACACCAAACAGTTAATAACATTAAATTAAGCTGGGTCAAACAAGTTAGGCCTACATTGTGACCTAAGACCCAGCATCAACTCATAGCTTAACAAAGGTGAAGGTAGATTGCCCTAACCTAATCTTGTGAGGAATCCTACTGTGGACCTCAATTTATCTGCCCGCTCTGGACCATTTCCGGAATCTCTAGGCTGACCCCTCTAGGCTAGACTTGATCTACTCTATAGTTAGACTGGAGAAATAAGGGGTGGGTTAATTGTGGACCAATTCATACAGAGCATTTTTCGCAGTTCGATATTAGGACCTCTCCTATTTCTGTGTTATGTCAATGTTTTTCATAACTGCTACACCGTAACCAGCATTCAATCTGTAACTCATGCAACACTTTTCATATTTGATAATGACTTGGGTACTTTACAAAGATGAGCAAGCACGCAACTCATCCATATTTACAACTGGCAGGATATAAATAAATTATCGTTAAATCCATCAAACACCTCGTACATGATTATAACAAAAAGAAAACAGAATATAAATTTGAATATACATATCCATAATCAGTGTTAGGAGTAACGCCGTTACGTAACGGCATTACTCTTTTAGTAGCTGTAGCGGTTACGACGTTACTTTCGAGATGATGTAACGAAAATGGTAACGGCACTACTTTTTAGAGCGATTTCAATCGTTACTCGTTGCTTTTAAACTGATCATTTGATTAGTATCATTTATTAGCTGTTAGCTCCTCCAAACGAGGACTATCAAATGCCAATTTTGAAAAACTAGTGTTCCTGAAATCGACCAAAACACACCTAAAAAATCTGCAAGATTTGATGAAGCGGTAACGACGTTATATTTTTATCAATGTGTAACGGTAGTGGTAACGCCGTTACTTATAGAAAGTAACGTGCCCAACTCTGTCCATAATACTATAAATGAGTAGCAGAGATGAAAGTTTTAGGTGTAATTTTAGATGAACTAACTAACTTTCAGAGTACATCGAACACATTAAATAATTTAAATTCGAAATTCACTTGCTTCATCATTTAAAACATTGCATTCACAAATATATACTGTTCAATCTATATTGCAATCTTGCACACGATTACATCCTATACAACGTCATTGAATGGTATGGTGCTGTCAGAAGTGACCCAGATTAAGTATCTTGCCCACATACTAACTGATAGTCTTTCGGGTGACTGTGATATTCTAAGGCAATATAGACAATTATATGCTCAGGGAAATGCTTTGATTACAAAATTTCATATGTTTACATTAGATGTTAAGTTGATCTCAAGTGTTCAAAAATTTTTGTACCCCAATGCATACAGCTCATTTGTAGTGAAACTACAGGATGTATATAATGACAAAACTGTATGATGCCTATAATAATATTTTTAGGAGATTATTAAGAACTAGATTTATAAATGGTGTCCAAAAAACTATATAAAGTTGTTGTTGTTGTTGGTTAGCCGATCAGCCCACCCTGATCGAGCAAGCCGAGCTGGTTGTCTAGAGTTGATGCCATCCATGATGTGCTGCGTGAGGTTAGTGAGTAATGTCGTGGTTGAATGGTGAGGTCTGAATCCATGTTGAGTAGGCGATAGTGGAATGTGTGGGTTGGTGATTTGTAAGATTAGTCTTTGTTACTTTGGAAGGTGTGCATAGTAAAGTAATGGGTCTATAGGAAGCTGGTTCTGTTGGATTTTTGTTTGGTTTGAGTAGTGTAATAAGTTTACCTTGGTTCCATATGTCAGGAATAATACAGTGTTGGTATGAATATGTGCTGATGTTTGTGAGAGAGTTTTCCCTGTGGGCCCAAGTGTTTAAGGTGTATGTTAGATATGTTGTCTGGTCCAGTAACCTTCGAATTCTTAATGTTTTTGATGATCTTGGTGGTCTGGTCTGTATTGAAGGGTGTAATGGTCGTGTCGAGTCTGTAGGTTTTATTGTGTCTGGCTGTTTGTCTGTCTGCGTGTTTCTTGTTGTTGTCTCTGTTTAAGTGACTTATCTTTGCGTAGTGATTAACTAGAATGTCAGCTTGTGTATATGTTGGGATATTATTTTGGTTGCGACAGATAGCCGCGCGTGAGGTGTGAATGCCGCTGTTAGAGTTGTTTATAGTCTTGTATAGCCTGGATGTATGTGTGGAGTGGTTTAGTGTTGTTATGAATTCCCTAAATGTTTGTTTGTTTTTCTTTGAGTTTGTTTATTTCTGTGTTGAGCTGTTGTATCTGCTGTTTTATGGCTTCTGTGTGTGGTGTTTGTGTGTTATATTTGAGGTTGTTACGTTGCCTTATGAGGTGGGCTATTTTTCTAGTGGAATTTGGGTTGTATTTCCTAATGTTGCCCTTGGGCATGGGCGTCCGGAGGGGGGGGCAAGAGGGGGCAGTTGCCCTCCCTTGGAAATTTGTGTTTGCCCACGCAACGACTTCTATAATTCTACTGCAGCTCAGTCAGTGTTTCTACATTCAAGGAAATGTCGTTTACTTTACCTTTACTTTACCGAAGTGCCGTGTCGTTGAACTTAAAAGTGTTAAATAAACTATACTGAAAGATATAGTAATGGAATTATTTGCAAAGATCATTATATTGAGTGTTTTATTTATTTTTTTCTCTCGAAAATCTTTTGGTAAATTTCACTGAAACTTACACGATTATAGTTAATCATAGTATCATATAACATATAAAAAATGGACTTGACTGGTAGAAAAAAAAATGCACTGCGACCACTACGAGTAAAAACCGTGATCTCCCCTTATCATAGCCTGCTTTCGGTGCTAAATTTATGTACTTAGTATTACTAAGTACATAAATTTAGCACCGAAAGCAGGCTATGATAAGGGGAGATGACGGTAGTGAAAAAAAAATCCGGAGGGCGATAGCGAGCTACCACTTGTTTATACTATTAATCTTTAATGTTTTTACTTTCAAAAGGAATACAATAAAAATAGCAATCTGATGACTTATTTATACAAAAATACATTTATGAAAATACACTCTTACCATCTTCCATGCTGTTCGAATCCAACTAAAACAAATTGCATTATTGCTACAATGTGGGCTTTACTTGCGAGAAACTGGCAACAACTTTCCTGCGTTCCTATTGGCTGGGCAGATATGGTACAATATGAGCATCTGATTCAAAACCTTATCATACTGATAGAAAAAGCATTTTAAAAATGTGTCATATATGGTAGCCATGCCTCATAGGGTTTTAATATATGAAAGAACTTACTTTGAAGGTGGTCGGCTTAAGAAAATATCGCCTGGCGTAAAAGTAAAATTTGGCTTAATTTCTGCCAATTACTGGCTTATTTGCATAGGTTATTGCGAATTTCATTAATGTGTCATCATAAATGGATGTAGAAATTAATATTTGCTACTTCTATTTAGTAAACCTGTCACTAAGAAATAAATTATGAATATTAATTTTTGGTTACTTTTATTTTAGTATAGTTGCCACACATTAATTACAAAATGATTCATGTGTTCATTCCTCAGTTTGTTAACTTAGGCCCCATTGTAACTCTTGTTTAATTCTGAGTTTATTTCACTTAAAAGCAATTGTGTGTGTTTATTTATTTAACTTAGGGTTTATTTTCAACCATCAGTAATTTTATCCCAGACTACAAAGGCAGATTTTAGGAATTTACCAATGCAACATCATCTTAATGATTCAGCAGATCAATTTGAATCTCAGTATCAGAAAATTTAAGGAGAATTTTCTCTCATGTGACATACATCAAAATAAAACAGCGAAATAGAATGAGTACAAAAATGCTGGAGGCCATATTATTTCTGAGAACTTCACTTGTATTGAAAGGGAAATGTTGTAAAGATATTGAAATTACGAAGAAAATGACTGAAAATTTTTCGTACCAGGTGTTATATGAAAATCAATGCTGTGAACTGAGCGAAAATGATATTGACTTGCTAAACTTATCGTGCTAGCCTAATGAAAATTGTGAAAATATCAACAAATGTATAGTGTATATATAGGTATTACAGTATAAAGTAATTTCTATTGGTTCTGTAATTACTATTGCTATTGCTACTACTATTGCTGCTATTGCTACTGATACAAATTTTGCTACTGTTATTTCAAGTGTTTAAAGGTGAGTGTATCATATCTGTTTGGTATTTCATAGTTTATGTAGCCTATGTTTGATAATTTTGAAAGCAAATTTAGTTTGGCTTAATCCTGTGTAATCTGGCTTATTTTAAAAAGCTATTTGGCTTAACTGAGGTTGAAAAGTCTGGCAACCCTGGTTTAGGTGATGTGTTCTGCGGAATTTTAACCCAGTTAGGCACCGTGTTGACTACAAACAGCATACTGGCACTAAAAGGGGCACTATTTATGGAAAAACTATACACGCCTACTGCCTACAACATGGTATCGTACGTGATACCTTTATTTCTTAATTAAATACAAATTAATTCATTGCATTAAATATCTACAAAATTGCCTCGGAATTGGCGACATAGTCTATTGGGAATGAAAATATGAAGGCATTGGATCCACATAACAAGAATGCATTATTTCATATCAAAACTTCCCATCGCTGACGCATGAAAATTACTTCAGAGGAGATTAGACGTCTGGGGACTTTGTAAAGTCAGCGAAATTAAAGACAAAAGAATTTATATTAGCACCAGAGCGGGGAGTTGTAAGCGATGCTTTAAGTACTTAATCTTCCTATAATTTCTGGGTGAAAACCAAGTAATATAAACCTAATAACTCAAAAAGATAGGCCTATTCCTTCAGGTATTTGAATATAGTGTTCCTTATATTAATTAAACCAAATAAACTCGTTGCGTAACTCCATCGTTTACGGCCCAACATCGAAAGAGATCGTCGCGCCCAACAACCAGAAGCGAGGCCCAACGAAATAATAAGGTATGGTAATTTTCCTTCTTTACCATTAGGCAGCGCTAAAATACCGAAGGCAAATAAATTTAACAATAACCAAAAAAACACTACTTAACGAGGTCCTTTGAAGACCTCGACAAACATAACTTTTTCACAAAAGTCGTAGGGTTTTTGTCGTTAACTCTCCACCGATATCTGCTGGAAATTTCCAATGGATGAGGGTGACGGCAATAATCATAACCCTATACTGTATATTTTCAAGTGTCCTAACAAAGTATCCACGAATGTGAACAACACGGGGAAAATCATCCAAAAATCATCCAAAAACGACTACATCTGAGATATTTTTCGTAGAGATAGAAAGAATAAAGCAAAATTTAGTAAAGAATTCATTCTCTTTATTCTTGACTGAAAGAAAATCCTAAAAGAAGTTTTTATCAAAGCATTTGAAGGACAGGACCGGAAGTAATTTCATTATATACTTCCAATCCCAAATTGTTGGACAAATTAATAAAGAAAATAAGGTACAAAAAGAAATGACAGTATTAAACAGCACATTTTGACCAAAGATAATAAGAAACTGATAGGAAGGAGCTAACAACCTCATCGTATGTCGACGTTAGCAGCTGACGAAGCAGCTTCTAACAGTCGCTGTATCCTCCAGCGCGGGACACGTCAACGCGAAGAAGAGGCGACGTCAAACCGAAACATCAACGCGCTGGTGGCCAAACTTCCTCAAATCTCCGTGCAGCTGGCAGTCGACGGCCTGTTGCGTGGCACGGTCAGAGTGCCGATCGGCTGCCAGGGCCCGACCTATACCAGCGTGCTATTTTTTTCATTTACGGGGAGCAATTGCGTGCTCCCCGGACTACTCTTACTCTCCGGCGACATTAAGACTAATCCAGGCACCACTACAACTTACACATGTCACCATACACAAAGACATAAACAGAATAGGACCATGAGACATACAGAAGCATAATATTCACATATTACAGTACAACGTAGATGGCCTCACAAACAAAATCATGCATCTTAGGGAATTCGTACACAAACAAAACATTCACATAGCACTTATAGAAGAAACAAAACCAAAACGCGCACACAAAACACCCACCATCCCTGACTTCACGGCGATCCGTCAAGATCGTACTGGGGGTCACGGGGGTGGACTCATCACTTACATACGTAAAAGCATTAGCTACACTAATGCTACCCGAAACATTACAAACACAATCCAAGCAGACAACACGATAGAAATACAGGCAGTTAACATTAAATACGAGCAAAACACAACACCACACTAATCAACATTTACATCCCACAAGATAGTTCACCTCAGGTGCCAGCCAATTACAATCCACAGTTACACAATCTGGCCTCTCTCACTAATGTCATCTTAGGAGGAGACTTCAACGTCAAAGACACTAGTTGGTACCTGCACAACCAAAACAACACCAGAGGCGCCAACATAGCCACACAACTAAACAGCCTCTTCATTCTTAACAATATAGAACATACACACATACCACATCAAGCAGGATACTCAAACTCCTCCCCAGACATAACGTTCTGTTCCCCCTCACTAGCAACACACATACACTGGAGAACCGAAAAACAACTGTCATCAGACCACCTGCTCATCATCATTACAACACGTTCTACACTCTGCCCCAACAGCCTTAGGCACACTTACAAAAATTACAAGCAAGCTGATTGGGAACAGTTCAAAATACAGACTGAGGAACAATTCACCACATTAAACAGCACACCCATCGTAAACATCAATACAACACTCAAGACATTTAATCAGATCATCAATAATGCAAACAAATACATACCCAAGGGCAGGGGCGTCCGCAGGATTTTTCGCAAGGGGGGGCAAAACTAACTTATTAGTTCTTAGTTCTTATTAGTTCTTTATTAGGTAGAAAAAAAAATGCACTGCGACCACTACGAGTAAAAACCGTCATCTCCCCTTATCATAGCCTGCTTTCGGTGCTAAATTTATGTACTTAGTAATACTAAGTACATAAATTTAGCACCGAAAGCAGGCTATGATAAGGGGAGATCACGGTTTTTACTCGTAGTGGTCGCAGTGCATTTTTTTTTCTACCAGTCAAGTCCATTTTTTATATGTTATATGATACTATGATTAACTATAATCGTGTAAGTTTCAGTGAAATTTACCAAAAGATTTTCGAGAGAAAAAAATAAATAAAACACTCAATATAATGATCTTTGCAAATAATTCCATTACTATATCTTTCAGTATAGTTTATTTAACACTTTTAAGTTCAACGACACGGCACTTCGGTAAAATAAAGGTAAAGTAAACGACATTTCCTTGAATGTAGAAACACTGACTGAGCTGCAGTAGAATTATAGAAGTCGTTGCGTGGGCAAACACAAATTTCCAAGGGAGGGCAACTGCCCCCTCTTGCCCCCCCCCCCGGACGCCCATGCCCAAGGGCAACATTAGGAAATACAACCCAAATTCCACTAGAAAAATAGCCCACCTCATAAGGCAACGTAACAACCTCAAATATAACACACAAACACCACACACAGAAGCCATAAAACAGCAGATACAACAGCTCAACACAGAAATAAACAAACTCAAAGAAAAACAAACAAACATTTAGGGAATTCATAACAACACTAAACCACTCCACACATACATCCAGGCTATACAAGACTATAAACAACTCTAACAGCGGCATTCACACCTCACGCGCGGCTATCTGTCGCAACCAAAATAATATCCCAACATATACACAAGCTGACATTCTAGTTAATCACTACGCAAAGATAAGTCACTTAAACAGAGACAACAACAAGAAACACGCAGACAGACAAACAGCCAGACACAATAAAACCTACAGACTCGACACGACCATTACACCCTTCAATACAGACCAGACCACCAAGATCATCAAAAACATTAAGAATTCGAAGGTTACTGGACCAGACAACATATCTAACATACACCTTAAACACTTGGGCCCACAGGGAAAACTCTCTCACAAACATCAGCACATATTCATACCAACACTGTATTATTCCTGACATATGGAACCAAGGTAAACTTATTACACTACTCAAACCAAACAAAAATCCAACAGAACCAGCTTCCTATAGACCCATTACTTTACTATGCACACCTTCCAAAGTAACAAAGACTAATCTTACAAATCACCAACCCACACATTCCACTATCGCCTACTCAACATGGATTCAGACCTCACCATTCAACCACGACATTACTCACTAACCTCACGCAGCACATCATGGATGGCATCAACTCTAGACAACCAGCTCGGCTTGCTCGATCAGGGTGGGCTGATCGGCTAACCAACAACAACAACAACTTTATATAGTTTTTTGGACACCATTTATAAATCTAGTTCTTAATAATCTCCTAAAAATATTATTATAGGCATCATACAGTTTTGTCATTATATACATCCTGTAGTTTCACTACAAATGAGCTGTATGCATTGGGGTACAAAATTTTTGAACACTTGAGATCAACTTAACATCTAATGTAAACATATGAAATTTTGTAATCAAAGCATTTCCCTGAGCATATAATTGTCTATATTGCCTTAGAATATCACAGTCACCCGAAAGACTATCAGTTAGTATGTGGGCAAGATACTTAATCTGGGTCACTTCTGACAGCACCATACCATTCAATGACGTTGTATAGGATGTAATCGTGTGCAAGATTGCAATATAGATTGAACAGTATATATTTGTGAATGCAATGTTTTAAATGATGAAGCAAGTGAATTTCGAATTTAAATTATTTAATGTGTTCGATGTACTCTGAAAGTTAGTTAGTTCATCTAAAATTACACCTAAAACTTTCATCTCTGCTACTCATTTATAGTATTATGGACAGAGTTGGGCACGTTACTTTCTATAAGTAACGGCGTTACCACTACCGTTACACATTGATAAAAATATAACGTCGTTACCGCTTCATCAAATCTTGCAGATTTTTTAGGTGTGTTTTGGTCGATTTCAGGAACACTAGTTTTTCAAAATTGGCATTTGATAGTCCTCGTTTGGAGGAGCTAACAGCTAATAAATGATACTAATCAAATGATCAGTTTAAAAGCAACGAGTAACGATTGAAATCGCTCTAAAAAGTAGTGCCGTTACCATTTTCGTTACATCATCTCGAAAGTAACGTCGTAACCGCTACAGCTACTAAAAGAGTAATGCCGTTACGTAACGGCGTTACTCCTAACACTGATTATGGATATGTATATTCAAATTTATATTCTGTTTTCTTTTTGTTATAATCATGTACGAGGTGTTTGATGGATTTAACGATAATTTATTTACATCCTGCCAGTTGTAAATATGGATGAGTTGCGTGCTTGCTCATCTTTGTAAAGTACCCAAGTCATTATCAAATATGAAAAGTGTTGCATGAGTTACAGATTGAATGCTGGTTACGGTGTAGCAGTTATGAAAAACATTGACATAACACAGAAATAGGAGAGGTCCTAATATCGAACTGCGAAAAATGCTCTGTATGAATTGGTCCACAATTAACCCACCCCTTATTTCTCCAGTCTAACTATAGAGTAGATCAAGTCTAGCCTAGAGGGGTCAGCCTAGAGATTCCGGAAATGGTCCAGAGCGGGCAGATAAATTGAGGTCCACAGTAGGATTCCTCACAAGATTAGGTTAGGGCAATCTACCTTCACCTTTGTTAAGCTATGAGTTGATGCTGGGTCTTAGGTCACAATGTAGGCCTAACTTATTTGACCCAGCTTAATTTAATGTTATTAACTGTTTGGTGTAAAAACTCAATTAGTCACTTACTTTTAGTTATTGGAGTCTCTCCCTTCTCCGGTTGGATTTTTGTCGAGAGCGTACTTTGCTGGTACGTCCTCTCGCCCCGTTCTTCGTTTTCGTTCTTCCTTTTGTTCTCCTCTTCGCGGGGCTTCTTGCACCAGCGTTGTCTTGGTTTATTCCTCGGTTGGTTGAGCGGTAATGTATCTCCATTACCGAGCACGCTCCTCCCACACAGTATATAAATACTAGTGTGGAGAATAACTCTGGTGAGCAACCAATTGGTTTCTTCCACCCAGTTATTGACATAAAAGGAATTTAATAATTGTTAGATTAACTACCTACCTACTCAGTGAACCATTTTCGTTACCTCCCAACTACCCACTCATCAGTTTTCCATAGAACCTTGTGTCAATGCGTGTGGGGGAATAAAATACCAAAGCAATCCCAAAGAAATGAGCAAATATGTTAAATTGCAAAATAAAAGGATAGCAATGCGACATAGCTAAAATATGTTTATTTCTTCGTAATATATTTAGTATATTTAGGTACAAATATATAAATATTCAACCCTGCAACGTATACTCTTAACATGAACGTATATATTGTAAATTTTGAAAACAATCTACAAATCTACACGAGGAATATACAGGGTGTCTCACAACCTGTCTGCCATAGTTTGCCGGGTGATATCGAGTAAAAAAGTTAATATAACATCAGTGCTATTTCCAACCGTTGCGGAGCTACGGACGTTTTAAGGTGCACGGAAAAAAATAAACGAGAATATTAATCTGATGTATTTATTGGTCGTGCTGGTCCAATATCGTGGCCCCCCGAGATCTCCGGACCTAACTCCGTTAGATTTCTTTTTATGGGGCCTTATGAAAGATATGATCTAAAGACCAAAGTACAAACGAGAGAGGAACTCTTGCGTCGGATTGTGGATACCACTGCTTACATACGAGAACACCCCGAAATGATTCAATGGGCAGTGGACTCTCGTTTGGAACGAGCAAGGTTGTGCAATGAAAACCGAGGAAGACATTTTGAACATTTATAAGGTGTATCTCAAAATTTAGCAATAAATACACCAGATTAATACTCTCGTTTATTTTTTCCGTGCACCCTAAAACGTTCGTAGCTCCGCAACGGGTGGAAATAGCACTGATGTTGTATTAACCTTTTTACTCGATGTCACCCCACAAAGTGTGGCAGACCGGTTGTGAAACACCCTATGTACACACACACACACATATATATATATATTGTTTTTTCCTTGCAGATAATGTACCGCCGATTCGTGCATATATATATATATATGGGATGAATTTCACAATAAAACACGTGAAATGAATAAATGCTGCAAACCCACAAGGAAAAAGAAAAACGATTCCAAGGCCTTTCGTGTATTCAAAGCTACACCTCGTGACGAGGTGTAGCTTTGAATACACGAAAGGCCTTGGAATCGTTTTTCTTTTTCCTTGTGGGTTTGCAGCATATATATATATATTTGTGTTTCCTTTTCCCTGTGGTTGTTTGCTTATATATATATATATATATATATATATATACGGTATATATATATATATATGCAGTAAAATCACAAAAACATGTGATCTTATTTAGCAGCAAACAACCACAGGGAAAAAGGAAAAAGAAACACGAATTCCGAGCGCTTTCGTAATATATTCACATTTTCAAGGACAAGATAGAAATAGGAAATTTCTTTTTCCTTTTTCCCTGTGGTTGTTTACTTTTATTATATATATATATATATATATATATATATATATATATATATATATATATATAGGCGGGGCCACCAGCTTGACCTCCGTGTGAAGAGAGACCAACGCACGAAACAACATAAGGTTCATAAGGTAAGGTGTGTGTATATATACACACACACACGGTGTTTCAGGTCGACCCTAGAAATATGGAAATTGGCGGAATTTGTAGTTTGTATTTGAAGTTTGTCATAGTAATTCCATAACTAATATGAAGTGTTTCTTTTTATTGCAGGTGAATGAAAATGGCTGATAGAGGAAGTGGCTCATTTCGATTGTCTAAGCAGCAACGAATATATTTTCATACTTCTAGGGTCAACCTGAAATATATATATATATATAATTTAGGGTGGTCCTCAAGCATAGGGGGGGATTTTCAAACGTATATTTCTCTTGCTCCCAGGGTCTCAATCTGTGAGGTTATGCATAAAATAACTGTGGTTAAAATGTCATTGAGAAATAATAATATTTACCCTGTGCTCAAGAAGGTTGAAGTTATGCCCCTATGTGGGCCGTTGACACGCCTTGCTGAGAGGGTCGGATTGTGTGTGGTGTTGCTCTCACCGTTGACAGATTAGTGTTTTTTTTTGGCTTGCCTTTAGAATTGGTATTAAACGTTTCCAATGTATCTTCCCCAGGTGTTATTTTGGTGAAATGGCCAGTACACGTTCAAAAGACTTCCTTGTGACGCCAGCCTCTGCACTCACGGGGAGCAAGCTGCCGTCCATCGGCGACGTCCTCGGCCTGACTCTGCACAAGCTGGGCACGAAGGCGGCAACGATGACGAGGGAGGCTGTCACGGCCGTTGCTGATGAAGTGCTTATCTTGTGGACGAAAGCGCGGATTCCAACGACGAGACGAGACCACATCACTGAGAAGCTAGAGAAGTTGTATGGCGAATACAAGCTTCTCAAGAAGAACAAGAATCGACGCTCAGATGCCCAGATTGCACGGGAAGCCTCCTTCCAGCAGATGTTCTGCAACCTCTTCGATGTCGCCCACGCTGACGCACTGAACATGATGAACATCGAGGAGGACAAGGCCTTCCTGATCGCCCAACGAGAACCCGGCCGCAGGGGGACCATGGGAGGAGCTGATGTGGTCCTGGCTCACACAGAGCGCAATGTTGCGCAGCGGAGGGAGGCTGAAGAACGCCGTCGGCGCCGTGCGACTGAAGAAATGGCCACTACTTCTCAAACAGCAGAATTGGCCTCTTCCAGCTCGAGCTCTTCACCCCCCAGCGACTCTCCCACCCGTGGCGCTGTCGGAGGTTGCAGCCCACCCAAGCGCAGTCGGCCGGCGAATATCATTTCACCGGCACTGGCGGCTAGCTTGGACCGCACGAAGCTGACCGACCGCGACGCCGTTTACGTGCTCGGTGAGACGGCTCGGTCCCTTGGCCACAACATTGATGAGTTGAACATCAACCGGTCGTCCATACGGCGCCAGAGGATGGCACAACGCCAACAAGTTGCCGCTCAGCTCAAGGAGCCCTTCCATTGAGAAGCTGCGCTCGTTGTTCACTGGGATGGGAAGCTGAATGGAGGATCTGACGTCCAAGGAGCAGGTTGATTGACTCCCGATCCTGGTCTCTTGTGGCGGCGAGGTGCAGCTCCTCCAGGTCGCCAAGCTCGGTTCCGGTACTGGTGCAAACTGTGCCAAAGCTGTGGTGGAAGCTATGCGAGACTGGGGATTGGATGACAAAGTTGGTGCCCTCTCGTTCGACACTACGGCTTCAAACACGGGAAAGAACACAGGTGCATGCGTGCTGATCGAGCAGGAACTTGGGAGAAGCCTCCTCTATCTGGCATGTCGTCACCATGTCCTGGAGCTTCTTGTCAGTGCGGTTTTCACGGAAGTCCTTGGACCGTCGTTGTAGTGGTTATCATATCTGACCGGCAATCGGAAGGTCCCGGGTTCGATTCCCGGGTGGTTACCTCATTTTTTCATTTGTTCGTTCTCCCTCCTCATCTTGCGCGGAATGTTCTTCTATACAAGCGTCGTTCTTTACGTTATTATATATATATATATATATATATATATATATATATATATATATATACAGGGTGAGTCAAAAGTCTCCATACATAGGAAAATGGTCACTTTATTATGCAATCACTTGTAAGTCACAAAATATGCTCTATGTGGGCACCGTTATACTGAATGCACATACGGATGCGTTCCTCTCAGTCATGGCAAACGCGCGTTAACACGTTTGGTGTTATGCATGCACACGCATCACGAATGCGTTCCTTTAGGTGGTCCGTGTTTTGTATTTTCACCTGGTATACCATGGCCTTCAAGTGCCCCCACAAGTAAATATCAAGGTTGTTGAGGTTTGGGGACCTCGGAGGCCACTCCACGGGACCACGGCGGCCAATCTAGTGACCCGGAAACTGCTTTTAGTTTTATCATGACCATTTTGCTATGTATGGAGACTTTTGACTCACCCTGTGTGTGTGTGTGTGTGTGTATATATATATATATATATATATATATATACATATATGTGTGTGTGTGTATATTTACTCCTCCGTCTATGGCCTTGGACGGTTCGAAGTCGACGGGGGATCTGGTTAGGAGGCAGCAACGGATTTGTTACTCGCAGTAGTTTCTTCTATACTACTCTCCGAGTTCTTCTATAGTGGTTCGGAGGATTCTGGGAGGCTTATTAAATTCTCTGAAGGTTCCCCGATTCTTCTTATAACGTATCGAGAAATTATTTTTCTCTATTTAAGACTAAATTCTCTGAAGGTTCTTCGATCCTTCTTATAACGTATCGGGAAATTACTTTTCTCTACTTTATTGATGAGTTCTCTGAAAAGAGCAGGGCTCGAAGGCAATGTTCCCTCTAATTTTTTTTAGTCCGTGTGCGCAAGAAATGTTCGTCGTGCGTACATTTAGATTCATGGTGAAAAATTGTGCAAACTTTTCTCTGAGCGCTATTATCTTCAAAATAAAATATATATAAATATTAAATACTTAATAAATACTATTTCCATAAGGTGATAGCTTGATCATTACGGTACTATTAAATGGATATTAAAAAACTGTTTACGATATTATATATTCTTAAAAAAGAAAACATTTTATCCATTCTAAAAATATGAATAAAATAAAAAATAGTAAAATAAAATTCAACAAAATAAAGAAATAAAATAAAAATAACATTAATTGAAAATTACTATTTTAGTTATCATTTCTCAAAACAATTTTTAGCATTTAGCAATTTAAAATAGACTAAGATTAATACGTGATTTTATCCATTCACAAAATAGGAATAAAATAAAAAATAATAAAATTCAATAAAATAAAATATAACCAAAATAACATTAAATGAAAGTGCCTTTCATTTAAGTATGATTAAGATTTCTCCCTACGATCTTTAGCATTTGCCCATTCCAAATAAACTCTATGAAGATTAATACATCCGTCATCATTGAGGTAACTTTTAATTCGCATGAGCATGTCCAAATGAAGTCGGGCGGAAGGGATTAATACTTAAAAGAGCGACTATAGAGTATGTTGATACAAATGCTCAGACCTTGTGTGACGGTATATTTTTGAAATTACTTCATTTACTGTCGTGACTCATGATACGCTTGAGCCTGTGCGCATTTTATTTTGCTGTGTGCGCGGGTTCCACAACGCGTGTGCGCGCGCACACGCGCACACCTTAGAGGGAACATTGCTCGAAGGAGAAGATAAAAAACTTTCTCTTACTGTAATTTACTGCTAAAATGTACAGGTAATTCTCAGCCGCTAAGTTAGATTAGACTTTTACAGGGGGAGAGGTTCGACCTCTTTCGACCATGGCTCAGGCCGGAATTTAAAAGTGAGGAGGCCCTCGGCCTCCTCGAGGAGGGCTCCAACCTCCTCGCTGAAGGGCTGCTAAGACAGGAGTGATTGAATTTACAATACAAGAATGAAATAAGTCTAAATTTTTGGGGAGTGCAGTTGAGGGTTAAGTTCCCCCCTTTAACTGGAGATCTAAACACTTCTTGGACGTTAAGCATAATTTAAACACATCAGAATTTTGAAAGATTCCAAAATAAAAAGAAAAAATAAATAACAAGAAAAATAATAATAATAATATCGTCGAGTATACATTCCTAAATGGCGACATAATGTCGGAGTAGTACATTGAGTACAACCCAAGTACATCACTGAGTACATTGTAATTTTGGTTTATTACAACTATGATTATAATTACCAATTAATTCACATTCGCTTATTATCGTTAAGTACAGTTTCATTAAAGTACATTAATTACATCATATTAAATTATTACAGTTAATTACAATTAAACGGTTAACTATAGTTTTACGGTATTTCATATTTAAAGACAATGTCTGCATAATGAATTTGTTTTTTTAAGAAAATATTTTGTGAATAATGGCTATCCTTTGCAGATTGTAGAAAACGCTATCAATAGATTTCTAGCTAACATTTACAAACCTAAAAAGTATAATTTTAACGTTCCTAAAAATGTATATTATCTTGTGCTCCCAGAAATGGGATATCTGAATTCCTATTGCCGTAATAACCTTCTGCCACTTCTTAGTAAATTTTATTGTCAAATAGATTTTAAACTAGTATTTGTTAACCGTCGTTCTATTGGCTCATATTTTAATGTTAAAGACCGTGTATCGGATGCTCTGCGCAGTGCTGTCGTTTATGAATTCAAGTGTCCCCGATGTGATCGGAGCTATATTGGTAGCACTGTGCGGAGCCTCGAGTCGCGTTTCTGTGCCCATATGGGCATAAGCCATAGAACTGACAAACCTTTGAAAACTAAAGAAGCTTCAGCTATACGCAGCCATGTTGTTCTATGCAAAGTCGATATAACTTTAGCTAATTTTAACATTTTAGATTCCGCTCCGTGTGAGCAAACGTTAAGACTTTTAGAATCCCTGTATATTAAAACTCTCCCCTTCGCTTAACTCTGATATTTCATCCGTTCCCCTCCGTCTAAACTGAACATCTTGAACAACCAACCTTTACTTGGTTTTAGATGCTTCTGTTTTTTTAGTTTTGCCTCGGAATCTGTGCTGCTTAGACTTAAGGTGTGTTCCTTTTAGTGTGGGTTTTTAATTTTTTAGTGTTTTAAAAGATAGCCTGTGAATTTTTAGTTTTTTGAGTTTTACATTTTGTATTTTATAGTTGTTATTCATTGTTCGTTTTTAGTGTCACTTTCGTTGTTTTAAAGCTTGTTAATTGTTCGCTTTTGTTTTATAATAGTCATTATGGTTTTTAATTGTAACTTTCTAGAATTTTTAGTGACTTTGTTTTTAATACTTGTGGATTTTTTCCCTATTTTATTTTGTTAATGTCATTATGGCTTTTAATATTGTTTTTAACTTTTTAGAATTTTTGCCTGAGGATGAGCATAGTTTGTGCTTGAAACGTTGCAATATACAAAATATAGTCCCTTTCCAACTTGATGGATGTTTCTTTCCTTCTTGTCTGTGGCTTTCTGCTTAAATTGAAATTGAAGCTTGCCAGAAGCGGCCTTCACCAATATATATATATATATATATATATATATATATATAATATATTATATATATATATAATAATAATAATAATAATAATGTGTTTTATAGATTCAGTGGCGGCTCGTGACTTAGCTACAACAAAAATTTTTTTATAGGTATATATATATATATATATATATATATATATATATATATATAGGGTGAACCAAATGTAGGTGGACAGTAAATGATAACGTTTATTTTGAGAATACATATTTAATTTTTTTGTATACTATAATACAAAATAAAATTTAAATAAATTTAGTTATAATATTTAATATAATATAACACAAACACCATAGTTATAATGAACACCATAGTTATAATATAATATAACACAAACCGTATTCAACCTACTGTCCACCTACTTTTGGTTCACCGTGCTATATATATATATTATAAAATAGAACTAATTCATCGTGAATTATAGTAAATGTTCTGCGCAACTAACGGTAGATAGATAGATATAGTACTTATTTACGAAAAATGAAATTCATGCGACGTCATGGTTGGCCCGACTTAACCGTGTTGCAATATTCACACAATCGAGAACACTAAGATCCAACACATTGTTTATATGTTTCTTGTTTTCATTATGCTTTCTAATCAGTGCTTTAAGATGGCCGAAATCTTTCACTCCCCTGTTACTGAATGAATCACTGTTACCAAAAACAAGGCATGGAAAGCAGAAAAGAGCATCCCGAACATCACAACCACAAATCCAACTATAATCATCATAAATCTTTCTGTGAAATTGTCTTAAATATTCTCGATTGTTGCTTCCCTTTGCTTTCTGACTTAAATTTAAATCGGGAGTTGGCCTACCTAACTATTTTATTTGAGCTTTTTCATTTAATGTTCTAGATGAAAAAGGTACTTTTAATAAATTGTCCACTGAATTCATATTTGTATAAAAATTAATAATTTATATACAACACTTGAGTAAACCAAAACACATACACACGCATAAAAGGTTTAAAAATCAAACGCAATCGATCGAGCGTCCATCACATTGACAAGTGCTGCAGTGACTGGTAGCACATTCACGCCTTATCTGAAACTGGACCGAAAGACACGTCTGCGCATGCGCTTTGTCTGATTTCACTCGATTTGGGTGCTATACTGATGATAGCACATAAGTACGAAAATAGAAATGCAGGGAATGCGGAGTTAATTTGTTTTTTCATAAATCGGAAAACAATTTAGATCAAATTGGAAATTACAGAAGATATTATAAGTAATTTTATTGATTTATTATTTAGCTATTTACGTATTTTAAAAACTGATGTGCTGTAGCACGTAAGCACATAATGAGCGGCCGCCACTGTATAGATTAGAAGCAAGCAAGAGAGGAGATTTCGTATTCAGATGCCCGCTTTTGTCGTTGTCATCGGAATTCGAACACTTGCGTCAGCATGAACGAGTATCTTGCGAGAGGTGAAATAATTAAAAGAAAAAGTAAAAAAAGAATACATGTGGACGTATTGACATATAAGGTAACGACATACGTAATCATGATCATCAGGGGACATGTACGAATGCATAAAGTTTTGCACACATATCGGTAATCACACAATAGGTTGTGTCCGTAATAGAGACTGACACGAGTAAACATGGACTGATAGGTTGATAGGGCATAAGTAGACAATAGGTAGGTCCGATGCATGAATAATTAATACAATTAAAAAGATAACGGTCAAGATAAGATTTGGACGTATGGATGAATATGGTCGAATAATAATATTATGTTAAAGAATTTACCATACATTGAATACTAAAGACATCCAAACTTGCATTATGCGAGTTTGGTCCTTATGTAAAAATTAATATTTGACTATAAAGATTATATAAACATAAGAACTGTATGAATATAATAAATATAAAGATTGTAATGAATATAAAGATTTATATAAAGATTATATAAATACAAGGATTAGGTAAACATGAGGATTATATGAATATAAATATATAAGAATATACAGGATTATATAAATATACGAATTATATAAATATACGAAGTATATAAATGGATATAAGAATTATATAAATGAATATAAGAATCATACGAATGGATCTAAGAATTACACGAATGAATATAAAAATATATGAACAGAGGACTTATTCATTGTTCATTTCTACACACACACACACACACACACACACACACATATATATATATATATATATATATATGAGGGTGATTCAAAAATATCGATTTAGATTTTTTCCGGGCCACCCTCTAATTATGTTTAATTTGGTAAAAACGTAATGTAATATATATATATATATATATATATATATATATATATATACAGGGTGGGCCATAAGTTTCCATACATAGGAAAAATTAAACGTTTGTTTTTATGTTTCAGATACCCTAAGAATATGAGTTTGACGTAAGATCTTGTTTACTGATGAAGCAAATTTTTACGTCAGCAAGAAGAGATTTTCCCATCCCTGCTAAACGAGGAAGGTAACTTCCCAGTTTACTTCCAGCAAGATGGAGCTCCACCTCATTATGGTCTTCACGTGCGTCGGTATTTGGATCAGCAGTTTCCGGATGCTTGGATTGGTCGGCGTGGTCCTGTGGAGTGGCCTCCCAGATCCCCAGATCTCACCCCCCTTGATTTCTATCTTTGGGGGCACTTGAAGGCCATGGTGTATCAGGAAAAGATACGAGACATAAATCATCTAAAGGAACGTATCACCAACGCCATTACAAGCATAACGTCAACTGTGCTAATGCGTGTTCATCAACAGTGGGGAACACGTATTGAAATGTGTTTTCAAAACAATGGCAACCATGTAGAGCATATTATATAAATAAAAATGGTTGTCCATAAAAAAATGTTTATTTTTCCTATGTATGGAAACTTACGGCCCACCCTGTATATATATATATATATATATATACAGGGTGTCCCATAAGTCCGGCATCATAGGAGAAATTCATATTTTTCTATTTCTACAAACCATAATTCATATGCTCGGGATGCCAATTTCCCGTCCACCATTCTGTTCAGTGACGAGGCTGTTTTTTTATGGAAATGGTAAGGTAAATCGACAGAACACCCGCTACTGGTCTCAAAACAACACAACCCTCACTGGTATACCTCTTCAAAGGAACAAGGTGCATCTCGGGTGATGGTATGGTGTGGCATTTGGAAGGATCGCATCATAGGCCCCCCCTCTTTTTCGATGAACATGTCACTGGAGGCATCTACCTACGCATGCTCAAGGAAGAAGCATTTCCCAGTGTCTTGAACGAAGAAGGAAATTTCCCAACATGGTTCCAGCAAGACGGCGCTCCTGCACATTACAGCACCCAAGTAAGGGAATACCTGTACCAACAATTACCTGGTCATTGGATAGGACGTCGAGGGCCTGTGGAATTGCCAGCTAGAAGCCCGGATCTCACGCCACTAGATTTTTATCTCTGGGGCCACTTGAAAGCGCTGGTACACGCAGAGAAAATTAGGAGTGTTGAACATTTACGGCAGCGCATTATTGGGGCATGTAACACCATTACTCCTGACATCATTCACCGTGTGCTTGCTGACTGGGTATCACGTCTGAATTTGTGTATTGAAAACAATGGTGGACATATTGAGCACGTTCTGTAAATAAAAGCTTTTGTTTTGCCTTTTTTTATTATTTTTCCTATGATGCCGGACAGTTTAGGGTGATTAAAAAATATTGATTGTTAGAGTTTTCCGGGCCACCCTCTAATTATGTTTAATTTGGTAGAAACGTAATGTATACAAAATTTCAGGTGATTCTAATGTATTTTAGGGGTCGCTACCGTAATCTAAACTATTACTTTTCTGTTTACTTTCAGGAAATTGAGTTTTGAACTGTGACGTTTTTCTTATAATATCTGTTCCGTGTGATAAGTGCATTAATGCACATAGAGCTAACAGTGCTGAGTAAACACGACACTCTTGTAACCATTTACACTCTGTTGTGACCGAATATTGAGGGCAACTGGCACTTGTACACTGTACTGTCTGTACAGCTATAATTCAGTAGTCGTCTGACTGTCGTGAGTGTAAGACGTTCTGCTGTCGACTCTCTTCATGGAATCCCCGCCATCTTCTATGTAGTAATCAAACGTTTTTTCATTATACAGGGTGTACATAAAGTCAGGATCTATTTTTGGGAAGCACTTGGAAATTATATGGAATTCAATCATAAAATGATAAAGTGGTAACATTTATTAAATAATTAAGAGTAGGATTCGACGTGACGCCCATCAGTATCCCTGCACAGCTCAAATCGTTCCGCAGCATTTCTAAACACATTCTGGAGCATTTGCGGGGTTATGTTATCTGCAGCAGTTCGTATACGTGTACGTAAGTTTTCAAGACTCGTAATCTTCGTCTGATAGACGTGCGATTTGATAAAGCCCCATGCAAAGAAATCTAAAGGGGTTAAATCTGGTGATCTCGCTGGCCAAGGTCTGTTGCTTCCGCGTCCGATCCAGCGATTTGGAAAACGTCCATTTAGATAATCGTGAACAATTTTGGCATAATGACAAGGAGCACCGTCATGTTGATAGACGACGGGGATAGGATTGTTAGTACCGTCGTCTATCAACATGATGGTGCTCCTTGTCACTATGCCAAAATTGTTCACGATTATCTAAATGGACGTTTTCCAAATCGCTGGATCGGACGCGGAAGCAACAGACCTTGGCCAGCGAGATCACCAGATTTAACCCCTTTAGATTTCTTTGCATGGGGCTTTATCAAATCGCACGTCTATCAGACGAAGATTACGAGTCTTGAAAACTTACGTACACGTATACGAACTGCTGCAGATAACATAACCCCGCAAATGCTCCAGAATGTGTTTAGAAATGCTGCGGAACGATTTGAGCTGTGCAGGGATACTGATGGGCGTCACGTCGAATCCTACTCTTAATTATTTAATAAATGTTACCACTTTATCATTTTATGATTGAATTCCATATAATTTCCAAGTGCTTCACAAAAATAGATCCTGACTTTATGTACACCCTGTATTTTAATTACTTATTTTGTTATAATTTCTTACGTTCCTCTTTACTCTCATTAATCAATTTCTTTTCTACCATTTATCATTCTCTTTACACGCTTTTCGCTATACTTTATGAATATGGTAGACGTGGCCGGCCTGAAAGCCGTTACAACACAAATGGGGAAGGGGGTAAATTAACACTCTTTGTAACGCTTGTTGACACTTTATTTAATTCCGAAATTGCTTTAGGTAATTAGGGGACGCGAGTGGGAGATTTTATTTATTATATTTTACGCCGGAGAGGGGTACAAAACAAACAATTTAATTTTAAGGTTCCATGGCCACACCTTACCCTACGGCCCTGCCTGAATGACTGGAGGGTATTTTTAGACACCCAGCCTTCGCGGCCGACTCCTTGTGTTGCCCATTCGTATTTAATAATTTTAATAAACAAACCATCATTTATCTTAATTTTTTCATATTAAATATTATTATCTTCTTTAATCAATCAAACATTATTAAAATTTTTAATTAGACATTACTATACTCAACCATAATTTATTGTAATTACATCCATTAAATATTATTATATTCTTTTAATTTGCATTCCCATCTCGTATTTTATAAGTTTAATATATTTGAACATTAATTTATAAACAAACATTAAATTCTTAATTAGACATTACTATATCTAGCAGGGGTACTGCTATGCATACAAGAAAAGATACTAATGTTTGGCTTATTGGACAGCCATCAGATACACTTAAAACAACAGTTCTTCCATCAAAGCGAGAAACTATGGCTTTGTTTATGGCTTACAGAAACAAAAACAAACAATTCGAGAAGCCTGCTTGTCTACTGCAAATGATGTGTTGGCAGTATGGGGAGGAGCACGAATTCCAACTAGAAAGAAGTCGCACGTTGTTGACAAAATTGAGAAACTGTTCAAAGAATGGCAAGGATTAAAGAAAAATAAAGAGAATAAGGCGAAACAATAAAAAAATCTATTAGATAAGCAAACCAAATGGAACCAAGAATTAGATAGCCTGTTTGGTATAGCACATACAGATGCTATGAAGCTAATTGATATGGAAGAAGATAAGCTATTTCTAAAACTCCAGCGAGAACAGGGGCGATAAGGAAAAATGGATGGGATTGATAAAGAGTTTGCAAAGAAAGAAAAGTATGCTAAGAAAAAGGAAGAACAATTAAACATAAGAAAAGCAAGAGAAATGTCGAGATTTGAAGAAACTGTAGTTCTCAGTGACTCAACTAGCAGTTCTGGTGCTGAAAGACAAAATACAACATCTGATGAAGAGTTTACGGTTGGTCCTAGTGAACCATCCACCTCAAAACAGACTGTACGAAAGAAACAAAAATTGCTTGATGATACATTGCTTGCAGCCCTTGATGTAACAAAAATTAGCAATAGAAGTGCATCATTAATGATGATACCAACGATTGAAGGTCTTGGAAAAAATGCAGAAGAATTCAATGTCAGTTATTCATCTATAAGAAGAGCAAGAGAAAATTTTCAGAAAAAATTTGGAGAAAATTTAAAGAAAGAGTTTAAAGCTGATGTTCCTTTAACCATTCATTGGAACGGAAAATTAATAGAAGACATAACAGGACGAGAAGTTGTTGAACGACTCCCTATACTGATTTCAGGAGATGGCATTGATCAACTTTTTGGTGTTCCAAAAATCACTGCAAGCACAGGAGAATTAACTACAAATGCCGTCCACCAAGCTTGTTTGGATTGGGATATCTCAGACAAAATAAAATGCATGTGTTTTAACACCACAGCATTGAATACAGGTCGTAGAAATGGTGCCTGTGTTCTTCTAGAACAGAAAATGAACAAACGTATGCTGTGGCTGGCCTGCAGACATCACATACTAGAAATAGTGTTAGAAGCTGTTGTTTCGCATTCATTGCCTGCATCATCAGGACCTGATATTGCAATTTTCAAACGATTTAGAATGAAATGGTCAAAATTAGACACAAAAAACTACAGAACAGCATTAGATGATCCAAATACCATACCCACTATTACTGATATAAAAGCAGAAGTGATTGAGTTTGCTGCCACTCAACTTAAAGAACATCAACCTCGTGACGATTACAAAGAATTGCTGGAACTGACAATCATTTTCCTTGGTGGAGTACCAAAGAGAGGAGTTTCATTCAGAAGACCAGCTGGCGTTCACCGAGCAAGATGGATGGCAAAAGTCATTTATGCCATGAAAATTTGGTTGTTTAAAACACAATTTAAATTAACACCCAGAGAAGAAAAAGGCCTTAGAGATATCTGCCTCTTTGCTGTACACATATACGTTAAATCCTGGTTTACAGCGTCAGTTTCAGTTCTCGCTCCTCGTCTCGATTTAGAGATGTTGAAGAAACTGCAACTGTACAAACTAAAAGATGAACGTATTGCAACTGTTGCCCTGAAGAAAATGATGAATCATTTATGGTATCTTTCAGAGGAGTTAATAGCATTTGCTTTCTTTGATGATGGCATGCTACACCAAACTAAAAACCGAATGAAGCAAGCATTGCAAAGCGGCGCTGAACCAAATCCAGAGAAAAAAGCGGTTATTGACCCTGAAGTTATTGAAAACAGAGAACTGGAAGACTTTGTTAGTGCAAATACAAAAGAATTTTTTAATAGACTTGGTTTACCATCAACGTTTCTTAATAAGAATTCTGAAGAGTGGAATGAAGATGACTGCTACAACAACGTAAAACAAGTCATAAGAAAAATTCAAGTTGTTAATGACAATGCAGAAAGAGGAGTTAGATTAGTCGATGAATACAACAAACTAATCACAAATGATGAAGAACAGAAAGAGTATCTCCTCCAAGTGGTAAAGAAATATGGAGCTGCTCTTCCAAATAAAAACAAGAAGACAATATCATCATTAAGAAATTAACAGTGAAATATAATGAACAAAAGGTTATTATTATTACAGAAGTCTTATTATTATTACAGAAGAACTGTCAATTTGAAAATGTAGAGTGGTTATGATAGGCCTACCGGGGAACTTCCACTTAAAAAAAAAGGTAACGCGCCGTATGCTTTACCTCAAGGGTGGTGTGGAAACAGCATATATTTCTTATTTTGTGTCTGATTTTCAACTTATGGTAGCGACCCCTAAAAATTAATTTTTTTTAATTAAAAATTTGCATGCATTATTTTTTTTACCAAATTAAACAATCAGAGGGTGGGCCGAAAAAAAATTCCAAAAAATTTTTTTCGTTCAATTTTTGAATCACCCTAAATTATAAATTAAGTACACCCTGAAATATTCATAAATTTCAAATTTTGTTTAAAGTTTTTCATTTATTAACTAAGTTATCATGACACAAATTCATAACTACAAACATGGGAACTTAAATAGCAACAAATCAGGACAATTTACCAAAAGCAAAGTCTAAATTTTAGATTCATCAAAATAGCCTCCTCTAGCAGCAATTACAGCAGAACAAATTCGAGGCATGCGCTCAACAAGAGAACGAAGATAGTCTGGTGAAAGCTGCTGCCAGCACTCTTGTAAGAGTTCCCAGAGCTTCTGAACACTGGATGGCTGCTTGGCTTTCACTCGTCGATCCAGTTCCTCCTACACTAGCTCGGTAGTGTTCAGATTCGGGGACTGTGCTGGCCATTCCATAACTGTGAGCTGACGTTGCCGTTCTTTCTGTTTCAAGTAATTTTGATACAGTTTGGAAGTGTGTTTAGGATCGTTGTCTTGCTGCATTATGAACTGTTGGCCAACTAGTCGCAGTCCAGATGGGATGGCATGGCGCTGTAGAATGCTGTGATAGCCACGTTGGTTCAGTATTCCAGTGACTTTGTGGAGATCTCCAACTTGTTCCCCTGCAAAACATCCCCAGACCATCACACTTTCTCCACCGAGCTTCACTGTTGGCACAACACACTGCTGTGTCATTCTTTCACCCGCTCTGCGCCGCACAAATACTCTGCGTTTAGATCCAAAAACTTCGCACTTTGATTCGTCAGTCCTAAAGACAAATTTCCACTGCTTTAACAGTCCATTTTTGGTGTTTTTTAGCCAAGGCTAGCCTTTCCTTTTTGTTCTGGAGTCTCAGCATTGGTTTCTTTGCTGCAGTTCGTCCTTTTAATCCTGCCTCTCTTAGTCTTCTCTGAACAGTTGATGTTGAAACTGTTGTACTTCTGGAGTTGTTCAGCTGGGCTTTGATTTCAGGTACTGTAAGGCGTCTGTTGCGCAGACTGGTGACTCGGATATACTTGTCCTCTGAGTCTGTTGTGGTTCTTGGTCGCCCTGACCTTTTTCTGTCCTTATTTTGACCAGTTTCTTCGTATCGTTTAATGGCACAAGCAACCGCATTCAAAGAAACTCTTAATTTTTTTGCAATTTGCCTCAGTGATTGGCCCTCATTTCTCAAAGTTACATCGACTGTCATTTTCTGTTGTTAAATGAGCTTTGACACCCATTTTTGCTTTTTCAAACACAGAAATATACCTTAAACTACACAGTTAGCTCCTCTGCAAGGATTTTATATATAAAGGCCTGCAGCGCATGTTAATAACTGATCACATGTATTGACATACTCCTTGAAGAAACACACTACCGCAGTAAAGACTTTTAAACTGTTTTTTGACATTTGTGCAGAGCTAATGGCATTAACTTTAGGTTGCATACTAGACGTCAATTAACACATTTTGAAGGCTATTTTGAAGAAGCTTCTGTATTACAACACACTGCATAGGAAGATGCACTGAAGCATACAATATGAAAGCCAGGTGAGCAAATTCATCTCTAGTACCTGTTAAGTTTACATTTGAAGTTTATGTCATGAACTAAGCAGCAAAACATTGGAGGAGGAGGAATCGAACCCGGGATCTTCCGATTGCCGGTCAGATATGCTATCCACTACATCATGGGCCTCGATTAATCAGAAGTCGTAATTCTCCTACATACGAGCAGAAACCAATGCCCTGAGGGGGCCCCTTCGCCTGTTTTTACTATAGAAGATGTAAGGAATATTCCTAAGGTCACAGACATAATACCTTTTGATGATGGTGATATTTTGGATAATATTGTAGTTAGTGAAAGGGATGTAATGCGCTATATTGATAAAATGAAAATGCGTAAATCACCGGGGCCGGATTCCATATATCTCATACAACTAAAATAAATAAAATAAAGTATTGTTGTGCCGCTAACAAAGATGTTTAATGCGTCTATTTCTGAGGGGGCGTACCAGATAATTTCAAGTTAGCAAATGTAACACCTAACTTTAAGAAAGGCAATAAAGGTGCGGCGGGAAATTATAGGCCAATCAGTTTAACGTCTGTTGTAGGTAAGCTACTGGAATCAATAATTAGGGATCGTACAGTCGAACACTTAGAATTGCATAACTTGGTTAGAAATAAGCAGCACGGTTTTAGGTGAAACAAATTTTGCTTAACTAATCTTTTAGAATTTTTTCAAAGCGTGGTTGAAGTTTACGATAGTCATCGGGCGGTTGGTGTAGTGTATTTATATTTTCAAAAAGCGTTTGACATCGTACCGCACCAAAGACTCATTGAAAAAACTAAGGCTCATGGAATCAGGGGTAGTAATAGATTGGATAGAAGAGTGGTTGCGAGGAAGGGAACAGAGGGTGGTCGTTGATGGAGCGGAGTCGTGTTGGGCTAATGTAGCGAGCGGCGTTCCTCAGGGTTCTGTATTGGGCCCCTTCTTTTTCTTATATATATTAACGATTTAGATGTCGGCCTAGTCAGTACAGTTTCAAAGTTTGCGTATGACACGAAGTTGGGTGGTAGGGCGATTAATGACAAAGATAGAGGTAAAATCCAGGAAGATCTGAATAAAATCGTTGATTGGCCAGTCACATGGCAAATGAGATTTAACGTCGATAAGTGCAAAATTTTACATATAGGTTCACGTAACGGTAATTTTGCGTATAGTATATCAGGGAAGGAGTTAGCAAGCGTAGAGCAGGAAAAAAATTTAGGAGTTATAGTCACTGGTGATTTGAAAGTGGCGAAACAAAGTACAACAGCGGTCAATAAAGCGAACAAAGTGCTAGGTTTTATAGCTCGAAATTTTGAGTACAAATCGCACGATATTATTGTTCCTCTTTATAAATCATTAGTTAGACCCCATTTGGAGTACGCGATCCAATTTTGGAATCCGCATATGCGAAAATCCAGACAAAATCGAAAGAGTTCAAAGACGAGCAACTAAGATGATTCCGTCGCTTAGGTCGAAGTCGTACGAGGATAGGCTTCAGGAGTTAAAATTGACTACACTCGAGATAGGAGACTAAGGGGTGATCTAATCCAGTTTTCAAAATTATGAATGGGTTCGATAACGTAGATAGAGATAGTTTCTTCGAAATATCTCAATATAATAGGACTAGAAATAACGGGTGTAAGTTGACAAGTAGAAGGTTCGAGACAGCCGTTGCCAAAAACTTTTTTACGCATAGAATAGTAAATAGGTGGAATAGTTTGCCGTAAAGTAATTAGTAGCACGTCTATAAACATGTTTAAAAATCGATTAGACACATATGTTGATAGAGTGGGTATAGTTTAAGGTAGTAAAATTAAGGCTTTGTGGTTCGGAACCCACGTAAAATTGTAGGTCCTCTCCGCCACCACGGAGGACATGCACAATACACAAGTACGAACACAGTTAGGTAGACCAGCCATGAGTGGATCCTAGTGTCTTTCTTGGTCTGAAACATTATAACATTATATATATATATATATATATAACGTAAAGAACGACGCTTTGTATAGGAGAATTATCCGCGCAAGATGAGAGCGAAAGAACGAAACAAATGAAAAAATGAGGTACCCACCCGGGAATCGAACCCGGGATCTTCCGATTGCCGGTCAGATATGATAACCACTACACCACAGGCCTCACCCAAACAAATGTCGTAATTCTTCTACATACGCGCAGAAACCAATGCCCCAAAGGGGCACCTCCGCATGCCGTAACATTATATACATTATAACTGCAAACACGCAGTATAATTAACGTAAAGAACGACGCTTTGTATAGGAGAATTATCCGCGCAAGATGAGAGCGAAAGAACGAAACAAATGAAAAAATAAGGTACCCACCCGGGAATCGAACCCGGGATCTTCCGATTGCCGGTCAGATATGATAACCACTACACCACAGGCCTCACCCAAACAAATGTCGTAATTCCTCTACATACGCGCAGAAACCAATGCCCCAAAGGGGCACCTTCCACATGCCGTAACATTATATACATTATAACTGCAAACACGCAGTATAATTAACGTAAAGAACGACGCTTTGTATAGGAGAATTACCCGCGCAAGATGAGAGCGAAAGAACGAAACAAATGAAAAAATGGGGTACCCACCCGGGAATCGAACCCGGGATCTTCCGATTGCCGGTCAGATATGATAACCACTACACCACAGGCCTCACCCAAACAAATGTCCTAATTCCTCTACATTCGTTCTTTCGCTCTCATCTTGCGCGGATAATTCTCCTATACAAAGCGTCGTTCTTTACGTTAATTATACTGCGTGTTTGCAGTTATAATGTATATATATATATATATAATATATATATATATATATAGTATATACACATCGAAATTTGTCGTTAATTCGTTCCGGAATAACATGACGAAATACGAAACGACGAAATTCGAGGTAGATTATAACATGTTTCAATGAAAAAACATTTTACTGTATTATGTTATTAAACAGATTAATTAATCAAATTGTACTTGTTTTTCGGCAAAATATGTTACAATGTTATAATGTTTCAGACCAACAAAGACACTAGGATCCACTCATGGCTGGTCTACCTAACTGTGTTCATAATTGTGTATTGTGCATGTCCTCCGTGATGGCGGAGGGGACCTACAATTTTACGTGGGTTCCGAACCACAAAGCCTTACTTTTACTACCTTAAACTATACCCAATCTATCAACATATGCGTCTAATCGATTTTTAAACCTGTTTACAGACGTGCTACTAATTACTTTTTCCGGCAAACTATTCCAGCTATTTACTATTCTATGCGTAAAAAAGTTTCTGGCAACTGCTGTCTCAAACCTTCTACTTGTAAACTTACACCCGTTATTTCTAGTCCTATTATATTGAGATATTTCGAAAAAGTTATCTCTATCTACGTTATCGAACCCATTCATAATTTTGAAAACTGGATTAGATCAACCCTTAGCCTCTTAGTCTCGAGTGTAGTCAATTTTAACTCCTTAAGCTTATCCTCGTACAGAGCTGGGCAATAAATACATTGAATGTATTTAAATACTAAATACTAAATACATGGGAGAAATGTATTTAAATACTAAATACTAAATACATTTTACGAATGTATTTAGATACTAAATACAAAATACATCAATTGTATTTAAATACATTTGTAAATACATTTTAAATTGTTATCTGCAGATATATCACTGTTTGATTCACCGGATTTGCTTGTTGAAGCCATGACACGCACACGATAAAGAAATCAACCGCTTTCGACTAAGAGTGGCACACAACTGATTGAACTGACACGTTGAAACATGAACCATGTTGTACTACACTGTCGACGCGTCGTACTGTGCTAGTACAGAACGTGTATTAAACCAGTAAAAGTATTTACATTTTTATATTTTGAGTATTTAAATACATTGTATTTAAATACTCATTAAAGTATTTAAATACTATATTTAAATACATGAAAAACAATGTATTTATAAATACAGTTCTAAATACACAAATGTATTTAAATACGTATTTAAATACAAATGTATTTAAATACTGCCCAGCTCTGTCCTCGTACGACTTCGACCTAAGCGACGGAATCATCTTTGTTGCTCGTCTTTGAACTCTTTCGATTTGTCTATTAGGGTGGAGTGAAAAATACTTTTTTTCTAGTATGAGGTTCTAATAGTGATTAAAAGTTGCATTTAGTGGACAATATATACCTGCCAAAATATGAGTTCATTTGTTTAATATTTTCAGCTGCCACCAGGGGGCTAAATTTAACACAATTTTGGGTAAAAAGGAAAAAAATGCTTCTATTTTAGGTTTATCAAACTATTATAAAATTTTATCCTAGAATTATCTAATAGTTTGATTAAGATTCTTAAATGATAAGAATTCGTTTTGTAAAAATGCCTTTTCATATGCTTAATATCTTCAGCTGCCACAAGAGGGCTGAAGTTAACTTAAAAATGAGAATTAAGTATGATTCTGTATTTACTTGAAAAAGGGAACAGTAATAAATTAGGATGTCTCTCCTCCTTTATACTGGCTTGAGACAGTTAAGAAACGTTATTTCGTGCCTTAGCGGAGTTACCACCCTTTCCCCAACCAACCTCCCTCTAGAAAGGGTTCTTGCTGAAGACTATTTAGTAATTTGCTTTTGTGTCAAATTTTGGCTGTTTTTTCCTTGATTCTAATGTAGCACGAATCCAACCGTCTCTGTTTGTAGGTCCGCAGACTGATCCAGCAGCGTCTGTAACGAGCTTGACGCATCTCTCTACGGCTTGTGTATGACATGGAAACTGAAATAATTCTGAATGAAGAGTAGTACCATGTTTGATGCATGATTCAATATCATCAAGAGAAACTCCTTTGGTTATCGGTGGTTCTGCTGTCTGAAAATCTTGCCATAATGAGATCTGTATAGTCTTTGGCATAAAAATTTATTTCTGGCACCTTAAAATACCTGATAACATCTGTTTCTTCAATGCATGCCCTTGCTTTTATGATATGCCTAAATCCCAACTGACGCACATGCTCCCTTTCATCAGCTATCATTGCAATGAGAATGTTTTCTTGATTTGCGTAATATGCATTTCGCTGAATGACTGAGTCATGTACTCTCCTAAGCTCTTCACGGAGATACCGGCTTCTTGCAATCATATGCCACATATGTTTAGCACCATATTGGCATAATGGTTTACGCTTTATCTGAAACCACATTGGTGCGTATACCCTAACAATGAAAGTAGCTAATTCTTGTAAATTGCCTGAAGGATTCTCTGTGCTTGCATATAACCGCAGAGTCCTGTTTGCTGTGGTGAGCCACCTTGAATGTGATATATTGCCTGGACTCTTATGACTAAGACTCTTGAGACTCTGGTCGGTACTTATGTCATCTACATCAACTTCACACATGTCCTCTTGAATTTCAATGGGTTTGAAGTTAACTATGGGAAGCTTTTCACAGTCTGAAAGTGCTCGGCCAATTTCTCCTGAAAATGCTCTTGGTCCAGTAGTGGTACCATCCAAGTGATGAAACAGATGGCGCAATGGAAGTTCATTAAGGTGTAAAAGGCATATCAGCCACTGCAATGGCTTATTAAAGACTTCTTCCAGTAATCTTATTGTGCCTCCAATACTACCAGTGTTAACCACTGTCGAATCACAGCCAACTGCAACGATGTTCCCTATATCAACATTCCTTTCTTTCAAGCAATTCACTAGCGCTGTGCAAATGTATTTAGCTTTGCCACTGGAAGGTGTCACATGTGCAAAGTACAGAGAGTGTGGTTCAGATATTATGCTGATATGCTCTTCGCGTTTGTTCTTTGGTGGTTAGAGCCATCACTCTCCTGGCTTGAATCATTGTTTTATCCTTTCTGCCATCAAAGTATAATCCCCGCATTGTTTTTTGGCTCTCCTATCTGTTTGTAGTTCCTTTCTCTGTTTTTGTCTTTCACGTCTTAGCTTACTTCTGTCTATAATATTCCCTTTGTCTTCGGGAGTAATAATTTTAAGATCTGCCAATACTGCAGAAGCAATAGCAGCCCCAGCTCTGTCCGACATTTTAAATCTATCACAAGTAATTGCTAATGAAGGCAGTGGCTCACGCATCTGTTGTTCTGATATTACATATTGAGTCGAGGTTGTATCTTCCTCATTATCTTCAGATATCTCTTCTAGTTGTTGAAGTTCACTTGTCTCTGTTTCGATTTGTAAGTTGGACGTATTGGTTATAGCAGCACTAGTTGTTTGTGAGGATTCCAGACGTGCTTTTTTCCATTTCCTTTCGATGTTCTCTTGCTTGTAATCGTCTTGTGTGTGCTATGTCAATGCTTCCTATCACCATTATTCTGCGTGTTCGTTTGGTCATTTAAAAAATCCTGCTCTTTTGGAGGGACTTTCTTACTCTTTTCACATGAGCATCTCCTACTCCTTTCTACCTTTTTGGAAACTGCCTCTGCTATTTCAGAAAATGAAGGCTCCTGTTATTCATCTGCTCCTTCACTAAATGTTTTGTGAACAGGTAATCTTTCATAATGCAGTTATAAGTTGGTAGTTGCATATCACTCATCTCACAAGGTACTTCAAATATGGCACACTTCATATGTTCTCTAGTGAAATGTTTATATTTAGTATTTGATGCCATAATATTTTTAAGAAAAATTCACAATCACAAAATATCCTGTAACATCAAAACATTATATAATTAATATATATAATTATTTTATAAGTATATATAATATATTATATAAATATATAATATATTATATAAATAAACTAAAATTATATAATACATTATAACAAGCATTTTATAATAAAACCAATATTATCTCTATATATATCACTTTAAAATAAAGTTTTATAATATTCCGATCATATTAAAAAACTCTCCGATCAACTGAGCGACTAGGCCTACTACCTAAGAGACAAGTGTTAAAACACTGTTCTAATGACTCACAGAAAGAAATTCCTTCACACCAAAACCCTCCCCCACAACCCTCCCCAAACCCTCCCCAAACCCTCCCCCACAACATTCAGTGTAGTCTCAACATGACTCAGTTACTCTAAATTGTGTTAAGTTCAGCTCTCTTGTGGCAGCTGAAGATATTAAGCATATGAAAATGCATTTTTACAAAACGAATTCCAATCATTTAAGAATCTTAATCAAACTATTAGATAATTCTAAGATAAAATTTTATAATAGTTTGACAAACCTAAAATAGAAGCATTTTTTTCCTTTTTACACAAAATTGTGTTAACTTTAGCCCCCTGGTGGCAGCTTAAAATTTTAAACAAATGAACTCATATTTTGGCAGGCATATTTCGTCCACTAAATGCAACTTTTAATCACTATTAGAACTTCATACTAGAAAAAAAGTATTTTTCGCTCCACCCTATATGTCTATATCTTTTCGCATATGCGGACTCCAAAATTGGATCGCGTACTCCAAATGGGGTCTAACTAATGATTTATAAAGAAGAACAATAATATCGTGCGATTTGTACTCAAAATTCCGAGCTATAAAACCTAGCACTTTGTTCGCTTTATTGACCACTGCTGTACTTTGTTTCGCTACTTTTAAATCACCAATGACTATAACTCCTAAATCTTTTTCCTGCTCTACGCTTGCTAACTCCTTCCCTGACAGACTATACGCAAAATTACCGTTACGCGAACCTATATGTAAAATTTTGCAGTTATCGACGTTAAATCTTATTTGCCATGTGACTGACCAATCAACGATTTTATTCAGATCTTCCTGGATTTTACCTCTATCTTTGTCATTAATCGCCCTACCACCCAACTTCGTGTCATACGCAAACTTTGAAACTGTACTGACTAGGCCGACATCTAAATCGTTAATATATATAAGAAAAAGCGAGGGGCCCAATACAGAACCCTGAGGAACACCGCTCGCTACATTAGCCCAACACGACTCTGCTCCATCAACGACCACCCTCTGTTCCCTACCTCGCAACCACTCTTCTATCCAATTTATTACTACACCCCTGATTCCATGAGCCTTAGTTTTTTTCAATGAGTCTTTGGTGCGGTACGGTGTCAAACGCTTTTTGAAAATCTAAATACACTACATCAACCGCCCGATGACTATCGTAAACTTCAACCACGCTTTGAAAAAATTCTAAAAGATTAGTTAAGCAAGATTTGTTCCGCCTAAAACCGTGCAGCGTATTTCTAACCAAGTTATGCAATTCTAAGTGTTCGACTGTACGATCCCTAATTATTGATTCCAGTAGCTTACCTACAACAGACGTTAAACTGATTGGCCTATAATTTCCCGCCGCACCTTTATCGCCTTTCTTAAAGATAGGTGTTACATTTGCTAACTTGAAATTATCTGGTACGCCCCTCAGAAATAGACGCATTAAAAATCTTTGTTAGCGGCGCAACAATGCTTTCTTTTAATTCTTTTAGTTGTATGGGATATATGGAACCCGGTCCCAGTGATTTACGCATTTTCATTTTATCAATATAGCGCATTACATCCCTTTCACTAACTACAATATTATCCAAAATATTACCAGTATCAAAAGGTATTATGTCTATGACCGTAGGGATATTCGTTACATCTTCTATAGTAAAAACTGACGTAAAAATTTCGTTTAGCAAGGTAGCCATTTGCTTGTTTTCAGAAACTAGCTCTCCGTTAAATTTTTTCAACGGCCCCAAGACACTTCTTATTGGATTCCTATTGTTGATGTATTGAAAGAATTGCTTGGGGTTTTCTTTGCCGTCACGAGCTATGGAGATTTCAAATTCGCGCTTGGACTTTTTTATTACACTTTTCGCTTCACGCCTTAGAGATATGTAGTTGTTTCGTAACCACAAATTGTTTTTATCGCACTTATGTAGTCTATAAGCCCTATCTCTACTCTTTATAATGTCTCCTACTCTAGAAGTAAACCACAAGGGCTTGTTGTTTACTTTCACACGCTTAATTTTGTACGGTCACATTCCTCATTTATAGTCCTAAATACTATTTCAAACGATTCCCACATTAGTTTTGCGTTGGAGATCCCCATTACGTTTTCCCAATTGAATTGACGTGTGACAATTCATTTCGAAATTTAGAAAAGTCTGCGTGCTAGAAGTTAGGAATTTTAATCGTGTTAGCTGGTTTCGAGTGACTTACTGAGAGGACAAACTCTACCATATTGTGATCGCTATTGCTTAACGGTTCTATTATTTGAAGATCCGTGATTAGCCTATCATCCGTAGTTATACTAAATCTAAAATACTGTCCAACCTCGTAGGTTCCCCAACCTTTTGAATAAGAAAGCTATTCTCGAGAAAATTAGCTAAACGATTACCTTCCGTGTCTCCCTGTATTGTATCGTAATTCACGTTGGCGCAATTAAAGTCATCCATAACTAAGGCCTGCTCACTACCTATTATTCTCTTTAGTTCACTATATAACGCTTCGACCGTATCAGCTGTTTGATTAGGGGGGCCTATAAATAACCGCAACAACAAGTTTGAAATCGTACAATTTAAGTTCTGCTTTAGTCGAATCCATCGGTTCTGGAATTGTGCTTTACTTCTATAACGTTCGCAATATTATCTTTGATATACAGTATCACACCGCCTCCTCGCCTACCTATTCTGTTTTTAACAAAAAGCCTATAACCTCTAATTTGATACTGGTTAATATTCGTTTTTTGACCCAGTCACACCCAGCTATAACAGCAATATACATATACATGTATATTGAATAACCAATCAAAACTGAATAAGAAAATATATATATTATCTTGTGCAAATTTGTATAAAATGTACTTTTTTATAAAAAAAATATTTTCTACTTTCTAATATGTATGTATATAAATTTCGGTTAGTTTGTTTATTTTGGCTACCTTTTTTGGAGATTTTTTGGCTATTTTTGGCTACTTTTTCTTGCTTTTGCCTACTTCTTTCTGTTTCTTGTTAGTGTGGTGATTTTCGTTCTAGTATTATGACGTGTCAATCTTGTGAACTTGATTTTGAAGACGTGATCCGCCATATTGCCCTCGATGAAAACAAGAGTTTAGACATTTTTTTCAATCACGGAATAATTAAGACATCCGTGACCTGTCCTAAATACAATAGTGCTTGTATTTTAAGAAAAGACCAGAAGGTCTTTAGATGCCGTAAAAAAAATCTTAAAAATAAACGTGTCATTTCAGTTTAAGGGCAGGCGAAATTTAGCGGACTACCCATGCAAGGTTGGCACATGTTATTACATTATCATTTGTATAATTTAGGTCTCGGGGTACGGGGGCGGAGCCCCCGTAAAGATCACGCATCACAAATTGATCGGTCCTAATGTTTTGCGGACAGTTCAGTACGTGACACCGGTTAGGTCAACTGTACGCCCTAGATGATTGGTTAGGTTAAGTCATGATATTTTCGTTTAAATTCGTTAGTTTAAACGAAAATGACGAGTGCAAACTTTTCTGGTTAATTTTGAGGTGTTTTGTACGAAACTGCCATCCGTTTCCTGTGCAAATGCGTAGTTTTCAAGATGACGATATCTCGAAAACTACGCATTTGCACAGGAAACGGATGGCAGATTCGTGCAGAGCACCTCAAAATTGACCAGAAAAGTTTGCTCTCATTATAAAAAGAGACTGGGTCAAAAAACGAATAATTACCTTGATACTCCCCTACAAAATCACGTGTTTCAGTGCTAAGCCACGATTCATTTAATGCAGTTAAATCATACTCTTTACAAGCAATTAAAGAAAAAATTTCGTTTATTTTATTTCGTAGGCTACGAGCATTTAAGGAGAGAACCTTCAAATTGTTTGTAATTGCGATACGTTCGCGAGGGCAAGGGAAATTTGAGGAAATTACGCCGGGACCGTTCGAGTTACAGCAGCCTCAAAAGAAGTGACAGTATTATGAAATAGTCTTCCTAAACGCGCAGCTCCAACGTCATTAAGATGAAGTCCATCTCCGAGGAACAAGTCCCTCCTGCCGCAGAAACTGTTCCAAAAATTCGCAAAATGCACTCCTTCCTGTTGGCTAAGAAACTTTAGGTTATTATTGATACAGGTCGCCTTGCTGTAGAAATCGCTACGTTGGTAGTTTTTTCTTTAGTCGCTCTAGTAAGTCCCTGTACTTAGCCAACAGCTCTTCCGATCTAGAATTTAAAACGTTATTAGTACCTACATGACTAACATACGTTGTGTCCTCACAGGTTCCGTCTATAAAGTGGTCTATTTTATAGTTCATTTTCGGAGGTTTTCCTGCAGTTTCACATACATGTACTGACGAGATTGATCAGTTTCGTACGTGTAACTTGAGGATTCGTTCTTGCCCGGTTCGCTGATTGTTTATTTTCGGGGAAGTCTCTTTTATTATTAATGCTTCGATGATATGAAGTCTTTTCTCATCCCTTATTTGTATTACCACGTTTGTTGCTTCCACTATCTGTTGTTGTTGTTGTTTAGCCGATCAGCCCACCCTGATCGAGCAAGCCGACGGCACGCAGGTAACCGATCGCCCTCTCCGGAGTGGACCAGAGGTTCAGCGCACTAGTGATGTTGTGTTGTGTTCGTTGTTGTGCTAGAGCGGTACAGTCTGTCATAATGTGTTCAATTGTTTGTGGTGTGTCCTGGCACAGGTGGCAGGTGTCGTCTATGGAGTTGTCTAGTCTGTGTTTATATGTCCGTAAGTTGGGGTGATGTCCACATCGGAATCGTGCTAAGTTAACTCGATCCGATCTGCTCAGGCTGATCTCTGACCTGTTAATGGGTGGCGGCTTCACACCAAGGACCGTATTCGGACCGAGTCGTGTCAGTGCTTTGTGGGTTAGGTGTGTGTGTATGTGTTTTCTGTACTGTGTGATGTCTGTGGGGCGTGGTATGGAATGGAGTATTTGGTTATAATGTCTCTCTGGTGTTACCTTAATGGTGCGAGGTGTTGGTGCATGATTGTACATGTAGTGGCAAGGGTGTTGTGGGTTAGTTGTCGCTGCTGCCATGAATTGTGTTCCCCTCATGTCTAAATGTTCCCTAACTTTCAGTATTTTTGTTTCTGTGTGCAGGTGTTCTATTGGTGTTGTTTGAGTGCATCCTGTAATGATACGAAGTGCGTTGTTTTGTATTGTCTGTAAGGTATTTGTGTGTGTTTGAGATAATGGGTGCCCAGCATGGGCTAGCATAGTCCATAACTGAGCGAATATATTGTTTGTATATGAGTGTTGTTGTTTCCTGCTGGTGTCCAAAGTGTGTGCCTGTTAGTACCCTAAGAGTGTTAAGTCTTGACGTACATTTGTTTTTAATGTCCTGAATGTGGTTTGCAAAAGATAATGATGTGTTGTATGTGACCCCAAGTATTTTGGTCCTGTGAGTGTGTGGAATGTTGATGTTGTTTAGTGTAAGCTGTGGAATTACCTGGTGTTCTTTTGTGTTGCTTGTAAGCAAGGTGATGGTTGATTTTGTGGGCGCTACTTTGAGTCTATTGTGTGTGAGCCAGTCTTGTATACTGTTTATGTATGTTTGTAGGTTATTTGTAGCGGTGTCGATGTTGTTGTGGGTGGATGTTAGAGTGATGTCATCTGCATATGATGATAAGGTAAGCTTGTTATCTATGGGTGCTGGAATGTCATGCATGTATAAGTTGAAGAGTGTTGGTGAGAGAACAGAGCCTTGAGGGATCCCGTTCGGAAAAAGATTGTTTTTGGATGACTTGTCATTAAATGTGACATGTGAGTATCTTCCTGAAAGATAGTTGCTCAGCCACCCTTTGGTGTTATTGTGCATGTTTGTGTTGAGTATTTTGTTTATGAGAGGGAAGCGTGGGATAGCATCAAATGCTTTACTAATGTCTATTGTTGTTAATAGTGTACGTTGAGCTGGTCGTTTGGAGTTGATGCCATCCATGATGTGCTGCGTGAGGTTAGTGAGTAATGTCGTGGTTGAGTGGTGAGGTCTGAATCCATGTTGAGTAGGCGATAGTGGAATGTGTGGGTTGGTGATTTGTAAGATTAGTCTTTCTGTTACTTTGGAAGGTGTACATAGTAAAGTAATGGGTCTATAGGAAGCTGGTTCTGTTGGATTTTTGTTTGGTTTGAGTAGTGTAATAGTTTTACCTTGTTTCCATGTGTCAGGAATAATGCAATGTTGGTATGAATATGTGCTGATATTTGTGAGAGCTAGTATTCCTTGTGGGCCCAAGTGTTTAAGGTGTATCTTAGATATGTTGTCTGGTCCAGTAGCCTTCGAATTCTTAATGTTTTTGATGATCTTGGTGGTCTGGTCTGTATTGAAGGGTGTAATGGTCGTGTCGAGTCTGTAGGTTTTATTGTGTCTGGCTGTTTGTCTGTCTGCGTGTTTCTGGTTGTTGTCTCTGCTTAAGTGACTTATCTTTGCGTAGTGATTAACTAGAATGTTAGCTTGTTGTGTGTATGTTGGGATATTATTTTGGCTGCGACAGATAGCCGCGTGTGAGGTGTGAATGCCGCTGTTAGAGTGGGTAATGCTGTTTATAGTCTTGTATAGCCTGTATGTATCTGTGGAGTGGTTTAGTGTTGTTATGAATTCCCTGAATGTTTCTGTTTGTTTTTCTTTGAGTTTGTTGTTTATTTCTGTGTTGAGCTGTTGTATCTGTTGTTTTATGGCTTCTGTGTGTGGTGTTTGTGTGTTATATTTGAGGTTGTTACGTTGCCTTATGAGGTGGGCTATTTCTCTAGTGTAATTTGGGTTGTATTTCCTAATGTTGCCCTTGGGTATGTATTTGTTTGCATTATTGATGATCTGATTAAATGTCTTAAGTGTTGTAGTGATGTTTATGATGGGTGTGCTGTTTAATGTGGTGAATTGTTCCTCAGTCTGTATTTTGAACTGTTCCCAATCAGCTTTCTTGTAATTTCTGTAAGTGTGCCTAAGGCTGTTGGGGCAGAGTGTAGAATGTGTTGTAATGATGATGGGCAGGTGGTCTGATGACAGTTGTTTTTCTGTTCTCCAGTGTGTATGTGTTGCTAGTGAGGGGGAACAGAACGTTATGTCTTGGGAGGAGTTTGAGTATCCTGCTTGATGTGGTATGTGTGTATGTTCTTCTGTATTGTTAAGAATGAAGAGGCTGTTTAGTTGTGTGGCTATGTTGGCGCCTCTGGTGTTGTTTTGGTTGTGCAGGTACCAACTAGTGTCTTTGGCGTTGAAATCTCTTCCTAAGATGACATTAGTGAGAGAGGCCAGATTGTGTAACTGTGGCTTGTAATTGGCTGGCACCTGAGGTGAACTATCTGGTGGGATGTAAATGTTGATTAGTGTGGTGTTGTGTTTTGCGCGTGTCTTAATGTTATCTATCTGTTGTCTGGTTAGGTTTATTTTGTGTATGTTCCACACGTGATCTTCCGGACTTCCTTCTTGTAAGTGCATTGTTAGCTTTCTTGACAGTGTTGTTATGGTTGAGCCCACGTATCTCACGTTTCCTCGAAGTTTGCAACCTTCGTTCTGTCATTGAAATCCATAAACTACGTGGGATTTTTGTAGATTTTTAGTTTTTTGAGTGATGTTATTTTTCATGGATAAGTTTTTAGTCTTCATGTTTCGGTAGTAGATAATAAATTAATAAATAAAAACTACGGTCGATTGTTTAACCAAACATATATATATATATATATATATACAGGGTGTCCCAGAATTAACTATCTATTTCAATGAAATCGGACAAATTTTTTAAAAACACACTTTTATTTATGTTTATCATGTTTAATATGTGTTAAAAATGTATAAATTTCTAAATTTTTTTCATAATTTTATTTTCATAATTTTTTCATTATCTGGTCCAATGAAAGACCGTCAGAAGTCATAGAATGGCAAAGAGACTCTCCAAAAGTTAACGTGTGGCTTGGAATGACCAAATCCAAAATTTATTGCCCATTCTTCTTTGCGGAAGCAACTGTAACAGGTACCGTCTACCTTGATATGCTTCAGCAGTTTCTCGAACCACAGCTTCTTGATGATGGCATTCTTGATAATGTTGTGTTTCAACAAGATGGAGCACCATGTCATTATGCTCTAATTGTTCGAGAATACCTCAACAGACGCCTTCGGAATCGGTGGATTGGACGTGGAGGACCTCGACCTTGGCCTCCGCGTTCTCCGGATTTGACACCCCTGGATTTCTTTGCATGGGGTTTCATAAAAACAAAGATTTATCGCCAAAAGATCAATGCTTCTTGTTGAAACACAACATTATCAAGAATGCCATCATCAAGAAGCTGTGGTTCGAGAAACTGCTGAAGCATATCAAGGTAGACGGTACCTGTTACAGTTGCTTCCGCAAAAAAGAATGGGCCACAAATTTTGGATTTGGTCATTCCAAGCCACACGTTAACGTTTGGAGAGTCTCTTTGCCATTCTATGACTTCAGACGGTCTTTCATTGGACCAGATAATAAAAAAATTATGAAAATAAAATTATGAAAAAAATTTAGAAATTTATACATTTTTAACACATATTAAACATGGTAAACATAAATAAAAGTGTGTTTTTAAAAAATTTGTCCGATTTCATTGAAATAGATAGTTAATTCTGGGACACCCTGTATATATATATACATTCTAACTGCAAACACGCAGTATAATTAACGTAAAGAACGACGCTTTGTATAGGAGAATATTCCGCGCAAGATGAGAGCGAAAGAACGAAACAAATGAAAAAATGAGGTAACCACCCGGGAATCGAACCCGGGATCTTCCGATTGCCGGTCAGATATGATAACCATTACCCGTGGTGTAATGGTTATCATATCTGACCGGCAATCGGAAGATCCCGGGTTCGATTCCCGGGTGGTTACCTCATTTTTTCATTTGTTTCGTTCTTTCGCTCTCATCTTGCGCGGAATATTCTCCTATACAAAGCGTCGTTCTTTACGATATATATATATATATATATATACAGGGCCGGCCCTAGGATTGCTGGCGCCCCGGGCAAGCTGAACTTCGGCGCCCTTACAAGTATAATTTTAAGATTTGTTCACAATGAGGAAAAACTACAAATGTAGGAATAAAGAGTTTATTACAATTAACGATATTCACTCAAAGTACAACTAAACATTCTCAAAATGGAACCATGTATGAAAATATGAGAGACAGTGTTGCCACTTTTGTCTGAGGTAAATCCACAAAAAAATGTAAAAATTCCACAAAGTGGCAACACTGATGAGATATTAAAGGATGGCAGCGCTGCCAGGCGTATGTAATTTGTGCTCAACGCTCACCTACGCGGCCACATCAACCCATGTGACATGTCATCCCATATCGGGCCAAGCTGACCTTAGCTTTACTGGTAGTCTGGTACTAATGCTATTGGCTAATATAATGTCATAATCCTTGAAAATTTGACTCCACATCAGGAAATTTTCACATTTGACTCTTTTATTTCATTTTATTTTATTTATATATTTTTCTATTTTTCCCTTTGTATTTGGAAGATCCCAAACACATGACGTGGCGCCCCTTAGCACGTGGCGCCCCGGGCAACTGCCCGAGTTGCCGGTACCTTGAGCCGGCCCTGTATATATATATATATAAATAATTTTTTTTCATGGATAAGTTTTTAGTCTTCATGTTTCGGTAGTAGATAATAAATTAATAAATAAAAACTACGGTCGATTGTTTAACCAAATATATATGTTAACCCCTCCGTCTATGGCCCTGGGGTGGTTCGGATCGACGGGGGTTCTAGTTAGGAGGCAAGCAACGGATATTTCTTCTATAACATTCTAATTCTTTTCGGTCGCCTCTTGTTAAACTCTTGGCTACAGACTCGCCAGACTGTTATGCCGATATCTTCTATGGTGCTTGGGTTGTCTCTTAATTTGGGCAAAGGGTCGCCAATTTTTAATTCTTCTCTTTCTATAATACTCTGATACTTTCTCTGATACTTTCTCTGATACTAAAATTATCGACTTTACTGACTAAGTTCTTCTGAAGAGAGCACGGCTCGAAGGGGAAAATAAAAAGTTTCTCTTACATTTAGTTTACTTCTCAAAATGTACAGGTAGTGCTCTGAATTTACAGGGGTAGAGGTTCGACCTCTTTCGACCATGGCTCAGGCCGGAATCTAAAAATATTAAGAAGGCAAGGGGCCTCTGCCCCCTCCCCGCAGCGAGGCTGCTAACAAAGGAGTCCTAATTAAGTGCTATAATGAAGTGCTAATATGAAGAAGTGACTTAATGAAGTGCCTAATTTTTACAAATACATGTATAATATAAACCTAAATGTTGGGGGACGACAGTTGAAGGTTAAGTTTCCCCCTTTTAAACACATGATCAGATGGTTTGAAAAATTTCAACTAAAAATAATAAAAAAAATAAAAATAAAAACTAATCGTATATTTTTGCCGAATCTTCATTTCTGAAGGCGATATCATTTCGTAATAGTACACATAAGTACAAATTAAGTACACGACTGAGTACGTATTAATTTTGGTTCATTACAATTACGATTACAATTATGGATTACTTCACATTCGCTTATGATTGTTCATTACAGTTCTATTAAAGTACATTCTTACATTATAAATTAAATCATTACATTTAATTACAGTTTCATTGAAGTACATTACAAGTTATTATTAATTACAGTTTCATTAAAGTACATTATGTTATATTAAATTAAAGTATTACAGTTAATTACAATTAAACAGTTACTATAACTTTGTTTTGTTTTTACAGTGTTTCATATTAATAGACAATTAAGATGTTAGAAATATAATACAAAGTACATGGGGCACATATGGTTTGGATTTATATACATAATATGTTATAATATGTTATAAATTTGAAATCAGAGCGAACGGAGGTATTTATCTTAGAAGCGTTCGATTCTGTCGTAGTGAGTGGAATTTGATAACTTAACTCAGCATTTTTGAGTTCAATGCGGGAGGTGATATAGTTAAAAATAAAAATGAAAAAAATAATACGAGAACGTATTTATGCGTTTTCGAACGAACGAGAAAAAATGAATATTTAATAAAATTGACATACGATAATGGTCAAGATAAGATATGGACGTATGGGGGCGGGAGATATGGTCGAATAATAGTTATATTTAACTACATAACATATAAATAATGACTTCTATAGAGTGTTTCGTCCTTAGTATGATGTTAAAGAATTTTCATACATTGAATACTAGATATATGATGAAGGGAAATAAATGACGGGAAAATGTGACGTCATAGTTATTGAATTTTTACGTATAGTACAAATCATTATTAGGAAGATTTACAAGAACGAATTAGAGACAAAGAGTGGGTAGTAATGACTAAGAAGTACAACTACGGGTTCCAATCCTGTTACATGCAATGTGTATGCACAATCTAGGGTCGAGGGTGAGATGCAAGACAATTCATAATTAATTATAATAACTTCTATAACAAATGGAAAATGGATACGACTAAACCATAGATATGGTAGATCGTAGGGTTGTGACACGAACAAAAATAGGAAGCTACAAGTAAAATTATTATCCAAACTCGCGTTAAGCGATTTTGGTTCTTATGTAAAAATGAATATGGATTATTCGTTGTTCATTTTTTACATTGTTCCCCCTCTAAAATGATATTTATACAATAATCTAGTAGGGTACCATTAATACAATACAAATGAGAAAATAACATCCTAACTACTTCAAGTTAGATGACGAATTTTTCTTTACATTACAAATTTTTATACAGAACAAGTGTTATTATATAATATAAAAAAAAATTCAAAGGTTAATACTTTAATTTAGACAAACAATTAAGTTAGACAAAGAATGGTATTGTTAAATTTTTTTATCAAAATTTTATTTTCTGTGGGGAAAATTACATTCTTATGAATAGGTAAAAGGGGAAAATATAAATTTTAAAGTTCATGGATTTTCAAGGTTACCATGATAGTACAATTCGTAACTAATTTTATTGACTATAGTTAGGTAAAAAATCGAATTATGTAATGGATGATGTATAGACCTGTGGTCAAGTGTGTATTTGGGTGTATTAGGTGCAAAGTGTGTATTTTACAATTTCGAGGGACAGATTAGCTGATAGGATTGTTCAAGTAACTGAATAAATGCATGAGCAAGATATATTAGAAAGCACAAATGATTAAGACTAAACAGCATAGTTTGCACTTACGTAATGAAATAGTTTTATTGTGATATTCAATGATTTTAGCATAAGGGCTGTATATATATATATATATAATGTGCATACATGCATTTTTATTGACTGTTGTAGGTACAAATCGAATTACGTAGTGGATGATGTATAGACCTGTGGTCAAATGTGTAGGGATTTGGAAGGTTTTTGAATTAACAAAGTTTAAAAATAATGTATAATAATTTAAGATGGGTTTAGGGTTATAAAATCTTTTAAGTTTAAGTCAGTTATTGTTATTATTATTATCATTATTATTATTATAAAATCCTTTAAGCTCAAGGTCAATTATTATAAAATTCTAAATTACAGGTAGTATTAATGATGGTGTATGCATATGAGTTTAATGTGAAAGTGACTGGAGGGACGGAACGTAAATGAATTCGAATGTGTCAAAAGTAATAAAATTCAATTAGGATTTAGATTTTACATAATTAATCAGTTACACGTATAAGGTAATTAAAAAACGAACTTAGAGGAACTTACAATTAATGAAAAAGTAAATCTAGCGGTATTAAAAATTAAATTTTGAAGATGGAATTAAATTCGACTAGTAACATTCGTAGCTATCTATGAACTATATAACCATTAACATTAACCAGAAGTATCCCTACGATAATTGAATTAAGAAAATTAAGAATACAAATTAAAAATAGAATCAATTATGCATTTCAACGAGCTAAACATAATTTTATAATATTTAAAAAAAAGTAAATCGAGCCATAGATGAATTTCGACCAAAAATAAAAAAGTTATTGAAATGGAAGGGAAGCATTTCGAACAATCTTTTCTTTTAATAATCTCAGGTAAATTTTACATTAAAAATTATTTTTATATAATAAAAAAAAATATTAAAAGGGTTTTAATAATTTTTGCATGTTAAGTAGAAAAATCATACTTTTTCGTTAAATGTTGATAGAATTTGAATTATTTGATATTTTGACACACAATTAATTAAATTCGACTACGACAATTACTCAGTATTAATCGAATTAAAAAAATATAAAAAATATAAAGTTTGAAAATAGAAATCAATTATAAACTATAATGAACTAAACATATACTATACTTAAAAAAACAAAAAAAAAAACATAAATTGTGGTTATGTTCCATCGTACCAAAGAGGAATTAACCATGGTTGAACCATTTCTCTGGTTGACACGGTTCAACTGGGGTTGGGGGTGTTAAAAATAAAATAAAATAAAAAGACAAAGTTTGGAGTACTACATTCGGGGGAATTGAGTGACTAAGCGGGGGGTATAAGTCTGAAATTGACAATTACATCTTTCGTGAGCACTTTGCTCTTTAAAAAAAAATTGCTTGTCACACTACTTTCAACAAAAATTAAAAGAGTTGAAACAAAACGGAGGGACGGTATGTTCCTCAGCATAGTAATTTAAAATGAGTCATTGGGACAAGATCGATTAATTAATTATTACACAACTATTATTATCACGTATACATTACAATGATTATCAAAGTCATTACAAACAATTGTAAAAACTGTTTTGGTTACAAACAATAAAATGTCATTTTACCTATATATTTATATACGCAACAATGGCATGAAAAAGAAAAGACAAATCGGTCCATTTCCTTCTTACACCAAAACAAAGAAAGGTTAACTAAAGACTCAACCCGGTCAATTCAGGTTGAATTAAATTCTCTTTTACAGCACAAAAAAAGGTTGAATTAAATTCTTAAATTACATTTTCTTAAATTAAATTCTCTTAACTTACAAAGAAAAAGTTGAATTCAATTGACTGCATTGAAATGACTTGGAACTTAAACTCTGACTTGGAACTTAAACTCTGACTTGGAACTTAAACTCTGACTTGGATTCTGTCAAGTATTCTGAACCTAACTTGAACTCTATCAAGTATTCTGAACCTAACTTGAACTCTATCAAGTATTCTGAACCTAACTTGAACTCTATCAAGTATTCTGAACCTAACTTGAACTCTATCAAGTATTCTGAACCTAACTTGAACTCTATCAAGTATTCTGAAACTGTCTGACTTGAACGCTTGTCAAGTATTCTGAAACTGTCTGACTTGAACGCTTGTCAAGTATTCTGAAACTTAAACTTAAAATTAACTGAAAATGGAAAATGACTGCACTTGATCTCTATCAAGTGGAGACGATTAACCTCTGTTTTGGTTGACCCTCTTGGTGCAACCGACTTACTTGAAATGCAATCAAGTATCTCTATAACTTAAACTGTCTAAGTTCAAATTAACTGAAAATGGAAAATGACTGCACTTGATCTCTATCAAGTGGAGACGATTAACCTCTGTTTTGGTTGACCCTCTTGGTGCAACCTTCTGACTTCAAAAACTGACTTCAAAAATGACTTCAAAAAATTACTTCAAAACTGACTTCAAAACTGACTTCAAGTATCTCTCTAAATCTATAAACTCTCTGTAAACTCTCTCTTTCTTAATTTGCAAGTCAATTCAATTCAATAATTTGAAAAAAATTTGCAAACAAAAATATAAAATGTAAACAACATTTCACTCGAATGTACGGGAAGGTACATAAAATAAAATTATTCTATACTGAATATAACAGTGAAAATAACTGAAATTAACTCTCTTGAAATTAACTCTTGAAATTAACTCTCTTGAAATTAACTCTCTTTGAAATTAACTCTCTTTGAAATTAACTCTCTTTGAAATTAACTCTCTTTGAAATTAACTCTCTTGAAATAAACTCTCTTTGAAATTAACTCTCTTTGAAATTAACTCTCTTTGAAATTAACTCTCTTTGAAATTAACTCTCTTTGAAATTAACTCTCTGTTACAATTAACTCTGTTACAATTAACTCTCTGTTACAATTAACTCTCTGTTAAAATTACTGTTTCAATAAAAACAAATGTATCACTGGTGTATGGAATGTTCACTGTGTTTCTTGTGAATTCTGACTTGATACTCATTATTAACTGTTAATAATAGTGACTTTTCAAATGTTTACAAATTTCTTAAAAAAAACAACTCTGTACTTAACAAGATTCCTATGGCGAAATCCTTAGAGACGTGTCCTGAAGACGTGTCTTGCTGGCTACTTCTTCTTGGATGAAAACTAGGCGTGGAGAGCTTGGAGTCGTGACACACCGGTTCAAGGGTGGATGTTACGAACTGGAAGTCGTGACACGCCGGTCAACTGGTTTTATCCTGATGCAGGGTAATTTCTATCCTGGCCAAAGAGTGGCCTCTTGTTAAAATCTTCTTGTTAAAATCTTCTTGTTAAAATAATCTTCTTGTTAAAATAATCTTCTTCTTAAAATAATCTTCTTCTTAAAATAATCTTCTTCTTAAAATAATCTTCTTCTTAAAATAATCTTCTTAAATAATCTTCTTCTTAAAATAATCTTCTTCTAAAAATCTGTTAAGATCCTGGTAAAGGGTCGCCACAATGTTAGACCCCATATCTTCTTCTTCTTCTTATCCTGGCTATAGGGTCGCCAGTTTGTTAACCCCTCCGTCTATGGCCCTGGGGTGGTTCGGATCGACGGGGGTTCTAGTTAGGAGGCAAGCAACGGATATTTCTTCTATAACATTCTAATTCTTTTCGGTCGCCTCTTGTTAAACTCTTGGCTACAGACTCGCCAGACTGTTATGCCGATATCTTCTATGGTGCTTGGGTTGTCTCTTAATTTGGGCAAAGGGTCGCCAATTTTTAATTCTTCTCTTTCTATAATACTCTGATACTTTCTCTGATACTTTCTCTGATACTAAAATTATCGACTTTACTGACTAAGTTCTTCTGAAGAGAGCACGGCTCGAAGGGGAAAATAAAAAGTTTCTCTTACATTTAGTTTACTTCTCAAAATGTACAGGTAGTGCTCTGAATTTACAGGGGTAGAGGTTCGACCTCTTTCGACCATGGCTCAGGCCGGAATCTAAAAATATTAAGAAGGCAAGGGGCCTCTGCCCCCTCCCCGCAGCGAGGCTGCTAACAAAGGAGTCCTAATGAAGTGCTATAATGAAGTGCTAATATGAAGAAGTGACTTAATGAAGTGCCTAATTTTTACAAATACATGTATAATATAAACCTAAATGTTGGGGGACGACAGTTGAAGGTTAAGTTTCCCCCCTTTTAAACACATGATCAGATGGTTTGAAAAATTTCAACTAAAAATAATAAAAAAAATAAAAACAAAAACTAATCGTATATTTTTGCCGAATCTTCATTTCTGAAGGCGATATTATTTCGTAATAGTACACATAAGTACAAATTAAGTACACGACTGAGTACGTATTAATTTTGGTTCATTACAATTACGATTACAATTATGGATTACTTCAAATTCGCTTATGATTGTTCATTACAGTTCTATTAAAGTACATTCTTACATTATAAATTAAATCATTACATTTAATTACAGTTTCATTGAAGTACATTACAAGTTATTATTAATTACAGTTTCATTAAAGTACATTACGTTATATTAAATTAAAGTATTACAGTTAATTACAATTAAACAGTTACTATAACTTTGTTTTGTTTTTACAGTGTTTCATATTAATAGACAATTAAGATGTTAGAAATATAATACAAAGTACATGGGGCACATATGGTTTGGATTTATATACATAATATGTTATAATATGTTATAAATTTGAAATCAGAGCGAACGGAGGTATTTATCTTAGAAGCGTTCGATTCTGTCGTAGTGAGTGGAATTTGATAACTTAACTCAGCATTTTTGAGTTCAATGCGGGAGATGATATAGTTAAAAATAAAAATGAAAAAAATAATACGAGAACGTATTTATGCGTTTTCGAACGAACGAGAAAAAATGAATATTTAATAAAATTGACATACGATAATGGTCAAGATAAGATATGGACGTATGGGGGCGGGAGATATGGTCGAATAATAGTTATATTTAACTACATAACATATAAATAATGACTTCTATAGAGTGTTTCGTCCTTAGTATGATGTTAAAGAATTTTCATACATTGAATACTAGATATATGATGAAGGGAAATAAATGACGGGAAAATGTGACGTCATAGTTATTGAATTTTTACGTATAGTACAAATCATTATTAGGAAGATTTACAAGAACGAATTAGAGACAAAGAGTGGGTAGTAATGACTAAGAAGTACAACTACGGGTTCCAATCCTGTTACATGCAATGTGTATGCATAATCTAGGGTCGAGGGTGAGATGCAAGACAATTCATAATTAATTATAATAACTTCTATAACAAATGGAAAATGGATACGACTAAACCATAGATATGGTAGATCGTAGGGTTGTGACACGAACAAAAATAGGAAGCTACAAGTAAAATTATTATCCAAACTCGCGTTAAGCGATTTTGGTTCTTATGTAAAAATGAATATGGATTATTCTTGTTCATTTTTTTATATAATATATATATATATTATATATATATATATATATATATATATATATATATATATATATGTGTGTGTGTGTGTGTGTGTGTGTTAAACACAGACCGTGCATGGAACAAGGAACTCTTCTGGGAAAATTAAATCCACTATAGTCCGAATATATATATATATATATATATATATACACACATATATATAAAAATAACTGCCTGGATCTGGTATTCACGAATAATACGAACTTGATTGCTGATATAAAAATAACCCCAACCATTATCTCAGACCACAACTTAATCGAGATATCAACAAATATGATGGCAGCATTAGAAGACAATACACATATTGTGGAAAGAAGTAAATTCGGAGCCTTTAACTTAAACTCGAAGACTATAAATTGGGAAGCAATCAGATCGCACATGGCCCAAATAGAATGGAGAACAATTTTCGAGAATAAAACAACTGAAGAAATGCTAACAACTTTGGAGGAAAAAACGCTGAGAATTTTAGAAAAATATGCTCTGAAATCACAGCCAAAAGGAAAGAGGAGCTGGCTAGAAAGGCAAAAGAGAAGACTATTCCGCAAAAGAAAGAGAGTGGAGGCGAAGTTAGGAAACTGCGGAGATAATGGCAGGAAAATAATAAAAGAAAAACTGGAGGGTATAGATAGGGAAATACAAGCCCTGATTAAGGACCATACAGAGAGGGAAGAGGAAAAGGCGGTAGAAGCAATAAAGGAAAATCCAAAATACTTCTATAGCTATGCAAAAAGGAAAACAAAAACGCGCACCGCTATTGGGCTCTTAAGGACGGGAAATAATGAACTAACCGACGATCCAAAAGAAATATCTGATACATTGAGAGCTCAATATGAATCAGTTTTCAGTACCCCAAAAAGTGACAAAGCGATACCTGACATAAATGCATTCTTTGAAGAGGAATTGCAAGGAGAGTATATAACAGACTTTGAGTTTACACCAGAAGATGTAGCGAGAGCTATAGAACAAATGAAACTACATTCAGCTGCAGGTCCGGACAATTGGAACGCATTATTGATTAAAAACTGTAAAAATGAAATAGCTACACCTTTATACTGGATATGGAGAAGATCCCTAGACACTGGGGAAATACCGAGCATCTTGAAAAGAGCAAACATTGTCCCTATATATAAAGGAGGGGACAAATCTCAAGCAAAGAACTATAGACCAGTGTCATTGACGTCCCACCTCACCAAAGTATTTGAAAGAATAGTTAGAGAGAAAATTTATGATTTCCTGGAGACACGGGAAAGATTCAACGAAAATCAGCATGGATTCCGATCAGGTAGATCATGCCTATCACAACTAATAGAGCACTACAACAATATCCTAGATGCATTGGAAGGCAATGACAACTATGATGTTATATACACAGATTTTGCTAAAGCTTTCGATAAATGTGACCATTAAAGACATGGGAATAACAGGCAAAGTGGGAAAATGGATCTACAACTTCCTTAGTGATCGTCTGCAGGTCGTCAAAATTCAAGGTATATCATCATCAGAATCGGAAGTACGCAGCTCAGTACCACAAGGGACAGTACTGGCCCCACTCCTGTTCATTATCATGCTAACAGACATATCCAGCGGAGTAAACAGCAATAGTATAGTAACATCCTTTGCAGACGATACAAAGATCAGCAGAAAAATCAGCGATGTACATGACGTGGAGGCCTTGCAGAGGGACACGAACAAAATATACAAATGGTCAGAAGCAGGGCCGGATTAAGACCTTTAGAGGCCCTAAGCACTTAAAAGATTTTGGTGCCCCATATATATGTAATTCAAAATATAAACAAAAATAAACCATAAAATAAAATTTTATTTTTTGAAATGAAACAAAACTTACAGTAAGATGGAAAATAATGTTTATTTTTGTATACTTCCACTTCATTTATATTTGAAAAGTTTTCTCCTACTTTTTTTAATTGCAAAGTCTTTGATCAGATCCTCAAAACTAATCTTACGTAACACATCTGCTTCTATACTTAGTAGAGATAAGGCATCCAGCCTGCCTTGTTGCATAGTTGTTCTGTTGGTATTTTTAATATACTTCAACTGAGAAAATGAACGCTCAGCTGAGCAATTTGTGACCATTAATGTTAAAAATATACGAAAGGCAATTTCTACATTTGGGAAGGCACACTCAATATTGTCTTCTACAATTATTTTATAAAGTTCAGCATGACTGAATCTTGTTTTTACATTTTTTTTTGCACTGAACTTAAGGCACACATATGAGTGAAACTGCTGAAGCTCAGCAGAGAAATTAGTGTTCAAGTCCTCTGGGTAAGCATCAATCATCTTTTTACAACCCTGAGAATACCTTTCAATTTCAGTAGATGATGAAGTGGTGACATTATGTGGCACATCACTTAGAAAAGAAAATCTCTCTGCTATTTCTTTGTATATCTCTCCTCTTCTTCTCATCTCAGTTTCAAGTTTGTCAACAATTGTGTAAAAGGTGGCGATAAGAAATTTATCTCTGGCATTCAGATATACTTCTGGTGCATCTCCGTCATTGGGTACCTTCTTTCTGATACGTTTGCGAGTTTGAGCTGCCTTGTAATCAACATCTGGTAGCATTTCCTTTGTAGCTGCTTCATATCTTTCAAATTCATCTCGTGAAGTGCACAGTTGGTCAGCTAATGATCCATACAGATCTGCACATGTTTTTAAGTTCACATCCTTATTCTGTAGAACTTTGCTTACTCTATGAAAATTTTGCAAAATCTCATCCCAAAAATTCAACATAAAAACGAATTCTAGCTCTTGCATCTTATTTGCAATATTATTTGCTTCTCTTCTAGTGTCTCCCTTTTGTGACTGGTCTTCAGCTATACATTTTAACGCTTCTAAAATTTTAAGGAAAGATTTCAAAATTGCTGCTGTTGCCATAGCATGTGCCTCCCATCTGGTATCAGAGAGGGATTTTAAGACACTTTCATTTCCAATACAACCTTTAAGAATTTCCCACCTGCTGGTTGAGGCTAAAAAAAAGGTATAGAGCAACTGCACTGTAGAGAAGAAATTAACCGCCTCTTGACAGCAGTCAACAGCACTTCGGCCTACCAGATTTAGTGAATGGGCTGCACAGGGCACATATATAGCAAACTTGTTTGTTTCTAAAAATTTTTGCTGCATCCCCTTATAACGCCCAGACATGTTGGCAGCGTTGTCGTAAGATTGACCCCTACATTTTGAAAAGTTTAGCTTACAAACTTCACGTAAGTACTGCAACACCTGATTTACCATTTCCTCACCAGTATGGCTTTTCATTTTCAGAAAGGTTAAAAAGCGTTCAATAGGCTGTCCATCTTTTAAGTACCTAAGTACAACACTTAACTGATCGATATGTGATAGATCTGGTGTTGAATCAACTGACAAACTAAAATAACCAGAAGATTTTACTTCGTCAACAATGAGTGCGTGGACCTTTTGAGCCATTAGTTGAATGAGTTCCTCACAGGTGGTTTTGGACAGGTAAGAAGGATTTCCTTTGCCAGAATTTCCATATTTCAAAATGTGACCTGCTAAAAATGGATCAAACCGGCTTATGAGCTCAAGCAGCCCTAAAAAATTCCCATTCTGCAATGATCCAAATCTTTCTTCTGTTCCTCGAAAAGACAAGCCACGTTCAGCTAACGTACAAATAACAGCTATGACACGCCTCAAGACATGTTCCCAGTAATCACACTCTTCCTGAATTTGTTTTTCCAACTGTTGTCCCAACCCCGCACCTTGTCTGCGAGTTAAGTATGTTAGCATAGAGTCTCGGTGAGTAGTGCTTTTTTCATGATGATCAATTACAATAGTATTTCGCCAGTCACTGAACCTTCTCTTATAACAAAATGTGAGACATTTTTAGGAGCAAACAGTTTACAAACATAACAGTAAACTGATCCTGTTGATGGCCCAACGAAAAGTTTTTGTGAACAGTATCTTGCTGGTTTGCCACTACTGAAATGCCGGTAAGACTTGTCAAATGGCCCATTGTGGTGTTGACAGTCACTGGGTCCACAAGCAATCCAATAAGCCACATCATCAGCAGAGAAATCAAGCCACAACCCTGGATCTTTTGCTATATTTACTTCATCTTCTGCAGACTGATTCATTTCACCACCATCACCATGGTCCACTAAACTTTCATTTTCAGCAATTATTTCAACCCCAGAATGTCTTGTAAAGCAACTTGAATCAACATTTGCAGTAGAGGTATCAAGAGAATTTACAGGCAAAGTGAGATCAGTAGTGAGACATGTGGTAGATGAACCTGCTTGTGACACCTCGGTGATTCCAACGTCATCATATTTTGATTTTGAAGTGATCAAAGTGGTATTTGTGTCCACTTCTGATGACGGAGATTGGTTTTGATTCAGAATCGGTATATCATGTTGACGTTGTGGTCTTGGAACTTGTGTGAAGAAATCAGTCAGCTTTGCAGTCTTGGACTCTAAATCCAAAGTCTTCTCTTGTTTCTCTTTTGATAGTTTTCGCTTTTGTGCACCACTTAACTGAACACGTTTCATCTTGGTTCTTGGGGTCTGTAAAATACAGAAATAAAAAGAATATTTTATTTGTATATTATGTGGCAATCAACACAGTTACACATATCACAATCTTGGCTTTGTTCTTTTATTCTCAGAAAGACAAAATGGGAACCGTACACAACCAAAGTGGCAATTTAAATATAAGTGGCAATTAAATATAACTCAACCGAAATATCAACTCGAAATGTTGAATACAAATCAAATCGAAAGAAGGAACCAAAGAAGGAACCGAAAGAAGGAACCGAAACCTATAAAATAAAAATACTTAACATTAGAATTAATAATACGCAATCTATAAAAATATCAATATTAACATTTCACTATTAACGAGCCACATTTTATATTTACATTTATTTATTTATTTAAAACAATATTTAATTATAGGAAATATGAACATTTGCTTAGGGCCTAAATTGTCCTAACTACGTTTGATGTTATATATACATTACAAATTATTCACTCTGGTTATTACAATCTAAATTCTTTTATACTGTTATGACAATAGATAAATAAATTATAAAATAAAGATACGTGTATGATAAAATATTGTTATACCCGGGTGTCCCACAAAAAAGTTAACCGTACTTTGAATTAATATAACTCAAAAACTATTAGAGATTTTTGGGTCCTGCAAAAAATTTTATTTAACAACTATTTATCTGTCGATTCTGGAAATTTCATTAAATTTCCTTTTACGAAGTTGATACATTAATGGTTTTAGTGGAGGCTATCAAAAATATGTTTGCGCAAGGAAGTAAAATAATGAAGCGAAGCCTAGGTCACCGTGCACTTTCAAGCGAAGCGTAGGGAGCCTAGGTAGCCTAGGTCACTGTGCGATTCTTCAAGCGAAGCCTAGGCCATTGCACAGTGGTTTTTTGGACACGCTGTGGTATGGTCTCGTCATTATTGCTTATTAAGCAAATCAAAGCGTTTCTATGTAAAAGTTTACTTCAAAAGAACCCTTTTTATCATGCAGTTAACAAAAGGCAACGCGTATTTGTAATCACAAACTTTATTAAGACTGGCAGTATTAAACAAGTACAAGATTTATTTGAACAACGTTTTCCAGGTAGGCACCCACCAAGCAAGCCCGCTATTTGGAAAAATGTTCGGAAATACCAACATGAAGGAACATGCTTAAATCTAAATAAAGGTCGTTCGGGTCGTAGGAAAACCATAAGAACAACAGAAAATATCGAAAATGTTCAGATGACACTTCTTCAAAATCCAAATGTATCAGTCAGAAAGAATGGGTTACAATTGTCAAAGTCAACATTTAACCGCATTGTTAAACATGACTTAAAACGGCATCCCTATAAGATGCATGTAAGACACCAGCTTCTTGAAACTGATTTTCCTCGTCGTAGACAATTTGTCGAATGGCTTCTCCATAAACCTGCTCGTTTCTTGGAAAACATTGTGATTGGTGATGAGGCAGCCTTTTTCATGAATTTGGAAAGGTAAATAGCCATAATATTCGACAATATGCGCCGCTGAACAACCCCCCAGCATTCAACTTTGACACACGTATTTGTCAGCAGAAAGTGTCTCTGTGGATCGGAATATGCGGGAATGGCTATCTTGTCGGCCCATTGTTTTACGACAATAACTTGAATGGTGCTGCCTACCTGAACATGATCAACGAACGGATCATCCCAGAACTCCTCCAGATTTACGGCAATCAATTCAATAGACTTTGGTGGATTCAGGACGGCGCACCAGCTCATAGACAGCTTGCTGTAAGAACAAAACTGAGAGAAAATTTTGGCAACCGCATTGTCGCGCTAAATCATGCAATTGAATGGCCCCCAAGATCCCCTGATTTAACACCGTGCGATTATTTCTTATGGGGATATCTAAAGAGTAAAGTGTATTCTATTCCACCGGAAAACATAAACCAGTTAAGAGATAGTATCACACGTGAAGTCAATTTACTTAAGGAAAATCACCAGTTGATCAAAAAGTTGTGCAATCAATGCGATCAAAGGCGCAACTGTGCTTGGAAAGAAATGGAGGACATGTGGAAGGAAACGGTGCTTAGAAAATTAAAAAATAAATTTGTATTACCCATATGAAGAGGTGTTTTTGTTATTAATGGATTTAAATAAATTTGTTAATTTTAAACTTCGAAGTTTCATTATTTTACTTCCTTGCGCAAACATATTTTTGATAGCCTCCACTAAAACCATTAATGTATCAACTTCGTAAAAGGAAATTTAATGAAATTTCCAGAATCGACAGATAAATAGTTGTTAAATAAAACATTTTTGCAGGACCCAAAAATCTCTAATAGTTTTTGAGTTATATTAATTCAAAGTACGGTTAACTTTTTTGTGGGACACCCTATATACAAATAAAGTACACTTCATAGACTTACCCTAGAGAAGAAGAGAGAGCAACAGATAAACTTCTTCAACGCTAATTAACTTAGGTCAGTATATCTTATTATTATAATGGCCGTGATAAACATCACTTGATACAACAGCAATATAGAGAGTTTATAGTTTCTTTTATTTTAATATTAATTTATATTACAATTCTATAAACCTAAATCTTTCTGTAAAACAATACCAAATGATTATGTAAATATATATTTAATATTATATGCACAAATCACACGTTCAGAATAACTTCCTATAGCACACGAAAATATTTAATCTATATGTATTTTTAATATGGCGCTCAAAGATTTGATATAAACAAAATAATAACGCAAAGCGTAAAGTGTGTGATTACAACGAAATATATTTATTCTCTCAAAAGGGTTGTTGTTCACTACAAATTCAAACAATGAAAAAAATAAATACTATATATGAATATATATAATTCAGTTTTCAACAGCTTATAGGCTATAAGCCGCGATTATAATAGTATAATAAATCCATGGTAAATCCGACAATGGAAAATTTCTGTGGTGCCCCCCTTCCCTTGATGCCCTAAGCACGGGCTTATTTTGCTTAATGGTTAATCCGGCCCTGGTCAGAAGACAACAACATGTCATTCAACGCCGAGAAATTTCAGCTCTTGAGATATGGTAGAAAAGAAGAACTTAAACAGACTGCATATTATGCTCCAGATAGACAGGAAATTCAGAGAAGCATGAAAGCGATTGATCTCGGGATAATAATGACAGATGATGCGAAATTCGAAACACAAAATCAGATAGCGATAAATAAAGCAAAAAGAGTCGCCGGACAGGTTCTAAGAACGTTCAAGAGAAGGGACAGGACAGTAATGATTCTCCTGCTAAAAACACTGATTATACCAAAACTTGAATACTGCTCAGTTTTTGACGTCCCCATATAAAAAGGAAGAAACTAATAAACTAGAAGAAACGCAAAGGCATTTCACAGCCAAGATTGATGGCTGCAAAGAACTCAACTACTGGGAAAGACTACGTAAACTAAATCTGTACTCACTGGAAAGAAGAAGAGAGAGGTACATCATAATCTACATATGGAAAATGATCGAAAAACTGGTACCAAACCTAAAACTAAACCCAATTACCATTCAAACAACACTGGAAAATAGGAAAGGCAGAATGTGTAGTGTTCCCAAATTAAAAGCACGACAAGGGACCTCCTCAACCCTGAAGGAAAATAGCTTGGTTGTCAGGGGGCCAAGACTTTTCAACCAGCTTCCTAAGGACCTCAGAAACGTAACGGGGGTCAAAGTTGAAGTCTTCAAGAAAAGACTGGATGCCTGGCTCAGGACAGTACCAGATGAGCCGGGCGTGCCTGGCTATGTACGGTGGAGAGCGCAAGAAAGCAACTCGCTCCTCCACCAGGCCAGACCTAGAGGCGGGGCCGCCAGCTTGACCTCCGTGTGAAGAGAGACCAACACACGAAACAACATAAGGTAAGGTAAGGTATATTTATATATATATATCTCTAGATACTGCCCATCACTGACAGTGATGGGCAGTGTCTAGATACATGTATCGCCGATACGTATCGATCGATACTTTTGTATCGGTATCGGTATCGCTTTAGCTACTTGACAAAAGTATCGATTTATCGGTATCGCTAAGGTCAATTTTCTTAAATGTATCGAAAAAAATCGATACTTCGATACATCGATACATTAATAAGAATGTTTAAATATTTAAATAGATGTTATAATATGACACTACTGAGTTATATTTATGAATATACATAAATAATAATATTATTAAATATTTATTTAATGACAGTACTACTCTACTGGTCACGTCACACAGTACAACGGCGCAACGTTTAAACACGTTTGTACTTGTGTTATTGAGATTAATTAACCATAATATAGAAACATTGTTAGCTGTAGAGAAGAAGCTAGAGCGTTTGAATTTGGAGGCATTGCGTCATTGTCAGCCACTTCTCAATGCAGTCACAGTAGGGTTCACTAAGCGGTTTGAAAAGTTTCTGTGCCTTGATGCGTCGCATGAGTGTAAAGCAGCAATACTGGCATCGTCTTCAAATCCTCCGTTCAAGTTAAAGTGGATGACAATAAAAGGCAAATTTAATACTAACATTGTCAAAAAGAGGGTTCAAGAAATGTTGGTTAATGCTGTTAAGAGTCTCAGCGAGCAGACCCCCCAGCAACAACTAAGTGATGCTGCATCTGACGGAAGTGCAGATGATTTCTTCTGTTATGAGTCTGCTTCCACTAATGTTTCTGCAACCCAAGATTCCACTGAGATGGAAGTTTTACAGTATCTGGGTGACGGAAGTCATTCTCTCCAATCTCTGAGGCAGTACCCAGGAATTCTACGGGTCTTCCTGAAGTATAACACACCACTACCATCCTCTGCTCCTGTAGAACGGTTGTTTAGTTTGGCTGGTCACATTCACGCTCCAAAAAGGAATAGACTGTCTGACCAGATGTTTAGCCAGCTGGTATTTTTGAAGGGTAATAGTAATTACTTTTAATTGTTAGTGTAATATTTTCAGTCATTCATGTATCCTACAAAATTAAAACATACTTTCATTAAATAAAGCAATTGTTTTTATTTACATCTATAAAACCCATTAAAATGGCGTTGATTTTACTTACAGTGCGTACAAATTACTAGTATAAACAATAATATCTAATACCTACATATTAAATGAATAATTATAAAAATGTACCGACGATACATGTATCGGTATCGGTATCGCTTAAGACATCTAGAAAGTATCGGCGTATCGGTATCGCCTAAGACGTTCTTCATGTATCGATGTATCGGTATCGCTTTAGCGATTTTCATGTATCGATGCCCATCACTGTATGTATATATTATATATATATATATATATATATATATATATATATATTAGTGATGGATCGAATAACCGCAACCGCAACCGCACTACAACCGCACAAAAATTCACAACCGCAACCGTAACCGCAACCGCCGTTCCATAAGTGCGGTTGCGGTTGTAAAAGCTTAGTTAATTTTAATTTTAATGGGTGGAGGCTGGGGAAAGTGGTAGGTGGGATGAACAGTGCGATGGGTCCTCGTCCCTCATCCTGGTAACACACTTAGTGCAAAATATGGTTTTAATTAATTTGACCTATTCTTTCATAATAGCTATATAAGTTTAGAATATACTTCATTTAAATAGTATTTATTTAGTAAATACCTTATGTTGAACACAAGTTTTGCAACACACAAATAGCGGTAGCGGTGTATTGCAAAACTTGTGTTCAACATAAGGTATTTACTAAATAAATACTATTTAGTATATATTATGTACTAAGTGTGGCTAAATCGCACTATAGTGGCTAAATCCAGTTAATAATTACGCATTTTTCCTAGTATATGATAACCGCAACCGCAACCGCGGTTGGAAAAAATTCGACAACCGCAAACACAACCGCAACCGCGGTTGTGAAAAACCGACCACTCGATCCATCACTAATATATATATATATATACACGCCTCGGTGGTGTAGTGATTAGCGTCGCTGACTACGAATCCATCGGCCCCGGGTTCGAGACCCGATGACGGCAACCGGCGCGCAGCAAAACCCAGCTGTTCATCCTTCCACACAATAAAGAAAGTGGTTGGTAGATAAATGGGTACCCTAGGTGGCCTAGTGGTTAAGATGCTGGGCTGCTGATGGTGCGTGGTTCGGATTCCACGTTAAACTGTAGGTCTAAGGTGGAGTGAAAAGCTTGACCTTCGTCAGAATGAACAATTCGGGCGGAAGCTAACCAAAGGTTACCAAAGGTTATATATATATATATATATATAATATATATATATATATATATATTATTCTTTCTTCAGAGAGAAAAATGGCCCAGAGAGGGCTAACTGAAAAAGAGATTTCTCAGCTTTTGGATGATCCAAATTTTGGAGAGGAATCTGACCTAGAAGAACTGTCTGATGAAGAAAATGAGGGAATAATTGAAGTGCCCGAAAGAAATAAACCACTTATTGAAGAAGATGATGAAGTGAGGGGTGTTAGACCCCGTTAGGTATTAGGTTATTAAATAGCCAATAAAGGTACTTACAGGCAGAGATGGGCAGTACCGCGGTACATGTAACGGCTTAAGTAACGGGCGTTACTTTTGTAACGAGTATCGGTATCGCCTTAGCAAGATTTCTAATGTAACGATGTAACGGTAACGCCCGTAATAATTTTAGCAAAAGTAACGAGAATTTCCGTTACTCGTTACTCGTTACATACTGTTTTTTATGTGTGAAAAGTACAAATACATCTTTCGGCGGCGTAGCATACAGTTCATACTTGTTAGAACTTGTTCAGTCCTTGTCACGTTGCATCCGTCTTGTTGCCGGTAGAGCTCAGTTATAGTGTAGCACTCGTGCGGTGTGCATTTCCTTTGTTTAAAGTTGTTAAACATGGAATACCTTTCGTCAGCTTCTTATTCGAAGGATGACGACACATCTGATTTCCTCGAAGAATATATTTTTGGAAATGTTTTTTATTATTTTACATCAGCTGCTATTGAAATGTTTCTGTTTACTTCTATGTTTAATTTTCTGTTATTCAAATAATATTTTTTGTCAAAAATGTCCTGTTATCATTGTCTGTCAGAAATAAACCTCCATTTATCTAAAAACAGTTGCGTTTGTTTTTACATACTTTTTATACTTGCTTTAATATTCTAATTACGATATACAATTATGATATATGAATTTACCAATGTAACGAGTAACGAAAGTAACGACGTTACTGTAACGAGTATCGGTATCGTCTTAAGATATTTTCAAAGTAACGATGTATCGGTATCGCCGGGGTCATTTTAAGAGAGTAACGAGTAACGGTAACGCTCGCCAATTTTGAGTAACGGTGCCCATCTCTGCTTACAGGTGCTTTGATTTAGATCTTTAGGGCCTACCATAGGTGCCAGCGTTCCACAACAACCTACTTAGTTTTCTAACTTTACTAATTTAGAAGCTATAGACATTTCCCCTAACTGATATAATAATTATACAACTTCAACTGCTCTCCTTTTCCACTTAAGAAACATCACCAAATTAAACTTAGCACCAACGATTTAGTCAGATAGAAAAACACATGCTGGTTTAGCCAGCCCATTGACCAAACAATTCACGTTCTGCTGTTTATCTTTTTGTGTTGCTATTCAGCTTTCTTCTAGTGACTTTTCCCTTTAGTGACTTTTAGCCTATACAAGCGGTAGCTCGCTATCGCCCTCCGGGCAGGTAGCAGTATATGTCACAGCTAGCTGTATATGTATATGTACATTGTATATATGGATATGTATATTGGTACTTACGTATTATCGGGACTACCAAACTATTATCGGGACTACCAAACTGTTTATTATGTATTTTTGCTCTCGGCATTTTCGTTTTCGAAATACTTACATTCACTTGTAATAGATATTAAATAGCTCGTGCTCGGCCGTGGAGTGACTTAGGATCGCGAAACTTGACAGAGCACATCGGCAGCTCATGGGCTATCAGTTGGTGGTGGTTGCAGAATTTTTCGATGTGCCGTTTAGTCTGTGCACGGTTCCGAAGAAAGCGGACACACACACACACACACACACACATTTTAGCTCAATAGTATATAGGATACACACACGTCACCTCACTCCTCCCCTACAAGTTGAGTCTGTCAGGGGGATGAGAGACCCTAGACGACCTGAGGAGCGGGGTTGATGTAGTAGGAATAGGTGCAACCTGCATAGGCGGACGAATTGAACCATTTTAAGGAGGATCGGGTCTCCCTTCCGGAAGATGTTGGCCATCCAGCAATTCACGTTCCTATATCTGGTCCTGATGTCGTTTAATAAAACGACCATCTTCTAGTTGGCACTTGAAGGAAACAGGGCCCGTTCTCTCCTGCACCGTTGCAGAAACCCATTTTGGTCGAGCCCCATAATTGCGAATCATAATTTGATCATTAGGTTGCGCTTCTATAACTCTCCCTTTTTTAGTGTCATGATACAACTTCTGTTTTTCCTGATGGCATAAAACTCGTTGTTGTAACGTTTCGTTTGGCCGTAACAGATCGAAACCTAAACAAATTCCCCGGCCAATCATGAGTTTAGAAGAAGACACCCCAGTCGTTGTGTGAGATGTTAGTCGATAATTAAACAAAAATTTATCCAACACTTGCATTTCCCCCCCATGAGGATGACGCAAGGCCGACTTGAAAGTACGGACCATATTTTCCGCGAGACCATTAGTAGACGGGTGAAAAACACTAGACCGGATATTCTTGGGAGATGTTTGTTCTCTGGGCAGTTTTGACCGGAACGAACCAATGATTCGAATTCTCCATCTAACCCGGACCACCAGAAATAAGCTCTCGCCAGCTTTTTCATTTTTGTTGCAGCCATGTGTTCAGCGTGAAGTTCCTCCACTAAATTCAACCTGCCTTCATTCGGAATTATCACTCTGTGGCCCCCATAAGAGACAGCCATTTTGGATTGAGAGTCCAGATTGACGTTGTTAAAAAGGCTGTAATTTATTCTCAATCTTAGTAGGCCAACCAACTGAGCAGTAATGGATGACCCTAGACAGAATAGGGTCTCATTTTGTCCACTGCTCTATCTCTACTGCAGTTACTGGAGTGAAGTCCAAAAACTCCACCAAGTGAACCCATTCTGTAGGTATAGGTACGCATTCATTTGGATTTTCTAAAGGCAACCTACTTAGAGCATCAGCCGTACCTAGAAGTTTGCCTGACCGATGTTCTAAGTCAAAATTATAGGCTTGTAGAATCAGTGCGCATCGTTGGTTGAATCCTACCTGAGGCCATAACTGGAATATTTTTAGTAGGTGAAAATAAACCTAAAAGAGGCTTATGGTCAGTAATTATTTTGAAGTCATGACCCATAGATAGAAATTAAATTTCTTTACTGCAAATAATAAGGCTAAGGTTTCACGTTCAAGCTGTGCATATTGCCTTTCAGTCTCAGTTAGTGTTCTAGAAGCAAAACAGATAGGCCTATCTACACCATAAATGTGGTGAGATAACACTGTCCCAATTCCATTAGAACTGCTATCCGCTGAAACTACGAGAGGAAGTTTAGGATCATAATGCACTAGGAGAGTGGACTTTAGTAGTACGTCCTTTGAAGCCTCAAATGCTTCCTTTTGCGTTTTCTCCCATCTCCACTGTTCTCCAGATCGTAATAACTTATTTAGGGGTTCAAGGAAAGTCGATGCATTAGGCAAAAATTTCCTATAAAAATTTAGACCTAAATAAGTTTGTGAGTGTGTGTGATGCTTTGTGGAGGTGGTGCATTTTTTATTGCATATAGTCTATCCACCGTTGGATGAATGCCTGAGGCATCTATGCGGAACTCCAAATATGAAACCTCATTAGTGACCCAAGAACATTTTTCTTTCTTTAGCTTAAGTCCGGCATCCCAGAGTCTTTTTAGAACTGTGGTTAATCTTGTGAGATGTTCTTTTTTAGATGAACCTGAAATGAGGACATCATCTATCATAGAAAACAAAGTACACCCGGAATGTGACCTAGAACTTGGTCCATTGTTTTCTGAAAAATACCCAGAGCCGATGCTATTCCATAGCATAGCCTATTGTACCTATGTAGGCCTCGGTGCGTATTTATTGTAGTCAGCTCTTTAGAATTTTCATCTAAACTTAGTGTAATGCCGGAAAAGGAGAGACTCAATTCAGGCTTTACTTCACTAACAACTGAACATTGTAAATACAATAAGAAATACAAGTAGACATAACAATACTTACATTTTAGCATTAAAGTATAGTATTAAACAAGTTAGTATTAGGTAACAAGTGCGCATAATTCAAAATTAAGGTACGTATAACATAGCAGATAAGTATAATCAAAATTACATAATAAGGTAATAGAAATACAAAATAAGTAATTGCTACTATACTTTATATAGATTCGCAGGCGCAACGCAAGCTTAATAACACAACACAACCATGAATGAATAACACCATCACGAATGATTTAGATTATAACCTGGGGCAGAATGACCTGAAAGAAAAGGAATTATGTCATTCGCTCCCTCTTAAAAAAAAGAAAACTATAGGTTCAGACGATCAACGGGACGTTTTACGCAGCTCGAACGACGAGGAACCGCGACTGGAAATGGGGCAGGAACAAGGGAACCAGGAGGAGCGGGAGTCACATCGCCCCCGACTGGAGGACATTCCGTAGGAATAACCTCGCCTGAAACTCGAGGGCTCCCAAGTGACTCATAAAAAATCGGATCTGGCTTCCAAACCCGATTGAGGATCCACCGGAAGCGGGTCGCCTCCTGGAACGAGGTCTTTCATCGTTACGGTGTCTTCTCGCCCATTGGGAAATCGAACGTGAGCGTATTGAGGGGTTTGCGGACTTCTTCCACCAGCAGACTTCTTCCACCAGGGGCTTATCCTTATTTCTGACGTGTCTCCTGAGAAGAACAGTTCCGGATGCCGTAAGCCACGTAGGCATACTGAGTCCGCTAGATATCTTGTGAGGAAATGCGAACAAACGCTCGTGGGGCGTCACATTGGTAGCGGTGCACAGAAGCGAGCGAAGTGAGTGAAGTGCGTCGGGCAAGACAAATTTCCATGCACGAATAGGTAAATTTCTTGATTGAAGAGCCAATGTCACTGTCTTCCATACAATCCAGACAAATCCCTCACACTGTCCATTCCCAGTTGGATGATAAGGGGTTGAACGACTCGTCGGAACTCCGTGGTTATGCAAGAACGATTTCAGCTGCGATGACATGAAAGATGTCTCTCGATCAGAATGCAAGTAACCAGGTAAACCGAAAATGGAGAATAAAGTAGTGAGACGTGCAATAACAGTGGTGGCCGACATATCTCACGATTAGCAGAAATCGATTGTTAGTGTTAGAGGGTAAGGGGCCTTTAAAATCAATACTGAGACGATCGAACGGTCTCATGGCTCGTATAAGTTCCTCTGGTTCAGGTCGATGGAATTGCGGTTTCAATCCGTTGCAAGTATGGCAAGTTGACACGACACGCTTCACATCCTCTGCAGAGTAGGGGAGATTTCGCGCACGAACAAAATAGAGCAGACGAGTGATACCCGGATGACACAATGACTTATGTAGCTCGAAGAGATCGCTGTGACTCGTTACGGCACAAAACCCACGCGAAAGAGCATCTGCAGCAACATTAAATTTCCCTGGACGATGTTGGATATCGAAGGAATACAGCATCAGTTCTACCTTCCATCTTGATATTTTCTCATTTTTAATTTTACTCTTGTTGCATGTCAAGCATGAAGACCACGGATTTCTGATTAGTTATTAACGTAGTGTTTTCCAACCAAATAATGGCGTCATTTTCCGATTCCACGATCGCATAGGCCTCCTTTTCAACGGCGCAGCGATTTCTTTCGGCGCGATTAAGCGATCGCGAGAAGAAAGCAGCTGGGCGGCCTTCCTGATTTAGTGTGGCGCCTATAGCGGCCTCCGACGCATCTGTTTCGAGAGTAAAGGGTAGTTTCTCATCGGTTTTCATCTTAACTGAAATAACATTTTTAGCATCTTCGGTCAGCGGAAAAGAGGCGTCAATTAGAGGACGAATCCTTTTTGATAATCGTGGCACCCAACGTGAATAATAGGCATCGGAGCGGATGAACTTAACATCTGAAGCCTTGAGTTTCCGTGACTTAGTAGCAATCGGATGACAGTCTGGTGATAAATTTGAAGAGACTCTAGTACAGTGATGGCGAACCTTTTCAACCCTGGGTGTCAAAAATTAAAAATTTTCGTGATCATATTCAAGTGGCGTGTCACATACATAAACAATCAGTTATCAAAGGAACATCGCAATTATAATAATAAAACTATCCATTCTAGCTCATTTGAACAATACAGGAAAAATAAAAATAAATGACAATAAAATGTTTTAAAATAAAAACTACAATTTTACCTGTTATTTAGTGACTTCTTTGTTGCTGTACTCTTGAAGAAAGCTCTTTTATAGCAGGTGTGTAATTCGTACATTTTAATGCTACACAAGCAGCACTGACATCATCAACCAATCTGTTTCTCTTGTCCGTTTTGATGTTATTCAAAGTTGAGAACAAAGTTTCGCAGGAGTAAGTTGATGAAAAAATTGTCAGTATAGCTTTGGCAAGTCTTTTAAGAGTGTCAAAAGTTTCCGGGATCCAGTTCCACACTTTCAGAATTTCATTGTCAGAATTATTATTCACAGATCCCTGCAAACAGTCTCGCTCGAGTGTTTCTAACTCAGATCTAAGATCAATAAACTTTTGCTTCCAAATAGAGCTGGATTGGAACTCTGCTAACTGCATTTCAGAGTCATTTAAATCTAACCAGTCAAACAAATCTAATTCAGATTTGTAAAAACAGCTTTATCAGGATATTTTATAAAATTTATTTCAACAAACAAATAAAATTGTTCTCGAGCTTGTTCCAAGTCGTCTCTGTCTTGGCACTTCATTTCATCAAAATGTTTCTTCAACCTATGAAAGTACTTATAACTTCTACTTTCCAAGTCACGTTTAAAAATGTTGAGCTTGCTTTCAAAGCCTTTGATCAAGCCAAACGTTACATCAATAGTTTTTCCAAAACCTTGTAACTTAATATTGAGTTCATTCAGATGTAATGACAGATCAGTGAAAAACATAAGTCTACTGAGACAAGCCACATCAGTTAATTGAGGAAACTGTTCTATATTTTTCATATTTAAAAATAGCCTGATTTCATTTAAGCATTCCACAAAACGTTCAAGTGCCTTACAGCGACTTAACCATCGCACATTATTATACATACGCCATTATTTGGTTGGAAAACACTACGTTAATAACTAATCAGAAATCCGTGGTCTTCATGCTTGACATGCAACAAGAGTAAAATTAAAAATGAGAAAATATCAAGATGGAAGGTAGAACTGATGCCGTATTCCTTCGATATCCAACATCGTCCAGGGAAATTTAATGTTGCTGCAGATGCTCTTTCGCGTGGGTTTTGTGTCGTAACGAGTCACAGCGATCTCTTCGAGCTACATAAGTCATTGTGTCATCCGGGTATCACTCGTCTGCTCTATTTTGTTAGAAAGGGTTCAGCGTCGTTCCACGAAACTTATTCCGTCATTGCGCAATAAGCCTTATGAAGATAGGATTAAAGAGTTTGACCTGTATTCACTCGAAACTAGGAGATTAAGGGGGGAGCTTATTGAAGTTTTCAAAATCGTTAATAACATCAATAACGTAAATTTTGACAAATTGTTCACTTTCGATAATAGTAATACTCGCAATAACGGATTTAAGTTGCGTGGCAGACGTTTCATTACTAATATCGCTAAAAACTTCTTTACGTTTAAAGTAATTGATAAATGGAATAATCTTCCCGCGTCAGTCGTTCATTCTACCAGCGTTAATATGTTTAAGAACCGTCTTGACAGACATTTTAAAAATGTTAACGTTGTTTAAAATTAAAAAAAGAAAGTTAACAACAGGAGCTCTGGTGGTGGTGCTCGAGGATGAGTCTGTTGACGATGAATGCCAGCTTGTGACATGCCAGCGTGTGATGCCAGCAAAAAAAAAAAAAAAAAAAAAAATTAGACTAACACGAACGTAGATGTAGCTCGTAGCGTTAACTAACCCACTTTTTGTTTAACTGTACCTACTTTTTTTTTTTTCTTATCTCCTTACTTTGCATGTCTGTAACTCTCTTTACTTGCATGTTTGTAGTTTGCATGGTATGACAGTGAGTAAGACTGTGTTTGCATGGTTTGTAAGCGTTCTTATTCTACTTCTTTTCATCTTTCACCCCTCTCCTATTTTCTCCGACTATTTTTCTGACTTGTCGGCAGTGGCCGGCGGATGATGATGGTGAGACTTTTTTCCTCTTTTTCTGAATGAATGTTAACCCACGAGTGATAGGTGTTGCTCCTTACTTAACCACTTATTCTCTTCTCTTCTCTTAACCCCCTACTCTTTCCTTTTTCTCGGGCTAACCTTAGAGTGGATCTTAGGGTCTTTGTTAGCCTTAGCTAACTGACACTATTTTTGACATATCTATCTGTTTATCACGAAGCATTCTAACAACAACCTCACATATATCTGCTCCTGTTGTATTCAGAGGCAAATTTTCTAACTTAAGTAATTCCTCATATATTGCATTGCCACTGGGATATCTAGCAATAATAGCTAATCGAGCCGATGACGTAGCATCGGTGGTCTCATCGAGACAAATAGAAAAGAAATCACATGCATTTAAGTCTTGTTTCACTTGATTTTCTATATCAGAGTTCATCTTCATCACTCTGTCTCTAACAGTATTTCTACTAACTGGTAATTCATACGCTGAATAATAGCTGCTTTATTTTGAAAGTCATCAAATGAAAATGGTGCACATTTCATAAAAGCTTCCTTAACGAAATCTCCATCACTAAGTGAGTTTCCATGCTGGACAATAGTATGTGAAATACTGAAGCTTGCAGACACTAAATTTGAAGGCCCACTTACAAATTTAAGTAAACTGTCTGATTGAGACTGTTTATCTTTTAACATTCGCAATATGTATTTTTTACGTTCTTGCTCACTTTTTTCTAGAAGCCACTGGTGATTAGTGTCGAAATGCCTTTTCACATTCCAAGTTCTGCTCACAACTGTTTCACTACACAGGATGCATAGAGCTTTGTCGTTCGTATCAATAACGCCATATTTTTCAGTCCACCAATCTTGGAAACTCCTTCCGCTTCCTTTCTTTGACAATTTTATTTTTTGTTTACTGATTCAGCCATTATGATAAAGCTGAAATATTAAAAAATAACAGCAATTCAAAATCGTTAACACAAATATTTAATGTGACAAATAGATGTTAGAACACGTAAAACGATGAATTAACGTTAGACCTAATTAGTTTCAACGGTACCACAGTTAAATTTGTTAATGGAGATAAATTTTCATTTTCCAACACAATAATATCAATAACACTTAATACTAATAATTAACACCAGCAAACACTTAATATTAATTAATAATGAAACATAACACTACACAACAGTGATTAATAATGACTTAATTAGACTCATTATATCAAAATGCCCGTGTAAAACGACGCCATGGCTCGACTAAAGACAGAGAAAGAAGAAATCAGGGTTGCCAATTCTGAATTATGAATATATAATTCAGAGTTGCCAGCCAAAATTAATGCTTAATTTTATACTATTTATAATGGTAATTTATTTCAATTCAAATCCAACCACAGTAATATGTAATTAAATAGCCATCAAATATAGAGAATTGAATGTTTATTTACAAAAAATATATATAATCAGTTCCTATTTAATTAGATGAAATTAAAAACGTCTCTTGATTTGATCGATTTTCATTCTTTATAGTTTTTGTTTAACTTTTAGACGATAGAAATGTCAGTTTAGACGTGTCAACAAAAAAACAGCAACGTGTCACCTTTGACACGCGTGTCAAAGGTTCGCCATCACTGCTCTAGTAGGAGCAATGGCGAGCGATGTTAAGGAACATATGTCGAGATGAGGCTGTGGCCCACCATAAGCTACTTTCACTCCTGGGTGTTTCTTGAGAAAGGGGATACCGAGGAAAACATCAGTGCACAGCTCAGGCAAGACAAGCAGATGAACTCCAGGGTAATGACGTTCCTGAATCACCAAATCGACCTCACAAAATCCAGCAATCGAAGATTTGAAGTTTGAGGATGCCATAGAAATAGTGCCTGAATATGGAGAAATGGGCAATCGAAGAGAGAGAATAATAACCTCCGAAACAAAATTTTCAGCGCTCCCAGTGTCAAGAAGAGCCCTGCCTTGAGTCCCGTTCAAAAGAACACGAACTACAGTCTCTTTCAAGGCGGACGGAACGCATGCGAGAGTTGCAGTAGAAATAGAAGCAGCCACCGACGAACTCTTAGTAGATTTGCACACCTTCACAAAATGTCCCTTTTTTTTGCATTAAGACAGGTAACGTTCCTAGCTGGACATTGCGACCGCAAGTGACGATTGTTTCCACAGAAGAAACATAAGTTCGGACGTCCGGCAACAGCGCACGTTTCACCCAGCAAGGTTTCAGAGTGTCTCTCAGACGAATCTTGTTCGGGGAAGCTAGATAGAAGGAAGGTGTCGGGGTTGCGTTCGATGGCGGCGACAGGGCGTGGATCAACAACACAGGAATCATACGACTGCGAATCCTTCATAACAATTTCCAACGCGCGAGCCTGGTCTGCGGCGGGAAAGAGGTCGAGCCTTTTGTTTTCAAGGAGCCGAGTGCGTATCCGCTGAGAAACTAGACCAGAGATGAAGGCGTCTCGTCTGTATTCGTCACGATAAGTTTCTGCAGATACTCTTTGGAAATTGCATTCGATGCTAAGCTTGTGAAGAGCGTGCAAATATTCGTCGATTGTTTCACTAGAAGTTTGCTTTCGAGTAGCAAGTCGGTGTCTTGCAACAACTTCATTCGCCGGTTCGATGAATGCCGACTTCAGAGCACTCAAAGCGTCATCGTAAGTATTGCAATTTGCTATCAGCTCAAAATTCTCCGGCGACACAGCGTTGGCTAGCAGGCCAAGGTATTTTTCGTCGTTACCTTCAACCGTGCTCTTATATCGCGTGAAAACGAACAGCCAATACTTAAACACGCGCGGCGCTTCCAGTGAAGTCGGGAGTACATCGAGCCGCTCGGGGCGAAGTCCACGCTCCATCACAGTGTCTCAAGTTAGTGAAATAAATTCTAATGCCAGAAAAGGAGAGACTCAATTCAGGCTTTATGTCAATAACAACTAAACATTGTAAATACAATAAGAAATATAATAACACATAATTAATACAAATAGACATAACAATACTTACATTTTAGCATTAAAGTATAGTATTAAACAAGTTAGTATTAGGTAACAAGTGCGCATAATTCAAAATTAAGGTACGTATAACATAGCAGATAAGTACAATCAAGATTACATAATAAGGCAATAGAAATACAAAACCGGCCATGACAAGGCAATGTAGAGCAGCATATAATTATAAGCAATAAGTATTACTAGCTAAGTAATTGCTACTATACTTTATATAGACCCGTAGGCGCAACGCAAGCTTAATAACACAACACAACCATGAATGAATAACACCATCACGAATGATTCAGATTATAACCTGAGACAGAATGACCTGAAAGAAAAGGAATTATGTCACTTAGTTGAGCATACGCTTGGGACATATATAGTTTTGTGAAATATTTACCCCCAGCAAGAGAGCTAAATAACTCATCAGGCTTGGGTATTGGGTAGCAATCTAGAAAAACTGCTCTATTTGCTGTTAAACGGTAATCCCCACATAACCACACTGACTTGTCAGGTTTTAGTACAGGAACTACCGGAGCAGCCCACTTAGTGTGTGTGTGTGACTGGTTCGATAATTTTATCTTTGAGCAGCCTATCAATTTCTAAATTTACCTTCTCCCGCAGTGCATGTGCAATTGAACGAACTTACAAAATTTTGGAGTTACATTAGGGTCTATCTCTATACAGACTTGATGGTACTGTATTTTAGTTTGCCTACTTCAGGCCCAGAAAGAGAAGAAAACTCCATTAACAATGAATCTATGTCAGATGGATATGCGAGTATATGCACATCTGCCCGACCCTTTGGCAAAATTTTGTCAATAGGCAATTTCAAAGCATCAATCCAATCACGGCGTAGTAGAGTAGGTCCTTGCTCATCCACCACTAAAGGAGTTAAGGGATGAGACAAAGTTTTCTCGTTGAGTGTAACTATGATGGATGCTTCTCCACAAATAGGTATTTGTATGTTACGATATTTTTTAGCATTGTTTTATGCATTGTTTTAGGTGTATTTTTGAAAGTTTTGTCAAAAACTGTTTTAGACATGACAGTTCGGGCAGCACCTGTATCTAGTTCTAGAGGAACTGTAATTCCATTTAGGCCTACATCTACAATATATGGACCTGTATTATCACCACTTTGCTGCTCATAAAATAGGTACTCCACTCCAATGTTCGAAGTATTTCCATTTGCAGGATTACCACTAGAAATATTATAATTAAAATTTTCACCCCTTGTTTTCTTTGAAAAACAAACTTTAGCTATGTGGCCTATTTTACTACAGTTTCGGCAAACTGCTTCTTTAAAAGGGCAGTCTTTCTTCCAATGGTGTTTTCCACACCCAGTAGGTTTAGTAGTATTTTCCGCATACCTTGTAATTGCTTTTTAGCAGGCTCATTAGATCTGCCAGGCCTAGAAGATTTAAAGCTAGTTACGTGTTGGGCTTTACTACTGTGACTGCCAAAAGCTCTAACATCTTTAGTAGCTGCTTCCCTAGACGCAGCTGTTTCTACAGCCTGACTAAAAGTTAGGTCCTGTATAGCTAATGGGGCTCTTTGGGTAAACTCCTCTTTGAGACCCATTACAAAGCTATCTCTTAGCATTTCGTCTAATTTGTCCCCAAATTTACAAATATGGCTATAGGCTTTTATACCTGCAACAAACTCTGCAATGCTTTCATTCGCAGTCTGATGCCTCGAATAAAATTTGAAACTTTCATAGAAGAGAACTACTCGGGGTTTGTAGTGATTGGTTAGGGTCTGTACCAGTTCACTATAGGTGCAAGTTTCCAGTGCTTTAGGAGCAACTAGGTCCATAACTAAGCCAAACGTTTTAGGGCCTATTATAGTTAGGAAGGTTTGTAGCATCAGGAATGGAATTTGCCTCGAAAAACAACTTCACCCTAGTGACATAAGCTTCGAAGTCCTCCCCAGACTCTTCGTAGAAGATTATATAGCTAATGACTGGCATGCTAGAACCAAAACCGATATAGGCCAAATAACGTGAAGTAGGTTATGTAGGGTTTAAATTTGATCTAATTACTCCACAGTTAGGGCTGAATAGGAAATTGTAATAGGGTTAGGGCTGAGTAGGAATTAGTATTAGAGTTAGGCCGGCGGGACCTAAGCTATAGTACGGTAGCTTACCAACACAAGCCAACCAAATCGAACGACCCACACTGGGCTTGGCTACATCCAATTTTGCAAACAACCAACTAAATCGTCGCCAAATGTAATAACGTAGGGGTGTTAGACCCCGTTAGGTATTAGGTTATTAAATAGATAATAAAGGTACTTACAGGTGCTTTGATTTAGATCTTCTTTAGGGCCTACCATAGGTGCCAGCGTCCCACAACAACATACCTAGTTTTCTAACTTCACTAATTTAGAAGCTATAGACATTTCCACTAACTGATATAATAATTAAACAACTTCAACTGCTTTCCTTTTCCACTTAAGAAACATCACCAAATTAAACTTAGCACCAACGATTTAGTCAGATACAAAAACACATGCTGGTTTAGCCAGCCCATTGACCAAACAGGCCGCGTTCCGCTGTTTATCTTTTAGTCTTGCCATTCAGCTTTCTTTAAGTGACTTTTTCCTTTAGTGACTTTTAGACTATATATATATATATATATATATATATACGTCACCTTATAAGTTAAGGTATTTATATCTATCTCGTAATTGTAAAGTTAGTGAAAAATTCACTTAATTTAGAGCTAGTAATTTTGGGCTCTTGTGGCATCATTGTTTGGGCACTCTTGTAGTCTGGTGGCATAATTTTTTTTGGGCCACTGGCGCATCCTTTCTACTCGTTTGTTGAATGCGGCTTTTACAGGGCGTCTTATAGAGAGCTATTTTGCAATTCAGTTTGGTTGTTTAGATCAGGGCTTCTCAAACTATGGGTCGCGTAAATATTATTGGGGGTCGCAGAAACATTTGAAAATATTATTTTTTTCATAAATATACAGTGTTAGTACCTATTGCTTTTATGACATTGAGTGAAGGGTCGCGAAAAAATTTGTCTGATCCAAAGGGGTCGCAAGTGAAAAAAGTTTGAGAAGCCCTGGTTTAGATACAACATTGTTGCATCGTGCAATGGTGCAGGTTGTTGTTGTTGCAAGGTTTAGAAAGAAGATCATAAATAGTACCCTTTTGTTTTTTTTAATTTTATGCAACTGAGACCCTAAGTAGGCCCACATCGAGTCATCAACCCGGAGGTAGGACCTAATAGGACCTCCAAGTCCGTAAGTTTGTTTTAATCTAGCTTAATTTAGGATATAAATTAAAGTAGCCCTTCAGAGCTTTGCCATTAAGGGCTCAGCTGAGATTCTGAATCCAATCAAAATAAATAAAATAACAATAAAAGGCAAAGTGAGAAAATGGATCTACAACTTCCTCAGAGAACGTTAAAGGTCGTCAAAATTCAAGTATAACATCATCAGAATCAGAAGTATGCAGCTCAGTACCACAAGGTACTATGGAAAACTGATACATGTGGGTAGTTGGGAGGTAACGAAAATGGTCCACTGAGTAGGTAGGTAGTTAATCTAACAATTATTAAACTCCTTTTATGTCATAACTGGGTGGATGAAACCAATTGGTTGCTCACCAGAGTTATTCTCCACACTAGTATTTATACACTGTGATAGAGCATGCTCGGTAGTAAACATACATTACCGATCAACCAACCAAAAAACCAAAGGGAGGCTGGTGGAAAAAGCAGCGAAAGGAACAAGGAACTTGAAGCAACAACCGACATGGAGAACGAAGAGGCTTGAAAACAGAGAAAGATCCCCACCAGCAAGTGCGCTAAAAACCAAGAGCAAAAAAAAGAGGGACTGTCTAATAACACTCAGTAAGTGATCAGTTGCGTTTTTGGACCCCAGTTTGGGGACAGAATATAAGCTAGGTCAGTTAAATTAGGCCTACATTGTGGGCTAAGACCTAGCATCAACTCAGAGCTTAACAAAGGCTAAAGTAAATTATCCTAACCTAATTTAGTGAGGAATCCTACTGTCGACCTCAATTTACTCTGCCCGCTCTGGACCATTTCCGGAATCTCTAGGCTGACCACTACAAGGCTAGACTTAATCTACTCTACAATTAGACAAAAGATATTAGGGGTGGGTTAATTGGGGACCAATTCATACCGAGCATTTTTCACAGGTACAGTAGTGGCCCCACTCCTGTTCATTGTCATGCTAACAGACATAGACAGTGGGGTAAATAGCAACAGTATAGTAACATCCTTTGCAGACGATACAAAGATTAGCACAAAAATCAGCGATGCAAATGAATTGTAGGCCTTGCAGAGGGACACGAACAAAATATGCAAATGGTCAGAAGACAACAACATGACATTTAACACCGAGAAATTTCAGCTCTCGAGATATGGTAGAAATGAGGAACTTAAACAGAATGCATATTATGCTCCAGATAGACAGGAAATTCAGAGAAGCACGAAAGCGATCGATTTAGGGGTGATAATGACCGATGATTCGAAATTCGAAACACAAAATCGGATAGCGATAAACAAAGCAAAAACAGTCGCGGGACAGGTACTAAGAACGTTCAAAAGAAGGGACAGGGCAGTGATGATTCCCCTGCTAAAAACACTGATCATACCAAAACTTGAATACTGCTCAGGTTTGACGTTCCCATATAAAAAGAAAAAACTGATAAACTAGACGAAACTCAGACATTTCACAGCTAGATTGATGGCTGCAAAGAACTCAACTACTGGGAAAGATTAGGTAAACTAAATCTGTACTCTCTGGAAAGAAGAGAGAGGTACACTATAATCTACACATGGAAAATGATCGAAAAACTGATACCAAACCTCAAACTAAACCCAATTATCATCCAAACAACGCTGAAAAATAGGAAAAGCAGAATGTGTAGTGTTCCCAAATTGAAGACCCGACAAGGGACCTCTTCAACACTGAAGGAAAATAGCTTGGTTGTCAGGGGGCCAAGACTTTTTAACCAGCTTCCTAAGGACCTCAGAAACGTAACGGGGGTCAAAGTTGAAGTCTTCAAGAGAAGACTAGATGCCTGGCTCAGGACGGTACCAGATGAGCCGGGTGTACCTGGCTATGTGTGGTGGAGAGCGCAAGAAAGCAACTCACTCCTTCACCAAGTCAGGCCTAGAGGCGAGGCCACCAGCTTGACCTTCGTGTGAAGAGAAACCAACACACGGAACATGAATGAGGTTAACGAGGTTACATTTAGATTACAGTGCACATTACAAATACAAGCCATACAGTACAATCAAGATATTACGCATTATTTATGTTTTAAGGTATATATAATTTACAAGATACACAATATCAGACCCTCCTCTTTGGAATCTTGGACAAACATGTGCACTTCTGATGTACCCAATTCACACATGCATCACGGCCAACACCAGTGTCACTGTCAGGCACGTGCAGACGGGGGTGCTACAGGGGCTTCAGCCCTCCCATTTACCCCTTCATGCCTCAGAAGTGCCCTTTTTTTCCATAAATGTATAAATGCTGTGAGGAGACTTATTTTTTTTTTTAGGGAGGAGGAGATGGTGCCCTTTTTGTTAACTTTTAGCCGTCCCCACATCTGAAGTGTCCTGTGCACGAACCTGGACTCACTGTCATTCAAAGACAACTTGCATACACTGCAAAACCAGGTTGTGGACCCAGACTTGGTTGAAACAACATTCTCAATGGCTGCCCATGCATCTACCATGAAGTATCTTTGAATGCAGTTAATGTCAACCTGATCATCGAGGACAGCATTTGTAATGTGATCTGGACGAATTTCAACTTGTTCCTCGGTGATCAGTCTGCTGTCCCTTACAGCATCCCTGGTGAGGTGACGTGTGTGTGTATATATATGTACAGGGGGGGTAAAAAAAGTGACCCCTTAGAGGTAAACTGTCATATTAAAAAAAGTAAGGGGACTAGAGCTCCCAAACTTCATAGATACTTACCTTAGCATGTTGTTCGTTTTAATTGAGAAGTTGCTCGATGTGTCCCCCTTTCTGCTCAACGCAGGCCTCCAAACGAAACGTGGACGCCACTGATGAATACACCTGTTTACATATCGTTGAGACACATTCTCCCAGCCGAGCAGAATTCTTTCGCGTAGTTCATCTATGTCTCTTATATTGGTACCAGGGATGTAAACTTTGGACAGGGCTTCGCAAACACCATAATCTAGTGGTGAGAGATCGGGGCTACTAGCCGGCCACATATTGGGTTCGATAAAATCGTGTTTCGTTCTCAAGGAATGTGACAGTTTGGCGTGCTCTGTGAGCAGGGGCTCCATCTTCTTAAAAAGTATATCGTTCACTCTATCCAACTGATATTCGACTAATTAGTGGTGAAAGATATACTTTCCAACAAGATGGAGCACCTGCTCACAGAGCACGCCAAACTGTTACATTCCTTGAGAACGAAACACACGATTTTATCGAACCCAATATGTGGCCGGCTAGTAGCCCCGATCTTTCACCACTAGATTATGGTGTTTGGGAAGCTCTGAAGCCCAAAGTTTACATCCCTGGTACCAATATAAGAGACAGATGAACTACGCGAAAGAATTCTGCTCGGCTGGGAGAATGTGTCTCAACGATATGTAAACAGGTGTATTCATCAGTGGCGTCCACGTTTGGAGGCCTGCGTTGAGCAGAAAGGGGGACACATCGAGCAACTTCTCAATAAGACGAAGAACATGCTAAGGCAAGCATCTATGAAATTTGGGAGCTCTAGTTCCCTTACTTTGTTTAATATGACAGTTTACCTCTAAGGGGTCACTTTTTTTACCCACCCTGTTTATAGTCCAAAAGTCACTAAAAGAAAGCTGAATGGCATCACAAAAAGATAAACAGCAGAACGCGGTCTGTTTGGTCAATGGGACGGCTAAACCAGCATGTGTTTTTGTATCTGACTAAATCGTTAGTGCTAAGTTTAATTTGGTGATGTTTCTAAAGTGGCTTAGAAAAGCAGTTGAGGTTGTCTAATTATTATATCAGTTAGGGTTAGGGGTAATGTCTATAGCTTCTAAATTAGTGAAATTAAAAAACTAAATAGGTTGTTGTGGGAAGCTGGCACCTATGTAGGCACTAACTGTAATAGGCCTAACTCTAATACTAATTCCTACTCAGCCCTAACCCTATGCCAATTTCCTATTCAGCCCTAACTGTGGAGTAACTAGATCAAATTTAAACCCTACATAACCTACTTCATGTTATTTGGCCTAAGTCGGTTTTGGTTTTGGTCAGTGATTAGCTATATAAGCCCCTATAAGACTCTGGGGAGGATTTCGAAGCTTATGCCATTAGGGTGAAGTTGTTTTTCGAGGCAAATTCCATTCCTGATGCTACAAACCTTCCTAACTATAATAGGCCCTAAAACGTTTGGCTTAGTTATGGACCCAGTTGCTTCTAAAGCACCGGAAACTTGCACCTATAGTGAATTGGTACAGGCCCTAACCAATCACTACAAACCCCTAGTAGTTCTCATCTATGAAAGTTTCAAATTTTATTCGAGGCATCAGACTGCGAATGAAAGCATTGCAGAGTTTGTTGCAGGTATAAAAGCCTATAGCCATATTTGTAAATTTGGGGACAAATTAGACGAAATGCTAAGAGATAGCTTTGTAATGGGTCTCAAAGAGGAGTTTACCCAAAGAGCCCCATTAGCTATACAGGACCTAACTTTTAGTCAGGCTGTAGAAATAGCTGCGCCTAGGGAAGCAGCTACTAAAGATGTTAGAGCTTTTGGCAGTCACAGTAATAAGGCCCAACACGTAAATAGGTTTAAATCTTCTAGGCCTGGCAGACCTAATGAGCCTCCTAGACAAACAAATACAAGGTATGCGGAAAATATTACCAAACCTACTAATTCGAACGCTAAACAGGAGGAAAAGCCTTCCAAGCCATGTACTGGGTGTGGAAAACACCATTGGAAGAATGACTGTCCTTTTAAAGAAGCAATTTGCCGAAACTGTAGTAAAATAGGCCACATAGCTAAAGTTTGTTTTTTAAAAAAACAAGGGGTGAAAATTCTAATTATAACATTTCTATTGGTAATCCTGCAAAGGGAAATACTTCGAACATTGGAGTGGAGTACCTATTTTATGAACAGCAAAATGGTGATAATACAGGTCCATATATTGTAGAACTAGATACAGGTGCTGCCCGAATTGTCATATCTAAAACAGTTTTTGACAAAACTTTCAAAAATACACCTAAACTACTAGGGGCACTCAGTATATTTGCTCCACCCTTTTTCTTAGCTAAATAATAGGCCATGGGGATGAAATGTCTTTTGGGCCGTAAGTTTGAACTTTCTGCGCTTCACATAACGGGATTTTTTCAGTTTGAACTTCCCCTCCTTGTATAAAACCGCTTTTAAACGCCCTTGTATAAAACCGATGGTTAACGCAGTTTCGAAAATGGCGTCTGACAGTGAGGTGCGTCGTAAACAGAGAGCTGTTATCGAATTCTTAACCGCAGAGAAGGAAACAGTTGGAAATATTCACAAACGTCTACAAAACGTTTACGGAGATGCTGTTGTTGATCGAAGTACAGTTGGACGTTGGTCTAAACGTGTGAGATCATCGGAGAGAGGGAGAGCCAGCCTCGATGATGAATCACGCAGAGGTCGCCCGGCATTGGCTGTGACATCTCTCACTGTGCAACGTGCTAACAGCATCATTCGATAAAATCGGCGCGTCGCATACAAGGAGCTATCACTGGAGCTAGGAATTAGTAAAGAAAGTGTGAATACGATAATTCAGCAACAGGGATACTCAAAAGTGTGTTCACAGTTTGTTCCTATCGAACTGACTGAAGATCACAAAGCCCAAAGAAAAGAAATTGCTTCAGTCGTTGGCTCGATACGAGACAGAAGGGGATGACTTCTTTTCACGAATTGTGACTGGGGATGAGACTTGGATACACCACTTTGAACCTGAAACAAAACGCCAATCCATGGAGTGGCATCACGCAGACTCCACACGCAAGAAAAAGTTCAAAATGGCTCCCTTTGCAGGAAAGGTTATGGCCACCATCTTCTGGGACATGAAAGGGGTGATTCTGGTGGACATTATGAAGAATGGACAAACAGTCAACTCAGAAGCCTATATTACTACCCTACAGAGACTCCAGAGACTTACAAAGCGAGTTCGAACGGAGAGAAAACTGGAAGACGTCCTTCTTTTGCACGATACCGCAACACCACACAACAGTTTGCAAACAAGAGAGGCCATCACAAAAATGCGCTTCACTGTGTTACCCCACCCTCCATACAGGCCGGATCTGGCACCTTCAGACTTCCATGTGTTTGGGCCAATGAAGGATGCTTTTCGTGAAAGAAAGTTTCAGAGTGACGATGAGGTTCTTGAGGAGGTTAAGAGGTGGCTCCAGCGGAACCCAACGGACTTTTAGCAGCGAGGAATAAAGGCTCTTGTTTCGAGGTGGAGGAAAGCCGTAGAAAAGGATGGAGACTATGTGGAAAAATAAAAATTTGTAAAAAAGATATGTAACTATTTGTGTACAAAATTTCTGGAACTTACAAGGAAACTTGAAAAGAAAAAAAAAAGGTGGGGCAAAATATATTGAGTGGCCCTCGTACATGCATCTAGAACAATATTAAAATAATATGGTAACATACAAACACCTATTTGTGGAGAAGTATCCATCACAGTTACACTCAACAAGAAAACTTTGTCTCATCCCTTAACTCTTTTAGTGGTGGATGGGCAAGGACCTACTCTACTACGCCATGATTGGATTGATGCTTTGAAATTACCTATTGACAAAATTTGGCCAAAGGGTCGGGCAGATGTACATACATTCAGGGGCGCATTTAGAGTGTGCGGGGCCTAGGGCCGGGTGAAACTGTGGGGCCCCAACCCAAAATATTGTGAAGTTTGTCTGGATGCACCCTTTTTTAATATCTCTAGTCACCTGTGTTTTTTTATCTAAACAATCCCCAACCTAGCCCGTTGTTAAACAATCAGTCCTTGATATAATAATCCGTAATAGCAGTAGTCAGTATATTAGTCACAATGTGATTCTTGATTATTTTATGATACTTTATAGCCGTCAATAACAGGTAAAGCAAGAACCAACGAGATATGTTGCAACACACAATAACTTTTTTCACCCTTTATTAAATCCTTTCTTCAAATTATGCTTTCAAATCATGTATGTATATTCAAGAAACTGCTGGATCAACAACAAAATTTATTTAGTTTGCAGTTTACATCAGAATTGAATGCATGAAATAACACGATGATACAACAGAGAAATGTTAATGACAAACAAATAATATAACAATATTGCAATGATAGTTGTATATTTCAGAATGGGTGTTTCCGAGCTTTCCTAGTTGAAAAGTTTTCAATGAGATTATTGAAGTCCATTTTCCTGAAAATTTCATGTTCTACACTGAGAAGCGTTAAAGAGTTTAATCGTTCATACATTATATATATATATATATATATATATATATATATATATATATATATATATATATATGTGTGTGTGTGTGTGTGTGAACAAAGTTTACATTAAATTCCTAATTTTCTAATAATAGTGTGTCATATACGTACTTCAAGTACTAACGCTACGGCCGCCACGTTATTATTAGCCAATTAGTTTTTACATGAATAAGATAAATACCTCTACTGAAGACAAGCGACTCCAAACAATTACGGGGTCGCTTAGCTTCAGGTGACCCATCTAACCTAACATTTTTTAAATAGCCAAATCTTACCTAAAGTGATTTCTAAACTTAAATTAAGACTTGGTGAAATGTAAGCCTTGTTCAAACACTATGTATTCTTAAGCTGCTACACACTAAAGTTAACACGGCCTATGTTTTCACAATTTTATCGAGGCCTTACAGCGAAAGAGACGATTTGGCTATTAAGGAGCTCTTATATAAACCAATTTGTTTCTGAGTAAGGGCAAACGCGTTCTTTCTACAAGTGGCTACAGGCCTACAGCGCCATGACAGTTCGAACTAGAACTCGGCACATTCAGAATGTTTTCTTCTGCTATTATTTACAAAAAACTCTGTTGTTGGGTTTATACACTCCTTAATGTTTAACCAACTCGCATAATATGATTTACTTATCGACTGGTGGCACACTTACCCCTCAACTATCTTTACAAATTATTATCACTGCATGAGGGGTGAGGAATACAAAATGGAAAATGATTACAGAGAAGTGACGCGACGTTCCCGTTCAGAGGCTGGGCTACAACTAAACTCGGGTAGTCGCTTTCCGAAGCTCTGAGCAAGTTTAACCCTTTACTGCCCAAAAGGATAAATTTCTAACCTTTCAAATATACACATTCATAACTTAACCCTACAAAATATTTGGGCAGTAAAGGGTTAAAGGCATGAGAGATGCCTGCAAAACATTTCCTAATATGGTATTTATTTATTTTCTCCTGATCACACACAGGATGGTTCATATGCATTGTTGGTGTAATCAATTTTCTATCAACCTGGGTCAGTACAATACAGTACTGCCCTGGTGCGGGGCCCTCTGCGGCGCGGGGTCTTGGGCCATGGCCCAGTCGGCCCCCCTCTAAATACGGCCCTGCATACACTCGCATATCCATCTGACATACTGTAGACTCATTGTTAATGGAGTTTTCTTCTCTTTTTGGCCCTGAAGTAGGCAAACTAAAAGACCATCAGGTCTGTATAGAGGTAGACCCTAATGTAACTCCAAAATTTTGTAAGGTTCGTTCAATTGCACATGCATTGCGGGAGAAGTTAGATTTAGAAATTGATAGGCTGCTCAAAGATAAAATTATCGAACCAGTCACACGCTAAGTGGGCTGCCCCGGTAGTTCTTGTACTAAAATCTGACAAGTCAATGTGGTTATGTGGGGATTACCGTTTAACAGCAAATAGAGCAGTTCTTCTAGATTGCTATCCCATACCCAAGCTTGATGAGTTATTTAGCTCTCTTGCTGAGGGTAAATATTTCACAAAACTAGATATGTCCCAAGCCTATATTCAACGAAGTTTCGATGAAAATTCTCTTATCATAAATAAGCACCGAGGCCTATATAAGTACAATAGGCTATGCTCTGGAATAGCATCGGCTCCGGGTATTTTTCAGAGAACAATGGACCAAGTTCTAGGTCACATTCCGGGTGTACTTTGTTTTCTAGATGATGTCTTCATTTCAGGTTCATCTAAAAAAGAACACCTAACTAGATTAATAACAGTTCTAAAAAGACTCCGGGATGCCGGACTTAAGCTAAAAAAAAGAAGTGTTCTTGGGTCACTAATGAGGTTTCATATTTGGGGTTCTGCATAAATGCCTCAGGCATTCATCCAACGGTGGATAAACTATATGCAATAAAAAATGCACCACTTCCACAAAACATCACACAGTTACAAGCTTATTTAGGTCTAAACTTTTATAGGAAATTTTTGCATAATGCATCGACTTTCCTTGAACCCCTAAATAAGTTATTACGATCTGGGGAACAGTGGAGATGGGAGAAAACGCAAAAGGAAGCATTTGAGGCTTCAAAGGACGTACTACTAAAGTCCACTCTCCTAGTGCATTATGATCCTAAACTTCCTCTCGTAGTTTCAGCGGATAGCAGTTCTTATGGAATTGGGACAGTGTTATCTCACCACATTTATGGTGTAGATAGGCCTATCTATTTTGCTTCTAGAACACTAACTGAGACTGAAAGGCGATATGCACAACTTGAACGTGAAGCCTTAGCCTTAGTATTTGCAGTAAAGAAATTTCATTTCTATCTATGAGGTCATGAATTCAAACCAATTACTGACCATAAGCCTCTTTTAGGTTTATTTTCACCTACTAAAAATATTCCAGTTATGGCCTCAGGTAGGATTCATCGATGGGCACTGATTCTACAAGCCTATAAATTTGACTTATTACATCGGTCAGGCAAACTACTAGGTGCGGCTGATGCTCTAAGTAGGTTGCCTTTAGAAAATCCAAATGAATGCGTACCCTATAGCTACAGAATGGGTTCACTTGGTGGAGTTTTTGGACTCCACTCCACTAATTGCAGTAGAGATAGAGCAGTGGACAAAATAAGACCCTATTCTGTCTAGGGTCATCCATTACTACTCAGTTGTTTAGCCTACTAAGGTTGAGATTTGAGATTAAAATACAGCCTTTTTATCAACGTCAGTCTGGATTCTCAATCTAAAATGGCTGTCTCTTATGGGGGCCACAGAGTGATAATTCCGAATGAAGGCAGGTTGAATTTAGTGAAGGAACTTCACGCTGAACATATGGGTGCAACAAAAATGAAAGAGCTGGAGAAGAGCTTATTTCTGGTGGCCCGGGTTAGATGGAGGACTCGAATCATTGGTTCGTTCCTGTCAAAACTGCCTAGAGAACAGAGATCTCCCAAGGAAATTTCCACTTCATCCGTGGGAATGGCCTACTAAACCTTGGCATAGGATTCATGTTGACTATGCAGGTCCTATGAATAATATTTATTTCCTAGTCATTGTGGACGCCTACTCTAAGTGGGTGGAAATTTTTCCAACCACTTCCACGACTTCTGCAGTTACTATTCGCTTACTCCGTTCGTGTTTCGCTCGATGGGGTTTACCCGTAGTTCTAGTTTCCGACAATGGTACTTGTTTTACCAGTGAGGAATTTCGTTCTTTTGTTCACCTAAATGGCATTAGACATGTCCGGTCTAATGTTTTTCACCCGTCTACTAGCGGTCTCGCGGAAAACATGGTCCGTACTTTCAAGTCGGCCTTGCGTCATTCTCATGGGGAAGAAATGCAAGTGGTGTTGGGTAAATTTTTGTTTAATGATCGACTAACATCTCACACAACGACTAGGGTGTTTCCTTCTAACTCATGATTGGCCGGGGAATTCGTTCAGTTTTCGATCCATTATGTCCAAATGAAACGTTTTACGCCACCAGGAAAAACAGAAGTTGTATCATGACACTAAAAAAACGAAAGTTATAGAAGCACAACCTAATGATCAAATTATGATTCGCAACTATGAGGCTGGACCAAAATGGGTTCTTGCAACGGTGCAGGAGAGAACGGGCCCTGTTTCCTTCAAGTGCCAACTAGAAGATGGTCGTTCTATTAAACGCCATCAGGACCAGATATGGGAACGTGAATTGCAGGATGGCCAACGTCTGCCGGAAGGGAGACCCGATCCTCCTGAAAATGGTTCAAGTCGTCCGCCTATGCAGGTTGCACCTATTCCTACCACATCAAACCCGCTCCTCAGGTCGTCTAGGGTCTCTCACCCCACTGACAGACTCAACTTGTAGGGGGGGGAGTGAGGCGACGTGTGTGTGTTTATAATCTAAAAGTCACGAAAGGGAAAAGTCATTAAAAGAAAGCTGAATGGCAACACAAAAAGATAAACAGCGGATCGTGGTCTGTTTAGTCAATGGGCTGGCTAAACCAGCATGTATTTTTGTATCTGACTAAATCGTTGGTACTAATTTTAATTTGGTGATGCTTCTAAAGTGCATAAGGAAAGAAGTGAAGTTCTACAGATCTACAGAAGGTAAGGCTAACAAAGACTCTAAGATCCACTCTAAGGTTAGCCCGAGAGAAAGGAAAGAGTAGGGGGTTAAAAGAGGAGAATAAGGGGTTAAGTAAGTATCAAAACCTATCATTCGTGAATTAAAATTCATTCAGAAAAAGAGAAAGAAAGACTCACCATCATCATCCGCCGGCCACTGCCGACAAGTCGGAAAAATAGTCGAAGAGAATAGGAAAGGGATGAAAGATGAAAAGAAGTAAAATAAGAACGCTTACAAACCATGCAAACACAGTCTTAACTCAAACACTGTCATACCATGCAAACTACAGACATGCAAGTAAAGAGAGGATAAGAAAAGGAAAAAAAAAAGTAGGAAGAGTATAACAAAAAGTGGGTTAGTTTACGCTACGAGCTACATCTACGTTCCTGTTAGTCTATTTTTTTTGTAATAATAATTTTATTGCTGGCATATCACAAGCTGGCATGTCACAAGCTGGCATTAATCGTCAACAGACTCATCCTCAACCATTACCCCCAGAGCTCCTGTTGCCAATTGTTTTATTATTTTAAACAACGTTAATATTTTTAAAATGTCTACCTAAACGGTTCTTAAACATATTAACGCTGGTAGAGTTCACGACGGACGCGGGAAGATTATTCGATTTATCAATTACTTTAAACGTAAAAAAGTTTTTAGCGATATTATTAATGAAACGTCTGCCACACAACTTAAATCCGTTATTACGAGTATTGCTATTATTGAAAGTGAACAGTTTGTCAAAATTTACGTTATCAATTTTATTAACGATTTTGAAAACTTCAATAAGCTTCCCCCTTAATCTTCTAGTTTCGAGTGAATGCAAGTCTAACTCTAAATGCAAAAAACTTCACTTTTCTACGTGAAGGTCAAATTATGATAATAAAAACCCATTCTAATAGACAGAATTTATTTCCACAACAATTTCGATGCCCACTGGCATCCTCTTCGGGTGGATACAGAAAAACGAATGAACCAAAACAAGAGGGAAAACAGTCCAGGGACCGTTAAGAAATTTGCACCTAGGTTAGATCCCGTTCTCCCGACACCAGAAGGGCATTTTCATTAAAGGGACCCGCTTATAAGTACATTCGCACAAATTTAAAACTATCTACTTGTTCTATACATACAGATTCTATTATTATTTTTTTATTACATAATTATTACATTTATTATTAAATTTATTATTGCATTATTATTTATTACAGAAATTATAAATTTATTATTACATTGGTTATTACATTGTCGTTTATTATACAGAACTTATAAACCGAAAAACGAATGAAAAAGGCGAGAAGGAAAATCCAGAGACCATTGAGAAATTCGCACCTAGGTTAGATCCCATTCTCCCGACACCATTTCTCAATGGTCTCTGGATTGTTTCCTTCTTGCCTTTTTCATTCGTTTTTCGGTTTATAAGTTCTGTATAATAAACAACAATGTAATAATCAATGTAATAATAAATTTATAATTTCTGTAATAAATAATAATGCATTAATAAATTTAATAATAAATGTAATAATTATGTAATAAAAAAAATAAAAAAATCTGTATGTATAGAACAAGCAGATAGTTTTAAATTTGTGCGAATGTACTTATAAGCGGGTCCCTTTAATGAAAATGCCCTTCCGGTGTCGGGAGAACGGGATCTAACCTAGGTGCGAATTTCTTAACGGTCCCTGGACTGTTTTCCCTCTTGTTTTGGTTCATTCGTTTTTCTGCATCCACCCGAGGAGGATGCAAGTGGGCATCGAAACTGTTGTGGAAATAAACCCTGTCTATTGGAGTGGGTTTTTATTTTAATATTCTCCGATTTAAATTTGAAATTACGCGCTATGAAACCTAACATCCTATTAGCTTTTGCGCAAGACTCCAGGCACTGGTTCCTAACTTTTAAATCCTCAGATACGCGTATGCCTAAATCTATTTCTTCGTCAACGCTCGTTAATTGTCTATCGTCCATCGTGTACGTGTAATTATTGCTACGAGGACCTATATGCAAAACTTTACATTTGTCTACGTTAAATTGCATCTGCCACTTATCCGTCCACTCCATAATCCTATTTACATCGTCTTGGAGCCTATTTCCATCATCCTCGTTAACAACCTTACCGCCTATTTTAGTATCGTCCGCGAATTTTGACACGTTACTAGTCAATCCTACATCTATGTCGTTAATGTAAATTACGAATAGCAATGGGCCTAACACTGAACCCTGTGGGACACCGCTACCTACACCCAACTACCCCGATTCACTACCATTAACAACGACCCTCTGTCTCCTAGCACGAAGCCATTCCTCTAACCAGTTAGCTACCTGACCGCGTATACCGTGCGCTTTAACCTTCGCAATTAATCTTCTATGCGGAACTGTATCGAACGCTTTTTTAAAGTCTAAATAAATAACGTTAGCTGCTCTATGCCTATCGTATTCGCGCACTATTTCGTTATAAAACTCTAACAAATTAGTTAAACAAGATTTATGGCGTCGAAACCCATGCTGACTACTATTAATCAAATCGCGACTTTCTAAGTGATCGACCATACGATCCCTAATTTGACAATTGACGTTAAGCTAATAGGCCTTAATAAATTGCTAGCTACAGTGCGGTCGCCTTTTTTAAAAAATGGGCGTAACATTAGCTAATTTGAAGTCTTCAGGAATAATCCCCGTTTCCAGTGACTTATTAAAAATTTTGTTAAGGGGCCTACGATAACGTCTCTCAAATCTTTCAAATGTCTAGGATAAAGCGCGTTAGGGCCTGGAGCCTTGCTCACTTTCAGCTTATCGATATAATGCGCAATCTCACCCTCGTAAACAGTTATTTCATTCAAAATAGTCTCGCTACTAAATGGAATGATATCATCCACGTCGGGGACATTATTTACGTCTTCTACGATAAAAACTGTCGCAAAAAAGTTGTTTTAAAAATACCCGCCATCGACTGAGTGTCGGAAGCCAAAGCGTCATTAACGTCCACTAAAGGGTCTATGTTATCTTTTATCGGCTTACGATTATTCACGTAGTCAAAAAACTTTTTTGGATTATGTTTATTATCTGCAGCTATGAGTGTCTCTAAATTAAGCTTAGCATTCCTAACTGATTTTTTAACCTGACGTCTAAGCTCAATATATCTATTAAAGTTATCTACCGTGCCATTGCGCTTATTAAGTCTATACACTCTGTTACGCTCGTTTATGAACTCGCCTATTTCCCTAGTCCACCACTTGGGCCTACCATGATTTCTAGCGCGCTTGGGCCTACAAGGAATAAACTCCCTTTCGATATTCATAAAACTTTCTTTAAACGCCTCCCACTACTCTCATCCTGTCCGCAAAACTATCAAAATTAGCCTACGAAAATGGGGACTTCTATTACATTACTATCTTAATTATTATATCACTTAGGGGTAATGTTATAGCTTCTAAATTAGTAAAATTAGAAAACTAAGTAGATTATTGTGGGACGCTGGCACCTATGGTAGGCCCTAAGGAAGATCTAAATCAAAGCCCCTGTAAGTACCTTTATTGTCTCTTTAATAACCTAATACCTAACGGGTCTAACCCCCCCCCCCCACACTCTCTACAAACCAGCACAGAATGATTGTCTCCCTCTCAGATGGGGGAGTTTCCTGAACGGAACCTTGCTATTTGTAATCTTTCTCTTCTTACGAAGTCCAGCAATAGTTAGTTCACTTCCTTTTGGTTCGTCTACGTTGGGTCATGGTTGATGGCAACTTCAGCTCACAGGGGGTAATCTATGGTCAGGCGCACTCGTGTTGTGGGCTCAGGCACACTTGTTGGGGACTCAGACTCAGGTACTGGTTGTGGGTTCGGGCTCAAGCACATTGGTTGTGAGTGCAGGTTCAGGCTTCTGCTCGGGTTCACCTGTATGTGTGGAGACAGGTTCTTCCTCAATCCTCAGGCAGTGGGGTTGCCAACGACTCATCCTGTTGTATCACCTCCACCACACAAACGGTTTTGCACTGCTTCCAGCAATCTATCAGTCCATGCAAAGTTTCCAGCCGGTCAGCATATTCAGAGTGAGGCGACGTGTGTGTGTTTATAATCTAAAAGTCACGAAAGGGAAAAGTCATTAAAAGAAAGCTGAATGGCAACACAAAAAGATAAACAGCGGATCGTGGTCTGTTTAGTCAATGGGCTGGCTAAACCAGCATGTATTTTTGTATCTGACTAAATCGTTGGTACTAATTTTAATTTGGTGATGCTTCTAAAGTGCATAAGGAAAGAAGTGAAGTTCTACAGATCTACAGAAGGTAAGGCTAACAAAGACTCTAAGATCCACTCTAAGGTTAGCCCGAGAGAAAGGAAAGAGTAGGGGGTTAAAAGAGGAGAATAAGGGGTTAAGTAAGTATCAAAACCTATCATTCGTGAATTAAAATTCATTCAGAAAAAGAGAAAGAAAGACTCACCATCATCATCCGCCGGCCACTGCCGACAAGTCGGAAAAATAGTCGAAGAGAATAGGAAAGGGATGAAAGATGAAAAGAAGTAAAATAAGAACGCTTACAAACCATGCAAACACAGTCTTAACTCAAACACTGTCATACCATGCAAACTACAGACATGCAAGTAAAGAGAGGATAAGAAAAGGAAAAAAAAAAGTAGGAAGAGTATAACAAAAAGTGGGTTAGTTTACGCTACGAGCTACATCTACGTTCCTGTTAGTCTATTTTTTTTGTAATAATAATTTTATTGCTGGCATATCACAAGCTGGCATGTCACAAGCTGGCATTAATCGTCAACAGACTCATCCTCAACCATTACCCCCAGAGCTCCTGTTGCCAATTTTATTATTTTAAACAACGTTAATATTTTTAAAATGTCTACCTAAACGGTTCTTAAACTTATATTAACGCTGGTAGAGTTCACGACGGACGCGGGAAGATTATTCGATTTATCAATTACTTTAAACGTAAAAAAGTTTTTAGCGATATTATTAATGAAACGTCTGCCACACAACTTAAATCCGTTATTACGAGTATTGCTATTAGAAAGTGAACAGTTTGTCAAAATTTACGTTATCAATTTTATTAACGATTTTGAAAACTTCAATAAGCTTCCCCCTTAATCTTCTAGTTTCGAGTGAATGCAAGTCTAACTCTAAATGCAAAAAACTTCACTTTTCTACGTGAAGGTCAAATTATGATAATAAAAACCCATTCTAATAGACAGAATTTATTTCCACAACAATTTCGATGCCCACTGGCATCCTCTTCGGGTGGATACAGAAAAACGAATGAACCAAAACAAGAGGGAAAACAGTCCAGGGACCGTTAAGAAATTTGCACCTAGGTTAGATCCCGTTCTCCCGACACCAGAAGGGCATTTTCATTAAAGGGACCCGCTTATAAGTACATTCGCACAAATTTAAAACTATCTACTTGTTCTATACATACAGATTCTATTATTATTTTTTTTATTACATAATTATTACATTTATTATTAAATTTATTATTGCATTATTATTTATTACAGAAATTATAAATTTATTATTACATTGGTTATTACATTGTCGTTTATTATACAGAACTTATAAACCGAAAAACGAATGAAAAAGGCGAGAAGGAAAATCCAGAGACCATTGAGAAATTCGCACCTAGGTTAGATCCCATTCTCCCGACACCATTTCTCAATGGTCTCTGGATTGTTTCCTTCTTGCCTTTTTCATTCGTTTTTCGGTTTATAAGTTCTGTATAATAAACAACAATGTAATAATCAATGTAATAATAAATTTATAATTTCTGTAATAAATAATAATGCATTAATAAATTTAATAATAAATGTAATAATTATGTAATAAAAAAAATAAAAAAATCTGTATGTATAGAACAAGCAGATAGTTTTTAAATTTGTGCGAATGTACTTATAAGCGGGTCCCTTTAATGAAATGCACTTCCGGTGTCGGGAGAACGGGATCTAACCTAGGTGCGAATTTCTTAACGGTCCCTGGACTGTTTTCCCTCTTGTTTTGGTTCATTCGTTTTTCTGCATCCACCCGAGGAGGATGCAAGTGGGCATCGAAACTGTTGTGGAAATAAACCCTGTCTATTGGAGTGGGTTTTTATTTTAATATTCTCCGATTTAAATTTGAAATTACGCGCTATGAAACCTAACATCCTATTAGCTTTTGCGCAAGACTCCAGGCACTGGTTCCTAACTTTTAAATCCTCAGATACGCGTATGCCTAAATCTATTTCTTCGTCAACGCTCGTTAATTGTCTATCGTCCATCGTGTACGTGTAATTATTGCTACGAGGACCTATATGCAAAACTTTACATTTGTCTACGTTAAATTGCATCTGCCACTTATCCGTCCACTCCATAATCCTATTTACATCGTCTTGGAGCCTATTTCCATCATCCTCGTTAACAACCTTACCGCCTATTTTAGTATCGTCCGCGAATTTTGACACGTTACTAGTCAATCCTACATCTATGTCGTTAATGTAAATTACGAATAGCAATGGGCCTAACACTGAACCCTGTGGGACACCGCTACCTACACCCAACTACCCCGATTCACTACCATTAACAACGACCCTCTGTCTCCTAGCACGAAGCCATTCCTCTAACCAGTTAGCTACCTGACCGCGTATACCGTGCGCTTTAACCTTCGCAATTAATCTTCTATGCGGAACTGTATCGAACGCTTTTTTAAAGTCTAAATAAATAACGTTAGCTGCTCTATGCCTATCGTATTCGCGCACTATTTCGTTATAAAACTCTAACAAATTAGTTAAACAAGATTTATGGCGTCGAAACCCATGCTGACTACTATTAATCAAATCGCGACTTTCTAAGTGATCGACCATACGATCCCTAATTTGACAATTGACGTTAAGCTAATAGGCCTATAATTGCTAGCTACAGTGCGGTCGCCTTTTTTAAAAATGGGCGTAACATTAGCTAATTTGAAGTCTTCAGGAATAATCCCCGCTTCCAGTGACTTATTAAAAATTTTTGTTAAGGGGCCTACGATAACGTCTCTCAAATCTTTCAAATGTCTAGGATAAAGCGCGTTAGGGCCTGGAGCCTTGCTCACTTTCAGCTTATCGATATAATGCGCAATCTCACCCTCGTAAACAGTTATTTCATTCAAAATAGTCTCGCTACTAAATGGAATGATATCATCCACGTCGGGGACATTATTTACGTCTTCTACGATAAAAACTGTCGCAAAAAAGTTGTTAAAAATACCCGCCATCGACTGAGTGTCGGAAGCCAAAGCGTCATTAACGTCCACTAAAGGGTCTATGTTATCTTTTATCGGCTTACGATTATTCACGTAGTCAAAAAACTTTTTTGGATTATGTTTATTATCTGCAGCTATGAGTGTCTCTAAATTAAGCTTAGCATTCCTAACTGATTTTTTAACCTGACGTCTAAGCTCAATATATCTATTAAAGTTATCTACCGTGCCATTGCGCTTATTAAGTCTATACACTCTGTTACGCTCGTTTATGAACTCGCCTATTTCCCTAGTCCACCACTTGGGCCTACCATGATTTCTAGCGCGCTTGGGCCTACAAGGAATAAACTCCCTTTCGATATTCATAAAACTTTCTTTAAACGCCTCCCACTACTCTCATCCTGTCCGCAAAACTATCAAAATTAGCCTACGAAAATGGGGACTTCTATTACATTACTATCTTAATTATTATATCACTTAGGGGTAATGTTTATAGCTTCTAAATTAGTAAAGTTAGAAAACTAAGTAGATTATTGTGGGACGCTGGCACCTATGGTAGGCCCTAAGGAAGATCTAAATCAAAGCCCCTGTAAGTACCTTTATTGTCTCTTTAATAACCTAATACCTAACGGGTCTAACCCCCCCCCCACACACTCTCTACAAACCAGCACAGAATGATTGTCTCCCTCTCAGATGGGGGAGTTTCCTGAACGGAACCTTGCTATTTGTAATCTTTCTCTTCTTACGAAGTCCAGCAATAGTTAGTTCACTTCCTTTTGGTTCGTCTACGTTGGGTCATGGTTGATGGCAACTTCAGCTCACAGGGGGTAATCATATGGTCAGGCGCACTCCTGGTTGTGGGCTCAGGCACACTTGTTGGGGACTCAGACTCAGGTACTGGTTGTGGGTTCGGGCTCAAGCACATTGGTTGTGAGTGCAGGTTCAGGCTTCTGCTCGGGTTCACCTGTATGTGTGGAGACAGGTTCTTCCTCAATCCTCAGGCAGTGGGGTTGCCAACGACTCATCCTGTTGTATCACCTCCACCACACAAACGGTTTTGCACTGCTTCCAGCAATCTATCAGTCCATGCAAAGTTTCCAGCCGGTCAGCATATTCAGAGTTCTGGACTCTGAAACAAGTGATGATAGTTTCATTGCAAGTTTGTTGGCTGCTCTGAACTTATCTCTTGCAGACAGGATACGTTTAAAGTTATAACTGGGTGTGCGCACACGTTGAGGTTGTATTGGTGACTGGGTGGAATTCTGGAATGCACGCTGCTTTCTGGAATAAAACTGAACAGTCCACCTCTCACACACAAGCTTTTCATCATAAAAAGAAACATTACTTAATTTTCTTGCTGCAAATATGTGCCTGCATGGTAACATTATAGAAGCACGGAACATACTTGAACATGAATCTAGAGTTGTGCAAAGTTGTCCTTCAGAACTGTTATTTTATTTATTTTGATTGGGTTCAGAATCTCAGCTGAGCTTTGAACGGCCAAGCTATGAGGAGCTACTTTAACTTATAGCCTAAGTTAAGCTAGACTAAAACAAACTTACGGACTTGGAGGTCCTATTAGGTCCTACCTCAGGGTTGCTGACTCGATGTGGGCCTACTTTAGGCATCAGTTGCATAAAATTAAGAAAGAAACAAAAGGGGCACTATTTATGGTATTTTTTCTAAACCTTGCAACAACAACAACAACCTGCGCCATTGCACGATGCAACAATCTTGTATCTAAACAACCAAACTGAATTGCAAGAGAGCTCTCTATAAGACCACACCCTGTAAGTGCCGCATTCAACAAACGAGTAGAAAGGACGCGTCAGTGCCCCCAGAAAAATGATGCCACAAGAGTGCCCAAACAATGATGCCACAAGAGCCCAAAATTGCTAGCTCTAAATTAAGTGAATTTTTCACTAACCTTACAATTACGAGATGGATATATATATATATATATACCTTAACTGAATATATACAAGCAATGCTGTATCAATCAGCTTAGTCATCGTATCGCTTTGGGATAATAATGGCTCTTTCTCTTCTAAGTTTCTAACAAGAACTGTTTATCATCATACCTTCCCCTTCACCATGGACTTCATCTGAGAAATGATTAAGCCTAACGCGTGAGGGGTAAAACAGGGCCCAGTGGCGGCTCGTCGGTAGGCACTGCGGAACTGCAGCACTCCTAAATTTTTTATTTACAATTGAAATAATCAAGAGCAATATAAGGATGAGCTCACTGAATAACTTTTTCAATAACTTTTGAAACTTTTATTCATTGCTCAATGCTCATCCTTTTATTTCATTATTATTTCAATCCATTCTTAGAGACAGCACCCCTAGAATTTTTAGTCACGAGCCGCCACTGAACAGGGCCGTAGCTAATGGTAATCTCCAGGGTAGGCTACTGGTAATATAGGGGAGGCTACATAGTACCGATAACAATGGGTAACAAAATTTGAAAAATTTTCTGTTTATTATGATTTTTCTGTCGTTTCTTAATGATTTCGGGGCGCTGATTCCAAAAATGATATTGGTTTTGCTCTATCATCAACCGTTTCAAAAATATAGGTTATCACACTTTTCATATGGCATAGTATATAAAGAAGGCTAACATAAATATTTTCTGAAAATAAAAACACTATTGGAAATTAATGTTTATTGAGCCAAAATTGTTTGACAAACCCAAAATGGTGCAAAGGATATAATATATATCATGAGGAGAACCGATAAGAGAATAACAAGCCTCGTTATGCAGTGTGCGTTCCTTAAAAATGCACTGAAGAACGCGACTTCCGCGTATGAACATTCTTATCCTTTCTGATCAGCGACCATACGTAGTCTCCCATCATGGAAGCATCCCAATGGCCCTGGTACCTTTTCTCCATCGTTTGAATATCTTGATGGAATCTTTCGCCATGTTCTTCACTCACATCACCCAGGTTATCACGAAAAAAGTCTAGATGTGAATGCAGATAGTGTAATTTTAAAGACATACGGCACCCCATTTTGCCATAGCACTTAATCAAGTTTGACACTAACTCCTTATAGTTTGGTGCTTTATGGTTGCCTAAAAACCCACGAACCACATCACGGAAAGCACACCAAGCCTCTTTTTCGATCGGAGTCATCTTGGCTTCAAGGTTCTTTGAATTCAACAGCGCCTTGACTTGTGGTCCTACAAAGATGCCAGCCTTGACTTTGGCCTCAGAGAGTTTAGGGAACATGACCCGAATCTGTTGGAAAACTTCCCCTCCAAAATCTAACGCAGTTACAAACTGCTTAATTAGACCCAACTTAATATGGAGAGGTGGTAGCAGAACTATGTCAGGCTTCACAAGAGGTTCCCTGAGTACATTGTACTTTCCTGGTTGCAGTCCTTCACGTGGAGGCCACTGAACTGTTTTATAGTGCTTAGTTGAAGCCCTGCTATCCCACAGGCAAAGAAAACATGAATATTTAGTAAACCCTCCTTGTAAACCTAACAGGAAACCAATCATTTTGAAATCACCACACACGTCCCAGTTATATTGTTCATACTTGATTTGAGTGAGCAGTTGTTTGACATTTTCATAGTCCTCTTTCATTTGAACAGAATGTGCAACTGATATAGATGGATATTTGTTCCCATTGTGGAGTAGAACAGCTTTTAAACTCCGAGTTGAACTGTCAATAAACAGGCGCCACTCTGAGGGTATATGTGTTAACCCAATAGCTGTGAATAGACCATTAACCTCGCTGCAATAACAGAGAGAGTCATTGACATCGTAGAACCTTGCAAACTCTTCATGCTGCTTTCGGTATACAGTGCTCTTCCAGTCTTCTCCAAGCAAATTCCACTCTTTGAGTCTGGAGGTCAGAAGCTCAGACCCTGATTTCGTCAGACCTAAATCTCTAATTAAGTCGTCCAATTCCCTCTGATTTGGAAAGTGAGGGTTTGTACTGAAAGTTACTGTATATTCTTCATCATGACTGTCCTCACCAGCCGACATCTCAGATGAGCTAGCTGCATCCTCATTTTCAACCTGCAAAGCAAAGAAACAAAATATAGGCATAGCTATATATGTAGAAGAGCATCAGCACTAAGAAAAATCGACACATAATGACCCACAGTCTGTAAATACAGAAGGTAAAGTAATGGATAGATACCTGTTCTGGTGGACGTGGTATTGGAAGACCTTCGCCATGTGGTACAGGAGCTATGGACGACGCTATGTTTGGATACTGAAGAGTCTGCCTTCCTTTAACTTTCCTGTACTTAGAAACATCTACCATGCAGTAGTAGCAAACGTCGTGGTGGCTCCTTGGTTCTCTCCATATTCTGGGTACCGCAAAGGGCATTGCCTTGCGTACTCCCCGCAGCCACCCTTCAAGTGTGGAGCGGCAGCTTCCACAGATCACATGGGGTGCCCAGGGCTTATCTTAGTCACCCATAGGCATACCAAAATAGAGCCGATACGCGATCCAGAACTTGGTGCCTTTCACAATCTTGTGCGATACTTGCTTGGGGCCTATGTAATACCCACAAACGTAGCAGAATATATCCGGCGAGTGTTTACAAGCTCCAGTTGCCATTCTCTTTACCAAACTGTACTACATTAATCATAACCTGCAGATATAGAGAGAAGAGTTATTAAATCTGCAACAGATTACAGATTCCAGAAAAAAAGATGTATTCACAACACTGAAATAATGTTTGCAATAAAAAAGATCGATAACACTCAAATCGTCAGCACAGAGAAGCACAGAAACACAGTACCTCAGTGCTGGTAACCATCAGACAAACAACCTGCTTTCTTTGTGTGCTCACACTTACTGACTTCTCAGACTCTGCGCTCTTCTTTATATAGCACAGTGGAAGTTTCGGGCAATTTCTAGAGCAAGAAACTGTCAACGAACATCCGGATTGTTCTCAACAATTCCTGATTATTCTGATATTGCTGTGCCCATAATAACATTATACTGGTAAAACATGAAAAATGGATTATCTCTGAAACCATTGGTGATACACACAAACCAAGGCCAGATTTGGACTCAGCGCCCACAAATGCATATAAAAACATAAAAAATTCTATATAAACAGAATCAGTGTTACACAGTGTAATATAGGGAATTCTTTGTAAAAATAAAGCACATGTTAAAGTTAAAATTTTATATACTGTATAATACATTTATTGGACCAGGAAAATTATTGAATTACAAAACTGAATTATATTTCTAAAACTATTTGGTAAACAACGTGTTAGAATGTAGAAAGTTTAAACAAACGAAACATGACTTAGATACAATACAAATTGGTGATAATTATAAAATAGTATAATGCATTGCGATAATTTTTCTTTTATTCGAATCTAATAGTTATTGAAAAATAAACGACAACAGAAACATTGCTTCCAAATTTAAAAAAAAAATACAGTACTTCAGTACACTAAAAAAATTAAAATTACTTCAAAATAGTTGCAACTTTCTGTTTTTCTGATCATTAAATTTTCTTAAAAGAATATCCATATTGATTGCTTTCGTGCGTTCTTTCTCAAGTAGAACTAAATTTGCCATTCGTTGGTGACACATTGCCAGTCTTTGGGGACGATTTATCCTCGTTAAAACCAGTGTTGGAGTCCTCGAGGCCGGCCTCGATGCCGATTTTCCACGGCCTTGGCCTCGCTATGTAATGCTTCGGCCTTGTCCTCGGCCTCGGCCTTGGTCTCGACACCTTCTGGCCTCGAAAAATACGCCGAGGCCGGTCGAGGCCGCCCGTTTTGAATTAATTTTTATATTGGATATTTTTATTTCAATAAGAGTGGTGAGAACACCATCTTTCTCTCGCGATCAGACAGGTAGCTATAACTAAGTAATAAGTAACACAATGTCGTTTATGTTAGAATACAAATTTAATAAATTAATTTATAATACAAATAATTAATCAGTGGGGAATGGCGTATAGGAGCGATGGAGCGATCGCTCCCCCTTGCATGAAACGATAAATATTAATTTAACAGAAAAAAATATTAATTTTAAGATATTAAAATAAATATTCTTAAAATATATTTTAAAAATTCATGTGACATGAAACTTATAGCATAGCTTCAAACAGCGTACCACTGTTTGAATACAAAATAATATTGCAGCCGGATGGAGCGATAAATTTTTTGCTCAAGTAAATATAAATTATATGTTACTGCTGTAATGAAAATATAAGTGGAACAATCGCGAATTTTTTTATAATAAGTTTATTTTTGCTAATAGTTACTTCAGTAATAATGATATAAGCCATTTATATGTATTTTATTGAAATTATTACTTATTTGTAATTAACTAGAATTGTACGTCTGGCAGAGCCGCATATGTTGTTAATACACGTACTCTTGTCAGTCTTGGGAGCGACAGTTGAATTCGCTCTAGCCTATTGTGAGTCCGTATTGTCGTACAGTGGTACATTATTTTTATAATCAAATACTGACAAATAGTCTTGTTATTTGGAGTGTTATAATTATAATCATAACGTGAGTAATTTATTCAACAATTATTTTTATATTTTATTAAAATATTTTTTTAATACAAATTTATGGCTTCCTTTGGCATACTGTATAAGTACCGTAAGGAATCACCATGTGATTGTTTATATACTAGAATTTTAAAAATTAATCGTACAGTAATAACTGACAACATTGATGCGTGCATAATGTCATTTACTGTCTTTTACAGTTTTACTATTGTCATTTACAGTACTGTGCCGATCTCATCTCATCTGCGCTTCTAACTTAATAATGTCTGCAAATTCTCGAATCATCCAATTTGGATACTTCGAGCATGAGATATTTGAAGAAAATGGAAAGAAAAAACATAGAGCAAGGTGCAAGTTTTGTAAGGCAAAGTCTCCAAAACTTAGTGAGTTCTACGGTACCACTTCCAATTTTACAAGGCACCTGAAACGTGTGCACAAAGCAGAGTAAGTGCATGTACAAATTGCTATCAGTTTTGAAATCATTGGGTCTGCAATGCCTTAACAAAGTAGAGGTTGAGATTTTTGCTTATTTTGCTTGTTGTTGATATTTGCTTGTTTTGAACTTGAACTTACATTTATGTTCATTCTGCAGGTGGCAAGAATATGCTAAGGGAAAAACAACCATCAACGACAACTCGCAACAGAATCTCAATGCGTTTTTTTCTATGTTTAGTGATGGAGAACCAATGAAATACAAGCAAAATAATCAACGGCAGAGGCTGATCTCTGAGGAAGTAGTGAGGTTCATGGTAGGATGCAGCCTACCACTTTCCATTGTTGAGGACAAGCACTTCCGGAACCTTCTGCAAGTTTTGGATCCAAGGTAAATGAAATGTTTTTTTGCTCCCCTCTATCCTCAAGGGGCATGATTATGCCTTGCTGAACTCCATCTTACAGAGCAGCATAGGCTTGGTGCACTTATTTCATTTAAAAACTGTTAACGTTTGAATATTTTTTGTTGGAAATTTTAGGTATCAGCCCATGGCAAGGTCAACATTGACAAGTCAGACACTTCCCAAGTTGAGAGCTGAAGGAATCAAGAAGGTCATGGACTTGCTGTCCCACCATAGCAGTATCTCCTTGACGACTGACATATGGACTGATAGGACCATGCGCAGCTACTTGGGTGTAACAGCGCACATCATGGGCACAAACCCTAGAACTAGAAATTATGGGTTGTTGTCTGTTCTCCTGACCTGCCAGCGCTTCCATGGGAAGCACACAGGGGAAAGAATTGCACAAGCATTTGAAAGCATTCTGGAAGATTATAACATAGGAGCAAAGGTTGGTTAAGGCTGTCATTGTTAGGGTTTTAAACTGTCAATGATAAATAGAGATAAATGCACCAGCTATAGCATTAATTTTTTTTGCTATTTCAGGTAGAGTACATAGTCACGGACAATGCTGCAAACATGAAAAAAGTTTTCAAGGTTCAATTTCCAGTAGAGGGTAATGAAGAGACAGCTTTTGAGGAGGACATTGAGGAGGACCAGGAAGTGGAAGATGAGACACTTTGGGAGGAGCTGGACGAAGAAGATGAAGCTCATGTTGACGCTGCATTGAGAACAAGCTCAAGGCAGCGGATATCTTGCTTCCCCACACACTTCAACTTGTGGTTCGTGACGGGTTAGCAGACATGAAGTGTGTCAGCCGAGCGATCGCCAAAGTTACGAAGATCTCCACTCTCTTACACAAGAGTTCTGTTTTCAAAGAAAGGTGAGTAACGGTTTCAGAGCTGCCAACTACTATGGATTTTCCATATTTTGTTTGGTAAGGTTGGCAGCTCTGCCTTTTCAATTGTCTGGTGTGAGTGTGAATGGAAGACATTACAATGCCTTTCTTATTTCTAGGTTTGAAGAAAAATTTGGAGATGGCCGAACCATACCTGCAGCAGTGGCTACTCGCTGGAACTCAGTATACCACCAGCTTCGGTCACTGCTGGGGATGGAAGGAATGGACCTCAAGAAATTGGCTGAGGTGTGCGATACCCAAGAGTTTGCTCATGCTCTTCTGATTCGTCACGAGTGGGGGCAGTTAACTGAGCTGTGCAAAATTCTGGAGCCATTCGCCGAAGCCACCAACTTGACTCAGGGTAAGAGTTTTAGTGGCGCAAACATCCCCTGAACAATCAATCAAATTTACAATGTATAAATAACTTTGTCATTTGATTGGTGGTAATTAGTTCAAAATCGTTCATCAATGTAAATTTTGTTTTTGTTTTACAGGGGATCAGAGTGCCACAATAAGTCAAGTAGTTCCTGTTGTCCTTGATATAAACAGCCATCTCCGCAAGTGGACTGATAATGCGAGGTTTTGTAAAACCCTGGTCACAGCTCTACACACTTCTTTGAAAAAACGTTTCAGAGGGGTGTTTATCAACTGTGGCATGGACACCGATCCAGGCAGTAGAAGCCATCAAGAGCCATTTATTGAAAAACTTTATCTTGTGGCTGCTGTCCTGGATCCACAGTACATGTTGCACTGGGTTGATGCAGACGTGGTGTCACTGGTGTGCGAAGAAGGTCCGGAGAATGCCCACGAAATTCTGAAGAATACTCTAAAAGGTATGTTGAGTTTATGATCAAGAGTGAAAGAGCAAGGGTTGAGAACAGGATCCAAAAAAATAGTTCAGAACTTGTACAAATGTACAATAATTTGAATAAACTTGCAAATTTAATTTTTCTGGACTGATTTCCTTTGCTTTATATTACAGAGATCGTCATAACAGAAGCGGAAAGGTTCTCATCGAATGACGGCGAAGAAGCTGGAGCCCTCTTTTACCACACCTGCAGCGAAGATGATGAAAGCCCTGCAAAAGTGCCCCGTTTGTTGGCCAAATATAAAAGTATAAGGAGTCGCACAAGGTCAAGGAGTCGGGAAAAGGACTGTGTGCGAGTACAACTTGAGAAATATCTGAGAGATGAAGAGCGGCATGGGATGGATGCAGTGACATTTTGGAAGGAGAAAAGTGAGGGAAACCTCAAGTACCCTTCACTGTATACCCTTTCAAAAAATATTTTGTGTGTGCCAGCCAGCAGTGCTCCGGTGGAGCGTATTTTTAGCCGAGGAGGGATAATAATGCGACCACATCGGGCGAGGCTGTCTCCTCAGATGTTGGAGACTCTTATGTTTTTAAAATGTAATGAGCATATTCTTTGAAAAATAAATGTTAGTCATGTGTTTGTGTCAAGTCAATTTCGCAACCAAAAAAGTTGCTGCACAACTGCCTGCTTCTGTTTTACATGCGTGTGTGTAATAACTGGCCTCGGCCTCGGACACTGTGGCCTCGACCTTGGGCCGGCCTCGAACACTGCGGCCTCGGCCTTGGTCTCGGCCTCGGACACTGCGGCCTCGGCCTTGGTCTCGGCCTCGGAGGTCGTGGCCTTGACTACAACACTGGTTAAAACTGAAAAAGTGGATTCACATGTCGCAGTGCTGCCAGTCAATTATAAGTGTCTTGAAAAGCAATCCTTTGTTGAAAAATTTCATCGAAAATCACCACGTCTGCTTTTTTTTTTTGCTTGGTTTTTAAGAAAATTTCTAACAGGTATTTCTTCTTGCGATGGAATTTTAATGTTGAGACACTAAATACTGTATTTCATTTTATCTAAATCAATTTCAGCTTCGGCACTAGAGATAGAAATAAGTAGTTTATCTTCGTTTCATTTCACATACAACGATATCAATAGTTTGGTAGAATATCACTTTAAAATGTTCATTTAGTTCTTGATCTACTTCTGATCTCTCCCATATGCTATCTGTAACGATGTAATCTCTAAACTTTTCATGAATTTTCCTTCTGTCTCTTTCAATGGAATAAATTTCTTCTTCCTCAACGTCAAATTCAGCATTTATTTGATTTATAACTTTTGCATAAACAAACAAACGCTTTATTTTAGACTCAACAGGTACAAACATTATACAAGTGGTCCATAGAAGATTAAGAGATAGTTGTCTGGAGCACTGACTAAGTAGGCCAGTGAATCACTGTGCATAATGAACATACAGTTGCCTACACCAATGCTTCCGGATTTGAGATTTGAAACTGCATAAACTTCATTACATCTTAAAGCTTTAATAGTATCCACAATAGAATCCAAAATCATTAAAGAATCTCTTAAGCTAGATTCACGACATTGAAGTAATTTGTCAGCAGGTTGAATAATTCCTAGGATCTTGTTCATAAATATTGTACAAAAAACGAAATTGTTTACTTTTAACAACAGTTAGTAAACCTGAGCCTTCCACAATGTTGTCGCCATTGAGTTGTTTATTCTCTCGCACCATTTCTAGTGTATCAACAATTTTTCTAGAATTATTGAAAATAACCTCTGTCACATCCAGGGCCGTGCCGATGGGTGAGGCGGCGAGGCGGCCGCCTCAGGCGCCTTTGGGAAGAGGCGCCAAAACCTTGTCATCAATAAAAATGTAAAAAAGCTAACCTTAGAAATGTCAACATGCAGGGGCGTAACTAGCTTTCAAAAGCTGGGCGGGGGCAACTATAATGATGAAAAATCCTGCGATGAATTTCTGTGCTGCTATTCTGTAGGTAATGTCTTAAATTTGGTCTTCCAAGGCATATTTTTTATAGAAAGATAGATAGATAGAATAACCTTTATTAATAATAATAAAATAAATAATTTTTTTCAATTTACAATGACATGAATAATTGTGAAGCTCGACTATTTATTTTATTTAATTTGGCCCTTAAGCTTTAGGCTTTACTGGGCTCTTATTAAAAATGTATAAATTTATAATAATAAATAAATAAGTAAATAAGTATTATTAATAGTTAAAACATGTATTACAATATTAAACAATATTAATGGACAATATTAAACAATATTAGTGGACATTAATCCTAGATTTTTGTTAGTATGCCATTATTAATCGGGATTTCAACTTGGTTTTAAACAAATTTACATTCACAATATTTTTTATATCGGCATGCAAGTCATTCCATAGTTTCAATCCAATAAAAATGGGTAGTTTTTGAGATGAAGACAATCTAAAATGAGGTATAACAAGCTTTGATCTATTTCTGGTCTGATACGAGTGGATTTCTTGATGAGTTACAAAATATCTATTTACCCATTGCAAATTAATGATTTTGTTCTTACACTCGTAAATAAAAATAAAATGTGCCAGTTTAGTTATATCGTTGAGCTTTAGTAGGTTTAGCTCTTTAAATAATGCACTAGAATGATCAAGGAAATCAGCATCAGATAACCTTATTGCTCGTTTTTGGATGACAAAGATACCATTTAATGCGTTGTTAGCGGAGTTTCCCCAAACAAGGGTGCAGTATGTTATATAAGGAAGAACAAGAGTATGATAAAGAGTCAATAAAACTTATAGAATATAACAATGATATCTAAATACCAGTCCTTTCGAGTCTCGAAAAAGCTCTGATCCATCAGTATTAGAATGTGTTTGCGACCAAAATGATGCTCTTAAAATACTATGATTTAGAGAATCATTTATATTTATGATAGTAATAGGAAAAGCAAAGAAGCATTTTCACTACTACCCGGGTGTCTCAAAATAGATGGAACCCATTGACATGATAATAATTTATTACTCAGAAAATAAACTCCAAAAAAGATTACATTTCCTGGAAGCTGATATGATAACAATTAAAAACTGAAGATTTGAGGTCTCTAGATCAAAGGATACATTTATTAGAGCACATGTTCCAAATGACCGCCGTTGCGCTGCAGACACACTTGAAGCCGACGAGCGAAGTTGTCAATCACCCTGACACCCTGCACAGAGTGCAAGGGCCTCTGAAGCACCTCGTCTGGGGCTTGTGTGCCCCAGAACACATTGTTCTTGCTATTGACATACCCACTGAGCAAGAAGTGTGCTTCGTCGCTGAACCAAACATCATCAAGAAAGTCAGGATCCTCTTCGATCTTGTTCTCGAACCACCGGCACATCACAACACGTTTTGCCATGTCAGCTGGTGTGAGTTTATGCTTGATCTGGATCCTGTATGGGTACAGCTGAAGATCCTTGATCAAGATTCTTTGCACTGACGCACGTGAAAGACCCAGATCTTGGCAACGTCTTCGGATTGACTTTTTCGGACTCCTTCCGACAGAATCTCTCACCGCATTCACATTGTCAGGAGATCTTGCAGTCACCTTCCTGCCAGATCTGGGTGTTTCTGCTTTCTTGTTGAGATTGTTTACTGATCCTGTGGCTTGAAATTGTGTGCCCAACGATAAATTTGGCTTTTCTGGGGATAATTGTTGAAGTTGAACTTCCTGCGAAATTTCGCTTGCACAGTTTTGAATGATTTCGTCTCCAAATAAGTAGTGACGCAAAAAAAATTTTCCTCCTTTGTCCAAGGCATTTTGATTGATAATTATTAGTTGTTATCGTCTCCTCTCTTCAAATCTGAGAAAATAGAACGAGAACATTAATATTGGCAGAATTATTAGCAGTGACATGGGTTGCATGTATATTAAGACACCCTATACCTTATGTATATCAAGTATATACTTAACATTAAAGGAAAACAATATATGCAATATTTAAAGTAAAAAATAACTAGATGTCTCATTAAAGTATCTATCACTGCAGTATTAGTACTGAATCAGTAATACTTTCCAGCATACTAAAAGGACTAATATAATTAAAGATTTACTCATCATAGATTATTTCAAGAACTAAATAGTTTCCTTCACGTAAGCTAACTTAGATCAAAAGTTGGGGGGGGGGGGGGGGGCAAAACTTATATTATCCCCCTCAGTTCAAAAGTAGGGGGGGTGACATGTCCTCCCGACCCACCCCCGTTAGTTACGCCCCTGTCAACATGGAAGGGTGACAGATCATACATGCAAGCATAATAGATTGAAGATCGAACGCTTCCTTCCCAATTAAAATTGTTTCCATGTTGGTTACATTTTTCCCAAAGTCTGCTTTTAACATATCAAAATAGTATTTATAACACTGCTAAAATCCTGGTTCTCGCTCGATATTTAAAATTGAATCTAAAACTGCAAAATGAGGAAATTTCAATCTTCAATGGTATAATATACATGAAATTCTATAGACTTGTAAAATAATTAATGTTTTCACTTTTCCAGCATGATTTACACGTTGATACCCATATCTATTTGTCAATTCACAAGCATACTGGGTTGTCGGTAGTAAGACAATGCTCGACGCACGTGCTACATTTGAAAAAGTCACCAGATTCCAAAACACGTAATGTATGGTCATGTCTAAAGGAGCTCAAAATATTAATTGTTATTAGTTGTAACTACAGTGAAGAGGAGCTCTTGCAGTCTTGCTTAATTAATCGAAGTCAATTTTAACCCAAACTTTCCAAGGATATAACCAAGTACGTTGTTTGTAAATATTTATTTTCTGAAGGCTTGAATCCCCGAATAAATTAGAAGAATAATTAATTGTGGATTAAATAAATATTGTAGGTGTATATTTGACTTCCTTTATGTACTTGCTTTTGGAAATTTGTTCTCGAGGGTGAATTAACACTTTGGCAGAAAAGGTATGTGAGGTGACGTGTGTGTGTATATATATATGCAGAGCCGGATTTAGACGTGTGGAGGCCCTGGGCAGCCTCCATGTGGAGGCCCCCCTACCTTAGGGGAAGACATAATTGAAGTCATCCATAAGATTCATAATATAATTAACATACATACACTTTCAAAACATCGTGCACTCTTGTGTCTGTCCATTCCACTCATTTCTGCAAAAAATGAAAGCCTCGGGTTACTCGGGTATTCCATTATAGTGAGAGGAGGCCTAAAAGAGTAATAAAAACAAAATAATAATCAGTACACAACAAATAGTAATTGGTAAAAGTTTATGTACTACAGTGGTATTGGATGCGCGTGTTTTTTTGTTGATCATCTATCGGGTTTTTCTAGTTTCGGGTTTTTTCTATTTTGATAATGGCTTGTCAATATGTGGAGGCCCCCAAGATGTGGAGGCCCATGGGCAGCTGCCCACTTTGCCCACTCCTAAATCCGGCCCTGTATATATGTATATAGTCTAAACGTCACTAAAGGGAAAAGTCACTAAAAGAAAGCTGAATGGCAACACAAAAGGATAAACAGCGGAACGCGAGTAGTATAGGTGCTTTGAATCCTGCCCCTGGAGGGGCCCCCCTGAAGACGACCGCCTTCGTTATGAGGGGCCCCTTTACTTAAGTTCTTAACCCAGTTATGGGGTCTCACCGTCCTTAATGAAGGGCATTTGCCCCTTGAGGGCCCCTTGCGGGACCCCATCCTCCTTGAAAAAAAAAATGTTTAAATAATATTTAAAAAAAAATATGAAATTTAAAAAGAAAAGAAAAAAATTCATCCTCGTCCTCCTCCTTGGGGAGGGGGGTGGAAAAAAAATTAAATTTAAAAAGAAAAAAAGAAAAAAGAAATCCTCACCACCCTTCAAAAAAAGAAAAGAAAAAAAATGTTTGAAAAGGAATCATCATAGCCATCCTCCTTGAAAAATCATCCATAACTTCTTTCACGAGAAAAAAGTCCTGTTGGGGGATCTTTCATGAGACAAACAAGAACAAACATGCAAAAGCATGCAAAAACATACATACATTCGGGTACTTTCTGGTCAGGCAAGTTTCGCCAGACAGTAGAAATGAAAATTTAAAAAGAATATCTGAAAGAGTTTAATAGGCCTAACGAGAGTATGCATTGACATCAACACATCCAACTTTCAGATGTTAACAAATTGCGAACAACACATAAACCAAAATCAGATTGAACATATTTTAAATCGAAAACAAATTCTTTGTTTAATATAAGTATTATGAAAAATAAAATGAACATTTGTTATTTTAATTAAATAAATTAATTTCTCTCTTTTTAAGGGAAACTGACTTATTTTCAAACGAGATGATCCTCAAATAAATATTTTTTATACACTCGTATTACATGCTTATTTGTTTATTTACTTTTAAATATATAGTTTTCTATTATTTACAATGCTATATACCATCACATTCACATGACATCTGGTTTGTGAACTATTAATTTACTGCACATAAATTTTCGTTATAAATTTGCGTGTGTTAAAACATTTAAAAACATAAATTATATTATCAACGTAATTTAAAAATTTTAATGACCTGATATTTGTATCTAATATTTGGTATTGATATTTAGGCTATATATTTCGTGAATCAGCGAGACAATATAACCACCCCCTCTCTCTACTGTGTAATTATATATATATATATATATTAGGGTGTGACAGTTGCCCCAACTTTGTCCTACAATGCTGTTCAAAATTTTGGTGTTGCTTATTGACATAAAAAATACCCACGTGCAATTTTTTGAAGATTCATGCATATTCGAGTGAGCACCACTAATTTGAAAAATAGCGATTTTGCTTATACGGCATACGCGCCTATATATGAGATTACACAACCATCATAAGGGATATTAACACAAATCATTTGCCTGTCTTAATTAAAAGCTGTTATCACTAACACAAAAAAGTTAATCATTCTTATTCTCTCATGGTACATTAAGGGGTTTTATCATATATTCACAAGGTATTATTTCTCTAGAGCAAGAAACCATGATTTCTGTTCGGAAACAGATGATCGTTTGCGCTGATTAGGAACGCGGAGTCTGTCATTTTCAACTACTTGAAGGACTTCTTGAAAGCGCTCCTCATCCCTGGCAACATTAAGAAAGTCATGGCATAGTTTTACACCACGCTCTGCAGCCTCATTGACGACCTGAAGCTTGTCCACAACCCGTTTCATGTTCAGGTAGTCGTCATGATCCGCCCATTCACTGGCTGGACTGTGGAGAAACTGATAGGGCATGCCTAAAATGGTGAAGAACCGGCTTGAGTCAGGCCCAATTAGGTCCACCAGGGCAGTGCCACTTTCTGGGACAGGGGGAAGATATGGCTTTCCATAGCCCCCATGATTGAGCCCCACTCTCTTAGTAACTTCAGTGCCTTCATGGCAAAGAAGGGCCTTCCTCATCTCCTCTTTTGTCCTTTCTTGGGTATTATTCTACTATTACACCCATCTAACGTCCAGCAATTATTATATGTTCATTAGGTAGATGTTTTAATTCTAAGACACTTTTCTTCTATAGCGTTTCCGTCGCAAATGCTTCGTTTTCGAGATATAAACGTTTTTTTGGTGTGTATCTAGTGTGTGTTCGTACGTTCGTTTGTGTGTTCGTTTGTGTTGACGTCACATGTCTGCCCAATCACTGCGCTCCATCCATTTCGAATTTGAATTAAAAAGTGTTGAGTTTCTGCGTGCTCAGTGTTCTACCGACAGTAGTGAAGTGTCCACATTGTAAAACGGAGTGAACATATCGTCAAGACCAGAAACTGTGGCGTTGTAGATAGGTTAGGCTAGGATAGGTTAGGTCAATTTTGAAGGTGAAATTTATGTTTTTCCTATGGTTTTTGATGTGTTTTGAACGAATCTGACCTTCAGAACCGTCGGAAATGACTCGTTTTCTGTGATTTCCCCCACATTGCCAGCTGGGGGGGGGGGGTTATTTCAAAAACGAGTCATTTCCGACGGTTTTGAAGGTCAGATTCGTTCAAAACATCAAAAACCATAGGAAAAACATAAATTTCACCTCGAAAGGGAGACGGGTGTAATACTGGACATTTACCCTTTCTTGTACTTGGGACGAGAACAAAGCCAGTGGGGCCAACTCCTCAGTTAGGTACCAAGTGTGTCTACCGAGTGCCACTCGTGCTTTGTCAACTATTGTGGCGTCATATGGGGCAAATTCAGCCAAGGTTTCGACCAAATTCAAGTCATTCAGTGGCACACTTGCTGGAACGGGGCAAACAATCCACCATGGGACATAAACAGCGACTGTGAACACAGCAAACCGTTCTAACTTGCTGATTTGACTTTTAGTCACAACCTCGGCTTTTGGAAACTGCTCTTTGATCTGGCCTGACAAAAGAACAATCTTGAGGGTATAGAGCAGTTTAGCCATCCACCTTGCTTTGTGAAGTGCGCCGGGGTAGACCATTGTGAAGTTCACTGGCTCGGATCCTTTAGTTACAAGCAACAGACAAAGCTCTACCAGCTCCTTGTAGTCGCCACGTGTAAATGGTTAGGCTAGAGATTCACGGAAGAAGTCAGCCATCTCCTGCTGGCGCTCCTCAAACACTCCAGGCATTGCGGGGTAGTAGTATTTCTTTTTTTCATTGTACGCCAGTTGAGAGAAATGGTTCTTGAACCTAGAAATGCAATTATTGGGATTATTGTATTTCGTACTAATCTATAATATTGTTTTAGGGGTATTAAGATTGATATGATCGATCATTTGCTTGGTGTTAGTATATCTTAATCTAAAATAAGAAATTCCACTAAATTTGTTCATTAGATAATAATATTCCTTGTTATTTTGTAAAGCTTATGACTCACCTCTGGAAAACCATTATGTTTGGACTTGAAGAGCCCTCCACTTTCAAGCAATCCCAGCAAACACCTAGGATGACTTCGCCCACATGCCTGCGACAGGCGCACCAGAATACGGCACGCTCTAATTTCTTTTGGAGGGAGACGCAAGCAGCTGTTTTTTGTCCTGAAAAAAAAATGTAATTGTAGTTTAAGGCCACCATTTCAGGCACGTGCTTTTTGCAGATTTCTGTTAAATCATTCACTGTATTTTGGTATTAATGTCGTGATAAATTCACGCTGATGTTTGAAATAGGTTTACCTGTATTGGATGAAGTTGTGTCGAAAACCATACCAACGACATTCTGTTCACACTCCCAATCGACCAGAAGTTGTTTGGTTGCTGTTGATATCAAGTCTCCTTGAACCAGGCCAGCTTTATGAGTCAAATGCGGAAGAGGTGGGACTCCAAGAAGCTTTGTGCCATTGACACCAGACACAAGAATGGGCAGGCGGTCATCAGTGCCTTTGGAATCCAGCGTGTCCATAAGTTTACCATCCCAGTGCACCAGTACTTTGTCTGATGGTTGCCATTCATCCATGATTTTTAAACTTATTTCTGACACGATGGAAGCTCGGTATCGGTGGGCCGTCCTTGCATTTAGACTCAGCTTTGATGTATCTCCACCACATGCAGATACAAGGGAGTACACAATTGCACTCAGCTGGGTCGGCGAGATGTTGTTTCGAACACTGCATGAAACAAGTTCTGCCGACTTCAGAATATCATGGGGCACAAAAATTGAAACTCCCTCTTTCACTGTTCTCCGATGTTTTCTCTTTGGTTCAGCAGTGTTGGCCTCATCAATGTCATCGTCCTCATCAGAGCTAATAGGTGAATCAATATCAGCCTGTACATTCTCAGCATGATCACATTGCTCTCTCTCTTGTCGCTTCTCTTCTCGCATCTGCCTTTTCTGTCGCTTCTGAACCTTTTCTGTGAGTACTTTGTTTACCCCAGAGTAGGTAGCTACTCTGTCACTTAGCATGCTTTTCATAAAGAGTATGTCAGTATCGATGGCATCTTGTTCGGCCTGAGTTTTCCCCTTTTTCGCAGCCACCATGTCTTTCAACACTGTGTTCTTATAAAATTTCATCGTCAGGCTCAATTCTGATTTAAACTTCATAATTCCAGGATCATCAGCCCGTCTTCTATCCTCATTCTTTTTCATAAGCATCATGTAGTCTTTGTCATAGTAAGTTTTAATCACTCGGCCAATATTGTTCATGCCTGTAATGGTCGGGACATTCGCCTTCTGGTAATGCAAAAGCACATTGTCAATGGTGGCAGATAAAGCCTGGTCCCAATGCATATCCCGAAGGTTTGCTAACAGACATAGTAAGACCTGCCTATTAGTTGGCAGTTTGCAGCCCTTTATTTCCTTTTCTTCTTCTCGGGGTACGGTGCCCAATAACATTCTGACATACTCATCATCTTGCCGTGTATCCATGATTAAATTCTCTATTCACAACATCAAATCACTGTCAAGGGAAAAGAAAAGAGCATCATTAAAATTAAATGCAATAAATAATACGTGGAAAATTTGTGGGTCAGCGTTCCAGACTCGGAAATGAAAATCTGATAAAATGTGCTATTTTCACACTTATTTATGAAGTTCATAAGCTGAAATAGCAATACTTGCTGGTACGACGGTGCTAGCTCAAACATGCACCGATCTCCAAGAAAATTTACAGGGGTGTTTCCTAGATAAATACACAACACTAAAACTTTGAACAGCATTGTAGGACCATTTTTTGATTTTTGGAGGGCAACGGTCACACCCTAATATATATATATATATATTATATATGATGAATAAAACCACGAAGGAAAGGAAACACAAAATGGTGCTCAAGCGCTTTCGTCTAATGACATCCTCAGGAACACTGAAGTACATAAAAGGTTACAGCCTATATATAGGTTACAGAAAGAAACAAAAAGAAAAAATAAATAACATACATACACACACACAATACATATATATACATACATACATATCTATATATACAAATACATACATACATACATACATACATATATGCAATAAACAGAGAAGTAAAAATAAAAAATTAAAAATTAAAACCTTAAAGGATTACCAGTGAGGCGTACAGATTTGTAAGGAAAAATATCGATTTTTAGCACAAGATCAAATGGATTATAAAAATACAAATTTATACTGGAACTCTGCCCGGGTTTTAACACACTGCTGCCTATGGTCAGGTTTCGATATATATAAAAAAATAAAATGTAAATTAAAAGTTAATAAAGTAGCAGACAAGTTTACCAAAGATTTAATGTTTTACCCTTCTTATCTAAATCTGTTTTAAAGGAATTCAAAATAACAGGATCGAGTTGAAAAAGACCTTTGCTTATGTTGAAGTTATTTGAAAGTTGGATAATGGCAGACTCAAGAATATTTCTATTAACAATGTTGCTTGAATGGAATAAAACTGAAGCATTATTCCAATCAATACAGTGGGCTAACTCTGACAAATGGACAAAAAGGGCACTGGACAACTGTCCTGTTCTAACGGAATTTTCATATATATATATATATATATATATATATATATATATATATATATAATAAGTATGAGGTATTCTATCCAGCAATAATTACAGAGCTATTGCTAACATCTCTTCCTTCTCGAAACTACTAGATAAGCTCTTGTTACTGCACCGCTTAAATGTTTACTTATGAACTAAATGAGTTTGGTTTAAAAGGTCACACTCAACTGATCTGAGCATCTCTATACTTAAGGAAATTATATTTAAATACACTGACAATAATTCAACTATTTATAGCTGTTTTCTAGATATAAGTAAGGCATATGATAGAATGAATCACAATATTTTATTTACAAAACTAGAAGGCAGGGAAGTTCCCATGTACATATTAAATTTATAATAACATAATATACAAGGACGAAGTACAGTGCTTACAAGAAGTCTCGCGCCTCTGTCTCGTCCCAAGCTAGTCTGTTAGGTATAAAATGGGCGGTCCTTATGGCAGCGGAGGTGTGTTCGGATTGGTGCACATAATTACTCTAACCCCATCAATGACGTCTACATTATCTTTGTGTTGATCACTCTATCTATATATAGAGACATACTGTATATAGATATATATAGAGTATACAGGGGATAACGTGTCTCAGTCCCAGCTATGGTAGTTGTCTTATAATTAACAGTCCCAAGTGCAAGTTACGTTAACACCTCCACATAAACTACCCTGGACTAAAATAACATACGTGAAGCCCTTACCCAGAAACCATTTAAAAGGTGTGATTTAAAAGCTGAAGCTCTCTCTCTCTCTCTCTCTCTCTCTCTCTCACCGCATCCCATCAGAGGTCTTCAGCGAAACTCGGGGAAAATATACTCTCTGCCTTCCGCTCTATCCCAAATCCTTTTCTCTTAGTAACCTCTTAATACAAACTAATCTATCATATTTTGCGACTTTTTAACTCTGGTCGGATTCAATTCCATTCCTATAGTGTAAGAGATACTTAAATTCATGTGTGTATTATGCCATATGATGTGCGTAATAAATAATCATTTTTAAATAATTGGAGCGTTCAAGGTCATCTGTAATAATCTATAGACTACCCCTCAAGCCCACTCTCAACACTTAGATTCCCCTAAGACACGGGCGTCTTCAAGTAACATGAATGCGTAGAGATCTAAGGTGTTAGATTCCATATTATATAATTTATGTCCTAGGGTTAAGAACGCTGGCATTGAAGGATGGAAGGAAGGGACAGTAAAAGCGATAATAGGTTTAATGAAGGAAGTGGAATGAGGATGGAGGTAAGCGTTGCTATGTCGAAGGAAACGAGGTTAGGTGGGGCTGGATGTCTGGCTATGGTGTCGGAGAATTGACTCAAGTAGATGGACGCTTTACTGGACAGCAATATTGCCAGATACTGGAAGAGGTGCTGCTACCCAGTGTTCGTGCGTATCTGGTTCCAGCGCCCGAACCATTTTACTTAATGGAAGATAACAGTCCCATTCATAGGAGTAACGTTGTGAGAGCGTGGTACGAAGATCACCCAGAGATTATTAATCTAATTCTGCCACCACGTTCTCCTGATATGAATCCGATTGAAAATCTTTGGGCAATAATGATTAACGAATGGGAGCAACGCAATGAAAGAACATTTGAAGCACTTTTAGCTCGCACGAGGAATAGTTGGGAGAGCTTACGCCGAACACCAAACATTCCCTACAATCTGGCCTCTTCTATGCCGCAGCATCAAGAAATTATTGATGCTGGAGGAAGCTATACGAAATACTGATGTTAAAGCCATGACGTAAATGTGTATCGAATATATATTTACGTTAATATAGAATTTTATTATATTTTTATGTTTGACATTTATAAAAGTATATATTGTGACCATGAAAGAACTTTACTTATCCTTAGTTAGAATCTTTTCTTGCAATGTACGCTAGTGGAGATGATAATATATGCATTGTTGAAACAAACTATGAGAAGGTAATAGTTTCAGGAAAAAAATTAAAACTGGCAACATCGAGGCCATCACATGTTTATGGGAATTGTCATATGATATGCTACCAATAAACTCTTATATACTACTATATACAGTATACTATATTATGTAATAATTACGATGAACAAATCAAATGCAAATTTCTCTGATTCACGGCCCACCAGTCTTGCTTTACACTAATGACTTTCATAAGATGGAATAGGTTACCAATTAAAACAATGGATTGTTAAAAAAAAGGTTGGGTAGAAATAACCACATATATTTCCAAATAAAATATAAACAAAATAAATATAGAATAAAAAAATAACCCTCGTTTCTAACCAACTAGTGAAGTTGGGTTTCCCTAATTAACAAAAAGAAGAAAGAAAAAAGTTTCTGGGACAAAGAAAAAAGGAGCTCTTTGTTAATCTTCGAAAATTTTGACTGTGAATGAAGTGGGCTAGTTTTTTCGTAAAAAATTCTCGTAGTTCCCCAACTAACCGGGCAACTTAAAGTCAACCTTTAAACCTTAATATTAACCACTGCAATTAAACTAAAACCCTGTTTAACTAAATAGTGGCCTACCAGAATTAGGTGTAAGTAATTTAATTAAAATACATAACTAAGGTAAGAGATTAAAACTAGGTACCTAGAAGAAACTCGAACCGGGCTACAACTGCCCTAACTAAATAATTAAACGGCTGTTATAGCCCCTATTAAAACTTAAAGGCAATATAGCCCTAACTTAACTTGAGTAAAAACCTTCAAAACCTTGAACCTTTAAAAACAAAAACTCAAGGGCAATACAGCCCTAGCCTAACTTAAACTGCAAACCGGTCTGGGAAATAGTCCCTATAAATAAATAACTTGCAGTGTGCCAAATAGTAACTTAACTTAAAATAAAATTCAAATATGGAAACTAAATGAACTTATGGATTAGTTAGAAACAGAAAGGGTAACGTTCAACTGGCAACTTCATTTTTGGTAAGTCTAAATTAATTTTAATGAATTTAGCTTGACCATAGTTAGTAATGTGGCTGCCGACCAAATTTTAACCTTAAAACCACTGCAGCCTACAGTAGCCCTGTTCAAAAATCAACTTTTTCTTATTTTCATAGGTTTCTGTACTTTTTCCCATGCTTTTTGACCTGAAAAGGCCGAAAATCACAACCATTTTGACCTAGGTTGTTGGGAAGCATTGCCGCATGGAGCTTTAAATTTTCTGCCTTGAAATCGGCCAAAAGCACCAGTTCCGGGGTCCCTTGAATCATGTTTTGCACTATAATTTTTTATCTAAACAAGATAGAGCAACAAAATAGGCACCAAATTAAAGTGTTTTTAATCCTCTTTCTAACTTATACAATTATGATAGTCTTGGAACAAGAAATGGCACATTGGTACATACAAAGATTTCAGAAATATCACAAAATTCGTTTTCTCACACTCAAGGCAGACAAGGCGCCTTATTCATGACACAAATTTGAGATTAACATTTTGTCACATGTCTAATCGATCAAGAAGTGAAAGCATTACATGATGATTAATTTCATAATGACATTTACACAGTCAGTTGTTGAGAGTTTGTTTCTTGAAGCTGTCAAAGCGGTGTCTGTTGAACTCCACAGCTTGAAGGAGATAGTCCCTTTGCTTGGCATCTGTTGTTATGACATTTGCAAAGTCGCTCATCATCTTGACACCACGTTCAGCAATGTCATTCACCGCTTTCAGATTCTTAACATAGTCCAACGCTTTTCTGTAGTCCTCATTCTGTGGCCAAGACGTGACAGGTTCCAGAAGCCACTCGGATCCAATGTTCAGTGTGTCCAGCAGGAAATGTGATTCTGGGCCAATGAGATCAACCAGGGTGGTCTTAGCTGTGACTCTCTGGAATAGAGGCTTTCCTGTTCTGAAGCTGTCTGGCTTCTCAGTGGCATGTAACTGGGCAGCAATGTCGTGCTTCAATGTGTCACTCAATCTACTGCTGAACAGGGCAAATAGCACGACTTCCTGCGTCAGGTACCATTTGTGGTTTTCCATCTTATTAAGTACTGCATCAGCAAGCTCTGGGTCAGTTTTCTTGTACTTCAACATGTCCTGGATTAGACTTAGATCATTCACGGGAGCATCTGCAGCAGACATTGACATCATCCATACAGGAGTGTAGAACAGCGCAAGGAAGGTGTTGAGTCTTTCCAGCTTTGATACAGTGTCTTCGTCGTACTCAAGTTGATCTGCAAACATCAGCATTTTCATGGAGTACAGGTTTCTGGCCATCCATCTGGCCTGGGCGACTCCAGTGAATACCTCGAGGAGGCGTTCCTCCAAGAACAATGACTGTCAGTTCAGCCATTTCCCTGTAGTCGGCTCTTGGAAGCCTTTCTGCTGTTAGAATGTCTTGGAGTATTTCTTCACTGTTCTTCTTCTTTTCCTTCAGCCATTTGCTGTTGATAGCCAGCATCTTTGGGTTTTCCTTGGACAAGTCCGTCCAAACATCCTTCAGATGCTCAAACCAGGGATTATCTGGCCCCTTCACCTTCCCAAACAGCTTCTCCCAAACTGCTCCTACTAATTTCCAGGATGTGATGTCGACAGGCCAGATAAAACACCTTTCTGTTCAGCATTTTCTCTAGCAGTTTGGCAGCTCCTCTGTGAACTCCACTGTTACTGGATGTAGTGTCAAAAACAAGGGCAGTAACATTATCCGTAAGTTCCCATGTCTCCAGTAAATCCATTGAAGCCTCAGCCTGAGCTGTGCCAGAAGAATTGTCGATGACAGGTACTCCCAATAACTTTCCTTCAGTGTATGAAGGTGGACCAGACACTAGCACAGCTAAAGTCTCTGAGGTACTTCCAGGTTCACTGCCCAAGACATCTTTGAGCAACTTTCCATCCCAGTGTAAGGCAGCGTACTGTGGGGGTTTTTCACAAAACTTGGACATGTGACTCTGGCTGATATTATACCTGGACAGCATTCTGTTGCGACGTGTTGTTGAGGTTGAGATGACGAAGTTATCCAGATCAGCCCCTCCAGCTTTCAAGGTGGCAGAAACCATGCAGTAACTTGATTGTCTGATAAACCAAGACGATCAGCTGTATTGCAGATGACATCACATTCCATGACCTTCCTTGGAAACGTCAAAGTCACACTAGTCACAGTGTCTTGATGGTGAGAACATCCAGGACGAGGCTGATGGTAATCCATGTCCTCTGTGTTAGCGTCGTTGTCAGTTGAGTCACCCCAGGTAATGTCATCCACATGAACAACTGCCTCTTGTTCTGCTGCAGCTGTAAAATAGTACAACATGTTAAGACAGTAATTGTTAAGTACATGCTAAATATCGCAATGGAGTAAAACTTAAAACTTTTTGTAACGTTCAAAGTAATTAGTTTTACCTTGTTCTTGTCTATGCTGCAGTCTTTCATTCCTCGCTGCTTGCTGCAGGGATCTTCTCTCAAAAATCTTGTCATGACCAGACATATGACCTTTCCTCTCAGTCTTTTGGTCTTCGTAGAACCTGATATCCTCATCTTTCTTCTCTCTGGATAACAGTCTGTTGTTCTGTATTTCCTGGATTGCATCTGGAGCTCCTATATCGAACAGGCTGTCTAATTCCAGCACAAATGCTCCTCTTTTTCCTCCAGGGTTACTTGCTCTTCCTTTGCTTTTCACCAGAGCACGATGTTTCTCATGTAGTTTCATGAAGAGCTTCATTGCGTTGTACTTGGTCATTGTCTTGATCCTAGCCATCTGCCAGAATGGGATGATAGATTCAACTGTTTCATATGCAAGGTCTGAACCATGGGCCTCCCTGCATTTTCCGGTAAATTCTGAAGATTAAGGAAATACTGGAACGCCTGTCTGTTGGTGGGAAGCTGGGAACCACTGATAAAAGCTGAAGAGTATCCAACCAGGAAAGTTTCAGTGAGAGATCTGGTAGATGGCCCAGTTGACACCTGCCTGTGGACAGTACGTGGAGGTTCTGAGATATCAACTGTGCGCCCACGGAGCTCCCTCAGCTCCTTGCTTAATGCCATTGTGAAGTTGTAACTTGTAGATGGTTTTCTAGATTCTGATTGAGTTTCTGTTGTTTCCTGAAAAATGATAGATAATTATTATTATTATTATTATTATTAATTATTATTTATTTATTATTATTATTATTATTATTATTATTATTATTTATTAATTTTATGCTCTTTCATTTGATACCTAATTTGTTGCTCTATCTTGTTTAGATCAAAAGTTAAAGTGAAAAACATAATTCAAGGGACCCCGGAATTGGCGCTTTGGCCGATTTCAAGGCAGAAAATTTAAAGCTCCATGCGGCAATGCTTCCCAACATCCTAGGTCAAAATAGTTGTGATTTTCGGCTTTTTCAGATAAAAAAGCATGGGAAAATGTACAGAAACCTATGAAAATAAGAAAAAGTTGATTTTTGAACAGGGCTAAGCCTACAGTGAAAAAGTCTGTAGCTATGTTGACAGTGTCTAAATGGGCCATTATTATTTCTATAATTACTGTGTCTATTTAAAATAAACTTAGCCTTAATATTGCACCTAAATAAAAATAAACTCAATAAAAATAATTTTTCAATAAATTTTTCAATATGGCGCCCCCGGGTGGGCAGTCGAGAAGTTAGTTACCCTTTTTTGTTTTATTTCTGATATAATAGTTTTAAATCCAGTGAATTAAATTTTTTACATAATCTGAAAATTTAATTATAAATATCATTGATAATATCATTTATAATATTAAACCTAAAAAATGGCTAATGAAACTGAAGCCACTCCATGAAAAAGTATGGAGACATGGTTGGGAAGTGATGTGGAAGCACTTGAAAGTTGAAACTAGTAAATTGGTAAAAAAGAGGAGAGCAATCAGAGCCTCAGCTACTAAACTTTTAGCTACAATCAGAGAGAAATTGGATGATTGGACTGAGGAACAAAAAAATTCATATGCTCGGCTTTTGTCCTCACAACTGGAAGAGTTACAAAATTTAGATGAGGAAATCCTTAGTATGTATGTTTGTTCCGAAGGCTTCTCAGAGGCTAAACAAGAAAAACTAGATGGAAAAAACAGTTATTACCAAATTGAAATAGATAAAATGGTACAAGCATTAACAACTAAAAAAGAAAATAATGCCGAAGCCAAACCTAAACCAAGAATAGGTACTAAAATTCCTGAGCTTCAAATATTACCATTTGATGGAAATCCCTCTAAATTTCAAAACTTTAAGACCTCATTCAGAAACATTTATGATAACATAGATCTTTCTGAACAAGATAAATTTGCCTACCTACAGCAACATTTGAGTGGAAACCCTACCATTCAAATAAACTGCATGCAGGAGAGTAAAACATCTTATGAAGAAGCATGGCAGCAGTTGGAGGGCTGTTATGCAACACCAGGCCAAATTAAATTTCCATAATAAAATCACTTTTAACCAAATCCAAAATAACCAAAGATTTTAAATCACTTCATGACTTTCAAGCAGATATGCACTCTACCATAAATTTAATGCAAACTCAAAAATTAGAATTAGAAGATATACTCTTGTATGTATATTATAATAAACTAAGTCAAGAAACTCAGGAATTTTTAAGAACTTGTGGTTTTAAACTCTATGACCACTTTGATAAATTTAAAGAAGCCATTGCTGAAGCTACCAAAACCTTAGCTAATGTTAATTTTGATCTAAGTCAAAGTGAATTAACCACCTTAATACCTAAACAAAAAAGAAACTTCTCTCCAGAACCAGCCAGAAAACCATGGTATTCTGGCCAAACTACAGCTACTCTGGCAGTTTCCACCCAAAGACAATCCTCAAAAAGAGCTCAACATACTGACCAGAGAGAACTTTACTGCAAATTGTGTAAGAAAAACTCTCAGAATCTCAAAATGTGATTCTTTCCCTGAAAGTTGGGATAAACTGAAAAAACTTGCTAAATTAAATTATTGTACTAAATGCACCTCATCTAAACACCAAGCCAAAGAATGCCCCATTTCTTTCCAACCCTGTTCATTTTGTAGGTTTTCTAACCATTTATCCTTCCTTTGTACCAAACAAAAAGGAAAACCAGAGGAAGATAAGAAAACCAAAACCAGTACTGAAGTAGCTATCCAAAAAGAAAACTCAAAACAAGGGAAACAAGTTACTAACTTATTAAGTTTAAAAAACACTGATCAAGAAGTGGCATTAATTCCTTCCATGCAGATGAGAATAAGAAACTCAGAAAAATCAATTAAATGCAGAGCACTTTTGGATAATTGTAGTCAAGCCAGCTACATTACCAAGGAACTTGTGAAAAAATTGAATCTTCCAACTAAACACTACGATGAATCCATAACCATAACAGGATTTATAGTCAACAAGAAACAACCAAATTATGAAGTAGCTATAATTAAATTGGAGGATTCTAGAAACCCTGGAAACTACCAAGAAATAGAAGACATCATAATTGATGATATTAATATTAAATATGAAGTTCAGGGATTACTGAAACTTCAAACTTATTTAAAATCCTTAAATTATATTATCAGCTTGCAGATCACTTTGAAGCTGATGAAGTTGCCGACTTCATGTTAATTTTTGGGGCTGCAACTCACAAACTTTTTGCCCTCAGCACTCATCAGATTCATACTGCCACTTGTTATAAATCTCCCTATGGAATACTTTTATTGGGTTTCCCTTCAGATTACTACCCTGAAAAAGAAAAAGAACCAATAAGAGATCAGATCAGCTTCTGTATTACCAACCCTCTACTTACTAGTACAACTTCTAATGAAGATCTAGAAAAAATTGAACACCAGATTGCACAATTTAGCAAACTAGAAAACTTGGGTATTTCTGGGGATGGACCATTTTTAAACAAAGAAAAAGATCTGATTGCAAACTTCGAAAAGGAAGTTAAAATAGAAGATGAAAGATTGTTTCTTAAGGTACCTTGGAATGACCAAAAAGATAAAATTTCACCAAACTTTAACTATGCTATTAACAGGTTAAAGTCCACTTGCAAAAAATTAAAAAAAAGATAACTTAATGCAACCTTATTCAGACATCCTTGAACAACAATTCTAGGAAGGAATAATAGAAGAAGTAGCCTTAACAGAAAGCTTAAAACAAGAAGGAAATTTTTTACCTCATTTTTCCAGTAGTTCGCCCTGGAGTACAAACAACTAAAGTTAGGATTGTAGTAGATCCCTCGGGTAAAAGCAAACCAGAAGAAATAACAGTAAATGATGCTACTGAGGACTGCCCTTCACTCCTACCTCATTTAGCAAAATTGTGCATTAAGTTAAGACATGGTAAATATTTGATGATTGGAGACATTCAAAAAGCATATTTACAACTTAAATATCAAAGAGAATTTGACTGCAATACCCACAAAATTCTGTGGTTAAAAGATACCCAATTGGCTCCAAATGACGACAACCTGATCTGCTATAAATATAAGTGTTAGAAAATCTAGAAGAGGAAGAACCATTGTTGTCCCAAGGCGATATGATGACTAAGCTGATTGATGCAGCATTGCTTGTATATATTAAGTTAAGGTGTATATATATCCATCTCATAATTATAAGGTTAGTGAAAAATTCACTTAATTTAGAGCTAGCATTGTTTGAGCTCTCAGGTGGCATCATTTTGGGGCGCTGCGCGTCCTTTCTACTCGTTTGTGGGATGTCGTACGTACAGGGTGTGGTCTGATAGAGAGCTCTCTTGCAATTCAGTTTGGTTGTTTAGATACAAGATTGTTGCATCGTGCAATAGTCCAGGTTGCGTTGTTGTTGCAAGGTTGAGAAAGAAGACCATAAATAGTACCCCTTTTGTTTTTATCTTAAATTCATACAACTAAGGCCTAAGGTAGGCCCACATCGAGTCAGCAACCCTGAGGTAGGACTTAATAGAATCTCAAGTCCGTAAGTTTTAATTTTAGCTTAACTTGGGCTGTAGGTAGAACTGGCCCTTTAGAATTTGGCCGTTCACGGCTCAGCTGGGATTTTGAACCCAATAAATAAATAAAATAACATGGTCCTTCAGAACCGGATTCTAGCCCAAGACTGAGTCAGTGACTATTTTTCGGCAAAGTTCTGAGTGTGCAAATTGTAGCCCAAGTTAGGCCTAGACTGGTTGAGCATTATTGAATTAAGGTCCCAGGGTAGAAAGTTTGGTCGCCCAATTGCGAAACTTGGCCACTCGTCTGTCGTTGTTTTTGGCCTACATTTTTACCAGTTTGGTTAATTTTGGTTCATTATTGAATTAAGGTCCCAGGGTAGAAAGTTTGGTCGCCCAATTGCGAAACTTGGCCACTCGTCTGTCGTTGTTTTTGGCCTACATTTTACCTGTTTGGTTAAATTTGGTTTATTATTCGTAGGCGAAGGTTGCAGACTTCAGTGCGCCAGTTACTTGGGTGGAAAAATTGGTATTCCATACTGGTGGTTGGTTAGTACCCCATCCAGCAATTCAGTTTATTTGAAAAAAGCAAAATTTACGTTTGATCAGTTTGGTTAAGTATTTCCGCCAATTCAGCTCATTTGGCATTGAACCCAATTGTTGTTTGCATTGAAGATGAGTGCATCTGAATTGAACAAGTTTAAAAGAAGGAGAAGCACCTACAAAGGTCTAATTACAAAGGTCATTGCCACTGTAGATTCTGCCATAGAGCAAGAGGATTTACGCTTAGTGACTGCGCAGCTTTCCATATTAGAAACTAAAAAGGTTGCTCTAAGCGAAGTAAATGTTAAAATTGAGGCTCTTATAGAAGAGGATGAAATAGAAAATAACATAATTTACTTTGAAGAGATTATTGATGATATAATTAAAGTAGGCCACCGAGCAAAAGAGTTTAGCAGCTCAGTACAGTTAGAGACCAGGTCTAATAATGAAACACAACACTCAACAAATGATGTTTGTGAAGTTAAGGTTAACAGATCTGTAGTTCAATTACCGAGGCTTGTACTCAAAACATTTTCTGGGAGTATTCAGGAATGGCAAGGATGGGCAGGCAGTTTTCAATCAGCAGTTCATTCTAGTCAAGTGTTAAGTGCCGTGGAGAAGTTTAATTATTTGCAGTCCCCTCTTGGAAGGGGAGGCAGCAAAGACAATAGCAGGATTAGCATTAACAGAGGCTAATTATAATGTGGCTTGGGATATATTAAAGAAACGGTTTGGTAAGCCAGAGATCTTAATTAAAAGCCACCTCCGTGAACTTTTAGCTATCCCGCCTGTTAATAATCCTAATAGTGTCAAGGAGTTACGGCAGTTATATGATGAATTTGAAGTTAGAACTAGGTCCCTGGATAACTTGGGTGTAGGAATGGAAAGGTATGGTATAATGTTGGTTACTATACTGGAGTCTAAATTGCGTAGCTCAATTTTGCTTGAATTAAGTAGGGGACACTCTACAGAACATGTGTACATCCCCCTTCAGCAGATGTTAAGTCTTTTAGGTACAGAATTAGCAAGACGAGAGGGAATTGAGTTTGCACAGTGGAATTTTAAACAAGGGGACAAAGGCAGGCACAGCACCAAAGTTTCTACAAAAAGGAATAGCCCAGGTACAGTGTCAGCTCTACATGCATCCTCTGAGAATAAATTAAAGGGAATCAAGGAATGCATATTTTGCGAAGGCAACCACAAGTCATATAAATGTGAGGTGGCTGAGGCTTTACCTGTTGAGGAGAGAAAGGACAGGGTAACTTAGTCTACAGCATGTTTTAAATGTTTTTTGAAAGGTCACAGAGCAAGGTTTTGCAAGTTTAAAATTTTGTGCAAAAAATGTCATGGTAGGCATCAGCCATTATTGTGTGAAAACACTCCTAGTAGGCCAACCCCAGAAGTAGAGACATCAGTGGCACATGCCACTGCTATGCAAGGGAGTTCTGGTTAAGGGAGTTCTGGTTAAGGGGTTGTTACCGCAAAGTCCCACTATCAAGGTCCAAGCTGTAGAGATTGAGGAACTTTGTGCTCCAGTCACTACTTGTTTAGATATGGCATGTATCCAAGAATTGCAAGTTAAAGGAATTAATTTGGGCGATAATAAGTTTGAAGGAACAGAAGATATTAGTCTTTTGATTGGAGCTGACTATTATTGGGACTTCATCACTGGTAATATTGTCCGTACATCTCAAGGCCCGGTAGCTATTGAAAGTAAGCTAGGCTGGATGCTACATGGTAGCTATTGCAATGAAATGGAAATTAAGGCTCTTTTTGTTAAGATTGAGGAGAACAGCCATGGTTTGGAAAGGCATTTGAAAGCGTTTTGGGAACTTGAATCCATTGGCATAAAGGACAAACAGGCAAGTACAGTGAACAATGATGTTTTAGAGCAATTTGAAAGAGGGATTGGGTTTAGAGATGGTTGCTATGAAGTTGGCCTCCCGTGGAAGGATTCGCGCAAACCCGGTTCAAACCTTCAGCTAGCTAATCGGAGGTTGGAGACTTCATTGTACAGGCTAAGAAAGAATGAGGAGTTGTTAATTGAATAAAATGAGGCCATCCTAACCTATGTAAGGGAGGGCTATGCTGAAAGGGTGCAAGGTGAGCTGGTGAACCAGGAGCCACATTATCTGCCACACCATGCAGTGGTACGGCGAGACAAAACTACCACCAAACTGAGGGTAGTTTTTGATGGCTCAGCCAAGGACAAAGGTGGTGTGTCCTTGAATGACTGTTTGGATGCTGGGCCAAATTTAAATGCAGATTTATTTTCCTTGTTACTGAGATTCAGGTTTGGTAGAGTAGCATTGACTGCAGATGTGAAGCAAGCCTTTTTGCGGATAAAGTTAAAACCAGAGGACAGAGATGCAGTAAGGTATCTGTGGGTGGATACGAAAGACTTGTTGGAAAATGAACCTAAGCCTCAAGCCTATAGAATGAAATCAGTGTTGTTTGGCCTCAGCTCTAGTCCATTTCTGTTGGCAGCTACTATGCAGTACCATATTAAAAAATATTCTGAAGTCTATCCTAATACTATTGAACACATAAGGAAAAATTTTTATGTTGATGATTTGCTGTGTTCCGTGGATAATACAGAAAGGGCAAAACAGATATTCATGGAGGCTAGAGGTATAATGAGGGAGGCTGGCATGGAGCTTAGAAAATGGCAGACCAATCATTCTCAATTACAAGAGTTTATGAGTCAGTCCTGTGTAGTACCTGATGCAGCAGAAAGTATTGAGGATTCTGGTATTAAGGAGTTGTGGGCAATAGACGCAAAAGTGCTAGGCATTGTTTGGCAGCAAGGAGATGATTTGTTTACCTTCAATGGGAAATCTTTAGTAGAGCTGGCTGAGAATGAGACAAGGTGGACAAAACGTATAGCTCTTAGTTTGGCTTCAAAGGTCTTTGATCCTCTTGGATTCCTGGCTCCATTTGTGATAAAGTCAAAAATTTGGTTTCAGAGCCTCTGGGAAATTGGACTTGGTTGGGACCAAGAGTTACCTGATCATATGGTGGTAAGGTGGAAATATTGGTTCAAAGAATTGGCACATCTTGGAGACATTGAAATCCCAAGATGGTACTTTGGAGAGTTGAACAATAGTCCAGACAATTTGGAGCTGCACATCTTTTGTGATGCAAGTGAGGAAGCCTATGCAACTTGTATTTATATTAGAGGCACATTGCAAGAGGAAGTAAGTTGCAGGTTGGTTGCTGCAAAGAGCAGAGTAGCACCTTTGAAAAGGCTTCCTGTTCCAAGGTTGGAATTGATGGGTGCAGTTATTGCTAGTCGGCTTGCAGTTACAGTGCAAAAGTCTTTGGCCCTCTATGAAATTCCAAGCTATTATTGGACAGACTCCACTATAGTTTGGCACTGGTTAAGAAGTCAGGCAAGGAAATGGAAACCATTTGTTGCCAATAGGGTGGAGGAAATTCAAGCGCACACAGATCCCAAGCAATGGAAGCATTGTCCAGGCACCCAAAACCCCGCTGATTTACCAACACGAGGAATTTCGGTGAAAGATCTTGCACAGTCAAGTTTGTGGTGGAATGGGCCAGAGTGGTTAAAACTTGGAAGTGAAAACTGGCCTTCTAATCAGCCTATTGTAGGAGAATGCCAGGCTGAAGAAGCATGGGTGAGTGAGGTGAGAAAATGCACTGTGAACAGTTGTCAAGTTATGCAGCAGGACCCCATATTGAGGCTTGAGGACATTAGCAGTCTGAAAGGATTGTTAAGAGTGACAGCATGGGTATATAGATTTACCAACAATATTAAGGGAGAAACAAGAAGGGAAGGAATTCTGAACAGTAATGAGATTCAGCAAGCCAGGAAATACTGGGTGGTATATGTGCAGAAGGAAAAATTTGGTGAAGAGAGGGAATTGCTCACCAGCCATCCATTACAGGTTCTACCAACACATTCTGCTCTCAAGGGTTTGGATGTGTTTTTGGATCAGGATTTATTGAGAGTAGGAGGTAGACTACAGTTTTCTGGGCTTCCAGAGGAGAAAAGGCATCCAATTTTGCTACCTTCTGGGGGGCACTTTGTGGACCTTTTGATCCTGGATACTCATTATAAGCTGTTACATGCTGGAGTTAGAGAAGTGATAATAGAGATCAGACAACAGTTTTGGATTCCCAAAATTAGACAAGTAGTAAAAAAGGTCTTGCATAAATGTGTGGTTTGCAAGCGTTGGAGTGCAAAGCCTTATTATGAAAAGGTGGCTCCACTTCCAAGAGAACGGTGTGTCTATACTGCCCCATTTGATGTAGTGGGAGTAGACTTTGCAGGGCCAGTCTATGTGTATGAGCGAGGGGAGTCTAACAAAGGTTATATATGTCTTTTCACCTGTGCTACCACCAGAGCCAGTGGCGGATTTAAGGTGCGCGGGGCCCTAGGCCGGTTGGAGTGCGGGGCCCCAAACTACGCAAAGCTAGCTTAATTAACTGAAATGAAGATTTACACCCCCATCCCCCAGTGGTGACCTTACGGGGCCCTCAAATCAATGGGCGAGCGAAGCGTTAAAATAAATTTACTTTTTAAACAATATTCAATTTAAATGCAAAAAACTTCACTTTTTTACGTGAAGGTCAAAATATGAGAATAAAAACCCACTCTAATAGACAGAGTTTATTTCCACGACAGTTTCGACGCCCACTGGCATCCTCCTCGGGTGGATACAGAAACACAAATGAACAAAACAAGAGGGAAAACAGTTCAGGGATCGCCGTTAAGAAATTCGCACCTAGGTTGGATTCCATTCTCTCGAGACAGGAGGGGCATTTTCATTAAGTACATTCGCACAAATTTTAAAACTATCTTCCTGTTCTAAACATACAGATTCTATTATTTTTACATAATTATTACATTTATAATTAAATAAATTACATTTAATATTGCATAATTTATTAATTACAGAAATTATAAATTTATTATTACATTGGTTATTACATTGTTGTTTATTAACCGAAAAACGAATGAAAAAAGGCGATTAGGAAATAATCCAGAGACCATTGTAATACTAATAATGCCATTTTTTATCACGCTAGCCAAAATAATCATGCTATAGATTGGGAATCAAGTAAGGTACTTTATAAATGTAATAATTATGTCAAAAGAAAAATAATAGAATCTGTGTATAGAAAAAGTAGATAATTTTAATTTGTGCGAAGGTACTTATAAGTTAGACCCTTTAATGAGATTCTTGGTCAATAAATCCCTTACGGAGTCGTGGGAACGTGTTCGAACCTAAGTGTGAATTTCTTAAATCTCTGGATTGGATGTTTCCTTACTCGCTTTAGTAAATGTAATAATGGAAGTAATTAATGTGGAAATAAATATATGCAGTATTATTCAAACTTAGGATCTGTATGTATAGAACAGAAGATATTTTTAATTTGTGGAAATGTAGTTATAAGCTGACCCTGTAATAAAATGCCCTTCTGGTTTCGGGAGAACGATATCTAACCTAGGTGCGAATTTCTCATGGTCTCTGGATTATTTCCTAATCGCCTTTTTCATTCGTTTTTTCGGTTAATAAACAACAATGTAATAACCAATGTAATAATAAATTTATAATTTCTGTAATTAATAATTATGCAATATTAAATGTAATTTATTTAATTATAAATGTAATAATTATGTAAAAATAATAGAATCTGTATGTTTAGAACAGGAAGATAGTTTTAAAATTTGTGCGAATGTACTTAATGAAAATGCCCCTCCTGTCTCGAGAGAATGGAATCCAACCTAGGTGCGAATTTCTTAACGGTCGATCCCTGAACTGTTTTTCCCTCTGTTTTGTTTCATTTGTGTTTCTGTATCCACCCGAGGATGCCAGTGGGCGTCGAACTGTCGTGGAAATAAACTCTGTCTATTAGAGTGGGTTTTTATTCTCAAAATATTCAATTTATTGATAATTAATTAGCCAAATGACCATTTCATAGTTGAACATTACACATTTGTTTTTTTGAAGCTTAACAATAAAAAATAACTATAATAATACACCATTAACAAAAAATAACTATAATAATACACCATTAACTAAAGAGAATACCACTTGACTGACATGCAAATGATGCAATGAGTGGGTTTTGTTTATTGCAGGCAATTTGTACGGTACACTTAACTATTTCTCAGTCAAAAAAGATTTTTTTCTAGCCTTCTTACTTGCAAACTGTTTGATGACATCAGTAAAATCAAGCACCCTTAATTTCTCATGCTCAATGCTCAACAGGGTGAGTGAAGACAAACGGTCCTGCCCCATGGTGTTTCTTAGATAATTCTTGACTAGTTTCATCTTGGAGAATGATCGCTCCCCAGTGCAGTTTGTGACAAACATGCAGAGATAGAGTCGTAATACAATTTCAACATTAGCAAATGTTTCTACCATGTCATGTCTGTGAATTATCTCATACATTTCTAGTTCAGGACTTTTTGCAGCCTTTGCACCACCTGATGAAGGAGCACTTTCAGGTGAATCTCTTGGAATGGATTTCATAAGGTGTGCAAACTGCAAAGCTCCGACTCCAATCCAGCCTCCAAGTCCTTAGGATATGAAGACACAAGCTTTTCAGCAGATGCTTTAAGCTCAGTGTTCGTTTTGTTTGAGATTTCTGATAAAAACCCAAATTTCTCTCGAAGGTCGCTGTAAGCAGCAATGCGTTGTTGTAGGGCAGCACAGAGCTTGTCAATGATGGGCAAGAATGCAGTCACTCTAAACTTGTCTCTCCCTGTCAGCATAACATCCTCCGCGGAGTCTAGTTCATCGTGGTGACGCTTGCGCTTCCTAATACGCTGCGTGTCGGCGTAGTATGCATCATTACTCGTCACATCACAGGGATCACACTTAGCCATAGCTTTTGCTTCAAAGTCATCGAACTGGGATCTCAGGTCTTTAGCAAATTGTAAAAGAGACTCTAGCAGTGTGACAGCTGTGTTGAGGGAGAGCCCAGATTTTTGCAGCTGGATACTGCTACTCTGAAACCTTTCCAATACTGTATCCCAAACTTCAAGAAGAATCACTGTTTCAAGTTTTTTCAAACCTTTGAGAAACCACTTGCTTCAGCTCTTGTTTCAGCTGGCTGATTCTGATCTGAGAATAACTCTTCCAGAACAATGATGTTTTCTTTGTGTGCTCTACTGAGAGCAGCTACAGCATCTGCTCGTGCTGACCAACGAGTGTCTGAAAGTATTTTATCAACTTTCAACTTCTTATCTTTATTAGTCTCTAGTACCTCACGGTGTCTCCTCCAACGATAAGTAGATGCAACAAGAAAGGAGTACATATTTTGTACCAGAGCAAACAATCACACTGCAGCAGGACAGCTTTCTGCAGCACACTTAGCCACCAAGTTTAAGGAATGAGCCATACATGGTATGTACTCAGCTTCACTACACTCATTCTTGATTATCTGTTGGGTCCCCAGATATTTACCAGACATGTTGCTGGCATTGTCATAGGACTGTCCTCGGCAGTCGATAACTGGAATGTTCTTCTCTTTAAGAAATCAAGAACAGTTGTAGCAATATCTCTGCCAGTGTGGCTTAGCATGGGAATAAACTGCAAAAACCTTTCAACTGGACCTGTAGTAGGCAGTACATAGCGGATTGTAAAAGTAAGTTGATCCATGTGTGAAATATCAGGTGGGTCAACAGAAATTGAGAAGTACTTTGCTGTTTTTACTTCATCTGTTATTGAGGACATAACCTTTTCTGCCATTATTCCAATGACTTCCTCAGAAATGACATGGGACAAGTAGGAAGTATGACCACTACCTTTGTTTGCGTGTTTCTTGATATGTGCTGCCAAGAAACTGTCGTATGTGCTCAGCAGCTCTAGAATCCCAAGATAGTTTCCATTGTGTACTGATCCAATTACTTCATCTTTACCTCGAATGGCTAGCCCGCGTTCGCAAAGTAGCTTTAAAACATCTACACACCTCCTCAATACTGCTTGCCAGTACTCGCATTCACTTTCATATTGTTGTACTAGATTAGAGTCAATACGGGCACCCGCAGTCTTTCGATATATCATTTCGACCATACTTTTCCTGTGCTGATCTGACCTACTGTGAGATTCTATGACATACCTAGCGTTCTTCCAACCATTGAAGCCAGTTGTGAATGAGCTTTCCACCTTTGACATAAGCTTGCAAGCAAAACAATACACTTTACCAGTTGTTTTAGAGTAACAGAGCCATTTAAGATTAATTTCTTGGCCAGATAATGAATGAGTTCGAGTGAATAATGTCTTTGTACAATGACGGGTTCTGTTTAGCTCTTTCACAGCTGACTCTTTGAAGTCACCATCACAGTGTCGACATTCTGCGCTTCCCTTTTTCAACCAATAGTCACACACATTTTCAGTAATTATTTTAGGCCATAATCCAAGATCCGTTTCAATCCTTGTTCAGTACCGGTATTCATAACTTTCACTTCCTCTTGTGTCTCCTCACTGTCACTGTGTTCAGGTTCAATTGCGCTAACTACACTAGGTTCAGTACTAGTTGTGGCTTCTCCAGTTGTTTCAGGCGTAATTGGTGTCTCTACTGATTCAGATTCAGTTTGACCGGATTCAGTTTGAGTTTGTGATTTTGCAGATTCAGATACTGTTGGATATGTCAACCATTGAGTTATTTTTGGTAGTTTTTTTACTCTTTGGTTTACGTCTGCCTTTTCTTGTCGTTTAACAGAGCCAGCTTTATACTTCCTCCCTTGATCACGATCACGACTTGTTGATTTCTCCATTGTGCCTCAGTGCAGCCTCACTGCCTTATCCTGAAACATAAAACATAAAAAACAAACTATTTACACTTGACCCTCGATTTAGTATTAATTAATACAGTTTAATTAATTAATTAAATACAGACACTAAACAGTTGTTCGGGTGAAAAAGTCGCTTTATGGAAAAGTCGCCAGCCCCCACCAGTGGCGACTTTTTCCTTAAATATGTATAAAATGTATTTATTATGAAATCTAAGCTAAACTGACCTAACCTAGCCTAAGTACGTTTCATATAAAAAAATTAATTACATTAATTTAACATTTTTCAACTTATTTATGTTATTATAAAGCTGACTAAAACTCCCCCATCCCCATTTATTGACTGGCGACTTTTTCGAGATACGACTTTTACCATTACTTACCACTAAACACACTCACATGTGCACTCCACAGCGGCCTGAATAGAACTAAACTCCCGCCAGCAAAGAGAGTGATACCATAATTATCACTAATCATTAATCAATTGTATTATTTATAGTGGAATCCAACATTATAATTATATGTGAGGGCGCGGGGCCCTCACAGGCGCGGGGCCGTAGGCCATGGCCTACTCGGCCCCCCCCTAAATCCGCCACTGACCAGAGCAATCCATTTGGAGTTGGTAAGCAACTTAAGTAGTGATGTATTTCTTTTGGCCTTTAAAAGGTTTGTGAACAGAAGGGGTTTCCCAAATAAAATCATATCGGATAATGCAAAAACCTTCAAAAAGGCTGCAAAGGAACTCCAAGAAATTTGGTCCTTGCTAAAAGAGGAAGCATTCCAATCCTACTTTTCACACCAAGGGGTACAGTGGGAGTTTATTGTTGAGAGAGCACCATGGTGGGGAGGATTTTGGGAAAGGCTAGTGAGAAGTGTAAAGTGTCCATTAAAGAAACTTTTAGCTAATGCTCATTTGAGCAAAGAAGAATTCTGCACTGTTTTATGTGAAGTAGAAGCAATGGTGAACAGTAGGCCTATCACTTTTGTTTACAACAGTATGCAGGATGCAGAGCCATTGACACCAAATCATTTTCTTTGTGGTAAACGAATAACATCAAGCCCCAGTGTGCCAGAAGACTTGCAGCCTATCCAGAGCACTCAAGGAGAGTTAACCAGACGGTTCAGGTACCTTGAAGAGCTACAAGATCAGTTATGGAAGAGGTGGCAGATGGAATACTTGCCAGAACTCAATTATTACCCATCAGGCAAGGTAAAGGGCTCCAATGCAAATTGTATCAAGGTGGGAGACGTGGTAATGATTGGGGATGAAATACCAAGGCAATGCTGGAAGCTTGGCATAATTGAAGAGTTGTTTTTTGGCAAAGACAATTTAGTTAGGTCTGCACTGGTAAAGACTTCAGGAGGAAAGTTAAAGAGACCTATACAAAAACTCTATGCTTTAGAAATCAGCAAAAACACAGATAGTCAAGATGAAACATTTGAGTTACAGCCTCATGGAGAAGGCTTGGCTAACCTTGCGGAAGGTAACGACAACAATGCCTCTTCGGTGGGGAGTGTTAGAAAATCTAGAAGAGGAAGAACCATTGTTGTCCCAAGGCGATATGATGACTAAGCTGATTGATGCAGCATTGCTTGTATATATCAAGTTAAGGTGTATATATATCCATCTCATAATTGTAAGGTTAGTGAAAAATTAACTTGATTTAGAGCTAGCATTTTTGGGCTCCTGTGGCATCAGTATTTGGCCACTCTGGTGGCATCATTTTGGGGCGCTGCGCGTCCTTTCTACTCGTTTGTGGGATGTCGTACGTACAGGGTGTGGTCTGATAGAGAGCTCTCTTGCAATTCAGTTTGGTTGTTTAGATACAAGATTGTTGCATCTTGCAATAGTCCAGGTTGCGTTGTTGTTGCAAGGTTGAGAAAGAAGACCATAAATAGTACCCATTTTGTTTTTATCTTAAATTCATACAACTAAGGCCTAAGGTAGGCCCACATCGAGTCAGCAACCCTGAGGTAGGACCTAATAGAATCTCAAGTCCGTAAGTTTTAATTTTAGCTTAACTTGGGCTGTAGGTAGAACTGGCCCTTTAGAATTTGGCCGTTCACGGCTCAGCTGGGATTTTGAACCCAACAAATAAATAAAATAACACCCGTCGCACTACCGGTAGTCTTGAATGTGCTCTTCGGCACAAAAAGGTTGGGGACCCCTGCAGAGTCTAACCCAACAGCCTTAGGCACACTTACAGAAATTACAAGAAAGCTGATTCGGGAAAAGTTTAAAATACACACTGAGGAACAATTCACCACATTAAACAGCACACCCATCATAAACATCAATACAACACTCAAGACATTTAATCAGATCTTCAATAATGCAAACAAATACATAACCTAGGGCAACATTAAGAAATATAACCCAAATTACACTAGAGAATTACCCCAACTCATAAGGCAACGAAACAACCTCAAACATAAACACACAGAAACCATAAAACAGCAGATACAACAGCTCAACACAGAAATAAGCAACAAACTCAAAGAAAACAAACAGAAACATTTAGGGAATTCATAACAACACTAAACCACACCACAGATACATCCAGGCTATACATAGGGTGGAGCGAAAAATACTTTTTTTCTAGTATGAAGTTCTAATAGTGATTAAACGTTGCATTTAGTGGACGAAATATGCCTGCCAAAATATGAGTTCATTTGTTTAAAATTTCAGCTGCCACCAGGGGGCTAAATTAACACAATTTTGTGTAAAAAGGAAAAAATGCTTCTATTTTAGGTTTGTCAAACTATTATAAAGTTTATCTTAGAATTATCTAATAGTTTGATTAAGATTCTTAAATGATAGAATTCGTTTTGTAAAAATGCCTTTTCATATGCTTAATATCTCAGCTGCCACAAGAGAGCTGAAGTTAACACAATTTAGAGTAACTGAGTCATGTTGAGACTACACTGAATGTTGTGGGGGAGGGTTTGGGGAGGGTTGTGGGGGAGGGTTTTGGTGTGAAGGAATTTCTTTCTGTGAGTCATTAAACAGTGTGTTAACACTTGTCTTCTTAGGTAGTAGGCCTAGTCGCTCAGTTGATCGGAGAGTTTTTTAATATGATGGAATATTATAAAACTTTATTTTAAAGTGATTTATATAGAGATAATATTGATTTTATTATAAAATGCTTGTTATAATGTATTATATAATTTTAGTTTATTTATATAATAAATTATATTATATATTTATATAATATATTATATATATATAAAATATATTATATATATTAATTATATAATGTTTTGATGTTACAGGATATTTTGTGATTGTGAATTTTTCTTAAAAATATTATGGCATCAAATACTAAATATAAACATTTCACTAGAGAACATATGAAGTGTGCCATATTTGAAGTACCTTGTGAGATGAGTGATATGCAACTACCAACTTATAACTGCATTATGAAAGATTACCTGTTCACAAAACATTTAGTGAAGGAGCAGATGAATAATAAGGAGCCTTCATTTTCTGAAATAGCAGAGGCAGTTTCCAAAAAGGTTGAAAATATTTGGAAGAAGGCCTCTTTGCCAATAGTTTCACATACACGCGTTTTACAGATGATGCGAGTGTACCATGATAAATACAGGTCCTTATTAAAGCCATACAAGTCACGCAAGGATCAGCCTAAGTACAAAAATCAGCTTGAAGAATTTGAAAACTCTTCAAAATGCACTTTGTTTGACATCTGCACCTGCAAATGTAAGGAGTTTAGGAGATGCTCATGTGAAAAGAGTAAGAAAGTCCCTCCAAAAGAGCAGGATTTTTAAATGACCAACGAACACGCAGAATAATGGTGATAGGAAGCATTGACATAGCACACACAAGACGATTACAAGCAAGAGAACATCGAAAGGAAATGGAAAAAGCACGTCTGGAATCCTCACAAACAACTAGTGCTGCTATAACCAATACGTCCAACTTACAAATCGAAACAGAGACAAGTGAACTTCAACAACTAGAAGAGATATCTGAAGATAATGAGGAAGATACAACCTCGACTCAATATGTAATATCAGAACAACAGATGCGTGAGCCACTGCCTTCATTAGCAATTACTTGTGATAGATTTAAAATGTCGGACAGAGCTGGGGCTGCTATTGCTTCTGCAGTATTGGCAGATCTTAAAATTATTACTCCCGAAGACAAAGGGAATATTATAGACAGAAGTAAGCTAAGACGTGAAAGACAAAACAGAGAAAGGAACTACAACAGATAGGAGAGCCAAAAAAATGCGGGGATTATACTTTGATGGCAGAAAGGATAAAACAATGATTCAAGTCCAGGAGAGTGATGGCTCTAACCACCAAAGAACCAAACGCGAAGAGCATATCAGCATAATATCTGAACCACACTCTCTGTACTTTGCACATGTGACACCTTCCAGTGGCAAAGCTAAATACATTTGCACAGTGCTAGTGAATTGCTTGAAAGAAAGGAATGTTGATATAGGGAACATCGTTGCAGTTGGCTGTGATTCGACAGTGGTTAACACTGGTAGTATTGGAGGCACAATAAGATTACTGGAAGAAGCCTTTAATAAGCCATTGCAGTGGCTGATATGCCTTTTACACCTTAATGAACTTCCATTGCGCCATCTGTTTCATCACTTGGGTGGTACCACTACTGGACCAAGAGCATTTTCAGGAGAAATTGGCCGAGCACTTTCAGACTGTGAAAAGCTTCCCATAGTTAACTTCAAACCCATTGAAATTCAAGAGGACATGTGTGAAGTTGATGTAGATGACATAAGTACTGACCAGAAATACCTTCTTGAAATTCACAAGGCTATATCAAGTGGAGCATTCTCAAAGAGTCTTAGTCATAAGAGTCCAGGCAATATATCACATTCAAGGTGGCTCACCACAGCAAACAGGACTCTGCGGTTATATGCAAGCACAGAGAATCCTTCAGGCAATTTACAAGAATTAGCTACTTTCATTGTTAGGGTATACGCACAAATGTGGTTTCAGATAAAGCGTAAACCATTATGCCAATATGGTGCTAAACATATGTGGCATATGATTGCAAGAAGCCGGTATCTCCGTGAAGAGCTTAGGAGAGTACATGACTCAGTCATTCAGCGAAATGCATATTACGCAAATCAAGAAAACATTCTCATTGCAATGATAGCTGATGAAAGGGAGCATGTGCGTCAGTTGGGATTTAAGCGTATCATAAAAGCAAGGGCATGCATTCAAGAAACAGATGTTATCAGGTATTTTAAGGTGCCAGAAATAAATTTTTATGCCAAAGACTATACAGATCTCATTATGTGGCAAGATTTTCAGATAGCAGAACCACCGATAACCAAAGGAGTTTCTCTTGATGATATTGAATCATGCATCAAACATGGTACTACTCTTCATTCAGAATTATTTCAGTTTCCATGTCATACACAAGCCGTAGAGAGATGCGTCAAGCTCGTTACAGACGCTGCTGGATCAGTCTGCGGACCTACAAACAGAGACGGTTGGATTCGTGCTACATTAGAATCAAGGAAAAAACAGCCAAAATTTGACACAAAAGCAAATTACTAAAGTCTTCAGCAAGAACCCTTTCTAGAGGGAGGTTGGTTGGGGAAAGGGTGGTAACTCCGCTAAGGCACGAAATAACGTTTCTTAACTGTCTCAAGACAGTATAAAGGAGGAGAGACATCCTAATTTATTACTGTTCCCTTTTTCAAGTAAATACAGAATCATACTTAATTGTCATTTTTAAGTTAACTTCAGCCCTCTTGTGGCAGCTGAAGATATTAAGCATATGAAAAGGCATTTTTACAAAACGAATTCTTATCATTCACGAATCTTAATCAAACTATTAGATAATTCTAAGATAACATTTTATAATAGTTTGATAAACCTAAAATAGAAGCATTTTTTCCCTTTTTACCCAAAATTGTGTTAACTTTAGCCCCCTGGTGGCAGCTGAAAATATTAAACAAATGAACTTATATTTTGGCAGGTATATATCGTCCACTAAATACAACTTTTAATCACTATTAGAACTTCATACTAGAAAAAAAGTATTTTTCGCTCCACCCTACTATACACAAGACAATAAACAGCATTACCCACTCTAAGAGCGGTATTCACACCTCACACAGAGTTCTCTGTCGCAGCAAAAATATTACCCCAACATATACACAACAAGCTAACATTCTAGTTGATCACTACGCAAAGATAAGTCACTTAAACAGAGACAACAACCAGAAACACGCAGACAGACAAACAGCCAGGCACAAGAAAACCTACAGAATCGACACGACCATTACACCCTTCAATCCAGACCAGACCACCAAGATCATCAAAAACATTAAGAACTCGAAGGCTACTGGACCAGACAACATATCTAACATACACCTTAAACACTTGAGTCCACAGGGAATATTAGCTCTTACAAATATCAGCACATATTCATACCAACACTGTATTATTCCTGACATATAGAAACAAGGTAAAATTATTTCACTACTCAAACCAAACAAAAATCCAACAGAACCAGCTTCCTATAGAACCATTACTTTACTATGCACACCTTCCAAAGTAACAGAGAAACTAATCTTACAAATCACCAACCCACACATACCACCATAGCCTATTCAGCATGGGTTCAGACCTCACCACTCAACCACGACATTACTCACTAACCTCACGCTGCACATCATGGATAGCATCAACTCCAGACGACCAGCTCAACGTACACTATTAGCAATAATAGACATTACCAAAGCATTTGATGCTATCCCACGATTCCCTCTCATAAACAAAATACTCAACACAAATATGCACAATAACACTAAAAGGTGGCTGAGCAACTATCTTTCAGGAAGATGCTCACATGTCACTTTTAATGGAAAGTCACCCAAAAACAATCTTTTTCCGAACGGGTCCCTCAAGGCTCTGTTCTCTCACCAACACTCTTCAATTTATACATGCATGACATTCCAACATCCATAGATAACAAGTTTACCTTATCATCATATAGAGATGACATCACTCTAATATCCACCCACAACAACATCGACACCGCCACAAATAACCTACAAACATACATAAACAGTATACAAGAATGGCTCACACACAATAGACTCAAAGTAGCGCCCACAAAATCAACCATCACCTTGCTTACAAGCAGTACAAAAGAACACCAGATAACTCCACAGCTTACACTAAGCAACACTAACATTCCACACACTCACAGCCCCATGCGAGAAGGCGAAAACTGTTTAAACAGATGCCCAAGGAGCTATGGAACACGTGCGGTGGTGTGACAGACATCTTCAAAAGAAGATTAGACGTCTGGCTCAGAACATACCCAGATGAGCCGTGGATATCGGGTTATGTGAGATGGAGTGTATAAAAATATCTACTTCACCTGACCATCTCGGGAGGATGGCCGACAAGCTTGGTCTTCGTGAAATCGAGTTATCGGAAAAGTTAACTGGTCCGATAACGATAAATGGAAATTAACTTCCGTTAATAGTCCGTTAAAAAAAGTTAACTTCGTTAATTAACTGTTATCGGATTAACGCTTTAGTGCCCAACACTGGCAATACCTCCCATAATACCCCCTTTTTGAGTCACTTCACCAACATGGAAATTAATGCATACCTGCAACTCTGTGGTATCTGTAAGGATGCAACGGATGAGAAAGGGGCGATGAGGTGTGATTTCTGTCAGCTACTTTTTGATTTTAAATGCCTAGAATGGGGAGATGGAAAAATCTCCCTTATAACGAACCCAAAGCAGTTTAATGGGATAAAATTTTTCTGCGAAAACTGCTTCACCGAATTAAACTCTTTTACAGTATTTAAAGCAGAAAGAGACTACGAGAAGAGAATGAAAGAGGAAAGTGGAAACAAAGAACATTGGAAAACGGAAGAAACGGAGAAAGGCGAAATAGAAAAAAAATCAAATACCATCACAAAACGAGGCCGAAAACACACAGGCGACAAAGAGTGTAAAGACAACACACGGCATAAGGGCAACGCAGGACACAAACACAACTAGCACAAATAGCACAAATAGGACAAGACAAGAGGGCAGTCAAGAAAACGAAGTAAAACTGTCCCCCAATAAGGAGCAAAAAACAAAAGCCAAGAGTAAATATGGGGAAGGAATTATATGCAGGTATTATATAAAAGATAATTGCAGATTTAAAAAAGGACAATGTGTATATATGAACATCCCCCAGTATGCAATTTCTTCTATAATAATGGTCATTGTAAATTTGGAGACGGATGTAAATTCTACCACCCGGACATTTGCAGGACTTACGCAAAATATGGAACCTGCAAATTCGGAAAAAAATGCTACTATCAACATCTCCCTACGGACTCAACGAACAAAGGAAAAAGTTTAAATGACAATAGGAATAAAAATAACAATAGGAACAACAATAGGAACACAATAAGCGAACAAGAAAATTTTTTCAACATCGCGGACACCTTACGGATGCTAAATGTCATCCACATGCAGTTGACACAGCTGGAAACCCCCGAGCCAAATCGCTACCGGGCAAGAAGCTACCAATACAAGTAGGCGGAAACGGATCTCTTTCGGAGGATCATAGGGCAACGAATCAAGCGATATCGAAGGAAAACGAACTTGAAATGCACAAGGGGCAAGAAAAATAGAGAACATAAAAATTGTCCTGGCTAATATTCAAGGAATAAGACCAAATCAATCACTCAGTAAGGTTTCGTACCTGAAAGGATTTATGGACGAAACAAGGGCGGACATCGTATGCCTCACAGAAACTCATCTTAAACATTGCCAAGGAAATTGTGAAAACTGCGAACATTGTATTGATAAGAAAGAGATAAATATAGAGGGCTTCAACTTACTAAGAGCGGATAGAACGACGAGACGGAAAGGTGGCTGTGCTATATATGTACAGGAAGGTCATATGACAGAGACGATAATAAGTAAATCAAACAGCTATGTGGAACTCCTAGCAGTGAAAATAGAAAAACTAAACGTGATGATAATAGTCATCTATAGACCTCCAAGCACCCCAACCGAAAAATTCTCGGAGGCCATTGATGACATCAGAGAGTTAATAAAGGCCATAAACCCTCCATCCCCCAATATAATGATCTGCGGAGACTTTAACTTCCCATTTATAAAATACAAAAAGGTGGATAGGAATATATATATTCACCAGGACAAGGGGGGCACAAGAGAAGACCAGGAGCAAGCAAAAATGTTGATGGCTCTCACAAATGAGTTTATGCTAACACAGGAGATAACAGAAAATACCAGAAAAAATAACTGCCTGGATCTGGTATTCACGAATAACACGAACTTGATTGCTCATATAAAAATAACCCCAACCATTATCTCAGACCATAACTTAATCGAGATATCAACAAATATGACGACAGCATTAAAAGACAATACACATATTGTGTTTGAAAAAACTATATAGGGCTATGGGTTGATTGCCTGATACCCTCATCCGTCGGAAATTTCCAGCAGATTTCAGTGGAGAGTTAAACGACAAAAGCCCTATGTTTTTTCGTTAGAGAGTTATGAATATGTAGGTCTCTAAAGGACGTCTTTATATTTAATTCTTTATGGTAATTTTTGCGTCGGAATTTTAGATGCATATATGTGAACGAAAAGAAATTGTCCCACCTTATTTTTGCTGGGTCTTAGTTTGCTTCGATGTAGGGCGTTACGATCTTTTTCGGTGTAGGGCCGCCACTAGTTTCTAACCAACTAGTGAAGTTGGGTTTCCCTAATTAACAAAAAGAAGAAAGAAAAAAGTTTCTGAGACAAAGAAAAACGAAGCTCTTTGTCGATTCTTGAAAAATTTTGACTGCTGAATGAAGCGGGCTAGTTTTTTTGTAAAAAATTCTCGTGGTTCCCCAACTAACCGGGCAACTTAAAGTCAACCTTTAAACCTCACAACCTTTAAACCTCATTAATAACCACTGCAATTAAACAAAAACCCTGTTTAACTAAATAGAGGCCTATCAGAACTAGGTGTAAGTAATTTAATTAAAATATAACTAAGGTAAGAGAAAACTAGGTACCTAGAAGAAACTCGAACCGGGCTATAACTGCCCTAACTAAATAATTAAATGGCTGTTACAGCCCCTATTAAAACTTAAGGGCAATATAGCCCTAACTTAACTTGAGTAAAAACCTTCAAAACCTTAAACCTTGAAAAACAAAAACTTAAGGGCAATATAGCCCTAGCCTAACTTAACCTGCAAAACCTATGTCTGGGAAATAGCCCCTACAAATAAATAACCTAGCAGTGTGTTAAATAGTAACTTAAAACTTAACAAATAAAATTCAAATCTGGAAACTAAATGAAATTTATGGATTAGTTAGAAACAGAAAGGGTAACGTTCAACTGGCAACTTCATTTTTGGTAAGTCTAAATTAATTTTAATGAATTTAGCTTGACCATAGTTAGTAATCTGGCTGCTGACCAAATTTTAACCTGAAAACCACTGCAGCCTACAGTGAAAAAGTCTGTAGCTATGTTGACAGTGTCTAAATGGGCCATTATTATTTCTATAATTACTGTGTCTATTTAAAGTAAACTTAACCTTAATATTACACCTAAATAAAAATAATCTCTCTCAAAAAATAAAAAGTTTCAATAAATTTTTCAATAGTGATCTATTCTTCTTATTATATGTTAACCAGTGTCGTGAGACAGTGTCACCCATAATTTTTCGCTTATATAACTTTACATTAAATGGCAGATCATGATCATGTGGCTGAAATGGATGCTCTTTGAAAAAAGATTTCAAATCTGTTCGTGCAGGATACTGAAAGAGCTTATCCTGTCTAAATGTTGGTTGATTCTCATCATTATTTAAATCAGCTACTAGATCTTTTTGATTATGTACATGTTCAGGCCCAGGTTCAGTTACTGTTATTCCACCAGCTAATTCAGAATCATAAAAATCAGCATCTACAGTCTCAAAAACGTTAGGCATACTTTCATCTTTATGTCCTAGATCTACAGTATCAGCATGAACAGTTGTAGTTGAATTTCTCTGTAAGTCGCTTTCCTATTTCTGACATGTAGATATAGGTGTCGATATCATAAATGCTGTTATAGGCCTGCACTTTTTTGCTGAATCATTTCTTTCTGCTTCTCGTTTATCTTTCCGTTTCTGTGCTCCAGATTTCCGTTTCATGTGTTCCATTTCCTTATGTGGAAAATTCAGCAGCCTAAAAAGGGTATCTCATTAGGGTGTGTCAATTTTGTCAACTTTTTTCAAATCAATTTTGGTGGTGAAAATATAGTGTCTTTTCATGTCAAAACTTGAAATTGGCCAACCAAAATGAAATAAAATAACCCTTACCTACATCAATTTTACCTTAAAGTTTCAGAAATTGACTCTTTTTACTAAACAATAGGACATAAATTGATTAACTATTCATCTGTCACAAAATTATCCCACTGATCGCATATGGAGTGTTTTCAAGGTCATTTAGTTGTTGTACAATGTACAAGTCACAACATGAATAGAACTGTCCCTCACACTCAGTCCTCAGTTGCCTCTTAGATGTCATAGACGGTGGTTTGCTGTTATTGCTCTTGTACCTACTTCATAGTTATTCTACTAGACGAATACTACAGTTTAACTGTAAGTATGGATTATTGATTATTACAATTATTTATTATTATCATATTCTTCTGTCTAATTGTTGTAATCCCATGAAATATTTTTTTATTGAATTTCAGAACATCGAATGACTAAACTTTGAAACATCATAATTGATATAAAATACTTAAATGTTTTTCTTTCTTTTCAGATATTCCTAAGATGCCAAAATTGAAGACAAGAGGTCAGTCGTCATGCCACTTGAGCCTGTTAGTCGGTACAGGCAAGGAGCTTCCCGTATCAGAACTACCAACAGTGCGAGACATGCTGAGACTAGGGTTAGCCTACTCCTTCGTGAACAAAATACAAAGGATAGAAGGAGCTACACAGAGAAAGAGCTCATACGGGACATGATTCCCCCTCTTCTGCATCAGTGGAAAAAAGCTAATGTGTTATTCAAACCACCTGTATTCAATCAGTATAGAACTATTGAGCTAAAATTAACAAAGCTGTGGCACAAAGCAGTTGAGACATCACTTGGTAAAGGAAAACTAGCAAAGAAAAATAAATTTCAACACACACTTGATACTCTTCTTGACATTTTTAACTGCCAGTGTCTCATAGAGTTGTGTTCTGAAGCCAATTGTTCTCCCTCATGCAGAAGAGAACCTCACCCTCACATTGATTGTCGCTGTCCTCGTGAGAAGAAGATCCCTGTTTTGGAGCTGGCTTTCATAAAGGCGCAGAGAACAAAGGCAGGAGGCCAAGGAAGTATGCAGATTGGTTCGACAGATTATTCAGAAACCAAAAAACAGATTGTTATTGCTAAGAAAAAAGAGAAAATCCGAGAGAGGGAAGAAAGGAAGAAAAAGAAGAGTGAAGAAGCCACCCAAAGAGCTGAAGAGCTCTATCAAGAGGTTTCTCACTTCTTTGAAAGCTCTTCAGATGAACAGAAAGAAGCAACATCAGATGATAGCTCCAAAATGCCATCTGAACCTTCGCCGAAGAGAATGAAATACAACACTAAAGACATCTCAAACATTGCCCTTGCCAGTATTCGCCACCATACGGGGCAGCATTCGGGGCTACGAGAGACTGCAGAAATTGCCACTGCCGCTTGGATAGATGCAGGCCTCATCAGCCGAGAGGATACATCCTTAGTGATAGATCATAATAAGATGAGAAGAGCACAAGAAAAAATAATGAAGGAATTATCTGATCAGCATGAAAAAGATTTGAAGGAGGAAGGTGTCTCTTGCCTTTTTCCTTTTGTTTGATGGAAGAAGAGATGACACAAAAGTTCTCCTAGAGGTAGAGGGAATAGACAGAAAGTTTCCCGTTCTCATCAAAGAAGAACACTACTCTGTGTGTTCCGAACCTGGTGGCCGCTATTTGTTTCACTTTGTTCCTGAAGCAGAAGTAGAAGGCAAGAAACATGCAGAGGCAATTGCTGATCAAATAATATGTTGGCTTCAAGAAAGAAGACTTGACAGTTCAGTGCAGGCCGTTGGTGGAGACTCAACTGCGGTGAACACTGGATGGCAGGGCGGTGTTATGACGCATTTAGAGAAAAAACTTGGAAGAAGGCTTGTTTGGATTGTATGTGATTTGCACACAGGGGAACTACCTCTTCGTCGTCTCATCCAGGAACTTGATGGTCTTACAAAGAGCAACAACAAGTGGTCAGGCCCCCTTGGCAACATGCTAGATGAAGCAACGGAATTAGAAATAAATGCAAAATTTCCAAAGGTCGAAGTAGGCCCTCCCCTTCCAGTGTTGTCTGAAGAAGTTATCAAAGACCTCAGCACGGATCAATCTTACGCTTATCGTATTGTTCAAGCAATCAGATCAGGAGAGTTGCCTCAAAATCTGGCTCTCTTGGAGATTGGACCCATAAGTCACAGTCGTTGGTTAACTACAGCGATTCGTTTCTGCAGGATTTGGGTTTCCAAACATGCACTGAAAGGCAAAATGCTACAGAATTTGATGTTGATTGTTGAATTTATTATTGGGTTTTATCTTCCTCACTGGTTCAATGTAAAACTTAATCCAATGTGGATGGAGGGGCCCAACCACATCTTGTTTCAATTACAGCTACTGAGAACCCAAAGGAAAGTAGTGGTGGACATCGTGTTACCTGTGGTGAGAAGGTCCGCTTGGTATACTAGGCCAGAGGCAGTTTTGCAAGCAATACTCTGCAGCCAATGTACCAAAGAGCGAACTGAGGCTGTGGAAATCATTCTAGAGCTTAGAGGAACATCACTAGATGATGACCAGCTGGGAGACTGCTCTGTTCAGACAAGGAAGGTACCTCCGATAAACGTCAATGCCACGAAATTGTCAGAATTAGTTAACTTGAGTTCGGAAGTTTTGGAGCCACCACTGACAACATGTATAACAAACAAAGATTTAACACAACTTAAAGAGGCCCCAATGCAAGTGCCAAAGTGGCCTTCTCACACTCAGAGTGTGGAGAGATGTGTGAAAATGGTCACAGAAGCAGCTAGTCAAGTTTGCAGTCACGAGAGGCGAGAAGGCTACATCAAAGCGCAAGTAGCAAGCCGAATGCTGATGTCAAGGAACCGCAGCAAAAAGGACATGACTGCATTGGTTACTTTCAAATAAAGACTGAATGATATCTTATTGCCACTTTAAATGTTGATAGGATGTTTGCGCACATTTGTTATTTAATTATTTTGTTACGAATTTACGGAAAAATGGAATTTTTGAATTAAAATTGATGTAGGTAGGAGTTATTTTTTATTGTTTTTGAAGCAAGGATATTATTTTGTATGCCAAATGATTACATTAAATTGCTACCAAAATCACATGATTTTCAATTTAGTCATTTCACCCCCAAAATTGACACACCCTAGTATCCCATGGCTACCCGCGTCCACCCTTACGTCAGGTTCGAAAAGGTATTGTTTAAATTAAAACTTAGGGTTCCCACTACTTGGACGCTTTTAATTGTTTAATTTAGACTGAAGTTGGGTAGACTTAAATCGGTTTAATTTAGACTGAAGTTGAGTAGATTTAAATCAGTTTAATTTATACAAATTTATACTGGAAATCTGCCCGGGTTTTAGCACTCTGCTCTTTTTGTATAAAAAAAAAAATTGAACAATTAATTATCGATATTTAGCACAAGATTAAAAGAATTGTTTCCAACCAATGTTATAGATAAAAAAATAAAATATATATACAAATTTATACAGGAAATCTGCCCGGGTTTTAGCACTCTGCCCTATTTTTTGTATATAAAAATTGAAAAATAAAAGTTATTAGGGTGGCATACAAATTTACCAAAGATTTAGCGTTCTACCTTTCTTATCTAAATCTGTTCTGAAGGAATTCAAAACAACAGGATCGAGTTGAAAAAGACCTTTGCTTATGTTGAAGTTATTTGTTAGTTGGATAATGGCAGACTCAAGAATACTTCTATTAACAATGTTGCTAGTGAAATAAAACTGAAGCATTATTCCAATCAATACAGTGGGATAACTCTGACAAATGGACAAAAAGGGCACTGGACAACTGTCCTGTTCTAACGGAATATTGATGCAGTTTTATACGTGTGTGCAAATCCTTTCCCGTCTGACCTATGTAAAAGGAATCACATTGTTTACAATCAATTTTATAGATAATGCCTGAATTATTGGTAGGGCTATTTTTTACTATGATATTTTTCACAATATTGTTATATGAAAATACTATATTAATATCCAAAAGTTTAAGTACATTAGCAATGCCTAAAAAGCCCGGGAAAAATGGAAGTACTAAAATATTTTTTGACAAAGTACGAGTGTTATTATTGACGCGATAGAAAGTTCGTTTTCCCTTGTTGAGACAAGATTCCATAAACGCAGATGGATAACACAGATCACTTCCAATACCGTTGATTTTTTCTAATTCGGCATCGATGTATTCCGGACTGGCGATCCTAAGGGCGCGGAGAAACATTGAAGAAAAAATGACCTTCTTAATGGGGGTGTCATGTCCCGAGTAAAAGTGTACGTAGGACAAATTGTTTGTTTTTTTCCGATAGATACTAAACTTAAAACCTGGGCTTTCCCTATGTACACGCACATCCAAAAATGGGATTGAATTGTCTTGTTCCACTTCCAAAGTAAATTTAATAGAGGGGACTTGATCATTTAACTGAAGGAGGAAGTTATCCAGGTCACGATTCATGGGCCAGATACACAAAATATCATCGACGTACCGCAACCAAGGGATGCCAACCCCCAGGATTCTCGGAATCTAAGTAATTTCGAAAAACTCCATATAAATATTGGAGAGGAGGGGCGACAAAGGGTTGCCCATGGCCATCCCAAAAACTTGTTGATAATACTCGTTATTGAAAGTGAATTTACAGTCTTTGATGCAAAGCTTAATAAGTTCCAAAACAATGTGTGAAGGTAGTGGCAGGTCATACTTAAGTAATTCTTGACGTCATCAAATCATTTAATAGTGGCTTGAAACGCATTCTCAAAGATCATAAGGACTTAATTCCGCTTTTCATGTCCACTTCACCTTCTCTGCCCTACCTTTACGGTCTCATTAAAACCCACAAACCTGGCAACCCTATGCGCCCTATTATTAGCTCGGTGGGCTCTATTACTTATAAACTCTCCAAATGGCTTGTCAAAGTCTTGTCCCCCATTCTCGGAACTATCTCTGATTCACATGTAAAAAATTCCATGGATCTTACTGAAAAATTGAATAATGCACGTACTGAAACTAACGATAGATTGATCAGTTTTGATGTTTGTTCATTGTTTACAAAAGTGCCGATTGACGATATGCTTGACTTTCTCTCCCAAGAATTACATAAGTATGACCTGTCACCAGAGCTGGGCAATAAATACATTGAATGTATTTAAATACTAAATACTAAATACATGGGAGAAATGTATTTAAATACTAAATACTAAATACATTTTACGAATGTATTTAGATACTAAATACAAAATACATCAATTGTATTTAAATACATTTGTAAATACATTTCAAATACATACAAATTTTAACATATGCATTCACTAATTCATGTTTTGATAAATTTCTACTTTAGGGGACACGGTGAATTTCGAAATAAATACACCACTCGATAGATCAGACGATTTTAAAAGCTTTTTCATCAATGAATTTTCCATCGCAAATTGGATTGATTGCAACGAGTTAGTTACACAGGCCCACTTAAGGCAGAGCCGTTTTGTACGATTATTCGGTCAATTTCAAGATATTTTTTGATGTCTAAAAAAACACTTATCTTCAGATGAGTGTACAGATTCGTTGTAGCATTGCTTGCAGCAGAGACTTCGTGTTTACACAGCAAGCAGGTGCACTTTACCTTATTACCGTCTTTAGATTTAATTTTAAAGTATTTTCCATCAAACAGAGGGTGCACTAAATTGTTATCTGCAGATATATCACTGTTTGATTCACCGGATTTGCTTGTTGAAGCCATGACACGCACACGATAAAGAAATCAACCGCTTTCGACTAAGAGTGGCACACAACTGATTGAACTGACACGTTGAAACATGAACCATGCGGTACTACACTGTCGACGCGTCGTACTGTGCTAGTACAGAACGTGTATTAAACCAGTAAAAGTATTTACATTTTTATATTTTGAGTATTTAAATACATTGTATTTAAATAATCATTAAAGTATTTAAATACTATATTTAAATACATGAAAAACAATGTATTTATAAATACAGTTCTAAATACACAAATGTATTTAAATACGTATTTAAATACAAATGTATTTAAATACTGCCCAGCTCTGCCTGTCACTACCTTCACACATTGTTTTGGAACTTATTAAGCTTTGCATCAAAGACTGTAAATTCACTTTCAATAACGAGTATTATCAACAAGTTTTTGGGATGGCCATGGGCAACCCTTTGTCGCCCCTCCTCTCCAATATTTATATGGAGTTTTTCGAAATTACTTACATTCCGAGAATCCTGGGGGTTGGCATCCCTTGGTTGCGGTACGTCGATGATATTTTGTGTATCTGGCCCATGAATCGTGACCTGGATAACTTCCTCCTTCAGTTAAATGATCAAGTCCCCTCTATTAAGTTTACTTTGGAAGTGGAACAAGACAATTCAATCCCATTTTTGGATGTGCGTGTACATAGGGAAAGCCCAGGTTTTAAGTTTAGTATCTATCGGAAAAAAAAAAAAAATTTGTCCTACGTACACTTTTACTCGGGACATGACACCCCAACTAAGAAGGCCATTTTTTCATCAATGTTTCTCCGCGCCCTTAGGATCGCCAGTCCGGAATACATCGATGCCGAATTAGAAAAAATCAACGGTATTGGAAGTGATCTGTGTTATCCATCTGCGTTTATGGAATCTTGTCTCAACAAGGCAAAACGAACTTTCTATCGCGTCAATAATAACACTCGTACTTACTTTGTCAAAAAATATTTTAGTACTTCCATTTTTCCCGGGCTTTTTAAGCATTGCTAATGTATTTAAACTTTTGGATATTAATGTAGTATTTTCATATAACAATATTGTGAAAAATATCATAGTACAAAATAGCCCTACCAATAATTCAGGCATTATCTATAAAACTGGTTGTAAACAATGTGATTCCTTTTACATAGGTCAGACGGGAAAGGATTTGCACACACGTATAAAACGGCATCAATATTCCGTTAGAACAGGACAGTTGTCCAGTGCCCTTTTTGTCCATTTGTCAGAGTTATCCCACTGTATTGATTGGAATAATGCTTCAGTTTTATTTCACTCTAGCAACATTGTTAATAGAAATATTCTTGAGTCTGCCATTATCTAACTAACAAATAACTTCAACATAAGCGAAGGTCTTTTTCAACTCGATCTTGTTGTTTTGAATTCCTTCAGAACAGATTTAGATAAGAAAGGTAGAACGCTAAATCTTTTGGTAAATTTGTATGCCACCCTAATAACTTTTATTTTTCAATTTTTATATAAAAAAAATAGGGCAGTGCTAAAACCCGGGCAGATTTCCAGTATAAATTTGTATATATAGTTTATTTTTTTATCTATAACATTGGTTGGAAACAATTCTTTTAATCTTGTGCTAAAAATCGATAATTGTTAAATTTTTTTTTTATATATACAAAAAGAGCAGAGTGCTAAACCCCGGGCAGATTTCCAGTATAAATTTGTATTAATATATATATATATATTTTTTTTTATCTATAACATTGGTTGGAAACAATTCTTTTAATCTTGTGCTAAAAATCGATAGTTTTTCCTTATAAATTTGTGTGCCCCCTTCCACAATCCTTTAATTTTGTTTTTCCGTTTATTGTATATATATATATTTTTTTTTTTTTCTGTAACCTATATCTAGGTTTAACTCTTTATGTAATTCAGTGTTCCTGAGGATGTCATTAGACGAAAGCGCTTGAGCACCATCTGTGTTTCCTTTCCTTCGTGGTTTTATTCATCATATATATATATATATTATGGTTTTATATAGACTTTTAAGAGAATTCCTGAACCCACTGTCTAAATATTTTAGACACCTTACCTGAAATATTAAAAAAAATAAATAAAATTAATAAAGTAATCTGATTTACTAATTGCATTTAATATAATCAAGATCAACAAATTTCAAAACAAATAACAATGCTTGAATTATACTATAATGAATGAATATATGTATTCTGTAACTGTATTGTAATGTAATTGTAATGTAATGTATTGTAATCTTTTCTCAATACTATGAAATGTATTTTCTTATCTATTTTTATATCTATCTTTATATATAGCAGCTTTATATAAAATATATACATAACTCTATATATCTTTTATATATGGACGTAGAAATGGGTAAAATATAATTATACATATATAACAGCAATAACAAAAATAAGAGACTTACTTTGATAAATTGGAATTGATTTTTATGAAGCATGTAGGCAACTATTAAATAAACTAATGAAGTTAAAAATGTTGCAGTGACAGGCAGGTTGGCAAAACTGTATTTTAGGCTGGTAAATTTATTAATTTTTGCTACTCTCTAAAAGTTTAAAACCTGCAATAATTTTAACAAATTAAAGAAGTTATTAATACATTTGCATTTTTATATACTATTAATAAATACAAAATAAAAAAATACTAAAAAATTACAATATTAATAGATACAAAATAAGAAAAATACAAACAAATAATTACAAAAATCTAAATAAATTATATATATTTCATGTAATAGAAATACTGTCAACACCCTCAATTAAGATTCTAGGATATATCTCATCAGGCCCAACTGACTTATGTTTATTTAAACTTTTTATACGAGTATAATAGATTGGCTGCCAATTTTTTTTACCTCAGGTCTAGGGGACCAACTTCCCTTTTAACTAGGGGGCTCATCTGCCACATAGCAGACTGACAGCCTAGCCAGTCCGCCACTGATGACAGGAAAGCAATAAAAGAAAAACTGGAGGGTATCGATAGGGAAATACAAGCCCTGATTAAGAACCATACAGAGAGAGAAGAGGAAAAGGCGGTAGAAGCAATAAAGGAAAATCCAAAATACTTCTATAGTTATGCAAAAAGGAAAACAAAAACGCGCGCCGCTATTGGGCCCTTAAGGACGGGAAATAATGAACTAACCGACGATCCAAAAGAAATATCTGATACATTAAGAGCTCAATATGAATCAGTTTTCAGTACCCCAAAAAGTGACAAAGTGATACCTGACATAAATGCATTCTTTGAAGAGGAATTGCAAGGAGAATAAATAACAGACTTTGATTTTACACCAGAAGATGTAGCGAGAACTATAGGACAAATGAAACCACATTCCGCTGCAGGTCCGGACAATTGGAACGCATTATTGATTAAAAACTGTAAAAATGAAATAGCTACACCTTTATACTGGATATGGAGAAGATCCCTAGACACTGGGGAAATACCGAGCATCTTGAAAAGAGCAAACATTGTCCCTATATATAAAGGAGGGGACAGATCTCAAGCAAAGAACTATAGACCAGTGTCATTGACGTCCCACCTCACCAAAGTATTTGAAAGAATAGTTAGAGAGAAAATTTATGATATCCTGGAGACACAGGAAAGATTCAACGAAAATCAGCATGGATTCCGATCAGGTAGATCATGCCTATCACAACTAATAGAACACTACAACAATATCCTAGATGCATTGGAAGGCAATGACAACTACGATGTTATATACACAGATTTTGCTAAAGCTTTCGATAAATGTGACCATGGTACAATAGCACATAAAATTAAATATATGGGAATAACAGGCAAAGTGGGAAAATGGATCTACAACTTCCTTAGAAATCGTCTGCAGGTCGTCAAAATTCAAGGTATATCATCATCAGAATCGGAAGTACGCAGCTCAGTACCACAAGGGACAGTACTGGCCTCACTCCTGTTCATTATCATGCTAACAGATATAGACAGCGGAGTAAACAGCAACAGTATAGTAGCATCCTTTGCAGACGATACAAAGATCAGCAGAAAAATAAGCGATGTACATGACGTGGAGGCCTTGCAGAGGGCCACGAACAAAATATACAAATGGTCAGAAGACAACATGTCATTCAACGCCGAGAAATTTCAGCTCTTGAGATATGGTAGAAAAGAAGAACTTAAACAGACCGCATATTAGGCTCCAGATAGACAGGAAATTCAGAGAAGCACGAAAGCGATTGATCTCGGGATAATAATGACAGATGATGCGAAATTCGAAACACAAAATCAGATAGCGATAAATAAAGCAAAAAGAGTCGCCGGACAGGTACTAAGAACGTTCAAGAGAAGGGACAGGACAGTAATGATTCCCCTGCTAAAAACACTGATTATACCAAAACTTGAATACTGCTCAGTTTTGACGTCCCCATATAAAAAGGAAGAAACTAATAAACTAGAAGAAACGCAAAGGCATTTCACAGCCAAGATTGATGGCTGCAAAGAACTCAACTACTGGGAAAGACTACGTAAACTAAATCTGTACTCACTGGAAAGAAGAGGAGAGAGGTACATCATAATCTACTAAACCCAATTACCATTCAAACAACACTGGAAAATAGGAAAGGCAGAATGTGTAGTGTTCCCAAATTAAAGGCCCGACAAGGGACCTCCTCAACCCTGAAGGAAAATAGCTTGGTTGTCAAGGGGCCAAAACTTTTCAACCAGCTTCCTAAGGACCTCAGAAACGTAACGGGGTCAAAGTTGAAGTCTTCAAGAAAAGACTGGATGCCTGGCTCAGGACAGAACCAGATGAGCCGGGCGTGCCTGGCTATGTACGGTGGAAAGCGCAAGAAAGCAACTCGCTCCTCCACCAGGCCAGACCTAGAGGCGGGGCCATCAGCTTGACCTCCGTGTGAAGAGAGACCAACGCACGAAACAACATAAGGTTCATAAGGTATATATATATATGAAAATTATTTCACGAAAGTAGCACGTGAAAAATATTTATGATGAATAAAACCACGAAGGAAAGAAAACACAAAAAGGTGCTCAAGCGCTTTCGTCTAATGACATCCTCAGGAACACTGAAGTACATAAAAGGTTACGGCCTATATAGAGGTTACAGAAAGAAAAAAAAAGAAAAATAAATAACATACATACACACAAACATATATATACATATATACATACATATCTACACACACACACACACACACACACACACACATATATATATATATATATATATATATGCAATAAACGGAGAAGTAAAAATAAAAATTAAAAATTAAAAATTAGAGGATTAACAAAGAGGCATACAGATTTGTAAGGAAAAATATCGATTTTTAGCACAAGATCAAATGAATTATAAAAATACAAATTTATACTGGAAATCTGCCCGGGTTTTAACACTTTGCCTTTTAGAGTCAAGTTTCGATATATATAAAAATAAAATGAAGATTAAAAGTTAATAAAGTAGCATACAAGTTTACCAAAGATTTAGCGTCCTACCCTTTTTATCTAAATTTGTTTTGAAGGAATTCAAAACAACAGGATCGAGTTGAAAAAGACCTTTGCTTATGTTGAAGTTATTTGAAAGTTGGATAATGGCAGACTCAAGAATATTTCTATTAACAATGTTGCTAGAATGAAATAAAACTGAAGCATTATTCCAATCAATACAGTGGGATAACTCTGACAAATGGACAAAAAGAGCACTGGACAACTGTCCTGTTCTAACAGAATATTGATGCTGTTTTATACGTGTGTGCAAATCCTTTCCCGTCTGACCTATGTAAAAGGAATCACATTGTTTACACCCAATTTTATAGATAATGCCTGAATTATTGGTAGGGCTATTTTTTACTATGATATTTTTCACAATATTGTTATATGAAAATACTACGTTAATATCCAAAAGTTTAAGTACATTAGCAATGCCTAAAAAGCCCGGGAAGAATGGAAGTACTAAAATATTTTTTTGACAAAGTACGAGTATTATTATTGACACGATAGAAAGTTCGTTTTGCCTTGTTGAGACAAGATTCCATAAACGCAGATGGGTAACACAGATCACTTCCAATACCGTTGATTTTTTCCAATTCGGCATCGATGTATTCCGGATTGGCGATCCTAAGGGCGCGGAGAAACATTGATGAAAAAATGACCTTCTTAGTGGGGGTGTCATGTCCCGAGTAAAAGTGTACGTAGGACAAATTGTTTGTTGTTTTCCGATAGATACTAAACTTAAAACCTGGGCTTACCCTATGTACACGCACATCCAAAAATGGGATTGAATTGTCTTGTTCCACTTCTAAAGTAAACTTAATGGAGGGGACTTGATCATTTAACTGAAGGAGGAAGTTATCCAGGTCACGATTCATGGGCCAGATACACAAAATATCGTCGACGTACCGCAACCAAGGGATGCCAACCCCCAGGATTCTCGGAATGTAAGTAATTTCGAAAAACTCCATATAAATATTGGAGAGGAGGGGCGATAAGGGGTTGTCCATGGCCATCCCAAACACTTGTTGATAATACTCGTTATTGAAAGTGAATTTACAGTCTTTGATGCAAAGCTTAATAAGTTCCAAAACAATGTGTGAAGGTAGTGGCAGGTCATACTTATGTAATTCTTGGGAGAGAAAGTCAAGCATATCATCAATCGGCACTTTTGTAAACAATGAACAAACGTCAAAACTGATCAATCTATCGTTAGTTTCAATACGTGCATTATTCAATTTTTCAGTAAGATCCATGGAATTTTTTACATGTGAATCAGAGATAGTTCCGAGAATGGGGGACAAGACTTTGACAAGCCATTTGGAGAGTTTATAAGTAATAGAGCCCACCGAGCTAATAATAGGGCGCATAGGGTTGCCAGGTTTGTGGGTTTTAATAAGACCGTAAAGGTAGGTCAGAGAAGGCGAAGTGGACATGAAAAGCGGAATTAAGTCCTTATGATCTTTGAGAATGCGTTTCAAGCACTATTAAATGATTTGATGACGTCATCCTGCGGGTTCTTCCTAAGTTTGCTGTATGTGGCGGGGTCCTGGAGAAGCTCGTTCATCTTTCCGATGTAGTCCACTTTGTCCATAATAACTATGGTGTTAGCCTTGTCTGCTTTAGTAATATGGAGCTCCCCATCTTTTTTTAATTGTGAGAGGCCATCGCGAAAACGTTTAGGAAAGTTAGGACCCGCAGGATGACGTCATCAAATCATTTAATAGTGGCTTGAAACGCATTCTCAAAGATCATAAGGACTTAATTCCGCTTTTCATGTCCACTTCACCTTCTCTGCCCTACTTTTACAGTCTTATTAAAACCCACAAACCTGGCAACCCTATGCGCTCTATTATTAGCTCGGTGGGCTCTATTACTTATAAACTCTCCAAATGGCTTGTCAAAGTCTTGTCCCCCATTCTCGGAACTATCTCTGATTCACATGTAAAAAAAAAAAAAAAAAAAAAAAATTCCATGGATCTTACTGAAAAATTGAATAATGCACGTACTGAAACTAACGATAGATTGATCAGTTTTGACGTTTGTTCATTGTTTACAAAAGTGCCGATTGATGATATGCTTGACTTTCTCTCCCAAGAATTACATAAGTATGACCTGCCACTACCTTCACACATTGTTTTGGAACTTATTAAGCTTTGCATCAAAGACTGTAAATTCACTTTCAATAACGAGTATTATCAACAAGTGTTTGGGATGGCCATGGGCAACCCCTTATCGCCCCTCCTCTCCAATATTTATATGGAGTTTTTCGAAATTACTTACATTCCGAGAATCCTGGGGGTTGGCATCCCTTGGTTGCGGTACGTCGACGATATTTTGTGTATCTGGCCCATGAATCGTGACCTGGATAACTTCCTCCTTCAGTTAACTGATCAAGTCCCCTCCATTAAGTTTACTTTAGAAGTGGAACAAGACAATTCAATCCCATTTTTGGATGTGCGTGTACATAGGGAAAGCCAGGTTTTAAGTTTAGTATCTATCGGAAAACAACAAACAATTTGTCCTACGTACACTTTTACTCGGGACATGACACCGGGGTGACACCCCCACTAAGAAGGCCATTTTTCCATCAATGTTTCTCCGCGCCCTTAGGATCGCCAGTCCGGAATACATCGATGCCGAATTGGAAAAAATCAACGGTATTGGAAGTGATCTGTGTTTACCCATCTGCGTTTATGGAATCTTGTCTCAACAAGGCAAACGAACTTTCTATCGTGTCAATAATAACACTCGTACTTTGTCAAAAAACATTTTTTTCTTTCTGTAACCTATATATAGGCCGTAACCTTTTATGTACTTCAGTGTTCCTGAGGATGTCATTAGACGAAAGCGCTTGAGCACCTTTTTGTGTTTCCTTTCCTTCGTGGTTTTATTCATCATATATATATATATATATATATATATATATATATATATATATATATATATATATACTGCCTTATCACAGATGCGAGACAATTCAGCGCCAGGGACAGACACATGGGTGCCACATTTCTGAAGAAATGCAAAGAGAGTATTGCAAAACCGCTATACTTCCTATGGAGGAAATCATTCGATACAGGACAAATTCCACTCCCCTTAAAGAACGCGAACACTGCCCCTATTTAAAGGTGGTATCAGCAATACCCAAAAATTATCGGACAGTAGCTCTCACCCCACACCTTATAAAGTGTTTTGAATGCATGATTAGAGGCAAAACTACCTACTATCTACAAGAAAAAGACTTATACACCCAAATCAACATGACTTCAGGGAGGGTAGATCATGCCTGTCACAGCTACTAGACCACCAGGAGAAAATATTAGGAACACTATGTCCCTTTTTTCTAAGGGGGGGGCCCATCTTCCACATAGCAGACTGACAGCCTAGCCAGTCCGCCACTGATGACAGGAAAACAATAAAAGAAAAAATGGAGGGTATCGATAGGGAAATACAAGCCCTGATTAAGAACCATACAGAGAGGGAAGAGGAACAGGCGGTAGAAGCAATAAAGGAAAATCCAAAATACTTCTATAGCTATGCAAAAAGGAAAACAAAAACGCGCGCCGCTATTGGGCCCTTAAGGACGGGAAATAATGAACTAACCGACGATCCAAAAGAAATATCTGATACATTGAGAGCTCAATATGAATCAGTTTTCAGTACCCCAAAAAGTGACAAAGCGATACCTGACATAAATGCATTCTTTGAAGAGGAATTGCAAGGAGAGTATATAACAGACTTTGATTTTACATCAGAAGATGTAGCGAGAGCTATAGGACAAATGAAACCACATTCAGCTGCAGGTCCGGACAATTGGAACGCATTATTGATTAAAAACTGTAAAAATGAAATACCTACACCTTTATACTGGATATGGAGAAGATCCCTAGACACTGGGGAAATACCGAGCATCTTGAAAAGAGTAAACATGGCACAAAGATATGTAAGGAAATATTGAATGAGATGACATAAGAAAACTACAAAACGACATTGAAACATTATTCCAGTGGGGAGAAGTCAACAATATGAAGTTCAAAGAAGAAAAACTCCAACTTCTAAGATACGGTAATAAAACTACAGAAAAAGGGTACAAAACTCCGCAAGCCAAACAGATAACACCGAATCCACAAATCAGGGATTTTGGAGTAATAATGTCGTAGGATGCAGAATTCAGAGAGCACTATAAATCAAAATCACAACGGCTAGAAAAATAATGGATATCATCTGGAGGAGCTTTCGCAGCAGAAAAGCAAACATCATGCAAAAATTATGGAAGAGTATATAGTCCTACCAATACTTGAGTTTTGCTCAGTACTCACCAGCCCACGCAGAAAAGAGACATTGCGAGCATTGAAGCTATACAAAGACTTTTACTTCTAAGATAGAGGAAACTGAAGGTGAAGACTACAGACCTCGACTACAATCCCGGGAATTCTACTCTCTTGAAAGAAGGTGCGAGCGATACACAATAATATACATACGGAAAATACTTGAGGGACTCTGTCCCTAACCTCAGAAATGAAATAGGAACAAACTGGAATGAGAGGAGAGGTAGTTTTTATATGGACCCAGCTACGGTGGGAAAAGGAGCCATGAAAACGCGGATGGAAAATACCCTCAGAATACGTGCCCCAAAGCTTTTCAATGTCCTTCCAAAAGAAGTGAGGAATCTCCAGCACACCGACTTGAATAACTTCAAGAACCAGCTGGACAGATTCTTGTGCAAAGTCCCTGACCATCCATGCGTGGCTGGCTACGAGGGCCGGAGGAGATCAGAGAGCAAGTCCCTCCTACACCAAGCCCCGCAAACGAGGAGGGGTGCTGCAGAGGGCTCGATCGCAGATCGATCCTGAACCGTCGTTCAAACTCAACAAAAGTAAGTATCGTATTTTCCGGCATATAAGGCGCGGTATTTTTCCCCAAAAAAGTCTCAGAAAATCATCCCGCGCCTTATATGCTCAAGGTCAGGGTCATGGGTAGGCTTTTGGTTACCGGCAAGTGGTGGTTTCGGTGCTGCGGTATCGATAAACTGAACTCCAAACACCTCCCCTACAAAACTGGTTCCCAGATTACTTTAGAGTGATTAGTAACTATTATAAATTATAATTTATAGATTACCAAGTAATAAGCAAACCAGCTTCAACAGTTGTAAATAATCGTAAAGTATGAGGGTCATTAGCCCTTGTCCGACAAACCACTCGTTTGTGCGTGTTGTCTATTTTATACAACTCGTTGACATTATTACTGTAAACAACAGGCAGCCATGTTTGTTTTGGTGGTTGGTGGAGCAGACAACAGGCTAGGCTGCGCAAGGTCCCACCACTTTCAGCTGCGCTGTGCGCATGGATGAGGATGGCGTAAAGCTGTGGCTAGAAAAGGTGTGGTCACGGCGTCTTGGTGGACTCCTCAAAAAGCTGTGCTTCTCGTGTGGGACCAGTTCCGGTCTCACATAACAAAGGCCACTAAGAGTAGAGTAAACAGATTAAAAACAAAACTAGCTGTAATACCTGGGTGATTAACAGGTCAATTGCAACCCCTAGATGTGTCGATAAACAAACCTTTTAAGGGGTACATGCGTGAAGAATGGAACAAATGGATGACGCTCCCACAGCATGAACTAACACCAATAGGTCGGATCTAAAGGCCTACAATAGCTCAGGTTTGCCAGTGGGTCAAAAATGCTTGGAATGAAGTTAAAACGGAGACAGTTGTACGGTCTTTTAAGAAGTGTGGCATTAGCAATGCCCTTCATGGCACAGAAGATGACCTTTTATTTTTTTTCAAGAATATGCCTGCCAAAATTGGAGTGCGTCTTATATGCTCGTGCGCCTTATATGCCGGAAAATACGGTATATATAATATATAATATAGTATATAATATAGGTAACGAAAATATACCACGACTGAACCTAACCAATCGTCAAGGGCGTACAGTTGACCTAACCAGGCATTCACTCAATCTAACCGGGCATTCAACACCTTTTGAACGTTCTGTGCGCTTATTCCACATTTCACGAAGACCAAGCTTGTCGGCCATCCTCCCGAGATGGTCAGGTGAAGTAGATATTTTTATACACTCCATCTCACATAACCCGATATCCACGGCTCATCTGGGTATGTTTTGAGCCAGACGTCTAATCTTCTTTTGAAGATGTCTGTCACACCACCGCTCGTGTTCCATAGCTCCTTGGGCATCTGTTTAAACAATTTTCGCCTTCTCGCATGGGGCTGTGAGTGTGTGGAATGTTGGTGTTGCTTAGGGTAAGCTGTGGAGTTATCTGGTGTTCTTTTGTATTGCTTGTAAGCAAGGTGATGGTTGATTTTGTGGGCGCTACTTTGAGTCTATTGTGTGTGAGCCATTCTTGTATACTGTTTATGTATGTTTGTAGGTTATTTGTGGCGGTGTCGATGTTGTTGTGGGTGGATATTAGAGTGATGTCATCTGTATATGATGATAAGGTAAGCTTGTTATCTATGGGTATTGGAATGTCATGCATGTATACAGGTCCGGCGCCAGCCTATTTGGCGCCATTAGCAGGACTGCAGCTGGCGCCCCCACCCGCCTCCCACTTCACGATTGGGTTTGCCCACAAAGTAATCAAGGTACCATATTGAAGAAACTATTTGCCTTACACTGATCTATTTTAATTTGCTAATACATACATTTATTATAAAATTATAAAATCATTTCACAGTTCAAGAAAGTGTCACGACCAATCAAAACAGCGAGTAAAGCGAGGCATATGTAGTAACAAATCAGAACGCTCAAAAGTGCTAAAATATGCGTGCAAAAAGGACATATCTACTGTTTTTTCCAAGCAAGAAGGGCATATGTCACATAAAAACAGTTATTCGCTTATTGACGACTCCCGGAACTCATATTAAGCCGTAAATAAGTCGAGTCGCTTATTGACGACTCCCGTCTGTGCGCGCAACATTTTTAAATCGCTTATTTACGACTCCCGTCCCTAAAGGGTTAAAGGTCGTGATAGTGAAAGTTCTATAATGACCCAATGAGATGAATAAGTTAATTATGTAAATATCAGTCAAGCTAAACTGGTGTACATACGTCGTACAACCTTTCATCATTTGTCTATGCTTCTCATTCCTTCATTATTTTTTTCATGTTGTTCTCACATAATACTATCAGACGTGCACAGGGCGGGAGGCGCTGGCGCCCTTAGCATTTACTAACCTCGCCTAATGGAAGCGGCGGCCCTGCATGTATAAGTTGAAGTGTTGGTGAGAGAACAGAGCCTTGAGGGACCCCGTTCGGGAAAAGATTGTTTTTGGATGACTTTCCATTAAAAGTGACATGTGATAGTTGCTCAGCCATCTTTTAGTGTTATTGGCATATTTGTGTTGAGTATTTTGTTTATGAGAGGGAATCGTGGGATAGCATCAAATGCTTTGGTAATGTCTATTGTTGCTAATAGTGTACGTTGAGCTGGTCGTCTGGAGTTGATGCTAGCCATGATGTGCAGCGTGAGGTTAGTGAGTAATGTCGTGGTTGAGTGGTGAGGTCTGAATCCATGTTGAATAGGCTATGGTGGTATGTGTGGGTTGGTGATTTGTAAGATTAGTTTTTCTGTTACTTTGGAAGGTGTGCATAGTAAAGTAATGGTTCTATAGGAAGCTAGTTCTGTTGGATTTTTTTTGGTTTGAGTAGTGTAATAATTTTACCTTGTTTCTATATGTCAGGAATAATACAGTGTTGGTATGAATATGTGCTGATATTTGTGAGAGCTAGTATTCCCTGTGGGCTCAAGTGTTTAAGGTGTATGTTAGATATGTTGTCTGGTCCAGTGGCCTTCGAGTTCTTAATGCTTTTGATGATCTTGGTGGTCTGGTCTGGATTGAAGGGTGTAATGGTCGTGTCGATTCTGTAGGTTTTCTTGTGCCTGGCTGTTTGTCTGTCTGCGTCTTTCTGGTTGTTGTCTCTGTTTAAGTGACTTATCTTTGCGTAGTGATTCACTAGAATGTTAGCTTACTGTGTATATGTTGGGGCAATATTTTTGCTGCGACAGAGAGCTGCGTGTGAGGCATGGGCGCCCGCAGGTAGGGGCAAGGGGGGGCGCTTGCCCCCCCCCCTGGAAATGCCAAGAAAATATATTAAATATTTTCTAAGAAAATATTTATATCCTAAACTTGCTGAAAAGTATCCAACTGCCTCCTAAAGGGTGAAAATTTTATTTGTGTGCATGATAAAAGGTTGCTACCTATTTATTTGTTCAGAAGTCCCCCCTTAAAATTATCCCGCCAAGTTGGCAGCGCCAACTCAAGCACCTGGCTGCATGCAGTGCCTGGCAGCCATTCTATCATGTTTCTGTTATAAATAAAATAAATGATTGTTATCATGTGCATTGTATGTATATACAATATACGTATATTTGCATTTTCCATTACAGAAAATGCAACACTAAACTTGCTTAGAATTAACCTGCTGGTTCCTAAGGGGTCAAATGTTTTTTGCTTGCTCCGGTCCCTACCTATTAATACATTAAATTTTGCCCCCCCTTGGAAAAAATCCTGCGGGCGCCCATGGTGTGAGGTGTGAATACCGCTGTTAGTGGGTAATGCTGTTTATTGTCTTGTATAGCCTGGATGTATCTGTGGTGTGGTTTAGTGTTGTTATGAATTCCCTAAATGTTTCTGTTTGCTTTTCTTTGAGTTTGTTGCTTATTTCTGTGTTGAGCTGTTGTATCTGCTGTTTTATGGTTTCTGTGTGTTATGTTTGAGGTTGTTTCGTTGCCTTATGAGTTGGGGTAATTCTCTAGTGTAATTTGGGTTATATTTCTTAATGTTGCCCTAGGTTATGTATTTGTTTGCATTATTGAAGATCTGATTAAATGTCTTGAGTGTTGTATTGATGTTTATGATGGGTGTGCTGTTTAATGTGGTGAATTGTTCCTCAGTGTGTATTTTAAACTTTTCCCAATCAGCTTTCTTGTAATTTCTGTAAGTGTGCCTAAGGCTGTTGGGTTAGAGTGTAGAACGTGTTGTAATGATGATGGTCAGGTGGACTGATAACAGTTGTTTTTCTGTTCTCCAGTGTGTATATGTTGCTAGTGATGGGAAACGTGCGTTATGTCTGGGAAGGAGTTTGAGTATCCTGCTTGATGTGGTATGTGTGTATGTTCTACTGTATTGTTAAGAATGAAGAGGCTGTTTTTGTGTGGCTATGTTGGCGCCTCTGATGTTGCTTTGATTGTGCAGGTACCAACTAGCGTCTTTTAGCGTTGGGGTCTCCTCCTAAGATGACAATAGTGAGAGAGGCTAGATTGTGTAACTGTGGATTGTAATTGACTGGCGCTGAGTTGAACTATCTGGCGGGATGTAAATGTTGATTAGTGTGGTGTTGTGTTTTGCGCCTGTTTTAATGTTAACTGCTTGTATTTCTATCGTGTTATCTGCTTGGCTTGTGTTTGCAATGTGTTGGGTGTAGCTAATGCTTTTACGTGTGTAAGTGATGAACCCAACCCCGTGAACCACAGTACGATCTTGACGGATTGCGGTGAAGTCAGGGATGGTGGGTGTTTTGTGTGTGCGTTTTAGTATTGTTTCTTATATATATATATATATATATATATATATATATATATATATATATATATATATATATATAAGCTGAAAATGGTTCACAATCTTTCAAAGCAGTTTGTAATTGTGCCCCATATTTAAAAAGGACGTATATATATATATATTATTTATTTGGCACAATTATGACTGAAATATGAAAACTAACATATCATTGTGTAGGAATGAAAAATACGTTATGAAAAGGTACTAAAAACGCTAGTGTAATTTATAGAATACATAACATATTTTATAAACAAGCTGTTGAGTCAAAATATCCATCCCTTTGTACAATTTAAGGTAGGTTGATTTTGGAACTGTGATCTTGGACTAGTCTGGATAGAAAGGTATTAATGTACAGGGTGTCCCAGAATTAACTATCTATTTCAATGAAATCGGACAAATTTTTTAAAAACACACTTTTATTTATGTTTATCATGTTTAATATGTGTTAAAAATGTATAAATTTCTAAAAAAATTTCATAATTTTATTTTCATAATTTTTTCATTATCTGGTCCAATGAAAGACCGTCTGAAGTCATAGACTGGCAAAGAGACTCTCCAAAAGTTAACGTGTGGCTTGGAATGACCAAATCCAAAATTTATGGCCCATTCTTCTTTGCGGTAGCAACTGTAACAGGTACCGTCTACCTTGATATGCTTCAGCCGTTTCTCGAACCACAGCTTCTTGATGATGGCATTCTTGATAATGTTGTGTTTCAACAAGATGGAGCACCATAAATTTTGGATTTGGTCATTCCAGCCACACGTTAACTTTTGGAGAGTCTCTTTACCATTCTATGACTTCAGGCGGTCTTTCATTGGACCAGATAATGAAAAAATTATGAAAATAAAATTATGAAAAAAATTTAGAAATTTACATTTTTAACACCTATTAAACATGATAAACGTAAATAAAAGTGTGTTTTTAAAAAATTTGTCCGATTTCATTGAAATAGTTAATTCTGGGACACCCTGTATAAAAAACGTTGCGCCAACTCATATTTGTGAAAATGATTGTATTTTTTGAGGATTGTTAATTATTTTTAAGTTGTAAAATTACCGAATTTTACACGTAAAATCGCGCGCGTGGCATTCGCGCAATGTAAACAAACAAAATATCGGACCGTATTTCATCAAAATAATCAATTAAAATTCGGCTTTTTTAACAAAACAATGCTTGAAACTTATTGTCAATGCATTATAGATGTTTATTAGTGTATTATTTTGTATTTTTTAATGATATTTACCTATAAAATGTGTATTAAATTAAGTTATTTTATGATGCATTCATTTAATTGTGTTTATTTTCAGATATTTCATAAAAATGGGTAAAAAACGGAAGTCTGCAGTGTTAACTTGAAGTGATAGTGCCAAAAAATTCAGTGGCCAGCCTTCCCCTTTGGATAAAACAGAGCCTCCTACCCTCTGCCAAGTTATTCAGTACAGTTATTTCCTCCAAAATAGTCACCCGGACTTGAAAGACTATGATATTGCTAAAATGATAGCAAAGGATGTGATTGAGATCTGGCAAGCACCAGGCAGTGAACCCGCGGCTGCCCCTGCATGAGGAATATTATATAGTGAAATTGGTGGATAAAATGTGCTTCAAGAAAGCAAAAGAGATAAACAGGAAATCTCTTTCTACAGTCCAGGAGCAGAATCTGGAAGAAAAGCTGGATAAACTTTTTGACATTTCTGCTTGCACCTGTAAGCTACCTGTTCGTCCCTGTGATGACAATGCTGTGAAGTGCAAGAAAGAAAATTGTCAAACACAGCACATAATCTGCATTTGTCCTTGCAATAAGAAGGTAATGCTATTATTTTTTTAACTTTTAACTGGCCTAACTTAGTACGATTGAGCGGAAATTGCACACCATTGGCTGTTCACTCCATCAGAATGAGCTTCCTTTCACTGTTTTCAAGCATCTTGATGGCAGACCAAAAGTCCCACTGCTTTCACTGGTCCGCTGGGAAAACTCTGTGAAATTGACTACCAAGATCTGCCACAAGTGGAATTCACCAAACTCAGTGGCCCCCTGGATGACATGGAATTTGCTGAGGAGACACTGAATGATCTCAGTAGCGACCAGAGGCTTCTTTTGGAGTATGTGCTTGGAATTTCCAGGGGTAAAGTCAACCCAAGATTTGCTGCCTGGAAAATTGGACCATTAAACCATGCAAGATGGTTGACTTTGGCAATTAGATTGATGTGTCTGTGGACCAGAGGTGCTTACCCTCCAGAACTACAGGATAAGCTTTACCAGGCCATCAAGTTCATTGTGGAAGTGTATGCAGTCAGTTGGTTTGAGATCAAAAGGGACAGCAAGTTCCACAATCAGCAGCTGTACATCTTCAACATGATCCAGAGGATCAAGCAGCAGTCTGAAGAAATCCAGGGTGTTGCTTTCAAGAACCTGAAGTACAATGCTTTTGCCTTGCTGCCCGAGAATGTGCTGTACTCCATGATGAAGTCTGATGACTTGGAAGTGAGAGAAGCTGCTCTCAAGAAAATTCTGTCCATCAGGTAAGCATTTATTAATTTTAAAAAATGTGAAAAAAAAATTTGATTATGGGGATTTATTTAATAAAAAAAAGGCCCGAGTTCTATAAATCCCCATAATCGAATTTTTTTCACATTTTCTTATCCCAATTCCCCCCCTCCCCTCTGATAATGGAAATAATCTTATCTTCTTTCTGAAAAAAAATTCGAATATGGGGATTTATAGAACTCGGGTTTTTTTTTTTTTTTAATTTAAGTTAAATTAAATCAGCAATTCTGAGACTAATAGGGATTAAATCTTAAACTGGAATAAAAAAAAAACTATTATTCTTTCAGAAGTGGGAAGCCAGCCAAGAAGAGGCTGAAGAAGATCACAGTCATCAACATTGAAGCTACCCACTGGTCAGAACTAATCAACCTTTCTCAAAGTGGCATCTGTGAACCTGCTCTCACAGAAGACTTTTCTGACCAGGAGCTTCACGAAGCATTGCTGAATGGCACCAAGCTGGAGCTGCCTGATCTGCCTTCACATTCTCAGAGTGTTGAAAGGGCCGTGAAGCTGACATCTGAAGCTTCCCATACTGTTTATGGACTCGAATCAAGGCACAAACACATTCTGGCCAAAGCCCTAAGCCGCCAGATGAGGCCTTCCTTTGCTTCTAAGGGCTCTTACAGTGAAAATTATGATGAACTTGGGATCTAAATGTGTCTATTTGACTCTGTACATGTTTTTTTTACTTTTTTCAATAAAACTAACTTTTTTCAGGATTTTTTTATGAAAATAGCATGATTTTTTCGGCCAAAAATTATGAAAATGTGGTAGTTTTCGGTACGATTTTTTGACGATTTTTGAAACAGTTTCCTCAAAAAACGGTTAAAGCTAGGGATCTGAAATTTTTTTGGCAGTTATTATCATATTAAGCCCTGACTATCTCGACTAGTCCAAAGTCGATATCCAAAAAAAATGCGGAAAATCAACCTACCTTAATGTACATATAGGCTATATGTTGCGTGCAATATTATGTATTATACGTAAGTTTCTGAATAGGAATTTTAAAGTTCAGCGTAAAAATACGTTATTCCGTTTTCTTTGTAGCAATATACAGGGTGGGCCGTAAGTTTCCATACATAGGAAAAATTAAACGTTTGTTTTTATGTTTCAGATACCCTAAGAATATGCGTTTGACGTAAGATCTTGTTTACTGATGAAGCAAATTTGTACGTCAATGGAGAGGTTAATCGGCAAAACATACGTTATTGGAGTAATGCTAACCCTAACTGGCTGAGTCCGACGAAGATGCAAGGTGCCGGTAAAGTGATGGTGTGGGCCGGGATATGGGGTGACAGAATTATTGGACCAATTTTTGTCAGTGGAAATCTAATGCCGAAAGGTATCTTAACATGTTGCAAGAAGAGATTTTCCCATCCCTGCTAAACGAGGAAGGTAACTTCCCAGTTTACTTCCAGCAAGATGGTGCTCCACCTCATTATGGTCTTCACGTGCGTCGGTATTTGGATCAGCAGTTTCCGGATGCTTGGATTGGTCGGCGTGGTCCTGTGGAGTGGCCTCCCAGATCCCCAGATCTCACCCCCCTTGATTTCTATCTCTGGGGGCACTTGAAGGCCATGGTGTATCAGGAAAAGATACGAGACATAAATCATCTAAAGGAACGTATCACCAACGCCATTACAAGCATAACGTCAACTGTGCTAATGCGTGTTCATCAACAGTGGGGAACACGTATTGAAATGTGTTTTCAAAACAATGGCAACCATGTAGAGCATATTATATAAATAAAAATTGTTGTCCATAAAAAAATGTTTATTTTTCCTATGTATGGAAACTTACGGCCCACATATAGCGAAAAAAAAATGCTCACCGAATTAAGGGTGACGGTATGAATTCAAAATTGACGATAAAGTGTGGTCCAATATTATTAATTTTTAATAAGATTATTTATTAAAAATTACTTTTCCTTATGCGTTATTACCGCGAATTGCTGTTCGTATATATTACTGCATAAAGGGTGTTTCTTTAGTTTCACTTGTACAGAACCAGAAGCTCATTACAGCCGTATTCGCTTAATATAAGGCTTCGAGAATTTCGTATATCTGATTCTTCAGACAAGGAGATGTTCTGACCCCAATACTTAAATTCTTGTACTTCGTCCTTGTATATTATGTTATTATAAATTTAATATGTACATGGGAACTTCCCTGCCTTCTAGTTTTGTAAATAAAATATTGTGATTCATTCTATCATATGCCTTACTTATATCTATAAAACAGCTATAAATAGTTGAATTACTGTCAGTGTATTCAAATATAATTTCCTTAAGTATAGAGATGCTCAGATCAGTTGAGTGTGACCTTTTAAACCAAACTCATTTAGTTCATAAGTAAACATTTAAGCGGTGCAGTAACAAGAGCTTATCTAGTAGTTTCGAGAAGGAAGAGGTGTTAGCAATAGCTCTGTAATTATTACTGGATAGGATACCCTCATATATATACCTTACCTTACAACCTTACAAAGGTTCCGCGCGATGATTTCTCATTTCTATTTTCTATTTTCAACTAAACGAAACCAATATCTCGTTTTCTTTTCTAAAATTTATGAGTAACTAAAATAAATATATATAGAAAATTTGGAGCAAGTGTAGTTTACGTCCCCCTATATATATATATATATATATATATATAATTACACAGTAGAGAGAGGGGCTGGTTATATTGTCTCGCTGATTCACGAAATATATAGCCAAAATATCAATACCAAATATTAGATACAAATATCAGGTCATTAAAATTTTTAAATTACATTGATTAATTTATGTTTTCAAATTTTTTAACACACGCAAATTTATAACGAAAATTTATGTGCAGTAAATTAATAGTTCACAAACCAGATGTCATGTGAATGTGATGGTATATAGCATTGTAAATAATAGAAAACTATATATTTAAAAGTAAATAAACAAATAAGCATGTAATACGAGTGTATAAAAAAATCTTTATTTGAGGATCATCTCGTTTGAAAATAAGTCAGGTTCCCTTAAAAAGAGAGAAATTAATTTATTTAATTAAAATAACAAATGTTAATTTTATTTTTGATAATACTTATATTAAACAAAGAATTTGTTTTCGATTTAAAATATGTTCACTCTGATTTTGATTTATGTGTTGTTCGCAATTTGTTAACATCTGAAAGTTGGATGTGTTATTATCCCAAGCCACATTATAATTAGCCTCTGTTAATGCTAATCCTGCTATTGTCTTTGCTGCCTCCCCTTCCAAGAGGGACTGCAAATAATCAAACTTCTCCACTGCACTTAACACTTGACTAGAATGAACTGCTGATTGAAAACGGTCTGCCCATCCTTGCCATTCCTGAATACTCCCAGAAAATGTTATGAGTACAAGCCTCGGTAATTGAACTGCAGATCTGTTAACGTTAACTTCACAAACATCATTTGTTGAGGGTTGTGTCTCATTATTAGACCTGGTCTCTAACTGTACTGAGCTGCTAAACTCTTTTGCTCTGCTGTGGCACACTTTAATTATATCATCAATAATCTCTTCAAAATAAATTATATTATTTTCTATGTCATCCTCTTCTATAAGAGCTTCAATTTTAACATTTACTTCGCTCAGAGCAACCTTTTTAGTTTCTAATATGGAAAGCTGCGCAGTCACTAAGCTTAAATCCTCTTGCTCTATGACAGAATCTATAGTGGCAATGACCTTTGTAGGTGCTTCTCCTTTTTTTAAACTTGTTCAATTCAGCTGCACTCATCTTCACTGCAAAATTTAATTGGGCTCAATGCCAAATAAGCTGAATTGGCAAAAATGCTTAACCAAACTGATTAAACTCAAATTTTGCTTTTTTCAAATAAACTGAATTGCTTGGTTGGGGTACTGACCAACCACCAGTATGGAATACTAAATTTTCCACCCAAGCAACTGGCGCACTGAAGTCTGCAACCCTCGCCTACGAGTAATGAACCAAAATTAACCAAACCAGTAAAATGTAGGCCCAAAACAACGACAGACTAGCGGCCAAGTTTCGCAATTGGGCGACCAAACTTTCTATCCTGAGACCTTAACTCAATTATGCTCAACCCGTCTAGGCCTAACTTGGGCTACAATTTGTATAATCAGAACTTTGCCGAAACATAGTTACTGACTCAGCCTTGGGCTAGAATCCGGTTCCGAAGGACCATGTTATTTTTTTATTTTATTGGGTTCAGAATCCCAGCTGAGCCCTAAACGGCCAAGCTCTGAAGGGCCAGTTTAACCTACAACTCAAGTTAAGCTAGACTAAAAACTTACGGACTTGGAGGTCCTATTAGGTCCTACCTCAGGGTTACTGACTCGATGTGGGCCTACCTTAGGCCTCAGTTGCATAAAATTAAGATAAAAAACAAAAGTGGCACTATTTATGGTCTTTCTAAACCTTGCAACACCAACACAACCTGCACCATTGCACGATGCAACAAGCTTGTATCTAAACAACCAAACTGAATTGCAAGAGAGCTCTCTATAAGACCACACCCTGTATGTGCCGCATTCAACAAACGAGTAGGAAGGACGCGCAGCGCCCCCAAAAAAATGATGCCACAAGAGTGGCCAAACAATGATGCCACAAGAGGCCAAAAATGCTAGCTCTAAATTAAGTGAATTTTTCACTAACCTTACAATTATGAGATGGATATATATATACACCTTATCTTAATATATACAAGCAATGCTGCATCAATCAGCTTATTCATCATATCGCCTTGGGACAACAATGGCTCTTCCTCTTCTAGATTTTCTAACAGCGTTCAACGCGTAAGGCAGACAGGACACACTCAAACTCAGTAAATAAGGTATCTAGTGTTACGTAGCGGGTAGAAACACTTAATTTTCTGATTTATTACCTCGAGACAGATGGTTGTTGATGTGGACATGGTAAAATATTTTCCTTTGTAACAATCACTCCATTCTGATCGAATAGGATGCCAGTTTGTATCAAAGTACTCTATAACTGTTGCTATAAATTTAAACAGTGTAATAAAATGCAGAGTTGTATATTTCTCTCACACAGACCCCCAACAAGTAATTGGGAAACGTTAAATTATTGCGCCAAATGCACCAGTTTCAAGACATGCTAGCGCTCTGGATGAACCGGAAAAAAACTACACAAGGCCGCGCCCGCTATCTTTCCGACGATCGAACGAGTAGTTTTTTTGTACATTTTTCCGGTTACCGGAAGAATATCCACAGCGTACTTTTTTTAACAGTAAATGGTGTATAAGCCATCTACACTTTAATATCTTTCTTGTCTCCCGTCTCAATTCCAAAGTTTTTGACAGTGCCCTCAGTTGTCGAAGGATGTAAAATGGAACCAACCAACCAAATATTTTCCTTTGTAACAATCACTCCATTCTGATCGAATAGGATGCCAGTTTGTATCAAAGTACTCTATAACTGTTGCTATAAATTTAAACAGTGTAATAAAATGCAGAGTTGTATATTTCTCTCACACAGACCCCCAACAAGTAATTGGGAAACGTTAAATTATTGCGCCAAATGCACCAGTTTCAAGAACATGCTAGCGCTCTGGATGAACCGGAAAAATAACTACACAAGGCCGCGCCCGCTATCTTTCCGACGATCGAACGAGTAGTTTTTGTTGTACATTTTTCCGGTTACCGGAAGAATATCCACAGCGTACTTTTTTTAACAGTAAATGGTGTATAAGCCATCTACACTTTAATATCTTTCTTGTCTCCCGTCTCAATTCCAAAGTTTTTGACAGTGCCCTCAATTGGTCGAAGGATGTAAAATGGAACCAACCAACCAAATATTTTCCTTTGTAACAATCACTCCATTCTGATCGAATAGGATGCCAGTTTGTATCAAAGTACTCTATAACTGTTGCTATAAATTTAAACAGTGTAATAAAATGCAGAGTTGTATATTTCTCTCACACAGACCCCCAACAAGTAATTGGGAAACGTTAAATTATTGCGCCAAATGCACCAGTTTCAAGAACATGCTAGCGCTCTGGATGAACCGGAAAAATAACTACACAAGGCCGCGCCCGCTATCTTTCCGACGATCGAACGAGTAGTTTTTGTTGTACATTTTTCCGGTTACCGGAAGAATATCCACAGCGTACTTTTTTTAACAGTAAATGGTGTATAAGCCATCTACACTTTAATATCTTTCTTGTCTCCCGTCTCAATTCCAAAGTTTTTGACAGTGCCCTCAGTTGGTCGAAGGATGTAAAATGGAACCAACCAACCAAATATTTTCCTTTGTAACAATCACTCCATTCTGATCGAATAGGATGCCAGTTTGTATCAAAGTACTCTATAACTGTTGCTATAAATTTAAACAGTGTAATAAAATGCAGAGTTGTATATTTCTCTCACACAGACCCCCAACAAGTAATTGGGAAACGTTAAATTATTGCGCCAAATGCACCAGTTTCAAGAACATGCTAGCGCTCTGGATGAACCGGAAAAATAACTACACAAGGCCGCGCCCGCTATCTTTCCGACGATCGAACGAGTAGTTTTTTTGTACATTTTTCCGGTTACCGGAAGAATATCCATAGCGTACTTTTTTTAACAGTAAATGGTGTATAAGCCATCTACACTTTAATATCTTTCTTGTCTCCCGTCTCAATTCCAAAGTTTTTGACAGTGCCCTCAGTTGGTCGAAGGATGTAAAATGGAACCAACCAACCAAATATTTTCCTTTGTAACAATCACTCCATTCTGATCGAATAGGATGCCAGTTTGTATCAAAGTACTCTATAACTGTTGCTATAAATTTAAACAGTGTAATAAAATGCAGAGTTGTATATTTCTCTCACACAGACCCCCAACAAGTAATTGGGAAACGTTAAATTATTGCGCCAAATGCACCATTTTCAAGAACAATCTAGCGCTCTGGATGAACCGGAAAAATAACTACACAAGGCCGCGCCCGCTATCTTTCCGACGATCGAACGAGTAGTTTTTGTTGTACATTTTTCCGGTTACCGGAAGAATATCCACAGCGTACTTTTTTTAACAGTAGTAAATGGTGTATAAGCCATCTACACTTTAATATCTTTCTTGTCTCCCGTCTCAATTCCAAAGTTTTTGACAGTGCCCTCAGTTGGTCGAAGGATGTAAAATGGAACCAACCAACCAAATAGGTGATGCAAAGTTTTCGCTGATACATGGGGAGAAATAGGGGATTCAATGATGAGAACGAGAATAATGAAAGGAAAGCTCAACTATGTAAAAAGTACCTTGAAAAATGGCACAGGAAGGTTGGTAAGTGAAATATTTAGTAAAGTAAAAGAAGAAACAAGAGGGAAGTGGATGAAGGTGGTTGAGGGATATATGATTGACTTGAGAATAAATCTAAAATACCTAAAAGATTGCAAAAAACAGAAACTAGCAAACAAAATAGGTACCTGGGATGAAGACCAATGGAGGAAAGATATAATGTTATAATGTTTCAGAACAACAAAGACCCTAGGATCCACTCATGGCTGGTCTACCTAACTGCGTTCGTAATTGTGTATTGCGCTTGTCCTCCGTGGTGGCGGAGGGGACCTACAATTTTACGTAGGTTCCGAACGACAAGAACATGAGAAATTTTTATAGTGGGCACACTAGGGGCCACTTCGGCCCATCGAGGTGGCTCCACTATGTAAAAACTGCCTGTACATTGGCAACAACCAATTTTTGCAAAACTAAATAATGATCAATTTAAAACTAATTAATTATCAATTAAAAACTAAAGATACTGTAGAATCTCTCGATCCAGGGGATCAAGTCATAATAGACTACTATCCACAAATATGTTAGAGTGACCCAGTGGCGGCTCGTGACTAAAAATTCTAGGGGTGCTGTCTCTAAGAATGGGTTGAAATAATTACTGAAATAAAAGGATGAGCAATGAGCAGTGAATAAAAGTTTCAAAAGTTATTGAAAAAGTTATTCAGTGAGCTCATCCTTATATTGTTCTTGATTATTTCAATTGTAAATAAAAAATTTAGGGGTGCTGCAGTTCCGCAGTGCCTACCGACGAGCCGCCACTGTGTTACACTCTATATCTATTTATAACCGACATGCAAATCTATCAGATCCAAAGAATCCAGTCAATTTCATTACGGTATCCACCACTACCAGTACCTTGCCAACCAAAAATAAGTCACGGTCCATATCAATTGCGGACCAAGTCACAATTTACAACCATATACATTTCCATATATACACTTACGAGGAAAAGTGTAGGTGTGGCTGTAAAGACTGTACAGTAATGTAGAAATGTGTGTGCACCCATTTTGGGCATCCCATTTAAAGGTGTTTGTGGGGCAAGTGAAGATTATGAGTTTTTCAATACTTCACAGTACTATCGGGGGTACCGCTCGGCAGAGGAATCTCTTTAAATGGGGTGTGTAAGGACAGAGAGTATCCCCTAACCCAAGATGCTGCCTCCCTATATCCCACAACACTTGTGTTGAGCTGTGGGATCTATCACCACAAAGCCTTAATTTTACTACCTTAAACTATACCCAATCTATCAACATATGCGTCTAATCGATTTTTAAACATGTTTATAGACGTGCTACTAATTACTTCTACCGGCAAACTATTCCAGCTATTTACTATTCTATGCGTAAAAAAGTTTTTGGCAACTGTTGTCTCGAACCTTCTACTTGTCAACTTACACCAATTATTTCTAGTCCTATTATATTGAGATATTTCGAAAGAGCTATCTCTATCTACGTTATCGAATCCATTCATAATTTTGAACACCTGGATTAGATCACCCCTTAGCCTCCGAGTCTCGAGTGTAGTCAATTTCAATTCCTTAAGCCTATCCTCGGGTGACTTTGACCTAAGCAACGGAATCATCTTAGTTGCTCGTCTTTGAACTCTTTCGATTTTGTCTATATCTTTGCGCATATGCGGATTCCAAAATTGGGCCGCGTACTCCAAATGGGGTCTAACTAATGATTTATAAAGAGGAACTATAATATCGCGCGATTTGTACTCAAAATTCCGAGCTATAAAACTTAACACTTTGTTCGCCTTATTGACCGCTGCTGTACTTTGTTTCGCTACTTTTAAATCACCAGTGACTATAACTCCTAAATCTTTTTCCTGCTCTACGCTTGTTAACTCTTTCCCTGACATACTCACATACTATACGCAAAATTACCGTTACGCGAACCTATAAAAATTTTTTTGCACTTATCGACGTTAAATCTCATTTGCCATGTGACTGACCAATCAACAATTTTATTCAGATCTTCCTGGATTTTACCTCTATCTTCGTCATTAATCGCCCTACCACCCAGCTTCGTGTCATCCGCAAACTTTGAAACTGTACTGACTAGGCCGACATCTAAATCGTTAATATATATAAGAAAAAGCAAGGGGCCCAATACAGAACCCTGAGGAACGCCACTCGCTACATTAGCCCAACACGACTCCGCTCCATCAACGACCACCCTCTGTTTCCTACCTCGCAACCACTCTTCTATCCAATTTATTATTACACCACTGATTCAATGAGTCTTTTGTGCGGCACGGTGTCAAACGCTTTTTGAAAATCTAAATGCACTACATCAACCACCCGATGTCTATCGTAAACGTCAACCACGCTTTGGAAAAATTCTAAAAGATTAGTTAAGCGAGATTTGTTTCGCCTAAAACCGTGCTGCGTATTTCTAACTAGTTTATGAAATTCTAAGTGTTCGACTATACGATCCCTAATTATTGATTCCAGTAGCTTACCTACAACAGACGTTAAACTGATTGGCCTATAACACTGTGTAACACTGATTCTGTTTATATAGAATTTTTTATGTTTTTATATGCATTTGTGGGCGCTGAGTCCAAATATGGCCTTGGTTTGTGTGTATCATCAATGGTTTCAGAGATAATCCATTTTTCATGTTTTACCAGTATGATGTTATTGTGGGCGCAGCAATATCAGAATAATCAGGAATTGTTGAGAACAATCCGAATGTTCGTTGACAGTTTCTTGCTCTAGAAATGGCCCGAAACTTCCACTGTGCTATATAAAGAAGAGCGCAGAGTCTGAGAAGTCAGTAAGTGTGAGCACACAAAGAAAGCAGGTTGTTTGTCTGATGGTTACCAGCACTGAGGTACTGTGTTTCTGTGCTTCTCAGTGCTGACGATTTGAGTGTTATCGATCCTTTTTTATTGCGAACATTATTTCAGTGTTGTGAATACATCTTTTTTCTGGAATCTGCAATCTGTTGCAGATTTAATAACTTCTTTCTATATCTGCAGGTTATGATTAATGTAGTACAGTTTGGTAAAGAGAATGGCAACTAGAGCTTGTAATCACTCGCTGGATATATTCTGCTACGTTTGTGGGTATTACATAGGCTCCAAGCAAGTATCGCACAAGATTGTGAAAGGCACCAAGTTCTGGATCGCGTATCGGCTCTATTTTGGTATGCCTATGGGTGATCAAGATAAGCCCTGGGCACCCCATGTGATCTGTGAAAGCTGCCGCTCCACACTTGAAGGGTGGCTGCGGGGAGTACGCAAGGCAATGCCCTTTGCGGTACCCAGAATATGGAGAGAACCAAAGAGCCACCACGACGATTGTTACTACTGCATGGTAGATGTTTCTCAGTATAGGAAAGTTAAAGGAAGGCAGACTCTTCAGTATCCAAACATAGCGTCGTCCATAGCTCCTGTACCACATGGCAAAGGTCTTCCAATACCACGTCCACCAGAACAGGTATCTATCCATTACTTTACCTTCTGTATTTACAGATTGTGGGTCATTATGTGTCAATTTTTCTTAGTGCTGATGCTCTTCTACATATATAGCTATGCCTATATTTTGTTTCTTTGCTTTACAGGTTGAAAATGAGGATGCAGCTAGCTCATCTGAGATGTCGGCTGGTGAGGACAGTCATGATGAAGAATATACAGTAACTTTCAGTACAAACCCTCACTTTCCAAATCAGAGGGAATTGGACGACTTAATTAGAGATTTAGGTCTGACGAAATCAGGGTCTGAGCTTCTGACCTCCAGACTCAAAGAGTGGAATTTGTTTGGAGAAAACTGCAAAAGCACTGTATACCGAAAGCGGCATGAAGAGTTTGCAAAGTTCTACGATGTCAATGGTTCTCTTGAGCACTATAAAACAGTTCAATGGCCTCCACGTGAAGGACTGCAACCAGGAAAGTACAATGTACTCAGGGAACCTCTTGTGAAGCCTGACATAGTTCTGCTACCACCTCTCCATATTAAGTTGGGTCTAATTAAACAGTTTGTAACTGCGTTAGATTTTGGAGGGAAGTTTTCCAACAGATTCGGGTCATGTTCCCTAAACTCTCTGAGGCCAAAGTCAAGGCTGGCATCTTTGTAGGACCATAAGTCAAGGCGCTGTTGAATTCAAAGAACCTTGAAGCCAAGATGACTCCGATCGAAAAAGAGGCTTGGTGTGCTTTCCGTGATGTGGTTCGTGGGTTTTTAGGCAACCATAAAGCACCAAACTATAAGGAGTTAGTGTCAAACTTGATTAAGTGCTTTGGCAAAATGGGGTGCCGTATGTCTTTAAAATTACACTATCTGCATTCACATCTAGACTTTTTTCGTGATAACCTGGGCGATGTGAGTGAAGAACATGGCGAAAGATTCCATCAAGATATTCAAACGATGGAGAAAAGGTACCAGGGCCATTGGGATGCTTCCATGATGGGAGACTACGTATGGTCGTATGGGATATATGGAATCCAGCCCCGGTGATTTACGCGTTTTCATTTTATCAATATAGCGCATTACCTTTCCTTCACTAACCACAATATTATCCAAAATATTACCATTATCAAAAGGTATCATGTCTATGACCTTAGGGATATTCGTTACATCTTCTATAGTAAAAACTGACATAAAAAATTCGTTTAGCAAGGTAGCCATTTCCTTGTTTTCAGAAACTAGATCTCCGTTTACATTTTTCAACGGCCCCAAGACACTTTTTACTGGATTTCTATTGTTGACGTATTGAAAGAATCGCTTGGGGTTTTCTTTACTGTCACGAGCTATGGAGATTTCAAATTCGCACTTGGACTTTTTTATTACACTTTTCGCTTCACGCCTTAGAGATGTAGTTGTTTCGTAACCACAAATTGTCTTTATCGCACTTATGTAGCCTATAAGCCCTATCTCTACTCTTTATAATGTCTCCTACTCTAGAAGTAAACCACAAGGGCTTGTTGTTTACTTTCGCATGCTTAATTTTGTATGGTACACATTCCTCATTTATAGTCCTAAATACTGTTTCGAACGATTCCCACATTAGTTTTGCGTTGGAGTTCCCCATTACGTTTTCCCAAGGAAAGTTTAAAATTATATAGGATATGGAAAAGAAGCATTGGAGGCACGGAGGATATATATGATAACACCCGAGCCTTAACCATATTGTACAGATGTAGGGCAAATAATTTGAAACTTAATGACAGAAATAGATATATGGGAGGGGACACCAAATGCCCTATGTGTGCATACGAAAAAGAAGACCTGGAGCATTTCTTGTTGGACTGTAGTGCATACAGGGAGGAGAGAGTAAAAGCCATCGAATTACAACAACCATTTAAGGCAGACAAAGAGGAGATTATTAGTCCAGTCAATCTGTGATTGGACCTGGAAGTAATTGTAACAGAAATGGTTTTAACTGTTTTCGCACCCTTACCTCAACATAAATGATATATTAAAAACTTACCACAAACGGGCCAGGCCAATTTCAAATCCAAGATGGCCGCCGCTACCATCGGTAACAATAAAGTGGCACCAAATTTTTACTATTCAATCAATTTCTTATTGTAATATATCATTCTGTAGGTTTTAATGGTCAACGAAACCATTAAAATGGATTAGAATAGTGTCTGATGCTTAGTTTGTCAATTATGGCGGCCATCATGAATTTTCAAGATGGCCGACGTGTGAAAAACCTGCATTTACTTATATCTTCGTTTCTAATATATGTAGGTTCACAATTTTTGTGTCTAAACATACATTTTCAGGGTCAGGGAATATAATTATAGCGCTTAGGATATTGTCAGGTGGGCGGTAGGCCCACCATGGCGGCCATCTTGGATTTTCAGGATGGCCGCTATGCGAAATCATATATGATCCGAGTTTCTTAATACGCCTGAATCCTAAACTTGGCGCTTAAAAAATGCAATTACTTCTGGTTCAATCAGTTTCTAAAACAAAATTAACACTAATATTTTGCAGTAAAATTAATTAATTCTATTATTTTGTTTCAGGTCAAAATGGATTCTGACGTTTTGAAACCGTGCAATATGTAAAGAAATCATAGATGACCGTGATTATTATGTGACACTAACAGAAAAAGGGCCTTGGGTGTTTGCAATGCTAGCAGAGAAAGAGACGATGACATCTTTGTCACAGCTGAGACAAACTACACAGATCATTGTAGAGATCCATATATTAATAAGAAGAACATTGCATCTTACAATAAAAAGAAAGCATCCAAATCTTCTGATGCCACTGCATTAAATTTAGTTAAGATCTGATCACGACTTTAATTACAAATTGGATTGTTTGTTCTGCAAAAATCATATCACCGAAAGAGATAAACGGGACAATAAAAGCTTTTCAAGTGATATGCAAGAATCGTGAGTTTGATATCAGTATTCTAAAAAGTTTGCGAACAGCGCAAGGATGGCTGGGCAGTTGATGTAAAACGGCGTATAGCTTCTTGTAAATGATTTACATTCAGAAGATGCGGTGTATCATCAAGCATGTAGTATTAACTTTCGTATTTGAAAACGGTATCCAAAACTATACGATAGTAACACACAAACGAGTCAAAGTTTAAAAAAGGTCGGCTTATGATGAATCTCAAGAGTCTGCCTTTGCTTTTGTGGCGAATTATTTGCGAGAAATGATGATGAACAAACCACAATCAATGATCTTTTGTCATAATGCCAGGATCATCTGAAAGATTCACCAAGTCATGCATATAACTTCCAAATGGCTGAAAAGTCGTTGGATGAAGCATTTTAAAGATGAAATTGTTGTCACGGAGATAATGGGAAACATAATGTTGTCACATTCAGATAAAAAACCAAGAAATTCTCTATGATTTCTATAAAAGCAAGAAATCAGATGACGTAGAAACTGCAAAAAATCGCATATTGAAACTGCGGCAAAGCTGCTAAAAAGTGAAATTAAAGAATGCGATAGTTCTTCAACAATGTATCCATCCACCCAAGATATAGAATCTCGTGCCCGTTGCAAAGAATTCTTCCCAAATCTTTACGATTACTGCTTGAAAAGATGTTTGTTGCCAAAAGCAGTGACCTACGAATGCCTCTATTGGGCAGGCAATAATGCAAGCAGTCAGACCAAAAGCAATAATTGACCCACTTTCAGATTGGCTTGGGAGTGCAAATACATAAAAAATTTGGATCAAGTTTTTTGATTGACTCTTACACAGTCACGGATTTGCTCTTCCTACTCAGAGGTTCAGAAGTTTGAAAGAAGTGCGGCGTATCATCAGGGGACAGAAATTGAAGGAATTGACAATGAATTTTTCATACATGATGGTGACAATGTTCATCACAATATTAGACAATCGATGGTCTAAATACATTCCACGATATGGGTATAATTGTTATAATTACTCCCAAGGTAGCTTCACGAAATTAGTGCCAAGAATAGATGTCACATCAAAGGAGATTGTGGACATTTGCAACATCGAAACTCACATATTTGCCTCGCGCAGAAAATCTTCTTGCGCCTTAACATACAAAGATTTGCATCAATTTCAATTTCATGCCGATGATCCAACAAGTTGCTTCAACATTTTTATGGTTATTGTGCCGGATGCTGAAACCTCAACGACCACTGTGGAATGGCTTTATGCAAATGGTGCATAAAGGAGAGCACCCTGGACAGGCTTCCGTTATATTCATGCCGATGATCGATATGCAATCCAGCGACGAATCGTGCATTTTGTCAAACCATGCATTTGTGTCTGAGCAAGCAAAGCGCTACAACATGTCACCGGTACTAACATTTGATCAGCCACTGTACTGGAAGGGAACTGAAATCCAAGAAAGTGTGGATGATGCAAGCCCTTTGAAAGAAATAGTGTTGCGACTTGGTGGGCTCCCACACTGCCATGGTTTCTTGGATCTATTGGGCATCTCATGACTTCTTACGGACTGCAGACAATGTTAGAAACTGTCTATGCTGAAAACATGGTGCCCACATGCTAAGTGGGAAAGCAATATCTCGAGCCGTTCGTGGTCATCTACTAGTGTAGGTGCCCTACATGCAATAATGATGTCAGAAATATACGAGTGCCCTATTAAGTTAGACAATGATGAAGAATACACTCAGTCAGAAGATGTTTTCAATTTGCTGATAACTTCGATTTAATACAGATCTCAGATTTACTTGATAAATCAATCTCAGGAGAAATAAGTTCGGAAGATATAGAAAAGGAGGAGGTCTTCAAAAAGATGATTGAGACAACTGGAGAACTACAAACATAGCTTAGATTCTCGAGAATTGCAAAAACTGTGGTTCCAATACATAGAATGGTCGAAATACTATGCACCATTCATAAAGCCGAAAGAACAGGAAAACTACTTCTTCATTTACTGGCAGAGTATGCATGCTACCATTTTTCGCAGCGTCTGGACATTGCGTATGCTAAGTCAACACGCATCTATCTTCAAAAAATGTGAAATCTAAAAGAGGACACATCCAAATGTTTACGCAAAGTTTAGAGAAGGCTATCATGTTATTCGCAGAAGTAATAGTTTTGGGCTGGACTCTCAACAGATCTGGTTATAGAACAAGTTCTTATGAGGAGTTTGAAAACAACAGGTGGACTAACTCACGGGCGAGGAATGACTGAGGTACAAAGATCAGTTTGGCTACTGTCGACACCAGCCTGTGCAGAAATAAATCGTGCGATGCAGGAAGTTACAGATGTAACGTATGGTAGTGAGCAGCATAAAGAAACAAGACAGGCACGACTTGAAAGAGATTTCAAAGATTCATTGAAAATCTTGGCGTACGCTGTGGCAAGAAACCCCTTCGACAACCGAAAGAAACTCATGAGCATTGACACAGGAGAAATTGCTATTTCAACTGTCAATGTAGACAATGCCAAGGTTATTGGAAGCAACATTCTTGCTTCAATGTCCGGAAAACCAGTTGCAGATTATACGTTCAAGAAGAAAGACGTGACCATAACAATGAAAGCAAGATCAACTATTAAGATAGATGAAGAAGTTATTCCCGTTGATCCTCTCTTGTTATTCCAACGTCTAATAACCACTGTCAGAGGTATGGGATCAGCTGTAGACTTGGGGACAGCATTCTCGTATGAGCTGTGCACATTTCCTCCTGCACTTATAGAGACAGACGATTTGTTAAGGGAAGCAAATAAACCACAGCTAGCAAATTCTATCTGGTCTTCAACTGCGCCTGATGAATCAGATGCTTCATTTCCTAAAATATTTCATATGTCCCTGACGGAGGATCCTTACTCCACAGAGTACAATGGACAAAAAGAAGAACATACAAGAAGATTTGCAAAACTTATGTAGAATACGTCCTCAAGCATTACGGAGAGGGAACAGTCGTTGTATTTGATAGGTATGACGGGAAGCCTTGTACCAAAGATACAACCCACATTCGCAGAACCAAAGGCAAGCAAGGCATACCTGTACGTTTAACAGGAGAAATGAAGCTAAATATGAAGAAAGACGAGTTTCTTACTAACCTCGACAACAAGCAGAGATTTCTAATGATGTTGGCGACTAAAATGAACGAAGAAAACATGAAAGCAAGCCAATCATCTAGTGATGCAGACCTTTTGATTGTACAGACAGCAATTGAATTTGCCAGAAGTAAACCAACAGTTGTTATTGCAGACAGTGGCGGACTGGCTCATAAAATTTTGTCTGCCAAAGGGGTCAGGGGGTCCATAACCCCATTACATAATTCAATTCCAATCCTATCCTAATAGGCCTATTTATGAGTTAAGTTTGTTTAAATAAAAAAAGTTAAATTTTTTTATAAATTTATTTTACCAATAAGTACAAATATTTTACAAGTACTGGCTGCATATACATACATACATACATACATACATGCTATACTAAGAGTAGTTTTTTAAGTTCATTACTCGAGTTTGCAAATCGGTCTATAATAGTTTCCATGTCTAACTCATCCAACATGACCTTTTCTATAGAAATCAACATGTATGCTTCCAGATTCTCCTCCGACAAAGAATTTCGTAATCTTGTTTTTATTATTTTAAGTTTAGAAAATGCCAGTTCACACTGAACTTGAGTCACAGACAGTGTACAGATAGCTTTGTACATTTGGTAAAGATTATCATATGCCTTGTCATTAAGTCTGTTTGATGCAAGAATATACAGCACATGATGGACAATTGCCACAATATTTAGAGCATGAATTCATTTTACTACTGCTCTCTGCATTATCATCATTCAGCAAAACCTTAAATATTTCAAAGTTCGATCCAAAAGACTGCAATTCTAATTTTACTTCACTTCTATTTAGCCCTGGAGCAAGCTCAAGAATACCTTCCAATGCTTCTTCTTCAAGACCATTTTTAGTAATATATTCATAATTTAATGGATCGAGGCATGACATATCCTTATATAGTTGTTTATGGTCAATGAAACGGAATTCCAGTGATTGTACAACACGATCCATTATCAAGTTGAACACATGTACACGATAGTCTGACAAAGAATCAGATGTGTTTTTTTCATCAGCAGCTAGTTCATCTGCCATTCTCTTTGTTTTATGTTTCCTCTTCATTGGTAACTCAGTTTTTACAAAATCAATTTTGACTGTTTGATTTTCATCATTATTGAATTGTGCAATGTGCTCATTGGATTTGTTGGCAAATTTCAAAGCCTGACTATATACTTTATCAAATTCTCTTGATCTTTTCTTCAAATCTGTAATGGATTTTTCTACCATATTCCATGCAGTAAGCATATTTAAGCCACTTGTCTGTAGATAGCTTGACAAAGGGGCTGTAATTTGAAAGATATATAAGTATGTGAATGCTGTCAATATTGTTTGAAATTCTAGAAGGCTACAGTAAAACATTTGCCTCCTGTTTTGTTTTTGCATCAAAATTGTTAGAGCTTTGAATAATGGATAAACATGTCAGAAGATCCACAAAATTACTGATACATATCTCGTCAAAATTTCCAAATATAGTAGTTGCTGCATTGGACTTTCCTGACCACCTGGTTTCACCAGTTAGCTTTAATCGGTTCATCTTTTCTTTCCCGAGATGGTGTCCAACAATTTCAATCCAGATGGCCATTCGCTTATATGATACCTTCACAAATTTTGCTGAATTCTGGAGTGAATTGAAGAAGGAAACTACTGGTACACAACACTTCGTGGTTTCAGTAACTAATAAATTGAGTACATGGGCATAGCACCATACATGAACATGCTGATCAGCTACATCAGCAATTTTACTCTGTAAGCCATTATATTGTCCATGGTAGCTTGCAGCGCCATCTGTGCTATCTGATAAGCAGTTTTCGGATCTATTTCAAGACGTTGTAATGTTTCATTTAGTAGGTCAAAAAGTCTCTGCCCTGTACTATCATTGCTTGGAACAATTGCAAGTAGTCGTTCATGGATAGTACTATTTAGTACATATCGAATAACAATACTAAATTGATTAATTGATGAAATATCCTGGGTTGAATCTACTTGTATGGAATAATACTTGGCCTCAGCAACTTCTTGAGTAATTTTTTCCTGTATCATATTCTTCATAATTTGGGTCAAAGAAGATATGGTTCTTTTACTCAAGAATGTGACAAGACTACCACGACCTTTACTTTGTGCCTTTCTTTGTTTTTCCAATCTTTCACATCGTTGTTCAGACTTTTCCTTCACCATGGAAACATGAGAAGCCATAATAGGATCATATTTTGCCATCAACTGCACAGTAGCCAAGAAATTTCCATGATTTTCTGTTTCATCAAGAAGAGAATATGCTGACTCATTTCTGTGTCCACGAAAAGGAAGCGCTCGTTTACCTAACATCTTTATTATATCTACAACTCTGGCAACAATATTTCTCTGCTTTAGTACTTCATCTTTTCGCTTCTGCAATGATGCAGCTAAAAAACGAGCTAAACCACCATCATTTACTACACTGATATATTCCTGAGCATGCTTGCTATGTATACCAGTTGATTCATGCTCTGATAAGCACTGGCTAATGCGTCTGTAATCATTAAATCCTCGCACAAAAGCAGATGGGTTAGAAGAGGTTGGTGACTCAAATGCCAACCAAGCAAAATGAACACTATAGTGATCTATTCTTCTTATTATATGTTAACCAGTGTCGTCAGACAGTGTCACCCATAATTTTTCGCTTATATAACTTTACATTAAATGGCAGATCATGATGATGTGGCTGAAATGGATGCTCTTTGAAAAAAGATTTCAAATCTGTTCGTGCAGGATATTGAAAGAGCTTATCCTGTCTAAATGTTGGTTGATTCTCATCATTATTTAAATCAGCTACTAGATCTTTTTGATTATGTACATGTACAGACCCAGGTTCAGTTATTGTTATTCTACCAGCTAATTCAGAATCATAAAAATCAGCATCTACAGTCTCTAAAACGTTAGGCATACTTTCATCTTTATGTCCTAGATCTACAGTATCAGCATGAACAGTTGTAGTTGAATTTCTCTGTAAGTCGCTTTCCTCTTTCTGACATGTAGATAAAGGTATGAAAAACTATATAGAGCTATGGTAGGCCTGTTCAAAAATCAACTTTTTCTTATTTTCATAGGTTTCTGTACATTTTCCCATGCTTTTTGACCTGAGAAAGCCGAAAATCACAACTATTTTGACCTAGGATGTTGGGAAGCATTGCCGCATGGAGCTTTAAATTTTCTGCCTTGAAATCGGCCAAAGCGCCAATTCCGGGGTCCCTTGAATTATGTTTTGCACTTTAACTTTTGATCTAAACAAGATAGAGCAACAAATTAGGTATCAAATGAAAGAGCATAAAATTAATAAATAATAATAATTAATAATAATAATAATAATAATAATAATAATAATAATAATAATAATAATAATAATAATTATCAGAATCTAGAAAACCATCTACAAGTTACAACTTCACAATGGCATTAAGCAAGGAGCTGAGGGAGCTCCGTGGGCGCACAGTTGATATCTCAGAACCTCCACGTACTGTCCACAGGCAGGTGTCAACTGGGCCATCTACCAGATCTCTCACTGAAACTTTCCTGGTTGGATACCCTTCAGCTTTTATCAGTGGTTCCCAGCTTCCCACCAACAGACAGGCGTTCCAGTATTTCCTTAATCTTCAGAATTTACCGGAAAATGCAGGGAGGCCCATGGTTCAAGACCTTGCATATGAAACAATTGAATCTATCATCCCATTCTGGCAGATGGCTAGGATCAAGACAATGACCAAGTACAACGCAATGAAGCTCTTCATGAAACTACATGAGAAACATCGTGCTCTGGTGAAAAGCAAAGGAAGAGCAAGTAACCCTGGAGGAAAAAGAGGAGCATTTGTGCTGGAATTAGACAGCCTGTTCGATACAGGAGCTCCAGATGCAATCCAGGAAATACAGAACAACAGACTGTTATCCAGAGAGAAGAAAGATGAGGATATCAGGTTCTACGAAGACCAAAAGACTGAGAGGAAAGGTCATATGTCTGGTCATGACAAGATTTTTGAGACAAGATCCCTGCAGCAAGCAGCGAGGAATGAAAGACTGCAGCATAGACAAGAACAAGGTAAAACTAATTACTTTGAACGTTACAAAAAGTTTTAAGTTTTACTCCATTGCGATATTTAGCATGTACTTAACAATTACTGTCTTAACATGTTGTACTATTTTACAGCTGCAGCAGAACAAGAGGCAGTTGTTCATGTGGATGACATTACCTGGGGTGACTCAACTGACAACGACGCTAACACAGAGGACATGGATTACCATCAGCCTCGTCCTGGATGTTCTCACCATCAAGACACTGTGACTAGTGTGACTTTGACGTTTATCAGACAATCAAGTTACTGCCATGGTTTCTGCCACCTTGAAAGCTGGAGGGGTTGATCTGGATAACTTCGTCATCTCAACCTTAACAACACGTCGCAACAGAATGCTGTCCAGGTATAATATCAGCCAGAGTCACATGTCCAAGTTTTGTGAAAACCCCCCACAATACGCTGCCTTACACTGGGATGGAAAGTTGCTCAAAGATGTCTTGGGCAGTGAACCTGGAAGTACCTCAGAGACTTTAGCTGTGCTAGTGTCTGGTCCACCTTCATACACTGAAGGAAAGTTATTGGGAGTACCTGTCATCGACAATTCTTCTGGCACAGCTCAGGCTGAGGCTTCAATGGATTTACTGGAGACATGGGAACTTACGGATAATGTTGCTGCCCTTGTTTTTGACACTACATCCAGTAACAGTGGAGTTCACAGAGGAGCTGCCAAACTGCTAGAGAAAATGCTGAACAAAAAGATGTTTTATCTGGCCTGTCGACATCACATCCTGGAAATCCTAGTAGGAGCAGTTTGGGAGAAGCTGTTTGGGAAGGTGAATGGGCCAGATAATCCCTGGTTTGAGCATCTGAAGGATGTTTGGACGGACTTGTCCAAGGAAAACCCAAAGATGCTGGCTATCAACAGCAAATGGCTGAAGGAAAAGAAGAAGAACAGTGAAGAAATACTCCAAGACATTCTAACAGCAGAAAGGCTTCCAAGAGCCGACTACAGGGAAATGGCTGAACTGACAGTCATTGTTCTTGGAGGAACGCCTCCTCGAGGTATTCACTGGAGTCGACCAGGCGCCATTCATCAGGCCAGATGGATGGCCAGAAACCTGTACTCCATGAAAATGCTGATGTTTGCAGATCAACTTGAGTACGACGAAGACACTGTATCAAAGCTGGAAAGACTCAACACCTTCCTTGCGCTGTTCTACACTCCTGTATGGATGATGTCAATGTCTGCTGCAGATGCTCCCGTGAATGATCTAAGTCTAATCCAGGACATGTTGAAGTACAAGAAAACTGACCCAGAGCTTGCTGATGCAGTACTTAATATGATGGAAAACCACAAATGGTACCTGACGCAGGAAGTCGTGCCATTTGCCCTGTTCAGCAGTAGATTGAGTGACACATTGAAGCACGACATTGCTGCCCAGTTACATGCCACTGAGAAGCCAGACAGCTTCAGAACAGGAAAGCCTCTATTCCAGAGAGTCACAGCTAAGACCACCCTGGTTGATCTCATTGGCCCAGAATCACATTTCCTGCTGGACACACTGAACATTGGATCCGAGTGGCTTCTGGAACCTGGCACGTCTTGGCCACAGAATGAGGACTACAGAAAAGCGTTGGACTATGTTAAGAATCTGAAAGCGGTGAATGACATTGCTGAACGTGGTGTCAAGATGATGAGCGACTTTGCAAATGTCATAACAACAGATGCCAAGCAAAGGGACTATCTCCTTCAAGCTGTGGAGTTCAACAGACGCCGCTTTGACAGCTTCAAGAAACAAACTCTCAACAACTGACTGTGTAAATGTCATTATGAAATTAATCATCATGTAATGCTTTCACTTCTTGATCGATTAGACTTGTGACAAAATGTTAATCTCAAATTTGTGTCATGAATAAGGCGCCTTGTCTGCCTTGAGTGTGAGAAAACGAATTTTGTGATATTTCTGAAATCTTTGTATGTACCAATGTGCCATTTCTTGTTCCAAGACTATCATAATTGTATAAGTTAGAAAGAGGATTAAAAACACTTTAATTTGGTGCCTATTTTGTTGCTCTATCTTGTTTAGATAAAACGTTATAGTGCAAAACATGATTCAAGGGACCCCGGAACTGGTGCTTTTGGCCGATTTCAAGGCAGAAAACTTAAAGCTCCATGCGGCAATGCTTCCCAACAACCTAGGTCAAAATGGTTGTGATTTTCGGCCTTTTCAGGTCAAAAGGCATGGGAAAAAGTACAGAAACCTATGAAAATAAGAAAAAGTTGATTTTTGAACAGGGCTAGAGCTATGGGTTGATTGCCTGTTACCCTCATCCGTTGGAAATGTCCAGCAGATTTCAGTGGAGAGTGAACGACAAAAGCCCTATATATTTTCGTTAGAGTTATGAATATGTAGGTCTTTAAAGGACCTCTTTATATTTAATTGTTTATGGTAATTTTAGCGTCGGGATTTTAGACGCCCTAGAATGAAAATGAAATTGCCTCACCTTAATTTTGATGGATCTTAGTTTGCTTCGATGCAGGGCGTTACGATCTTTTTCGGTGTAGGGCCGCCACGATGGAGTTACGCAATGAGTTAACGTCTTGTAATAAATATGGGCTGTCACAATATAGACACTTCTGGGGATAGGCCTATCCTATTTTATGTATTAATTTTATTATAAGGAATTCACTCAGAAATTGAGGGAAAACTTAAACACGTCTTCCCTGTTTAAAGCGTTCGCTGTAACATAAACAGCCCTGAGAGCCGTTCCTTTAATATATCTTCATATTTTCGTATAAATTGCTGATTTTGCAAAGATTGTTGACTCTTTCTCCCTTGTATTTTGCATGGGTTAGCAAATGGAAAATTTGGTTCACGTGATATAAATGACGGTTTCTCGTGGTTGTACAGACCCGACGCCTACATACGGTTTCTATGTATGTATGGCAATCATTTCATTCCCATTAGGCTATGTCGCCACTCCCGAGCCAATTTTGTATAGATATTTAATTCAATTAATTAATAATTTATATTTAATTATGAAATAAAGGTATCACATATGATACCATGTTGTGGTTTTTCCATAATAGGTGTTGATATCATAAATGCTGTTATAGGCCTGCACTTTTTTGCTGAATCATTTCTTTCTGCTTCTCGTTTACCTTTCCGTTTCTTTGCTCCAGATTTCCGTTTCATGTGTTCCATTTCCTTATGTGGAAAATTCAGCAGCCTAAAAAGGGTATCCCCACGGCTACCCGCGTCCACCCTTACCTCAGGTTTAAATTAAAACTTAGGGTTCCCACTACTTGGACGCTTTTAATTGTTTAATTTAAACTGAAGTTGGGTAGACTTAAATTGGTTTAATTTAGACTGAAGTTGAGTAGATTTAAATCAGTTTAATTTAGACTGAAGTTGAATAGATTTAAATCAGTTTAATTTAGACTGAAGTTGAGTAGATTTAAATCAGTTTAATTTAGACTGAAGTTGAGTAGATTTAAATTTGTTTAATTTAGATTGACAAATAAGTTAGTCTTTACAAGCCTAACTATAAAGTATCGATTTAGTTTGCGACATTATGCAATTGGTTGTTCCACAATATATACCGCTAGTCAGATTAAGATCGTGAATCGCAATTAACTCGTTTCAAGCTGATAACCCCAGTCAACCTGTCGAAGGTTCAACTTGACGAACGTTAATGAAATTCCAATTCAATCTAAATAGCTACCCCTGGATGGTTCTCCTCGTGTAAGACAATCCACAATGGCGTTCTCAAACACTTGGATCAACGATTAACACCCGGGTGTGTGTATATATATATATATATATATATATATATATATAGGTGGAACGACAAGTGAATAAAATGAATTCTAGATCTTAAAAGAATTCGACATTTATTAGAATCATTAGTGAATGATGTTAAATCTTGGCATTTTATTATAAAACGAAGTTAATTGAAATAATAACGGGCTAAAATTACGGAGTCAAACCGATACGTATTACTCGTAGTTGAACTTCGAACGAACTAAGATGGCGACTCCAGCTCTTTTCGCCGGCATCAAGGTGCGTCAGAGCGCGCCAAAAGAGGAGTATAACACTGTCGCCCAGAATTTCCAAGGGTTGGAAGGAATTGAGTCAGTACTCTGGCAGGCGTACGATTTTGGTTATATTTTTAGCGATTGGTTGATTAACGCTGTTTTCATGAAATAATACAATATATATATATATATATATATATATATATATATATATATATATATTATGTTTTATATAGACTTTTAATAGAATTCCTGAACCCTCTGTGTAAATATTTTAGACACCTTACCTGAAATATTAAAAAAAAAAAAAAAATTAATAAAGTAATCTGATTTACTAATTGCATTGACGAACGTTAATGAAATTCCAATTCAATCTAAATAGCTACCCCTGGATGGTTCTCCTCGTGTAAGACAATCCACAATGGCGTTCTCAAACACTTGGGTCAACGATTAACACCCGGGTGTGTGTGTGTGTGTATATATATATATCAGTCTTTCCTTGCGAATCATTCGTGATCAGTCTTTCCTTGCGAACAGACGTGTTTTATCGAGTGTCCAGTGTTATCAATTGAATAAGTGGTTTTCGTTGAAGCGTTTTAAAAAAAAATAGTGTTCGGTGCATTCATAACTAAATTACTTCGTGCTACTAATCATTCATTAACGAATATATTTCATTTATTGACGTTATTCAATACTATATTTGATCAAACCAAGGCTACTGCACGTGGCTTGCCTTGTTTGTTTTTCAAATCTATCACAAAACGTGGAGACATAAGGTTCATTTTTCCTTCCTTCGAGAGGTCAGGTAGAGTGGTCCCGCACGTGTGAAGAAAAGAAAAAAAGTCGGGTCAAATCGCGGACAGATAAGTGTTATAAATACTCTTCTTTTACAGATCTTTTGTCGGTAGCTTAATTCTATATGCATTTAGTATAAATTCGTGTTACAAGAACCTGTTTCTGCGTTTCAAAAACGCGGAAGACCTAAGTTGTAATTTATTAATTTCCAAACGCTCGTTTTTTGTTTTTTTTTGTTTAACTAATTAAAAGCATGGCACCCCCGTCAAGTACTTGCAGTCGCTGTGAAGGGAAATTTGCCGCTTACGCGTTTACAATGGCTAGTAATAATGAACAGTTAGTTTGCAGGTGGTGCTCAAACTTGGAAGTGCTGAGGAACGAGTTAGAACGTGAGAAGGAGGCCAGAGTAAGCCTTGAAGAAAGGGTGATGCTCCTGACGGCAAAATTAGAATCCCTTGAGACTCCAGTTGCGACCCCTCCTGCCTCAGTTTCTATTAATAATATAAATAGTATTAATAGCCCTCTCTCTTCTCCTAGTTCCCAACCCTTCGTTCGAGTGCGTAATGGAGCCCCATTGAGAAAACCTAAGACATGTCTACCAGTAATAACAAACAATAAGTTTTCTGTTTTAGGTTTTGAAGATGATGATGAACCGGAAATACGACTCGTTGGCGATTCCATTGTTCGAGGACAGCTCGAGGAATTCTGTGGGAGAAACCCTCGTCGTAGGCGCCGTTACTGCTACCCTGGTGCAAGGGTGGAGGATATAACTAATAGTGTTGACCAATTTACAGATGGTACCTCCGAGGACACAACGTATGTTATTCATGTCGGTACTAATAACGTTTTAAATTCTAGATCGGAAGAACTGCTGGCTAGGTACAGGGACTTACTAGAGCGATTAAAGGAAAAAACTAATAAGATTGTTTTAACAGGTATACTTCCTCGAATTATCCATCGTAACGATTTCTACAGCAAGGCGACCTATATTAACAATAACCTTTAATTTGATACTCCCCTACAAAGTCACGAGTTTCAGTGCTAAGCCACGATTCATTTATCGCAATTATATCATAGTCTTTACAAGCATTTAAAGAAAAAAATTCGTTTATTTTATTTCGTAGGCTACGAGCATTTAAGGATAGAACCTTCAAATTGTTTGTAATTGCGACAACTTAGCGAGCGCAGTGGAAATTTATGGAATTTACGCTGGGACTGTTCGAGTTACGGCAGCCTGAAAAGAAGAGACAGTATTATGAAATAGTCTTCCTAAACGCGCAGCTCCTACGTCATTAAAATGAAGTCCATCTCCGAGGAACAAGTCCCTCCTGCCGTAGAAACTGTTCCAAAAATTCTCATAATGCACTCCTTCCTGTTGGCAAAGAGACTTTAGTTAGAAATACGCAGCACAGATTTAGGCGAAACAAATTTTGCTTAACTAATCTTTTAGAATTTTTCCAAAGCGTGGTTGACGTTTACGATAGACATCGGGCGGTTGATGTAGTGTATTTAGATTTTCAAAAAGCGTTTGACACCATGCCGCACAAAAGACTCATTGAAAAAACTAAGGCTCATGGAGTCAGGGGTGTAGTAATAAATTGGCTAGAAGAGTGGTTGCGAGGCAGGAAACAGAGGGTGGTCGTAGATGGAGCGGAGTGGTGTTGGGCTAATGTAGCGAGTGGCGTTCCTCAGGGTTCTGTATTGGGCCCCTTGCTTTTTCTTATATATATTAACGATTTAGATGTCGGCCTAGTCAGTACAGTTTCAAAGTTTGCGGATGACACAAAGGTGGGTGGTAGGGCGATTAATGACAAAGATAGAGGTAAAATTCAGGAAGATCTGAATAAAATCGTTGATTGGTCAGTCACATGGCAAATGAGATTTAACGTTGATAAGTGCAAAATTTTGCATATAGGTTCGCGTAATGGTAATTTTGCGTATAGTATGTCAGGGAAAGATTTAACAAGCCTAGAGCAGGAAAAAGATTTAGGAGTTATAGTCACTGGTGATTTAAAAGTAGCGAAACAAAGTACAGCAGCGGTCAATAAGGCGAACAAAGTGTTAGGTTTTATAGCTCGAAATTTTTAGTACAAATCGCGCGATATTATAGTTCCTCTTTATAAATCATTAGTTAGACCCCATTTGGAGTACGCGGTCCAATTTTGGAATCCGCATATGCGCAAAGATATAGACAAAATCGAGAGTTCAAAGACGAGCAACTAAGATGATTCCGTCGCTTAGGTCAAAGTCGTACGAGGATAGGCTTAAGGAGTTAAAATTGACAACACTCGAGACTAGGAGGTTAAGGAGTGATCTAATCCAGGTTTTCAAAATTATGAATGGGTTCGATAACGTAGATAGAGATAGCTTTTTCGAAATATCACACATTGTTTTGGAACTTATTAAGCTTTGCATCAAAGACTGTAAATTCACTTTCAATAACGAGTATTATCAACAAGTTTTTGGGATGGCCATGGGCAACCCTTTGTCGCCCCTCCTCTCCAATATTTATATGGAGTTTTTCGAAATTACTTACATTCCGAGAATCCTGGGGGTTGGCATCCCTTGGTTGCGGTACGTCGATGATATTTTGTGTATCTGGCCCATGAATCGTGACCTGGATAACTTCCTCCTTCAGTTAAATGATCAAGTCCCCTCTATTAAGTTTACTTTGGAAGTGGAACAAGACAATTCAATCCCATTTTTGGATGTGCGTGTACATAGGGAAAGCCCAGGTTTTAAGTTTAGTATCTATCGGAAAAAAACAAACAATTTGTCCTACGTACACTTTTACTCGGGACATGACACCCCCACTAAGAAGGTCATTTTTTCTTCAATGTTTCTCCGCGCCCTTAGAATCGCCAGTCCGGAATACATCGATGCCGAATTAGAAAAAATCAACGGTATTGGAAGTGATCTGTGTTATCCATCTGCGTTTGTGGAATCTTGTCTCAACAAGGCAAAACGAACTTTCTATCGCGTCAATAATAACACTCGTACTTTGTCAAAAAATATTTTAGTACTTCCATTTTTCCCGGGCTTTTTAGGCATTGCTAATGTATTTAAACTTTTGGATATTAATGTAGTATTTTCATATAACAATATTGTGAAAAATATCATAGTACAAAATAGCCCTACCAATAATTCAGGCATTATCTATAAAACTGGTTGTAAACAATGTGATTCCTTTTACATAGGTCAGACGGGAAAGGATTTGCACACACGTATAAAACAGCATCAATATTCCGTTAGAACAGGACAGTTGTCCAGTGCCCTTTTTGTCCATTTGTCAGAGTTATCCCACTGTATTGATTGGAATAATGCTTCAGTTTTATTTCACTCTAGCAACATTGTTAATAGAAATATTCTTGAGTCTGCCATTATCCAAATAACAAATAACTTCAACATAAGCGAAGGTCTTTTTCAACTCGATCCTGTTGTTTTGAATTCCTTCAGAACAGATTTAGATAAGAAAGGTAGAACGCTAAATCTTTTGGTAAATTTGTATGCCACCCTAATAACTTTTATTTTTCAATTTTTATATAAAAAAAATAGGGCAGTGCTAAAACCCGGGCAGATTTCCAGTATAAATTTGTATATATAGTTTATTTTTTTATCTATAACATTGGTTGGAAACAATTCTTTTAATCTTGTGCTAAAAATCGATAATTGTTCAATTTTTTTTTTTTTTATATACAAAAAGAGCAGAGTGCTAAAACCCGGGCAGATTTCCAGTATAAATTTGTATATATATTTTATTTTTTTATCTATAACATTGGTTGGAAACAATTCTTTTAATCTTGTGCTAAAAATCGATAATTAATTGTTCAATTTTTTTTTTTTTTATACAAAAAGAGCAGAGTGCTAAACCGGGGCAGATTTCCAGTATAAATTTGTATATTATATATATATATTTTTTTTTTTATCTATAACATTGGTTGGAAACAATTCTTTTAATCTTGTCTAAAAATCGATAGTTTTTTCCTTATAAATTTGTGTGCCCCCTTCCACAATCCTTTAATTTTTGTTTTCCGTTTATTGTATATATATATATATACTAGATTTTTTTTTTTTTTTCTGTAACCTATATATAGGTTGTAACTCTTTATGTACTTCAATGTTCCTGAGGATGTCATTAGACGAAAGCGCATGAGCACCATCTGTGTTTCCTTTCCTTCGTGGTTTTATTCATCATATATATATATATATTATGGTTTTATATAGACTTTTAAGAGAATTCCTGAACCCACTGTCTAAATATTTAAGACACCTTACCTGAAATATTAAAAAAAAAATAATAAAATTAATAAAGTAATCTGATTTACTAATTGCATTTAATATAATCAAGATCAACAAATTTCAAAACAAATAACAATGCTTGAATTATACTATAATGAATGAATATATGTATTCTGTAACTGTATTGTAATGTAATTGTAATGTAATGTATTGTAATCTTTTCTCAATACTATGAAATGTATTTTCTTATCTATTTTTATATCTATCTTTATACAGGGTGGGCGGAAAGTAGCTCCCTATTTTGGATTGGTAAAAAAATACGTATATTATCCATTTATTTCAGAAGAAATAATATGAAAAGGTAGGCATACATGGTAGGTTTTCTCTAAAATTCAATGTGGGCTCCAACTCTTTCCACCAGCTTTTGGAGCCGCCCAGGAATGGCGTCCACTGACTTTAGCAGGAACTCCGGCGGGATGGAGGACATGACTTCCCGAATTCGGTCCTCCAGTTCTTCCAATGTCCTCGGTTTGGTGCGGTAGACTTCTTCCTTTACCCACCCCCAAAGAAAGAAGTCGCACGGTTACCGCTGAAAAATGGCAGAATCGGTTCAGTGTAACGGTGTGGTGTGGTATGACCTCAGATCAGGTTGTGGGCCCGTTCCTTCTGCGCAACACCATGATGCTGAGCGGTACCTTGCTATGTTGCGAAACGAGGTCTGGCCGGTTGTCAGCACATGGGAGAACATCGACGATCTGATATTTTGCAAGATGGCGCCCCTCCGCACTTCGCTCTTGTTGTCCGTGAGTGGCTGGATGCCCACTTCCCTGGGCGTTGGATGGGTCGTCGTGGTCCCATCAATGGCCAGCCAGGAGCCCCGACTTGACACCGTGCGACTTCTTTCTTTGGGGTGGGTAAAGGAAGAATCTACCGCACCAAACCGAGGACATTGGAAGAACTGGAGGACCGAATCGGGAAGTCATGTCCTCCATCCCGCCGGAGTTCCTGCTAAAGTCAGTGGACGCCATTCCTGGGCGGCTCCAGAAGCTGGTGGAAAGAGTTGGAGCCCACATTGAATTTTAGAGAAAACCTACCATGTATGCCTACCTTTTCATATTATTTCTTCTGAAATAAATGGATAATATACGTATTTTTTTACCAATCCAAAATAGGGAGCTACTTTCCGCCCACCCTGTATATAGCAGCTTTATATAAAATATATACATAACTCTATATATCTTTTATATATGGACGTAGAAATGGGTAAAATATAATTATACATATATAACAGCAATAACAAAAATAAGAGACTTACTTTGATAAATTGGAATTGATTTTTATGAAGCATGTAGGCAACTATTAAATAAACTAATGAAGTTAAAAATGTTGCAGTGACAGGCAGGTTGGCAAAACTGTATTTTAGGCTGGTAAATTTATTAATTTTTGCTACTCTCTAAAAGTTTAAAACCTGCAATAATTTTAACAAATTAAAGAAGTTATTAATACATTTGCATTTTTATATACTATTAATAAATACAAAATAAAAAAATACTAAAAAATTACAATATTAATAGATACAAAATAAAAAAATACTAAAAAATTACAATATTAATAGATACAAAATAAGAAAAATACAAACAAATAATTACAAAAATCTAAATAAATTATATATATTTCATGTAATAGAAATACTGTCAACACCCTCAATTAGATTCTAGGATATATCTCATCAGGCCCAACTGACTTATGTTTATTTAAACTTTTTATACGAGTATAATAGATTGGCTGCCAATTTTTTTTACCTCAGGTCTAGGGGACCAACTTCCCTTTTAACTAGGGGGCTCATCTGCCACATAGCAGACTGACAGCCTAGCCAGTCCGCCACTGATGACAGGAAAGCAATAAAAGAAAAAACTGGAGGGTATCGATAGGGAAATACAAGCCCTGATTAAGACCATACAGAGAGAAGAGGAAAAGGCGGTAGAAGCAATAAAGGAAAATCCAAAATACTTCTATAGCTATGCAAAAAGGAAAACAAAAACGCGCGCCGCTATTGGGCCCTTAAGGACGGGAAATAATGAACTAACCGACGATCCAAAAGAAATATCTGATACATTGAGAGCTCAATATGAATCAGTTTTCAGTACCCCAAAAAGTGACAAAGCGATACCTGACATAAATGCATTCTTTGAAGAGGAATTGCAAGAGAATAAATAGACTTTGATTTACACCAGAAGATGTAGCGAGAACTATAGACAAATGAAACCACATTCAGCTGCAGGTCCGGACAATTGGAACGCATTATTGATTAAAAACTGTAAAAATGAAATAGCTACACCTTTATACTGGATATGGAGAAGATCCCTAGACACTGGGGAAATACCGAGCATCTTGAAAAGAGCAAACATTGTCCCTATATATAAAGGAGGGGACAGATCTCAAGCAAAGAACTATAGACCAGTGTCATTGACGTCCCACCTCACCAAAGTATTTGAAAGAATAGTTAGAGAGAAAATTTATGATTCCTGGAGACACGGGAAAGATTCAACGAAAATCAGCATGGATTCCGATCAGGTAGATCATGCCTATCACAACTATAGAGACACTACAACAATATCCTAGATGCATTGGAAGGCAATGACAACTACGATGTTATATACACAGATTTTGCTAAAGCTTTCGATAAATGTGACCATGGTATAATACATAAAATTAAAGACATGGGAATAACAGGCAAAGTGGGAAAATGGATCTACAACTTCCTTAGATCGTCTGCAGGTCGTCAAAATTCAAGGTATATCATCATCAGAATCGGAAGTACGCAGCTCAGTACCACAAGGGACAGTACTGGCCTCACTCCTGTTCATTATCATGCGAACAGATATAAGCGGAGTAACAGCAACAGTATAGTAGCATCCTTTGCAGACGATACAAAGATCAGCAGAAAAATGGCGATGTACATTAGGGCGGATCGAAATGAGGTTTTTAAACTTTTTTTCGAAATTCAAATATGGCTAGTGCGGAAAATATGTGGGTGCTATAGATAATGACTGTGCATAAATATTAGTCCTGCGAAATTATATCTTCAGGTGCCACAAAGCCGTCGAAAAAAGTGAAATATAATGATTTTCTTATATTCTGCATTAGTACAATAACTGAAACTTACTTGTTATTATTATGTATTAAGTGTTCCAATTACCAAAATAGTTACTGAATTACGCAGCTCTTAGTTTATTTAGATCAATGTTCTTTTGATTAATGATCTAAATAATCCAGAACTCACCACGAGGAGGTGGCTGCGTGTCGAGCTCCACCCATGCCCTCCCAACCACCCATCCTTGCGCATGTTTTTTTCTATTAACGTTTTATTTAAACTTTATATTCAGCTTTACTTTCGAATGATGGCATTTTTTTACGTGACTGAAGTGTTGATCTTATGAAGCCATCTCGCGCGTTCAATCCAAATACTTTTGATGATGCTTCAGTCACTAATTTTACCATTCTTTCTACTACTTGTGTATGACAAGGGAATTTCTCGAATGGAGGGGTACTCTTGTTTTCTATGAATTCTTCAATCTCATTTTCTGTCAGGTGTCTTGTCACAGGTGGTTCAGTGACAATGCATTTTTGCCAATTAATTAAATCAGTATAATCAGTAGCTTCAAATTGAATAACAGGTACTGTGAAACGCCTCACAACTTTTTCCTTGTTTGTTTGCCTTGCTTTCTTTATTCGCCTCCACGCTATTTCTCTTATGGCGCTGCGGTCATCATGAATCATTGATGCTAGAATATTTTCTGGATTTGCAAAAAATGCATTTCTTTGTATGACAGGGTTTACAATATCCTTTACTTCGTCATTCAGTGTTCTTGTTAGTTCAATAGTTTTGAAAACATGTTTTGAGCCATTGACAAAAGACGTACTTTGCTTAATAGAAAACCACATTGGGATGTAGACCTTCATTATAAAAGAAGCAATGTTCATGAGGTTCTCAGATGGACTTACAGTTGAAACGTATAGACGAAGCAAACGATTTGCTGTAGTCAGCCATCGTGAATGTGCCATTTTGCCTGGACTACGATGAGCAAGATCTGGAGAGCAATATCCCTTTGTTATGGCCTGATGAATATCAATTAGATATTTTTGGTCGGTGCTAAGATCTTCACAGTCTACAGTTGGTTCCTCAGCATCAATCCTTTCAAACTCGACAATAGGAAGACTCTCACAGTTCTCTAATTCCCTGCCAATAGGACCGGTGAATCCGCGGGGGCCAGATGTTTTTCCATCCAGCTTTGCAACTAAATGGCGTAATGGCAATTCATTGGCATGGAGCTGGCACACTAAATGTTGAACTGGCTTCTTCAGCTTCAATTCTATAAGCCTTATAACGCCTCCCTTTTCTCCAGTGTTGACTGCTGCACCATCGCATCCAATGGCAACAAGGTTTTCCAGGTTCATGTCATTATTTCCAATATACTCAAACATTCCTTTACATATTTCTTCAGCTGATCCAGAATTCACAGAATAATGGCCCAAATAATCTGAACCAGGTTCTCTCACTAAAGTGATATGTTCTTCTGTTACCTTCTTCTGATATACTTTGGACTCTTTTTTTTCTTGGAAGAGTGTAGAATCAATCTTTTCGACCATCAAAATAGATTCCTCTGATTGGGACCTGATTTTGATCTTTCATAATTTCTGATCTCTTCTTTGTCTTTCTCTTCTGATTTTACTCCTATCCACTACTTCAGATGTATTGTCAATAGAAACTTCTCCAATATCTTGCAATACTGCACTAACAATGAATGCTGCAGCTCGATCTGAAACTGCAGTCCTGTCACAAGCAGTAGCCACTGAAGGTAGATTTGTAGTTTTCCTTTTCTTGAATAATTGTTCTTCAGGTTGTTCGAGCTTTCTCTTCGAGCTAACTGGCTCTGGAAATGTATCGTCTGATATTTCGCCAGATTCACTTTCACTATTTGACGTCGATGATGATAATTCAACATTTGTATCCTGCAAATTCTCCTGTGAAGATTCTTTGGTGAGCCTCACAGCTTCTTTTTGCTTTCTTAGCAACGTAGATGCTTTTTTCTTTGAGAGTGTAATATCTACTCTATCAATAAACAGTTTTCTTTCACTCCTTTGATCTAAGAGGAACGTCACTTCTTCCTTTGGAACCGTTTTTTCTTTGGGACAAGAACATTGTGTTAGTACTTTGCACTTGCACGCTGCAATGTCAAAAAGTTTCGTGTGTGCTTCTTTTTGAACATATCAATCTTTGCTTTGTAAGCTTCAGAATTTTTTCTGCTTTGGTAAGGCTTCATAATGACACGATACTTTTCGTGGTAGCTTCTGAACATTGTTTCAATTCGCCTGTCTGACAGAATTGGGACGGAAGCACTTTCCCAAATTGTTTCAATTTATCAACAGCTTGTTCTAATATTTGAGATATTGAAGGATCTTTATTAGTATTCTGTTTCAAATCGTTTCTTACAAACAAGTAATATTTAAAAACTCCTTCGTATGTAGGAAGATTCCTGTGCCACAAATCTTCCCCATACCAAACATGGGGCACTCAGTTGAGGCCCTGGTTGATTTTGCACAAACTCGAGACATTTTGAAAGTATACAAATCTGAAAAAGAAAGAGCTAATATCAATTATACGTTAATTTCAGTTAATAGTACATGGCAAACTTAGGGCAACACAATACAGAAATGCAAAATATATAAGAAATATAGTTTAGACTATCTGAGTAACGCCAACAACAGAACACCCACCTGCTACGAGAGCGACAGCTACACTGAACCGAGGTACTCACGTGACAGCTGAGTGAGCTGACTATAGAAAACTCTTTTTAGAGAATAGAAACTTTTTTTAAAGGTTGACTGAGCTATTTTTATACAAGTGTGAATAAATTCTTGTCTATTGTGCATCGTGGACTCTTCTGTAATTATTGGTTAAAATCTGCTTTTTTCAATTTTTTTCAATATTGAAGGTCATTGTGGCACCTGAAGATATTAATGTTATGATTTTAAATTTATACCAGCTTATTTCCTCACTACTTCACACATTTTCCACACTAGCCAATTTGAAAATTCGAAAAATGAGTTTTTCACTCCGCCCTAATGTACATGACGTGGAGGCCTTGCAGAGGGCCACGAACAAAATATACAAATGGTCAGAAGACAACATGTCATTCAACGCCGAGAAATTTCAGCTCTTGAGATATGGTAGAAAAGAAGAACTTAAACAGACCGCATATTATGCTCCAGATAGACAGGAAATTCAGAGAAGCACGAAAGCGATTGATCTCGGGATAATAATGACAGATGATGCGAAATTCGAAACACAAAATCAGATAGCGATAAATAAAGCAAAAAGAGTCGCCGGACAGGTACTAAGAACGTTCAAGAGAAGGGACAGGACAGTAATGATTCCCCTGCTAAAAACACTGATTATACCAAAACTTGAATACTGCTCAGTTTTGACGTCCCCATATAAAAAGGAAGAAACTAATAAACTAGAAGAAACGCAAAGGCATTTCACAGCCAAGATTGATGGCTGCAAAGAACTCAACTACTGGGAAAGACTACGTAAACTAAATCTGTACTCACTGGAAACAAGAGGAGAGAGGTACATCATAATCTACAAAACCCAATTACCAGTCAAACAACACTGGAAAATAGGAAAGGCAGAATGTGTAGTGTTCCCAAATTAAAGGCCCGACAAGGGACCTCCTCAACCCTGAAGGAAAATAGCTTGGTTGTCAAGGGGCCAAAACTTTTCAACCAGCTTCCTAAGGACCTCAGAAACGTAACGGGGTCAAAGTTGAAGTCTTCAAGAAAAGACTGGATGCCTGGCTCAGGACAGAACCAGATGAGCCGGGCGTGCCTGGCTATGTACGGTGGAAAGCGCAAGAAAGCAACTCGCTCCTCCACCAGGCCAGACCTAGAGGCGGGGCCATCAGCTTGACCTCCGTGTGAAGAGAGACCAACGCACGAAACAACATAAGGTTCATAAGGTTCATAAGGTATATATATATATGAAAATTATTTCACGAAAGTAACGTGAAAAATATTTATGATGAATAAAACCACGAAGGAAAGAAAACACAAAAAGGTGCTCAAGCGCTTTCGTCTAATGACATCCTCAGGAACACTGAAGTACATAAAAGGTTACGGCCTATATAGAGGTTACAGAAAGAAAAAAAAGAAAAATAAATAACATACATACACACAAACATATATATACATATATACATACATATATACATACATATCTACACACACACACACACACACACACATATATATATATATATATATATATATATATATATATATGCAATAAACGGAGAAGTAAAAATAAAAATTAAAAATTAAAAATTAGAGGATTAACAAAGAGGCATACAGATTTGTAAGGAAAAATATCGATTTTTAGCACAAGATCAAATGAATTATAAAAATACAAATTTATACTGGAAATCTGCCCGGGTTTTAACACTTTGCCTTTTAGAGTCAAGTTTCGATATATATAAAAATAAAATGAAGATTAAAAGTTAATAAAGTAGCATACAAGTTTACCAAAGATTTAGCGTCCTACCCTTTTTATCTAAATTTGTTTTGAAGGAATTCAAAACAACAGGATCGAGTTGAAAAAGACCTTTGCTTATGTTGAAGTTATTTGAAAGTTGGATAATGGCAGACTCAAGAATATTTCTATTAACAATGTTGCTAGAATGAAATAAAACTGAAGCATTATTCCAATCAATACAGTGGGATAACTCTGACAAATGGACAAAAAGAGCACTGGACAACTGTCCTGTTCTAACAGAATATTGATGCTGTTTTATACGTGTGTGCAAATCCTTTCCCGTCTGACCTATGTAAAAGGAATCACATTGTTTACACCCAATTTTATAGATAATGCCTGAATTATTGGTAGGGCTATTTTTTACTATGATATTTTTCACAATATTGTTATATGAAAATACTACGTTAATATCCAAAAGTTTAAGTACATTAGCAATGCCTAAAAAGCCCGGGAAGAATGGAAGTACTAAAATATTTTTTTGACAAAGTACGAGTATTATTATTGACACGATAGAAAGTTCGTTTTGTCTTGTTGAGACAAGATTCCATAAACGCAGATGGGTAACACAGATCACTTCCAATACCGTTGATTTTTTCCAATTCGGCATCGATGTATTCCGGATTGGCGATCCTAAGGGCGCGGAGAAACATTGATGAAAAAATGACCTTCTTAGTGGGGGTGTCATGTCCCGAGTAAAAGTGTACGTAGGACAAATTGTTTGTTGTTTTCCGATAGATACTAAACTTAAAACCTGGGCTTACCCTATGTACACGCACATCCAAAAATGGGATTGAATTGTCTTGTTCCACTTCTAAAGTAAACTTAATGGAGGGGACTTGATCATTTAACTGAAGGAGGAAGTTATCCAGGTCACGATTCATGGGCCAGATACACAAAATATCGTCGACGTACCGCAACCAAGGGATGCCAACCCCCAGGATTCTCGGAATGTAAGTAATTTCGAAAAACTCCATATAAATATTGGAGAGGAGGGGCGATAAGGGGTTGTCCATGGCCATCCCAAACACTTGTTGATAATACTCGTTATTGAAAGTGAATTTACAGTCTTTGATGCAAAGCTTAATAAGTTCCAAAACAATGTGTGAAGGTAGTGGCAGGTCATACTTATGTAATTCTTGGGAGAGAAAGTCAAGCATATCATCAATCGGCACTTTTGTAAACAATGAACAAACGTCAAAACTGATCAATCTATCGTTAGTTTCAATACGTGCATTATTCAATTTTTCAGTAAGATCCATGGAATTTTTTACATGTGAATCAGAGATAGTTCCGAGAATGGGGGACAAGACTTTGACAAGCCATTTGGAGAGTTTATAAGTAATAGAGCCCACCGAGCTAATAATAGGGCGCATAGGGTTGCCAGGTTTGTGGGTTTTAATAAGACCGTAAAGGTAGGTCAGAGAAGGCGAAGTGGACATGAAAAGCGGAATTAAGTCCTTATGATCTTTGAGAATGCGTTTCAAGCACTATTAAATGATTTGATGACGTCATCCTGCGGGTTCTTCCTAAGTTTGCTGTATGTGGCGGGGTCCTGGAGAAGCTCGTTCATCTTTCCGATGTAGTCCACTTTGTCCATAATAACTATGGTGTTAGCCTTGTCTGCTTTAGTAATATGGAGCTCCCCATCTTTTTTTAATTGTGAGAGGCCATCGCGAAAACGTTTAGGAAAGTTAGGACCCGCAGGATGACGTCATCAAATCATTTAATAGTGGCTTGAAACGCATTCTCAAAGATCATAAGGACTTAATTCCGCTTTTCATGTCCACTTCACCTTCTCTGCCCTACTTTACAGTCTTATTAAAACCCACAAACCTGGCAACCCTATGCGCCTATTATTAGCTCGGTGGGCTCTATTACTTATAAACTCTCCAAATGGCTTGTCAAAGTCTTGTCCCCCATTCTCGGAACTATCTCTGATTCACATGAAAAAAAAAATTCCATGGATCTTACTGAAAAATTGAATAATGCATGTACTGAAACTAACGATAGATTGATCAGTTTTGACGTTTGTTCATTGTTTACAAAAGTGCCGATTGATGATATGCTTGACTTTCTCTCCCAAGAATTACATAAGTATGACCTGCCACTACCTTCACACATTGTTTTGGAACTTATTAAGCTTTGCATCAAAGACTGTAAATTCACTTTCAATAACGAGTATTATCAACAAGTGTTTGGGATGGCCATGGGCAACCCCTTATCGCCCCTCCTCTCCAATATTTATATGGAGTTTTTCGAAATTACTTACATTCCGAGAATCCTGGGGGTTGGCATCCCTTGGTTGCGGTACGTCGACGATATTTTGTGTATCTGGCCCATGAATCGTGACCTGGATAACTTCCTCCTTCAGTTAAATGATCAAGTCCCCTCCATTAAGTTTACTTTAGAAGTGGAACAAGACAATTCAATCCCATTTTTGGATGTGCGTGTACATAGGGAAAGCCCAGGTTTTAAGTTTAGTATCTATCGGAAAACAACAAACAATTTGTCCTACGTACACTTTTACTCGGGACATGACACCGGGGTGACACCCCCACTAAGAAGGCCATTTTTTCATCAATGTTTCTCCGCGCCCTTAGGATCGCCAGTCCGGAATACATCGATGCCGAATTGGAAAAAATCAACGGTATTGGAAGTGATCTGTGTTACCCATCTGCGTTTATGGAATCTTGTCTCAACAAGGCAAAACGAACTTTCTATCGTGTCAATAATAACACTCGTACTTTGTCAAAAAACATTTTTTTCTTTCTGTAACCTATATATAGGCCGTAACCTTTTATGTACTTCAGTGTTCCTGAGGATGTCATTAGACGAAAGCGCTTGAGCACCTTTTTGTGTTTCCTTTCCTTCGTGGTTTTATTCATCATATATATATATTATATATATAATATATATATATATATATATATATATATATTATATACTGCCTTATCACAGATGCGAGACAATTCAGCGCCAGGGACAGACACATGGGTGCCACATTTCTGAAGAAATGCAAAGAGAGTATTGCAAAACCGCTATACTTCCTATGGAGGAAATCATTCGATACAGGACAAATTCCACTCCCCTTAAAGAACGCGAACACTGCCCCTATTTAAAGGTGGTATCAGCAATACCCAAAAATTATCGGACAGTAGCTCTCACCCCACACCTTATAAAGTGTTTTGAATGCATGATTAGAGGCAAAACTACCTACTATCTACAAGAAAAAGACTTATACACCCAAATCAACATGACTTCAGGGAGGGTAGATCATGCCTGTCACAGCTACTAGACCACCAGGAGAAAATATTAGGAACACTATGTCCCTTTTTTCTAAGGGGGGGGCCCATCTCCACATAGCAGACTGACAGCCTAGCCAGTCCGCCACTGATGACAGGAAAACAATAAAAGAAAAAATGGAGGGTATCGATAGGGAAATACAAGCCCTGATTAAGAACCATACAGAGAGGGAAGAGGAACAGGCGGTAGAAGCAATAAAGGAAAATCCAAAATACTTCTATAGCTATGCAAAAAGGAAAACAAAAACGCGCGCCGCTATTGGGCCCTTAAGGACGGGAAATAATGAACTAACCGACGATCCAAAAGAAATATCTGATACATTGAGAGCTCAATATGAATCAGTTTTCAGTACCCCAAAAAGTGACAAAGCGATACCTGACATAAATGCATTCTTTGAAGAGGAATTGCAAGGAGAGTATATAACAGACTTTGATTTTACCAGAAGATGTAGCGAGAGCTATAGGACAAATGAAACCACATTCAGCTGCAGGTCCGGACAATTGGAACGCATTATTGATTAAAAACTGTAAAAATGAAATACCTACACCTTTATACTGGATATGGAGAAGATCCCTAGACACTGGGGAAATACCGAGCATCTTGAAAAGAGTAAACATGGCACAAAGATATGTAAGGAAATATTGAATGAGATGACATAAGAAAACTACAAAACGACATTGAAACATTATTCCAGTGGGGAGAAGTCAACAATATGAAGTTCAAAGAAGAAAAACTCCAACTTCTAAGATACGGTAATAAAACTACAGAAAAAGGGTACAAAACTCCGCAAGCCAAACAGATAACACCGAATCCACAAATCAGGGATTTTGGAGTAATAATGTCGTAGGATGCAGAATTCAGAGAGCACTATAAATCAAAATCACAACGGCTAGAAAAATAATGGATATCATCTGGAGGAGCTTTCGCAGCAGAAAAGCAAACATCATGCAAAAATTATGGAAGAGTATATAGTCCTACCAATACTTGAGTTTTGCTCAGTACTCACCAGCCCACGCAGAAAAGAGACATTGCGAGCATTGAAGCTATACAAAGACTTTTACTTCTAAGATAGAGGAAACTGAAGGTGAAGACTACAGACCTCGACTACAATCCCGGGAATTCTACTCTCTTGAAAGAAGGTGCGAGCGATACACAATAATATACATACGGAAAATACTTGAGGGACTCTGTCCCTAACCTCAGAAATGAAATAGGAACAAACTGGAATGAGAGGAGAGGTAGTTTTTATATGGACCCAGCTACGGTGGGAAAAGGAGCCATGAAAACGCGGATGGAAAATACCCTCAGAATACGTGCCCCAAAGCTTTTCAATGTCCTTCCAAAAGAAGTGAGGAATCTCCAGCACACCGACTTGAATAACTTCAAGAACCAGCTGGACAGATTCTTGTGCAAAGTCCCTGACCATCCATGCGTGGCTGGCTACGAGGGCCGGAGGAGATCAGAGAGCAAGTCCCTCCTACACCAAGCCCCGCAAACGAGGAGGGGTGCTGCAGAGGGCTCGATCGCAGTCGATCCTGAACCGTCGTTCAAACTCAACAAAAGTAAGTATCGTATTTTCCGGCATATAAGGCGCGGTATTTTTCCCCAAAAAAGTCTCAGAAAATCATCCCGCGCCTTATATGCTCAAGGTCAGGGTCATGGGTAGGCTTTTGGTTACCGGCAAGTGGTGGTTTCGGTGCTGCGGTATCGATAAACTGAACTCCAAACACCTCCCCTACAAAACTGGTTCCCAGATTACTTTAGAGTGATTAGTAACTATTATAAATTATAATTTATAGATTACCAAGTAATAAGCAAACCAGCTTCAACAGTTGTAAATAATCGTAAAGTATGAGGGTCATTAGCCCTTGTCCGACAAACCACTCGTTTGTGCGTGTTGTCTATTTTATACAACTCGTTGACATTATTACTGTAAACAACAGGCAGCCATGTTTGTTTTGGTGGTTGGTGGGGCAGACAACAGGCTAGGCTGCGCAAGGTCCCACCACTTTCAGCTGCGCTGTGCGCATGGATGAGGATGGCGTAAAGCTGTAGCTAGAAAAGGTGTGGTCACGGCGTCTTGGTGGACTCCTCAAAAAGCTGTGCTTCTCGTGTGGGACCAGTTCCGGTCTCACATAACAAAGGCCACTAAGAGTAGAGTAAACAGATTAAAAACAAAACTAGCTGTAATACCTGGGTGATTAACAGGTCAATTGCAACCCCTAGATGTGTCGATAAACAAACCTTTTAAGGGGTACATGCGTGAAGAATGGAACAAATGGATGACGCTCCCACAGCATGAACTAACACCAATAGGTCGGATCAAAAGGCCTACAAGAGCTCGGGTTTGCCAGTGGGTCAAAAATGCTTGGAATGAAGTTAAAACGAAGACAGTTGTACGGTCTTTTAAGAAGTGTGGCATTAGCAATGCCCTTCATGGCACAGAAGATGACCTTTTATTTTTTTTCAAGAATATGCCTGCCAAAATTGGAGTGCGTCGTATATGCTCGTGCGCCTTATATGCCGGAAAATACGGTATATATAATATATAATATAGTATATAATATAGGTAACGAAAATATACCACGACTGAACCTAACCAATCGTCAAGGGCGTACAGTTGACCTAACCAGGCATTCACTCAATCTAACCGGGCATTCAACACCTTTTGAACGTTCTGTGCGCTTATTCCACATTTCACGAAGACCAAGCTTGTCGGCCATCCTCCCGAGATGGTCAGGTGAAGTAGATATTTTTATACACTCCATCTCACATAACCCGATATCCACGGCTCATCTGGGTATGTTTTGAGCCAGACGTCTAATCTTCTTTTGAAGATGTCTGTCACACCACCGCTCGTGTTCCATAGCTCCTTGGGCATCTGTTTAAACAATTTTCGCCTTCTCGCATGGGGCTGTGAGTGTGTGGAATGTTGGTGTTGCTTAGGGTAAGCTGTGGAGTTATCTGGTGTTCTTTTGTATTGCTTGTAAGCAAGGTGATGGTTGATTTTGTGGGCGCTACTTTGAGTCTATTGTGTGTGAGCCATTCTTGTATACTGTTTATGTATGTTTGTAGGTTATTTGTGGCGGTGTCGATGTTGTTGTGGGTGGATATTAGAGTGATGTCATCTGTATATGATGATAAGGTAAGCTTGTTATCTATGGGTATTGGAATGTCATGCATGTATACAGGTCCGGCGCCAGCCTATTTGGCGCCATTAGCAGGACTGCAGCTGGCGCCCCCACCCGCCTCCCACTTCACGATTGGGTTTGCCCACAAAGTAATCAAGGTACCATATTGAAGAAACTATTTGCCTTACACTGATCTATTTTAATTTGCTAATACATACATTTATTATAAAATTATAAAATCATTTCACAGTTCAAGAAAGTGTCACGACCAATCAAAACAGCGAGTAAAGCGAGGCATATGTAGTAACAAATCAGAACGCTCAAAAGTGCTAAAATATGCGTGCAAAAAGGACATATCTACTGTTTTTTCCAAGCAAGAAGGGCATATGTCACATAAAAACAGTTATTCGCTTATTGACGACTCCCGGAACTCATATTAAGCCGTAAATAAGTCGAGTCGTTTATTGACGACTCCCGTCTGTGCGCGCAACATTTTTAAATCGCTTATTTACGACTCCCGTCCCTAAAGGGTTAAAGGTCGTGATAGTGAAAGTTCTATAATGACCCAATGAGATGAATAAGTTAATTATGTAAATATCAGTCAAGCTAAACTGGTGTACATACGTCGTACAACCTTTCATCATTTGTCTATGCTTCTCATTCCTTCATTATTTTTTTCATGTTGTTCTCACATAATACTATCAGACGTGCACAGGGCGGGAGGCGCTGGCGCCCTTAGCATTTACTAACCTCGCCTAATGGAAGCGGCGGCCCTGCATGTATAAGTTGAAGTGTTGGTGAGAGAACAGAGCCTTGAGGGACCCCGTTCGGGAAAAGATTGTTTTTGGATGACTTTCCATTAAAAGTGACATGTGATAGTTGCTCAGCCATCTTTTAGTGTTATTGGCATATTTGTGTTGAGTATTTTGTTTATGAGAGGGAATCGTGGGATAGCATCAAATGCTTTGGTAATGTCTATTGTTGCTAATAGTGTACGTTGAGCTGGTCGTCTGGAGTTGATGCTAGCCATGATGTGCAGCGTGAGGTTAGTGAGTAATGTCGTGGTTGAGTGGTGAGGTCTGAATCCATGTTGAATAGGCTATGGTGGTATGTGTGGGTTGGTGATTTGTAAGATTAGTTTTTCTGTTACTTTGGAAGGTGTGCATAGTAAAGTAATGGTTCTATAGGAAGCTAGTTCTGTTGGATTTTTGTTTGGTTTGAGTAGTGTAATAATTTTACCTTGTTTCTATATGTCAGGAATAATACAGTGTTGGTATGAATATGTGCTGATATTTGTGAGAGCTAGTATTCCCTGTGGGCTCAAGTGTTTAAGGTGTATGTTAGATATGTTGTCTGGTCCAGTGGCCTTCGAGTTCTTAATGCTTTTGATGATCTTGGTGGTCTGGTCTGGATTGAAGGGTGTAATGGTCGTGTCGATTCTGTAGGTTTTCTTGTGCCTGGCTGTTTGTCTGTCTGCGTCTTTCTGGTTGTTGTCTCTGTTTAAGTGACTTATCTTTGCGTAGTGATTCACTAGAATGTTAGCTTACTGTGTATATGTTGGGGCAATATTTTTGCTGCGACAGAGAGCTGCGTGTGAGGCATGGGCGCCCGCAGGTAGGGGCAAGGGGGGGCGCTTGCCCCCCCCCCTGGAAATGCCAAGAAAATATATTAAATATTTTCTAAGAAAATATTTATATCCTAAACTTGCTGAAAAGTATCCAACTGCCTCCTAAAGGGTGAAAATTTTTATTTGTGTGCATGATAAAAGGTTGCTACCTATTTATTTGTTCAGAAGTCCCCCCTTAAAATTATCCCGCCAAGTTGGCAGCGCCAACTCAAGCACCTGGCTGCATGCAGTGCCTGGCAGCCATTCTATCATGTTTCTGTTATAAATAAAATAAATGATTGTTATCATGTGCATTGTATGTATATACAATATACGTATATTTGCATTTTCCATTACAGAAAATGCAACACTAAACTTGCTTAGAATTAACCTGCTGGTTCCTAAGGGGTCAAATGTTTTTTGCTTGCTCCGGTCCCTACCTATTAATACATTAAATTTTGCCCCCCCTTGGAAAAAATCCTGCGGGCGCCCATGGTGTGAGGTGTGAATACCGCTGTTAGTGGGTAATGCTGTTTATTGTCTTGTATAGCCTGGATGTATCTGTGGTGTGGTTTAGTGTTGTTATGAATTCCCTAAATGTTTCTGTTTGCTTTTCTTTGAGTTTGTTGCTTATTTCTGTGTTGAGCTGTTGTATCTGCTGTTTTATGGTTTCTGTGTGTTATGTTTGAGGTTGTTTCGTTGCCTTATGAGTTGGGGTAATTCTCTAGTGTAATTTGGGTTATATTTCTTAATGTTGCCCTAGGTTATGTATTTGTTTGCATTATTGAAGATCTGATTAAATGTCTTGAGTGTTGTATTGATGTTTATGATGGGTGTGCTGTTTAATGTGGTGAATTGTTCCTCAGTGTGTATTTTAAACTTTTCCCAAATCAGCTTTCTTGTAATTTCTGTAAGTGTGCCTAAGGCTGTTGGGTTAGAGTGTAGAACGTGTTGTAATGATGATGGTCAGGTGGACTGATAACAGTTGTTTTTCTGTTCTCCAGTGTGTATATGTTGCTAGTGATGGGAAACAGTGCGTTATGTCTGGGAAGGAGTTTGAGTATCCTGCTTGATGTGGTATGTGTGTATGTTCTACTGTATTGTTAAGAATGAAGAGGCTGTTTAGTTGTGTGGCTATGTTGGCGCCTCTGATGTTGCTTTGATTGTGCAGGTACCAACTAGCGTCTTTTAGCGTTGGGGTCTCCTCCTAAGATGACAATAGTGAGAGAGGCTAGATTGTGTAACTGTGGATTGTAATTGACTGGCGCTGAGTTGAACTATCTGGCGGGATGTAAATGTTGATTAGTGTGGTGTTGTGTTTTGCGCCTGTTTTAATGTTAACTGCTTGTATTTCTATCGTGTTATCTGCTTGGCTTGTGTTTGCAATGTGTTGGGTGTAGCTAATGCTTTTACGTGTGTAAGTGATGAACCCAACCCCGTGAACCACAGTACGATCTTGACGGATTGCGGTGAAGTCAGGGATGGTGGGTGTTTTGTGTGTGCGTTTTAGTATTGTTTCTTATATATATATATATATATAATATATATATATATATATATATATATATATAAGCTGAAAATGGTTCACAATCTTTCAAAGCAGTTTGTAATTGTGCCCCATATTTAAAAAGGACGTATATATATATATTTATTTGGCACAATTATGACTGAAATATGAAAACTAACATATCATTGTGTAGGAATGAAAAATACCTTATGAAAAGGTACTAAAAACGCTAGTGTAATTTATAGAATACATAACATATTTTATAAACAAACTGTTGAGTCAAAATATCCATCCCTTTGTACAATTTAAGGTAGGTTGATTTTGGAACTGTGATCTTGGACTAGTCTGGATAGAAAGGTATTAATGTACAGGGTGTCCCAGAATTAACTATCTATTTCAATGAAATCGGACAAATTTTTTAAAAACACACTTTTATTTATGTTTATCATGTTTAATATGTGTTAAAAATGTATAAATTTCTAAAAAAATTTCATAATTTTATTTTCATAATTTTTTCATTATCTGGTCCAATGAAAGACCGTCTGAAGTCATAGACTGGCAAAGAGACTCTCCAAAAGTTAACGTGTGGCTTGGAATGACCAAATCCAAAATTTATGGCCCATTCTTCTTTGCGGTAGCAACTGTAACAGGTACCGTCTACCTTGATATGCTTCAGCCGTTTCTCGAACCACAGCTTCTTGATGATGGCATTCTTGATAATGTTGTGTTTCAACAAGATGGAGCACCATAAATTTTGGATTTGGTCATTCCAAGCCACACGTTAACTTTTGGAGAGTCTCTTTACCATTCTATGACTTCAGGCGGTCTTTCATTGGACCAGATAATGAAAAAATTATGAAAATAAAATTATGAAAAAAATTTAGAAATTTATACATTTTTAACACCTATTAAACATGATAAACATAAATAAAAGTGTTTTTAAAAAATTTGTCCGATTTCATTGAAATAGTTAATTCTGGGACACCCTGTATAAAAAACGTTGCGCCAACTCATATTTGTGAAAATGATTGTATTTTTTGAGGATTGTTAATTATTTTTAAGTTGTAAAATTACCGAATTTTACACGTAAAATCGCGCGCGTGGCATTCGCGCAATGTAAACAAACAAAATATCGGACCGTATTTCATCAAAATAATCAATTAAAATTCGGCTTTTTTAACAAAACAATGCTTGAAACTTATTGTCAATGCATTATAGATGTTTATTAGTGTATTATTTTGTATTTTTTAATGATATTTACCTATAAAATGTGTATTAAATTAAGTTATTTTATGATGCATTCATTTAATTGTGTTTATTTTCAGATATTTCATAAAAATGGGTAAAAAACGGAAGTCTGCAGTGTTAACTTGAAGTGATAGTGCCAAAAAATTCAGTGGCCAGCCTTCCCCTTTGGATAAAACAGAGCCTCCTACCCTCTGCCAAGTTATTCAGTACAGTTATTTCCTCCAAAATAGTCACCCGGACTTGAAAGACTATGATATTGCTAAAATGATAGCAAAGGATGTGATTGAGATCTGGCAAGCACCAGGCAGTGAACCCGCGGCTGCCCCTGCATGAGGAATATTATATAGTGAAATTGGTGGATAAAATGTGCTTCAAGAAAGCAAAAGAGATAAACAGGAAATCTCTTTCTACAGTCCAGGAGCAGAATCTGGAAGAAAAGCTGGATAAACTTTTTGACATTTCTGCTTGCACCTGTAAGCTACCTGTTCGTCCCTGTGATGACAATGCTGTGAAGTGCAAGAAAGAAAATTGTCAAACACAGCACATAATCTGCATTTGTCCTTGCAATAAGAAGGTAATGCTATTATTTTTTTAACTTTTAACTGGCCTAACTTAGTACGATTGAGCGGAAATTGCACACCATTGGCTGTTCACTCCATCAGAATGAGCTTCCTTTCACTGTTTTCAAGCATCTTGATGGCAGACCAAAAGTCCCACTGCTTTCACTGGTCCGCTGGGAAAACTCTGTGAAATTGACTACCAAGATCTGCCACAAGTGGAATTCACCAAACTCAGTGGCCCCCTGGATGACATGGAATTTGCTGAGGAGACACTGAATGATCTCAGTAGCGACCAGAGGCTTCTTTTGGAGTATGTGCTTGGAATTTCCAGGGGTAAAGTCAACCCAAGATTTGCTGCCTGGAAAATTGGACCATTAAACCATGCAAGATGGTTGACTTTGGCAATTAGATTGATGTGTCTGTGGACCAGAGGTGCTTACCCTCCAGAACTACAGGATAAGCTTTACCAGGCCATCAAGTTCATTGTGGAAGTGTATGCAGTCAGTTGGTTTGAGATCAAAAGGGACAGCAAGTTCCACAATCAGCAGCTGTACATCTTCAACATGATCCAGAGGATCAAGCAGCAGTCTGAAGAAATCCAGGGTGTTGCTTTCAAGAACCTGAAGTACAATGCTTTTGCCTTGCTGCCCGAGAATGTGCTGTACTCCATGATGAAGTCTGATGACTTGGAAGTGAGAGAAGCTGCTCTCAAGAAAATTCTGTCCATCAGGTAAGCATTTATTAATTTTAAAAAATGTGAAAAAAAAATTTGATTATGGGGATTTATTTAATAAAAAAAAGGCCCGAGTTCTATAAATCCCCATAATCGAATTTTTTTCACATTTTCTTATCCCAATTCCCCCCTCCCCTCTGATAATGGAAATAATCTTATCTTCTTTCTGAAAAAAAATTCGAATATGGGGATTTATAGAACTCGGGTTTTTTTTTTTTTTTAATTTAAGTTAAATTAAATCAGCAATTCTGAGACTAATAGGGATTAAATCTTAAACTGGAATAAAAAAAAAACTATTATTTTTCAGAAGTGGGAAGCCAGCCAAGAAGAGGCTGAAGAAGATCACAGTCATCAACATTGAAGCTACCCACTGGTCAGAACTAATCAACCTTTCTCAAAGTGGCATCTGTGAACCTGCTCTCACAGAAGACTTTTCTGACCAGGAGCTTCACGAAGCATTGCTGAATGGCACCAAGCTGGAGCTGCCTGATCTGCCTTCACATTCTCAGAGTGTTGAAAGGGCCGTGAAGCTGACATCTGAAGCTTCCCATACTGTTTATGGACTCGAATCAAGGCACAAACACATTCTGGCCAAAGCCCTAAGCCGCCAGATGAGGCCTTCCTTTGCTTCTAAGGGCTCTTACAGTGAAAATTATGATGAACTTGGGATCTAAATGTGTCTATTTGACTCTGTACATGTTTTTTTTACTTTTTTCAATAAAACTAACTTTTTTCAGGATTTTTTTATGAAAATAGCATGATTTTTTCGGCCAAAAATTATGAAAATGTGGTAGTTTTCGGTACGATTTTTTGACGATTTTTGAAACAGTTTCCTCAAAAAACGGTTAAAGCTAGGGATCTGAAATTTTTTTGGCAGTTATTATCATATTAAGCCCTGACTATCTCGACTAGTCCAAAGTCGATATCCAAAAAAAATGCGGAAAATCAACCTACCTTAATGTACATATAGGCTATATGTTGCGTGCAATATTATGTATTATACGTAAGTTTCTGAATAGGAATTTTAAAGTTCAGCGTAAAAATACGTTATTCCGTTTTCTTTGTAGCAATATACAGGGTGGGCCGTAAGTTTCCATACATAGGAAAAATTAAACGTTTGTTTTTATGTTTCAGATACCCTAAGAATATGCGTTTGACGTAAGATCTTGTTTACTGATGAAGCAAATTTGTACGTCAATGGAGAGGTTAATCGGCAAAACATACGTTATTGGAGTAATGCTAACCCTAACTGGCTGAGTCCGACGAAGATGCAAGGTGCCGGTAAAGTGATGGTGTGGGCCGGGATATGGGGTGACAGAATTATTGGACCAATTTTTGTCAGTGGAAATCGTAATGCCGAAAGGTATCTTAACATGTTGCAAGAAGAGATTTTCCCATCCCTGCTAAACGAGGAAGGTAACTTCCCAGTTTACTTCCAGCAAGATGGTGCTCCACCTCATTATGGTCTTCACGTGCGTCGGTATTTGGATCAGCAGTTTCCGGATGCTTGGATTGGTCGGCGTGGTCCTGTGGAGTGGCCTCCCAGATCCCCAGATCTCACCCCCCTTGATTTCTATCTCTGGGGGCACTTGAAGGCCATGGTGTATCAGGAAAAGATACGAGACATAAATCATCTAAAGGAACGTATCACCAACGCCATTACAAGCATAACGTCAACTGTGCTAATGCGTGTTCATCAACAGTGGGGAACACGTATTGAAATGTGTTTTCAAAACAATGGCAACCATGTAGAGCATATTATATAAATAAAAATTGTTGTCCATAAAAAATGTTTATTTTTCCTATGTATGGAAACTTACGGCCCACATATAGCGAAAAAAAATGCTCACCGAATTAAGGGTGACGGTATGAATTCAAAATTGACGATAAAGTGTGGTCCAATATTATTAATTTTTAATAAGATTATTTATTAAAAATTACTTTTCCTTATGCGTTATTACCGCGAATTGCTGTTCGTATATATTACTGCATAAAGGGTGTTTCTTTAGTTTCACTTGTACAGAACCAGAAGCTCATTACAGCCGTATTCGCTTAATATAAGGCTTCGAGAATTTCGTATATCTGATTCTTCAGACAAGGAGATGTTCTGACCCCAATACTTAAATTCTTGTACTTCGTCCTTGTATATTATGTTATTATAAATTTAATATGTACATGGGAACTTCCCTGCCTTCTAGTTTTGTAAATAAAATATTGTGATTCATTCTATCATATGCCTTACTTATATCTATAAAACAGCTATAAATAGTTGAATTACTGTCAGTGTATTCAAATATAATTTCCTTAAGTATAGAGATGCTCAGATCAGTTGAGTGTGACCTTTTAAACCAAACTCATTTAGTTCATAAGTAAACATTTAAGCGGTGCAGTAACAAGAGCTTATCTAGTAGTTTCGAGAAGGAAGAGGTGTTAGCAATAGCTCTGTAATTATTACTGGATAGGATACCCTCATATATATACCTTACCTTACAACCTTACAAAGGTTCCGCGCGATGATTTCTCATTTCTATTTTCTATTTTCAACTAAACGAAACCAATATCTCGTTTTCTTTTCTAAAATTTATGAGTAACTAAAATAAATATATATAGAAAATTTGGAGCAAGTGTAGTTTACGTCCCCCTATATATATATATATATATATATATAATTACACAGTAGAGAGAGGGGCTGGTTATATTGTCTCGCTGATTCACGAAATATATAGCCAAAATATCAATACCAAATATTAGATACAAATATCAGGTCATTAAAATTTTTAAATTACATTGATTAATTTATGTTTTCAAATTTTTTAACACACGCAAATTTATAACGAAAATTTATGTGCAGTAAATTAATAGTTCACAAACCAGATGTCATGTGAATGTGATGGTATATAGCATTGTAAATAATAGAAAACTATATATTTAAAAGTAAATAAACAAATAAGCATGTAATACGAGTGTATAAAAAAATCTTTATTTGAGGATCATCTCGTTTGAAAATAAGTCAGGTTCCCTTAAAAAGAGAGAAATTAATTTATTTAATTAAAATAACAAATGTTAATTTTATTTTTGATAATACTTATATTAAACAAAGAATTTGTTTTCGATTTAAAATATGTTCACTCTGATTTTGATTTATGTGTTGTTCGCAATTTGTTAACATCTGAAAGTTGGATGTGTTATTATCCCAAGCCACATTATAATTAGCCTCTGTTAATGCTAATCCTGCTATTGTCTTTGCTGCCTCCCCTTCCAAGAGGGACTGCAAATAATCAAACTTCTCCACTGCACTTAACACTTGACTAGAATGAACTGCTGATTGAAAACGGTCTGCCCATCCTTGCCATTCCTGAATACTCCCAGAAAATGTTATGAGTACAAGCCTCGGTAATTGAACTGCAGATCTGTTAACGTTAACTTCACAAACATCATTTGTTGAGGGTTGTGTCTCATTATTAGACCTGGTCTCTAACTGTACTGAGCTGCTAAACTCTTTTGCTCTGCTGTGGCACACTTTAATTATATCATCAATAATCTCTTCAAAATAAATTATATTATTTTCTATGTCATCCTCTTCTATAAGAGCTTCAATTTTAACATTTACTTCGCTCAGAGCAACCTTTTTAGTTTCTAATATGGAAAGCTGCGCAGTCACTAAGCTTAAATCCTCTTGCTCTATGACAGAATCTATAGTGGCAATGACCTTTGTAGGTGCTTCTCCTTTTTTTAAACTTGTTCAATTCAGCTGCACTCATCTTCACTGCAAAATTTAATTGGGCTCAATGCCAAATAAGCTGAATTGGCAAAAATGCTTAACCAAACTGATTAAACTCAAATTTTGCTTTTTTCAAATAAACTGAATTGCTTGGTTGGGGTACTGACCAACCACCAGTATGGAATACTAAATTTTCCACCCAAGCAACTGGCGCACTGAAGTCTGCAACCCTCGCCTACGAGTAATGAACCAAAATTAACCAAACCAGTAAAATGTAGGCCCAAAACAACGACAGACTAGCGGCCAAGTTTCGCAATTGGGCGACCAAACTTTCTATCCTGAGACCTTAACTCAATTATGCTCAACCCGTCTAGGCCTAACTTGGGCTACAATTTGTATAATCAGAACTTTGCCGAAACATAGTTACTGACTCAGCCTTGGGCTAGAATCCGGTTCCGAAGGACCATGTTATTTTTTTATTTTATTGGGTTCAGAATCCCAGCTGAGCCCTAAACGGCCAAGCTCTGAAGGGCCAGTTTAACCTACACTCAAGTTAAGCTAGACTAAAAACTTACGGACTTGGAGGTCCTATTAGGTCCTACCTCAGGGTTACTGACTCGATGTGGGCCTACCTTAGGCCTCAGTTGCATAAAATTAAGATAAAAAACAAAAGTGGCACTATTTATGGTCTTTCTAAACCTTGCAACACCAACACAACCTGCACCATTGCACGATGCAACAAGCTTGTATCTAAACAACCAAACTGAATTGCAAGAGAGCTCTCTATAAGACCACACCCTGTATGTGCCGCATTCAACAAACGAGTAGGAAGGACGCGCAGCGCCCCCAAAAAAATGATGCCACAAGAGTGGCCAAACAATGATGCCACAAGAGGCCAAAAATGCTAGCTCTAAATTAAGTGAATTTTTCACTAACCTTACAATTATGAGATGGATATATATATACACCTTATCTTAATATATACAAGCAATGCTGCATCAATCAGCTTATTCATCATATCGCCTTGGGACAACAATGGCTCTTCCTCTTCTAGATTTTCTAACAGCGTTCAACGCGTAAGGCAGACAGGACACACTCAAACTCAGTAAATAAGGTATCTAGTGTTACGTAGCGGGTAGAAACACTTAATTTTCTGATTTATTACCTCGAGACAGATGGTTGTTGATGTGGACATGGTAAAATATTTTCCTTTGTAACAATCACTCCATTCTGATCGAATAGGATGCCAGTTTGTATCAAAGTACTCTATAACTGTTGCTATAAATTTAAACAGTGTAATAAAATGCAGAGTTGTATATTTCTCTCACACAGACCCCCAACAAGTAATTGGGAAACGTTAAATTATTGCGCCAAATGCACCAGTTTCAAGACATGCTAGCGCTCTGGATGAACCGGAAAAATAACTACACAAGGCCGCGCCCGCTATCTTTCCGACGATCGAACGAGTAGTTTTTTTGTACATTTTTCCGGTTACCGGAAGAATATCCACAGCGTACTTTTTTTAACAGTAAATGGTGTATAAGCCATCTACACTTTAATATCTTTCTTGTCTCCCGTCTCAATTCCAAAGTTTTTGACAGTGCCCTCAGTTGGTCGAAGGATGTAAAATGGAACCAACCAACCAAATATTTTCCTTTGTAACAATCACTCCATTCTGATCGAATAGGATGCCAGTTTGTATCAAAGTACTCTATAACTGTTGCTATAAATTTAAACAGTGTAATAAAATGCAGAGTTGTATATTTCTCTCACACAGACCCCCAACAAGTAATTGGGAAACGTTAAATTATTGCGCCAAATGCACCAGTTTCAAGAACATGCTAGCGCTCTGGATGAACCGGAAAAATAACTACACAAGGCCGCGCCCGCTATCTTTCCGACGATCGAACGAGTAGTTTTTTTGTACATTTTTCCGGTTACCGGAAGAATATCCACAGCGTACTTTTTTTAACAGTAAATGGTGTATAAGCCATCTACACTTTAATATCTTTCTTGTCTCCCGTCTCAATTCCAAAGTTTTTGACAGTGCCCTCATTGGTCGAAGGATGTAAAATGGAACCAACCAACCAAATATTTTCCTTTGTAACAATCACTCCATTCTGATCGAATAGGATGCCAGTTTGTATCAAAGTACTCTATAACTGTTGCTATAAATTTAAACAGTGTAATAAAATGCAGAGTTGTATATTTCTCTCACACAGACCCCCAACAAGTAATTGGGAAACGTTAAATTATTGCGCCAAATGCACCAGTTTCAAGAACATGCTAGCGCTCTGGATGAACCGGAAAAATAACTACACAAGGCCGCGCCCGCTATCTTTCCGACGATCGAACGAGTAGTTTTTTTGTACATTTTTCCGGTTACCGGAAGAATATCCACAGCGTACTTTTTTTAACAGTAAATGGTGTATAAGCCATCTACACTTTAATATCTTTCTTGTCTCCCGTCTCAATTCCAAAGTTTTTGACAGTGCCCTCAGTTGGTCGAAGGATGTAAAATGGAACCAACCAACCAAATATTTTCCTTTGTAACAATCACTCCATTCTGATCGAATAGGATGCCAGTTTGTATCAAAGTACTCTATAACTGTTGCTATAAATTTAAACAGTGTAATAAAATGCAGAGTTGTATATTTCTCTCACACAGACCCCCAACAAGTAATTGGGAAACGTTAAATTATTGCGCCAAATGCACCAGTTTCAAGAACATGCTAGCGCTCTGGATGAACCGGAAAAATAACTACACAAGGCCGCGCCCGCTATCTTTCCGACGATCGAACGAGTAGTTTTTTGTACATTTTTCCGGTTACCGGAAGAATATCCATAGCGTACTTTTTTTAACAGTAAATGGTGTATAAGCCATCTACACTTTAATATCTTTCTTGTCTCCCGTCTCAATTCCAAAGTTTTTGACAGTGCCCTCAGTTGGTCGAAGGATGTAAAATGGAACCAACCAACCAAATATTTTCCTTTGTAACAATCACTCCATTCTGATCGAATAGGATGCCAGTTTGTATCAAAGTACTCTATAACTGTTGCTATAAATTTAAACAGTGTAATAAAATGCAGAGTTGTATATTTCTCTCACACAGACCCCCAACAAGTAATTGGGAAACGTTAAATTATTGCGCCAAATGCACCATTTTCAAGAACATGCTAGCGCTCTGGATGAACCGGAAAAATAACTACACAAGGCCGCGCCCGCTATCTTTCCGACGATCGAACGAGTAGTTTTTGTTGTACATTTTTCCGGTTACCGGAAGAATATCCACAGCGTACTTTTTTTAACAGTAAATGGTGTATAAGCCATCTACACTTTAATATCTTTCTTGTCTCCCGTCTCAATTCCAAAGTTTTTGACAGTGCCCTCAGTTGGTCGAAGGATGTAAAATGGAACCAACCAACAAATATTTTCCTTTGTAACAATCACTCCATTCTGATCGAATAGGATGCCAGTTTGTATCAAAGTACTCTATAACTGTTGCTATAAATTTAAACAGTGTAATAAAATGCAGAGTTGTATATTTCTCTCACACAGACCCCCAACAAGTAATTGGGAAACGTTAAATTATTGCGCCAAATGCACCAGTTTCAAGAACATGCTAGCGCTCTGGATGAACCGGAAAAATAACTACACAAGGCCGCGCCCGCTATCTTTCCGACGATCGAACGAGTAGTTTTTTTGTACATTTTTCCGGTTACCGGAAGAATATCCACAGCGTACTTTTTTTAACAGTAAATGGTGTACAAGCCATCTACACTTTAATATCTTTCTTGTCTCCCGTCTCAATTCCAAAGTTTTGACAGTGCCCTCAGTTGGTCGAAGGATGTAAAATGGAACCAACCAACCAAATATTTTCCTTTGTAACAATCACTCCATTCTGATCGAATAGGATGCCAGTTTGTATCAAAGTACTCTATAACTGTTGCTATAAATTTAAACAGTGTAATAAAATGCAGAGTTGTATTTCTCTCACACAGACCCCCAACAAGTAATTGGGAAACGTTAAATTATTGCGCCAAATGCACCAGTTTCAAGAACATGCTAGCGCTCTGTGAACCGGAAAAATAACTACACAAGGCCGCGCCCGCTATCTTTCCGACGATCGAACGAGTAGTTTTTTTGTACATTTTTCCGGTTACCGGAAGAATATCCACAGCGTACTTTTTTTAACAGTAAATGGTGTATAAGCCATCTACACTTTAATATCTTTCTTGTCTCCCGTCTCAATTCCAAAGTTTTTGACAGTGCCCTCAGTTGGTCGAAGGATGTAAAATGGAACCAACCAACCAAATATTTTCCTTTGTAACAATCACTCCATTCTGATCGAATAGGATGCCAGTTTGTATCAAAGTACTCTATAACTGTTGCTATAAATTTAAACAGTGTAATAAAATGCAGAGTTGTATATTTCTCTCACACAGACCCCCAACAAGTAATTGGGAAACGTTAAATTATTGCGCCAAATGCACCAGTTTCAAGAACATGCTAGCGCTCTGGATGAACCGGAAAAATAACTACACAAGGCCGCGCCCGCTATCTTTCCGACGATCGAACGAGTAGTTTTTTTGTACATTTTTCCGGTTACCGGAAGAATATCCACAGCGTACTTTTTTAACAGTAAATGGTGTATAAGCCATCTACACTTTAATATCTTTCTTGTCTCCCGTCTCAATTCCAAAGTTTTTGAAGTGCCCTAAGTTGGTCGAAGGATGTAAATGGAACCAACCAACCAAATATTTTCCTTTGTAACAATCACTCCATTCTGATCGAATAGGATGCCAGTTTGTATCAAAGTACTCTATAACTGTTGCTATAAATTTAAACAGTGTAATAAAATGCAGAGTTGTATATTTCTCTCACACAGACCCCCAACAAGTAATTGGGAAACGTTAAATTATTGCGCCAAATGCACCAGTTTCAAGAACATGCTAGCGCTCTGGATGAACCGGAAAAATAACTACACAAGGCCGCGCCCGCTATCTTTCCGACGATCGAACGAGTAGTTTTTTTGTACATTTTTCCGGTTACCGGAAGAATATCCACAGCGTACTTTTTTTAACAGTAAATGGTATAAGCCATCTACACTTTAATATCTTTCTTGTCTCCCGTCTCAATTCCAAAGTTTTTGACAGTGCCCTCAGTTGGTCGAAGGATGTAAAATGGAACCAACCAACCAAATATTTTCCTTTGTAACAATCACTCCATTCTGATCGAATAGGATGCCAGTTTGTATCAAAGTACTCTATAACTGTTGCTATAAATTTAAACAGTGTAATAAAATGCAGAGTTGTATATTTCTCTCACACAGACCCCCAACAAGTAATTGGGAAACGTTAAATTATTGCGCCAAATGCACCAGTTTCAAGAACATGCTAGCGCTCTGGATGAACCGGAAAAATAACTACACAAGGCCGCGCCCGCTATCTTTCCGACGATCGAACGAGTAGTTTTTTTGTACATTTTTCCGGTTACCGGAAGAATATCCACAGCGTACTTTTTTTAACAGTAAATGGTGTATAAGCCATCTACACTTTAATATCTTTCTTGTCTCCCGTCTCAATTCCAAAGTTTTTGACAGTGCCCTCAGTTGGTCGAAGGATGTAAAATGGAACCAACCAACCAAATATTTTCCTTTGTAACAATCACTCCATTCTGATCGAATAGGATGCCAGTTTGTATCAAAGTACTCTATAACTGTTGCTATAAATTTAAACAGTGTAATAAAATGCAGAGTTGTATATTTCTCTCACACAGACCCCCAACAAGTAATTGGGAAACGTTAAATTATTGCGCCAAATGCACCAGTTTCAAGAACATGCTAGCGCTCTGGATGAACCGGAAAAATAACTACACAAGGCCGCGCCGCTATCTTTCCGACGATCGAACGAGTAGTTTTTTTGTACATTTTTCCGGTTACCGGAAGAATATCCACAGCGTACTTTTTTTAACAGTAAATGGTGTATAAGCCATCTACACTTTAATATCTTTCTTGTCTCCCGTCTCAATTCCAAAGTTTTTGACAGTGCCCTCAGTTGGTCGAAGGATGTAAATGGAACCAACCAACCAAATATTTTCCTTTGTAACAATCACTCCATTCTGATCGAATAGGATGCCAGTTTGTATCAAAGTACTCTATAACTGTTGCTATAAATTTAAACAGTGTAATAAAATGCAGAGTTGTATATTTCTCTCACACAGACCCCCAACAAGTAATTGGGAAACGTTAAATTATTGCGCCAAATGCACCAGTTTCAAGAACATGCTAGCGCTCTGGATGAACCGGAAAAATAACTACACAAGGCCGCGCCCGCTATCTTTCCGACGATCGAACGAGTAGTTTTTTTGTACATTTTTCCGGTTACCGGAAGAATATCCACAGCGTACTTTTTTTAACAGTAAATGGTGTATAAGCCATCTACACTTTAATATCTTTCTTGTCTCCCGTCTCAATTCCAAAGTTTTTGACAGTGCCCTCAGTTGGTCGAAGGATGTAAAATGGAACCAACCAACCAAATATTTTCCTTTGTAACAATCACTCCATTCTGATCGAATAGGATGCCAGTTTGTATCAAAGTACTCTATAACTGTTGCTATAAATTTAAACAGTGTAATAAAATGCAGAGTTGTATATTTCTCTCACACAGACCCCCAACAAGTAATTGGGAAACGTTAAATTATTGCGCCAATGCACCAGTTTCAAGAACATGCTAGCGCTCTGGATGAACCGGAAAATAACTACACAAGGCCGCGCCCGCTATCTTTCCGACGATCGAACGAGTAGTTTTTTTGTACATTTTTCCGGTTACCGGAAGAATATCCACAGCGTACTTTTTTTAACAGTAAATGGTGTATAAGCCATCTACACTTTAATATCTTTCTTGTCTCCCGTCTCAATTCCAAAGTTTTTGACAGTGCCCTCAGTTGGTCGAAGGATGTAAAATGGAACCAACCAACCAAATATTTTCCTTTGTAACAATCACTCCATTCTGATCGAATAGGATGCCAGTTTGTATCAAAGTACTCTATAACTGTTGCTATAAATTTAAACAGTGTAATAAAATGCAGAGTTGTATATTTCTCTCACACAGACCCCCACAAGTAATTGGGAAAACGTTAAATTATTGCGCCAAATGCACCAGTTTCAAGAACATGCTAGCGCTCTGGATGAACCGGAAAAATAACTACACAAGGCCGCGCCCGCTATCTTTCCGACGATCGAACGAGTAGTTTTTGGTACATTTTTCCGGTTACCGGAAGAATATCCACAGCGTACTTTTTTTAACAGTAAATGGTGTATAAGCCATCTACACTTTAATATCTTTCTTGTCTCCCGTCTCAATTCCAAAGTTTTTGAAGTGCCCTCAGTTGGTCGAAGGATGTAAAATGGAACCAACCAACCAAATATTTTCCTTTGTAACAATCACTCCATTCTGATCGAATAGGATGCCAGTTTGTATCAAAGTACTCTATAACTGTTGCTATAAATTTAAACAGTGTAATAAAATGCAGAGTTGTATATTTCTCTCACACAGACCCCCAACAAGTAATTGGGAAACGTTAAATTATTGCGCCAAATGCACCAGTTTCAAGAACATGCTAGCGCTCTGGATGAACCGGAAAAATAACTACACAAGGCCGCGCCCGCTATCTTTCCGACGATCGAACGAGTAGTTTTTTTGTACATTTTTCCGGTTACCGGAAGAATATCCACAGCGTACTTTTTTTAACAGTAAATGGTGTATAAGCCATCTACACTTTAATATCTTTCTTGTCTCCCGTCTCAATTCCAAAGTTTTGACAGTGCCCTCAGTTGGTCGAAGGATGTAAAATGGAACCAACCAACCAAATATTTTCCTTTGTAACAATCACTCCATTCTGATCGAATAGGATGCCAGTTTGTATCAAAGTACTCTATAACTGTTGCTATAAATTTAAACAGTGTAATAAAATGCAGAGTTGTATATTTCTCTCACACAGACCCCCAACAAGTAATTGGGAAACGTTAAATTATTGCGCCAAATGCACCAGTTTCAAGAACATGCTAGCGCTCTGTGAACCGGAAAAATAACTACACAGGCCGCGCCCGCTATCTTTCCGACGATCGAACGAGTAGTTTTTTTGTACATTTTTCCGGTTACCGGAAGAATATCCACAGCGTACTTTTTTTAACAGTAAATGGTGTATAAGCCATCTACACTTTAATATCTTTCTTGTCTCCCGTCTCAATTCCAAAGTTTTGACAGTGCCCTCAGTTGGTCGAAGGATGTAAAATGGAACCAACCAACCAAATATTTTCCTTTGTAACAATCACTCCATTCTGATCGAATAGGATGCCAGTTTGTATCAAAGTACTCTATAACTGTTGCTATAAATTTAAACAGTGTAATAAATGCAGAGTTGTATATTTCTCTCACACAGACCCCCAACAAGTAATTGGGAAACGTTAAATTATTGCGCCAAATGCACCAGTTTTCAAGAACATGCTAGCGCTCTGGATGAACCGGAAAAATAACTACACAAGGCCGCGCCCGCTATCTTTCCGACGATCGAACGAGTAGTTTTTTTGTACATTTTTCCGGTTACCGGAAGAATATCCACAGCGTACTTTTTTTAACAGTAAATGGTGTATAAGCCATCTACACTTTAATATCTTTCTTGTCTCCCGTCTCAATTCCAAAGTTTTTGACAGTGCCCTCAGTTGGTCGAAGGATGTAAAATGGAACCAACCAACCAAATATTTTCCTTTGTAACAATCACTCCATTCTGATCGAATAGGATGCCAGTTTGTATCAAAGTACTCTATAACTGTTGCTATAAATTTAAACAGTGTAATAAAATGCAGAGTTGTATATTTCTCTCACACAGACCCCCAACAAGTAATTGGGAAACGTTAAATTATTGCGCCAAATGCACCAGTTTCAAGAACATGCTAGCGCTCTGGATGAACCGGAAAAATAACTACACAAGGCCGCGCCCGCTATCTTTCCGACGATCGAACGAGTAGTTTTTTTGTACATTTTTCCGGTTACCGGAAGAATATCCACAGCGTACTTTCTTTTTTTAACAGTAAATGGTGTATAAGCCATCTACACTTTAATATCTTTCTTGTCTCCCGTCTCAATTCCAAAGTTTTTGACAGTGCCCTCAGTTGGTCGAAGGATGTAAAATGGAACCAACCAACCAAATATTTTCCTTTGTAACAATCACTCCATTCTGATCGAATAGGATGCCAGTTTGTATCAAAGTACTCTATAACTGTTGCTATAAATTTAAACAGTGTAATAAAATGCAGAGTTGTATATTTCTCTCACACAGACCCCCAACAAGTAATTGGGAAACGTTAAATTATTGCGCCAAATGCACCAGTTTCAAGAACATGCTAGCGCTCTGGATGAACCGGAAAAATAACTACACAAGGCCGCGCCCGCTATCTTTCCGACGATCGAACGAGTAGTTTTTTTGTACATTTTTCCGGTTACCGGAAGAATATCCACAGCGTACTTTTTTTAACAGTAAATGGTGTATAAGCCATCTACACTTTAATATCTTTCTTGTCTCCCGTCTCAATTCCAAAGTTTTTGACAGTGCCCTCAGTTGGTCGAAGGATGTAAAATGGAACCAACCAACCAAATATTTTCCTTTGTAACAATCACTCCATTCTGATCGAATAGGATGCCAGTTTGTATCAAAGTACTCTATAACTGTTGCTATAAATTTAAACAGTGTAATAAAATGCAGAGTTGTATATTTCTCTCACACAGACCCCCAACAAGTAATTGGGAAACGTTAAATTATTGCGCCAAATGCACCAGTTTCAAGAACATGCTAGCGCTCTGGTGAACCGGAAAAATAACTACACAAGGCCGCGCCCGCTATCTTTCCGACGATCGAACGAGTAGTTTTTTTGTACATTTTTCCGGTTACCGAAGAATATCCACAGCGTACTTTTTTTAACAGTAAATGGTGTATAAGCCATCTACACTTTAATATCTTTCTTGTCTCCCGTCTCAATTCCAAAGTTTTTGACAGTGCCCTCAGTTGGTCGAAGGATGTAAAATGGAACCAACCAACCAAATATTTTCCTTTGTAACAATCACTCCATTCTGATCGAATAGGATGCCAGTTTGTATCAAAGTACTCTATAACTGTTGCTATAAATTTAAACAGTGTAATAAAATGCAGAGTTGTATATTTCTCTCACACAGACCCCCAACAAGTAATTGGGAAACGTTAAATTATTGCGCCAAATGCACCAGTTTCAAGAACATGCTAGCGCTCTGGATGAACCGGAAAAATAACTACACAAGGCCGCGCCCGCTATCTTTCCGACGATCGAACGAGTAGTTTTTTTGTACATTTTTCCGGTTACCGGAAGAATATCCACAGCGTACTTTTTTAACAGTAAATGGTGTATAAGCCATCTACACTTTAATATCTTTCTTGTCTCCCGTCTCAATTCCAAAGTTTTTGACAGTGCCCTCAGTTGGTCGAAGGATGTAAAATGGAACCAACCAACCAAATATTTTCCTTTGTAACAATCACTCCATTCTGATCGAATAGGATGCCAGTTTGTATCAAAGTACTCTATAACTGTTGCTATAAATTTAAACAGTGTAATAAAATGCAGAGTTGTATATTTCTCTCACACAGACCCCCAACAAGTAATTGGGAAACGTTAAATTATTGCGCCAAATGCACCAGTTTCAAGAACATGCTAGCGCTCTGGATGAACCGGAAAAATAACTACACAAGGCCGCGCCCGCTATCTTTCCGACGATCGAACGAGTAGTTTTTTTGTACATTTTTCCGGTTACCGGAAGAATATCCACAGCGTACTTTTTTTAACAGTAAATGGTGTATAAGCCATCTACACTTTAATATCTTTCTTGTCTCCCGTCTCAATTCCAAAGTTTTTGACAGTGCCCTCAGTTGGTCGAAGGATGTAAAATGGAACCAACCAACCAAATATTTTCCTTTGTAACAATCACTCCATTCTGATCGAATAGGATGCCAGTTTGTATCAAAGTACTCTATAACTGTTGCTATAAATTTAAACAGTGTAATAAAATGCAGAGTTGTATATTTCTCTCACACAGACCCCCAACAAGTAATTGGGAAACGTTAAATTATTGCGCCAAATGCACCAGTTTCAAGAACATGCTAGCGCTCTGGATGAACCGGAAAAATAACTACACAAGGCCGCGCCGCTATCTTTCCGACGATCGAACGAGTAGTTTTTTGTACATTTTTCCGGTTACCGGAAGAATATCCACAGCGTACTTTTTTAACAGTAAATGGTGTATAAGCCATCTACACTTTAATATCTTTCTTGTCTCCCGTCTCAATTCCAAAGTTTTTGACAGTGCCCTCAGTTGGTCGAAGGATGTAAAATGGAACCAACCAACCAAATATTTTCCTTTGTAACAATCACTCCATTCTGATCGAATAGGATGCCAGTTTGTATCAAAGTACTCTATAACTGTTGCTATAAATTTAAACAGTGTAATAAAATGCAGAGTTGTATATTTCTCTCACACAGACCCCCAACAAGTAATTGGGAAACGTTAAATTATTGCGCCAAATGCACCAGTTTCAAGAACATGCTAGCGCTCTGGATGAACCGGAAAATAACTACACAAGGCCGCGCCCGCTATCTTTCCGACGATCGAACGAGTAGTTTTTTTGTACATTTTTCCGGTTACCGGAAGAATATCCACAGCGTACTTTTTTTAACAGTAAATGGTGTATAAGCCATCTACACTTTAATATCTTTCTTGTCTCCCGTCTCAATTCCAAAGTTTTTGAAGTGCCCTCAGTTGGTCGAAGGATGTAAAATGGAACCAACCAACCAAATATTTTCCTTTGTAACAATCACTCCATTCTGATCGAATAGGATGCCAGTTTGTATCAAAGTACTCTATAACTGTTGCTATAAATTTAAACAGTGTAATAAAATGCAGAGTTGTATATTTCTCTCACACAGACCCCCAACAAGTAATTGGGAAACGTTAAATTATTGCGCCAAATGCACCAGTTTCAAGAACATGCTAGCGCTCTGGATGAACCGGAAAAATAACTACACAAGGCCGCGCCCGCTATCTTTCCGACGATCGAACGAGTAGTTTTTTTGTACATTTTTCCGGTTACCGGAAGAATATCCACAGCGTACTTTTTTTAACAGTAAATGGTGTATAAGCCATCTACACTTTAATATCTTTCTTGTCTCCCGTCTCAATTCCAAAGTTTTTGACAGTGCCCTCAGTTGGTCGAAGGATGTAAAATGGAACCAACCAACCAAATATTTTCCTTTGTAACAATCACTCCATTCTGATCGAATAGGATGCCAGTTTGTATCAAAGTACTCTATAACTGTTGCTATAAATTTAAACAGTGTAATAAAATGCAGAGTTGTATATTTCTCTCACACAGACCCCCAACAAGTAATTGGGAAACGTTAAATTATTGCGCCAAATGCACCAGTTTCAAGAACATGCTAGCGCTCTGTGAACCGGAAAAATAACTACACAAGGCCGCGCCCGCTATCTTTCCGACGATCGAACGAGTAGTTTTTTTGTACATTTTTCCGGTTACCGGAAGAATATCCACAGCGTACTTTTTTTAACAGTAAATGGTGTATAAGCCATCTACACTTTAATATCTTTCTTGTCTCCCGTCTCAATTCCAAAGTTTTTGACAGTGCCCTCAGTTGGTCGAAGGATGTAAAATGGAACCAACCAACCAAATATTTTCCTTTGTAACAATCACTCCATTCTGATCGAATAGGATGCCAGTTTGTATCAAAGTACTCTATAACTGTTGCTATAAATTTAAACAGTGTAATAAAATGCAGAGTTGTATATTTCTCTCACACAGACCCCAACAAGTAATTGGGAAACGTTAAATTATTGCGCCAAATGCACCAGTTTCAAGAACATGCTAGCGCTCTGGATGAACCGGAAAAATAACTACACAAGGCCGCGCCCGCTATCTTTCCGACGATCGAACGAGTAGTTTTTTTGTACATTTTTCCGGTTACCGGAAGAATATCCACAGCGTACTTTTTTAACAGTAAATGGTGTATAAGCCATCTACACTTTAATATCTTTCTTGTCTCCCGTCTCAATTCCAAAGTTTTTGACAGTGCCCTCAGTTGGTCGAAGGATGTAAAATGGAACCAACCAACCAAATATTTTCCTTTGTAACAATCACTCCATTCTGATCGAATAGGATGCCAGTTTGTATCAAAGTACTCTATAACTGTTGCTATAAATTTAAACAGTGTAATAAAATGCAGAGTTGTATATTTCTCTCACACAGACCCCCAACAAGTAATTGGGAAACGTTAAATTATTGCGCCAAATGCACCAGTTTCAAGAACATGCTAGCGCTCTGGATGAACCGGAAAAATAACTACACAAGGCCGCGCCCGCTATCTTTCCGACGATCGAACGAGTAGTTTTTTGTACATTTTTCCGGTTACCGGAAGAATATCCACAGCGTACTTTTTTTAACAGTAAATGGTGTATAAGCCATCTACACTTTAATATCTTTCTTGTCTCCCGTCTCAATTCCAAAGTTTTTGACAGTGCCCTCAGTTGGTCGAAGGATGTAAATGGAACCAACCAACCAAATATTTCCTTTGTAACAATCACTCCATTCTGATCGAATAGGATGCCAGTTTGTATCAAAGTACTCTATAACTGTTGCTATAAATTTAAACAGTGTAATAAAATGCAGAGTTGTATATTTCTCTCACACAGACCCCCAACAAGTAATTGGGAAACGTTAAATTATTGCGCCAAATGCACCAGTTTCAAGAACATGCTAGCGCTCTGGATGAACCGGAAAAATAACTACACAAGGCCGCGCCCGCTATCTTTCCGACGATCGAACGAGTAGTTTTTTTGTACATTTTCCGGTTACCGGAAGAATATCCACAGCGTACTTTTTTTAACAGTAAATGGTGTATAAGCCATCTACACTTTAATATCTTTCTTGTCTCCCGTCTCAATTCCAAAGTTTTTGACAGTGCCCTCAGTTGGTCGAAGGATGTAAAATGGAACCAACCAACCAAATATTTTCCTTTGTAACAATCACTCCATTCTGATCGAATAGGATGCCAGTTGTATCAAAGTACTCTATAACTGTTGCTATAAATTTAAACAGTGTAATAAAATGCAGAGTTGTATATTTCTCTCACACAGACCCCCAACAAGTAATTGGGAAACGTTAAATTATTGCGCCAAATGCACCAGTTTCAAGAACATGCTAGCGCTCTGGATGAACCGGAAAAATAACTACACAAGGCCGCGCCCGCTATCTTTCCGACGATCGAACGAGAGTAGTTTTTTTGTACATTTTTCCGGTTACCGGAAGAATATCCACAGCGTACTTTTTTTAACAGTAAATGGTGTATAAGCCATCTACACTTTAATATCTTTCTTGTCTCCCGTCTCAATTCCAAAGTTTTTGACAGTGCCCTCAGTTGGTCGAAGGATGTAAAATGGAACCAACCAACCAATATTTTCCTTTGTAACAATCACTCCATTCTGATCGAATAGGATGCCAGTTTGTATCAAAGTACTCTATAACTGTTGCTATAAATTTAAACAGTGTAATAAAATGCAGAGTTGTATATTTCTCTCACACAGACCCCCAACAAGTAATTGGGAAACGTTAAATTATTGCGCCAAATGCACCAGTTTCAAGAACATGCTAGCGCTCTGGATGAACCGGAAAAATAACTACACAAGGCCGCGCCCGCTATCTTTCCGACGATCGAACGAGTAGTTTTTTTGTACATTTTTCCGGTTACCGGAAGAATATCCACAGCGTACTTTTTTAACAGTAAATGGTGTATAAGCCATCTACACTTTAATATCTTTCTTGTCTCCCGTCTCAATTCCAAAGTTTTTGACAGTGCCCTCAGTTGGTCGAAGGATGTAAATGGAACCAACCAACCAAAATTTTCCTTTGTAACAATCACTCCATTCTGATCGAATAGGATGCCAGTTTGTATCAAAGTACTCTATAACTGTTGCTATAAATTTAAACAGTGTAATAAAATGCAGAGTTGTATATTTCTCTCACACAGACCCCAACAAGTAATTGGGAAACGTTAAATTATTGCGCCAAATGCACCAGTTTCAAGAACATGCTAGCGCTCTGGATGAACCGGAAAAATAACTACACAAGGCCGCGCCCGCTATCTTTCCGACGATCGAACGAGTAGTTTTTTTGTACATTTTTCCGGTTACCGGAAGAATATCCACAGCGTACTTTTTTTAACAGTAAATGGTGTATAAGCCATCTACACTTTAATATCTTTCTTGTCTCCCGTCTCAATTCCAAAGTTTTTGACAGTGCCCTCAGTTGGTCGAAGGATGTAAAATGGAACCAACCAACCAAATATTTTCCTTTGTAACAATCACTCCATTCTGATCGAATAGGATGCCAGTTTGTATCAAAGTACTCTATAACTGTTGCTATAAATTTAAACAGTGTAATAAAATGCAGAGTTGTATATTTCTCTCACACAGACCCCCAACAAGTAATTGGGAAACGTTAAATTATTGCGCCAAATGCACCAGTTTCAAGAACATGCTAGCGCTCTGGATGAACCGGAAAAATAACTACACAAGGCCGCGCCGCTATCTTTCCGACGATCGAACGAGTAGTTTTTTTTGTACATTTTTCCGGTTACCGGAAGAATATCCACAGCGTACTTTTTTTAACAGTAAATGGTGTATAAGCCATCTACACTTTAATATCTTTCTTGTCTCCCGTCTCAATTCAAAGTTTTTGACAGTGCCCTCAGTTGGTCGAAGGATGTAAAATGGAACCAACCAACCAAATATTTTCCTTTGTAACAATCACTCCATTCTGATCGAATAGGATGCCAGTTTGTATCAAAGTACTCTATAACTGTTGCTATAAATTTAAACAGTGTAATAAAATGCAGAGTTGTATATTTCTCTCACACAGACCCCCAACAAGTAATTGGGAAACGTTAAATTATTGCGCCAAATGCACCAGTTTCAAGAACATGCTAGCGCTCTGGATGAACCGGAAAAATAACTACACAAGGCCGCGCCCGCTATCTTTCCGACGATCGAACGAGTAGTTTTTTTGTACATTTTTCCGGTTACCGGAAGAATATCCACAGCGTACTTTTTTTAACAGTAAATGGTGTATAAGCCATCTACACTTTAATATCTTTCTTGTCTCCCGTCTCAATTCCAAAGTTTTTGACAGTGCCCTCAGTTGGTCGAAGGATGTAAAATGGAACCAACCAACCAAATATTTTCCTTTGTAACAATCACTCCATTCTGATCGAATAGGATGCCAGTTTGTATCAAAGTACTCTATAACTGTTGCTATAAATTTAAACAGTGTAATAAAATGCAGAGTTGTATATTTCTCTCACACAGACCCCCAACAAGTAATTGGGAAACGTTAAATTATTGCGCCAATGCACCAGTTTCAAGAACATGCTAGCGCTCTGGATGAACCGGAAAAAATAACTACACAAGGCCGCGCCCGCTATCTTTCCGACGATCGAACGAGTAGTTTTTTTGTACATTTTTCCGGTTACCGGAAGAATATCCACAGCGTACTTTTTTTAACAGTAAATGGTGTATAAGCCATCTACACTTTAATATCTTTCTTGTCTCCCGTCTCAATTCCAAAGTTTTTGACAGTGCCCTCAGTTGGTCGAAGGATGTAAAATGGAACCAACCAACCAAATATTTTCTTTGTAACAATCACTCCATTCTGATCGAATAGGATGCCAGTTTGTATCAAAGTACTCTATAACTGTTGCTATAAATTTAAACAGTGTAATAAAATGCAGAGTTGTATATTTCTCTCACACAGACCCCCAACAAGTAATTGGGAAACGTTAAATTATTGCGCCAAATGCACCAGTTTCAAGAACATGCTAGCGCTCTGGATGAACCGGAAAAATAACTACACAAGGCGCGCCCGCTATCTTTCCGACGATCGAACGAGTAGTTTTTTTGTACATTTTTCGGTTACCGAGAATATCCACAGCGTACTTTTTTAACAGTAAATGGTGTATAAGCCATCTACACTTTAATATCTTTCTTGTCTCCCGTCTCAATTCCAAAGTTTTTGACAGTGCCCTCAGTTGGTCGAAGGATGTAAAATGGAACCAACCAACCAAATATTTTCCTTTGTAACAATCACTCCATTCTGATCGAATAGGATGCCAGTTTGTATCAAAGTACTCTATAAACTGTTGCTATAAATTTAAACAGTGTAATAAAATGCAGAGTTGTATATTTCTCTCACACAGACCCCCAACAAGTAATTGGGAAACGTTAAATTATTGCGCCAAATGCACCAGTTTCAAGAACATGCTAGCGCTCTGGATGAACCGGAAAAATAACTACACAAGGCCGCGCCCGCTATCTTTCCGACGATCGAACGAGTAGTTTTTTTGTACATTTTTCCGGTTACCGGAAGAATATCCACAGCGTACTTTTTTTAACAGTAAATGGTGTATAAGCCATCTACACTTTAATATCTTTCTTGTCTCCCGTCTCAATTCCAAAGTTTTGACAGTGCCCTCAGTTGGTCGAAGGATGTAAAATGGAACCAACCAACCAAATATTTTCCTTTGTAACAATCACTCCATTCTGATCGAATAGGATGCCAGTTTGTATCAAAGTACTCTATAACTGTTGCTATAAATTTAAACAGTGTAATAAAATGCAGAGTTGTATATTTCTCTCACACAGACCCCCAACAAGTAATTGGGAAACGTTAAATTATTGCGCCAAATGCACCAGTTTCAAGAACATGCTAGCGCTCTGGATGAACGGAAAAATAACTACACAAGGCCGCGCCCGCTATCTTTCCGACGATCGAACGAGTAGTTTTTTTGTACATTTTTCCGGTTACCGGAAGAATATCCACAGCGTACTTTTTTAACAGTAAATGGTGTATAAGCCATCTACACTTTAATATCTTTCTTGTCTCCCGTCTCAATTCCAAAGTTTTTGACAGTGCCCTCAGTTGGTCGAAGGATGTAAAATGGAACCAACCAACCAAATATTTTCCTTTGTAACAATCACTCCATTCTGATCGAATAGGATGCCAGTTTGTATCAAGTACTCTATAACTGTTGCTATAAATTTAAAACAGTGTAATAAAATGCAGAGTTGTATATTTCTCTCACACAGACCCCCAACAAGTAATTGGGAAACGTTAAATTATTGCGCCAAATGCACCAGTTTCAAGAACATGCTAGCGCTCTGGATGAACCGGAAAAATAACTACACAAGGCCGCGCCCGCTACTTTCCGACGATCGAACGAGTAGTTTTTTTGTACTTTTTCCGGTTACCGGAAGAATATCCACAGCGTATTTTTTTAACAGTAATGGTGTATAAGCCATCTACACTTTAATATCTTTCTTGTCTCCCGTCTCAATTCAAAGTTTTTGACAGTGCCCTCAGTTGGTCGAAGGATGTAAAATGGAACCAACCAACCAAATATTTTTCCTTTGTAACAATCACTCCATTCTGATCGAATAGGATGCCAGTTTGTAAAAAGACTCTATAACTGTTGCTATAAATTTAAACAGTGTAATAAAATGCAGAGTTGTATATTTCTCTCACACAGACCCCAACAAGTAATTGGGAAACGTTAAATTATTGCGCCAAATGCACCAGTTTCAAGAACATGCTAGCGCTCTGGATGAACCGGAAAAATAACTACACAAGGCCGCGCCCGCTATCTTTCCGACGATCGAACGAGTAGTTTTTTTGTACTTTTTCGGTTACCGGAAGAATATCCACAGCGTATTTTTTACAGTAAATGGTGTATAAGCCATCTACACTTTAATATCTTCTTGTCTCCCGTCTCAATTCCAAAGTTTTGACAGTGCCCTCAGTGGTCGAAGGATGTAAAATGGAACCAACCAACCAAATATTTTCCTTTGTAACAATCACTCCATTCTGATCGAATAGGATGCCAGTTTGTATCAAAGTACTCTATAACTGTTGCTATAAATTTAAAACAGTGTAATAAAATGCAGAGTTGTATATTTCTCTCACACAGACCCCCAACAAGTAATTGGGAAACGTTAAATTATTGCGCCAAATGCACCAGTTCAAGAACATGCTAGCGCTCTGGATGAACCGGAAAAATAACTACACAAGGCCGCGCCGCTATCTTTCCGACGATCGAACGAGTAGTTTTTTTGTACATTTTTCCGGTTACCGGAAGAATATCCACAGCGTACTTTTTTAACAGTAAATGGTGTATAAGCCATCTACACTTTAATATCTTTCTTGTCTCCCGTCTCAATTCCAAAGTTTTTGACAGTGCCCTCAGTTGGTCGAAGGATGTAAAATGGAACCAACCAACAAATATTTTCCTTTGTAACAATCACTCCATTTCTGATCGAATAGGATGCCAGTTTGTATCAAAGTACTCTATAACTGTTGCTATAAATTTAAACAGTGTAATAAAATGCAGAGTTGTATATTTCTCTCACACAGACCCCCAACAAGTAATTGGGAAACGTTAAATTATTGCGCCAAATGCACCAGTTTCAAGAAACATGCTAGCGCTCTGGATGAACCGGAAAAATAACTACACAAGGCCGCGCCCGCTATCTTTCCGACGATCGAACGAGTAGTTTTTTTGTACATTTTTCCGGTTACCGGAAGAATATCCACAGCGTACTTTTTTAACAGTAAATGGTGTATAAGCCATCTACACTTTAATATCTTTCTTGTCTCCCGTCTCAATTCCAAAGTTTTTGACAGTGCCCTCAGTTGGTCGAAGGATGTAAAATGGAACCAACCAACCAAATATTTTCCTTTGAACAATCACTCCATTCTGATCGAATAGGATGCCAGTTTGTATCAAAGTACTCTATAACTGTTGCTATAAATTAAACAGTGTAATAAAATGCAGAGTTGTATATTTCTCTCACACAGACCCCCAACAAGTAATTGGGAAACGTTAAATTATTGCGCCAAATGCACCAGTTTCAAGAACATGCTAGCGCTCTGGATGAACCGGAAAAATAACTACACAAGGCCGCGCCCGCTATCTTTCCGACGATCGAACGAGTAAGTATTTTTTTGTACATTTTTCCGGTTACCGGAAGAATATCCACAGCGTACTTTTTTTAACAGTAAATGGTGTATAAGCCATCTACACTTTAATATCTTTCTTGTCTCCCGTCTCAATTCCAAAGTTTTTGACAGTGCCCTCAGTTGGTCGAAGGATGTAAAATGGAACCAACCAACCAAATATTTCCTTTGTAACAATCACTCCATTCTGATCGAATAGGATGCAGTTTGTATCAAAGTACTCTATAACTGTTGCTATAAATTTAAACAGTGTAATAAAATGCAGAGTTGTATATTTCTCTCACACAGACCCCCAACAAGTAATTGGGAAACGTTAAATTATTGCGCCAAATGCACAGTTTCAAGAACATGCTAGCGCTGGATGAACCGGAAAAATAACTACACAAGGCCGCGCCCGCTATCTTTCCGACGATCGAACGAGTAGTTTTTTTGTACATTTTTCCGGTTACCGGAAGAATATCCACAGCGTACTTTTTTTAACAGTAAATGGTGTATAAGCCATCTACACTTTAATATCTTTCTTGTCTCCCGTCTCAATTCCAAAGTTTTGACAGTGCCCTCAGTTGGTCGAAGGATGTAAAATAGAACCAACCAACCAAATATTTTCCTTTGTAACAATCACTCCATTCTGATCGAATAGGATGCCAGTTTGTATCAAAGTACTCTATAACTGTTGCTATAAATTTAAACAGTGTAATAAAATGCAGAGTTGTATATTTCTCTCACACACACCCCAACAAGTAATTGGGAAACGTTAATTATTGCGCCAAATGCACCAGTTTCAAGAACATGCTAGCGCTCTGGATGAACCGGAAAAATAACTACACAAGGCCGCGCCCGCTATCTTTCCGACGATCGAACGAGTAGTTTTTTTGTACATTTTTCCGGTTACCGCGAAGAATATCCACAGCGTACTTTTTTTAACAGTAAATGGTGTATAAGCCATCTACACTTTAATATCTTTCTTGTCTCCCGTCTCAATTCCAAAGTTTTTGACAGTGCCCTCAGTTGGTCGAAGGATGTAAAATGGAACCAACCAACCAAATATTTTCCTTTGTAACAATCACTCCATTCTGATCGAATAGGATGCCAGTTTGTATCAAAGTACTCTATAACTGTTGCTATAAATTTAAACAGTGTAATAAAATGCAGAGTTGTATATTTCTCTCACACAGACCCCCAACAAGTAATTGGGAAACGTTAAATTATTGCGCCAAATGCACCAGTTTCAAGAACATGCTAGCGCTCTGGATGAAACGGAAAAATAACTACACAAGGCCGCGCCCGCTATCTTTCCGACGATCGAACGAGTAGTTTTTTTGTACATTTTTCCGGTTACCGGAAGAATATCCACAGCGTACTTTTTTTAACAGTAAATGGTGTATAAGCCATCTACACTTTAATATCTTCTTGTCTCCCGTCTCAATTCCAAAGTTTTTGACAGTGCCCTCAGTTGGTCGAAGGATGTAAAATGGAACCAACCAACCAAATATTTTCCTTTGTAACAATCACTCCATTCTGATCGAATAGGATGCCAGTTTGTATCAAAGTACTCTATAACTGTTGCTATAAATTTAAACAGTGTAATAAAATGCAGAGTTGTATATTTCTCTCACACAGACCCCCAACAAGTAATTGGGAAACGTTAAATTATTGCGCCAAATGCACCAGTTTCAAGAACATGCTAGCGCTCTGTGAACCGGAAAAATAACTACACAAGGCCGCGCCGCTATCTTTCCGACGATCGAACGAGTAGTTTTTTTGTACATTTTCCGGTTACCGGAAGAATATCCACAGCGTACTTTTTTTAACAGTAAATGGTGTATAAGCCATCTACACTTTAATATCTTTCTTGTCTCCCGTCTCAATTCCAAAGTTTTTGACAGTGCCCTCAGTTGGTCGAAGGATGTAAAATGGAACCAACCAACCAAATATTTTCCTTTGTAACAATCACTCCATTCTGATCGAATAGGATGCCAGTTTGTATCAAAGTACTCTATAACTGTTGCTATAAATTTAAACAGTGTAATAAAATGCAGAGTTGTATATTTCTCTCACACAGACCCCCAACAAGTAATTGGGAAACGTTAAATTATTGCGCCAAATGCACCAGTTTCAAGAACATGCTAGCGCTCTGGATGAACCGGAAAAATAACTACACAAGGCCGCGCCCGCTATCTTTCCGACGATCGAACGAGTAGTTTTTTGTACATTTTTCCGGTTACCGGAAGAATATCCACAGCGTACTTTTTTTAACAGTAAATGGTGTATAAGCCATCTACACTTTAATATCTTTCTTGTCTCCCGTCTCAATTCAAAGTTTTTGACAGTGCCCTCAGTTGGTCGAAGGATGTAAAATGGAACCAACCAACCAAATATTTCCTTTGTAACAATCACTCCATTCTGATCGAATAGGATGCCAGTTTGTATCAAAGTACTCTATAACTGTTGCTATAAATTTAAACAGTGTAATAAAATGCAGAGTTGTATATTTCTCTCACACAGACCCCCAACAAGTAATTGGGAAACGTTAAATTATTGCGCCAAATGCACCAGTTTCAAGAACATGCTAGCGCTCTGGATGAACCGGAAAAATAACTACACAAGGCCGCGCCCGCTATCTTTCCGACGATCGAACGAGTAGTTTTTTTGTACATTTTTCCGGTTACCGGAAGAATATCCACAGCGTACTTTTTTAACAGTAAATGGTGTATAAGCCATCTACACTTTAATATCTTTCTTGTCTCCCGTCTCAATTCCAAAGTTTTTGACAGTGCCCTCAGTTGGTCGAAGGATGTAAAATGGAACCAACCAACCAAATATTTTCCTTTGTAACAATCACTCCATTCTGATCGAATAGGATGCCAGTTTGTATCAAAGTACTCTATAACTGTTGCTATAAATTTAAACAGTGTAATAAAATGCAGAGTTGTATATTTCTCTCACACAGACCCCCAACAAGTAATTGGGAAACGTTAAATTATTGCGCCAAATGCACCAGTTTCAAGAACATGCTAGCGCTCTGGATGAACCGGAAAAATAACTACACAAGGCCGCGCCCGCTATCTTTCCGACGATCGAACGAGTAGTTTTTTTGTACATTTTTCCGGTTACCGGAAGAATATCCACAGCGTACTTTTTTTAACAGTAAATGGTGTATAAGCCATCTACACTTTAATATCTTTCTTGTCTCCCGTCTCAATTCCAAAGTTTTTGACAGTGCCCTCAGTTGGTCGAAGGATGTAAAATGGAACCAACCAACCAATATTTTCCTTTGTAACAATCACTCCATTCTGATCGAATAGGATGCCAGTTTGTATCAAAGTACTCTATAACTGTTGCTATAAATTTAAACAGTGTAATAAAATGCAGAGTTGTATATTTCTCTCACACAGACCCCCAACAAGTAATTGGGAAACGTTAAATTATTGCGCCAAATGCACCAGTTTCAAGAACATGCTAGCGCTCTGTGAACCGGAAAAATAACTACACAAGGCCGCGCCCGCTATCTTTCCGACGATCGAACGAGTAGTTTTTTTGTACATTTTTCCGGTTACCGGAAGAATATCCACAGCGTACTTTTTTTAACAGTAAATGGTGTATAAGCCATCTACACTTTAATATCTTTCTTGTCTCCCGTCTCAATTCCAAAGTTTTTGACAGTGCCCTCAGTTGGTCGAAGGATGTAAAAATGGAACCAACCAACCAAATATTTTCCTTTGTAACAATCACTCCATTCTGATCGAATAGGATGCCAGTTTGTATCAAAGTACTCTATAACTGTTGCTATAAATTTAAACAGTGTAATAAAATGCAGAGTTGTATATTTCTCTCACACAGACCCCAACAAGTAATTGGGAAACGTTAAATTATTGCGCCAAATGCACCAGTTTCAAGAACATGCTAGCGCTCTGTGAACCGGAAAAATAACTACACAAGGCCGCGCCCGCTATCTTCCGACGATCGAACGAGTAGTTTTTTTGTACATTTTTCCGGTTACCGGAAGAATATCCACAGCGTACTTTTTTTAACAGTAAATGGTGTATAAGCCATCTACACTTTAATATCTTTCTTGTCTCCGTCTCAATTCCAAAGTTTTTGACAGTGCCCTCAGTTGGTCGAAGGATGTAAAATGGAACCAACCAACCAAATATTTTCCTTTGTAACAATCACTCCATTCTGATCGAATAGGATGCCAGTTTGTATCAAAGTACTCTATAACTGTTGCTATAAATTTAAACAGTGTAATAAAATGCAGAGTTGTATATTTCTCTCACACAGACCCCCAACAAGTAATTGGGAAACGTTAAATTATTGCGCCAAATGCACCAGTTTCAAGAACATGCTAGCGCTCTGGATGAACCGGAAAAATAACTACACAAGCCGCGCCCGCTATCTTTCCGACGATCGAACGAGTAGTTTTTTTGTACATTTTTCCGGTTACCGGAAGAATATCCACAGCGTACTTTTTTAACAGTAAATGGTGTATAAGCCATCTACACTTTAATATCTTTCTTGTCTCCCGTCTCAATTCCAAAGTTTTTGACAGTGCCCTCAGTTGGTCGAAGGATGTAAAATGGAACCAACCAACCAAATATTTTCCTTTGTAACAATCACTCCATTCTGATCGAATAGGATGCCAGTTTGTATCAAAGTACTCTATAACTGTTGCTATAAATTTAAACAGTGTAATAAAATGCAGAGTTGTATATTTCTCTCACACAGACCCCCAACAAGTAATTGGGAAACGTTAAATTATTGCGCCAAATGCACCAGTTTCAAGAACATGCTAGCGCTCTGGATGAACCGGAAAAATAACTACACAAGGCCGCGCCCGCTATCTTTCCGACGATCGAACGAGTAGTTTTTTTGTACATTTTTCCGGTTACCGGAAGAATATCCACAGCGTACTTTTTTTAACAGTAAATGGTGTATAAGCCATCTACACTTTAATATCTTTCTTGTCTCCCGTCTCAATTCCAAAGTTTTTGACAGTGCCCTCAGTTGGTCGAAGGATGTAAAATGGAACCAACCAACCAAATATTTTCCTTTGTAACAATCACTCCATTCTGATCGAATAGGATGCCAGTTTGTATCAAATACTCTATAACTGTTGCTATAAATTTAAACAGTGTAATAAAATGCAGAGTTGTATATTTCTCTCACACAGACCCCCAACAAGTAATTGGGAAACGTTAAATTATTGCGCCAAATGCACCAGTTTCAAGAACATGCTAGCGCTCTGTGAACCGGAAAAATAACTACACAAGGCCGCGCCCGCTATCTTTCCGACGATCGAACGAGTAGTTTTTTTGTACATTTTTCCGGTTACCGGAAGAATATCCACAGCGTACTTTTTTTAACAGTAAATGGTGTATAAGCCATCTACACTTTAATATCTTTCTTGTCTCCCGTCTCAATTCCAAAGTTTTTGACAGTGCCCTCAGTTGGTCGAAGGATGTAAAATGGAACCAACCAACCAAATATTTTCCTTTGTAACAATCACTCCATTCTGATCGAATAGGATGCCAGTTTGTATCAAAGTACTCTATAACTGTTGCTATAAATTTAAACAGTGTAATAAAATGCAGAGTTGTATATTTCTCTCACACAGACCCCCAACAAGTAATTGGGAAACGTTAAATTATTGCGCCAAATGCACCAGTTTCAAGAACATGCTAGCGCTCTGGATGAACCGGAAAAATAACTACACAAGGCCGCGCCCGCTATCTTTCCGACGATCGAACGAGTAGTTTTTTTGTACATTTTTCCGGTTACCGGAAGAATATCCACAGCGTACTTTTTTTAACAGTAAATGGTGTATAAGCCATCTACACTTTAATATCTTTCTTGTCTCCCGTCTCAATTCCAAAGTTTTTGACAGTGCCCTCAGTTGGTCGAAGGATGTAAAATGGAACCAACCAACCAAATATTTTCCTTTGTAACAATCACTCCATTCTGATCGAATAGGATGCCAGTTTGTATCAAAGTACTCTATAACTGTTGCTATAAATTTAAACAGTGTAATAAAATGCAGAGTTGTATATTTCTCTCACACAGACCCCCAACAAGTAATTGGGAAACGTTAAATTATTGCGCCAAATGCACCAGTTTCAAGAACATGCTAGCGCTCTGGATGAACCGGAAAAATAACTACACAAGGCCGCGCCCGCTATCTTTCCGACGATCGAACGAGTAGTTTTTTTGTACATTTTTCCGGTTACCGGAAGAATATCCACAGCGTACTTTTTTTAACAGTAAATGGTGTATAAGCCATCTACACTTTAATATCTTTCTTGTCTCCCGTCTCAATTCCAAAGTTTTTGACAGTGCCCTCAGTTGGTCGAAGGATGTAAAATGGAACCAACCAACCAAATATTTTCCTTTGTAACAATCACTCCATTCTGATCGAATAGGATGCCAGTTTGTATCAAAGTACTCTATAACTGTTGCTATAAATTTAAACAGTGTAATAAAATGCAGAGTTGTATATTTCTCTCACACAGACCCCCAACAAGTAATTGGGAAACGTTAAATTATTGCGCCAAATGCACCAGTTTCAAGAACATGCTAGCGCTCTGGATGAACCGGAAAAATAACTACACAAGGCCGCGCCCGCTATCTTTCCGACGATCGAACGAGTAGTTTTTTTGTACATTTTTCCGGTTACCGGAAGAATATCCACAGCGTACTTTTTTTAACAGTAAATGGTGTATAAGCCATCTACACTTTAATATCTTTCTTGTCTCCCGTCTCAATTCCAAAGTTTTTGACAGTGCCCTCAGTTGGTCGAAGGATGTAAAATGGAACCAACCAACCAAATATTTTCCTTTGTAACAATCACTCCATTCTGATCGAATAGGATGCCAGTTTGTATCAAAGTACTCTATAACTGTTGCTATAAATTTAAACAGTGTAATAAAATGCAGAGTTGTATATTTCTCTCACACAGACCCCCAACAAGTAATTGGGAAACGTTAAATTATTGCGCCAAATGCACCAGTTTCAAGAACATGCTAGCGCTCTGGATGAACCGGAAAAATAACTACACAAGGCCGCGCCCGCTATCTTTCCGACGATCGAACGAGTAGTTTTTTTGTACATTTTTCCGGTTACCGGAAGAATATCCACAGCGTACTTTTTTTAACAGTAAATGGTGTATAAGCCATCTACACTTTAATATCTTTCTTGTCTCCCGTCTCAATTCCAAAGTTTTTGACAGTGCCCTCAGTTGGTCGAAGGATGTAAAATGGAACCAACCAACCAAATATTTTCCTTTGTAACAATCACTCCATTCTGATCGAATAGGATGCCAGTTTGTATCAAAGTACTCTATAACTGTTGCTATAAATTTAAACAGTGTAATAAAATGCAGAGTTGTATATTTCTCTCACACAGACCCCCAACAAGTAATTGGGAAACGTTAAATTATTGCGCCAAATGCACCAGTTTCAAGAACATGCTAGCGCTCTGGATGAACCGGAAAAATAACTACACAAGGCCGCGCCCGCTATCTTTCCGACGATCGAACGAGTAGTTTTTGTTGTACATTTTTCCGGTTACCGGAAGAATATCCACAGCGTACTTTTTTTAACAGTAAATGGTGTATAAGCCATCTACACTTTAATATCTTTCTTGTCTCCCGTCTCAATTCCAAAGTTTTTGACAGTGCCCTCAGTTGGTCGAAGGATGTAAAATGGAACCAACCAACCAAATAGGTGATGCAAAGTTTTCGCTGATACATGGGGAGAAATAGGGGATTCAATGATGAGAACGAGAATAATGAAAGGAAAGCTCAACTATGTAAAAAGTACCTTGAAAAATGGCACAGGAAGGTTGGTAAGTGAAATATTTAGTAAAGTAAAAGAAGAAACAAGAGGGAAGTGGATGAAGGTGGTTGAGGGATATATGATTGACTTGAGAATAAATCTAAAATACCTAAAAGATTGCAAAAAACAGAAACTAGCAAACAAAATAGGTACCTGGGATGAAGACCAATGGAGGAAAGATATAATGTTATAATGTTTCAGAACAACAAAGACCCTAGGATCCACTCATGGCTGGTCTACCTAACTGCGTTCGTAATTGTGTATTGCGCTTGTCCTCCGTGGTGGCGGAGGGGACCTACAATTTTACGTAGGTTCCGAACGACAAGAACATGAGAAATTTTTATAGTGGGCACACTAGGGGCCACTTCGGCCCATCGAGGTGGCTCCACTATGTAAAAACTGCCTGTACATTGGCAACAACCAATTTTTGCAAAACTAAATAATGATCAATTTAAAACTAATTAATTATCAATTAAAAACTAAAGATACTGTAGAATCTCTCGATCCAGGGGATCAAGTCATAATAGACTACTATCCACAAATATGTTAGAGTGACCCAGTGGCGGCTCGTGACTAAAAATTCTAGGGGTGCTGTCTCTAAGAATGGGTTGAAATAATTACTGAAATAAAAGGATGAGCATTGAGCAGTGAATAAAAGTTTCAAAAGTTATTGAAAAAGTTATTCAGTGAGCTCATCCTTATATTGTTCTTGATTATTTCAATTGTAAATAAAAAATTTAGGGGTGCTGCAGTTCCGCAGTGCCTACCGACGAGCCGCCACTGTGTTACACTCTATATCTATTTATAACCGACATGCAAATCTATCAGATCCAAAGAATCCAGTCAATTTCATTACGGTATCCACCACTACCAGTACCTTGCCAACCAAAAATAAGTCAAGGTCCATATCAATTGCGGACCAAGTCACAATTTACAACCATATACATTTCCATATATACACTTACGAGGAAAAGTGTAGGTGTGGCTGTAAAGACTGTACAGTAATGTAGAAATGTGTGTGCACCCATTTTGGGCATCCCATTTAAAGGTGTTTGTGGGGCAAGTGAAGATTATGAGTTTTTCAATACTTCACAGTACTATCGGGGGTACCGCTCGGCAGAGGAATCTCTTTAAATGGGGTGTGTAAGGACAGAGAGTATCCCCTAACCCAAGATGCTGCCTCCCTATATCCCACAACACTTGTGTTGAGCTGTGGGATCTATCACCACAAAGCCTTAATTTTACTACCTTAAACTATACCCAATCTATCAACATATGCGTCTAATCGATTTTTAAACATGTTTATAGACGTGCTACTAATTACTTCTACCGGCAAACTATTCCAGCTATTTACTATTCTATGCGTAAAAAAGTTTTTGGCAACTGTTGTCTCGAACCTTCTACTTGTCAACTTACACCAATTATTTCTAGTCCTATTATATTGAGATATTTCGAAAGAGCTATCTCTATCTACGTTATCGAATCCATTCATAATTTTGAACACCTGGATTAGATCACCCCTTAGCCTCCGAGTCTCGAGTGTAGTCAATTTCAATTCCTTAAGCCTATCCTCGGGTGACTTTGACCTAAGCAACGGAATCATCTTAGTTGCTCGTCTTTGAACTCTTTCGATTTTGTCTATATCTTTGCGCATATGCGGATTCCAAAATTGGGCCGCGTACTCCAAATGGGGTCTAACTAATGATTTATAAAGAGGAACTATAATATCGCGCGATTTGTACTCAAAATTCCGAGCTATAAAACTTAACACTTTGTTCGCCTTATTGACCGCTGCTGTACTTTGTTTCGCTACTTTTAAATCACCAGTGACTATAACTCCTAAATCTTTTTCCTGCTCTACGCTTGTTAACTCTTTCCCTGACATACTCACATACTATACGCAAAATTACCGTTACGCGAACCTATAAAAAATTTTTTGCACTTATCGACGTTAAATCTCATTTGCCATGTGAATGACCAATCAACAATTTTATTCAGATCTTCCTGGATTTTACCTCTATCTTCGTCATTAATCGCCCTACCACCCAGCTTCGTGTCATCCGCAAACTTTGAAACTGTACTGACTAGGCCGACATCTAAATCGTTAATATATATAAGAAAAAGCAAGGGCCCAATACAGAACCCTGAGGAACGCCACTCGCTACATTAGCCCAACACGACTCCGCTCCATCAACGTCCACCCTCTGTTTCCTACCTCGCAACCACTCTTCTATCCAATTTATTACTACACCACTGATTCCATGAGCATTAGTTTTTTCAATGAGTCTTTTGTGCGGCACGGTGTCAAACGCTTTTTGAAAATCTAAATGCACTACATCAACCACCCGATGTCTATCGTAAACGTCAACCACGCTTTGGAAAAATTCTAAAAGATTAGTTAAGCGAGATTTGTTTCGCCTAAAACCGTGCTGCGTATTTCTAAGTAGTTTATGAAATTCTAAGTGTTCGACTATACGATCCCTAATTATTGATTCCAGTAGCTTACCTACAACAGACGTTAAACTGATTGGCCTATAACACTGTGTAACACTGATTCTGTTTATATAGAATTTTTTATGTTTTTATATGCATTTGTGGGCGCTGAGTCCAAATATGGCCTTGGTTTGTGTGTATCATCAATGGTTTCAGAGATAATCCATTTTCATGTTTTACCAGTATGATGTTATTGTGGGCGCAGCAATATCAGAATAATCAGGAATTGTTGAGAACAATCCGGATGTTCGTTGACAGTTTCTTGCTCTAGAAATGCCCGAAACTTCCACTGTGCTATATAAAGAAGAGCGCAGAGTCTGAGAAGTCAGTAAGTGTGAGCACACAAAGAAAGCAGGTTGTTTGTCTGATGGTTACCAGCACTGAGGTACTGTGTTTCTGTGCTTCTCAGTGCAGACGATTTGAGTGTTATCGATCCTTTTTATTGCGAACATTATTTCAGTGTTGTGAATACATCTTTTTTCTGGAATCTGCAATCTGTTGCAGATTTAATAACTTCTTTCTATATCTGCAGGTTATGATTAATGTAGTACAGTTTGGTAAAGAGAATGGCAACTAGAGCTTGTAATCACTCGCTGGATATATTCTGCTACGTTTGTGGGTATTACATAGGCTCCAAGCAAGTATCGCACAAGATTGTGAAAGGCACCAAGTTCTGGATCGCGTATCGGCTCTATTTTGGTATGCCTATGGGTGATCAAGATAAGCCCTGGGCACCCCATGTGATCTGTGAAAGCTGCCGCTCCACACTTGAAGGGTGGCTGCGGGGAGTACGCAAGGCAATGCCCTTTGCGGTACCCAGAATATGGAGAGAACCAAAGAGCCACCACGACGATTGTTACTACTGCATGGTAGATGTTTCTCAGTATAGGAAAGTTAAAGGAAGGCAGACTCTTCAGTATCCAAACATAGCGTCGTCCATAGCTCCTGTACCACATGGCAAAGGTCTTCCAATACCACGTCCACCAGAACAGGTATCTATCCATTACTTTACCTTCTGTATTTACAGATTGTGGGTCATTATGTGTCGATTTTTCTTAGTGCTGATGCTCTTCTACATATATAGCTATGCCTATATTTTGTTTCTTTGCTTTACAGGTTGAAAATGAGGATGCAGCTAGCTCATCTGAGATGTCGGCTGGTGAGGACAGTCATGATGAAGAATATACAGTAACTTTCAGTACAAACCCTCACTTTCCAAATCAGAGGGAATTGGACGACTTAATTAGAGATTTAGGTCTGACGAAATCAGGGTCTGAGCTTCTGACCTCCAGACTCAAAGAGTGGAATTTGTTTGGAGAAAACTGCAAAAGCACTGTATACCGAAAGCGGCATGAAGAGTTTGCAAAGTTCTACGATGTCAATGGTTCTCTTGAGCACTATAAAACAGTTCAGTGGCCTCCACGTGAAGGACTGCAACCAGGAAAGTACAATGTACTCAGGGAACCTCTTGTGAAGCCTGACATAGTTCTGCTGTAAGAGTCCTGTTTTATTTATTTAGACCTTTACAAGTTTACGTAGATAATTAACTATATGCCAGGGTCACCAGCGCCCAAGTACTAGATTGGCATCCGGCACTGCGGCGCAAAGTTAATTTTAATAAAAGAAGGGAAGGACTGATTATTAAATCAATATGAATTTTTATATTTTATTGACAACAATTAATGAGTATATGCAAAGGGGATTTTTACCCGTAACAACTTTGATGGACTTATAATGGCGAGATTAAATAATGGCCCGTTTGGCTAATATATAACAGTCTGCAAATAATACTGATTATAATAATGAATAATAATACAGTAATAATATAGTATAGTAATAATAATAATAATAACAAAGATAATAGCCACAATGACAACCTTGTCTGCAAAGAGACAGACAAGAATACTGTAAGTAATATTTTGGAGAAAAGAGTAATAAAAAATGGCAATAATTAATAATTAAAATACATATAGGTTATATAGGCCCCAGTAACCTGTGGATGATAAATTACAGTTAATTCTGGTTATGGGATTGTGTTAAGTTGAATGGGAAAACTAAAGGAAATATGTAGGCTACAAATGATTAGTAGGCCATTTGCTAAGAAAATAACATGAAACATAATAGGCTTATAAAGTAAAATATACTAAGAAAATTAATGGGCAGGCCTTTGCCTCTTCAACATATCCAGCTGAGGTTAATCTAAAACAAAGACTATGGTAGGCCTCGGTTAGGCTAGAGTTATAATTTGGCTTTTGCCTAGACCTAACTTAGCCTAAGGTAATTTATTATATGAATCTTACATTACTATTTGTAGTATGAATCTTAGTACTAATTGCAAATGGTATAAGGCGTTAGTATCTGCAGTATGCGGTATTGCATACAGATATGAAATAGTAAAGAATAAATATTATAAACACAAAACATACCACAAAGGAACTTTGCTTGCTGGCGGGGTGATTTCGAATAATAATGGTTTTTTTGGCGTCCTTTGTGTTGTCGTTGCACAAAAGTTTGTTTTTACTTAACAATTTTACCAACCAGCCAAAATAATCCTTAAAAGCCCATTCATGTCTAGTCACACCACACTGAATTCTTAAGAATTAAATTTGATCACTGGACATATTTAACTTGTATTTATTTATTTATTTATTTATTTTAGATTTAAATATTTCACTCATGCCAATTTGTGGCAGTTTTCACTAATAAAGAATAATCTTGTGGTGCAAGGCACTACACTGCTACCACCTCTCCATATTAAGTTGGGTCTAATTAAACAGTTTGTAACTGCGTTAGATTTTGGAGGGGAAGTTTTCCAACAGATTCGGGTCATGTTCCCTAAACTCTCTGAGGCCAAAGTCAAGGCTGGCATCTTTGTAGGACCATAAGTCAAGGCGCTGTTGAATTCAAAGAACCTTGAAGCCAAGATGACTCCGATCGAAAAAGAGGCTTGGTGTGCTTTCCGTGATGTGGTTCGTGGGTTTTTAGGCAACCATAAAGCACCAAACTATAAGGAGTTAGTGTCAAACTTGATTAAGTGCTTTGGCAAAATGGGGGTGCCGTATGTCTTTAAAATTACACTATCTGCATTCACATCTAGACTTTTTTCGTGATAACCTGGGCGATGTGAGTGAAGAACATGGCGAAAGATTCCATCAAGATATTCAAACGATGGAGAAAAGGTACCAGGGCCATTGGGATGCTTCCATGATGGGAGACTACGTATGGTCGTATGGGATATATGGAATCCAGCCCCGGTGATTTACGCGTTTTCATTTTATCAATATAGCGCATTACCTTTCCTTCACTAACCACAATATTATCCAAAATATTACCATTATCAAAAGGTATCATGTCTATGACCTTAGGGATATTCGTTACATCTTCTATAGTAAAAACTGACATAAAAAATTCGTTTAGCAAGGTAGCCATTTCCTTGTTTTCAGAAACTAGATCTCCGTTTACATTTTTCAACGGCCCCAAGACACTTTTTACTGGATTTCTATTGTTGACGTATTGAAAGAATCGCTTGGGGTTTTCTTTACTGTCACGAGCTATGGAGATTTCAAATTCGCGCTTGGACTTTTTTATTACACTTTTCGCTTCACGCCTTAGAGATGTAGTTGTTTCGTAACCACAAATTGTCTTTATCGCACTTATGTAGCCTATAAGCCCTATCTCTACTCTTTATAATGTCTCCTACTCTAGAAGTAAACCACAAGGGCTTGTTGTTTACTTTCGCATGCTTAATTTTGTATGGTACACATTCCTCATTTATAGTCCTAAATACTGTTTCGAACGATTCCCACATTAGTTTTGCGTTGGAGTTCCCCATTACGTTTTCCCAAGGAAAGTTTAAAATTATATAGGATATGGAAAAGAAGCATTGGAGGCACGGAGGATATATATGATAACACCCGAGCCTTAACCATATTGTACAGATGTAGGGCAAATAATTTGAAACTTAATGACAGAAATAGATATATGGGAGGGGACACCAAATGCCCTATGTGTGCATACGAAAAAGAAGACCTGGAGCATTTCTTGTTGGACTGTAGTGCATACAGGGAGGAGAGAGTAAAAGCCATCGAATTACAACAACCATTTAAGGCAGACAAAGAGGAGATTATTAGTCCAGTCAATCTGTGATTGGACCTGGAAGTAATTGTAACAGAAATGGTTTTAACTGTTTTCGCACCCTTACCTCAACATAAATGATATATTAAAAACTTACCACAAACGGGCCAGGCCAATTTCTGCAAATCCAAGATGGCCGCCGCTACCATCGGTAACAATAAAGTGGCACCAAATTTTTACTATTCAATCAATTTCTTATTGTAATATATCATTCTGTAGGTTTTAATGGTCAACGAAACCATTAAAATGGATTAGAATGGTGTCTGATGCTTAGTTTGTCAATTATGGCGGCCATCATGAATTTTCAAGATGGCCGACTTGTGAAAAACCTGCATTTACTTATATCTTCGTTTCTAATATATGTAGGTTCACAATTTTTGTGTCTAAACATACATTTTCAGGGTCAGGGAATATAATTATAGCGTTTAGGATATTGTCAGGTGGGCAGTAGGCCCACCATGGCGGCCATCTTGGATTTTCAGGATGGCCGCTCTGCGAAATCATATATGATCCGAGTTTCTTAATACGCCTGAATCCTAAACTTGGCGCTTAAAAATGCAATTACTTCCTGGTTCAATCAGTTTCTAAAACAAAATTAACACTAATTTTGCAGTAAAATTAATTAATTCTATTATTTTGTTTCAGGTCAAAATGGATTCTGAACGTTTTGAAACCTGTGCAATATGTAAAGAAATCATAGATGACCGTGATTATTATGTGACACTAACAGAAAAAGGTACCTTGGGTGTTTGCAATGCTAGCAGAGAAAGAGACGATGACATCTTTGTCACAGCTGGAGACAAACTACACAGATCATGTAGAGATCCATATATTAATAAGAAGAACATTGCATCTTACAATAAAAAGAAAGCATCCACATCTTCTGATGCCACTGCATTTAAATTTAGTTTAAGATCTGATCACGACTTTAATTACAAATTGGATTGTTTGTTCTGCAAAAATCATATCACCGAAAGAGATAAACGGGACAATAAAGCTTTTCAAGTGATATGCAAGAATCGTGAGTTTGATATCAGTATTCTAAAAGTTTGCGAACAGCGCAAGGATGGCTGGGCAGTTGATGTAAAAGGGCGTATAGCTTTTGTAAATGATTTACTGTACATTCAGAAGATGCGGTGTATCATCAAGCATGTAGTATTAACTTTCGTATTGGAAAAGGTATTCCAAAACTATACGATAGTAACACACAAACGAGTCAAAGTTTAAAAAAGGTCGGCCTTATGATGAATCTCAAGAGTCTGCCTTTGCTTTTGTGGCGAATTATTTGCGAGAAAATGATGATGAACAAACCACAATCAATGATCTTTTGTCAATAATGCAGGATCATCTGAAAGATTCACCAAGTCATGCATATACTTCCAAATGGCTGAAAAGTCGTTGGATGAAGCATTTTAAAGATGAAATTGTTGTCACGGAGATTAATGGGAAACATAATGTTGTCACATTCAGATAAAAAACCAAGAATATTCTCTATGATTTCTATAAAAGCAAGAAATCAGATGACGTAGAAACTGCAAAAAATCGCATTATTGAAACTGCGGCAAAGCTGCTAAAAAGTGAAATTAAAGAATGCGATAGTTCTTCAACAATGTATCCATCCACCCAAGATATAGAATCTCGTGCCCGTTGCAAAGAATTTCTTCCCAAATCTTTACGATTACTGCTTGAAAAGATGTTTGTTGCCAAAAGCAGTGACCTACGAATTGCCTCTATTGGGCAGGCAATAATGCAAGCAGTCAGACCAAAAGCAATAATTGCCCCACTTCAGATTGGCTTGGGAGTGCAAATACATAAACAAATTTGGATCAAGGTTTTTGATTGACTCTTTACACAGTCACGGATTTTGCTCTTCCTACTCAGAGGTTCAGAAGTTTGAAAGAAGTGCGGCGTATCATCAGGGGACAGAAATTGAAGGAATTGACAATGAATTTTTCATACATGATGGTGACAATGTTCATCACAATATTAGAACAATCGATGGTCTAAATACATTCCACGATATGGGTATAATTGTTATAATTACTCCCAAGGTAGCTTCCACGAAATTAGTGCCAAGAATAGATGTCACATCAAAGGAGATTGTGGACATTTACAACATCGAAACTCACATATTTCGCTCGCGCAGAAAATCTTCTTGCGCCTTAACATACAAAGATTTGCATCAATTTCAATTTCATGCCGATGATCCAACAAGTTGCTTCAACATTTTATGGTTAATTGTGCCTGGATGCTGAAACCTCAACGACCACTGTGGAATGGCTTTATGCGAATGGTGCATAAAGGAGAGCACCCTGGACAGGCTTCCGTTATATTCATGCCGATGATCGATATGCAATCCAGCGACGAATCGTGCATTTTGTCAACCATGCATTTTGTGTCTGAGCAAGCAAAGCGCTACAACATGTCACCGGTACTAACATTTGATCAGCCACTGTACTGGAAGGGAACTGAAATCCAAGAAAGTGTGGATGATGCAAGCCCTTTGAAAGAAATAGTGTTGCGACTTGGTGGGCTCCACACTGCCATGAGTTTCTTGGATCTATTGGGCATCTCATGACTTCTTCCGGACTGCAGACAATGTTAGAAACTGTCTATGCTGAAAACATGGTGCCCCACATGCTAAGTGGGAAAGCAATATCTCGAGCCGTTCGTGGTCATCTACTAGTTGTAGGTGCCCTACATGCAATAATGATGTCAGAAATATACGAGTGCCCTATTAAGTTAGACAATGATGAAGAATACACTCAGTCAGAAGATGTTTTCAATTTTGCTGATAACTTCGATTTAATACAGATCTCAGATTTACTTGATAAATCAATCTCAGGAGAAATAAGTTCGGAAGATATAGAAAAGGAGGAGGTCTTCAAAAAGATTGAGAAACTGGAGAACTACAAACATAGCTTAGATTCCTCGAGAATTGCAAAACTGTGGTTCCAATACATAGAAATGGTCGAAATACTATGCACATTCATAAAAGCCGAAAGAACAGGAAACTTACTTCTTCATTTACTGGCAGAGTATAGCATGCTACCATTTTTCGCAGCGTCTGGACATTTTGCGTATGCTAAGTCAACACGCATCTATCTTCAAAAAATGTGAAATCTAAAAGAGACACATCCAAATGTTTACGCAAAGTTTAGAGAAGGCTATCATGTTCTTCGCAGAAGTAATAGGTTTTGGGCTGGACTCTCAACAGATCTGGTTATAGAACAAGTTCTTATGAGGAGTTTGAAAACAACAGGTGGACTAACTCACGGGCGAGGAATGACTGAGGTACAAAGATCAGTTTGGCTACTGTCGACACCAGCCTGTGCAGAAATAAATCGTGCGATGCAGGAAGTTACAGATGTAACGTATGGTAGTGAGCAGCATAAAGAAACAAGACAGGCACGACTTGAAAGAGATTTCAAAGATTCATTGAAAATCTTGGCGTACGCTGTGGCAAGAAACCCCTTCGACAACCGAAAGAAACTCATGAGCATTGACACAGGAGAAATTCTATTTCAACTGTCCGGTAGACAACCAAGGTATTGGAAGCAACATTCTGTTGTCCGGAAAACCAGCAGATTATACGTTCAAGAAAAAAGACGTGACCATAACAATGAAAGCAAGATCAACTATTAAGATAGATGAAGAAGTTATTCCCGTTGATCCTCTCTTGTTATTCCAACGTCTAATAACCACTGTCAGAGGTATGGGATCAGCTGTAGACTTGGAGACAGCATTCTCTTATGAGCTGTGCACATTTCCTCCTGCACTTATAGAGACAGACGGTTTGTTAAGGGAAGCAAATAAACCACAGCTAGCAAATTCTATCTGGTCTTCAACTGCGCCTGATGAATCAGATGCTTCATTTCCTAAAGATATTTCATATGTCCCTGACGGAGGATCCTTACTCCACAGAGTACAATGGACAAAAAGAAGAACATACAAGAAGATTTGCAAAACTTATGTAGAATACGTCCTCAAGCATTACGGAGAGGGAACAGTCGTTGTATTTGATAGGTATGACGGGAAGCCTTGTACCAAAGATACAACCCACATTCGCAGAACCAAAGGCAAGCAAGGCATACCTGTACGTTTAACAGGAGAAATGAAGCTAAATATGAAGAAAGACGAGTTTCTTACTAACCTCGACAACAAGCAGAGATTTCTAATGATGTTGGCGACTAAAATGAACGAAGAAAACATGAAAGCAAGCCAATCATCTAGTGATGCAGACCTTTTGATTGTACAGACAGCAATTGAATTTGCCAGAAGTAAACCAACAGTTGTTATTGCAGACAGTGGCGGACTGGCTCATAAAATTTTGTCTGCCAAAGGGGTCAGGGGGTCCATAACCCCATTACATAATTCAATTCCAATCCTATCCTAATAGGCCTATTTATGAGTTAAGTTTGTTTAAATAAAAAAAGTTAATATTTTTTTATAAATTTATTTTACCAATAAGTACAAATATTTTACAAGTACTGGCTGCATATACATACATACATTACATACATACATGCTATACTAAGAGTAGTTTTTTAAGTTCATTACTCGAGTTTGCAAATCGGTCTATTATAGTTTCCATGTCTAACTCATCCAACATGACCTTTTCTATAGAAATCAACATGTATGCTTCCAGATTCTCCTCCGACAAAGAATTTCGTAATCTTGTTTTTATTATTTTAAGTTTAGAAAATGCCCGTTCACACTGAACTTGAGTCACAGACAGTGTACAGATAGCTTTGTACATTTGGTAAAGATTATCATATGCCTTGTCATTAAGTCTGTTTGATGCAAGAATATACAGCACATGATGGACAATTGCCACAATATTTAGAGCATGAATTCATTTTACTGCTGCTCTCTGCATTATCATCATTCAGCAAAAGCTTAAATATTTCAAAGTTCGATCCAAAAGACTGCAATTCTAATTTTACTTCACTTCTATTTAGCCCTGGAGCAAGCTCAAGAATACCTTCCAATGCTTCTTCTTCAAGACCATTTTTAGTAATATATTCATAATTTGATGGATCGAGGCATGACATATCCTTATATAGTTGTTTATGGTCAATGAAACGGAATTCCAGTGATTGTACAACACGATCCATTATCAAGTTGAACACATGTACACGATAGTCTGACAAAGAATCAGATGTGTTTTTTTCATCAGCAGCTAGTTCATCTGCCATTCTCTTTGTTTTATGTTTCCTCTTCATTGGTAACTCAGTTTTTACAAAATCAATTTTGACTGTTTGATTTTCATCATTATTGAATTGTGCAATGTGCTCATTGGATTTGTTGGCAAATTTCAAAGCCTGACTATATACTTTAGCAAATTCTCTTGATCTTTTCTTCAAATCTGTAATGGATTTTTCTACCATATTCCATGCAGTAAACATATTTAAGCCACTTGTCTGTAGATAGCTTGACAAAGGGGCTGTAATTTGAAAGATATATAAGTATGTGAATGCTGTCAATATTGTTTGAAATTCTAGAAGGCTACAGTAAAACATTTGCCTCCTGTTTTGTTTTTGCATCAAAATTGTTAGAGCTTTGTATAATGGATAAACATGTCAGAAGATCCACAAAATTACTGATATATATCTCGTCAAAATTTCCAAATATAGTAGTTGCTGCATTGGACTTTCCTGACCACCTGGTTTCACCAGTTAGCTTTAATCGGTTCATCTTTTCTTTCCCGAGATGGTGTCCAACAATTTCAATCCAGATGGCCATTCGCTTATATGATACCTTCACAAATTTTGCTGAATTCTGGAGTGAATTGAAGAAGGAAACTACTGGTACACAACACTTCGTGGTTTCAGTAACTAATAAATTGAGTACATGGGCATAGCACCATACATGAACATGCTGATCAGCTACATCAGCAATTTTACTCTGTAAGCCATTATATTGTCCATGGTAGCTTGCAGCGCCATCTGTGCTATCTGATAAGCATTTTCGGATCTATTTCAAGACGTTGTAATGTTTCATTTAGTAGGTCAAAAAGTCTCTGCCCTGTACTATCATTGCTTGGAACAATTGCAAGTAGTCGTTCATGGATAGTACTATTTAGTACATATCGAATAACAATACTAAATTGATTAATTGATGAAATATCCTGGGTTGAATCTACTTGTATGGAATAATACTTGGCCTCAGCAACTTCTTGAGTAATTTTTTCCTGTATCATATTCTTCATAATTTGGGTCAAAGAAGATATGGTTCTTTTACTCAAGAATGTGACAAGACTACCACGACCTTTACTTTGTGCCTTTCTTTGTTTTTCCAATCTTTCACATCGTTGTTCAGACTTTTCCTTCACCATGGAAACATGAGAAGCCATAATAGGATCATATTTTGCCATCAACTGCACAGTAGCCAAGAAATTTCCATGATTTTCTGTTTCATCAAGAAGAGAATATGCTGACTCATTTCTGTGTCCACGAAAAGGAAGCGCTCGTTTACCTAACATCTTTATTATATCTACAACTCTGGCAACAATATTTCTCTGCTTTAGTACTTCATCTTTTCGCTTCTGCAATGATGCAGCTAAAAAACGAGCTAAACCACCATCATTTACTACACTGATATATTCCTGAGCATGCTTGCTATGTATACCAGTTGATTCATGCTCTGATAAGCACTGGCTAATGCGTCTGTAATCATTAAATCCTCGCACAAAAGCAGATGGGTTAGAAGAGGTTGGTGACTCAAATGCCAACCAAGCAAAATGAACACTATAGTGATCTATTCTTCTTATTATATGTTAACCAGTGTCGTCAGACAGTGTCACCCATAATTTTTCGCTTATATAACTTTACATTAAATGGCAGATCATGATGATGTGGCTGAAATGGATGCTCTTTGAAAAAAGATTTCAAATCTGTTCGTGCAGGATATTGAAAGAGCTTATCCTGTCTAAATGTTGGTTGATTCTCATCATTATTTAAATCAGCTACTAGATCTTTTTGATTATGTACATGTACAGACCCAGGTTCAGTTACTGTTATTCTACCAGCTAATTCAGAATCATAAAAATCAGCATCTACAGTCTCTAAAACGTTAGGCATACTTTCATCTTTATGTCCTAGATCTACAGTATCAGCATGAACAGTTGTAGTTGAATTTCTCTGTAAGTCGCTTTCCTCTTTCTGACATGTAGATATAGGTATGAAAAACTATATAGAGCTATGGTAGGCCTGTTCAAAAATCAACTTTTTCTTATTTTCATAGGTTTCTGTACATTTTCCCATGTCTTTTGACCTGAGAAAGCCGAAAATCACAACTATTTTGACCTAGGATGTTGGGAAGCATTGCCGCATGGAGCTTTAAATTTTCTGCCTTGAAATCGGCCAAAGCGCCAATTCCGGGGTCCCTTGAATTATGTTTTGCACTTTAACTTTTGATCTAAACAAGATAGAGCAACAAATTAGGTATCAAATGAAAGAGCATAAAATTAATAATAATAATTAATAATAATAATAATAATAATAATAATAATAATATATAATTAATAATAATAATAATAATAATAATAATTATCTATCATTTTTCAGGAAACAACAGAAACTCAATCAGAATCTAGAAAACCATCTACAAGTTACAACTTCACAATGGCATTAAGCAAGGAGCTGAGGGAGCTCCGTGGGCGCACAGTTGATATCTCAGAACCTCCACGTACTGTCCACAGGCAGGTGTCAACTGGGCCATCTACCAGATCTCTCACTGAAACTTTCCTGGTTGGATACCCTTCAGCTTTTATCAGTGGTTCCCAGCTTCCACCAACAGACAGGCGTTCCAGTATTTCCTTAATCTTCAGAATTTACCGGAAAATGTAGGGAGGCCCATGGTTCAAGACCTTGCATATGAAACAATTGAATCTATCATCCCATTCTGGCAGATGGCTAGAATCAAGACAATGACCAAGTACAACGCAATGAAGCTCTTCATGAAACTACATGAGAAACATCGTGCTCTGGTGAAAAGCAAAGAGAGCAAGTAACCCTGGAGGAAAAAGAGGAGCATTTGTGCTGGAATTAGACAGCCTGTTCGATATAGGAGCTCCAGATGCAATCCAGGAAATACAGAACAACAGACTGTTATCCAGAGAGAAGAAAGATGATATCAGGTTCTACGAAGACCAAAGACTGAGAGGAAAGGTCATATGTCTGGTCATGACAAGATTTTTGAGACAAGATCCCTGCAGCAAGCAGCGAGGAATGAAAGACTGCAGCATAGACAAGAACAAGGTAAAACTAATTACTTTGAACGTTACAAAAAGTTTTAAGTTTTACTCCATTGCGATATTTAGCATGTACTTAACAATTACTGTCTTAACATGTTGTACTATTTTACAGCTGCAGCAGAACAAGAGGCAGTTGTTCATGTGGATGACATTACCTGGGGTGACTCAACTGACAACGACGCTAACACAGAGGACATGGATTACCATCAGCCTCGTCCTGGATGTTCTCACCATCAAGACACTGTGACTAGTGTGACTTTGACGTTTCCAAGGAAGGTCATGGAATGTGATGTCATCTGCAATACAGCTGATCGTCTTGGTTTATCAGACAATCAAGTTACTGCCATGGTTTCTGCCACCTTGAAAGCTGGAGGGGCTGATCTGGATAACTTCGTCATCTCAACCTCAACAACACGTCGCAACAGAATGCTGTCCAGGTATAATATCAGCCAGAGTCACATGTCCAAGTTTTGTGAAAAACCCCCACAATACGCTGCCTTACACTGGGATGGAAAGTTGCTCAAAGATGTCTTGGGCAGTGAACCTGGAAGTACCTCAGAGCTCAGAGACTTTAGCTGTGCTAGTGTCTGGTCCACCTTCATACACTGAAGGAAAGTTATTGGGAGTACCTGTCATCGACAATTCTTCTGGCACAGCTCAGGCTGAGGCTTCAATGGATTTACTGGAGACATGGGAACTTACGGATAATGTTGCTGCCCTTGTTTTTGACACTACATCCAGTAACAGTGGAGTTCACAGAGGAGCTGCCAAACTGCTAGAGAAAATGCTGAACAAAAAGATGTTTTATCTGGCCTGTCGACATCACATCCTGGAAATCCTAGTAGGAGCAGTTTGGGAGAAGCTGTTTGGGAAGGTGAATGGGCCAGATAATCCCTGGTTTGAGCATCTGAAGGATGTTTGGACGGACTTGTCCAAGGAAAACCCAAAGATGCTGGCTATCAACAGCAAATGGCTGAAGGAAAGAAGAAGAACAGTGAAGAAATACTCCAAGACATTCTAACAGCAGAAAGGCTTCCAAGAGCCGACTACAGGGAAATGGCTGAACTGACAGTCATTGTTCTTGGAGGAACGCCTCCTCGAGGTATTCACTGGAGTCGACCAGGCGCCATTCATCAGGCCAGATGGATGGCCAGAAACCTGTACTCCATGAAAATGCTGATGTTTGCAGATCAACTTGAGTACGACGAAGACACTGTATCAAAGCTGGAAAGACTCAACACCTTCCTTGCGCTGTTCTACACTCCTGTATGGATGATGTCAATGTCTGCTGCAGATGCTCCCGTGAATGATCTAAGTCTAATCCAGGACATGTTGAAGTACAAGAAAACTGACCCAGAGCTTGCTGATGCAGTACTTAATAAGATGGAAAACCACAAATGGTACCTGACGCAGGAAGTCGTGCCATTTGCCCTGTTCAGCAGTAGATTGAGTGACACATTGAAGCACGACATTGCTGCCCAGTTACATGCCACTGAGAAGCCAGACAGCTTCAGAACAGGAAAGCCTCTATTCCAGAGAGTCACAGCTAAGACCACCCTGGTTGATCTCATTGGCCCCGAATCACATTTCCTGCTGGACACACTGAACATTGGATCCGAGTGGCTTCTGGAACCTGTCACGTCTTGGCCACAGAATGAGGACTACAGAAAAGCGTTGGACTATGTTAAGAATCTGAAAGCGGTGAATGACATTGCTGAACGTGGTGTCAAGATGATGAGCGACTTTGCAAATGTCATAACAACAGATGCCAAGCAAAGGGACTATCTCCTTCAAGCTGTGGAGTTCAACAGACGCCGCTTTGACAGCTTCAAGAAACAAACTCTCAACAACTGACTGTGTAAATGTCATTATGAAATTAATCATCATGTAATGCTTTCACTTCTTGATCGATTAGACTTGTGACAAAATGTTAATCTCAAATTTGTGTCATGAATAAGGCGCCTTGTCTGCCTTGAGTGTGAGAAAACGAATTTTGTGATATTTCTGAAATCTTTGTATGTACCAATGTGCCATTTCTTGTTCCAAGACTATCATAATTGTATAAGTTAGAAAGAGGATTAAAAACACTTTAATTTGGTGCCTATTTTGTTGCTCTATCTTGTTTAGATAAAACGTTATAGTGCAAAACATGATTCAAGGGACCCCGGAACTGGTGCTTTTGGCCGATTTCAAGGCAGAAAACTTAAAGCTCCATGCGGCAATGCTTCCCAACAACCTAGGTCAAAATGGTTGTGATTTTCAGCCTTTTCAGGTCAAAAAGCATGGGGAAAAGTACAGAAACCTATGAAAATAAGAAAAAGTTGATTTTTGAACAGGGCTAGAGCTATGGGTTGATTGCCTGTTACCCTCATCCGTTGGAAATGTCCAGCAGATTTCAGTGGAGAGTGAACGACAAAAGCCCTATATATTTTCGTTAGAGTTATGAATATGTAGGTCTTTAAAGGACCTCTTTATATTTAATTGTTTATGGTAATTTTAGCGTCGGGATTTTAGACGCCCTAGAATGAAAATGAAATTGCCTCACCTTAATTTTGATGGATCTTAGTTTGCTTCGATGCAGGGCGTTACGATCTTTTTCGGTGTAGGGCCGCCACGATGGAGTTACGCAATGAGTTAACGTCTTGTAATAAATATGGGCTGTCACAATATAGACACTTCTGGGGATAGGCCTATCCTATTTATGTATTAATTTTATTATAAGGAATTCACTCAGAAATTGAGGGAAAACTTAAACACGTCTTCCCTGTTTAAAGCGTTCGCTGTAACATAAACAGCCCTGAGAGCCGTTCCTTTAATATATCTTCATATTTTCGTATAAATTGCTGATTTTGCAAAGGTTGTTGACTCTTTCTCCCTTGTATTTTGCATGGGTTAGCAAATGGAAAATTTGGTTCACGTGATATAAATGACGGTTTCTCGTGGTTGTACAGACCCGACGCCTACATACGGTTTCTATGTATGTATGGCAATCATTTCATTCCCATTAGGCTATGTCGCCACTCCCGAGCCAATTTTGTATAGATATTTAATTCAATTAATTAATAATTTATATTTAATTATGAAATAAAGGTATCACATATGATACCATGTTGTGGTTTTTCCATAATAGGTGTTGATATCATAAATGCTGTTATAGGCCTGCACTTTTTTGCTGAATCATTTCTTTCTGCTTCTCGTTTACCTTTCCGTTTCTTTGCTCCAGATTTCCGTTTCATGTGTTCCATTTCCTTATGTGGAAAATTCAGCAGCCTAAAAAGGGTATCCCCACGGCTACCCGCGTCCACCCTTACCTCAGGTTTAAATTAAAACTTAGGGTTCCCACTACTTGGACGCTTTTAATTGTTTAATTTAAACTGAAGTTGGGTAGACTTAAATTGGTTTAATTTAGACTGAAGTTGAGTAGATTTAAATCAGTTTAATTTAGACTGAAGTTGAATAGATTTAAATCAGTTTAATTTAGACTGAAGTTGAGTAGATTTAAATCAGTTTAATTTAGACTGAAGTTGAGTAGATTTAAATTTGTTTAATTTGGGTCTGTATCGAAGGAGTGACATTTCAAAGGAGTGACATAACAAAGGAGTGACATAAATACCGTAACGAAGGAGTGACAGAATTGTTAAAATTAAGATTTTATTTAAAAAACTAGAAACCTAACCTAACCTAACCTAGCCTAACCTAACCTAACCTAACAGTTGCAAGCCTCTCTTTCCTCTGGATTTGTTCTTTCTTCTTCTTTGTTGGTATTTTCCTGTCACTCCTTTGAATTTTATCTCCGATTTGTCACTCCTTTGTTATGTCACTCCTTCGTTATGTCACTCCTTTGAATAGGACCGATATATATATATATATATATATATATATATATATATATATATATATATATATATATATATATATAGGTGGAACGACAAGTGAATAAAATGAATTCTAGATCTTAAAAGAATTCGACATTTATTAGAATCATTAGTGAATGATGTTAAATCTTGGCATTTTATTATAAAACGAAGTTAATTGAAATAATAACGGGCTAAAATTACGGAGTCAAACCGATACGTATTACTCGTAGTTGAACTTCGAACGAACTAAGATGGCGACTCCAGCTCTTTTCGCCGGCATCAAGGTGCGTCAGAGCGCGCCAAAAGAGGAGTATAACACTGTCGCCCAGAATTTCCAAGGGTTGGAAGGAATTGAGTCAGTACTCTGGCAGGCGTACGATTTTGGTTATATTTTTAGCGATTGGTTGATTAACGCTGTTTTCATGAAATAATACAATATATATATATATATATATATATATATATATATATATTGTTTTATATAGACTTTTAATAGAATTCCTGAACCCTCTGTCTAAATATTTTAGACACCTTACCTGAAATATTAAAAAAAAAAAAAAAATTAATAAAGTAATCTGATTTACTAATTGCATTGACGAACGTTAATGAAATTCCAATTCAATCTAAATAGCTACCCCTGGATGGTTCTCCTCGTGTAAGACAATCCACAATGGCGTTCTCAAACACTTGGGTCAACGATTAACACCCGGGTGTGTGTGTATATATATATATATATCAGTCTTTCCTTGCGAATCATTCGTGATCAGTCTTTCCTTGCGAACAGACGTGTTTTATCGAGTGTCCAGTGTTATCAATTGAATAAGTTGTTTTCGTTGAAGTGTTTTAAAAAAAATAGTGTTCGGTGCATTCATAACTAAATTACTTCGTGCTACTAATCATTCATTAACGAATATATTTCATTTATTGACGTTATTCAATACTATATTTGATCAAACCAAGGCTACTGCACGTGGCTTGCCTTGTTTGTTTTTCAAATCTATCACAAAACGTGGAGACATAAGGTTCATTTTTCCTTCCTTCGAGAGGTCAGGTAGAGTGGTCCCGCACCGTGTGAAGAAAAGGAAAAAAGTCGGGTCAAATCGCGGACAGATAAGTGTTATAAATACTCTTCTTTTACAGATCTTTTGTCGGTAGCTTAATTCTATATGCATTTAGTATAAATTCGTGTTACAAGAACCTGTTTCTGCGTTTCAAAAACGCGGAAGACCTACGTTGTAATTTATTTATTTCCAAACGCTCGTTTTTTGTTTTTTTTTGTTTAACTAATTAAAAGCATGGCACCCCCGTCAAGTACTTGCAGTCGCTGTGAAGGGAAATTTGCCGCTTACGCGTTTACAATGGCTAGTAATAATGAACAGTTAGTTTGCAGGTGGTGCTCAAACTTGGAAGTGCTGAGGAACGAGTTAGAACGTGAGAAGGAGGCCAGAGTAAGCCTTGAAGAAAGGGTGATGCTCCTGACGGCAAAATTAGAATCCCTTGAGACTCCAGTTGCGACCCCTCCTGCCTCAGTTTCTATTAATAATATAAATAGTATTAATAGCCCTCTCTCTTCTCCTAGTTCCCAACCCTTCGTTCGAGTGCGTAATGGAGCCCCATTGAGAAAACCTAAGACATGTCTACCAGTAATAACAAACAATAAGTTTTCTGTTTTAGGTTTTGAAGATGATGATGAACCGGAAATACGACTCGTTGGCGATTCCATTGTTCGAGGACAGCTCGAGGAATTCTGTGGGAGAAACCCTCGTCGTAGGCGCCGTTACTGCTACCCTGGTGCAAGGGTGGAGGATATAACTAATAGTGTTGACCAATTTACAGATGGTACCTCCGAGGACACAACGTATGTTATTCATGTCGGTACTAATAACGTTTTAAATTCTAGATCGGAAGAACTGCTGGCTAGGTACAGGGACTTACTAGAGCGATTAAAGGAAAAAACTAATAACATTGTTTTAACAGGTATACTTCCTCGAATTATCCATCGTAACGATTTCTACAGCAAGGCGACCTATATTAACAATAACCTTTAATTTGATACTCCCCTACAAAGTCACGAGTTTCAGTGCTAAGCCACGATTCATTTATCGCAATTATATCATAGTCTTTACAAGCAATTAAAGAAAAAAATTCGTTTATTTTATTTCGTAGGCTACGAGCACTTAAGGATAGAACCTTCAAATTGTTTGTAATTGCGACAACTTCGCGAGCGCAGTGGAAATTTATGGAATTTACGCTGGGACCGTTCGAGTTACGGCAGCCTGAAAAGAAGAGACAGTATTATGAAATAGTCTTCCTAAACGCGCAGCTCCTACGTCATTAAAATGAAGTCCATCTCCGAGGAACAAGTCCCTCCTGCCGTAGAAACTGTTCCAAAAATTCTCATAATGCACTCCTTCCTGTTGGCAAAGAGACTTTAGTTAGGAATACGCAGCACAGATTTAGACGAAACAAATCTTGCTTAACTAATCTTTTAGAATTTTTCCAAAGCGTGGTTGACGTTTACGATAGACATCGGGCGGTTGATGTAGTGTATTTAGATTTTCAAAAAGCGTTTGACACCGTGCCGCACAAAAGACTCATTGAAAAAACTAAGGCTCATGGAATCAGGGGTGTAGTAATAAATTGGCTAGAAGAGTGGTTGCGAGGCAGGAAACAGAGGGTGGTCGTTGATGGAGCGGAGTCGTGTTGGGCTAATGTAGCGAGTGGCGTTCCTCAGGGTTCTGTATTGGGCCCCTTGCTTTTTCTTATATATATTAACGATTTAGATGTCGGCCTAGTCAGTACAGTTTCAAAGTTTGCGGATGACACGAAGGTGGGTGGTAGGGCGATTAATGACGAAGATAGAGGTAAAATTAAGGAAGATCTGAATAAAATCGTTGATTGGTCAGTCACATGGCAAATGAGATTTAACGTTGATAAGTGCAAAATTTTGCATATAGGTTCGCGTAACGGTAATTTTGCGTATAGTATGTCAGGGAAAGATTTAACAAGCCTAGAGCAGGAAAAAGATTTAGGAGTTATAGTCACTGGTGATTTAAAAGTAGCGAAACAAAGTACAGCAGCGGTCAATAAGGCGAACAAAGTGTTAGGTTTTATAGCTCGAAATTTTTAGTACAAATCGCGCGATATTATAGTTCCTCTTTATAAATCATTAGTTAGACCCCATTTGGAGTACGCGGTCCAATTTTGGAATCCGCATATGCGCAAAGATATAGACAAAATCGAGAGTTCAAAGACGAGCAACTAAGATGATTCCGTCGCTTAGGTCAAAGTCGTACGAGGATAGGCTTAAGGAGTTAAAATTGACAACACTCGAGACTAGGAGGTTAAGGAGTGATCTAATCCAGGTTTTCAAAATTATGAATGGGTTCGATAACGTAGATAGAGATAGCTTTTTCGAAATATCTCAATATAATAGGACAAGAAATAACGGGTGTAAGTTGACAAGTAGAAGGTTCGAGACAACAGTTGCCAAAAACTTTTTTACGCATAGAATAGTAAATAGCTGGAATAGTTTGCCGGTAGAAGTAATTAGTAGCACGTCTATAAACATGTTTAAAAATCGATTAGACGCATATGTTGATAGAAAGGGTATAGTTTAAGGTAGTAAAATTAAGGCTTTCTGGGGATAGATCCCACAGCTCAACACAAGTGTTGTGGGATATAGGGAGGCAGCGTCTTGGGTTAGGGGATACTCTCTGTCCTTACACACCCCATTTAAAGAGATTCCTCTGCCGAGCGGTGCCCCCCATAGTACTGTGAGGTATTGAAAAACTCTTGATCTTCACTTGCCCCACAAACACCTTTAAATGGGAGACCCAAAATGGGTGCACACACATTTCTACATTACTGTACAGTCTTTACAGCCACACCTACACTTTTCCTCGTAAGTGTATATATTGTAATGTATATGGTTGTAAATTTTGACTTGGTCCGCAATCGATATGGACCGTGACTTGATGGATACCGTAATGAAATTGACTGGATTCTTTGGATCTGATATATTTGCATGTCCGTTATAAATAGATATAGAGTGTAACATATTTGTGGATAGTAGTCTATTATGACTTGATCCTCTGGATCCAGAGATTCTGTCTTTAGTTTTAAATCGATAATTAATTAGTTTTAAATTGATAATTATTTAGTTTCGTAAAAATTGGTCGTTGCCAATTTACCGGCAGTTTTTACATAAATTTCTTATGTTCTTGTGGTTCGGAACCCACGTAAAATTTTAGGTCCCCTCCGCCACCACGGAGGACATGCACAATACACGATTACGAACACAGTTAGGTAGACCAGCCATGAGTGGATCCTAGGGTCTTTGTTGGTCTGAAACATTATAACATTATATATACTAGTACAGTTCCCGTCACTTCGCTGACGGTTAGACAGGCTAAACTACAAAAAAAGAACCCAGCCGTGAAAATTTTGGGCTTCACATTGTGTCAACATTTCTGAATCTGGTATCTCCCAAAACCTCCTCACCCCCATTCAACTTGGGGGCTAACCTCCTCCCCCATTACCCTCACCCCTCCCCATTACCACACCAATCCCCCATTACCCCCACCCCCACCCTTCCCCCCACCCACACCCTTCCTCCAACCCCCACCCTTCCCCCGTTGCTTAACTACAGAAAAGAACAGTCATGAAAATCTTGAGCTTCACATTGCCGCCCGTAATACAATTTCTGAATTTTTTTCTCACAATTTTTTCTAACAATTTCTGAAAGTGTGACGGACAGACAGACGGACAGCTCTCTTATTATAGTATAGATGTGGAACGACGAGTGAATAAAATGAATTCTAGATCTTAAAAGAATTTGACATTTATTAGAATCATTAGTGAATGATGTTAAATCTTGGTATTTTATTATAAAACGAAGTTAATTGAAATAATAACTGGCTAAAATTACGGAGTCAAACCAATACGTATTACTCGTAGTAGAACTTCGAACGAACTAAGATGGCGACTCCAGCTCTTTTCGCCGGCGTCAAGGTGCGTCAGAGCGCGCCAAAAGAGGAGTATAACATAATAACATAGTATAATATAATTATACATATATAACAGCAATAACGAAAATAAGAGACTTACTTTGATAAATTGGAATTGATTTTAATGAAGCATGTAGGCAACTATTAAATAAACTAATGAAGTTAAAAATGTTGCAGTGACAGGCAGGTTGGCAAAACTGTATTTTAGGCTGGTAAATTTATTAATTTTTGCTACTTTCTAAAAGTTTAAAACCTGCAATAATTTTAACAAATTAAAGAAATTATTAATACATTTGCCCTTTTATATACTATTAATAAATACAAAATAAAAAAAATATAAAAATTACAATATTAATAAATACAAAATAAAAAAAATACAAACAAATAATTACAAAAATCTAAATAAATTATATCTATTTCATGTAATAGAAATACTGTCAACACCCTCAATTAAGATTCTAGGATATATCTCATCAGGCCCAACTGACATGTTTATTTAAACTTTATATACGAGTATAATAGATTGGCTGCCAATTTTCTTTACCTCAGGTCTAGGGGGCCAACTTCCCTTTTTTCTAGGGGGGCCCATCTGCCACATGGCAGACTGACAGCCTAGCCAGTCCGCCACTGATTGCTGAAGATACCGAGCTACTCATTCTCCTGCTCCATCATGCTGATGTAGATGGTCACAGAATATTTTTTACATCAGAGCAAAAAACTCGATCAAAAGCGAAAACCAAACTGTGGGACATCAAGTACGCTAAATCGAAATTAGGATTGAAGATTTGCGAAGTAATCTTGCTTATTCACGCCTTACTTGGGTGTGATACAACGTCCAGATTGTTCTCCATTGGTAAAGATGCGGCCCTGCAAAAGTTTAAGAAAGACGAAAGCTTTCAACGCTTAAGCCAAGTTTACAACAACTCAACATCAACAAGAGAAGAAGTTATTACTGCTGGAGAAAAGTTGTTGCTTATTGTTTATGGCGGAAAAAAAGAAAGCTCGCTTGATAAGCTTCGTGTCACAAGATTCTACCGGAAAGTTGCTGCAAGTATGAAAGTTGTGTCTCCCGAGAGCTTGCCTCCAACATCCGCAGCTGCATCATTCCATTCATTGCGTGTTTACCTCCAAGTGCAAGTTTGGAGAGGACTGGAAGATCTTGATCCAGAAGAATGGGGTTGGACTGTGAAAAGAGGAAAACTGCTACCAGTTTATACCTCGAAAGCTTCAGCACCAGAAAGCTTACTAAAACTTTTCAGATGTACAGTAACTGCAAGGTAGAGTGTCAGAACGCGAGATGTACGTGTTTCAAGAATGGACTGAAATGCTCAGCCTTGTGTGGCGAATGCCAAGGCGTTTCTTGTCTGAACTGTCAGCACCCTTTGGACATAGAGAATGCAGAGAACAGTGACGAAAATAATACAGACCCAGATTTTTACTAATTCACCATCACGCATAGGCTATATCAAAATGCCTATCTCTGTGAAATCGTTATGTACTGATTTGAGTTGACATAACATGCTATTTTTTCTATAAACTAAATTTCAGATCAATATCTCAGTTTATCCAAGATTTATGTCCAAAAAACGAAATCAAAACAAGTGAACGTCGTTAATATGAAAATATATATTAACTTCGAAACTATGAAGGATAGACTAGTGGTGTTGGGGTTCATTTGAAAGACCTAATCAAAGCCTCTACGATTATGATGTCTAATGGTCAATTTTACTTATGTGATAGCGTGGGGTAGACACCCCAGTTAGGTTACTTAGGTTCTAGCAAACAATCAAAAGCACTTACCGGTGCGTTGAATTAGATATTCCTTTGGGAGCCTACCATTAGATTCCTGTGTCTCACAAACGGCCTACCTAACTCTCTCTTACATTACCAATTTAGAAGCTATAGACATTACCCCTAATTATACTTAAGTATGGACAACTTTCTACTCCATTTGTCACCTTAGAAACACCACCTAATTATACTCAGCACCAATGATTAGGTCAGATCGGAAAAAACATCTCTAGGCTAGCCCAAAACAATTCGAACAGCCGCGTTGGTTCGTTTATGACTTGCTCTTGCCATTCAGCTTAGATTTAGTGATATTTCCCCTTTAGTGACTTTTAGACTATATACATATATATATACACACGTCACCTCACTCCTCCCCTACAAGTTTAGTCTGTCAGGGGGATGAGGGACCCTAGACGACCTGCGGAGCGGGGTTGATGTAGTAGGATTTGGTGCAACCTGTATAGGCGGGCGAGTTGAACCATTTTCCGGAGGATCAGTTCTCTCTTCCGGAAGACTCTGGTCCTTCTGCAATTCACGTTCCCATATCTGGTCCTGATGGCGTTTAATAGAACGACCATCTTCTAGTTGGCACTTGAAGGAAACAGGGCCCGTTCTCTCCTGCACAGTTGCAGGAACCCATTTTGGTCCAGCCCCATAGTTGCGAATCATAACTGGATCATTAGGTTGCGCCTCTATAACTCTCCCTCTTTTAGTGTCATGGTACAGCTTCTGTTTTTCCTGATGGCGTAAAACTCGTTGTTGTAACGTTTCGTTTGGACGTAACAAATCGAAAACTGAACGAATTCCCCGGCCAATCATAAGTTTAGAGGGAGACACCCCCGTCGTGGTGTGAGGTGTTATTCGATATTTAAACAAAAATTTATCCAACACCACTTGCATTTCCTCCCCACGAGAATGACGAAAGGCCGACTTGAAAGTACGGACCATGTTTTCCGCGAGACCGTTAGTAGACGGGTGGAAAACACTAGACCGGACATGTCTAATGCCATTTAGGTGGACGAAGGAAAGAAATTCCTCACTGGTAAAACAAGTACCATTGTCGGAAACCAGGACTACGGGTAAACCCCATCGAGCAAAAACTGAACGGAGTAAGCGAATAGTAACACCCGAAGTCGTGGAAGTGGTTGGAAGAATTTCCACCCACTTAGAGTAGGCGTCCACAATGACTAGGAAATAAGTATTATTTATAGGACCTGCATAGTCAACATGGATCCTATGCCACGGTATAGTAGGCCATTCCCAAGGATGCAGTGGACTTTTTCTTGGGAGATCTCTGTTCTCTAGGCAGCTTTGACAGGAACGAACCAATGATTCGAGTTCTCCATCTAAACCAGGCCACCAGAAATAAGCTCTCGCCAGCTCTTTAATTTTTGTTTCGCCCATGTGTTCAGCGTGAAGTTCCTTCACTAAATTCGACCTGCCTTTATTTGGAATAATCACTCTGTGGACCCATAAGAGACAGCCATTTTGAATCGAGAGGCCAGACTGAAGTTGATAAAAAGGCTGTAATTCACTCTCAACCTTAGTAGGCCAACCAACTGAGCAGAAATGGATGACCCTAGACAGAATAGGGTCCGATTTTGTCCACTGCTCTATTTGTACCGCAGATACTGGAGTGGATTCCAAAAACTCCCCCAAGTGAACCGATTCTGTAGGTATAGGTACACAATCATTTGGATTTTCTAAGGGCAACCTACTTAGCGCATCAGCCGTACCTAGAAGTTTACCTGACCGATGTACTAAGTCAAATTTATAGGCTTGTAGAATCCTACCTGAGGCCATAACTGGAATATTTTTATTAGGTGAAAATGAACCTAAAAGAGGCTTATGGTCAGTAATTAGTTTAAATTCATGACCCCATAGATAGAAATAAAAATTTTTGACTGCAAATACTAAGGCTAATGCTTCACGTTCCACTTGTGCATATCGTCTTTCAGTCTCAGTTAGTGTTCTAGAAGCAAAACAGATAGGCCTATCTACACCATCAATGTGGTGAGATAACACTGCCCCAATTCCATAAGAACTGCTGTCTGCTGAAACTACGAGAGGAAGTTTAGGATCATAATGCACTAGGAGAGTGGACTTTAGTAGTACGTCCTTGGAAGCCTCAAATGCTTCCTTTTGAGTTTTCTCCCATCTCCACTGTTCCCCAGATCGTAATAGCTTATTTAGGGGTTCAAGGAAAGTCGATGCATTAGGCAAAAATTTCCTATAAAGGTTTAGGAGACCTAAATAAGCTTGTAACTGTGTGATGTTTTGTGGAGGTGGTGCATTTTTTAATTGCTTCTAGTTTATCCATTGTTGGATGAATGCCTGAGTAGGCTGACCATACGTACCGTTTTGAACGGGACAGTACCGTTTGTTTTATATTTCCTGGCCGTCCCGTCGTTTTAATAAAAATGTCAATTTTGTCCCAGTTTATGTACTTACTTTTTCATGAATACAGAATATTACATAACCCCGTCCCTTTTTTGCCATCCCAATGTCCCGTTTTTGTCTCAAGGAAATATGGTCAGCCTATGCCTGAGGCATCTATGCGGAACCCTAAATATGAAACCTCGTTAGTGACCCATGAACACTTTTCTCTCTTTAGCTTAAGTCCGGCATCCCGGAGTCTTTTTAGAACCGTGGTTAATCTAGTTAGGTGTTCTTTTTTAGACGAACCTGAAATGAGGACATCATCTAGAAAGCAAAGTACCCCTGGAATGTGACCTAGAACTTGGTCCATTGTCCTCTGAAAAATACCCAGAGCCGATGCTATTCCATAGCATAGCCTATTGTACTTATATAGGCCTCGGTGCGTATTTATGATAGTTAATTCTTTAGAGTTTTCATCTAAACTTAGTTGAGCATAGGCTTGGGACATATCGAGTTTTGTGAAATATTTACCCCCAGCAAGAGAGCTAAATAATTCATCAGGCTTGGGTATAGGAGAGCAATCTAGAAGGACGGCTCTATTTGCTGTTAAACGGTAATCCCCACATAACCGCACAGACTTGTCCGGTTTTAGTACAGGAACTACTGGGGCAGCCCACTTAGCGTGTGTGACTGGTTCAATAATTTTATCTTTTAGCAGCCTGTCAATTTCTAAATCTACCTTCTCCCGCAGTGCATGCGCAATTGAACGAACCTTACAAAATTTCGGAGTTACATTAGGATCTACTTCTATGCAGACCTGATGGCCTTTTAGGTTGCCTACTTCAGGCCCAAAAACAGAAGAAAACTCCTTTAACAATGAGTCTATGTCAGATGGATATGAGAGTGTATGCACATCTGCCTGACCCTTTGGCAAGATTTTGTCACTCGGTATTTTCAAAGCGTCAATCCAATCACGGCCTAGTAGAGTAGGCCCTTGCTCATCCACCACTAAAAGGGTTAAGGGATGAGACAAAGTTTTCTGGTTGAGTGCAACTGTGACGTATGCTTCTCCACAAATAGGTATTTGTATGTCCCCATATTTCTTCAAAATCGTTTTAGATGCATGTAGTTTAGGTGTGTTTTTGAAAATTTTATCAAAAACTGCCTTGGACATGACCGTCCGGGAAGCACCTGTATCTAATTCTAGAGGAACTGTGATTCCATTTAGGCCTACCTCTACAATATATGGGCCTGTATTTTTCCCACTTTGCTGCTCATAAAATAGGTACTCCACAGTCTCCACTCCAATGTTCGAAGTATTTCCCCTTTGAGGATTTACACTAGAAATGTTAAAATTAGAATTTTCACCCTTCGTTTTCTTTTTAAAACACACTTTAGCTATGTGGCCTATTTTACTACAGTTTCGGCAAACTGTTTCTTTAACAGGGCAATCCTTCTTCCAATGGTGTTTTCCACACCCTGTACATCTACATGGCTTGGAAGGCTTAGTAGAATTAGTAGGCTTAGTCGCATTCACCTCATACCTTTTATTTGCTTGTCTAGTAGGCTCATTAGGTCTGCCAGGCCTAGAAGATTTAAAGCTATTTACGTGTTGGGCTTTACTACTGTGATTTCCAAAAGCTCTAACATCTTTAGCAGCTGCTTCTCTAGCCGTAGCTATTTCTACAGCCTGACTAAAAGTTAGGTCATGTATGGCTAATAGGACTCTCTGGGTAGACTCCTCTTTGAGACCCATTACAAACCTATCTCTTAGCATTTCATCTAATTTGTCCCCAAATTTGCACGTACGGCTATGGCTTTTTATTCCTGCAACAAACTCTGCAATGCTTTCATTTCCCGTCTGATGCCTTGAATAAAATTTGAAACGTCCATTGATGAGAACTACTCGGGGTTTGTAGTGATCGGTTAGGGCCTGTACCAATTCATTATAGGTGCAGGTTTCCGGTGCTTTAGGAGAAACTAGGTCCATAACTAAACCAAACGTTTTAGGGCCTTGCGAAAAATGCTCTGTATGAATTGGTCCACAATTAACCCACCCCTTATTTCTCCAGTCTAACTATAGAGTAGATCAAGTCTAGCCTAGAGGGGTCAGCCTTGAGATTCCGGAAATGGTCCAGAGCGGGCAGATAAATTGAGGTCCACAGTAGGATTCCTCACCAAACTAGGTTTGGGCAATCTACCTTTACCTTTGTTAAGCTATGAGTTGATGCTGGGTCTTAGGCCACAATGTAGGCCTAAGTTGTCTGACCCAGCTTAATTTAATGAATCTACCTAAACTGGGTTAAAAACACAATTAGTCACTTACTGCTAGTTATTAGAGAGTCTCTTTTCTCCTTGTATAATTGTCGAGAGCGTACTTGCTGGTGGGGATCTTTCTTCGGTGTCTGTTCTCGTCCCTTCTCCAGTTGCGTCCTTTCGCCCCGTCGTTCTTCGTTTTCGTTCTCCTTTGTTCTCCTCTTCGCGGGGCTTTTTCCACCAGCGTTGTCTTGGTTTTTTTTCCCCGGTTGGTTGATCGGTAATGTATATCTATTACCGAGCACGCTCTTCTCACACAGTATATAAATACTAGTGTGGAGAATAACTCTGGTGAGCAACCAATTGGTTTCATCCACCCAGTTATTGACATAAAAGGAATTTAATAATTGTTAGATTAACTACCTACTTACTCAGTGAACCATTTTCGTTACCTCCCAACTACCCACTCATCAGTTTTCCATATACTGGGGGCCCCGGGAGATAAAAATTTTGGTGTCATTGTCATCAATTTTTATGTCTGAGTGTAGACTAGCTAACTATTTGACTGTAAATGCCTGTTAATCTGATTAACAGTGCCTATCCTCACCTTCTCATGGAGAAGGTGTAGCATTTAATTAGAAGAGAAAATATACATCCATAGGATGAAACTGTCTATGGTCTTTACCATAAGAAAAGAAAAAATGAAAGTTAGAAGATAAAATTACAATTCCCCAGCATCTATTTTTTGTTGTAAAATAGTCGCGCCTTTAATGCTGTTTGTCGCTGGGGTCTTGTGTCTGTCAATGTTGTAGTAGGATGCGTTACCACTCCTACTGTCAAAGGAATAGTTACTGGAAGTTCAGTGTCTCCAGTTGTTACTGTCAGTGGAGAAGGTTCTCCAAAGTCCATTGTTTTGGGTCCAGACTCTAAAGGGTACAAAAGAGAAATCTCTTGTTGTGTCACCCATTGAAGTCCTTAATTTGACCACTCTTGTTACCCGTCTGCCCCTGGTCTGAGTTCTGAAACTCTAGCCAGAGGCCAGTATTGTCTTGGAGTACTGTCATGTATGAGAACAAGGTCCCTCCCCTACCATTGTGTCAGACCAATCCTTCTTAGTCATTTGTTTATGTCTCTCCCTTAGACCCATCAAGTACTCAGTTTTCCACTGTTTAATGAAATGAGCTTTAACTCTAGTTAAATGTTGTAACTTAGTCTGGAGCTCATCATGTCGTTGAGTCCAGTTTGGGTCTTCTGAAGAGTCTATATTGTAGTCCGGCAGGAGACTAACTTGTTCTCCTCGAATCAAATGATTTGGAGTTAATGGTTCCGGGTCATTAATGTTGTCTCTCACATAAGTGAGTGGTCTATTGTTGATGATGTTCTCAATCTCAGCCAGGAGAGTGAGCAACCCAAATAAGTGTATCTGTTTTTGCCAATTGCTTTCTTCAAGCAATTCTTTACTGTTTGTATATTCCTCTCCCAGATAGAACCATACCAAGGAGAGGCAACCGGAATATACTTCCACTTTATGTTTGAATTTTGTATATATAATTGTGTGATTTCATCGCTTAACAAGTCGTGGATGACTTGTTCACCAGCCTTGAAATATGTAGCATTGTCAGTCCAAACTGTCTTGGGTACTGAATGTCGTGCACAGAATCTCTTAAAGACAGCAACAAAAGATTCTGCTGTAAGGTCCTCCACAACATCCAAATAAACAGCTCGTGAGGCAGCACATGTAAACAGTACAATGTACATTTTTTGTTCAGTGTCAACCACTCCTACAGTCAATGCTCCTGTATAGTCAATGCCTACAGTCTCAAAGGGTCTTGAGAGTAACTCTCTCCTCTGGCAAAGCAGGAGGATTTGGTTTCCTATAGGGCCTAGCATGAATACGCCTACATGTGACACACTCACTCAGGACTGTTTTAACAGTGATCCTTCCCTTGGGTATCCAATAAGTTTTTCTTAATGTATTAGTGTCTGTGGTACCCCCATATATACATCATTGTGTGTTTTTCTGATGATTAATGTTGTCAAATAGCTAAATCTAGGTAAAAGGATTGGATGTTTGCTTTTGTATGACAGTTTTGATTTGTCTAATCTCCCTTTACACCTTAGAAGGCCTTCCTCATCTCTGAACAAGTTTAGATCCACAACTACTGATGGTACAGGTTCTTTGTTTGTTTCCCATTAGTTAAGAATTCTAACTCTTTATTGTACTCTTTTTGTTGTGCATGGCCTATCCAGTATTTGGTTGCAACTTCTGTATAATTATGATTATTTTTATTAGCTGTTTGTTAATTGTAGTTAAACAGTTGTGAGCAAACCTCAAACAGTAGGCTGTGACCCTGACAAGTTTACTGAAATCAGAATACTGTTCATAATTAGTGATTGGTTCAACCTTTTCATTTGAAAAGATTAAATTTAATGTCAAGTTAACTTGTTCCACAGGCCATTGGTCTGTATTACAGAGCCACTTAGGTCCCATAAACCAAGTTTTGTTTGACTTCAACAACTTGTAGGATAAACCTCTGGTCAGAAAGTCTGCTGGATTTTGTTTAGTTGGAACATAGTGAAAGTTTACTTGTAGGCTTTCATTAGCTTCAGCTATTTCTTTTAGCCTATTTTTTACAAAGATATTCTTACTATTAATGCTATCATTCCGTATCCAGGCAAGACAAATCTGACTGTCAAGCCAGATGTGGATGTGAGTTATGTTCACATCATGGTAAGCATCCTTAAGTAATGAAATGGTTTTAATGGCTAATGCAGCAGCCAATAGTTCCAATTGAGGTATGGTTCGGGTAGGTTTGAGAGGTGCAACTTTCCCTTTTGCATAAATTAGATGACTTTCTGTACGGCTTACAAGATACGCACAGCACCCATAAGCTTGTGTGCTTGCATCAGCAAACACATGAAGTCTCTGGGGCTTATCCCTAAACCCACAGCACCTTTGAATTTTAATGTTCTGCACTTTTGTTAAATCAGCAGCTAACTTCTTCCAAGATTTTTGATTTTCATTTGTTATTGGATCATCCCACCCAACATTTGTCCTCCAAATTTCTTGGAGGAGAATCTTTGATTTTATTGTTGAAGGCAGGAATAGACCCATGGGATCAAAAATTTTGGAAGCCTCTGATAATATTTGTCTTTTAGTATTTGCTTCCTCATCAAGTTTAAAACCTTTAGTACAGATTGAATCATGACTGTTAGAAGTTGCATCCAAATACCAATTCATACCTAAAGTTTTAACTCTGTCTGATGGCTCAGTAAGACCATTATTATCCTTTAAAATCTTTTTGTTTAAATCCTCATCATTTGAAATCCACTCTCTAAGTTCAAAGTTACCTTGTTGCATAATGTTTTGAGAGTGTTCATAGACTTCAGATAATTCAGATTTTGTTGTTGTTGAGCCTATTAGATTGTCTACGTAAAAATGTTCCTTAAGGAAGTTCAATGTTAGAGAGTTATTAAACTGGTTCAAATGATGTCCAATTGTCAATGCTAATAGGCTAGGTGAGCAATTGGCTCCAAACAACACAACATTTAAATCTATAGGTTATGAACCCTTTATCAAATCAAATGGATCCTTGAACCATAAGAACCTAAGTTGGTTCTTATCATATTCATTTTTAAGATTTATTCTCAAAAATGCCTTTGAAATGTCACTTTGTACAGCATATTTATCTAACCTGAACCTCAGTAAGATCTTCACAAGGTCAGAAATGAGATTAGGACCCTCAATCAGGCAATCATTCAAACTGTGTTTATCACTGTTAAATGAGAACCAACTCTTTGTGATCATTTATTTATTTATATAAAGTCAAACAATGACAACGGTCTTCTGAAAAAGGAATAAGCATAATAAGTAATCACTTGAATAAAACATAAACATAAACATAAACATAATCATTGTCCTCTATCTCCTCCCAAGTCTTTGATACTAGATGTGATATGAGGTAATTGCAGTACAGTAGTGCAAAGACTTATATTGTTTTATAAAGTGAATACAGTATAGTACTTTAATAGGAAAACATAGATACTAGTTTATTTAAGAGTAATATGAGGACATAAGGCTTTGCTATTACATCATGATGAATACGATACTGTAGAAACTAAAATATAAATACTTATGGAATTATACAGTACATTATATCCAATCAAACATATTACAATACAATTAGAGAGTTCAGCGAGAGATTGAATCATATATTAAAATAAGGGTTGTACAACGGTATTCCTGACAAAAGTAATAGTACAGTAGTGAGGTTACAGCTGTATTGGGAACACAATATAAAGTTCTTAGTAAGTAAAGTGTAAAGTGTACTGTACTCTATCTCTCCCCCAAGTCTTTGAGCCAGCAATTTTATAAAGAAGATTATTAAGGATAATATGGCAAGAAAAAAAATAAAAAATTTGTATGTTTACGGATAAAGACTAAACCTTATTTTGTCAGTGCCCTTAATTTAAAGCATACTTGATTGGTTACTCTTCTTGATTCATATGGTAGTCTTCATGCCAGGTAGGGGGGCGTCTGGTACGGTTCGAATGCCTTAGTGGAGTTGCAGTTTGGGGTGCCGTACCCATTGGCCTAGGGGGTGCGGGTGGTAGTATGTCGATGGGCGGCGTTGACATGTCTTCTTGGTGGGGGTGTGGTCTCTTCAGGGATCGGGCGCCTTCGTTCAACGTGCGGGCTGGACCGTGTCGGACTACGGGGTGAAGCGGGTGTCTTTGGTCCTGGTGCTGACCTGGCAGGTGTAGGTGGTGCAGCAGGTGGGCTGTTGGTGGGCACCGCTAGGAAGTTCTTCAAATGTTGGTCTATGGTCATCTTTGGAGCAGGTGTGCTGAAGGGTTCATATTTTTTAAGGAATTTCCTGTTCCTTACAGTTACCCTCCCAGATCCATCGACCCTAACCACGTACTGGTCAAACTGCCTGACTTCGATGACCACACCTGTCTTGTCCCATTTACGGGCGTGTGGACCGACCTGGTTCTGGATGCGTATAAGGTCTCCGACTGCTAGTGGTGGGAGTCTCTTGGTGTGCTCTGACCAGCGTTCCGCACCCCTCATGTGGCGGTTCCTCAGAGCATCTTCTCGGGTGGCCAAGTTTTCACGCCACGTGTCGTGTGGTTTATATCGGCCGGGAAGGATTGGAATGAAGTCCCGGATAGGGCGGCCGAATACACACATTGCTGGGGAGTGTTTTGTATCTCTATCCGGCGTGTTTCTGTATTGAAGCATGGCCCGTTGAAAGTTTTCGGTGTTGAGGTCGCCGTTTGGTCCAGTGTTGTCGGTTATTAGGCGTTTCGTTGTCTTGACACCAACTTCTGCCCGACAGTTGCTGTGAGGGAAAGCCACTGATGAGAGTCGGTGGTGTACGCCCCAGTTTTTGAGGAACTGCCGTGTGGCTGCTGCGGTAAATTCAGGGCCCCCATCGGAAGCCAGTTCGTCGGGGATGCCGAAGGTGACGAAGGTCCGTCGGAGGCAGGCGATGAGTCCAGCAGCACCATCTGATGACCTCTCTACTATTGGCCAGTTGGAGTATCTGTCCACCACGACCAGGTAGTTTACTCCTTTGTAGTGGAAGTAGTCCGCGCAGACGCACTGGAAGGGGTATTCTGGTGATGTTGGTGGAGTGGGTGGAGCGCTGGGCTGGGTTGGTGCCATGCGGTTGCAGTGGTTGCAGCTAGCCCGTAGTGCTGTGATGGCTGGTGTGATGCCAGGCCAGAAAATGGAGTCTTCTGCTCTGGAGATCATGGATGAAGTACCTTGATGAGCTGAGTGGAGTGAAGCCAGTACTTCTTGCCTGAGGGCCGGCGGGATAACCGTGCGGTTCCTGTACATTACCACGCCGTCAACAGTGCGGAGGTCGTCGCGAAACTGGTGATATTCCCGCAGCTGTGCAGGGAGTGCATGGCGGGATTCAGGCATACCGGACTCTATGACATTGGCTAAACTATTCATGACTTCATCGCTGGTCGTGGCGGTGCGTACTCGATCCCATGTCACTGACGCCAGGCTCAGCGAGTTGAGTGTTGATGCGGCTGCAGAAATGACGCAGGCTTCCATGCCATTACCATCTGTCAGTGATGTCCGTATGCCGGCTAGGAAGGTGGGGGGGGGGAAAGAACGCCGTTCCCTCGCATGGTTGATGGATGGCTGCTACATCATCGGGGAGTGTCAGTGGTATGGGGTCGCCAGTGGGGTATCGTGACACCCCGTCAGCAGCTTTGTGTTTCGCGCCTGGTACGTGGATCATCCGGAAGCGGTACCTGAGGGTTTTTTCCTTCAAGTTTCTGAGGCGTGTATTAGATATGTCCTCTAGGGATCTGTCACCAAACACTTTGAGGAGAGGTTTGTGGTCCACTGCAATTATTAGGTCTTCGCATCCCAGCACGAAGTACCTCGCCTTGTCAAGGGCATCGGCGACAGCAAGTGCTTCTCCTTCTACTGGTGCATAGCGGGACTCAGCTGAGGTAGTGAATCTACTGCCGACCAATGTGACACGCCATCCAGTATGGCAGCAGAAGGGTTCGACTCGTGTACAGGTGCAGTGTTTCTGAAGTAACCAGTAGCCGATGCCTGTTTTCGACCAGTCTGTGGCGAGGCATGTGGGCTTGGTTTTGTCAAAAATTTTAACACCCTCCTCTATTTCTGTGATGATGACATCCTTTGATTCTTCGAAGATGGTTTCCAATTCGTCATCCCACTTGAAAGGTGTTCCTGGCTTCAGAAGTAGGCGGAACGGCTGCATCCTCTTGGCCATGCTGAAGGCATACGACACCTGGTTGATGAGCCCGAACCATGATCGAACGTCGGTGATGTTCTTTGGAGATGGAAACTCTAGGATTGCTTTGAGGTATTTTTTACAGGGTCGGACACTGTCAGATGTGATCTCGAAGCCTGCAAATTCAACCTTGTCCTGACAGAACACAAACTTGTCGGGGTTCAGTGTGATTCCGTGTCTGCCGCAGGTGTCAAGCCACTGGGTGGCCTGGAAGAAGCTCTCCTCCACTGTGTCTGACCAGAGCAAGACGTCGTCAATGCACTTGTATTGTTAGGGATGCTCGATACAATTTCGTCGTACCTTCTTGTGTAACCGTCACCAGATGCAATGTAACCCTGGGGAGCGGTTTTGTAACGGTAGCGACCCCAGGGCGTTATGAAGGTGGTCAAGTGGCGGTCTTCTTCACAGATTGGTACGCTGTGATATCCATTCCATGCATCAAACACTGTTTTCTTTTTGCCTTGCGGTACTGATCTGGCCTGGTGGAATGGCGATTGAGTGTGGTGTGTTTCGCGGGTGGCGTGAGCGTTGAGGGGTTGAAAGTCAACGGTACGCCTTGGTTTTCCGTTCTTTTTGGCGCACACCACCATTCTGTGACACCAGGTTACGGGCTCACCAACGGGTACTGGTTCAAGGACACCCAGTCTGACATCTTGGTCGAGGCCAGCCTTCACGTCCTCCTGCCAGTGGATTGGTACTGGGACGGGGGTGTGATGTGCGACTGGTTTGGCATTGGGGTCCACCATCAATTTCATTGGGGGGCCGTCCATCATGGGCAGCGCTTGGTGGTCACAAGTGTTGAAGGTGCTTGATTTGTAATAGTCCAGCAGGTATTCCTTGAGCTTTTGCTGGTTCGCCGCAACAGCGGGTAGCGGTAGCTCGATTGGAGGTGATGGAGGATGTTGGCGTCTTGGACAGTCGCAGTTAGTTACAAGTCCGCTGTCACTGTGTGGCGTGCTGGCACTGTTGTTACAGTATTGTGCTGGATCCAGTTGGACTTCCCCCACTGTAGGAAATCTTCCCGAGATAATGCCGAGTGAAACGCATGCCTCTCTGCTGATGAAGAACTTGTCAGAAGAATCCGTCACATATGTTACCTGTCTCGTTTCTACTTGTTGGCCCTGTTCATCCTTGCCAGTGAGGCGAAGTATGGCTGCGCCAAGGATTTTGATGCCCTTGTTGTTGGCGGCGTGCATCTTCATGGTCACAGGGATGAGGTCAGACTGGAGAAGCCCGAGGCGGTGGATAACCTTGATACCGGTGAGGCAGCTCTGACAGCCTGTGTCTGCCATGGCAGGCAGTACCACGGTTTTTGGGTGGGAATTGAGGGTTGCCCCAAGCGCCTCGTAGTCTTCGGGGAGAGTCCTGACTGTCAGGTTGATGTGTGGCTGTGGTTGTGAGTTCTCCTTGATCCATATGTCCGATAGTTCATTGTAAATGTGATGGTCGAGGGCGATTGCTCTTTTCTTATGTGGCTCGGAAGTGTTGCTTGAGGCGCAGAGAAGATCAAATACCGCACCTTCGCACTCATCAGCTTTATTAGGAGTGGCTGAAAGGCTCTTGTCCTTGTCTTTGCTCCTGCATACGGATTCCCAATGGCTGTCGCGCTTGCAAATTTTGCATTTGTGGTTGTACGCAGGGCAATCCGTCTTGCGTATGTGGACTGGGGCTCTTCTGCCGTGTCCTTTTTTACCACAATATGAACAGGGGGCATTTTTGTCTTGTGGGGGTATTTGCTTACTTCTCCTGTATGTGCTGCCTGAGGCCTCCACGGCATGGGAGTCCAGCAGTCGTGATGCTGAGCGCTTGCCTGCTTCCTTCGCCTCGACAAACTGAAAGACGTCTTCCAGGGTCATCTCCTGGTTACTGTTGCCGAGGAGTTCCAGTTGTATTTCCGGGTCAGCAATTCCGCGGGTAAGGACGTCGCGAAGGATGGGGTCAGTGTAATTTACGTTGTTGTTGCAGCTTGGGCATTCAACAAGAAATTTGCAGACTCCGGCCTGACCACGAAGACGGGCTCCAAAACTGCGCACAGTTTCGTCGCGGTCTTGTCGCATATTGTGTAAGGTAACCCTAGCTACCATGGTGTTCTCCTCACGGACAGCTAGTTTCTTGATTGCAGCAAGGACTTCATCTTCGGTTTTGTTTGTTAGGCTTCCACCTGCGGATCTTGTCAAATCTTTGCGGAGTGAATCGTCGCAGCATTCAAGTAGTTGTACCACTTTGTCCCTACCAGTGATTTTTGTAGCTTCCGCATAATCTGTCCAACGCGACGTAAAATATGCCCAGTCTTCACTGGTACCTGCAGCCGAAATGGTTGGCCGTCTTACTTTCTCAACCTTTGCAGAGACTGTCGGGCTTGGGACATGGGTCGTGCAGTGGGCTGTTATAAGTGCGGCTACAATGGCTGGGTCCAGGTCTGCTGTGACATAGGTACAACCTGTGATAGGACATTCTACGGCAGGCATTGTGGATAGCGTTTGTTGAAGTTGCTTAATTAGGTTGGGGTGGTTGACAGTTGCTTGAATTTACCACGTATGTAGACTTATTTTATTATTTATTTAATTAATCAGTCATTTGTACCTAAGACCGTTGTCATAAATGAGAACCAACTCTTTGTGATCATTTATTTATTTATATAAAGTCAAACAATGACAACGGTCTTCTGAAAAAGGAATAAGCATAATAAGTAATCACTTGAATAAAACATAAACATAAACATAAACATAATCATTGTCCTCTAACTGTCTTTGAGGCTACAGTTATATACTACTCTGAGTTTTGTTGTTGGGGCATCTTGTCGATAGACCCCCCTGTGGGTTAAATAATGACAACCATCTTTTTTAAAAGGGTTATTTGTTACTTCTTCAATGAAGCCTTTCTGTAGCTGTTCTTTGAAGACATCACTGTACTTTTGAATATTATTATCTTGTTTGAGTTTTTTCATTACTTTATATAAATGTCCTTTAGCTACTTTGAGATTATCTCTTAAAGTTGGACAATTTATTTTCCAAGGTAACTCAATAAAATAACTATTGTCTTTGCACTGAATGGTGTCTTCAAATCTTTCTACCATTAACTGATCTTCTGAAGTTTGATTTGTGTCATGTATACCCACAGATTCTAGCAACCATAAAGTTTGAATTGCCTTATCCAAAGTTTCATTTGATAATGATGAATTAATGTTCTCAGTTGAGATAATATTATTCAAAGTGTTGCTATTCTTACAGGTGTTATGTAGGACTGAGTTGAGGCACATAGTATTTGTTGGTCATGAACTGTTTTGGTTTAGGTCTAGGTTGTATTTGGATAGATCACCCAAAGGGGCTATCCCTGATGGAGTCTGAATAGCTATACCATTACCTATCTCTACTATGCCCTTATGAATAAGATTAATATAATCTGCCCCTATTAACATTTCAATGTTAGCTACTGTGTTGTTAGTGATATGTCTATCAGCTATTTTGTAGTGTTTTCCCAAATGATTTATGGTTTGTTCTAGTTTGGGTATAACCAGTTTGTTTTGTCCTACTTTAGAAATAATAACTGCTTCAATTTTCTCTAATTTATTTTCTAAATGTAGTTCCAGGTCAATTGTCTTATATAGCTATTTTTGTCCGAGTTATCCTTAACAAAGGATGCAATATTGAGTTTTTGTTTATTCGGGTTTGGTGTCAAACCCAATTTATTGACTACATTTTGTGAAACAAATGTTTGTTGAGAACAACAGTCTATAAGACATCTCACTGGAGTAGTGCTACCCTCACTATTCACTAAGTCCAAAGTAATAGTTGGTAAAAGAATCTCAGTGTTTCTTGTTACGTTGTTTGAACAAACAGAATGTCCCATGAAAGTGGCATTTTCTTGATTACCTTTGTTTGGGGGAGGTATCTTTTGAGTTTGAGTACTATTGTTTGGACACTTTGGTGAATCACACATTGATGAGACATGTCGTAAACTTTTACAAAACTTAAACTTGAATCTTAACCTAGATTTACAGTCTTTCTTATAATGTCCCTGGCCAGTACACTTTTTACACAGGTTCAACTGTTCACATCTTTTAGCTCTTTGGTTAAAGTCTGAATATTTGTCACACCCAGTACTACTGTGTTCATTACTTGCACAAAATTTGCAATGTGGTGTGTAAGTTGAGGCAGCAGTTACATTAAAGTTCTGTAATGTAGGTGTTCGTGTATTACAGTTGGTCACATATGATTCTACAGTATCAAGTTTTGTCTGTTTGGCTGTAGCTAGTTGGTCTCTGGGAACAGTCTTTGGTTTATCCATAGTCTGGGTCTTATTTTGTGTTGGAAAATCTCTCAATTTGTAATTAGTTAGGATATTGGGGAAGTGTTTTCTTATATCTTCCAGATTAGGATAATTTTCTCCCGTCTTTAGAATTAAAATATCTTTAACCCTCAAAGGAAGGCACCCAAGTACTATGCCTTGTATAATCCAAGATGAAGCTTTAATATCTATCTCATTGCTAACTAGTTGTCCTATAATAGCTTCTAATTTTGTATAAAAATTTTCCATATCACTATGGTTATCTTTTATGGGTGCAAATTCAAAAATTTGTTGAGATAATTCATATACAATCTCATCTTTATTAATGTAATTACGTTTTAAGAGATCAATAGCTACTTCATATGAATTCCCTACGGCTGGTAAATAGGCTATCAGGTTATAGGCTGGGCCTTTAAGGAAACTAGTTAAGTAGCTAAACTTTTCAACAGTTGAAATATAAGGTTTATTACCTATTAAATTCTCAAATTTGTCAATGAAAGATGGGAATTGTACCGTGTCCCCTTCAAATGTTGGTACTAGCAAAATGGGTAACTGAGCCCTCAATTCTTGTGACTCAGGATTTAGCATGCCACTTAAATTTTGTTGAAGGTTAGCTCTACTTTGATTAAAATCAGAATTAGGTTTTTTTGGTGTTAAGTCAGTCAAACGAGACCGTAGTCTCCTTATTTGCTGTTCAATTGAGATTACCTGATCATCATTATCAGCGTAAAGGTCTATCAATTGTTCTTCAGCCATTTCGGATTCAACTAACTCTGAAATACTCTCATTAATGGCTATTATTTCCTCCTTTTTAGTTTCCAATTTAAGAATTACACACTCTAAATCTTCCTTACCTGGTTGTGTAATATTGTTAAAAGTGTTCACAGCCTTTGTAACAGCTCCCAACTTTGCCCCCTTTTCTTTTTTAACTTTTTAAATTCCGCACTGTCCATGTCTAAGTCAAAATTGTTTAACTGGGGATCGTAATGAAATAGAGGACAAGAAGAAATTACCAGAGAAGAAAGAGCACAGACAAAACAGTCAAGTTTAAATTTGGTTTAATCCCCACCAAGTACTTATGTGTCACTCAGGTCTAAGCTTATGAGAATGAGACTCCTTAAATGTAAATGTTTCCTAGTTAGGCCCTAGGTTGTAGACCTAATTAGGCTTGATTAGGTTAGGCTTAGGCTAGACCATTTAGCCTAATTCTGCAATTTTTGTTAAGTAAGGTTAAGGTTTGTAAATTCCCCACACACGGACCACCAATGCGAAAAATGCTCTGTATGAATTGGTCCACAATTAACCCACCCCTTATATCTCCAGTCTAACTATAGAGTAGATCAAGTCTAGCCTAGAGGGGTCAGCCTAGAGATTCCGGAAATGGTCCAGAGCGGGCAGATAAATTGAGGTCCACAGTAGGATTCCTCACCAAATTAGGTTAGGGCAATCTACCTTCACCTTTGTTAAGCTATGAGTTGATGCTGGGTCTTAGGCCACAATGTAGGCCTAACTTGTCTGACCCAGCTTAATTTAATGTGATTAAGTTGCTGGGTTAAAAACTCAATTAGTCACTTACTGTTAGTTATTGGAGTCTCTGTTCTCCGGTTGTGTAATTGTCGAGAGCGTACTTGCTGGTGGGGATCTTTTTCGTTCTGTTCTCGTCCCTTTCCCCTGTTTCGTCCTCTCGCCCCGTTGTTCGTTTTCGTTCTCCTTTGTTCTCCTCTTCGCGGGGCTTTTTCCACCAGCGTTGTCTTGTTTTTTTTTCCTCGGTTGGTTGAGCGGTAATGTTTATCTATTACCGAGCACGCTCTTCTCACACAGTATATAAATACTAGTGTGGAGAATAACTCTGGTGAGCAACCAATTGGTTTCATCCACCCAGTTATTGAAATAAAAGGAATTTAATAATTATTAGATTAACTACCTACCTACTCAGTGAACCATTTTCGTTACCTCCCAACTACCCACTCATCAGTTTTCCATAGAATTTAATAATTGTTAGATTAACTACTTACCTACTCAGTGAACCATTTTCGTTACCTCCCAACTACCCACTCATCAGTTTTCCATAGGCCTATTATAGTTAAAAAGGTAGGTATTTTCTTAGCATCAGGAATGGAATTTGCCTCGAAAAACAACCTCACCCTAGTGGCATAAGCTTCGAAGTCCTCCCCAGAGTCTTCGTAGGGGCTTATATGGCCAATCACCGACATGCTAGAGCAAACCCAAATTAGGCCAAATCACGTGAAGTAGGTTAGATTAGGTTTAAATTTGATCTAGTTACTCCCCAGTTAGGGCTGAATAGTGAATTGTATTAGAGTTAGGGCTGAGTAGGAATTAGTTTTAGAGTTAGGGCTGAGTAGGAATTAGTTTTAGAGTTAGGCCGGCGGGACCTACGCTATAGTACGGTAGCTTACCCACACAAACAAACCAAATCGGACGACCCACTAGGCTACATCCAATTTTCCAAACAACCACTTGAACCCAATAAGCCAAATTAAACCAATGAGCCAAATTTAACCCAATGAACAAAATTTAATCAAATGAGCCAAATTCAATCCAATGAGCTTAACCGAATCCCATGAGCTTAATCGAATCCCATGAGCTAAATTGAATCTCATGAGCTAAATTGAATCCCATCCTCGTCGCCAAATGTGATAGCGTGGGGTAGACACCCCAGTTAGGTTACTTAGGTTCTAGCAAACAATCAAAAGCACTTACCGGTGCGTTGAATTAGATATTCCTTTGGGAGCCTACCATTAGATTCCTGTGTCCCACAAAGGCCTACCTAACTCTCTCTTACATTACCAATTTAGAAGCTATAGACATTACCCCTAACTATACTTAAGTACGGACAACTTTCTACCCCATTTGTCACCTTAGAAACACCACCTAATTATACTCAGCACCAATGATTAGGTCAGATCGGAAAAAAACATCTCTAGGCTAGCCCAAAACAATACGAACAGCCGCGTTGGTTCGTTTATGACTTGCTCTTGCCATTCAGCTTAGATTTAGTGATATTTCCCCTTTAGTGACTTTTAGACTATATACATATATATATACATACACGTCACCTCACTTAAGTACTTGAGCAATGGTCAATAACGCCTACAATCGCGGTGGATACCCAACGCGATGTTCCGTTTTTCGTCTTTTAGCATGAGATGGGAGCGCCCTCTATGGACTGAGTAATTTTTTATCAACTAAAAATATTTGCTAACCATCTAGGAAGGATTACTAAAAATTTGAAGAAAAAATATTAATGTTAAAGATTAGCTGTGGACGAAAAATACAAGATGGTGTCATTTTGACCTACCAACCTGGGGGTGTGAGGGGTTAATGCAAATTCCATTTTTCTGAAAAATTGCCTCGCCCAATGATGGTAAGTTTTTAATATGTTATTTTTGAATATTTGGGGATGTCAAAAACGATGAAACCATTTCTGTTACAATTACTTCCGGGTTGACCCAAAATATAGCCTAGATCAGTGGTGGCGAACCTATGGCACGCGATCAAATTTGCCTGGCACGCCTAAGTATAGAAATTATCCAAAAAATTAATATAACATAATAGGCTTAATGTTTATAATTTGGTGTAATATATATATATAAACTTTGGTGGGCACGCGAATTTTTTGGGTAAATTTATAGTATTACAGCCGTCTCCCTTTGGAGGTGAAATTTATGTTTTTCCTATGGTTTTTGATGTGTTTTGAACGAATCTGACCTTCAAAGCCATCGGAAATGACTCGTTTTTGAGATACCCACCCTCCCCCTCCCCCCAGCCGGCAATCGAAAACGAGTCATTTCCGACGGTTTTGAAGGTCAGATTCGTTCAAAACACATCAAAAACCATAGGAAAAACATAAATTTCACCTTCAAAATTGACCTAACCTAACCTAACCTATCAGGCACTCCACCACAGTTCTGTGGTCCCATAAATGGCTGAGGAAATGATTCACAAAAAGAACAATTTCCCACGGAGGAATATTAGTATTGTCTAGAAAAGAACCTTTAAAATCTGAGCCAGAATAATCACAGTACCGTCTTTTCTTCGTTTTAGGCACAACGTAACTTTTTCTAGAACGCCACAGTTTCTGGTCTTGACGATACGTACACTCCGTTTTACAATATGGACACTTCACTACTGTCGGTAGAACACCGTGAGCACGCAGAAACTCAACACTTTTTTCTAAATTTTCAGAGAAAGCGACAATACAGCGGTAATAATCGAACGGACACATGTCACACGAAGCCATTCCGGTAGCAAACTAATTCAAATTCGAAATGGATGGAGCGCAGTGATTGGGCAGACATGTGATGGCAACACAAACGAACGTACGAACACACACTAGATACACACCAAAAAAACGTTTATATCTCGAAAACGAAGCATTTGCGACGGAAACGCTATAGAAGAGAAGTGTCTTAGAATTAAAAAATCTACCTAATGAATATATAATAATTGCTGGACGTTAAACGGGTGTAATACTATAATAATACCATTTTTTGTTATGGTTTACATGTTTTTTTTGGCACGCGACTGTAAAAAGGTTCGCCGCCCCTGGCCTAGATTGACTGGACTATATTGGGGGGGGTTTATCTTTGGGAGGGAAAATACAGACTACAAAAAACAGATAATATATAAATTCTGGAAAATACGATATCAACTGGTTAGAGAGCACAGCACAGAGGATGACATCAGGAGGCGCCGTTGAAAAGGCTTAGGCCTCTGACATTTCATCGTATCGTATCGTATATCAAAGTAGTTGTCGAGCAGTGTTGCCAGATGGAATTTTTAAAAATCTGATAAATCTGATTAAAAAATCTGTAGAAATCTGTAGATTTATAATATTTATCTAAATAATAATTTTGACATATTTTTATTTAATTTACTGTCTTAAGGTATTATCAATGATAAAATCTTGTATAATATTTTCTTTATTTTTATAAACTTATATAAATATGGCACTTTAACATAAAAAAAAGTAAAGTAAATGAAAGTAAACAAATTGAATTCCGTTACTTTGTGACAAAGGAAATACCTTTTGGTTATTGCTGTAATAACTATAAGAACACCGGAATACTTCTTTAATTCATACACATAAATGAAACAAAAAAAAATCCTTTTAGATTTAAACAGATAAATATCATTTTTTTCAACAAAACAAAAACATTCCATGCTACCATGACGTAGAGGGAATATCAACCAATCAGCGCCGATTAAATGATTTAATCGGCATGTATATCGTAGTCAGAAGCGAGTCGACTCGACTTCTGAAACTGAATACCGAGAACATTTGTGTCCTATTGATTGAGACTGTAGGCCTAATATTTCCTTGTTGTAAATTTTGGAAGTAAATAATAATGACTGCTTGCTGGATTAAAAATCTGTAGATTATGCATAAATTATTGAAAAAATCTGAAAATCTGAATTGCTTCATAAAATCTGTAGATCTACAGATATATCTGTAGATCTGGCAACACTGTTGTTGAGTATGAATTGTAATTGTTGTTGAGTTTGAAGTACTGCCTGCCATTGGGAAAGCAATTAAGAGTTCCATACCATAGGGCTGTTAATTACAAAAGTTACAAGCTGCAGGATTATGATAACGGAAGCTAAATTATTATGTAACGTAGCAGGTACATTTAACAAAATTTTATTTTTCGGCAATTGTCGTGGGTGAACTTGGCACACACCACTGTTGTCTCTCAAGTATTCTAGGTAATCTGACTACGTTTAAACTTAACGAACCCAAAGTAGGCTAATTTAGACCGGACTTGCTGTGATTTTAACGTGGTCTGTACAGGCTGTAATATACCCTCTTGCTCATTTGAATTTATTTGCCTAGTTAGTGTATTACATTAAATTTCATTTGGAAAACATGAAGGTGATGAAGCCACTGGGGCTTATCGAGGTAACCCAAGTCACGAGCTACCTACCTACTTACCTAACCTAACCTACCTACCTACCTACTTACCTAACCTAACCTAACCTACCTACCTACTTACCTAACCTAACCTAACCTACCTACCTACTTACCTAACCTACCTACCTAACCTAACCTACCTACTTACCTAACCTAACCTACCTAACCTAACCTTACCTAACCTTACCTACCTAACCTTACCTACCTTACCTACCTAACCTTACCTACCTAACCTACCCTACCTTACCTACCTAACCTACCCTACCTTACCTACCTAACCTTACCTACCTAACCTACCTAACCTTACCTACCTAACCTACCCTACCTAACCTACCTAACCTTACCTACCTAATCTTACCTACCTAACCTACCTACCTAACCTACCTACCTAACCTTACCTACCTTACTTACCTAACCTTACCTAACCTAACCTACCCTACCTAACCTACCTAACCTTACCTACCTTACCTACCTAACCTTACCTACCTAACCTACCCTACCTAACCTACCCTACCTAACCTACCTAACCTTACCTACCTAACCTTACCTACCTAACCTTACCTACCTAACCTACCCTACCTAACCTACCTAACCTTACCTACCTAACCTACCCTACCTAACCTACCTAACCTTACCTACCTAACCTACCCTACCTAACCTACCTAACCTTACCTACCTAACCTAACCTACCTAACCTACCTACCTAACCTACCCTACCTAACCTAACCTACCTAACCTACCCTACCTAACCTACCTAACCTACCCTACCTAACCTACCTAACCTTACCTAACCTACCCTACCTAACCTACCCTACCTAACCTACCCTACCTAACCTACCTAACCTACCCTACCTACCCTACCCTACCTACCCTACCTAACCTACCTAACCTTACCTACCTAACCTTACCTAACCTAACCTACCTAACCTTACCTACCTAACCTAACCTACCTAACCTTACCTACCTAACCTTACCTACCTAACCTTACCTACCTACCTAACCTACCTAACCTTACCTACCTAACCTTACCTACCTAACCTTACCTACCTAACCTTACCTACCTAACCTTACCTACCTAACCTTACCTACCTAACCTAACCTTACCTACCTAACCTTACCTACCTAACCTTACCTACCTAACCTTACCTACCTAACCTTACCTACCTAACCTTACCTACCTGTATAAGAGGGGGTGTTGAATATAAACATAAGTTTGATTGATAAATATTTACTGGTAATTATGCCCATTTACTGTATGTATATTTTAGTATACCATTATTATTTTGTAGTTTTCTATTTTGTGTTCTTCTTTTGTTTTGTTTTGCGTTTCGCTCATTCGTCTGTCTCAGCTGTTCCAAAGTACACTTTCATAAATTGTGTATTCGGTGTTTTATTTTCCCCACAATGCTCGTATTTGTCATCTCCACAAAATGACCATATCAACACATATTTATGGAGATATTATTTAATTAACGATATCCATTTGACGTGATGTTTTTCTGATTGGGCTATTTTTTCGCTACTCTGCGACTTAATTAGTTGCTTGGTTTCTGTTCTGGCTATTTTTATTTTTCTAATTGGATTCAGTTTGGGTAATACCTCAGTTTGGTCGTGTTTATGATAAAATTATGATGTGCTGTTTGTGTGGTTTTGACTTTGAGAACTTGATTTGAGGGGTTCCAGCACAGGTGAATCAGTGCTTAACACCCGACCATCTCAGATCTTGCTTATTTTTGGTGTATAAGGTAAGTTTGTGCAAGAAAGCCAGCTGTGAAAGTTTCAGCTTTCTACGACCATTACGTCACGAGTTATGAAGGTCAGAAAAATCAAGGTTAAGGTCAAAATAGCTCAAGGTCGGCATCTTTGGATGCACCTCACACATTCACTAATTATCGTAATCATATGAAACTATATGTTTTTGGACTCAGAATGAGCTGTAGAATCTAAAAATGCAACGAAAACAGCAATAGGAGAACAAATAAAAATGTTCACCCTTTTTCAAGGAACGAATTGATCCTTTGACCTTGAAGTTCACACATTTTGGGGAAACATTTCTTTACAAAATGAAGTTCCACCATTGTACTTTTAATATAAACAATAAAAATGTATCTTATTCACCATCTATACTGTCTTAAAGAATTTTTCAAATTGGCTATTTTTCAAATTTCTGGCAAAATCGCCATATGTATATATGTACTGTACTGTTAAATAATATATTTTGTGAACATAAATTAATTACTTATTTTATGCCTTTCTTACAGATAAACAAGATGGGTAGAAAAGTTTGTGCTGATCCTCTTAGAAAACATAAGAAGAAGATCGAAAAAGCACTTGTGCCAGTCCGTAATACACTGCAAGGAATTCACGGATTAATATATAGAGATTACATTTGTAAAAATTGTGTTAATGATATCAATAAAATCAAAGCTGAAGACAAAAAAGTCTCTGATATTGTCTCAGATTCGAACTCAGACACTGATGCCACTGCCACAGAAAAATGTTCCTCTGCCTATGGGTGTACTACTGAAATAATGTTTGAAGATTTCCAAGGAGATTTAGACACAATTCTTCCAATGCTGAATGTGACACCAGTGAAGACAAGTAAGTTTAAGTATTTTTAAAGTGTTAATTTATGTAGATATTATAGCAACAAAACGTCAATATATATAACTACATGTATGAACATTACAACCTTTATATATTTGACAAATTCAGATGTATGCATATCAATTTATATAATGAAGATCAATACAGCTATGATTATATATACGGTATTTACCAAATTCATATGTAATGTACATGTACATCTATAGGCCTACAGTTGATTTAAAAAAAGTTATAATTTATTTTATTTGTTTTTCAGAGGGTCTGTCATGAAAAGGGAGATCTTCAAAGGCTGAAACAAAATTTGAAATGGCATCAACATCCCTGAAGAGAAAGCTAGAAACTTCATATGACACAAGTTTTACACAAGAAAGTGAAGAAAAGCAATCTAAAATGGATGACAATAATTTGTGAGTACTGTATATATATCTCTAGTACCTTCATTAAAGTATACTAAGCCTATATATAGATCATATGTTTGCATATAAATTTACTCAAACATGTATATCATTTTCGCAGGCATGCAGGAGTGATGCAAGCACTCAAGAATGCCTTCAGTGAGACGACTGACTACAAGAGGAAGATTCAAATACTAACACTCTCACCATACACCATTCACAGAACAGCATCTTTCTTCAATGCATCTACAAGAATGGTTTCAACCAGCCGCAAAATAAAGAAAGAACATGGCATATTACCAGAAGTTCCACATATTAGCAAAGGTCGGGTTATAACAAAGAAAGAGAAGGAAGCAATGTGCACTTTCTATGAATCAGATGAAATAAGCAGAATATGTCCAGGCAAGAAGGATTGTCTATCAATTAGGAATCATGAAGGAGAGAAGCAACTACAGCAGAAACGATTGGTGCTTGGTAATTTACGTGAGATTTTCGCTGTTTTCAAGGCAAATGACACTAATCCAAAAATAGGTTTCTCATCATTTGCTGCATTGAGACCCAAGTGGTGTGTCTTGGCAGGAGCTGGAGGAACACACACTGTGTGTGTCTGTACCTACCACCAAAATCCCAAACTTCAGCTATCAGCTTTGGGGGAAAAACAACTATCATATAAAGACCTCATTCTCTATGCAGTTTGTGACAGTGAAAAGGAAGTGTGTATGCTACAAAAATGTGCATTGTGTCCAGGAGAAGAAGGTGTTATTGCATTCCTTGAAGGATTGGAATCTGTTCAGGATGCAGTTGGCACCATAATTACATATAAGCAGTGGACTTCCACGGATTGGACAACCCTTATTAACATCGGTGAATCCCTTGAAAACTTCATTAAGTCTTTGGCAACTAGAATTTGTGCACTAACAAGACACACTTATGTGGCTGATGCACAAGCAAGTTTCCTAAAAAAACTGAAAGCTAATCTGATGGTCACTGAAGGTATTCTCCTAGGAGACTTCTCTGAAAACTACTCATTTATTGTACAAGATGCTGCACAAGGTTACCATTGGGAAAATAGTCAGGCAACAGTTCATCCATTTGTGTTCTACTATAAAGTAAATGAAAATGATGTTGAAATTAAAGTTAAAAGTTATTGTTTCATTTCTGATGACATGAAACATAGTACAAACCTTGTCTTTGCATTCTTAAAGCAACTGATCCCCATGATAAAAGAAGAGAGCTCAGGCCTGCGGAAGATTCATTACTTTACTGATGGTTGCAGAGGGCAGTATAAGAATAAATATAACCACCAATTTGTGTCACCACAAAGAGGACTTTGGACTGGATGCTGAATGGCACTTTTTTGCAACTTCACATGGCAAAAGTGCTTGTGATGGAGTCGGAGGCACAGCAAAAAGAATGACGGCTCGTGCCAGTCTTCAACGTACATTTAAAGACCAAATTCTGACACCACTTGACATGATGAAATTTCTGGATGAGAAAGATACCAGCACAAAATTTGTATTCTTATCGAAACAAAATGTCCAGCAGACAACTGAATTCCTGGAAAATAGATATAAAAATTCTGTAACCATCCCAGGTACTCGTAGATTTCATAGATTTGTGCCTATTAGTCATACCCAGTTGGAGGTTGGTGAGATTTCCTCAGGTCCTACAAAAATTATGACAGTTGTGCATCCATCGTTTAAAGATAATTTACATGAGCAAAAGCATATTTCAACAAGATATACAAGTTGGGGTATATGTAGCTTGTAACTATGATAATAAAATTTGGTTTGGATTAGTGGTTGAAGTATCAGAAGAATTTAGTGATTATAAGGTCAATTTTATGTCTCCACATGGAAGACGTTCTAAACATAGTTTCCCTTCTCGTCCTGACTCATGTTGGATGTTATCATCTGATATTATCCAGACAATGACTACTCCATCATTGACAGCAGGTTCAAGAATAATTCAGTATGCCTTTGATGATCATGAGATGCTAACAGCTGAGGGTAATCATGCAGACCTGTTTGCCACAGTTTCCTGTTCTTGAGTCGAAAGTGTACAGAGCTCTAGTTTAATATGTATCTATAGAATACAGGTCTACATAATATGATACTCCTTTTTTACTCCTATTTTATATGATACTCCTCTATATATATATATATATATATATATATATAATATATATATATATATGTTTGTGTATTAATGTATTATTAATAAAAGTAATTATAAAAAAAAGTAAAATATTTCTAAGGGTGGAAAGGTGTGGTTGTAAGGGTGGAGGAGACCACAATAAAATAGAGATCTATATCATAGTTATACCTATGGTACCTAGCTTATATCGAAGTGATTTTGTATCACATTTCTAATAATATTTATTTTTGCTTAAGTAGTTTAAATAATGAATATCTCTAGATTTTAACAGTACATATATGCAAAGCTGGGCACTTGCGTTTTTTTTGCGGTACTACCGCACTACCAAACCGGTACCGCATAATGCAGTACCGCAAAGGATTGCTGAAAGTACAGCAGTACCGCTACCGCATTTTTTGCGGTACTGCGTTATGCGGTACCGGTTTGGTAGTGCGGTAGTACCGCAGTACCGCAAAAAAAACCGCAAGTGCCCAGCTTTGCATATATGCATATACGGTACATATGGCAATTTTGCCAGAAATTTGAAAAATAGCCAATTTGAAAAATTCTTTAAGACAGTATAGTTGGTGAATAAGATACATTTTTATTGTTTATATTAAAAGTGCAATGATGGAACTTCATTTTGTATAAAGAAATGTTTCCCCAAAATGTGTGAACTTCAAGGTCAAAAGGTCAATTCGTTCCTTGAAAAAGGGTGAACATTTTTATTTGTTCTCCTATTGCTGATTTCATTGCGTTTTTGGATTCTACAGCTCATTCTGAGTCCAAAAACATAGTTTCATATGGTTACGATAATTAGTGAATGTGTGAGGTGCATCCAAAAATGCCGACCTTGAGCTATTTTGACCTTAACCTTGATTTTTCTGACCTTCATAACTTGTGAAGTAATGGTCGTAGAAAGCTGAAACTTTCACAGCTGGCTTTCTTGCACAAACTTACCTTATACACCAAAAATAAGCAAGATCTGAGATGGTCGGGTTTCAAAATGAAATTTTTTTGCTTCACCTGTGCTGGAACCCTCCATTTGTCATGTGTCCTAGATGAAGACTAAAAAAGTGCATAACTTAATGTTATTACATTATCATTTGTATAATTTAGGTCTCGGGGGTACAGGGGCAGAGCCCCCATAAAGATCACACATCACAAATTGATTGGTATAGGGTTCACTTTGTGATGCGTGATCTTTACGGGGGCTCTGCCCCCATACCCCCAAGACCTAAATTATACAAATGATAATGTAATAACATGTTAAGTTATGCATTTTTTAGTCAAAAATACATTTTTCTAGGTAAGGTTAGGTTAGGCTAGGCTAGGCTAGGCCAGGCCAGGCCAGGCCAGGCCAGGCCAGGCCAGGCTAGGCCAGGCCAGGCTAGGCTGGGTTGATTTCCGAAAATAAATTACATGCTATAAATAAAGGTTTTACGTCGATTGTGAAGTCAATTTCATAAAATTGAGGTGAGGGGGATGTATATGATTACCGAAAAAAAGTTCATATGAACATGTGTCTAATTCTGAATGGTTACAGAGATAGAGCTGTTTGAATCTGATGTGCGTGCAGCTTTTCCTCCCCCTTCCCTCCCCTGTAAGCTGTAATGTAAGCATGTAACATAAGCCAATCGACAGCTAACTGTTGTGAGTGACATTGTTTGGTGTTTGAAGCAGTTAAGAATGCCACGCACCTTCACACATGCCAAATATGCAGATACGGTGCATGGCTATGGTTTTTGCGATGAAAGTGCAACAGCTGCTATTGCAGAATACTGTCAATGGTTTCTGAACTGCAGAATTCCGGATTGAAGAGTGTTTACCAGGGTTTTCAACACATTGCGTGAGATTGATACACTTCCCAGTGCTCATGTTTCATCTGAATGTGAAGGTCAACAAGATGTGGATGAAGTGGAAAACATTCTTCAGTTGGTAGAGCATAGTCCTACTACTAGCTCACGAAGAATTTCTACACGTTGTGGAGGGTGAACCCTTTCCCCTTTTAGTTCTCAGCCCTTTCTCCCTGGCCTTGATTATTATTATTTATATATTAAATTTCTTTGATTTTTGAATGAAATACTTGTTATAGATAGGATTTTAATGATTCTCTCTCTCTTTCCAGCAAAAAAAAAAAAGAGAATAAGTATGTTATATGTTAATATGTAAATGTTAATATTTTAACAAAAGAAAAGTATAACCAATAAGTCTTAAATACATATAAATAGTAAAGAATGAATAATTATTAAATAAATAAACAAAAAACATTTTAAACAATAAATAGTAAGAAGTTAATAAATAAAGAATAAGTATGTAATATGTTTGTTAAAACATTTTAGCGAACGAACGAAAAGAATAAACAATAAGTTATATATAAAGAAATTGTAAACTTGTAAACAAGGAATGAGGAATAAAACAGTTTTATTAAGTTAGTATGGGAAAAAGAGTGAGAGTTGGACAGTCGCTTGTTAAACCCTGTTAGTAAATGGATAATAAAGTACTTGTTTAATGTTAACATTTTAGCAAACAAAAAAAAAAAAAAAGAAGAATAAATAAATTTAGTAAAAGAGACGTTTCTGAGGTTTAAAAGTGTCGGCGTGTGTGTCAAAACTCGAGTTTTGAGAAGTGGGGGGAACCAATTGGCGCATGTGTGGAAATGTAAATAAAAAAAAATAGTTTAAGTGTATAATTTGACGAGAGAAAATAAAGAACATAACAGAGGAAACTAAATTCAGGCTGGATTTGTCTGAGAGGCTGAAGACCATTATTGGACCAAGGGAACTTTAAGTTCTGTTAGGAAGGTGATGCCGGAGATATTGAAACACTAACAGAAGGAAGCTATTCTGGCAAGACCTGTGAAACAAGTGAGAAACTGTTGGCGGCATGAGCCAGCAGTCGTGGAATCGGAGGTCTGGGTGGCGAGCCTGGATCCAACAACCCTTCAAGGAAAGCAGCCTGGTTTCGTGGAGGTCTTAAACAAAAGAAAAATTCTTATTCGTGGTGCAGCCGTTAGGTTAATCCGAATCCCACCACAATGTCTCGGTGTACCACACACAAGAGTATGGTGAACATTACGTGAGGAAGGCTTGCATCCATATCATGTACAGTGTGTACAACACCTTCAACCAGGAGATGCTGCCATGCGACTGGAATTTTGTCATTGGGTAAATGCTAATTGCTGATTGCTTCGATTAATATTGTTCACCAATGAAACTACATTCACCCGTGATGGTATCAACAACACTCGTAACTCTCTCATCAATGGTGAGACGAAAATCCAAATGCCACTGTGGAAACAAATTTTCAACATTGCTTCTCTGCCAATGTGTGGTGCTGTATCATTGATGATCAGCTGATTGGCCCTGTTACTTTAGAGAATCATCTTACAGGATAAAGTTACCTAGAATTTCTGCAAAATGAATTGCCAGGACTATTGGAGGATGTTCCTTTGGCTACACACGCTGGTATGTACTTTCAGCATGATGGAGCTCCTCCACATTCTACCCGTCTCGTGATGCAATACCTAAATCAAACTTTCCCTGGTTGATGGATTGGCCACGGTGGTCCCATTCAATGGCCACCAAGGTCTCCAGACCTCTCTCCATTAGATTATTGTTTGTGGGGGTGGATGAAAAGTAAAGTTTACAAAAGAAAGGTGGATACATGAGACAAATTGCTCGCACGCATTTTGGATGTTGCTGCCTGCATAAAGGAATGTCAAGACCAACTCAGACGAACAACACGCGATCTTCGCACACAAGTTGCAAAGTGCATTGAGGTTGACAGTAGGATTTTTGAAAAGGTATTGTAAACTGTAACAAATTTATCATTTCTCTATCTGATACCATTCAAAATGCCAATGTTTAAACATTAAATATTAGAAACAGTAATTGGTTTCTCTCTCTTGATTACCATTAACAATGCTTTTGTATTTGTAGATTCAAACAGCTCTATCTCCGTAACCATTCAGAATTAGACACATGTTCATATGAACTTTTTTCCTCACAGTGACCGATACTATCACCTCCCGAAGTATTGACGTTTCCTCCTGAAACACCCTGTATATACTAGTTACTCTAGTGGATGGATGCTTTCTAGAAAATTCAGCATGTTTATAGTGCATGCACATGGACCTATCATACTGCCATGAACTTTGACAAACTTAATTGAGTTTTATGATAGTATGTTAAAGCATCCTGATAAGAGAGAATCTGTAGATATTGTGTACTTGGAATTTGCCAAAGCTTTTGATACACTTCCTCATAAGCGGTTGCTTGTTGAAGTTAGAGCTCATGGAATAAAAGGGATGGTAGCAAATTGGATTGAAGAATGGCTTAGAGAAAGAGAACAGAGAGTCCAGTTAAATGGGACTAGGTCTACATGGAGCCCTGTTCTGAGTGGAGTCCCACAGTGGTCAGTACTTGGACCTCTACTTTTTATTTATATTAATGACTGGGAAAGGGGTCTAAATAGTAAAACCTCAATATTTGCAGATGATACAAAATTGGGACAAAATGTAAGATCTTTAACAGGTGCCATGAAAATGCAAAAGGACATTGATAAAGTAGTTGCTTGGGCAGATAGATGGGAGATGAAATTTAATGTGGAAAAGTGTGAAGTTATGCATGTTGATCATGACAATCCAGAATTTGAGTATAACATGGATGGAAGTTGGATAAATAAAGAACAAAAGGAGAGAGATTTGGGTGTCAATGTGATCATGATCTTAAACCTACAACTTATTGTATTGAAATTAGAAATAAGGCTAATGCTAGATTGAACCTAATGCAGAAACATATAGAATATAAATTGCCAGAAATTATAAGTAGGCTCTATACTTCATATGTGAGGCCTCTTCTTGAGTATGGCATTCAGTTCAGTAGTACTTATTTAGAGCAAGACAGAGAGAGACTAGAAAAAAGTACAAAAGAGAGCCATAAGGATGATACCATGCCTTAGACACCTTAGTTACAAAGAGAGATTGGAGCACCTAAACATGTTTTCCCTAAAGCGAAGAAGGTTACGAGGTGATATGATGGAAGTATATAAAATAATAAATGAGTTAGACTTCCACTCTTTTTACAGAGGACCACAATGATAGGACAAGAGGCCATAGCCTTAAGCTTTTTCAACAAAGATGTAAATCACAGTTAGTCTAACATAGTTTTCCAAATAGAATACTGTACTAGTAAAATTCTGGAATAGCTTAGATGAAGTTGTGAGTTCCCATACTTTGGAGACTTTTAAGAATAAACTAGATAAATTAATGACTGAAAGAGGTATTTGGTAATGACATTTTGCTGGAACCTGGTAATGGTGTGGAGAAGAGGTTTGTGAACCCTTCCCACATATACATATATATAGTTTATTTTTTATTTGGGTAAATCTCATCACCCATACAGAATGATGGGATGTAGAGAGGCAGCATCTTGGATTAGGGGATACTCTGTCTTTATACCCCACATTTAAAGAGATTTCTCTGCTGAGTGGTGCCCCCCATAGCACTGTGATGTATGAAAGACTCATTATGTTCACTTGCTTCATAGACACCTTTAAATGGGAGTACATTCAAATACTCTATACAGTCTTTCCAATCCCACCTACTCCTTTTATCTTAATTGTAGAGCTTGTATTATATTATTCAGGTTGTAGATATATGGCTGTACAGTATAGATAACCATGTGATGTCTACAATTAGTACAGTAGTGGTATTGATGAATGATCTGCAAGATCCAAAGTTTTGAAGTTAATGTACAGCTAGTAGATGTGTGACAATCTGCAATTAGCACAGATCAATTGGATCTTAATTTTGCATGTAACTGTATTTATGGTTTGTTTATATTAACAGTGGAGACACCCAGATGGGCTGAAGGGCCCATAGTGTGCCCACTATAAAATTGTTACCATGTAGGGGCATTGCTGAGTTCAGTGATTTTTTTTTTTTAATGTGTTTTCATGCTTCCTGTAGTAGATAGTGTCAATAGTTGTGGAAGTATGAAAAAACACCAGTTTTAAGGTGTTTTGTATAGACAAGTACCACTGCACAAAGCATAAAAAAGTAGTAAGGTAAAAATTGGTTATTATTCCCAGTCAGGTTTTTTGATGAGAAAATTTTTTTCTGGTAAATTTTGATTTCTTTTGCACAAATATGATATCCATTTCCTGTGCAAATGCGTAATTTTAGAGATATCTTCACCTATCTTTAGGTGAAGATATCCGATATGGTTAATATTGGATTTTACTCTGTCACAAGCAGGGTCAGTCTCTGTCAGATCAACCAGTGCCTAACACCCTCATCTCTCAGATTTTGCTGAAATTTGGTTTATAGGGAGTTTGTGGGCCCTGAATCCATTTCTGAAATTATAAGGTCAATCCGACCAACGGTTCAAGAGATATGACCTCAGGAAATTTGAGGTCACTTGCGAGGTCACTAACATTTGGCGACCCATAACTTGGGTAATAATGGTCACAATTATATAAAAGTATATATATTTAGAATCAGAAAACGACAAGGAATCCAAATATGCAAGTTTTAGAACTCTAGGTTGAAAAATAAAAAAGTTACACTGTAACCAAAATTTGAGGTCACGATTTGACCTCTGGGGTATCAAATGAGAATTTTTTTTTAAATGTAAAAAATGAAGGCATAGGCATTGGCTATTAGAATCAGCAAAAAAAAGTGTTTGTTAGTATTTTTCATGTAACTAACATATAAGTGAACACCATATTCATAAGTTGTGCGTCAATTCTACCTATTTTTTCACACTTAAGCTCATAATTTGACCTATAGAAATTAAAATTACATTTTTTCATAGATATAAAAACAAAGGCAAAAAATGTAAAATTGTATTTCACTGCTAATCTACACTGGCAATAATAGTTATAATAGTGAAAGGGGAAGACCTACTTAGAGGATTCATGTGCTAGCCTAATACAATTTTTGCATGCTCGATGCTCTCATCAATTTCTTTTTGTGGAAAAATGTATTGAATTCTGCTGCCTCCTCTTAGGGTAGGACAACTCATTACAGTTAATATATGATGTCCTGGCACTGCACATGAATCCTTGTTTGATGGATAATAATATGCACTTGATCCTGATGACCCAGAGGGATGTAGAAAGTTCACAGTGAAATCATCAAACTCTTCACAATATTCCTCCACAATTCCATACCAAACTTGCATGTCATAAATGCAGCCAACATACTCTCCTGGTTTGACACATTTTAGGTTACCAAGCATTGCAGGTTCATTATTAAAATGACTTTTCCTTATTCTTTTCTTTTCTCCAATGCCACTTGAAATGGGATACACCATCAGTTCTTCCTTGTTTAGGGGAACAAATCTATGATATTTCTGAGTTCCAGGAATAGCCCTACTATCCTTGAATCGATGTTCCAACCGTTCTTCTGCATCTTTCAAATCAGCTGTAGTTACAAAGAAAAAATTTATCTTCTTGCTCAAGTTTTCTTCACAAAACTGAAACATGTGTTCTGGTGTAAGAATTTGCCTCTCTGTAGTTCTCTGCAAACTGGCACGAGCAGTAGCTCTTTTCACTGTTCCTCCAATCCCATCACATGCATTTTTGCCATGGGATGTAGCAAAGAAGTGCCATTCACAAGACAGACCAAAATCCTCTTCATGGTAACAGAGATTTGTGAAGTTGTATCTGTTCTTATATTGGCCAGCACATCCATCTGAGAAATAGTGCACCTTCTTCAATTGTGGGCATCTGAATTTAACATATGTCATAAACTTCAATATGAATGAGTAAACCATTATAGTGTTGTGTTTTAGTGATGCAGATAAGAAACAGACACTAAAATGGCTAAGTTCCTAGTCTGCAGATGATCTATAATAGATGACAAAAGGGTGAACTGTACACTGTGAATTGTCCCAGTGAAACCCTTGGGCAGCATCCTGGACAATGAAAGAATAATTCTCAGAGAAATCACCTACTATAACTACCTCGCTCTGAGGTGGTAGTGTTTCTTTCAACTGCTTGAAGTACTGTGATTGTTGCTGAGCAACAAAGTGATGACGAACCATGCAGGATATTTTCATGCTTAGGGATGATAAGTATTCATGAAGTGGCTCCACCTTATCAACCATTGTACAACGGTCAACAGTCACCCATTGCTTGTAAGATATTTCATTTGGAGCTGATTTCACACTGTCAAGTAACTCAAGAAAATCCAGGACACCCTCTTCTCTTGGGCAATCATTGCAAAGTTGCATCATGCAAGTCTCTCTTTCTGTACTGCAGACACTGTAATCCATAAGATCCTTGTATGAAAGACCTCTTTCTCCCAATGCAGCCAGCTGCAATTTTGGATTTTGATGGTATGTGCAGACACAGACAGAATGAGTCCCACCACTACCGGCAAGCACACAATATGATGGCCGTAATTTTGCAAATGTGGAAAATCCTATTTTGGGATTCTTTTCATCATTTTTATAAGTTAGATTTTCCGGCAGCAATTAATGCGAGCTGTGTTGAAGTTAGGGCGCGTAGTATTAGTTTTATTTTTGTTGTTGTTTATAGACCTCCCGTTCAACCCCTCGATATAGATACTAGATTTTACTCACTTCTTGGTAATTTTATTGACAATCGGAATAGTATAATTGTCGGAGACTTTAACTGCCCTAATGTTAATTATGAGAATTTTATGGGTAATGAAGAGGGTTTGAGATTGGTTGAGTTTATGGACGATAACTTTTTACGACATAGTTACCGAACCAACGCGCGGTGATAATATTTTAGATTTGGTGATGATGAATGGCGAGAATATAGTCGAAGGTTTAGAAGTAGGCGAGAGTTTAGGATGTAGCGATCATCAAATTCTTAGGTTTAAGTTATTGATAGAAAACACTCAGGATAGTAACGTAATAGAAGTCCCTGATTTTCGTAGGGCTAATTTTGATAGTTTCGCGGATAGGAAGAGAGTAGTGGACTGGGATAACTTATTTATGGGTAATGACACAAATTTGTGTTGGGTGGCGTTTAAAGAAAGTTTTAGGAATATTGAAAGGGAGTTTATTCCTCGTAGGCCCAAGCGCGCTAGTAATCGTGGTAGACCGAAGTGGTGGAGTAGGGAAATAGGAGAGTTTATAAATGAGCGTAATAGAGCATATAGACTTAGTAAGCGTAATGGCCAGGTAGCTAACTTTAATAGATATATCGAGCTTAGACGTCAGGTTAAAAGATCAGTTAGGAATGCCAAGCGTAATTTAGAGATACTTATAGCTGCGGATAGTAAACATAATCCAAAAAAGTTTTTTGAATACGTTAATAATCATAAGCCGGTAAAAAATAACATAGGCCCTCTAGTGGATGTTAATGGCGCTTTGGCTTCTGACGCTCAGGCAGTGGCGGGTATTTTCAATAACTTTTTTGCGACAGTTTTTACCGTAGAAGACGTAAATAATGTCCCCGACGTGGATGATATCGTTGCATTTAATAGCGAGACTATTTTGGAAGAAATAACTGTTTACGAGGCTGAGATTGCGCATTATATCGATAGGCTAAAAGTTAGCAAGGCTCCAGGCCCTGATGCTTTTTATCCCAGACATTTGAAAGAAGTTATCATAGGCCACTTAACGAAGATCTTTAATCAGTCACTCGAAACGGGGATTATTCCTGAAGACTTTAAATTAGCTAACGTCACGCCTATTTTTAAAAAAGGCGACCGCGCGGTACCTAGCAATTATAGGCCCATTAGCTTAACGTCAATTGTAGGTAAACTTTTGGAAGTTGTTAGGGATCGTATTATCGATCACTTAGAAAGTAGAGATTTGATTAATAGTAGTCAGCATGGGTTTCGACGCCATAGGTCTTGTTTAACTAATTTGTTAGAATTTTATAACGAAATAGTGCGCGAATACGATAGGCATAGAGCAGCTGACGTTATTTATTTAGATTTTAAAAAGGTGTTCGATACAGTTCCGCATAGGAGACTAATTGCGAAGGTTAAAGCGCACGGTATACGCGGTCAGGTAGCTAACTGGTTAGAAGAATGGCTTCGTGCTAGGAGACAGAGGGTCGTAGTTAATGGTAGTGAATCAGGGTGGTTAGATGTAGGTAGCGGTGTCCCACAGGGTTCAGTGTTAGGCCCATTGCTATTCGTAATTTACATTAATGACATAGATGTAGGATTGACTAGTAACGTGTCAAAATTCGCGGATGATACTAAAATAGGCGGTAAGGTTGTTAATGAGGATGATAGAAATAGGATTCAAGACGATGTAAATAGGATTATGGAGTGGACAGATAAGTGGCAGATGCAATTTAACGTAGACAAATATAAAGTTTTGCATATAGGTTCTCGCAACAATAATTATGCGTATACGATGGATGATAGGGAGTTAGCGAGCATTGAGGAGGAAGTAGATTTAGGCGTACGCGTATCTAAGGATTTAAAGGTTAGGAACCAGTGCCTCGAGTCTTGCGCAAAAGCTAATAGGATGTTAGGTTTCATAGCGCGTAATTTCGAATTTAAATCGAAGGATATTATATTGCCCCTTTACAAGTCCCTAGTCAGGCCTCATTTAGAATATGCAGTTCAGTTTTGGTGCCCGTACTTGCGTGAGGATATTGATAGGTTAGAAAGGGTTCAGCGTCGTGCCACGAAACTTATTCCGTCATTGCGCAATAAGCCTTATGAAGATAGGATTAATGAGTTAGACCTGTATTCACTCGAAACTAGGAGATTAAGGGGGGAGCTTATTGAAGTTTTCAAAATTGTTAATAACATCGATAACGTAAATTTTGACATTGTTCACTTTTGATAATAGTAATACTCGCAATAATGGATTTAAGTTGCGTGGCAGGCGTTTTATTACTAATATCGCTAAAAACTTCTTTACGTTTAAAGTAATTGATAAATGGAATAATCTTCCCGCATCAGTCGTTCATTCTACCAGCGTTAATATGTTTAAGAACCGTCTTGACAGACATTTTAAAGGTATTATGTTGTTTAATTTTAAAAACAACAAAGTTAGCAACAGAAGCTCTGGTGGTGGTGCTCGAGGATGAGTCTGTTGACGATGAATGCTAGCTTGTGTGATGCCAGCAAAAAAAAGAAAAAAAAAAAAAGTAACATGAATGTAGATGTAGCTCACAGCGTAAACTAACCCACTTTTTTTTAACTTTTTTTTTTTTTTTTTTTTTTTTTTTTTTTGTCTAACTCTTTTCTTGCATGTTTGTAGTTTGCATGGTATGACAGTGAGTTAAGACTGTGTTTGCATGGTTTGTAAGTGTTCTTATTTTACTTCTTTTCATCTTTCACCCCCTCTCCTATTCTCTCCGACTATTTTTCTGACTTGTCGGCAGTGGCTGGCGGATGATGATGGTGAGACACTTTTCCTCTTTTTCTGAATGAATGTTAACCCATGAGTGATAGGTGTTGCTCTTACTTAACCCCTTATTCTCTTCTCTTCTCTTAACCCGCTACTCTTTCCTTTCTCTCGGGCTAACCTTAGAGTGGATCTTAGGGTCTTTGTTAGCCTTAGCTTCTGTAGATCTGTAGATCATATATAAATGCCAAAAAATAGCCAAATCAGGAAAAATATTTTATGAAAAGAAGTACGGTACATTATAGTCAAAACAGAAAATATATTTTATTAAAAGAAGTACATTTGAACAAATTTGCCCAAGATATATTTTTTAGTCAGTTTTTAATGGCAATTCAATATATACAGTAGTACTTGTTCAATTGCTTGTGACTGAGAGTAAAATCCAATATTAACCGAATACTGCATTCAAGCTTGCTTGCCCATGAGTTATCCCATCGGCTTCTAGTGAGAAAAAGTTGCATACAGTAAAACCTGCGCTATCCAGCAATCAACTATCTGGAAAACTTTAGAAACTGGCAAATGTCATATTAGGCTAATACAATTCACCATTCTAGAAACTGGGAAGCTTTCTGATGCCATCTGGAAAAATCTAGAACATCCTTAACATTTTTAATAAAATAAGACTAAATTTTACTTGCATCAATTGTCCCATACGGTACATATTTAACATAGTGTTTATGTTGATTACAATATAGTTTACATTGGTGTACAGTGCAGTATAGCCAAAATAAGAGTTTTACTCTTATTGTCCATTGGTTTTTCCTAGGTTAATGGCAGGGTTTGCAAAAGCCCAGGTTTTTCACAAAAAACCCAACCCAACTGGGTTTTTGACAGGTTGAAATTTTTTTTAGAAATGTTCAATAATTATGTAGTGCCTAATATATCTATTATTTTATTAATTTATTTATCTAATCTACAATAGGCTATATATTAAAAAGACATCTTTATTTCACAGAAAGTTCAGATATGAGAGATAATAATGATATTAGAATTTTCTCCATTTTAATTTTAAATCTTTCCTTTATTTCTTAACAGTAGATTTCAGTTTTATTTAGACCTAACTCAAATTTAAATTTTAAGATGCCAAAGAGTTAGAGGTGGAAGATCTGAAGCTAGCGAATGGGATGAGGTGACTTTATTAAGTGATGAGCCTACTAGAGTACTATGCAATTATTGCAAAGAAAGTATTGCTCAAAAAATTGAGAGAGTGAAACATCATCTAGAGAAAGTTAGACCTGCACATACTGGTGGCAGACTTAAAGCTGCTGAATGGGATGAAGTAGAAATGTTGAGTGACCAACCAAATAGAGTTCGGTGCAAATACTGCAGATGTGTATTTTCGAAAAAAATAGAATGAGTGAAACATCATTTAGATTGCTGCAATAAAAAATGGGTACAGGCTTGTGATGATGAAGCGGATGAGCTTACAAATACAGCTACATCAGCAACTCTTCCTCCTACACATAGACACGGCAGTTTTGAGAGTAGACCCTCTTCAAGCAAATCATATGAAAGCCGGGTTCATGATGATGACTACAATTCACAGTAGTGAGACTTCATTCACTTCAACTGCTTCTGAATCTTCCATACCATTTTTTCATTCTACTCCAGCCAAGAAAACACAAGGTCAGATAATGCCATATGTGGTTAGAACAACTGTAGATCAAAAAGAATAACTAGATTTGTAAATGGCCAGATTTTTCTTTTCAGCAAATATTCCATTTGTAGTTGTAGAGAATAAAGAATTTATTAAATGGGTCCAAAATTTAAGACCAGGCTATTGTCCTCCAAGCAGAAAAAAATTATCTGATGACTCGCTAATCAAAGTGAATAATGAAGTAGGTACTGGATTCAATGAAAAAAAAGAGTTAGTCAATTCTACTGTAACTTTAATTCAAGATGGTTGGAGCAATTTGTCAAATGATCCAATAATTGCCCATAGTGTTCATAATGGGTGCAAATCCTTTTTAATAACTTTTCAATTTTTCATAATCTTTATTTACACATTGCATAATTTAAGAATTTTTTTATAAGTCAGCTTACTTGAAATAATGAACATGCCAAATCATTCTAATTAATTACAATTGAACAATATAGCAATCAGAAAAATTTCAATTATTTTAAAATAAACATCTCAAAACCAAAATCCCACTGAAAATTCCAGTGGGTTTTGGGTTTGGGTTTTTGGGTGCCAACCCTGGTTAATGGTACCCTCAGATAACTGGAAAATTTAGACAATTGGAATGGCCTAATCCCTGAGCTTGCTGGATAATGAGGGTTTTACTGTAAACTAAACTGTCCAAACCTGAAAACATTTTGAACATCTGTATCATATCTCCCCTCATACAATGTGTGTCAAAACTAAACATACCTAATTCCTTTAATCTATCCCTTTATTCAAGTCATCTTGGGTTAGAGATAAGCTTGATTACCTTACATTGCACACCTTCAAGCATATCAATATCATGTCTAAGCTTATTCCATCCAGGGGATAGCCTAACTTAGACCATAAAGCTTTTAACTGAATTAAAGAATAGTATTTAAAATGACTTTAGACTGTGACTGTAAGGTTTGTAAAAAGGAAGTTAGGGAAGGGGATACGGCTGTAGCATGTGAGAGTTACGATAATTGGTATCACTCAGCCTGTATCAAAATTACAGAACAAGTGTACAAATATTTTGTGGTTTTACAATAAGTGGTTAGCTGAGGTTAGGGACATGCTCAAAGCAAGGTTTAAGAAAGCTACTAGCTCAGAGTCCAGTGGGCCTAAGTTAGTTGGTCCTCTGATTGATAGTGTAGCTAGTGAGATTAATGGAACAGTCAGGCCAGAAACTGAGTGTGATACAGGAAATACTAATGAAAGATGTAGTGAGGTTGAGCAGGTAGACATTAACAGGTATTACAGGCAAATTTTAACTATTTTATTATGTTTTCTTTTAAGTAGCCTACATAATTACTAATTTTTCATCAAAATACATAACCAAAAGTATTTATGGTAAAAATATGATGAATATGAAAGTATTTGTGATAGAAATGTAGGCCTTGGATTACAATCTTTACGCTTTGTTTAGATTAAGTACATAACAGTAGGCTTGGAACTAAGTGGTCAATTTTTGTTGTCCTGGGCTTACTAACTTTTATATTAGGTGTATCTTACAATCATACAAAGCTATGTATACATTAATCCTTAGTCGGCCTGTAGAAGAAGCTTTACTCAGCATAAACTCTCCATTAATTCCTTTTTATTGAAAGAATATTTAATTCTTACACCACCTTTCAGAGTTAGTGTGCTCATTCATGTGCACTATGTTTTCACATAGTATATAGTATGAATCTTTTTTCATTGGGAAGCTATAACTTGGGGCAATAGAAGAAGGTTTAAGAAATTAATCGGCTAATCATTGTATTCTGAGTAGTCTTCAACAATCCCTAACCATAAATTATTATCATATATACATGAAGCATAATTGCCAGTTGTTAAAACCTCAAAATCAACTTTCCAATCAAGCTCAGATTTTTCCTCCTCCTCCACTATTTTTTAGACAACATTTAGCTTCATCATTAGATCTTTCATACACTTTGATTTGGGTTTTATTAACTGGAACAAAATGGTGAAATTTTTGTGTACCTTCAATTGTTTTGGATAGCTTAAATCTTTCTTCTAATTTAAGTTTATCTTTCTCCACCTCAATGGATTCTACAAAGAACAACTTAATCTTGGGTCATTCCAGCTCAATTGGTACAGGGGTGGTCGGGTGACCATCTCCGATTTTCTTCAAATTTTCAGGGTTGATTCATACACCATTCAATAGCTTAAATCTAAAATTTTAGCAAATATCTCTCAAACATTCATTGAAAAGGGGAATGAGGAATTGAGGTATAACATGCTTTGATCACATTTCATTATCCTATGGAGCACAGGCCTAGCTAACTTTTGCTCATCCTGCTGTAAAGACACTCGCTCTCTTTGATAACTTGCACTCTTTATTTCTCTTTAAAATCTTGCAAAATAGGCTAATGGTATTTTTATAGGTCTTCTAGAATAACTTTTATTCTGTATTTATGCATACATTTTGCAGTTGTGCCAGTTAAGGCAGTTGTATGGAATGGGAAAATTGATGCACATAATATTTTTAAAAGAAGTAAACTGATGTTCATTAATACTTTTTCTTGTTCAGGAAAGCAGACTTTCATGTCATACATGAAAATAAGTACGGCACAAAATGTATCATCATACCAAAAATCGTAAGTAGGCTCCTGAAGGTGCTATTATTATAAGGTTGCAGACTCTAAGTATATATTTTACTTCAATAGTGGATAAGTTCACTCACAATTACTAAATAATGATCACTCACCTCTAGAATATATATGCCACCCCCAGCCCACTAAATTAATTTTCTTTTGTTCCTGCTACCTCTACTGAGGTCCAGAATATTATTGGTAAATAAAAAAAAAAAAAAAAATAACATTCATAACATTCCTGTACCTATATTGAAACTTGTTAAAGATAAGATATCTGTAACTTTGGCTAAAATTATCAATCAAAGTATTTCCAGAGGAATATTCCCATCAATGCTAAAAACTGGTTGTATAACACCCCTTTTTAAAGGTGATGATCCCACACTAGCAACAAATTACAGGCTGGTGCGTTCATTATCTGTGTTCAGCAAAGTTTTTGAGAAAATTGTAAAAAGAACAATGCAGCGATATTTAGAATCCTACAATTTATTATCTCCAAATCAATATGGCTTCCGTAATAATAAAACAATGGAAATGGCTATTTTAAATCTTATGGAAAATGCGAATATAGCTAAAGAGAACAAAGAAATAATGATATCAATATTTATGGATTTTGGTAAGGTTGTTTTATGTAATAGACCATAATATTCTACTTAATAAATTATATTGTTACAGCTTTAGAGGAGCAATCAGTTATTGGTTTAAAAGTTATTTGTCCAATAGATATAATTTTGTATCAGTAAATAAGGTTTGCTCAACTAAAGTGCTTGTCAAACATGGTGTGCCACAGGGCTTAGTTCTGAGTCCACTGTTATTTTTATTATATATAAAAATGACCTTCCACATTCATCTGATATACTGAACTTAATAATGTTTGCAGATGATACAACTGTCTCTTTTTTCTTGCAAAGATGGTAATTCACCTAAGAATATATTTAATTCAGAATTCATCAATGTAATGAAATGGTTGACCACCAATAAACTCTTTCTAAATACCAGTAAAACAAATTTCAGGATTTTTACTAATAAAAGAAATGTATAGCTTGATGAACTTAATGTCAATGAAATTGCTATAAAGGAGAGTACTGTAACAAAATTTCTTGGTGTAATGCTTGATAAGAATTTGAAATGGAGTGATCATGTAAATTATATCGCAAAAAAAGATTTCAATGAGCATTGCTATAATGTTTACACAGAAATGTAATCCCTAAACAGGTTTTATTAACTCTATCATATTCTTGTTCTTCCTTGTATAACATACTGCACCCTTGTTTGGGGAAACTCCACTAATAATGCATTAAATGATACCTTTGTCATCCAGAAAAGAGCAGTATGGTTATTATCTGATACGATGCTGATTTCCTTGATCACTCTAGTACATTATTTAAAGAGCTAAAGCTCAATGATGTAATCAATCTGGCACATTTTATTTTTGTTTTCAAAGTATAAGAAAAAATCATTAATTTATAATGGGTAAATAAATATTTTTTAACTCATCAAGAAATCCACTCTTATCAGACCAGAAATAGATCAAAGCTTGTTATACCTCAATTTAGATTGTCTTCATCTCAAACTACCCTTTTCATTGGATTGAAACTATGGAATGACTTAAATGCCAATATAAAAAATATTGTGAATGTAAATTTGTTTAAAACAAAGTTGAAATCCTAGTTAATAATGGCATACTAACAAAAATCTAGGATTAATATCCATTACTATTTATTAATTTCTCATGTGTAATCTAATATTAAAAACACATTTCTTGGGATTGTTCAGTTCTTATCTAATGTATAATATTGGTTTCTTTGTATGGTATTGGTATAATGCCTCCAATGGTGACCTTGCATTTGTCATGTCAGTAGTGAAGTGATAATTTAAGATTAATACATACTTTAACTATAAAGTATGTATTAATAATAGGTACTTATTTACTTATTTATTTATTTACTATTAATTAATAACAACTAGCTGTTTATTTTTAATAAGAGCCCAGTAAAGCCTAAAGGGTCATTCCATGACAAATCATGCAGTGGTCAAAACCACACCCTCATAGATTTTGCTTAAATTTGGTTTATAGAATGGTCTATGCTAGTAAGTACCAAATTTCAAATATCAGCTCAGAGTTATGGTTCAAAAGTTATGCTCCCCACCTTTTTTGGGGGGGATAAAAACTGTAAATATTCAAACCACCATAACTCAGTCCCTAATTGACATAGAACAGTGATTTAAAGTGTTTATGAAAGGTAATTGCACACACAACAAATTAGCATAAGTAGAAAAAATGGCTAAAATTAACAGAAAAAAAAGTTATGACACTTTATTCCATTTGAAGGGGTCCTGCCCCCCCTAAATTAGAGATTTTTTAAAATTTTCATATATACAAAAAATGAATTTCAAGTTTTCAACCTTATTCTATCAATATATGAAAAGAAATGTGTGTGTATTTGCCAGTGTTGGGCACTAAAGCGTTAATCTGATAACAGTTAACCCTTTCACTGTTTTGAGAGCCACATGTGGCTCTCAGTGTTTCCTGTGACACGTTTGAGGGCCATATGTGGCTCTCAAAACGCATTTAAAATAAAGGATTGTAACTCTCGTGAACGTATGAATTATACTCTGTTGAGACTAGTAAACGTATGAAACAAGTCAGGCTTCCAGGGGAGAGCCATATGTGGTCCTCACAACTCAGGAAAATCAAATGAAGCTGTGGTATCAATATTTATTGCTATAATGCTAACAAAAAAGAACTGAACTTGTGGTATGAATATTTCTTGATATAATGGTACAAGAAAAAAAATTATGAAATGATACTTTCCTTTTAGTAAATGAACATGAACTTTAGTATAAAAAACGAAAACCTTAGCTTCTTATATTTGAGAAAAAATGATAAAGATAAACAATTTGAAAAAAAATTTATGACAATTCCTGTATTTATTTTAGACTTTATGAGCTGCATTGAAACAATTCAAGCAAAAAGCCTTCTCGCATTCCATGCATTCTGTAGCCACTCTTTTTACTTTATTTTGCACCTCGTTTCTAGGCAAAGTTTTAGACAGTTCTTTATAACAACCAGTGCAACGTTTACGAACAATTTTCCCATCTTCTTTCCTGGGTATTGTTACTAGTTCATGTTTTTTATTTTTCCCCTTATCAGTTTTGTCTGCAATATCTCCAAAACAAGCTAGTGCAACTGACTGTGTGCCATATATGTCCCACGGGTTTTCATACTGCCTATATATTTCTTTTAAAGACATAGTGAAAATATAAAAATAAAATCTTTGTATTATCAATAGTTTTCATTATATAGGGAAAACGTGTGAGTAGACACCTCTAATTTGCCTTGAACAATGAAAGGGTTAATTAACGAAGTTAACTTTTTTTAATGGACTATTAACGGAAGTTAATTTCCATTTATCGTTATCGGACCAGTTAACTTCCGATAACTCGATATTTAGTCTGTTAAAGTCTGTTAACATGTTAACTGCGAGGAGTCATTCATGGAAGATCACCGCTCCACGAATGAATTCAAACCACCATAACTTCAGTCTGCCAATTCCATCCTCTGCCGCAGTGGAATGGCTCTTCTCTCTCGGCAAGGACATCCTGAGGCCCAAGAGGTCAAGACTGGCAGTTGGGCCTAACTTTGAGAAGTTGGTCTTTCTGAAGGGCAACCAGCACATTGTGTCAGTCTTTAATAAATGTGCCTAAAATTTAATTTTACCTTTCAGTTCCCGCCATAATAATTCTCTGGTAAATTAAAATTTAGTTAATGGTTAGTGGTTACAAGGGTTTCAAAACATGTAATCAGTACATTTTTTATTAAAAAAAAAAAGTTATTAAGCAAAAAAGTTGCAAAACTTGATAAAAATACAGTTAAATACCTATTTATTGTTGGATTTTGCATAAATAAACATTTTCTATGGGTTTTAAAGCTTGTTTCCTTGATTTTTTTAAATGTTAGTAAAGAAATAGTTATCGTTAATGGATTATCGTTAACGGATTATCGTTAACTTCCGTTAACTTTGTAGTAAAATTATCGGATTATCGTTATCGGAGTTAAAAATTGGGGTTAACGGATTATTGTTATCGAAGTTAACTTTTTGGTTAACGGTGCCCACCACTGATATTGGCATATAAAATAGGTACTGTATTTACAGATTTCAAAATGGCTATTTTTACTTAAGACTAATTTTTACAAATTTATGTAAGCTGTTAGGTAATTAATACATTGCAATTTACACATGGTGCAATAATTCTTAATGCTAATAATCTTTACCTACCTAAGCTTATGTATAGTTAATTTTCAACAGATTTTTTATCCTAGTTTTGGTTCCAAACTCCCACTAAGTTCTTGAACTTACTTTGGATTGAAGGAGTAAATAATCTTGACACCAGGCTTGATATTTGGTGTCATCATGATAGAAATCATATCACTTTGTTTTATCCAGCAAACATCCTCTTTCATTGGAAAATAATACTGAGTGGTAGATCCTGATGAGGTGAGGAAACTGATTTTATAATCACCATATTCTTCTGAAGTGTCTGAAATAATTCCAAACCAAACTTTATCATCATATTTATAGGCAACATACTGGCCAATTTGATACTCATCTTTTTCAACTAGTTGACTGTCTTTATCTTGTTCAGCCCCAGTACTTATTCTAAACAATTTACAGTTATCAGAATCAGATGTCTGATAAGCTTGTATTAGGTTTTCTGACTCTGGTACAAACCTGTGGAAACCCCATGTACCTTTAACAGGTAAAGCTTCATTAAACCTACTAGAAAGATTGAATTTATCCACATGAACCTCCTCCTTTGTAACATACAAACAAATAATTGAATTAAAGTGTTCAGTGCAAAAATCATAGAAAGCTCTTGGTGTTAGAATATGACCAGTATCAGTACTTTGCAAACTAGCTTTTGCTACAACTCCTTTAATAGTTCCTCCAATACCATCACAAGCATTTTTCCCATGACTTGTGGCAAAGAAATTCCATTCAGCCTTCACACCAAAATCCTGTTCATGATAGCATAGATTGCTGAAATTATATTTGTTTTTGTATTGGCCTCCACACCCATCAGAGAAATAAATTACTTTTTGTACGTTGGGAAATTTCTGTTTAATATCCTTCATTAAATATTGCTGAAAAGTGTGAACTGCTGATGTTGAGTGCTCAAGACAATCGCTAATAATACAGTAACTAGTATGAATTAATTCCTCATCCTTCATGTGATACATCACAAATGGATGGAGGGTCACCTGGTCATTTGTCCAGTGAAAACTTTGTGGTTCATCTTGAGTGATGAATGAATAGTTTTCTGCAAAATCCCCTAGCACACGTATTTCATCATAGTGAAGATTCTGTTTCATAGTCTTCAAATACTGACTCTGGCTTTTTGCAATGTAGTGGTGCCTAGTAAGAGAAAAAATGTTTTCTGAAAGGTGTTCAATAAATTCATCTGGAGAAGCTATATGAGTTTCCAATGTTGATTTATCTGTATTAGTCCACTGAACATATTCAACAGAATCTCTGCTTGTCAAAGAAGGTATAGTATTTAAGAAATTAAATATGCCTGTGCTACCAGGACATTCTCAACATCCATGTAACATGCATGTAGAAGAATTTATATCACAAACACTTTTTTCCATAAATGTGTAATAGGTTAAGTTTTTCTCTGCAATTGCTGATACCATGAGTTTAGGATTCTGGTGGTGGTGCAGACACAACTGAGTGGGTTCCTTTGCCTCCACCAATTACACACCATTTAGGCCTCAGATTGGCAAAGGTAGAAAACCCTATGCTATTATCATTGTTTTCTTTATATTTTGAATATAATTCTTTTAAATTTCCTAGTAATAGACATTTTTGCTTGTACTCTTTTTCACCATCTTTATTTCTTATGCTAACACAATCAGATTTCCCTGCACACAAACGACTGACTTCATCATCTTCGTAGAATTCCTTTATTTCAGAGATTATATCTTCAGTTAGTTTTCTTCCTTTACTGTAGATAGGAATCTGTGGCATAATACCAAATGTATGTTTCAAATGTCTGGCTTTGTCAACCATGTATCTGGTTGCACCAAACAAATCCATTGTCCTAGAAATAGGAAATGGTGAGAGTGTAAGTATCTGAAGCCTTCTTTTGTACGATGATGTGGATTTGAAGTCTTGTACAAGATCACTCATGAGGTTTTCATATCTATAAAAAAAACAACCCCAAATTACTGTACAATATTAAGGATGTAAGTACATGATTTATATTCAAGAATTAAGGAAGTACTGTACTTCATGAATTTGAACATATACCAGTATATTTAGTATATGGGATGATGTCACATTTTAGGAAATATTGCTAATGTCTACATATATATCCAAACATGACAACCTATAATACGGTACCTATATACAGGTATTTACATACATACATACATACATACATTAATAATTCAAAGTCATCTCATTAATTATTTTGTTTCTTACCTCTCCAAATCTGCTTCTTTGAGATGTTATTTACTCAGTGGCTCACCAACATCTTGAACTTCAGTGGCAAATGCAGTTTCCAACTTCCTCTTGAGGGAGGTTGAAGCTTTTTGTATTTTTGTGAAACTGCCTTTGATCTGCTCCCACTGCTCAGGGCATCTGAAAAATATTTGAAATATAATTAATAAATATAAGTATGACATATATAGTGGCAACAATCTGAATTTCTGAACTGAAGTATATTTTTTAGATAATTTCATATATGTATTAGGTATAAGACAACTATATCTGAATTAAATTTCAGCTGACAGTATAAAAATGCGTTATCTGTCCACACATTAATAACAGCTAGTTACTTACGTAATTTCACTGGGGTAACATGAAGTTGCTCCAAAGTTGCATTAAGATCTCATTGAATATCTTTATCCATTTCAGTACATTTTCTTGGAATTTTTTTCTCGGGATATGTCAGGTGAAGTAGTTGTACTTTCAGTACTACTAGTTATTGCTTCTGGCAGTCTGAATAATTCTTCAGGTTTTGCGTGTTTATTAATTAATTTCAGACAATTTATACAAACTTCTGATTCATCACTGAAATTATATTTAGGGTCACTATTTTCAACAAGCTTTGGAAGTGGCCTCAAGTTTCGCAGAATAGGCTTTTTGTGCAGTTCAAAAGGGTTGCAACAGCACTTGTTATAGCTTTTATGTGTAGACATTTTCATCAAACACTTTTACTTATTTAAAACACTAGGCGTATATGTACATAAATCTGTTCAAAATGAAAAAAATATATACATTAAATGAGAACACAGTGAATGCTTTGCACATCACAGAAAACAAAATAAAGATCTCTAGTTAGGCAATAGTTATCCTGGGTAGGATTGCCACTTTTTAATGTCCACATGGAATTTTTTGTTCAACCAATTTACCCAACAATCGAATGGGGGAAGATATTTTATGGTAGGTACTAGTGTTTTATGTTTAGTTCTTACCTTGCAGAACGAATTTGGTAACGAAAAACGTAATAACACGTTTTCTGTTCAGTTGGAGGTTGGTACCTGTCGTGAGCAGTTGTGTACAATTGCTATCAATTTTTTTTAAATTTTGCTTTACAGTGATTTATCATTATAATATCATTAATTAATATAGTGAATAAATAATAATTAATGCTTTTAAGCATTATTAGTGCTAAATAAAGTTAATTACATTGCACATAATAAAGATAAAAAGTGAATTACAGTGAACCAAGTGGGCTTATGATAACACGTGTTGTTACAATAATACAACACAATTGCTCACTATTAAATTTTAATTTATTAGCTTTATAAGTGTATAAAACGTGTAGTCATGGCCCCTAAAAGACCTTCATCATCTGCTAATGCTCCAAAGAAATCCAGGAAAACTATCAGTCTCCAGATGAAGCAGGACATTATTAAAAAAAGTGAATCTGGAACGAGCACCAAAGATCTTGCTGCTGAATATGGATTGTCTGCCAGTACAGTTTCGACAATTTTTAAGAAGAAGGAAGAAATTATGAAAACTAAAGTAAGTGATGCTACAAGTAGACTTATTAAAGGAAGGGAAGCTATTGCTGAAATGGAGAGAGTTTTACTGATATGGATTAGAGAAAAGGAAATGAAGGGGGAATCCATTACTAAGGCATTCATTAGTGACAAGGCAGTGCAAATATATGAACAAATAAGGAATCCCTTCCAGCATCAGTTGAAAGATATGAATCATTCAATGCAAGTCGTGGGTGGTTTGAAAATTTCAAGAGAAGGTCAGGAATTAAGAACATTATAAGGCATGGTGAGGCTGCAAGTGCTGATACTGAGGGAGCAAAGGAATTTAAAATAGAATTTGCAGAACTTGTTGAGGAGGATTATTTGCCTCAACAAGTTTTTAACACCGACGAAACTGGCCTATTTTGGAAAAAGCTACCGAACAGGACCTACATTACTAGAGAAGAGTCCAAACTGCCTGGCCATAAACCAATGAAAGACCGGTTTACTTTACTTATGGCTGGGAATGCATCAGGGGACCTGAAGATTAAGCCTATGCTTGTGTATCATTCCCAAAATCCCAGGATATTCAAGCAGAAGAAGGTGAACCCATCTACTCTTGGGGTGTTTTGGCGACACAATAAAAAGGCATGGGTGACAAGAACCCTATTTAATCAGTGGATTGTGGAAGTTTTTGGCCCTACAGTGCAAAAATACCTGGAGACCAATAAACTTCCTTTAAAGGTCTTATTGCTTCTTGACAATGCTAAGGCCCATGACCCAGATCTGGACAAAATTGTCAAGACAAGTTTCAGCTTCATTAATGTGAAATATCTGCCTCCAAACACATCATCATGGCTCCAACCTATGGACCAGCAGGTTATTTCAAACTTCAAGAAGCTATACACGAAGTTCATGTTTGCTCAGTGCCATAATGCAACCTCCAGTGAGGATTCTGTAACCTTAACACAATTCTGGAAGCAGCATTACAACATTTTGGAGGCTGTCAAGAATGTTGTGAGAGCATGGAGAGAAGTCTCAACAATTTGCATGAACTCTGCCTGGAAGAAGTTGTGGCCATCTGCTGTGCGTGATTTTGAAGGTTTTCAAACAGATGAACCAAATGTAGACAGTGGCGTATCAAGGGAGGGGCGAGAGGGGCGACCGCCCCGAGCGGCACTTCCCGAGGGGTGGCAAATTACTGTCAGGTGGGCGCAGTATGCAAAGTTTGGGTTTTTATGTTTTAAAATGCAACCCTCCAAAAAATTATATCTCATCATTGTCGCACATTGTTTGTGTACAAAATATCCATGGTTTTGATGAAAAATCATCATTAAATGCTATATATGCCACCTCAATGCCACTATTTCCACAAATAGTTGCGTTAAATTTTCACATCGGAAAGGTTGCCAGCCCTATTTTTCAGACTTTCCCTATATTATTTAGGTTAGGCTTTGCATTCTTTGAGCTTTGATGATGATAATAATTAATGGTTGTTTTATTTTGCAGATACCCTACTGAATTAGCAAACATGAGCAAATGACAGAGACTGAGTGGTGCTGCATACAAGACTAAAAAAGAGGAGGAAGGCAAGCGTGCTGCTAAGCGATTTCATCAGTTAATGGGATTCTCAGACACACCTTCAGTGCCTTCTGGGAAGCAAGGAGATCAACCGCAATGTGATATATCTTTAGAGATAGATGTTCAAGCGGCAACTTCAAGTGAACCCCCAAATAATCAGGATCAACCCTCATCTACATCACAAAGTCTGTTTAACGATTCTGGCAACTGGCCCGTTCCAATGACGGACAATTTGAGAATTGAACTCATTAAATGTGGACCATCACATTTGAAAAACATGAATGGACCCTTTCCAGCTGATTCAAACAATAGGTCAATGTCAAAAGTTTGGTATTTCAAAACTTTGGAAAATGGCGAAAAAATTGAAAGGTCATGGCTAATCTTCTCACCTTCAAAATGTAGCTTGCATTGCATTTGCTGTCGTCTCTTCAACATCATCTCCAGTGCATTTGGAAAAGAAGAAGGATTTTTTGCCTGGAGGAAACTGAATCCAAGAGTACCTGAACATGAAAACAGTCCATATCATACCTGATGCTTTGAACAATGGAAAGAGTTGTCTATGCGCCTTCAGTTGAATGCTACAATAGATAATGCACATCAGTTGCAAATAAAACATGCTACTGCTAAGTGGAAAGAAATACTGAGACGAATTTATGACTGCATCATGTTCTTGGCAAAACAAGATCTTGCATTCCGAGGGCACCGAGAGAACTTAAATGAAGAAGCTGGGCTAGCTGGCAATTCTGGAAACTTTTTGGAGTTAATAAAACTAATGGGCAAATATGACCCAGTAATTAGGGAACATCTTACAAAAATACGAATGACTGACAAGATATCCACTACATATTTATCACCTAACATTCAAAATGAGTTCATCACACTAATCGGCTGTAATGTTCGAAAATGTATAATTGATAATGTGTCTAGTGCAAAGTACTTTGCAATAATTTTTGATAGTACACCAGATATATCGCATATTGATCAGATGTCTCGGGTAATTCACTATGTGTCGATTAAAGATGGTAATGTAGAGGTGAAGGAATCCTTCGTTGATTTTATTAAATTAGAGGGGAAGACTGCTGAGGCAGTTACTGATCTCATTGTCACTAAGCTCCGTGAGGATGGGCTGGATATCCAGAATTGTTATGGTCAAGGGTATGACAATGCTGCTACGATGGCAGGTATTCATCTTGGAGTTCAACGCAGAATTCTTGATGTTAGCAAACACGCTGTTTTCATTCCTTGCAATAACCACTCGCTGAACTTTGCTGGAGTTCATGCCGTGGGACTGAGTCCTAATGCTGTAACTTTCTTTGGAACAATTGAACAAATTTTCATCTACTTTTCTTCCTCTACTCATCATTGGGATGTCTTAACAAAACATTCCAAAATCACTGTCAAGCGAGTCTCTGATACATGGTGGAGTGCTAAGTATGATGCTGTTCTAGTCTTAAGAAGAACTTGACTCATGTTGTTAGTGCCTTGGAAGAACTGAGTGAAGGGGTCTCCAAAAATCTGGACACAAAGGGCGATGCTGAAGCTCTGTTGACCTCCATCATGTCATACATATTCATTGTGTACTTATTTTTCTGGGATCCAGTGCTGAAAGAAATCAATGATGCTCAGCTATATTTTCAAAGAAAGGGACTTGCTTTGGACCAGTGTGCATTAAAAATGAACTCTTTATCCGTGTTTTTAACTAATGAACGAGAGGCAGTAGTATCAAACGCTGCAGATGCCGCTGAAGAGTTCTGTAATGAAATGGATATCAGTATAGACCGCAGAGTCAGGAGACGGAGAAGAATGCCTGGAGAGCAAGCTCGTGATGCTGGATTGACCATGCAAGAGGATGTACGCAGAGAATTTTTTGAAATCATGGATCGTTTATTAGCAGAAATTGAAAAATGCACAGTTTGTCTTAAAAACATGAATGATCGCTTTGAATTTCTGTCTCCTTCGTACCTTTTGAATCAGTCCAAAGATGAAGAAATTAATACCAAGGTCAATAATTTTTTTTCCATCTACAATGACATTAATCCAGTTAGTCTACTGGAAGAAATAAAGCGTTTGCGCAGACATTTGCTCAGTTTCGAAAGCATAAGCGTCGACGATGATCCAAAGAATTGGGATATGTTAAAACTACTTCAGTGGATCGTTAAATGGGATCTAGTGGAATCTTTGCCTCATATAACAATTGCCCTCTGGATCTGTCTAACTACATGCATGTCTGTGGCAAGTTGTGAATGAAGTTTCTCGAAACTGAAACTTATAAAAACTTACCTCAGGTCAACTATAAGTCAATCTAGACTGAGCAATTTGGCGATTATTTCAATTGAACGCGAAGTTGCAGAGACAATGGACATAGAAAAAATCATTCATGAATTTTCTGTTATGAAAGTCCGAAAATTTAACTAGGCATTATACATTATATAGTTATTGTTAAAATTATGTACTGTATTATGTATGGTACATTATGTATGGTACATTATGTAGTATTGTTAAAATTGAAGTTGCTTTATTTAAGCTTTTCTTCCAATAAAAGTTTTGTTTAGAAGTGTATTTTTGTAAAGGAATTGTTTTTAAAATTGAAAATTGTTGGGGGGGGGGGGGGGGGGGGGGCATTGGCATTTTTGCCCCGAGCGGCAAAAAGTATTGGTATGCCTCTGAATGTAGAGGCTGAAATTGTCCAGTTGTGTCAAGACATGGGCCTTGAAGTCAATCAAGAGGACATTGAAGAACTTCTTGCAGACCATGGAAAGGAGTTGACTGCACAAGATCTTTTGGAGTTGGCCAAGGAATCAGGGTTGGATGATGAAACAGAAGAGAAAATAACTTCTGCTGAAGTCAAAGAATTAATGTTACATTGGGGCAAGGTGAAGGCCATTGCAAGCAAACACCCTAATGTTGAAGTTACTGAGCTTGCTATCTGTCATTTCAAAGACAAAGTCCTGCCATATTTCAGGGAATTTGCAGAAAGCAAAAAGAAACAGAAAAATTGACACTACTTCAAGACTACAACAGCCCCCACTGCTTCAACTTCAACATCTTCTGTGGATGTGGTTGATCCTGATGACCCTCAACCAGGTCCAACTGGCAATAGGACACCCAGGAGAGAATCATTTGACCTCCCAGATGTCCTAATGGAAGGAGATTCTCCTTCCAGAAACCATTAATTCCCATCCTCCTCCAAGCCTCATCTCCAGCCCACTCAAGCTCATCACCTCCAAGACCAAGGTAAATAAAAATATTTTTATTTTTAACTTTGTTTAATTTATTTATTTAGCATGTTTATTTAAAATATATACATAGAATAACATTAATATAACAATAAGAACACACTACACTAAAAAACCTTTAAAAAAATGGGTAAACAAGCGCAAAAAGGGTCAAAATTTGGGCTCTGGAACGAATTACTGAAAATCCCATTGAACTAATGCATTGCATAACGAATTTTTCAGTTAACGAATGACCTTCTGGAATGAATTAAATTCGTTATGCAAGGCCTCACTGTATACATATATTTCTTTTCATATATTGATAGAATAAGGTTGAAACTCATTTTTTGTATATATGAAAATTTTAAAAAATTGTAATTTAGGGGGGGGGGGGCAGGACCCCTTCAAATGGAATAGTGTCGTAACTTTCTTTTTGTTAATTTTAGCCATTTTTTCTACTTATGCGAATTTGTTGTGTGCGCAATTACCTTTCATACACACTTTAAATCACTGTTCTATGTCAATTAGGGACTGAGTTATGGTGGTTTGAAAAATTGCAGTTTTCATCCTCCTCTCAAAAAAGGGGGGAGCATAACTTGAACCATAACTCTGAGTTGATATTTGAAATTTGATACTTAGTAGCATAGACCATTCTAAAAACCAAATTTAAGAAAAATCTATGAGGGTATGGTGCACTTTTTTTTTTTTTTTTTTTTTTTTTTTTTTGCATGATTTGTCATGGAATGAGCCTAAAGCTTAAGGGCCAAATTAAATAAAATAAATAGTCAAGCTTCACAATTATGTCATTGTAAAATGAATCTAATTAAAGGTTATGACTTGGCTTTGGATTTTTGCGTATTTGTATAAGCGCATATGCATATTTTAAACATTTTTGAGGAAAAGTGCATATTTCTAGGTTTTTGCAAAAAACTTCAATTTTCTACGTGGAGGTCAAAATATGATGATGAAAACCAACTCTAATAGACAGAGTTTATTTCCATAACAGTTTTGATGCCCACTGGCATTCTCTTTGGGTGGATACAGAAAAGCGAATGTTCACCCCTGTATGGAGTATGCTTCTCGTGTATATCTCTCTCTCTCTCTCTCTCTCAGGAGGCAATTTCAGTTTCGGAACAAGGAGATTGTGCTCTCACTGTACAATTCCCTTGTTCGGCCGCACCTGGAGTATGCTGTGCAGTTCTGGTCGCCCACCCTCAGGAAAGATATTGAGAGGCTGGAGCGAGTGCAGGCGAGGACCACAAAGTTAATCCCTTCCGTTAGGCATATGGGCTACAATCGACGGTTACGCGCCTGAACTTGTTTTCGCTTGAAAACTCGGAGGCTGCGCGGTCAACTTCTCGAGGTTTTCAAGCTCTTACGCGGGTTCAACGATGTCGATTTTAGAAGTATGTTTAGTTTAAATAATAACCCAACTCGCAACAATGGTTGGAAGTTGGATTTGAAACGGTTTAGGACTAGTGTGTGTGGGAATTACTTTACGTATAAGATCTGTGACACATGGAACAGGTTACCTTCAGAAGTTGTGAACAGTTCCTCTGTGGATCAGTTCAAGAAAAGGGTAGACGAAATCTTGCACATTATTTGAGTGTGTAAAGACATTTAGGACCTCAGTCTGCGGAAATTTCTTTTCCTATAAAATAGTTAATATCTGGAACCAACTTCCCTCAGAGGTTGTTTCCAGTCAAAGTGTAAATCTGTTTAAAAATAGGCTAGACAAAGTACTGAACACAGTCATAGTTTAAGATTAAAACCTCAGAAAACTCTGCAGGAGTTCGCTTGCTCGGTGTCTCTGTGAGCAAGCTAAATATAGAGCTATTTATATATTCTCCACTTTCCTGTAAAATTTCCTTGGCTACTTTTCCAGGGTCAAGGTATTTTCTTCAACCTTTTTCCGTACCTGCCTCTGGCAGGGAGGGAGCGGAGGGTGGGGAGAGAGCCTTCTACTTTTCTATCCAGTTTTCTACTACTGCTAGGATAGTTGAAAGAAAAATAAACTTTTACAAAATTTTCCCTGGCACCCGTTGCCATTGGTACCTCCTCGGTGTTGACCCCCTTCGATGCATTTTCGGGTAGGTGGGACCTTTACCAGAGGGATGGTGTCCACCTCAATAACAAGGGTAAAGGTGTGCTAGGCGCGCTGCTCGACCGGCACCTATACAGAATGGTGAGGTCGAGTCCGGGGAGAGATGAGGATGAGCCGGTGGCGGACGTACCTTCAACTGAAGAGTGCGTCGAAGTACAGGTGGGTGACCCTCCTCCTACGTTGGAGGGGGCTCAGTCTCCTGCGGAAGTTGCCTCCTCGTTAGTGAGGGGCTCTTCAACTCCCGACAGCCCTGGCTGTTCGGGAAACGGGTCGTGCTAGGGGGCGGTCAGAATAGGGAAGGCTCCCTCCGTGCAATGCTTTTTAATGCTAGGTCAATTAGGAACAAGTTTTGCGAGCTACGGGCGCTCTTAGCATCAGAATACCAGGATATCGTTGCTATCACCGAGTCCTGGATTCATACTGATCGTAGGGACTACGTTGGGGAGTTCGAAATTCCCGGGTATAGAATGTTTCGCAAAGACCGCACCCGTGGGGAGGGGGGTGGGGTACTAATATACGTCAGAAACACGTTGAGTCCGGTTGACTGCCAGTTCCGGTCGGAACGGGAGCTGCTTGGCGTCGATCTGAACGTGGGAGGGACGAACTATAGGTTAATCTTGGTGTACAGACCTCCGCATCTCCTCCTCGAGGAGGATACAGCCCTGTACACCGAACTCAGTAGCCTGCTAGGGGATAGGGTGTGTGTAGTTTTAGGAGACTTCAACTGTCGCGGCATAAAGTGGGAAAACAGGACTGCCGATGCTGAAGGGAGGAGGCTAGTTGACTTTGCTGATGAGAACTTCCTCACTCAGTGGGTCAACGAGCCTACACGAGGCGAAAGCGTTCTAGACTTAGTGTTCACGACCGAAGACAACCTCGTCACTGGCCTCACCGTTGACGAATCGTTGGGCGGGAGTGATCACAGTCTTATTAGGTTCCGTGTGTGCGTCCCTCGGGTGAAGCGTAGTAACTCGAGAGGCAGTAAGCTCGATCTCCGGCGGGCGAACTTTGTTAGCCTCAGGGATAGCGTAGGAGATATGGGGTTAGAGGTCGGCGGCGATGTTGAGGAGTGTGGAGTGCATTCCGGGACGAGTTTATGGTGCTGCAGTCTGCTGCCATACCCTCAAAACCGGTCATCCCTGCTTCAACGCAGCCTAAGTGGTTCAATCGTGACATCGCTTCGGCTATCCGAAATAGGAAAGTAGCGTATAGGAGGGCGAAGGCCAATCGTTCCCATGAGAACACTTTAGCGTATGTCCGCCTGTGTAGGGAAGTGAAGGCGAAGGTTAGGCTAGCGAAACGTAACGAAGAACTACGGGTGGCAAGCCTCTGCAAGGGGAACCCTAAGGAGTTCTTCAGTTATGTTAATAGTAGAAAGCCCATTAGAAGCATGATAAGTCCGTTAAAGGACGTAAGCGGCGTTCTGCGGACCTCGGACGCGGACATCGCCAATGTGCTTAATGAGTACTTTGCGGGAGTGTTCACCAGGGAGGACACCCGCATCATCCCCGAGCCAGGTGTGAGGCACGAAGGTGCTGGCCTAGATAATGTTCGATGTACCGCGACAGTCGTTGCCGATAGAATAGACAAACTGAGCGCGTTTAAGGCTCCTGGGCCAGACCAGTTTCTCCCCAGAGTGTTGCGGGAGGTGCGCGACCAGGTGGCTCCCCACCTGGCTACAGTCTTCAACAAATCGTTGGAGACGGGCCAGGTGCCTGGTGACTGGAGGGAAGCCAACGTGACTCCTATCTTTAAGAAAGGGGATCACGAAAGTCCAGGGAACTATCGTCCCATTAGTCTCACTTCAGTTGTAGGTAAATTATTAGAGGGGATAATAGCGGATAGGATCGTTGACCATTTGGATTCCTACAAGCTGCTTGGGGACTCCCAACATGGGTTTAGACGGCATAGGTCGTGTCTCACCAACTTGCTCGAGTTTTTCCACGTCATGTTGGGTGAGTACGATAAGAGTAGGGCGATTGATATACTTTATCTCGACTTTCAGAAAGCCTTTGATAAGGTACCTCACCGCCGGCTAATGGCGAAAGTGCGCGCGCTGGGTATCGGTGGGGAAATAGGTAGGTGGATTGAAAACTGGCTGAAGAATAGGCGGCAGAGGGTTGTAATTAAAGGTGCTAGTTCGGGTTGGGCCTCGGTCACTAGTGGGGTTCCTCAGGGTTCCGTTTTGGGGCCGCTGTTGTTTATCATTTACATAAATGATATCGACGGTGGCATCGTCAGTCGGATCGCCAAATTCGCTGATGACACCAAGCTTGGGGCCAATGTTGGGACGCCCGAAGCGACCGAGGAACTGCGTGCGGACCTAGGTAGGATAGGAGAGTGGTCCGAAAAATGGCAAATGCCGTTTAACTTGGGTAAATGCAAAGTGATGCACATTGGCTACGCCAATCCCAAGTCGGACTACTCGATGTTGGGTAGTAATATCGAGGTGACTGATTTAGAAAAGGACTTGGGTGTGCTAATTAGCAGCGACCTTAAGTTTACGAAACAGTGCGTAGAGGTGGAAAAGAAAGCCCAGAAACTATTGGGTTATATCAGGAGGCAATTTCAGTTTCGGAACAAGGAGATTGTGCTCTCACTGTACAATTCCCTGGTTCGGCCGCACCTGGAGTATGCTGTGCAGTTCTGGTCGCCCACCCTCAGGAAAGATATTGAGAGGCTGGAGCGAGTGCAGGCGAGGGCCACAAAGTTAATCCCTTCCGTTAGGTATATGAACTTGTTTTCGCTTGAAACTCGGAGGCTGCGCGGTCAACTGATCGAGGTTTTCAAGCTCTTACGCGGGTTCAACGATGTAGATTTTAGAAGTATGTTTAGTTTAAATGATAACCCAACTCGCAACAATGGTTGGAAGTTGGATTTGAAACGGTTTAGGACTAGTGTGTGTGGGAATTACTTTACGTATAAGATCTGTGACACATGGAACAGGTTACCTTCGGAAGTTGTGGATCAGTTCAAGAAAAGGTTAGACCAAATTTTGCACACTATTTGAGTGTGTAGAAAATTTTCCGTGGCATCCGTTACCATTGGTACCTCCTCGGTATGGGCCGCAAGGCCTTTTGAGGTACTTCTTTTCCTTGTAACTCTCTCTCTCTCTCTCTCTCTTCTCTCTCTCGATCAGGAGGCAATTTCAGTTTCGGAACAAGGAGATTGTGCCCTCTCTACAATTCCTTGGTTCGGCCGCACCTGGAGTATACAGTGCAGTTCTGGTCGCCCACCCTCAGGAAAGATATTGAGAGGCTGGAGCGAGTGCAGGCGAGGGCCACAAAGTTAATCCCTTCCGTTAGGCATATGGGCTACAATCGACGGTTATGCGCCCTGAACTTGCTTTCGCTGGAAACTGAGGCTGCGCGGTCAACTGAGCGAAGTTTTCAAGCTCTTACGCGGGTTCAATGATGTCGATTTTAGAAGCATGTTTAGTTTAAATGATAACCCAACTCGCAACAATGGTTGGAAGTTGGATTTGAAACGGTTTAGGACTAGTGTGTGTGGGAATTACTTTACGTATAAGATCTGTGACACGTGGAACAGGTTACCTTCAGAAGTTGTGAACAGTTCCTCTGTGGATCAGTTCAAGAAAAGGTTAGACCAAATCTTGCACACTATTTGAGTGTATAGAAAATTTTCCGTGGCACCCGTTGCCATCGGTACCTCCTCGGTATGGGCCGCAAGGCCTTTTGAGGTGCTTCTTTTCCTTGTATCTCTCTCTTCTGGATGTTATAAACTCTTTATACTTGGGGGGTGACAGCCCTCCGGTCCCGAGTCGTGGGATTCTAGAGAAATTGGCTGCCAGTGCCTTCAGTTTCTCTCTCTTTCGGGAGGGTGGAAGTATGTTGTACAATCCTGTCCCGTGGGTTACTAGGACCCCATCCCATCCCTACTCTGTCCTTTTAGCTTACGTTAAGGATGTTCTCCTCTGACAAAAAAAAAAAAAATCTTTTAGTATTGTCTTTTTCTCTTCTTTTACTATTAGGACCCTACTGCTACCTCATGCGTGGGAAGATGAATGGAGTGTGGCTAGTGCCCCGTTAAGCCCATTCCTAACGCGTAATGGCCTGACCAGCCCCCTGCGACCATTCTTTGGTGACCACTTGATGGTGCTTGGCTGTACTGCTCTGAGGTGAGAGAGTTTTACTGCCTAGCTGGCTGCCAGGCCAGCGTAAAGTCTCGGGCGTAGCCTCTGGGTCTGGTGGGATATCCCTTGAACACTGGATTCTAAGAGTCTGGCCGCTTGTGAGTGACTAGTAAGACTTAGTAAGGGGCTACATCTCGCTGTCGCTCCTGGCGAGAAATCCGTGACGCCTGCGTCGCGAGTGTTTGTCAGTTGGTAGCTGCGACACGTTTGGGACTGTCCGGCCTTGGGGAGACCTTTGGTTGGTGCGGCAGCAGCGACAGGTGTAGTCTTCTGGATGGGATGAACGTCACTTGCAGATAGGCGGATGCGTCTATGCGCGGGAAAAATTCACCCCCCCCTTTTTATATACTGGTCACAACGTTTTTGATAGTTTTCATTGCTAGAACGCTTTATCTTATTCACTGTATTCAGAGTTCGAAAAAAAAAAAGTTGCAATGACTGGACCGCAGAAACTGAAGGCTGAATGTGCCAGGTGTGAAGTAAACCAGTGGGTGGTAACTTCAAAGACGCCTGCTTCGAGAACATTAACCACTCCAGCATGTGCCGCTTTTGCGAACTCATGCGGTTTTACGAGAAGCTAGAGGAGAGGGTCCGGCGGCTCGAGTCGTCCAGACCGGCTGTTGGAAGTGCGGCGGTCACTGACGCGGCTGCGCCCTCCACCCCGGAGCTCATTGATAGGATAGCTGCCATGGAAAGGCGGTCCAGCGATGGACTGGACAGAGCTCGGGACCGCGGAGAAAGGGTAGAGGTGCAACCGGGGGCCAGGGTATAAAATCAGTGTCAGGAATCGCCAGCGACCCACGTGGAATGCACGGAACCGCGGCGCAAGGTGGAAGGCGCAAAAAAAAGGGCCGATAGAGAAGGGTGGGAAGGGGGCGGATAAAGAAAAAGGGTGGGAAGGGGCCTACTGATGGCCTAAAGAAACCGAAGCATGTAGCTGCCGGTCGGGGTGGGTCGAGTGGTGTAAGTGCGGCTGAGTCTATGGGTGGCGACGGGTATCGAAAGGTCTCGGGCAAGAAGGCTGCGAAGCCGAAGCCTGAGAACCCGGTTGCCCCTGTCAGGACCTCCAACTGCTTTAGTCTCCTGCGCTCGAAGGAGGAAGACCGTTTTGATTGGGGACTCGCAGATCAGGTGTCAGGAGAAGTACTTTGCTTCTGCAAACCGGGACAGGAGGAAGGTAAGGTGCTTACCTGGCGGGGAACGGCGCACTTAAGGAAGGAGCTAGAGAAGCTGTGCGTGGTTAGTCGGCGAATTGCGATCGTTGTCCACGCTAGTGGCAACGACCTGTTCCTCAAAGGCGGTAGGGTAGGTTTCACAGAAGGGATCATCACCGAGATCATGTCTCTTGCGGATGATCTAAAACTGAAGACAGACAGGTGGATGTTGATGGGTATTTTACCGCGGATGAATGCCAGTGACCACGCGCTCAGTAAGGTCATTGGCATCAACGAGAGGGTGCAAGACTTGTGCGTCCTGCTGGGCGTGATGTTTATTGACCCCTTCGACGCATTTTCGGGTAGGTGGGACCTTTACCAGAGGGATAGTGTCCATCTCAATGACAAGGGTAAAGGTGTGCTAGGCGCGCTGCTAGACCGGAGGGGGCTTAGGCTCCCGTGGAAGTTGCCCCCTCGTTGGTGAGGGGCTCTTCAACTCCCGACAGCCCTGGGTGGTCGGGAAACGGGTCGTGCTAGGGTGCGGTCAGAATAGGGAAGGCTCCCTCCGTGCAATGCTTTTTAATGCTAGGTCGATTAGGAATAAGTTTTGCGAGCTACGAGCGCTCTTAGCATCAGAATACCAGGATAGTGGGGCGGCATAGCTGCCATATCGACGTGAATTGTTCATTTTTTGATACAAGCGTGAAAATTGTCACAGAGATAGCTAAATAGATTGTAAAAAGATTTGGATATGGAGGCATCACGAAATTTTATTATTTTCAAGATGGCGGCCGAAAAATATCAAAATATCAAAATGCTCTTAGAGTATCAACTTTGGTCTCAAATTGAAGCTTACAGTCAGAGGAGTAACATCTACTTTATAAGTGATAGTGGGAATATTGATATTTCAATCTATAAAATAGGTTTATAGAAAAAATTGAAAAATATCAAAATGCTCGTAGAGTATCGACTTTGGTCCCAAATTGAATTGATTGATATTTTATTTACACAAGAACAACAACACATAACTACATGCTACGTATCACTACTGAGAACAATTCCCCTCACACGCACATAAGGCCGTACATGGAAGTTCAGCCTTTCTGCAGGTGCAGCGCTTCATACATCCTTTTGTGCACTTGCATGAAACCAGCTCTTGACAGGCCTTTGATGCCTCGGGTAGGTTCGTCCAGTGTGGTTCGTACAGGCGGTCACCAGTCTTGGTCCATCTCCAGTTAGTGGGGCAAGGGAGATCTGGATTTGGTAGAAGTGTCTGTCCCCACACATGACCTCCCTGGTAGGTCGCCCTCTTCACATGCTGTTCTAGAGCTGCCCTTGTTGGTGGAATCAACTGCACGTCGTTGTTCTTTGCAAACATCATCTGTCGAGCTATATGTATGTTAGAGCTGGTGCTTGTTCGGTCGTACAAGAGGATGACGAACCTTTCGATGGTAGACATGACACATTCTGGTGCAGTAATTGGTGCTGAAGAGACCTTCAACAGCGCAGCTATTAATTCCGGAAACACAGCCCAGATGGTCCAGGCAGTCTTCTTACCATGCCCAGTAAAGCTGGACACGGTGTCGCACCCAGTCAGAGCGTGAAACATCGGCAATGCCTCAGCCTTCTGTCGACCAAGCCCAGCTGCTATTTCGTGTGCTGACAAGTACCGAAATCCCTTCCAGTTCCGAATGCCAGCCAGAGTTCATCTCCAGGTTGCAGCTCTGGTACCACAGACATGGCCAACACCACAACGTCTGTGTCAACCGTCCGAAGCATGATCTTGCGGTGGCCATGCTGTGCAGCATGTGACGCATGCAGCAACATGCGAGTGTCGGCTTCCTCATGGTGGCATGGAACGAGTGATGCCAGATATCCAGTGGCGGCTTAGTGAGGACTCTCTCTCCATCGGTGATGATTAGCTGTTTGCCCTCCATGTTGAACCACCGGAGGGCAGCTTCAGACAGGAACCTAAACAACTCCGTCTTGTTGCAGTCCACACGGAGGAAACTTGGCCAATTTCTTGGTATGGCAGTTGCAGCTACAACACGTCTGCGCACTCCTTATCCTCGTTTTGTTCTTGCCATGCCTTTCAGCGAATCCTGCTTGTAGGTGTCCCACACTAGATCCAGGCGTGTCACTTGCTGCAGTTTTGTGGACAGGTAGGGAATGAATATCTGACTAGCATACTCATCAAAGTTCTTTGCAGCACCGGGCTTCAACATGTGAACTATGGCAGCCCCATCAATAACTATACAGGTTGTAATAGGAGCGTCAGCATGGACTTCAGATAGGTTTTCTAGGCATTGAAGTAGGTCACTCTTAGTACCTAAGTGCAGTCTACCATCATCAGAGTGCTGGAGGGCATGCTTGGTTCTCATGGCGAAAGAACTCTAGGTTCCCGTCCCTGGTCTGGCAACCAATGTACAGCCGCGAAAAGAGTCTGACGTTATTTTTCAGACACCAGTTGATGCTTCCGTTACTTGGTGTCTTCGGCCTGGGGTTGACAAAAACGTTCAGCTTGTTGCGACGTATGTCATCAATGGGCTTCGTTCTTTCTACCAGACGCTCTCTGGTGAAGGTTTTGAACTGCTCCTTGCCAATCATCTTCACCTTCTGGACGGCATCGACCGCTGCAGGACCTGCAATTTCCTTGGAGTCGAGAACAATCAGGTCCACGCTTTCTTCCTCGAATGGGTTGCCAAGATCTTCTATCACATTAACAAGGGAGATGACATCTTTGGTAAATGCGGTCCACACTGGCTGGCTGATCGTGGTGCCGTGTATCAATTTGCATTCCCTTTGCTGGTGCCCATCTTGGAACTCTTGTATTGCCGCGGCGATTTCTGGTCCAGCAATCATCCAACGCCGAAGGGTACTTGGGTTGTCCGTAAGGCCAACAGCTCCACCGTCCCCTTTAATTAGGAGGGCGTTCTGCTCATGTGCTTGTCAATTGGGATTGAGGAGAACACTTTTTGGTTCTTCTGAACTGTGAAGCTGCCAGCCGTGAATTTTGCGGCCACATCTGGGTGCTTTGTTGAAAGTTCAGCCATGTCTTTCAGGTGAACTGGGATCCACCTAGCGTAGTTGGTGCGATCCAGAGCGTGGAACCAGGGGGCGAGTTCAGTCAGGGCGTCGAGATACATGGTGAATGATGCCTGCCGTAGAGAACGCATGTAGACAAGTATCAGAAGCTCTATTTCCAGCACGGTTGCCCAATACTGAAATTGAGGATATGCATGTGTTCTGTTATGGCACCAGTCTTCAAAGTTTTTCTGTCTCCCCTGCCTCAGCTGGATGTATCTGACAGCTGTCGTATGCTCGTTTTTGTAAGATGTATAGTGCAGATGCGGTTACCTGATGTGCTCGTCTTGTACGCGTGATGTGGGCTGCGTGCAAGAACGAATCCGCTGTCCCTGGTGATGCGATCTCGGCTTGCACTAATGCATGAACCCAACCACTTCCTTGCAGCCAGTCACCCACCATCTTCAGGGCTGCCAACTCGATGTGGAGACCACCAAACATCACCACTAGTTTGTCTTCCCCGTAGCTCTCTGGCCACTTCCACTGAATCTGCTTGGCCAAGGCAAACGGGGGTTGGTCGACGGTGATTACTGGTGTCTGCCCTGGATTAACATGTTCAATACATTTTCGCACAACGTCCATTGAATGTCGGATCATGGCGGTTGTGTGCTCTCTCAAGGAAGAGTGGGAGGAAAGAAGTGGGGCATATAACGAGCTCCTGACGGCTGGCGTGAAAGGCAGCCCAAGACGTGTTTTCCTCTACGTCAGACCTTTCAAGGGTCTGTCTGACGTGGTCTAGCCACAGGTATTTAGTCTTTCTCTGTTCTGGGAAGCCTTCTCGGCACAGAGACACCACATCAGCAGGTGGGATAGTTTGATTTGTAATGGTGCTGGTGACAGTTAGAATGTTAGTATAGTTGTACGGCAAGTTTATGATGATCTTATCGCTTGCTTTACCGGACCTTTCTGCGATGACGATACTCCGATTAACCCCTTCGCCAGTGAAAGATGGATGCTGGAATAGGGAGATAACAGTACCATGGAAGGACTCCTTAGCTGTTGTTGAACTTGGATTGTGATCTATGTTGTCGACAGCAGCAGTTGTGAACACACTGCCGCGCATCTTTGGAGGGCAAACTACTTGCTCTCGTTGGAACTGCTGGCAGACGTCTCCCATCTGTGCTGAGATTCGGAGAACACGGTCATATGAGATGCTAATCCCATAGTGAAAAAGCCTGTCAACCAATTCCCTGTTGCGTGTGTGAGCATGAACCATCAACCCTAGGTAGGTGGGAAAAGGTTCTCCTGAGAGGGTATGTGCCGGACATTGACAGAGGCTGTTGTCCCACGCGTCCGATTATGCTTGACACTATTGAACTTCACCAACTGGGCGATGTTTAGTGCTGCATGCGTCGTGTGTGTCACGTGTTCTGTAATACTGGCACCATCCAGGACCATTCTCACCAAACAAAGCAGTAGTTGCGGTACAGATTCTTGGCATCCTTCAGCGAAACCAGTGAAGGGCTTGGCTTCTTGAAACATTTGGCGGCAGACCACCTGTGCTGCACGAGCAAGGCACACCGCATCTCTGTCACTAACTCGCAGGATTTAACAATCGCAGAACCAACATCGTCATTAAATGCCAGAAGGACATCTCTTCCTTTCTTGTGGGCACTCATGTCTGGGAACTGTGACAGGAGTCGTTCTTTCAGTCGTGTCGTGTTAACTCTGCCATCTACTTTGACTCCTACCTGCTCCAACATAGCCGTGTAGCGGCGAGCAATATTAACCAGTTTGAACACCGGTGCTGTCGCCCCAAGACATGTTTCTTCGATGTATAGAACCAAATCGGCGAAGACAGTAGTGGCTATTTCCCTCTCGCGAGCAGTTTCTTTAGATTCGGCAGACTTTGCCTTCCTTGCTCGATTGTACGGGGTGTCAGGAAATGATTGCCCCCCCCCCCTGTAGAGCAAAAACTAGAAGAGATAGATAAAAACCGGCGAGACCACTTGAAAGAGCGTTAAAATCTGAATAAAAACCATTATATTCTATTCCTGTGATTTTAATTCTTACCATTTTTTTCCCCACAGAAACCATGGCATCATCTATTTTGAACGATTCAGAGAAAAAGCGAGTTCTTGACCGCATTCGAGCTGTCACATTTCGTGAAGCAAAGGAAGCTGGTGCAACTTTCATAACTCGACACTGGGTGGCTGAGAGATTAAAAAGATCAGAAGACTTTGTCAAAAGGAATTGGAATAAGAATCCTGAAGATTGTGAAACAGAATTTCGAGGAGGAAGACCGGAGAAATTATCTCAAAAATCGAAAGACATTGTGCTTGCTGCATCACGGCGCCGAAAGAAGAGCTGCTCTGAGGTAGCGAAAGAGATACTTATCCGTCGTGGTAAGATAGTCAATCGGCAACTTGTGCATCAATTTCGAGTTCGCCAAGGCTTGAGTGCTTGGCATGAAATAGCTAAGCCACGGAAGAGTGATCTTAATATTGAAGATCGGCTATGGTTTTGTGATTATCTTGAGGAATGGACGGAAGACGATTTCCTTCACTTGGTTGTCAGCGATGAATTCTCCGTTTATGTCTCCAGAAAACCAAATTTTCAGAATGATCGGGTTTGGGCAACAACTCCTGATGAAGTCCCAGACGACCAGAAGTATCGAGAAATAGTAAAAAATCCAGCATGTGTGGGTGTTTTCATTATGTTCTCTATTCGGAAGCTCATCTAGGTTATCAAACCAAGAGGAACCAGTTGGGATGGGCCTTATTTTCGAAATGTAATTTTAGCCCAACATGTAATTCCGTTTTTGAAAGACACCGTGTGTGTTTTGGATGTTGAACAGGCTCAACAACTGCTTAAGGACAATAACATTGATTTTTTCGGAAATAATGAATGGCCTGGCAATTCTCCCGATCTTAATGTCTGTGAACATGTCGGATCGATCATGAAGGATCGGGTGGAGTCCTTAATGCTGGAACAACCCATTCAGAATCGGTATTCAACAGAAATTATGACTGCAAAGATCAACGAAGTCCTTGAAGAAATGAGTCATGATACCGATCTCTTTGAGACACTTCTGGGATCATACCCCCGTCGATTAATGGCCGTCAGAGCTGCAAATGGGGGCAACACCCGATATTAAAACAAGTGTTTTTTATTCAAAATTAAACGCTCTTTCGCGTGGTTTTGTCTGTTTTTTTCTATTCCTTTCAGTTTCTTCTGTACGGGGGGGGGGGGGCAATCATTTCCTGACACCCTTTACAAACCTACTAAACATTTGGCATGGTACTTAGCCTCCAGAGCTACAACGTCTCCCACACTGAGTCTGGCAAGCAGGTGTGTGTCTTCAAGAATCTCAGCACAGGCCCGCACCCGGCTGTCTAGCTGGAAGGTTGATGCTGCGCGGAATCCTTCTCCGCCAGCTGCTTGTCTGCAGAAGAAGCACAATGCTTCTTGGACGCCCTTCTCAGAAACTACGAATTCCGACCTCATGCGCTTGTATACACCCGTTTCGTCTCCATCTTGGCAATGACCGTCTGTTTCCAGTTTCCGTTTTTCTGCTCTCTTCAGCATAGTGTTGTTGAATTTGAGCTGGCATTTCTTGTGATACTGTGCATTGTGCGCAACCATGGCGGCTTCAATGCCGCACCCTTCATCCAGTCTCTCTATCTTCAGTGGCTGTCGAAGTTGACCCAGTTCGCTGAATTTCACTAGGTTTTCTGCCAGTGAAGTGTATCCACTCCCAACGTCAGTTCTTTTCGACTGTGAAGGACGTGTTAGCTACTCTGCCTTGTCCTCTTGGCAGATGATACACAGGTTCCAGTTGATCCAGTTGGATGCACGGACACTGATGACCACAGACGCTCTGGATCATCGACGTTGAAGCTTTGACTAGACGACATGATGTTCCTTACAGGCGGCCCTGCAAAGAGAAAAGAACAATATTACATTAATATTTCGGCTGTAGCAATTCAACTAGATATCACCCACAGAGATGTGAACACAGGACACACACTCAGCGACTAAATTCCGTCAGCCACAGTGGCACATTAATCGAATGGTACCCCCCATCCCTCCTCATTGTTTTCCCCACGACACAATTTCATCACACGCCAGGCGACATCGGAAATGCAGCCCCGATGACGTAGCAAAACGTAATGGTACCCTCATGCCCTCCTTATCGCCCCCACAGCAGTGACAATCACATTCAGAGCGACAAGCACAAATCAGTCGCTATCTGATTAAACGTAATGATTTCCCATCCCTCCTGACCCCAAGCACAGTGATTTAAACATGCCGCAACAAAATGAAATTAGTCCTGCTTTATACCAACAGTGTTTATTAAATAACGTTACTAACAATCGCAAAGGTTGGTGATAGATATTTATAATTGATCGGTAAAAGATGTGGATACGCTTCATTGTCTAAAAATTAACACTAAATTAATATATATATATATACAGGGTGGGCCGTAAGTTTCCATACATAGGAAAAATAAACATTTTTTTATGGACAACCATTTTTATTTATATAATATGCTCTACATGGTTGCCATTGTTTTGAAAACGCATTTCAATACGTGTTCCCCACTGTTGATGAACACGCATTAGCACAGTTGACGTTATGCTTGTAATGGCGTTGGTGATACGTTCCTTTAGATGATTTATGTCTCGTATCTTTTCCTGATACACCATGGCCTTCAAGTGCCCCCAAAGATAGAAATCAAGGGGGGTGAGATCTGGGGATCTGGGAGGCCACTCCACAGGACCACGCCGACCAATCCAAGCATCCGGAAACTGCTGATCCAAATACCGACGCACGTGAAGACCATAATTTAAATTTTCCTATGTATGGAAACTTACGGCCCACCCTGTATATATATATATATTATATATATATATACCATATGTCCCACAAGAAAGTACACCCAACTTTAGATTGTACTAACTCCTCCAAAAATTGAGATATTTTGGATCTGTTTGTTTGATTTAATATAGCAAATTATTCTTGTTAACCTTCAAAATTTATTCATGTTTAAACGATTTAGTGTTTAAGCATCTGCTTTTAACTGAAGGGTACAACAAAATGGATTGCGCAAAATTGGTCAATGAAAAAATAATGTGTGTGCTATCGATGTAATGAAAAGACAAATACATAATAATAGATACTTTAACATAATTTAATAAGATACAAAGCAGATTTTTCTTTATTCCTTATTGCAAAAGTTATGCTTAGTTTCGTTTTCTTTCAACATGACCGCCATTCCTATCGATACAAATCTGGAGTCGAGCTCTCATCTTCCCCATCACTCTTTTGATAAGATCTGGATTGTCTTTTAACAAGTTGATTTCAGCTGTGATGCGAGTCCTCAAATCATCTAAATTGATAGGTTGTGATGCAAATACTCTATTTTTCAAATGACCCCATAAAAAGTAATCACACGGGGTCAAGTCAGGGCTGAATGCTGAATGTTCTCGTCTGTTCTTGCCGTCTTTGGATGGCCTGAACGTCCTTTGTTCAAATTGAGGACAGTTCCTCCTCCTTTGTATTTCCGAACATTCTTCAAAATTGTATGTTTAGTTGGCGAAGCTCTATCGGGAAATTGCAGTTCGAAGGTATTCTGAACTTGTTTTAAGCTTTTAGTTTGCAGATAAGTTGTGACCATGAGAACGCGCTGCCTTCGTGTAAACTGCTTGATAAGGGTTTCAAAGTTATTTATAAATTTAGTAATTCAGATTCTTCATTTATATGTATGACTCGTATCTTAGATACAAAAGTTAGAATTATTTAAAAAAAATATTTGCAATATCCTTCGACGTAAAAAGTAGAACATTGGTTAAAGCAAGAGGAGCTATCTGGCTGGGAGAAATGATCATTCGGCGCAACCCATTTTGCTGTACCCTTCAGTTAAAAGCAGATGCTTAAGCACTAAATCGTTTAAACATGAATAAATTTGAACGTTAACAAAGAATAATTTGCTATATTAAATCAAACAAACAGATCCAAAATATCTCAATTTTGGAGGAGTTAGTACAATCTAAAGTTGGGTGTACTTTTTTGTGGGACATATGGTATATATATATATATATATATATATATATATGTGTGGTATATATATATATATATATATATATATATATATGGATGAATTTCACAATAAAACACGTGAAATGAATGAATGCTGCAAACCCACAAGGAAAAAGAAAAACGATTCCGCATTCCGGTTTGGAATCGTTTTTCTTTTCCTTGTGGGTTTTCAGCATATATATATATGAGAGATCAGCTAAATTAACTTATAATAATAAAAAATAAAGCACTAAATTTAGCACAGTCAGATAAAAAAAAACTACTGACTGTAAGCTGCAATTTGAGACCAAAGTTGATACTCTGAGCATTTTGATGTTTTTCAATTTTTCGGCCGCCATCTTGAAAATAATAAAATTTCGTATGCTTCCATATCCAAATCTTTTTACACTCTATTTATCTATCTCTGCGCCAATTTTCATGCTTGTATCAAAAAACGAACAATTCAATTGCTATGCCGCCCCACTAGGATATCGTTGCTATCACCGAGTCCTGAATTCATACTGATCGTAGGGACTATGTTGGGGAGTTCGAAATTCCCGGGTATAGAATGTTTCGCAAAGTCCGCACCCGTGGGGAGTGGGGAGGGGTACTAATATACGTGAGGGACACGTTGAGTCCGGTTGACTGCCAGTTCCGATCGGAACGGGAGCTGCTTGGCGTCGATCTGAACGTGGGAGGGACGAACTATAGGTTAATCTTGATGTACAGACCTCCGCATCTCCTCCTCGAGGAGGATACAGCCCTGTACACCGAACTCAGTAGTCTGCTAGGGGATAGGGTGTGTGTAGTTTTAGGAGACTTCAACTGTCGTGGCATCAAGTGGGAAGACAGGACTGCTGATGCTGAAGGGAGGAGGCTAGTTGATTTTGCTGATGAAGAACTTCCTCACTCAGTGGGTCAATGAGCCTACACGAGGCGAAAGCGTTCTAGACTTAGTATTCACGACCGAAGACAACCTCGTCACTGGCCTCACCGTTGACGAATTGTTGGGCGGGAGTGATCACGGTCTGATTAGGTTCCGTGTGTGCATCCCTCGGGTGAAGCGTACTAACTCGAGAGACAGTAAGCTCGATCTCCGGCGGGCGGACTTTGTTAGCCTCCGGGATAGCGTAGGTGAGATGGGGTTAGAGGTGGGCGGCGATGTTGAGGGAGTGTGGAGTGCATTCCGGGATGAGTTTATGGTGCTGCAGTCTGATGCCATACTCTCAAAACCGGTCACCCCTGCTTCAACGCAGCCTAAGTGGTTCAGTCGTGGCATCACTTCGGCTATCCGAAATAGGAAAGCTGCGTATAGGAGGGCGAAGGCCAATTGTTCCCATGAGAGCAGAGGCGTATGTCCGCCTGTGTAGGGAAGTGAAGGCGAAGGTTAGACTAGCGAAACGTAACGAAGAACTACGGGTGGCAAGCCTTTGCAAGGGGAACCCTAAGGAGTTCTTCAGTTATGTTAATGGTAGAAAGCCCATTAGAAGCATGATAGGTCCGTTAAAGGACTGAAGCGGCGTTCTGCGGACGTCGCTAATGTGCTTAATGAGTACTTTGCGGGAGTGTTCACCAGGGAGGACACCCGCGTTATCCCCGAGCCAGGCGTCAGACACGAAGGTGCTGGCGTGGATAGTGTTCGGTGTACCGCGACAGTCGTTGCCGATAGAATAGACAAACAGCGCTTTTAAGGCTCCCGGGCCAGACCAGTTCCTCCCCAGAGTGTTGCGGGAGGTGCGCGACCTGGCTCCCCACCTGGCTACAGTCTTCAACAAATCGTTGGAGACTGGCCAGGTGCCTGGTGACTGGAGGGAAGCCAATGTGACCCCCATCTTTAAGAAAGGGGATCACGAAAGTCCAGGGAACTATCGTTCCATTAGTCTCACTTCGGTTGTAGGTAAATTATTAGAGGGGATAATAGCGGATAGGATCGTTAACCATTTGGATTCCTATAAGCTGCCTGAGGACTCCCAACATGGGTTTAGATGGCATAGGTCGTGTCTCACCAACTTGCTCGAGTTTTTCTACGTCATGTTGAGTGAGTATGATAGGAGTAGGGCGATTGATATACTTTATCTCGACTTTCAGAAAGCCTTTGAGAAGGTACCTCACCGCCTGCTAATGGCCAAAGTGCGCGCGCTGGGTATCGGTGGGGAAGTACGTAGGTGGATTGAAAACTGGCTGAAGAATAGGCGGCAGAGGGTTGTAATTAAAGGGGTTAGTTCGGGTTGGCCTCGGTCACTTGTGGGGTTCCTCAGGGTTCCGTTTTGGGGCCACTGTTGTTTATCATTTACATAAATGATATCGACGGTGGCATCGTCAGTCGGATCGCCAAATTCGCTGATGACACCAAGCTTGGGGCCAATGTTGGGGCGCCCGAAGCGATCGAGGAACTGCGTGCGGACCTAGGTAGGATAGGAGAGTGGTCCTTAAAATGGCAAATGCCGTTTAACTTGGGTAAATGCAAAGTGATGCACATTGGCTACGCCAATCCCAAGTCAGACTACTCGATGTTGTGGAGTAATATCGAGGCGACTGATTTGGAAAAGGACTTGGGTGTGCTAATTAGCAGTGACCTTAAGTTTACGAAACAGTGCCTAGAGGTGGAAAAGAAAGCCCAGAAGTTGTTGGGTTATAGGAGGAGGCAATTTCGATTTCGGAACCTCGGTATGGGCCGCAAGTCCTTTTGAGGTACTTTTCCTTGCAACTACTTGTAACTATTATAATGGATACTGCTCTTCTGAACTCGCTGACTGCATGCCTCCTCCTTTAAGGAGAGGATGCAGCACCAAACTTTCTACACTTTCTCGTGCCTTTTCTGTCGCACACACTAATGCAAGGGTTAATTGGTATTTGCAGTCCTTCATCTACTCAACCGGTCAACTCTCGAGCAATCTTCCTCAATCCATTTTCCCCCTGTATATATATATATATATATATATATATATATATAATATATATATATATATATATATATATATAATATATATGTGTGTGTGTGTGCAGGGCTGTGGAGTCGGCACATAAAAAACCGACTCCGACTCCTCAATTTTTTGTCTATCCGACTCCGACTCCGAAGGTATATTAATTCTAAATCTGCTATGATGATAATTACACAAGAGGCATTTCATCACCACCACGTGAAGCATCATCATCTGTGGTCATTGTTACGGTAACTTTGTCTGTAGTAAAGAATCTTGTAAGTGGTGCTTGTCGTTCAGTAGATTTCTGATCTTTTGTTAACTTTGAAGTAGTTGGAAGGTTTTTATTACTATCTTTCTCAATGACAACTTAAAAAATTTTGGGATGGAAACACTGCAAATGTCTTTTGAAATTTGATGCTCTGGTTGGTGCATTTTTATCAGAGCCAGTAAAACCACTGATTTTTGCTTCACATAATTTTTCATCATCATCATCTTCTATCATACACTGACACACGAAATGTTTCCCATCTGTGGTTATTGTAAAATATTAAAAACTGCAGACTTTGTTGGAAGTGTCTTTTCCATTGTGAAAGGGGTTTTAGACTTGAAAGTTAAAAACTTATGAAATTTAGAAAGAACTATTAAATAAGCATTAAAAATAAAAAATATTATCTGAAAAGAAAAAATGAATTAATGGCATTAGTGTCTGAAATGGAAAACATTGTGTTTATTATTTAAGTGGTTTAACCACCATAGCTGCCAGTGATATCACACACAAAAACATATTTTAAAATTTATATTGAGGTCGGAGTCGGAGTCGGTACATTTTTACCGACTCCGACTCCAGCACCACCAAAATTGACTCCGACTCCGACTCCACAGCCCTGTATGTGTGTATAGAAACGACGTAAGTATAGAGGAGTGTTCTGCACACGAGGAAGAGAAATAACAAACATGAAAAATAAGGCACCCGCCCGGGAATCGAACCCAGGATCTTCCAATTGCCGGTCAGACGTGCTAACCACTACCGGCAATTGGAAGATCCTGGGTTCGATTCCCGGGCGGTTGCCTTATTTTTCATTTGTTTTATTTCTCTTCCTCGTGTGCAAACACTCCTCTATACTTACGTCGTTTCTATACGTTAATAACTGCGCGGTCATTGCAGTATATATATATATATATATATATATATATATATATGAAAATTATTTCACGAAAGTAACACGTGAAAAATATTTATGATCAATAAAACCACGAAGGAAAGGAATTACAGAATGGTGCTCAAGCGCTTTCGTCTAATGACATTCTCAGGAACACTGAAGTACATAAAGAGTTACAGCCTATATATAGATTACAGAAAAAAAAAATATATATACTGTATATATACAGTGTGTCCGTAAAGTCATGGTGGGATTTTAAATAGCTATATTATTGCAACGAAACATGATAATGAGATGAAAAAAAGGCAAATTGAAGAACAACTCTAAAAGAATAACTTTATTTAACGTAGTTCGATATGGGCTCCTCTGGTAGCCCTGCAGACATCTAGGCGGTGATGTGTGTGCGTAAAGTCATGGTGGGATTTTAAATAGCTATATTATTGCAACGAAACCTGATAATGAGATGAAACAATGCCAAATTTAAGAACAACTCTCAAAGTTGTATCTTGTAGTTAGTCTAGGCTAAGCTTAACCTTTATCTCGTAGTTAGTCTAGGCTGTCCACATGCCTATGTTGAACATGAGCGTAATAGCCCGAAAGTTAATGTGTGGTGTGCTCTAGCACGAGATCGAGTGATTGGCCCATTTTTCTTCGCGGAACCCACTGTGACGTCACAACTACCTCGCTATGTTGGAACATTTTGCAGTACCCCAATTTATTGACAATAATGTCATCTTTCAGCAAGATGGTGCTCCTCCGCACTATGCCAACGTTGTTCGTGAATTCCTTAATGAAAAATTTCCACAGAGATGGATGGAAGCCATGGCCTCCACGCTCTCCGGACCTGACACCTTTGTACTTTTATTTGTGGGGTTACGTCAAGCAAAGCGTGTACAGTGTACCCATTAGGGATATTCATCACTTGCACGAGCGAATCACGGAAGCTATCGCATCCGTCACTCCTGATGTTCTTGGGCGCGTGTGGCTGGAATTGAATCACCGCCTAGATGTCTGCAGGGCTACCAGAGGAGCCCATATCGAACTACGTTAAATAAAGTTATTCTTTTAGAGTTGTTCTTCAATTTGCCTTTTTTTCATCTCATTATCATGTTTCGTTGCAATAATATAGCTATTTAAAATCCCACCATGACTTTACGGACACACTGTATATATACACAATGAACAGAGAAATAAAAATAAAAATTAAACATTAAAGGATTGTGGGAGGAGCATACAAATTTGTGAGGAAAAAACTACCGATGTTTTAGCACTTTGCTCGAATCCAACACAAGATCAAGTGAATTGTTTCCAACCAATGTTATAGTTAATTAAAAAAAAATAATAAATTGAAAAATAAAAATAAAAAAACTTCTAAGAGGAGCATACAAATTTATACTGGAAATCTGCCCAGGTTTTAGCACACTGCCCTTCTTGTCTAAGTTCGATGTATATAAAAATAAATTGAAAAATAAAAGTTATTAGAGTAGCATACAAGTTTACCAAAGGTTTAGCGTTCTACCCTTCTTATCTAAATCCGTTCTAAAGGAATTCAAAACAACAGGATCGAGTTGAAAAAGACCTTTGCTTATGTTGAAGTTATTTGTAAGTTGGATAATGGCAGACTCAAGAATATTTCTATTAACAATGTTGTTAGAGTGAAACAAAACTGTAGCATTATTCCAATCAATACAGTGGGATAATTCTGACAAATGGACAAAAAGGGCACTGGACGACTGTCCTGTTCTAACGGAATATTGATGCTGTTTTATACGTGTGTGTAAATCCTTTCCCATCTGACCTACGTATGTAAAAGAAATCACATTGTTTACAACCAATTTTATAGATAATGCCTGAATTATTGGCAGGGCTATTTTTCACTATGATATTTTTCACGATATTGTTATATGAAAATACTACATTAATATCCAAAAGTTTAAGTACATTAGCAATACCTAAAAAGCCTGGGAAAAATGGAAGTACTAAAATATTCTTTGACAAAGTACGAGTGTTATTATTCACACGATAGAAAGTTCGTTTTGCCTTGTTGAGACAAGATTCCATAAACGCAGATGGATAACACAGCTCACTTCCAATACCGTTGAGTTTTTCCAATTCGGCATCGATGTATTCCGGACTGGCGATCCTAAGGGCGCGGAGAAACATTGAAGAAAAAATGGCCTTCTTAGTGGGGGTGTCATGTCCCGAGTAAAAGTGTACGTAGGACAAATTTTGTTTTTCCCGATAGATACTAAACTTAAAAACTGGGCTTTCCCTATGTACACGCACCTTTGGTAAACTTGTATGCTACTCTAATAACTTATTTTTCAATTTTTTTTTATATACAGGGCGTCCCAAAAAAATGTATACACACTTTAACAGCTGATAGCTCAATTGATGTTTCTTTCTTTCCAAGTTAAACCCATTAGAATTAATAATGGCAGTCAGACTAAGCTTTGAACAAAGGAAATTCATTCTAAAATGCTACTGGAAGTGTGAAAACGCAGTTGAAGTGCAAAGACAGTTTAGGAGGGAGTTTCAAACAGATCCACCAACGTGACTTACCATCATTCGAATTAGAGATAAGTTTGAAGCCGATGGAACTGATCAGAATGTCCACAAGAAGCGTTCCGGAAGACCACGGACATCGACAAGCCCCACAAAGCAAGAAAGAGTACTGGAAACGTATCACCAAAGTCCAAGAAAATCTGTGCGGCAAGCGAGTCGTGAGGTAGGAATTTCAGAATCGTCTGTCCACGCATTTTGAAGCGCTGTCAATGGAAAAGTTACATTCCAAGATTAGTCCATGCTATTAATGAAGATGATCCGGACCGAAGAGTGGAGTATTGCGAGTGGTACTTGGCACGATGTGGATGTGGATTGGACGAAGGGGTTTCGTAGAATACCCTCCGCGTTCACCAGACCTCACACCACTAGACTTTTTTTATGGGGATACTTAAAAGACAAAGTCTACGCTATAAAACCTGCAACAGTCGCTGAATTGAGAGCAGCCATTGAACGAGAATGCACACAAATACCAAACGAAATGTTTCGTGATGTTTGCGATTCCATTGCTTCGCGTTATCAGCAGTGCCTGGACCAGAACGGACGTCAGTTTGAAAACAGGCGTTGACAAAACAATTAAATAATGTCTGTAGATTCTATTACATTTTGAAAATGAAATGTATTTTAATAAACACTGCCTTTATAATTATTTAAAGTGTGTATACATTTTTTTGGGACGCCCTGTACATCGAACTTAGACAAGAAGGGCAGAGTGCTAAAACCTGGGCAGATTTCCAGTATAAATTTGTATGCTCCTCTTAGAAGTTTTATTTTTATTTTTCAGTTTATTTTTTTTTTAATTAACTATAACATTGGTTGGAAACAATTCATTTGATCTTGTGCTGAATTCGAGCAAAGTGCTAAAACATCGTTAGTTTTTTCCTTACAAATTTGTATGCTCCTCCCACAATCCTTTAATGTTTATTTTTTATTTTTATTTCTCCGTTTATTGTGTGTATATATATATATATATTATATATATATATATATTATATATATATATATTCTTATGTTGTTTCGTGCGTTGGTCTCTCCACACGGAGGTCAAGCTGGTGGCCCCGCCTCTAGGTCTGGCCTGGTGGAGGAGCGAGTTGCCTTCTTGCGCTCTCCACCGCACATAGCCAGGCACGCCCGGCTCATCTGGTACTGTCCTGAGCCAGGCATCCAGTCTTTTCTTGAAGACTTCAACTTTGACCCCCGTTACGTTTCTGAGGTCCTTAGGAAGCTGGTTGAAAAGTCTTGGCCCCCTGACAATCAAGCTATTTTCCTTCAGGGTTGAGGAGGTCCCTTGTCGGGCCTTTAATTTGGGAACACTACACATTCTGCCTTTCCTATTTTCCAGTGTTGTTTGAATGGTAATTGGGTTTAGTTTTAGGTTTGGTAACAGTTTTTCGATCATTTTCCATATGTAGATTATGATGTACCTCTCTCTCCTTCTTTCCAGTGAGTACAGATTTAGTTTACGTAGTCTTTCCCAGTAGTTGAGTTCTTTGCAGCCATCAGTCTCGGCTGTGAAATGCCTTTGCGTTTCTTCTAGTTTATTAGTTTCTTCCTTTTTATATGGGGACGTCAAAACTGAGCAGTATTCAAGTTTTGGTATAATCAGTGTTTTTAGCAGGGAATCATTACTGTCCTGTCCCTTCTCTTGAATGTTCTTAGTTCCTGTCCGGCGACTCTTTTTGCTTTATTTATCGCTATCTGATTTTATGTTTCGAATTTCGCATCATCTGTCATTATTATCCCGAGATCAATCGCTTTCGTGCTTCTCTGAATTTCCTGTCTATCTGGAGCATAATATGCAGTCTGTTTAAGTTCTTCTTTTCTACCATATCTCAAGAGCTGAAATTTCTCGGCGTTGAATGACATGTTGCCTTCTGACCATTTGTATATTTTGTTCGTGTCCCTCTGCAAGGCCTCCACGTCATGACCGCTTATTTTTCTGCTGATCTTTGTATCGTCTGCAAAGGATGTTACTATACTGTTGCTGTTTACTCCGCTGTCTATGTCTGTTAGCATGATAATGAACAGGAGTGGGGCCAGTACTGTCCCTTGTGGTACTGAGCTGCGTACTTCCGATTCTGATGATGATATATGTACCTTGAATTTTGACGACCTGCAGACGATCTCTAAGGAAGTTGTAGATCCATTTTCCCACTTTGCCTGTTATTCCCATATATTTAATTTTATGTGCTATTATACCATGGTCACATTTATCGAAAGCTTTAGCAAAATCTGTGTATATAACATCGTAGTTGTCATTGCCTTCTAATGCATCTAGGATATTGTTGTAGTGTTCTATTGGTTGTGATAGGCATGATCTACCTGATCGGAATCCATGCTGATTTTCGTTGAATCTTTCCCGTGTCTCCAGGAAATCATAAATTTTCTCTCTAACTATTCTTTCAAATACTTTGGTGAGGTGGGACGTCAATGACACTGGTCTATAGTTCTTTGCTTGAGATCTGTCCCCTCCTTTATATATAGGGACAATGTTTGCTCTTTTCAAGATGCTCGGTATTTCCCCAGTGTCTAGGGATCTTCTCCATATCCAGTATAAAGGTGTAGCTATTTCATTTTTACAGTTTTTAATCAATAATGCGTTCCAATTGTCCGGACCTGCAGCTGATTGTGGTTTCATTTGTCCTATAGCTCTCGCTACTTCTGGTGTAAAATCAAAGTCTGTTATATATACTCCTTGCAATTCCTCTTCAAAGAATGCATTTATGTCAGGTATCGCTTTGTCACTTTTTAGGGTACTGAAAACTGATTCATATTGAGCTCTCAATGTATCAAATATATCTTTTGGATCGTCGGTTAGTTCATTATTTCCCGTCCTTAAGGGCCCAATAGCGGCGCGCGTTTTTGTTTTCCTTTTTGCATAGCTATAGAAGTATTTTGGATTTTCCTTTATTGCTTCTACCACCTTTTCCTCTTCCCTCTCTGTATGGTCCTTAATCAGGGCTTGTATTTCCCTATCGATACCCTCCAGTTTTTCTTTTATTGCTTTCCTGTCATTATCTCCGCAGTTACCTAACTTCGCCTCCACTCTCTTTCTTTTGGGGAATAGTCTTCTCTTTTGCCTCTCTAGTCAGCTCCTCTTTCCTTTTGGCTGTGATTTCGGAGCATATTTTTCTAAAATTCTCAGCATTTCTTCAGTTGTTTTATTCTCGAAAATTGTTCTCCATTCTATTTGCGCCATGTGCGATCTGATTGCTTCCCAATTTATAGTCTTCGAGTTTAAGTTAAAGACCCCGAATTTACTTTTTTCCACAATATGTGTATTGTCTTTTAATGCTGTCGTCATATTTGTCTGTTATCTCCTGTGTCAGCAGATCATTATATTGAGGGATGGAGGGTTTATGGCCTTTATTAGCTTTCTGATGTCATCAATGGCCTCCGAGAATTTTTCGGTTTGGGTGCTTGGAGGTCTATAGATGACTATTACTATCAAGTTTAGTTTTTCTATTTTCACTGCTAGGAGTTCCACATAGCTGTTTGATTTACTTATTATCGTCTCTGTCATATGACCTTCCTGTACATATATAGCACAGCCACCTTTTCGTCTCGTCGTTCTATCCGCTCTTGGCAATCTTTAAGATGAGTTTCTGTGAGGCATGCGATGTCCGCCCTTGTTTCGTCCATAAATCCTTTCAGGTACGAAACCTTATTGAGTGAACTAAGACAAGAAGGGCAGAGTGCTAAAACCTGGGTAGATTTCCAGTATAAATTTGTATGCTCCTCTTATAAGTTTTATTTTTATTTTTCAATTTATTTTTTTTTAATTAAGTATAACATTGGTTGGAAACAATTCATTTGATCTTGTGTTGGATTCGAGCAAAGTGCTAAAACATCGGTAGTTTTTCCTTACAAATTTGTATGCTCCTCCCACAATCCTTTAATGTTTAATTTTTATTTCTCCGTTTGTTTTTGTTTTTTTTCTGTAATCTATATATAGCCTGTAACCCCATGTACTTCAGTGTTCCTGAGGATGTCATTAGGCGAAAGCGTTTGAGCACCATTCTGTATTTCCTTTCCTTCGTGGTTTTATTCGTTATATAATATATAATATATATATATATATATATATATGCTTGATAAATGCAAAAAACTTCACTTTTTACGTGAAGGTCAAAATATGAGAATAAAAACCACTCTAATAGACAGAGTTTATTTCCACGACAGTTTCGACGCCCACTGGCATCCACCCGAGGAGGATGCCAGTGGGCGTCGAAACTGTCGTGGAAATAAACTCTGTCTATTAGAGTGGTTTTTATTCTCATATATATGCCTTGTTTTATTCTCAAATTAATAAATGTTATGCATATATTGCATCTTTGAATCATAAAATGTGCCTTAAAAATCATAACATTTAACTCAAAAGGCCAGTAATTGATTATTTAAAAGAGTATATTTAAGTGTATTTACATGCATATTTAGCAATTTTTAAATGCATACAAATCCGAAGCCTAGTTATGACAAACCATTGTATTCTTCTAATGTGGGTGTAGAATGTCAGTTGGTAGCTACTGTATGGTTGTCATTATTCTGTACCTGAGAATGATCTGTACTCATTAAGTTTGAGTTTACTGTGACTTTTTTTTTTCCAAAGTTGAGAATGGGCTAACTTTTAAGATTGTACGTTTACGATAGTGTTTCTACTGTACAAGGCATTCAAAAAGTCTCTACCCAATAGGAAATAAATTTCCCCACTCAATTTAAAGCACATTAATGTAATTCCCACTGGATAGAAACTTTTCATTTACCTACCAGGGGTTTATTTTAACTGTCGTCTGAGACCAACCGTTAAAATAAACCCCTGACTACTCTGTACATGCATCGTTCCTTATTTCCGTAAGTGAAAATAACAATACAGTATAATAAATTTTCAACAGATCATATAATGTTAAATAACCAGAGTATGATCTTCAACTAAACCCGAGTTTACAGTCTTAAGGCCTACATAGAACAAAATACATATAATAGGCCAAAGTTTTCTTCTAGAATAGCGGACTGTGTATGATTGCTTGACTAAAAATGTTTTGGTAGACATGGTTGGTTGATTTCTCTCCTTATTTGGATTTCAGTTTCAAAACTTATGTCTGTGCAACCAATCCTTTAATTGATGGTCCTGATTATACATTTAAGGGTGGAAAGCCAACTCCATTAACAATGTCTCAGAGAAGAAGAGCAGTTGCGCAACATAAAATGGTTGTAAGTATTTGAAATGGAGTAGACAGAATGTTTATTTGTAATAAGGGCAATCTTGGTTTTATTCACTTTGCATTATAACCTTTGAATTACTGTTTCGAATTTAACCATAGGTTTAGTGTATAGACTTCCCTATGACTATAGATAGAGTGATAATAGACTTCAGGAATTAATTTTTATGTAAGTAGTGAACATATGCGATAATTACGGGAGATAATAGTTTACCCCTCAGAGAGTGGAGTGGTCCCATACAGTCCAGTTCCGATCGTCGGCTGAACGAGGATTTGCTCGGAAATTCACTTTTTTCAAATGGTGAAGAAACCCACTACAGATCTCGATATTCGAGATTTTTAAGTACAGACTATGACTTAATTGATATCTCTGTAGGAGACTGCTTCTCCACGAGTGATCATAGGCAAATAACATTTCAAGTTAAAGTTAAGGATTTGGAGAGTGGAATACATTTTGAATTTTAAAAACTAAATTTCGTGACCTGCAACTTCGACTCATAATTGGGATGAGGATCTCCCGTGATATTAATGGCATATGGATGCTTCATGGTGCTTCAGAGTAATTAGAGAATGATTTACGGAGAGCAGTAACAAATTTTGGCAGGGTTGGCCTAGTTAGGTGGGGGGGGAAAAAAAAAAAAAAAAATTTTAAGTTTTACTACTGATAGTGTCACTTTAAAGGAATGAGAGTTAAAAAAATATTTGTGTATGATACATTTGAAAAAAAAGTTAACTTACGAATGAACTTAATTCTAAATAGTCACTGTAATTGTTTGAATTCCATTTCACAATGACTAATATGAACCCTTCTACTTTGAACAACTGCAATTAATTTAAATTGCTGCCACCAAGTGGTATCAATAAAATAATTAGACAAAAATTCACAGAAAATGAATGACACTTTTGGGATAACTAGCTGTATTGCGAAGTAGTAATAACTCATAACTGATATTTCACACGCTTATTTACTTATTTCAGGAAAGTGGTTTTAGTTTGATTAATAGTAAACTATAGCAAGTACAAACTACATGGTATATATTCTAAAATGTAAGTAGAAAGACCAAATTAATTTAGTAGTGGTAATTCGCACTTTATTTCAGAGCAGAGCATTCGAATTAATGGAACAAGTAGATTTTGCAGTGAAGAGGTTTGACAGCATGACTGAGCAAGAGAAAGAGGAAAGAAGAAAAACTATTGAATCAAAATTCAAAGACAAGAGTTTATCCCTAAATATAAAATAGGTATAAATCATTTTACTTAATACAGTGATTGATTATATTAACAATAATATGGCGTAGTTAAAATGAAGAAAGCTACATAGGCATAAAAGGCCCTACTTACTGGGCTACTCGGTTCTTTTATAGAAAAGCAACTGATTATAATTTATTTACAATGACAGTCATTACATAAATTATAATTGAATTTGTATAAATAATGTACATTTTTATATCATTAAAGTTGTCATTTGTGAATCCTGCATCGTCTTATTAACGATTCCATCTCCAAAGATAAGCAGCTAATATCTTGTCTCCATTTCAAATAATCTCCTTCTTCCCACTCTTTATCAAACTCTGTGGTTGTGGTTTCTGGAGCGTTCTTCGCTTGCTTCTTAAGTCTGTCGGTTGGGTGTGTATCTTTCTCTCTGAAAGCGTTTTCAATTTTTGCGATAGCTAGTCTCATTTTGGCAACCAAGTTCTGGGACGAATCGCTACCATTCATAGTTGATGATAGGGATGTTGGGTGATCGTCGTGCGAAATGAAAGCGTCGCGTGGCAAAATTGCTTTCAAATTGTGCACCAAAATCATCCCTTGATTATCGTCTCTGAAAACGGCGGGAATAAATTACACGCGAACTGTAAGTTTCAATTTGCATTGTTGTGTGCGTAATTGCTTTTAAGGTTTTCGGGTCAGAATAATCAAACCAACGCCATCGAAAATGAGAAATGGGTTATTAGTAATTTTGGAAGGGTGAAAAAAAAAAATCACGAAAGATCTTAGAACAGCGAGTTTAATCTAAGCATTTTCCTTTACTTTCATTAATAATAAAGGAAAACTCTTCAAATGATTCATAGATGTCAAACTATTGATGAAGATAAATTACAATATAACTAAAGTGGACAATTAGCATTTATTTTTATTTAAGTGGACCCTAAGCTTAGACACTACTTACTTGGTGTAGATCGTAAGCAGTAGTTTATTGGCGGAAACTGGTTTACAGACGAAGGCTGAGAGGTGTAATGGGGGGCACTCTACCGTAACAAAGCAATAAAAATCACTTAACTGAGGCACCTGAGGAATTGTCATTGTATAGTGAGTTGGGTAATTAGCCTATGCGAGATGAAGAACTCTAGAAAGCAACCCTCTCCCTCACCAAGCCAATCCTACCAGGTTACCAAATATGTAAATGGTAACGGATAATATATGGAATCCCTATTTCCTGATACATAGGGAATCAAGGTGGCCGACCCAATTCTAACCGTGGCGGTGAAGGTAAGAGTTGAAACCATGCCTTCTCAGACCGAGTCCAATCTCGAACCAGTCACGGAATCTCTCGTACTGTATAAATGGGAAACCTTAAATACTGAATTAGGACGTGAAACCTCTTCCCGCTCAATCAGTGGCGTTGCGATTGTTTAAAAGTTGGATGGAGACCGTCCTTCGCGTCCAGACGGCGTAGCGACCCGTGGTTTGGATCCCACATAAAAAAGGGTACCCCTCCGTCACATGACCTTTGCCGTTACGGAGTAGTTTTAATGAAGCACACATTCTTCTTATACTAAATTACATTAAAAGTCATTATATATAACAAATGTATTTCAATTCACATCCGTTAAGAATTGCATTTAACGTTCCAAGTATGCGCTGTAACTGATTTCACCATGGTCCTAAGGGTAACTTTTTTATTACTTAATACAGACGTCAAAAAAAAAATATATATATATATATATATATATACACACACACACATTTTAACTGCAAACAACACACAGTATAATTAATGTAAAGAACGACGCTTGTGAAGAAGAGCGTTCCGCACAAGATGAGGAGGGAGAACGAACAAGTGAAAAATGAGGTACCACCCGGGATGGTACCTCATTTTTCATTTCGTTCTCCCTCCTCATCTTGTGCGGAACGCTCTACTACACAAGCGTCGTTCTTTATATATATATATATATATATATATATAGGGTTGGTATTTCACCGACACGGTGACCTCCCTCCTCGATGGTATGGGCAGTCCTCCTCCATCCGTTATACCGGTCTCTTTCAGGGGTGTTGCACCTTGGGAGAGCACCCCTGTTGCGTGCTGTAGGGCGTTGCGCCCCGTTCGCAGGGCCGATTCTGACTCTGCCTTACTTCGGTCTCTGTTCCTTCAGCATGCAGCGTGTCACTCTGCATGTGTTGCGGTCTTCACAGATGGCTCGGGGGGCGTTGGGGCCGCGGCTGTTCCCCAGTCGTTTGCCCTTGCTCCCCGATGTACCCGTCTCCCTGATGAGGCTTCCGTTTTCACGGCGGAGCTCTATGCCATTCTGAGCGCTCTGGAGGTGGTGCGGGAGCATCCGGATGGGTCGTTTGTCATCTATTCGGATTCCCGCAGTGCCCTGGATGGCCTGGAGTGTTTTGACCCTGTCCACCCACTGATCCGACGAATCCAGCTACTGTGCCATATCCTTGTCACTTCTGGTGGCAAGGTGGTGGTATTTTGCTGGGTTCCTGCACATGTTAACGTGGCTGGAAATGAGGCTGCCGATCGAGCTGCCCGTTCCGCGTGCCGACTACAGGTTTCACCCGTGTCCCTCCCCCTTTTCCGATTATATCCCTGGCTTCCGTAGGTTTTTGCGCTCCCGGTGGCAGAGTCGCTGGGATGGCGCTGCAAATAACAAACTCTGCAGGATTAAACCCAAATTGGGATGTTGGGCCTCTTCCTTCCATCGGTCGCGCCATAAGGTGGCTTTAGCCCGCCTCCGTATTGGCCACACCCACCTGACCCATGGCTATTTGATGGCCGGGGATCGGGTGCCCCGATGTCCCGATTGTAACATCTTACAATTGCCCACCTGCTGGTGGAGTGTCCGCTTTACTCTGCGCTGTGCGCAGAGTATTTTCCCTTTTTGGAGAGCGTCGGGCCTTGTGATAGGCTTGGCGCTATTCTATCGGAAGGTCCCTACTTTTCGGTAACCGGGTTGTTCTCCTTCCTCCTTCGCTCCCGACTTCTTTACCGGTTGTGACTGATAATTCCCCCCCCCCCCCCGTCTATTGTTCACTTCCGTTCGCTGTTTCATAGTCTTCGTCCTGTGTTCGCTCTGCTATCCACCTTTCTTTTGGTGGCCATGAGCGGTCATACTTTCAAAAAAAAAAAAAAAAAAAAATATATATATATATATATACTGTACATACATTTAACTGCAAACACGCAGTATAATTAACGTAAAGAACGACGCTTGTATAGGAGATATTCCGCGCAAGACGAGAGAGAGAACGAAACAAATGAAAAAATGAGTTAACCACCCGGGAATCGAACCCGGGATCTTCCGATTGCCGGTCAGATGCGATAACCATTACACCATGGGCCTCACTCTTCCAAATGCCGTAATTCTTCTACATACTCGCAGAAACCAATGCCCCAAGGGGGCACCTCCCGCATGCCGTAACATTATATACATTTAACTGCAAACACGCAGTATAATTAACGTCTTGCGCGGAATATCTCCTATACAAGCGTCGTTCTTTACGTTGTTTATATATATATATATATATATATATATATATATGGGTGGAGTGAAAATATTAGTCTTGCCTCACTCATGATTTGGTGTATTGACCCTCGAAGTTCTCAAAAGATATTTTCTTTTTAGGACCCTCACCCTCCACCCGCCGCATTTTTGCCGAAAACAAAATGGCGGAAAGTCATATTTTGAAAGACCCCTAGTATAATTATCGGTTTTTGAGAGAAGATATCGCGTTATATTGTGCGTTATTTGGTTATAACTATGATAACGAGTAAATATATTCACACAACACAAGCGATACTTACTAATCACCAACTACTTAAGAAAACACACACGCTTATCTAATCATCAGTTTCACTCGAGGTCAATGACATCTTGCATATGGCTAGGTCTAAATGCGGCATAATCCATTTCATCGAGCAGAAGCTGAACCGACCATTGCAATGGAGCATTTGTATGTTACATACAAATGAACTTCCCCTAAGGCATCTGTTTGAGCGATACGACGGGAAAACAACTGGGCAAGATCATTCAGTGGATCTATTAGTAATGCTCTTAAGACTTGCCATGAGATGCCTGTGGTAAAGTTCTCCCCAATTACGGATGGGGCCGATAGCATCCCAGTTATCACAGATGAGCTCATAGAAGATTTAGGTAATGATCAACAATACATGTTCAGAATAATTGGGGCCATAAGAGAAGGATATGTTGACGGAAGCCTAGTGAAACTCAAGCCTGGTCCCCTTAACAACTCTAGCTAACAGACTATGTCGTTATTATGTCTCCCAAAAGAATCCCTCCAGAGAGTTACGTAGCCTTGTTCTGTTCATAGTAACAAACTATGGTTCTAACTGGTTCAATATAAAATTTAAACCATATCTGCCTGATGGACCCAAACATATCTTTGATGCAATAAAAAAGTTCAACCTGTTACCCCAAGATATACAGTTGTCCAACCTTATATATTACAGAATGCCTATTTTGCTCACTCAAAAAATATTCTTCTATCAATGCTGTCAGATAGTGAGCAAAAGCTGCACAAAGTTACAATCGATTGAATAATACAGACAAAGTGTAAGGAAGCCAACACAAGGAAAATCAGAGAATTTATAGTACCAGAATTGAACTTCAAAGCATCACATTGGACAGACATCATCATCTTCTGGGATAGGACTGATATCAGTGAACCATCTCTCACTTCTAAATTGTGTGATGAAGAATTGCTTGAGTACGAAACAAAATGTTTCAAAGTTGAGCAATACCCCATTCACACACAAAACGTCGAAAGAGCCGTGAAGTTGGTTACAGATGCATCAGCATCAGTAATATCACAGGAATCGAGAGACGGATTTATTAGGTCAAGAATAAAAAGTCGCTCTCTGCTTCCCTCACTCGAAACCAAAAAGGATCTGATGCCTCTCCTGAAAAAATAATGAATATTTGAGATGAACGGATTTTATATCGCATTCAAATTTTATTTCAATACAATATATGCACAATGGTGTTTTTTAAGTATAGTTTTGCATTATAAAGCGTTTTTCTTCAATTATTTTTTTTGACAGAACACAGTTTTTATGTTATGAGCATATTTTTATTTATGGACAACCGGCTGATGGCCATTTTGCTTTTATGTAAAAATGCGAGAGATGGTTTGTTACAAACATTAAATGACTGAATACATCATTTTTATGTTCTAATACACCAAAAAACAAGCGAGGCAAATAAATTTGAAATAAAAAATTGCGTTTCACATCGCACTAACATATACAGGGGCGTACCCAGGATTTGGTCGGGGGGGGATGAGTGAGTAAAACAAAGGTGTATGTATATACATAAACATTTACTAGAGCCAATATTCAGGTTTGATGAACTGCTTGCTGATGCTGCATAATCACTAGATGCACTTGGGACACCAGAATTTGAAGTCTTGGTCTGTGTACGATTTGCCACAAAATATATTTGCATCACTCATTTTTTTCTTTTGAAATAATGATTAAGACCCATGATGGCAGTTTACTCCACAATGTACGAGTATACAATACAGGTCACAGAAGCACTTTATAACAATTACAAATCGCCAATACAGAGCATAGAACTAAACAGAACTAAAATCACAGTGAACAGCCAAAAGGATGCCTGGGTCACAGTTGCCAAGTCAGCGGTTTTCTCGCCAAATTGGGCTGGTTTTAAGACTAGTTGGCAGGTAAAAAATTTACAGTCGCGGGTTGGCGAATTTCTGACTGTTTTTAAATTCAGATAACGTCTTTTTTAGAGGACAATGATTATGTTTATGTTTTATTCAAGTGATTACTTATTATGCTTATTCCTTTTTCAGAAGACCGTTGTCATTTTTTGACTTTATATAAATAAATAAATGATTACAAAGAGTAGGTTCTCATTTATGACAACGGTCTTAGGTACAAATGACTGATTAATTAAATAAATAATAAAATAAGTCTACATACGTGGTAAATTCAAGCAACTGTCAACCACCCCAACCTAATTAAGCAACTTCAACAAACGCTATCCACAATGCCTGCCGTAGAATGTCCTATCACAGGTTGTACCTATGTCACAGCAGACCTGGACCCAGCCATTGTAGCCGCACTTATAACAGCCCACTGCACGACCCATGTCCCAAGCCCGACAGTCTCTGCAAAGGTTGAGAAAGTAAGACGGCCAACCATTTCGGCTGCAGGTACCAGTGAAGACTGGGCATATTTTACGTCGCGTTGGACAGATTATGCGGAAGCTACAAAAATCACTGGTAGGGACAAAGTGGTACAACTACTTGAATGCTGCGACGATTCACTCCGCAAAGATTTGACAAGATCCGCAGGTGGAAGCCTAACAAACAAAACCGAAGATGAAGTCCTTGCTGCAATCAAGAAACTAGCTGTCCGAGAGAGAACACCATGGTAGCCAGGGTTACCCTACACAATATGCGACAAGACCGCGACGAAACTGTGCGCAGTTTTGGAGCCCGTCTTCGTGGTCAGGCCGGAGTCTGCAAATTTCTTGTTGAATGCCCAAGCTGCAACAACAACGTAAATTACACTGACCCCATCCTTCGCGACGTCCTTACCCGCGGAATTGCTGACCCGGAAATACAACTGGAACTCCTCGGCAACAGTAACCAGGAGATGACCCTGGAAGACGTCTTTCAGTTTGTCGAGGCGAAGGAAGCAGGCAAGCGCTCAGCATCACGACTGCTGGACTCCCATGCCGTGGAGGCCGCAGGCAGCACATACAGGAGAAGTAAGCAAATACCCCCACAAGACAAAAATGCCCCTGTTCATATTGTGGTAAAAAAGGACACGGCAGAAGAGCCCCAGTCCACATACGCAAGAAGGATTGCCCTGCGTACAACCACAAATGCAAAATTTGCAAGCGCGACAGCCATTGGGAATCCGTATGCAGGAGCAAAGACAAGGACAAGAGCCTTTCAGCCACTCCTAATAAAGCTGATGAGTGCGAAGGTGCGGTATTTGATCTTCTCTGCGCCACAAGCAACACTTCCGAGCCACATAAGAAAAGAGCAATCGCCCTCGACCATCACATTTACAATGAACTATCGGACATGGATCAAGGAGAACTCACAACCACAGCCACACATCAACCTGACAGTCAGGACTCTCCCCGAAGACTACGAGGCGCTTGGGGCAACCCTCAATGCCCACCCAAAAACCGTGGTACTGCCTGCCATGGCAGACACAGGCTGTCAGAGCTGCCTCACCGGTATCAAGGTTATCCACCGCCTCGGGCTTCTCCAGTCTGACCTCATCCCTGTGACCATGAAGATGCACGCCGCCAACAACAAGGGCATCAAAATCCTTGGCGCAGCCATACTTCGCCTCACTGGCAAGGATGAACAGGGCCAACAAGTAGAAACGAGACAGGTAACATATGTGACAGATTCTTCTGACAAGTTCTTCATCAGCAGAGAGGCATGCGTTTCACTCGGCATTATCTCGGGAAGATTCCTACAGTGGGGGAAGTCCAACTGGATCCAGCACAATACTGTAACAACAGTGCCAGCACGCCACACAGTGACAGCGGACTTGTAACTAACTGTGACTGTCCAAGACGCCAACATCCTCCATCACCTCCAATCGAGCTACCGCTACCCGCTGTTGCGGCGAACCAGCAAAAGCTCAAGGAATACCTGCTGGACTATTACAAATCAAGCACCTTCAACACTTGTGACCACCAAGCGCTGCCCATGATGGACGGCCCCCCAATGAAATTGATGGTGGACCCCAATGCCAAACCAGTCGCACATCACACCCCCGTCCCAGTACCAATCCACTGGCAGGAGGACGTGAAGGCTGGCCTCGACCAAGATGTCAGACTGGGTGTCCTTGAACCAGTACCCGTTGGTGAGCCCGTAACCTGGTGTCACAGAATGGTGGTGTGCGCCAAAAAGAACGGAAAACCAAGGCGTACCGTTGACTTTCAACCCCTCAACGCTCACGCCACCCGCGAAACACACCACACTCAATCGCCATTCCACCAGGCCAGATCAGTACCGCAAGGCAAAAAGAAAACAGTGTTTGATGCATGGAATGGATATCACAGCGTACCAATCTGTGAAGAAGACCGCCACTTGACCACCTTCATAACGCCCTGGGGTCGCTACCGTTACAAAACCGCTCCCCAGGGTTACATTGCATCTGGTGACGGTTACACAAGAAGGTACGACGAAATTGTATCGAGCATCCCTAACAATACAAAGTGCATTGACGACGTCTTGCTCTGGTCAGACACAGTGGAGGAGAGCTTCTTCCAGGCCACCCAGTGGCTTGACACCTGCGGCAGACACGGAATCACACTGAACCCCGACAAGTTTGTGTTCTGTCAGGACAAGGTTGAATTTGCAGGCTTCGAGATCACATCTGACAGTGTCCGACCCTGTAAAAAATACCTCAAAGCAATCCTAGAGTTTCCATCTCCAAAGAACATCACCGACGTTCGATCATGGTTCGGGCTCATCAACCAGGTGTCGTATGCCTTCAGCATGGCCAAGAGGATGCAGCCGTTCCGCCTACTTCTGAAGCCAGGAACACCTTTCAAGTGGGATGACGAATTGGAAACCATCTTCGAAGAATCAAAGGATGTCATCATCACAGAAATAGAGGAGGGTGTTAAAATTTTTGACAAAACCAAGCCCACATGCCTCGCCACAGACTGGTCGAAAACAGGCATCGGCTACTGGCTACTTCAGAAACACTGCACCTGTACACGAGTCGAACCCTTCTGCTGCCATACTGGATGGCGTGTCACATTGGTCGGCAGTAGATTCACTACCTCAGCTGAGTCCCGCTATGCACCAGTAGAAGGAGAAGCACTTGCTGTCGCCGATGCCCTTGACAAGGCGAGGTACTTCGTGCTGGGATGCGAAGACCTAATAATTGCAGTGGACCACAAACCTCTCCTCAAAGTGTTTGGTGACAGATCCCTAGAGGACATATCTAATACACGCCTCAGAAACTTGAAGGAAAAAACCCTCAGGTACCGCTTCCGGATGATCCACGTACCAGGCGCGAAACACAAAGCTGCTGACGGGGTGTCACGATACCCCACTGGCGACCCCATACCACTGACACTCCCCGATGACGTAGCAGCCATCCATCAACCATGCGAGGGAACGGCGTTCTTTCCCCCCCCCACCTTCCTAGCCGGCATACGGACATCACTGACAGATGGTAATGGCATGGAAGCCTGCGTCATTTCTGCAGCCGCATCAACACTCAACTCGCTGAGCCTGGCATCAGTGACATGGGATCGAGTACGCACCGCCACGACCAGCGATGAAGTCATGAATAGTTTAGCCAATGTCATAGAGTCCGGCATGCCTGAATCCCGCCATGCACTCCCTGCACAGCTGCGGGAATATCACCAGTTTCGCGACGACCTCCGCACTGTTGACGGCGTGGTAATGTACAGGAACCGCACGGTTATCCCGCCGGCCCTCAGGCAAGAAGTACTGGCTTCACTCCACTCAGCTCATCAAGGTACTTCATCCATGATCTCCAGAGCAGAAGACTCCATTTTCTGGCCTGGCATCACACCAGCCATCACAGCACTACGGGCTAGCTGCAACCACTGCAACCGCATGGCACCAACCCAGCCCAGCGCTCCACCCACTCCACCAACATCACCAGAATACCCCTTCCAGTGCGTCTGCGCGGACTACTTCCACTACAAAGGAGTAAACTACCTGGTCGTGGTGGACAGATACTCTAACTGGCCAATAGTAGAGAGGTCATCAGATGGTGCTGCTGGACTCATCGCCTACCTCGTCACCTTCGGCATCGCACGACGAACTGGCTTCCGATGGGGGCCCTGAATTTACCGCAGCAGCCACACGGCAGTTCCTCAAAAAGGGCGTACACCACCGACTCTCATCAGTGGCTTTCCCTCACAGCAAACTGTCGGGCAGAAGTTGGTGTCAAGACAACGAAACGCCTAATAACCGACAACACTGGACCAAACGGCGACCTCAACACGAAAACTTTCAACGGGCCATGCTTCAATACAGAAACACGCCGGATAGAGATACAAAACACTCCCAGCAATGTGTGTATTCGGCCGGCCTATCCGGGACTTCATTCCAATCCTTCCCGGCCGATAAAACCACACGACACGTGGCGTGAAAACTTGGCCACCCGAGAAGAAGCTGAGAGGAACCGCCACTGAGGGGAGCAGAACGCTGGTCAGAGCACACCAAGAGACTCCCACCACTAGCAGTCGGAGACCTTATACGCATCCAGAACCAGGTCGGTCCACACGCCCGTAAATGGGACAAGACAGGTGTGGTCATCGAAGTCAGGCAGTTTGACCAGTACGTGGTTAGGGTCGATGGATCTGGGAGGGTAACTGTAAGGAACAGGAAATTCCTTAAAAAATATGAACCCTTCAGCACACCTGCTCCAAAGATGACCATAGACGAACATTTGAAGAACTTCCTAGCGGTGCCCACCAACAGCCCACCTGCTGCACCACCTACACCCGCCAGGTCAGCACCAGGACCAAAGACACCCGCTTCACCCCGTAGTCCGACACGGTCCAGCCCACACGTTGAACGCAGGCGCCCGACCCCTGAAGAGACCACACCCCCCACCCAAGAAGACATGTCAACGCCGCCCATCGACATACTACCACCTGCACCCCCTAGGCCAATGGGTACGGCACCCCAAACTGCAACTCCACTAAGGCGTTCGAACCGTACCAGACGCCCCCCTACCTGGCATGAAGACTACCATATGAATCAAGAAGAGTAACCAATCAAGTATGCTTTAAATTAAGGGCACTGACAAAATAAGGTTTAGTCTTTATCCGTAAACACAGGGTTGTGGAGTCGGTCCAAAATTTTCCGACTCCACACATTGTAAAAAATCTAAAAATCCGACTCCGACTCCGACTCCTCTAGTGTTTCACTCTATAATTATCATAAGAAGACGACATTTCATCACCACCACATGAATCGTCAGGTTACTTTCTAGGATAAGGGAACATTCAAATATTAAGAAGGATATTGACTTGTAGATGATATATTAAGGGATTTTTATTTTTTCCAATAATTATATATATATATATATATATATTATATATATAAATATATATTTATATAATATATATATTAATATATATATATATAAATGAAAAAGATTCTCTTAAACATAATTAAGGTCTAACCAGTAGTAGTCCTACTTAAAATTGAATAACCCTTCTTAACCTAGTGGCTATAACCAGGGTTGTGGAGTCGGTCCAAAATTTTCCGACTCCGACTCCACACATTGTAAAAATTCGACTCCGACTCCGACTCCGACTCCGACCTGAAACGTGCGACTCCACGACTCCGACTCCACAACCCTGCGTAAACATACAAATTTTTTTTTTTTGCCATATCCTTAATAATCTTCTTTATAAAACTACTGGCTCAAAGACTTGGGGGAGAGATAGAGTACAGCACACTTTACACTTTACTTACTAAGAACTTTATATTGTGTTCCCAATACAGCTGTAACCTCATTACTGTACTATTACTTTTGTCAGGAATACCGTTGTACAACCCTTATTTTAATATACGATTCAATCTCTCGCTGAACTCTCTAATTGTATTGTAATATGTTTGATTGGATATAATGTACTGTATAATTCCATAAGTATTTATATTTTAGTTTCTACAGTATCGTATTCATCATGATGTAATAGCAAAGCCTTATGTTCTCATATTACTCTTAAATAAACTAGTATCTGTGTTTTCCTATTAAAGTACTATACTGTATTCACTTTATAAAACAATATAAGTCTTCGCACTACTGTACTGCAATTACCTCATATCACATCTAGTATCAAAGACTTGGGAGGAGATAGAGGACAATGATTATGTTTATGTTTATGTTTATGTTTTATTCAAGTGATTACTTATTATGCTTATTCCTTTTTCAGAAGACCGTTGTCATTGTTTGACTTTATATAAATAAATAAATGATTACAAAGAGTTGGTTCTCATTTATTTTTGACTAATAGCGGAAAGTTTGATTATTCAACAACAAACATAAATACTATAAACTAGAAAATTTGCATGTATCGGTCACCGATATTTCGACATGTAAGGTCCAAAATCGCATAACGCTGACACGAGTTTGGACAAATTTTTGATTTGCTTTCTATTTTATAAATTGGTGAATTATTTCTTTTTAAACTACTAAATAATTTTTTTAGATTTAGCTTAATAATGTAATCTTGTTCATTCCCTGCACACATTCTCTCTTCGTTGTAAAAGATGAAGTCATGTCCTGCTCAACGTTTAATTTTGAATCTTGAGCATTTAATTTTTGCTCATGTGCATGTTTTTGTAATTCGTGATGGGAAGGCATATTTCAATTTCCATTTTTAGTTAACTCGGCAGATCATGATAACATCAGGTCTGTCAATATGCGGTTTAAAATAAAAATAGGGCTTCCTCTTGCTTAGCAGTCTAGACCTTGCTACAGCTAAAATATTTGTTTTGTCTTTAAATATTTTGCAAAGTAAATCAGCCTATTGAGAAAAAAAAAACGGACAGCATTAAATAATAATGCCAGTAAAAATTTTAGTATATAAACCCATAAAATTTCTCCAATGTTTATTCTGATTTGGCTGATCTAACTTAGAGGCTGAGCATTACTTATAACATTTTAGCAGTAAAACTAGTAAGAAAAAATCTTTGTCTTCTCCTTCGAGCCTTGCTCTCTTCAGAGAACTTGATCTTAAATAGAGAAAAGAAATTTCCCGAAACGTTACAAGAAGAATCGGGGAACCTTCAGAGAATTTAGTAAGCTCCACAGAATCCTCCGATCCACAAGAAGAAGAAATCGGAGTAGTATAGAAGAAACTACTGCGATTCCCTATACAGTACCAGCTACTCCAGAGTAACAAATCCGTTGCTGCCACCTAACCAGAACCCCGTCAACTTCGAACCGACCAAGGCCATAGACGGAGGGGGTTAACATATATATATATATATATATATATATATATATATATATATATATATATATATATATACACAGGGTGTCCGAGAATTATCTGTACAATTTTTGGCTGTTATTAAAAGTCAACCATGAAGTGTAGAAATTCCAGTGTTGTCCCATTTTACAGAGAATCTCATTAAGTTTTTTCTGATACCAAGTTTTGACAAGTTTTTTAGAAATTCCAGTGTGTCCGAAAATTATCTGTACAATTTCATCTTTTAATAAAATTCTTGATAACACACGTAAAATTCTTAAACAAGATTATTTAGAATCTGTATTTTCAAAAGTTTCTTTTATTAAAGTAACGTTGTTACAAACATTCGATATGTGCACCATCAGTGATTCGCAAAACATCCAATCGATAATCCAAATGTTGCCATGTACGCTGCAGCATATCCACATCAATTCGCTCAATAGCAGCTGTGATTCTTGCTTTTAAATCATCAATGTCTGTCACCCGCGTACAAAAAAGAAAAAACTTGTCAAAACTTATCATCAGCAAAAACTTAATGAGTTTCTCTGTAAAATGGGACAACACTGGAATTTCTACACTTCATGGTTGACTTTTAATAACAGCCAAAAATTGTACATATAATTCTCGGACACCCTGTATATATATATTTATATTTATATATATATGCAGTAAAATCACAGAATAACTTAATCTGAAGGAAACTAAATTATTGAATATAAAAGAACTATATAGATGAAATTAGACAATTAACATGTACAGAGAACAAAAATTATTATAACAGTTATTAGAAATAGTATTTAATTAAAGCAGGCAATTAAGTGGCAAGAATTTAATGAAAACAAAAGGAATGGTGCCAACATCTTACAGAATATTCCAAACTTCTACGAACAATCCGAAAAAACTCTCCCAATAGCCAACCTGATCAAAAGTCTAATAAACCACCAGGCACACAAAGATTATATACGAAAGAAATATTACAATGCACACACAAGAATGTTAACAGTTCTTAAAATAATATTTAACCAAAGCAAACCGTTAAGGGGAAAGAATGCGGTCAAGAAACCAATAGGCCCTACGCCAACTTTCTAATTATGTATGGGTCTAATTTATACAGCCCAGGGCTTATATTAAGGGCCAAATCCACATTATTCTTGATCACACTAGATTCAATTATATTTCTGCTAACAATAGATTTACTAAACCTTAATTTGGAGGCATTTTTCCAATCAATAGGGTGATTAGTATCTCTTACGTGAATGAAAATGGCGTTAGATTCTTGGCCAATTCTTATACTGTATTGATGTTGCTTAATACGTAACTCAAGGGACTTACCAGTTTGGCCTATGTAAAATTTATTACATATTGTGCATGGATTTTATATACACAACCCTGTTCGCTTAAAGGGGAGTTCTTAATCAATGAATTCTTAATTACATCTAAATTTCTGAAAGCAATATTTACGTTAAAATTCCTCAGCAGATTCGGCAGATCAAGGAAATTTTCCCTGAATGGTAACACTAACAAATTTTTTGTGTTATAAGGAATCTTGTCCTTTACTTCGTAGAAGGTTTTCTTTGCCATTTTTAAGGATTTATCTATGCAGTTCTTTGGATATTTTAAATCAAACGCAATTTTGTATACTTTACTAATTTCGTCATCAATGAACTCTGGGCTACAAATTCGTAAGCCTCTTAGGAACAAAGCAGAAAGAACGGATCGTTTTACGTTAATGTGGTGAGCAGAATAATAATGTATATAGGAGCAATTATTAGTGGGTTTTCTGTAAATATTGTACTTAAACTTTTTTCCAGACGTATATATTAAAACATCTAAAAAAGGGATCGAAGAATCTGTTTCTATTTCAACTGTAAAATTGATAGAGGGAATTAAATTATTAAGTTTGGGTAAGAATTCATTGAGATTTAAAGATACTGGCCAAAGACAAAGAACATCATCTACATATCTAAACCATGGAACATAATTTGGCAGAATCTTCCTTAATAACTTACTTTCCAAAAACTCCATATATAAGTTACTTAAAATCTATATAGTTCTTTTATATTCAATAATTTAGCTTCCTTCAGATTAAGTTATCTATTGAAAAAATCTTTAGTGTGTTTTATGGTTTTTAAATTGAGTTGCCGTTTGGGAATTTTTCGCTCGTGTATTTAACTCATTTACTTTGTAAAATCTGCCTATTATTTGTTTTTTCCTGAAGATGTAAATATATCACGAAAGCACTCGGATTTCGTGTTTCTTTTTTCCTTTTCCCTGTGGTTGTTTGCTTATTATATATATATATATATATAATATATATATATATATATTGGTTTTTAAGCATGAATATATATATATCTCCTTTGCTTTGTCTGGAGCTATGGGGCGCGTCCCTCTATGGATAATGTGGGCATGCATCTTCCTCTGATGTAAGTGCTCTCTCTGCTTTCGTGGACCATTGGACCCGTCTGGGGACCCGGCTGATCTCCTGCTTATATTTCTTTCTTTCTCCTTCTCTTCTCCCTTACTTCTGCCTTTTTTCTTTTTACCTTAATTTGACCCTTTCCTTGGACCTTGGGTGAAGGAGGTGGTGTCCTTCACTCTTGTCGCCCTTAAACCAAACCCAAGCCCTGACCCTACCAATTCTCACCGCGCGTTGGATGAGAGTGGCTGCCTTTTAGGCACGGGAACTGGGTATGGGTGTCTCTCTCCTGCGTGACATCTATTGGCGGTAGGACCGTGTGCGCCCACGATTCGCCTTTCTCTTGTTGGAGTCGATGGTGGCTGGATGCTCGCGGGGGATGAAGTTCGCTTTTTTTGCGATGGCTTCTTCTCCTCGGCTTACGACCCCTGCTTCTCATCCTCAGACTACGTTTTGAATACTCCTATCTCCTCTCTAGCCCCTATTGTTTCTTTAGGGCAGTGGTACTCATTGGGCGGCTCGCGAGCCAAATATATAGAGCACATTTGGCTCGCGAGCCGCGCAATGAGTACCAGTGCTTATGGGGATAGTCCTGTCCAGACTACCTCTCCCTCGATCTCTTTGTCCTTATCTTCAGCCAAGATGTTCGATTCTCGCCCTCGTACGTCTTCCATTGCCACTTTGGAACATTATGCTCCTCAGGGGTTCCCTCGGAGTTCTCCTCCGCGGAGTACCCTTTCTTCTTCCCATGAACACTGACGAACCCATCGGTCTTGGAAGCCCGTTTCCGCCGTGGCCTCAACATTCCCGTCCCTCTCAACTTCCCTATCGCCTTTTTTATTATTAAACCGACCACCTCTCGTTCTTTGCTTACCCACCGTGTTGCGGTCTTTCGGGAGGATATTTCAGAGCTCCGTGATGGGTCCTTCCTCATCAAATCTCGATCTCCGGAACAGAGTGGTACCCTGGCTGCGATATCCACCTTGGGCGATTGTCCGGTGTCTTGCGCCCTCGACTCGAGGATGAACTCTTGCCAGGGTACTATCTATGCCCCTCAACTCTTAGACACCTCGGAGGAGGACCTCCGCTCATGTTTTGCAGAGTGGAAGGTTCTGTACACTCCGCGCCTACGCTTGACTTTTGACCATCTGTCGCCTCCAGCGCATGTCTGGTATGCTTGGCTTCGTTTTGATGTGCGGCCTTACGTCCCTCCACGTACCCGTTGTTTCAATTGCCAGACATTCGGGCATACCGGTTCCCGTTGTCGCCGGTCTATTCGTGTATGCGTCCATTGCGGCCAAAATTTTCATGGTGTGCCATGTTCTAACTCCCCTTCTTCTATTAACTGTGGTGGAAACCATCTTGCTTCCTCATCCTCGTGTATACTTTATAAGTTCGAATTTGAAGTTGTTACCCTCAAGACCAAGGAGCGCATGACTTTCCCGGAGGATCGAGTTCAGGTTCGCGCTCGTTTTGTGCGAGAACACGTCACATTCACGGACATTCTTCGTGTTTCTCGTTCGCAACCTGACCGTTTACGAAAACCCCCTTCTGCCTCGTCTCCTCCCTCAGTTCCTTCTTCGCTTACTCCAGCACAGCCCTGCTCTCCACAGCGTCGGTCTCGGCAGTCTCCATGTCTCTCTTCTCGACCTTCCTTGGCCCGAACGCCTCCGCGCCGCATTCTCTCTCCTTCGAGGGTGTCTGTGGGGCTGCCTCCTTGTAGGGACCCTCCTGCTAGTCGGAGGGGGGGGGAGTTAAACGTAGAGCCGAGGAGACCTCCCCTGGTTCTCCAGTTTCTCACCGCCGCCACCGTCGCTCGGATCTGGTTCTCTCTCCACTTTCTTCTCCTGCCACTATGAGTAGTACCCTTACAGACCCTACCCGAGGTTCTATTTCATCCCTCTGTCCCAGGTCGGTGACTCCTCCTCCTCCTCCTCCAGGCCAGAACCCTGTATGTGCTATGGGTCATGGTGGCTCGATTCCCTCTTCACAGGTGGGCGTCGTCAGTCTCTCACCAAAGTCGTGTGTACCTGTTTCTCGCCCTTCGAACTTCCGCCAGTTGGAGAGCCAACTTGCGGTGCTGGACTCCCTCCCGTCAGCCTTACCCGCCCGTTCTCGCTCCTTGTTGGATCTCCCTATGCCCCCAACATATTTTTGCTCTCCACCAACCGTTCCCTCTGGCCCCACCCCTCTCAGTTCCGACAATGCTTCTGTCCCTGCTCCTTTAGGAGCTCTAGGAAGTCCTACATTCCAGTTCCTGTTTCCTCCTCTCTCCCTGCTCGCCCGGCTGATCCCCGCCTGCGGACTCAGCTTGAACAGGTTGGGTCAGACCCGGACTTGCGGGAGAACCGCCTTATCTGCTCCCTTGTTTGTGGTCGGTAGTCCTTTCCCTTTTATATTTTACTTTCACCTTTTTTACTTTTATATTTAAAGTTTACTTCTTCGTAGCTAACTTTTACTTTTACCTCTTCGTATTTAACCCTTATCTTTTATACTCTTTTCTTTTACCTTTTACACTCTTCACTTTTATCTTTTATACACTCTTACCTTTTACCCTTTTACACTTTTAAACTTTCTCCCTTTATATCTCTATTATAATGGCTTCTTTTAATTCTATCCTTCACTGGAACTGTGGGGGCACTTTTGCCAACTATGAAGGTCTTTCCCTCCTTTTACAAACGTACCAACCTGCCTGTGTTTGTCTTCAAGAAACAATTTTGGGTTCTCGATCTATGCCTTCTCCTACTGGCTACATCTCCTTTACGAACCCCCTGCCCGCTCAGTCCTCGAGGGGGTTCAGCCATCCTCGTACATAGATCGGTTCCTTGTAGCCCACTCATACTTCGATCTACATTGCGGGTGGTTGCTGTCCGGCTTTCTTTGTCTCGGCGGTATACCGTTTGTCCCGTTTACCTCCCTCCACACGCCCCCGTCTCCCGAGAGGAGCTAGTGGAAGTTGTTGATCAACTCCCTAGACCTCTCTTACTTTTAGGTGATTTTAATAGTCGTAGCCCAGTGTGGGGTGATGTCCGGGACACTTTCATGGCTGGCTCCTTGATCTCCCTGATGTCATCCCATTCCCTCCATTGTCTCAACTCATGTGCACCTACTTATTATCACGTTCACACTGATACTTTCTCCTGCATTTCTCTCTCCTTTTGTTCCACCGATGTTCTTCTAGAGTCTAGACTTTTCCTGGGAAGTCCTGGGGGATGACTACGAGATTGACCATTTTCCGGTGTGGCTCTCATTTATTGTTCTCGGAACTAATCTGCAACCTTCCTCCCGTTGGCTTTTTTCTAGAGCCGACTGGGAGTCCTACCGTAGCCTTACCTACGTGTCCTGTACAGCACACGATTTTTCGTCGGTGGGCGGATATTTAGATTTTCTGAGTTCAAGAATCTTGAATGCGGCTGAGCAGACAATTCCCCTCTCAGTTGACCCGAGTCCCTTGGTGGTCTCGGAAGTGTGCGGAGGCTGTTCGGAATAAGACTGCTACTCGTCGATTTTACCGCCATAAATCTCCAAATAAGCACACTGCCATGCAAAGGGCTCGTGCAGTGGCTCGTCGAGTCCTTAAACAAGCCCGGAGGGACTCCTGGCAACAATATGTCTCCGGGATTCATCTTCAACCTCGATTGCTACGGTCTAGAACCGGGTCCGTCGCATCTCCCGAAAGTTCACTCCCTCTCGTTCCCCAGTCCTCCATGTGGATGGCAGGGACATTTTTGATTCGAAAGAGGTAGCGAATGCTCTGGCTACTTAGTTTGTTGCAGCTTCAAATGTCGCCGGATACTCTCCGACTTTCCAATTACGGAAAGAAGCAATGGAGAGAGAGGGTCTCCATTTCGACTGCCCGAACGATGAACCCTATAACCGATTGTTGACGATGCGTGAACTTCAATCTGCCCTATCCTGCCGGAGAAACTCGGCGCATGGCCCGGATGGTATCCATTACAAAATGCGACAGTCTATGCATAATTCGGCTCAATATTTTTTACTTACTGTTTTTAACCGAATTTGGATTGAGGGTGTGTTTCCCTCTCGATGGCGGGAGGCCATAGTTATTCCCATCCCGAAGCCTGACAAGGACGCCTCCCTACCTCAAAACTTTCGCCCAATAGCAGTGACCAACTGTATCTCTAAGTTAATGGAGAAGATTGTCGCTTCCCGACTGTCCTTTATCTTAGAGTGGCGAGGACTCCTACCACCACCTCAGTCTGGTTTCCGTCAATTCCGCAGCACTCTAGATTAGGGTTTCTTTCCTGGGATCCCGGTTGATAATTGCCGATTTCAAATCCCGTGAAATCCCGGGAAATTTTCTTGTTATACTTATTAAAGAATTTAATTGTTTCTTATTTTTTATCTTAAAAAAAGAATAAATTACTTGATCATCTCGTGTATCGGCTCGTGGAAGTTACAATAAGCCGATTCGACTCTTAACTTGTCAAGTCTGGTATTGCCACTGTAATGAGGCACAGCATCACCCCCTCCTCACTACCGAATCTCCCACTTCCCCCTTCAGCAGACAGTGAGTTCAGTAACGGCACAGCCGCACAGTGTTAATTAGTAGATCATCTAGATCTAGAAGTGAGTCTCAATCGGAAGATGAAATGCAACAGCAGCCTCAAACAATGACTGGCAGAAAAACTTGATGCAGCGATACAAGCACCGCAAAGCAGGAAATGCGATAGCCACGCTAGCAAGAGCAAACATTTTAGAAAAGAGTTCGTGGTGTTTGAAGCCACTGGTGAACGAACACCAAACCTTAATCCACTATTCAATGCTTTAAAATCAGTTCCGGCCACATCAACTGAATCTGAGCGTGCTTTTTCGGCTGCGGGGATTGTTCGTTACCAAATGAGAACGAGATTAAATAACCGCAGCATCGACTGCCTTTGCTTCCTAAAAAGTCACTTCAAGAATGCTAAGTAGAATTTTTCATTTCACTTTTTAATTTTCAATCTGCAATAAAGCTACAGAAAAATTCTGCAAGTGTTTCATTATCTGACACAACTGGTAAAACACACACACACACATATATATATATATTTATATATATATATATATATATATATACTGTATATATATATATATATATATATTTTTTTTTTAAAGTTCGGGAAGAACCGATTCGCCTCTATTTAAAAGGGCATATCTCAGCGGAAAAACAAAGAAAAAGTGAGAGGAAAGACAGAGGAAAAAGAAAGGGTGGAGGGGACAGTCGAAGTGGAAAAAGACCAAGGATGAGAAAGACTGCAGGGTCGAGCCCCATCATCCTTGGGTGCTAGGGCCGGGAGGGCGCACGTGAAACCTCCAGGAACAAGCACGTACAAACGAGCACAAAGAGCACTCAAAAGCACGAGCTTAGAACCCCTTGCGGGGTGTATATATATATATAGTTGTGATAAAGTATATCACGTAGGTTAGATAATTAGATATAATTTGATAACTACACATAAATTAGAGACAATAAAATTTTCCTGGAAATCCCGGGATGAAATCTAATTTTGTCCAGGAATCCGGGACAAAGAGAACCCCCCAATATGAGAAACCCTACTCTAGACCCTCTACTTCTCCTCATTCACGATCTCCAATCCGCGTTTTCTCGTAAACAGATCACTGTGGCTGTCTTTTTCGACATCCACAAAGCCTACGACACGACGTGGAGGTATTATGTCCTCCGATGACTCCATTCTATGGATTTTATGGGCTTTTTCCCTCTTTTTATTTCTAACACTCTCTCCGATTTAACCACACAGGAGGAAGGAGTCCCGCAGGGATCTGTCCTCAGTGTTTTTTGTTTCTCTTTGGTTATGAACTCGGTTGTCCATTTTCTACCAACTTCCATAAGTGTTCTCTCTACGCAGATGATCTTGCCATTTACGGCGCAAGCATTTCTCTACGAGTGGCTGCAAGGGAGGTGCAGCTTGCAGTTAATGCCGTCGAAAGATGGGCAGCGTCTGTGGGTTTCCGTCTTTCCCCAGCCAAGACTGTGTGTATGTCGTTTCATAGACGTACGACTACTTTTGTTCCCCCTCTCTCGCTGTTTTTTCCGGTAAGGGACACTTAAAATTTTAGGCCTCACTTTCGACTCCCGTCTCACTTGGGTTCCTCATTTGAGGAATTTGAAACTCTCCACCCGGCGTACCCTCACACTTTTAGACCATCTCTCCCATATGTCTTGGGGCGCTGATAGGCGTACACTCTTCTGCCTGTACACCTCTTTAGTTCAATCGAGAATTGACTATGGCTGTGAGGTCTACGGCTCCGCTTCTGTCTCTCGATTGAGAATCCTGGACCCTCTTCATGACTGGGGCCTCCGCCTGGCTACCGGAGCCCTTCGCTCTTCACCGGTGGCTAGTCTCTAGGCAGAGTGCGACTCCCTTCCCCTTCGGTACCGTCGTGCATACGTTCAAATAAAAAGTTATTACCGTGCTCACAGGATTCCTTCCTCCCTTCTCTACACTACCCTCGATACAACTCTTCCTCTAGAGTCCAGGGGTTCCCAAAGTGGTCAATGGGATGGGACTGTGCGGGGGGTCAATAAAGATCTATGGGTCGATAGGGGGTCGACAAAGTTCTAGGCTTAACATCCATGAGCGCGGTGACTTAAGGTTCAAACTCTCAAACCTACAGCCGAATGTTTATGCCCTTGTTAATGCCCATCAGGCCCATCCATCTCATTAGAGAAGATTTAATTGTAAAGATATTTAGCAGTTATTAATTTTCACTTAATTACTAATAATGGTAATTGTATATTTATTAAATAATAAATGTATAACTATAATGATTAATAAATATTGATTATATTTTGATGTTTCTTGACTTCATTTCATATAAAATTATTTTAAATATTGAGAATTTGGGTTAGGGGTCGATGATAACTTTATAAGCTCATCAAGGGGTCGACAAGCTCAGAAGTTTGGGAACCCCTGCTGTAGACGATTCTTGGCACCTCACTTCAACTGTCCATGCCTTCCTTTTCCATCATGCTCTTCCTCCACCTCAGATCCTCCCAGTCTCGTTTCAGGTCCTCCCTCCGTGAATCCTACATCCGATCTCCTACTGCAAAGATTTGTGTCCCTTTGATAAAAAGTCCACTCCTAGTGCTGTCCTGTTGTCCTTGTCTTGTGAACATCTCGCTTGTCATTCTTACTCCACTCATATCTATACAGATGGCTCCCATTCTCCATTAGGCGTAGCCGCTTCAGCGGTTTTCCATCTCCCTTGTAAGACTGTTCGGAGTATTCATCTCCCACATGACACTTCCATTTACTCAGCGGAACTCTGTTATTTTGGAAGCTCTAACCCAAATTGGTGCTCTTCCTCCGAGTTCGTTTGTAATTTTTCGGATTCCCGCAGTGCTCTGATGTCCTTAGAATCCTATGACCTTAAACACCCTTTGGTCCGAAGGATACAACAATTAGTCCATTTTCTTACTGCTTATTCCGCGCGGCGTATCTCTTTCTGTTGGATCCCCTCTCATGTGGGTATTGCCGGTAACAAGGAGGTGGACCTTTTGGCCAGGCGAGCTTGCTCTCCTCTAATTACCCCAAAATCTTTGCCCTTCTCAGATTTCATTCCTTCCCTCCGCCGCCATTTCAGGTCGTTGTGGTAGCGCGACTGGGATGGCGTCGGCGTAAACAAACTCCACCGTCTCAAGCCTGCTCTTTGTCATTGGTCTTCTTATCATAAATCTCGGCATAAGGAAGTTTTGTTGGCTCGTCTGAGAATTAGTCACACCCGTATGACCCATGGCTACCTTATGTCTAGAAATCCCCCTGAGTCTTGCCCTCAGTGTCATGTTCCTCTCACTGTTGAGCATGTGTTTCTTTCTTGGCCTCTTTATTTAACCTTCCGTTTGCAGTGCTTCCCGGAGTTATATTCCCATCCGGCCTCAACGCGTCTTCGGTCCATTCTCGCAGAGGGTGCCTCTTTCTCTGTCGGCCCCATATTCGATTTCCTTCGGCTGTCACGGCTGCTGTCACGGCTGCTGTCACGGCTCCTGTCCCGCCTCTAACTTAGTCTCGCCGTGATATGAACCTGTTTAGGTTCGAAACGGCAGTCAATTCCACGGGAAAAAAAAAAAAATATATATATATATATATATATATATATATATAACGTAAAGAACGACGCTTGTATAGGAGATATTCCGCGCAAGACGAGAAAGAGAAAACAACAAATGAAAAAATGAAGTACCACCTGGGAATCGAACCCGGGATCTTCCGATTGCCGGTCAGACGCGACACCACTACACCATGGACTTCACTCTTCCAAATGCCGTAATTCCTCTACATACTCGCAGAAACCAATGCCCCAAGGGGGCACCTCCCGCATGCCGTAACATTATATACATTCAACTGCAAAGAACACGCAGTATAAATAACGTAAAGAACGACGCTTGTATAGGAGATATTCCGCGCAAGACGAGAAAGAGAAAACAACAAATGAAAAAATGAAGTACCACCTGGGAATCGAACCCGGGATCTTCCGATTGCCGGTCAGACGCGACACCACTACACCATGGACTTCACTCTTCCAAATGCCGTAATTCCTCTACATACTCGCAGAAACCAATGCCCCAAGGGGGCACCTCCCGCATGCCGTAACATTATATACATTCAACTGCAAAGAACACGCAGTATAAATAACGTAAAGAACGACGCTTGTATAGGAGATATTCCGCGCAAGACGAGAAAGAGAAAACAACAAATGAAAAAATGAAGTACCACCTGGGAATCGAACCCGGGATCTTCCGATTGCCGGTCAGACGCGACACCACTACACCATGGACTTCACTCTTCCAAATGCCGTAATTCCTCTACATACTCGCAGAAACCAATGCCCCAAGGGGGCACCTCCCGCATGCCGTAACATTATATACATTCAACTGCAAAGAACACGCAGTATAAATAACGTAAAGAACGACGCTTGTATAGGAGATATTCCGCGCAAGACGAGAAAGAGAAAACAACAAATGAAAAAATGAAGTACCACCTGGGAATCGAACCCGGGATCTTCCGATTGCCGGTCAGACGCGACACCACTACACCATGGACTTCACTCTTCCAAATGCCGTAATTCCTCTACATACTCGCAGAAACCAATGCCCCAAGGGGGCACCTCCCGCATGCCGTAACATTATATACATTCAACTGCAAAGAACACGCATTATAAATAACGTAAAGAACGACGCTTGTATAGGAGATATTCCGCGCAAGACGAGAAAGAGAAAACAACAAATGAAAAAATGAAGTACCACCTGGGAATCGAACCCGGGATCTTCCGATTACCGGTCAGACGCGACACCACTACACCATGGACTTCTCTTCCAAATGCCGTAATTCCTCTACATACTCGCAGAAACCAATGCCCCAAGGGGGCACCTCCCGCATGCCGTAACATTATATACATTCAACTGCAAAGAACACGCAGTATAAATAACGTAAAGAACGACGCTTGTATAGGAGATATTCCGCGCAAGACGAGAAAGAGAAAACAACAAATGAAAAAATGAAGTACCACCTGGGAATCGAACCCGGGATCTTCCGATTGCCGGTCAGACACGACACCACTACACCATGGACTTCACTCTTCCAAATGCCGTAATTCCTCTACATACTCGCAGAAACCAATGCCCCAAGGGGGCACCTCCCGCATGCCGTAACATTATATACATTCAACTGCAAAGAACACGCAGTATAAATAACGTAAAGAACGACGCTTGTATAGGAGATATTCCGCGCAAGACGAGAAAGAGAAAACAACAAATGAAAAAATGAAGTACCACCTGGGAATCGAACCCGGGATCTTCCGATTGCCGGTCAGACGCGACACCACTACACCATGGACTTCACTCTTCCAAATGCCGTAATTCCTCTACATACTCGCAGAAACCAATGCCCCAAGGGGGCACCTCCCGCATGCCGTAACATTATATACATTCAACTGCAAAGAACACGCAGTATAAATAACGTAAAGAACGACGCTTGTATAGGAGATATTCCGCGCAAGACGAGAAAGAGAAAACAACAAATGAAAAAATGAAGTACCACCTGGGAATCGAACCCGGGATCTTCCGATTGCCGGTCAGACGCGACACCACTACACCATGGACTTCACTCTTCCAAATGCCGTAATTCCTCTACATACTCGCAGAAACCAATGCCCCAAGGGGGCACCTCCCGCATGCCGTAACATTATATACATTCAACTGCAAAGAACACGCAGTATAAATAACGTAAAGAACGACGCTTGTATAGGAGATATTCCGCGCAAGACGAGAAAGAGAAAACAACAAATGAAAAAATGAAGTACCACCTGGGAATCGAACCCGGGATCTTCCGATTGCCGGTCAGACGCGACACCACTACACCATGGACTTCACTCTTCCAAATGCCGTAATTCCTCTACATACTCGCAGAAACCAATGCCCCAAGGGGGCACCTCCCGCATGCCGTAACATTATATACATTCAACTGCAAAGAACACGCAGTATAAATAACGTAAAGAACGACGCTTGTATAGGAGATATTCCGCGCAAGACGAGAGAGAGAAAACAACAAATGAAAAAATGAAGTACCACCTGGGAATCGAACCCGGGATCTTCCGATTGCCGGTCAGACGCGACACCACTACACCATGGACTTCACTCTTCCAAATGCCGTAATTCCTCTACATACTCGCAGAAACCAATGCCCCAAGGGGGCACCTCCCGCATGCCGTAACATTAATACATTCAACTGCAAAGAACACGCAGTATAAATAACGTAAAGAACGACGCTTGTATAGGAGATATTCCGCGCAAGACGAGAAAGAGAAAACAACAAATGAAAAAATGAAGTACCACCTGGGAATCGAACCCGGGATCTTCCGATTGCCGGTCAGACGCGACACCACTACACCATGGACTTCACTCTTCCAAATGCCGTAATTCCTCTACATACTCGCAGAAACCAATGCCCCAAGGGGGCACCTCCCGCATGCCGTAACATTATATACATTCAACTGCAAAGAACACGCAGTATAAATAACGTAAAGAACGACGCTTGTATAGGAGATATTCCGCGCAAGACGAGAAAGAGAAAACAACAAATGAAAAAATGAAGTACCACTGGGAATCGAACCCGGGATCTTCCGATTGCCGGTCAGACGCGACACCACTACACCATGGACTTCACTCTTCCAAATGCCGTAATTCCTCTACATACTCGCAGAAACCATTTTTTCATTTGTTGTTTTCTCTTTCTCGTCTTGCGCGGAATATCTCCTATACAAGCGTCGTTCTTTACGTTATTTATACTGCGTGTTCTTTGCAGTTGAATGTATATAATGTTACGGCATGCGGGAGGTGCCCCCTTGGGGCATTGGTTTCTGCGAGTATGTAGAGGAATTACGGCATTTGGAAGAGTGAAGTCCATGGTGTAGTGGTGTCGCGTCTGACCGGCAATCGGAAGATCCCGGGTTCGATTCCCAGGTGGTACTTCATTTTTTCATTTGTTGTTTTCTCTTTCTCGTCTTGCGCGGAATATCTCCTATACAAGCGTCGTTCTTTACGTTATTTATACTGCGTGTTCTTTGCAGTTGAATGTAATATATATATGTATATAATATTATATATATATATATATATATATATATATAACTGTCCCAAGTAGTAATGTTACAAAAAAAAATTATTCGTTCAAAGTCGCATAGGTTTTCATTTTGTGACACTTAATGAAACATGCATCATGTACAAATTTTATCTAATTTGGTGCATATTTAGTGACTGTTCACTAGGCCGGGTCGAAATCTAGTCAAAATGATTTTTTTTAGATGGGCACTATGTGGGGTTTATGAAATGATATCCTGACCAACATACTCCAAAAGAAAGTTTATGCTCCCCTCCGTACCACTAGCATACTCCCTCTTATTTTTGGCTCCGCCCCCAAATTAAAAATAGTATCATAAATCAAAATGGAGATCATTTAGAGCATTTGTTTATAGAGATGACCCCCCTTAAAATTGCATAATATACCTCATGTGCAATATTCAGGCAATTATCCAAGAAATTTCAAATCCTTGAAAAATTGCCGCATCCCCAAAAAGTGTTAGTAGTATATAGTTTGGAGTACTGATTGCCTAGGAGACCAATTCATAAACCTCATATAGGCCTAGTATATTTGTCTGAAAAGAAGACAATTAGTCTATTGTACCATTTATTACACAAAACAGCTTTGAAGTAAAAACAAAATTTAATTTAAAAATTACCTTCACAATTCACTAATTACTTGTGGATGTGCCTTGGCCCCATTGGCTTTTCCATTCAAACTGTGGCAGTCTTTTTCTTGATTCCAGTTGATTGAGGATAAATTTGTGCCGATTGCCGCAGCCAATCCTTTGTTCTGATGCTTTTGTCACTAAGTTCACTGCACTTTCCACGCTTTGACTGTGACATGAAAAGGCAGCAATTTTCAAGGGTTCTGTTCTTGTATGCAGTAGCTCTTCATTGCTGAAATTCCTTATCAAAGGTGGAGGATTGACAGCTTCCTTTCTCCAGTTAATCATCTCATAGTAGTCTTTGGAATCGAAATTTAGAGATTTAGGAAGCTCAAAATTTCGTGTGCCACTGAAACGTGTCCGACTGAGAAGTATCTTCTGAAGAGCATCTTCTCTGACATGTTCTCTGCTATCAGTAAGCATTGACACTAGGATAGCTTCGGGATTGGCAAAATAGGCATTATTACGGAACACCGGTTCCATAATAATGCGATGTTTTTCTTCCAATCCTCGCATCAACACAATCAAATGAAAAAAATTCCGTGCTCCGTCAGTAGCTTTAGGATGGGATTTGATATGAAACCATCCAAGAGCATATGATTTCATGACGATGGTTACCAGTTCTTTCAGATTTTGTTCGGGATGCAAAGTCGATACATATAAACGAAGAATCCGGTTTGCTCGGGTAATCCAGCGAGCATGATGAATGGCACCTGGAGACCTGCGGGATAGACTTTCAGATACCCATCCAGATTGCACTGCTAGGCACATATCATAGAGATACTTTTGATCACTGCTCAACTCTTTCACGACATTCGGTGGTATATCTTGGACGTTGCCCTGAACTGGTGAAGATGCCGCTAAGTCTAAAATGGTTAAATCACATTTCAATTTGGCTCCAATTGAACCTTTAAAGGTATTTGGCCCTGATGTTTTTCCGTCTATGGTTTCAAATATGTGTCTGAAGGGGAGTTCATTCATGTGTAAAAGACACACGAGCCATTGAACTGATCTATGCAAAAAAATTTCAATCAATTTTATGGTACCAGCAATTCTACCAGTATTGACAGCAGTACCGTCGCATAGCAGAGCATTAAGTGTGTCGATGCTCGCTGAATCAATTAAGAACGTTATAATTTCATCAGCTATACACCGAGCGTTTCCTGTGTCAGGGCAGAGATGGTCTACATAGATACCACAGGGTCTTTGATCAGCACATAATGTTCTTCTCTCTCTTTTCCATGCTTGGTTAACGTATCATCCTTTCTTCCATCAAACCCTATACATTCAATATTCACATTTTCACATCTAGATCTAACAATATTTTTCTTGCCTACACGAATTCTCTCTCTTTCTATTTTCTTCCTATCAAGCATGTTAGATTGATCGATTATTCCCATATCTTTCAATGCAGCATTAACAATAGCTGCTGTAGCTCTCGAACTCACACGGTAACGGTCTGCCACCAATGGTAATTCATTGTATGAATACCTATTTTGATCATTTTCAATCAATTCCACATCGGGCACGAATTCTAGCTCATTGTCACTGTCTTTTATATCTTCGCTAAAGTCATCTACTGAAGAAGATGGTACAACTTCCATAGCCTCTGCCATTTCCACTTGTGACCTTTGTTGCCCCTCTTGTCCTTCTCTTGCTCTTGAGAAGGATCGTCTCTGGACAGTGGCAGCTTCACGATCAAATGGCCCTAATTGATTTATTCTTTGCTTTTGGCCTACAAATGACTCCCACTCTACCATTGGGATTTTTACCTCGCATCGACAAAACGGCCTTTCTATTCCTTTATCATAACATTTGCAAGTACAAATGTCAAACATTTCATCATATGAAGCAAGTTTTTTAGCAAAATTTTCATTCCTTTGACGTAGAGGAACCTTGTTCAAGGAAAGAGCTGATCTGATTAATCTTTCCACTGCAGAAGAAACAGATCTTTCTTGAATGACAGGGAAAGAGAACATGGCCCAAATATCTTGAAGATCTTTGGTAACTATATTGTAGCAATCGTTCGCAATTGCTGATCCCCTTGACTTGATTTTTTCTCTCTTTTGAATGAAGAAATAGTGTCTGACAACGTCTGCCTTTGTAGGAATCACTGATCGGCGGAATTCAGTGGCAAAACCAAAAGCTGCATTCGAAGATTTGTTTCTGGTTGACATTTTTTCAACCTTTTTAAAAAATTAAAAATCCAGCTTTTATAGAATCATGCATGGATCATAAGTAAATCTAAAGCGCATAAATTCTTATAATTCCTGTAAAAATATATGATAATTAGAACATGAAATTTATTGGTATTGAATTTGAAATTCAACACACAGCTCAGTAAATTGATTACACATAAACGATGTTTATGTGTAATCAATTTTCTGATATAGCAAATATTTTGAGAAAATACGCGTGGTGAAAATTTTGAGAAATCCAATTTTTTGAGGTAATTGCCTGAAAATTGCACACGATATATATTATGCAATTTTAAAGGGGGTCATCTCTATGAGAAGATGCTCTAAATGGTCTCCATTTTCATTTATGAGACTATTTTCATTTTTGGGGCGGAGCAAAAAATAGGAGGGAGTATGCTAGTGGTACGGGGGGGAGCATAAACTTTCTTTTGGAGTATGTTGGTCAGGACCCCAATTCATAAGCCCCACATAGTGCCCGCTCTGCCCCCAGAAATTCGACCCGGCCTACGAGTGCTCACAGTATTAAAAAATATGAAATTTTGGGAGAAATCGCAATTTCTTACATTTGATACCAATTTGCGTCATAAATTTATAGTTTTATTTTATAAAAACTTGCTTTTGTAGGGGTTAAAATATTTTCTATGACAGAACTCAACAACTTGAAAAAGAAACTGGCGTTGCTCTTCACGGGTCGTAATGGTTTCATTAAAATCAGCGCCAAGTTTTACCATTCTTTCAGCGCAGTCATTAACCACTTTCAGCTGGGAAACTAAATCCTTTCAATGAATATATGCTGGGTGTTCAAACCATGCGGCTAGATCTACTGTCAGAAATGATTCATCAGTTTTCATAGCCTTGAAAAAAATTTAATGATCCGCACGTTATAGAGTCAGAGAGATTCTTACATTTGAAAGTCCGAATTGTTTTGCATTCTACTCTGCGAAGATCTTTAGTTTTAGCTTTGGTTTCCAAGAGCTTGCACCACTGGACCCTTTTCTGAGTTGTTGACTTCTGAAAAAATATTAAAGGTGCTAAATCCTCGCATAAGTACCAAAGGTGGGATCTGAGTTTGCCTAATGCCACAGTCGCCATCTCCTTATCAATTTCTTGGTAATCTTCCAGCTTTGTTATCATCCATAGATCAGTGAAAGGGGCACTGGCAGCTCTTGTCGCATTAAACCAGGCTTTTATATATACTGATACGCAAAATATGTTAATACGTCTGATGGCTTCTTTTTCTTTGTCTTTCAAATTGAATTTATCTCGGAATAAATAGATTTTTAAGCAATAAATGCCTTTTGCCATCCATCTTGCCCTATGGTATGCTCCAAGAGCTGTAAAGTGCATCCCTCTTGATGGTTTTTCCCCCAAAAGAAGTGATGGCTAGCTCTCGGAATTCCTGATAATCGCGGCGCTCATGGTTGTCTCGCAATTTTTCATGCAGAAATTGTACCAGGTCATCACGTTCCCGCTTCATCCATTCTAATTCTTTTTCTGACATTTCTCTGGCATCACTTTCAAGGGGAGTATATTTACTTTCGTCTAACCAAGACCACTGATCTTTGAACCTTGCAAACATATCTATATCAGGCTCTCGAGATACAAAGAATTTGTCAAAAACAGCTCCCACTACTATTTCAAGAATGTGGTGGCGGCAAGCTAGGAAAAGTATTTTCTGCTGAAGTCCCTGCTCAATGGTGGTGCAGGTTCCTCCATGGCTGCCAGTATTGCTGGCTGTTTATCAAAACAAAGACCAGCAATCGTTTCGTATGCCATCCCATTCCTCTATTAACTGTAATATTGCTCTACCCATCTTGACTCCCGTACCTTCCACCAATTTAGGGATTCCTAGGAGTTTTTCTACATTTCTTCCGGAGGCAACAACAGCTAAACAGTCAGATTTTCCTCCATCAGAATTGGGGAGTAGCTTTCCATCGAAATGTATAACGAGAGGAGTTTTTGGGTTAAATGTTTTCTTTATTTCTTTACTTAACTTGGCTCTAGATTTCAGTCTTGATCTTTGTATTGATGATTTTGAGAGGGTAATCTCCCTAATATCAACTCCAGCTGCCTGGAGGGTAAGGAGTAACTATGTGCATTGCTTCTCTTAAAGATGTATTTGTACGATCCAATGCAGCAGAGAACCTAGGATCGTTGATTATTCGCCGTGGATTTGGATTTGATATTTGTCGTTTCGAGGGAGCTGAAATAGAAGTAGAAGGCACGGGATTGGAGATTTTTCGTTTATGGTACTGTATTCACTTATGCATGTTTCCTCCTCAGTGTCACTTGATGTAGAATCTAGTTCATCCTTTGAATTCTCTGTCTTTGTTTGCTTTTCATCAGTGTTCATGTCATGTTTTTTTTCGACGCTCATTTTCTGCCTCTAGCCACTTTTCCTTCCTTTCCGTTTAAAACCTTATCTTGACCAGCCATGTACATTGTACATATTTCGCACTCCACGTTGATCTTCCAGAAATTCCCAATCTTCTGCAATCTTTATTAGGCCACTTGCCACTTGAGATATATCAAAAATAATATCAAGCCGTTCTTCAAAAGCTTTTGTTTTAGATTCTTGGGTGCTGCTTTTCCTATGCTCATTTTTCCCCCACGCATACATACTGGTTATAGATTTTCTTGAGTTTGGCGACATTTGGTTTTTGTGATGTTGGTATATTGGCCTTGCTACACATTACCAACGTTTCATCAACAGTAATTGATGCTGCTTCTGGTAGCGTTTGCTTCTCCTTTTTGATGCCATGGCATAAGCGACAAAGCACTTGTTTAAGTGTTGGAAGCTGATTTCCATCAACATTATTTACCATGACACCAATCAGCCATACTGTATTTTGCCTTCTAGTTTCAGTCATTTTTGTGGTGAGCCTAAATATAGTTAGATAAATTTGCTAGCCAAATAAGCTTATGCAATCTTTATTAGGCCACTTGCATTTGCATGAGATATGTCAAACATAATTTCTGAAACAAATGATAACCATTAGTAACAAGAAAAAGCCATAAATAATACATAAATAAAAAAAAAACTCAACATTTAAATATTGGGCTGTACACTACAGAAGATGCGAAATTTACCCTATTTCAGCAAACTTCATGTCCTCTGAGCAATCACTTAATATTACTCAATCAACCCTATATTTTACCAGGCACATTCTAACACCAAACCTCATCAATTGACAGGGTATGCGAACTCAATTTTCAAAATTATTTTTTTGGGGACAGTCTTATATATATATATATATATATATATATTAGGGTGGTCCAAAAAGTTAAAGCATCGACTAAGTTCTCTCCACAAGGTTGGTTTTATGCCTCTTGGTGTGGACAGTATTTGTGCAAAGTTTCACGTTATTCGGTTAATATTTAGGGGTCGCCCCACTTGCCCCCTTTTTGAAAATTTGGGAAAATATATAGACAACTGAATAACTAAATTTTTTTTTGGTTCTCAAAGAATATGAAAGAAAACAGTAAGACAATAGGACATGATAATGGGTGTATCTTCATTATTTCTTCTGCATCAGAGTCACCTTGGATGGTATTGGTATCTGTTTTCGGTGGGCGGCTACGAGTTGTAGGAGGTACTGCTTCTGGTCCTCGTTTCGTGTCAAAGTGTCATTGTAGCGTTGTGCGAGAGCAATACCTCGCTCGGCAGCATCATTGACGACTTTCATCTTTAAGGCGCGATCTCTAAGTTCCCTGTAGTTCTTGTCATTTGGCCATTCCCGTGGATCTTTTTGAAGTAACTGGCGCGCTTCCTCCTTACCTCCAACTTTCAAGGCATCAAAGAGGGTCAATGTCCTTTTCGTGACGAAGGATGCCACATCATTTTCAACACCAGCTTCCGCTATGTCGATTCGTCGGGGGCAGCCATTCTTTTGGGGATGTTGGAGGTGTTGAACCATTCTCCTTTTGGTATCAGGATCGATCCTATTATCGAAGAAGGCCAGTCCAATCAGATGCTCCGACAAGTACCACAGGTGGCGTCTTAGAGCTGTCTTCGCCGCTTGTGCAGCTCCTCCGTGTGGATATTTTTCCAGAAGATGCAGCATTTTGAGATCATTGAGAGGAGCTTGTGTCCCCATTGGCGCTTCATGCCAGTACTTGACGTAAATCAGACTGACAAATAAAGCCAGCTGAGTCACGTTTCGTTCTTCGCGTGCTGTGAGCTTGAATTGATAGTGAAAGAGGTAGATTTTGAGCGCATAAATCGCCTTCGCCATCCATCTCGCGTGGTGCATGGGACCCGGAGCTCGGATAAAGAGTTGACCACCAGTCTTTCCCCACAGGAAGAGCAAAGATAGTTCAAGGAACTCCTTGTAGTCGTCACGAGGTTGGCTTGCCTGAAGAGCGTTAGGTAAGTAAGTGAGCATCTCTTTTCTCATCTCTTGGAGTTGAGGGTTCTCGAACAAGCTGTCCGATGCTGGGACAAATGCTTCGTGGGAGAGAGATGGCCATTCCTTTTGAAATCGCTTAAAAAGGCCTGTTTCAGGACTTCCTGTTGAGCCAAATATTGAGGCAAAGACATCAGCAAGTACGACTTCAAGTATATGATGTCGACAACCGATCCAAACTAGCTCGTGACCCAATGCTTCTTCAATCCTGACACAGGCTCCGCGATGTAAACCCGTGTTTGACGCAGTGGTATCGAAGACGAGACCTTTCACATGCTGTTCCACGTTCCATAATTTCATAGTTTGAAGGCATGCCTGGGCCTGTGCTTCTCCAGTTCCTTGTTTCATCTTTGGGACACCAAGCAGCTTCTCCTGTCCATTGAATGTTATAAGGATTGCTATCCGATGCACATTCGTCTTCTTCCCTTCAATGCCGGGGAGAAGCTTTCCGTCCCAATGGAGAAGGACAGGGTCTTCTAGAGAGAATGATTCTAGGTCTTCTTGAGCTGCCTGTTCTCGCCCACTTTCTCTGTAGCGATGAATAGAGCTCCGAGAGCACGTCATCCCAGACAGATCATGCCCCGCGGCCTGTAATACAGCTCCAGTTACGAAAACAGCATTCCGGTCAGAAAGATTGGTGCGATCCATTGCTCCAATGACTTCTGGAGATTGGAAAATGTTCGTAACCTTGTTCTTGGGACGCTTTGGTGCCGGAGCTTCAGACGAAGAAGGAATCGGAACCGATGGTCTATAGTCGTCGTCGTCTTGCGAAAAAAGGGAAGAAGAAGAGGAAAGATCAATTGATGACACTCCTGCTTCTTCCAAATCTTTCTGTGTTGCTTCATGCCTTGCCTTCCTCTTGGCTTCCTTCTCCATTCTGGATCGCTTTCTGTCCTCTTGTGTAGTCGTTTCCTTATCAATGCCAGCCATGCTGCAAGAATTGACGTCCTTGCGCTGCATGGACAGGAAATTTCGGTCCTCAACGTTGACGATTGTGCTCATGGCATCACTGGTTGCGATGTCAAACAGTTCCTGGATGTCCGCTTTGAAGATGTCTTCATTCATTCTATCGCTGGCACGTTGCCTGGTCCTGTGCTTCTTGAGTGTTTTGTAGCGGTCTAAAAGCTTTGAAAGCTTACGGACACAGGAGTCGATCCGTTGAGTTGGGATCCGCGCTCGGGTCCAGACTTCAATCACCCTCTGGCATGCCTGGTTCAGACTGTCGGAGGTGGTTTGCTTTGATTGATGTGGTGGTATTGCCCCAAGAGGAGGGCGTCAAGGCATGTAGGGAGCCTTGACGTGGATAAAGTTCCAGTTGCCATCCCTAGAAGCCAAACTTTTGGAATTGATCGAGTTTGAGCCATCGGACCTACGGAAGAAAAAGTACCATTATATAATATATATATTCAGAGTGGGGCGACCTCTAAATATTCACCAATCACGCTGCAATTTTGCACAGACCATGTGGACACTAAATGGACAAAAACCACACTTGTGGAGACTATCTAAGACAATTTTGAAATTTCCCCCTATGGATTTGGACCACCCTAATATATATATATATATATATATATATATATATATATATATATATATATATTATATATATATATATATATAAAAAGAACGACGCTTGTATAGAAGAACGTTCCGCACAAAATGAGGAGGGAGAACGAACAAATGAAAAATGAGGTAACCACCCGGGAACGTTCTTCTATACAAGCGTCGTTCTTTACATTAATTATACTGTGTGTTGTTTGCAGTTAAAAAAAAAAAAATATATATATATATAAATTCACTGGCGGCTCGTGGTAATTTTACTTACGCATGCAGTCACATGCATTACAGTGTAGTACATATTAGATAAGCTGTATTTGGTCTTTTATGGTATTCTTATGAGTTATGTAGTAACCGAGGATAGAACCAATATTATATTAATAATAATTTTAACTTTATTTTTTTAACTTAAATAATAATTTTAAATTCATTGAGTATATTATTTACGCATGCAGTGCATGCCTTGCATTCATTAAGAAGCCGCCCCTGAATTATTATTATATATATATATATATAACCTTTGGTTAGCTTCCGCCCGAATTGTTCATTCTGACGAAGGTCAAGCTTTTCACTCCACCTTAGACCTACAATTTAACGTGGAATCCGAACCACGCCCAGCGCCTTAACCACTAGGCCACCCAGGGTACCCATTTATCTACCAACCACTCTATTGTGTGGAAGGATGAACAGCTGGGTTTTGCTGCGCGCCGGCTGCCGTCACTGGGTCTCGATCCCGGGGCCGATGGAATCGTAGTCAGCGACGCTAACCACTACACCACCGAAGCGCATCCACTACACCACCGAGGCGCATACCCTATATATATATATATATATTAGGGTGCCACTTATTTGGGGTGTTTTTCATTTTTTGGGAATTTCTATCAGGACGGGCGCATTTCTGGTGTCATTCCGTCTAAAAACATTGTGTGTAAAATATTTTTGAAATAAAATAATAATTAGAACTGCCTCAACGAGGTCAAAGTTTATACTTTTTGTCGAAAAGTACTCATGGCGTTCTGTTATCATGTCAGTTTTCGTTTCGATAGCTGCTGTAGTTTCTGAGTTGAAAAATGATAACAGACAGACAGACGGACGGTCAGAGTCGTTGGTTTAGTCTTCCGCACTGGTGTACAGAAGACTAAAATGAGGTATTATACAGGGTGTAACACGAGTTTATCCAAATATTGATACAGGCGAAAGAACATGTTATTCTAAGTAGAAAATGGGTTGGGACGAGTTTTGCCAACACTAACAGTGTTTCATTCTCTTTTTCAGTGAGTTCTGAAACGACGTGATGGCTTCGGCAACAAGATCTAAAACAGCAGTCTATCTCCTGGGGACCGTGGACCACAGCATCACAGGAAGCATGCTGCCTACGGGAAAGCAGGCGCTTCAGTACTTTTTCCACCTTCACCTTGACGTCAAGAAGCCGATCAAGGAAGCAGCCGCTGAGACAGTGACCGCAGTCAAGGAATTCTGGGAGCGGTCCCGTATTCCTACGCAGAAAGACCAACGCGCAAGGGACAAGGTTCTCCGAATGTACGAGAAGTGGCGGGCTCTGAACAAGAACTCGAAACGGCGCACTGTGACCCAAATCAGGAACGAGGCCGAGTTCCTCTCATCCCTTGACCGCCTCTTCGACATCGCACACGAACAGGCGATGTCGATGATCACAATCGAAGAGGACAGGGAGTTCCTGACGGGACAAAGGGCCGAGGTGCGGCGCGGCCGCATCTCCTCCACACGTGACATGACGCTGCACACTGAGGAGGAGCGTGCGAGGAGACAGGAAGCGGAAAGGAGCCGCCGGCAAGATGATGAAAGGGCGAACAGAGAGAGCTGAGAAGAACTCGTCGAACTGGCATCGAGCTCCAGCTCAGGTGCAAGCAGCCCGACTCGGTCACCGACACGGCGTCGTCGCCGAGAAGAAGAGGAAGAGCTCTCTCTCCCGGGCCCGTCCACGTCGAATGCAGAAGCATCTACGACCCCTTTACCACCCAAGCGATTCCGCGCGTCGAAAAAGATGATCACCCCTGATCTCTCCGCAGCGATGGATCGGACGAAACTTACCGACCGAGAAGGTGTTTTTTTGCTGTCGGCGGCTGCGAGGAGCTTGGGCCACGACCCTGAGGAGCTGGTCTTGAACCGCGAATCCTCCCGCCGCGACCGAGCAAAGTTCCGTGCTATGGCAGCAGCGGAAATGAAGGCAGCCTTCCATCCTACTGTGCCGCTGACCGTTCACTGGGACGGGAAAATCGTACCAGCGGCTGACGGAGGCCCTGCTGAAGATCGCCTTCCAGTTCTGGTGTCTGGGGAGAACGTCGACAAGCTTCTGGCTGTGCCCAGCCTCCCCGACGGCACCGGCCGCGCCATGGCGGAAGCCGTCCTCTCTGCCCTCGAGGATTGGGACATCAAGGGACGGATCTGTGCCCTCTCTTTTGACACCACCGCCTCAAACACAGGACTCTCAGGAGGAGCTTGCTATATCATTGAGCAGAAACTCGAGAAGACAGTGCTTCATTTGGCTTGCCGCCACCACATCCACGAACTGGTGTGCGAGAAGGCATTCACGGCGTGCCTCGGTCCCTCTACTGGTCCTGACATCCTCCTGTTCAAACGATTCGCCGCCCAGTGGGACTTCATCGATCAAACCAAAGCGAAGCCCTTCGAGGATGGAACCATGCCGCAGCACCTGAAGGACGCCCGCGACGACCTGCTGATCGAATTCAGCCGCCTCCTCGACGGTCAACATCCACGTGATGACTACAGGGAACTTCTGGAGCTCTCAGTAATTGTGCTGGGCGGTCCGAACAAGCGGGGTGCCCGGTTCGCTCGTCCCGGCGCCTTCCATCGCGCGCGCTGGATGGCAAAAGTCATCTATGCCATCAAACTGTTCCTGTTCCGGGAACAGTTTCAGATGTCGTCAGGCGAAGCGGCTGGAATCCGGCGATTCACCATCTTCGCCGTGTCCATCTACGTGACGGCCTGGTACAAAGCGCCGCTCCCGGCAACGGCCCCAGCCGCGGACCTCGCGCTGCTCAAGGCCCTCGTCTATTATCCGGACTCAGCGGTGGCCAAGGCGACGGCGACAGTCTTCGCCAGGCACCTATGGTACTTGAGCGAGCGCCTCGTCACCCTGGCCATCTTCGACGAGGGTATCGACTTGGCGACAAAGCGGGAGATGATTAAAGCGATGGAAGAAGAGGAAGGATCGGAGGATCCCACGCGGCGTATCAATGTGGACCTGTCCACCGCCTCAATCGCCAACAATACATTGGCCAAGTTCACAACGACTACATCAAAGGAGTTCTTCAAGGTTCTGGACATCAGCACCGCCTTCCTGCTCAAGGATCCGGAGGAGTGGCGGACGGACCCAGCCTTCATCGCCGCATCCCGCCGAGTCCAGGCCCTTCAAGTTGTCAATGACTTCGCGGAGCGCGGGGTGGCGTTGATGCAGTCTTTCAACCTGGCCCTTACCAAGAGTGAAGACCAAAGGCAGTTCCTCTTACAAGTGGTCGAGAAGCACCGCTGTGACTTCCCAACCGCCCGCAAGTCCACCGTGACCTCTGCAAAGTAGGCAACAATGAGAGGGAGATGGGCGCCCATGATACCCCCCCCCCCTTGAGGGGCTAATACTCGAGTTGAGGGGGACCTAGAGTTGAAAGTATGAAGTCCAGTTATATGTTTTAGGTCAAGATTAGTAGCTTGAACAAAACGAAGTGATATTTTATTTGCTAGAGGCATAGAACATCATGATCTAAAATTTCTACTTTTCGAGAAAATATACAAACTTTGACCGTATTGAGGCAGTTCTAAATATTGTTTTATTTCAAAAATATTTTACACACGATATTTTTTGACAAAATGGAACCAGAAACGCGCCCGTCCCGATAAAATTCAAACTTTCGAAAATAAGTGTCACCCTAATATATATATATATATATATATATATATATATATATACATTCAACTGCAAAGAACACGCAGTATAAATAACGTAAAGAACGACGCTTGTATAGGAGATATTCCGCGCAAGACGAGAAAGAGAAAACAACAAATGAAAAAATGAAGTACCACCGGAAGATCCCGGGTTCGATTCCCAGGTGGTACTTCATTTTTTCATTTGTTGTTTTCTCTTTCTCGTCTTGCGCGGAATATCTCCTATACAAGCGTCGTTCTTTACGATATATATATATATATATTAGGGTGACACTTATTTTCGAAAGTTTGAATTTTTATCGGGACGGGCGCGTTTCTGGTTCCATTTTGTCAAAAAATATCGTGTGTAAAATATTTTTGAAATAAAACAATATTTAGAACTGCCTCAATACGGTCAAAGTCTGTATCTTTTCTCGAAAAGTAGAAATTTTAGATCATGATGTTCTATGCCTCTAGCAAATAAAATATCACTTCTAGTTTGTTCAAGCTACTAATCTTGACCTAAAACATATAACTGGGCTTCATACTTTCAACTCTAGGTCCCCCTCAACTCGAGTATTAGCCCTTCAAGGGGGGGGGGGGGTATCATGGGCGCCCATCTCCCTCTCATTGTTGCCTACTTTGCAGAGGTCACGGTGGACTTGCGGGCGGTTGGGAAGTCACAGCGGTGCTTCTCGACCACTTGTAAGAGGAACTGCCTTTGGTCTTCACTCTTGGTAAGGGCCAGGTTGAAAGACTGCATCAACGCCACCCCGCGCTCCGCGAAGTCATTGACAACTTGAAGGGCCTGGACTCGGCGGGATGCGGCGATGAAGGCTGGGTCCGTCCGCCACTCCTCCGGATCCTTGAGCAGGAAGGCGGTGCTGATGTCCAGAACCTTGAAGAACTCCTTTGATGTAGTCGTTGTGAACTTGGCCAATGTATTGTTGGCGATTGAGGCGGTGGACAGGTCCACATTGATACGCCGCGGGGGATCCTCCGATCCTTCCTCTTCTTCCATCGCTTTAATCATCTCCCGCTTTGTCGCCAAGTCGATACCCTCGTCGAAGATGGCCAGGGTGACGAGGCGCTCGCTCAAGTACCATAGGTGCCTGGCGAAGACTGTCGCCGTCGCCTTGGCCACCGCTGAGTCCGGATAATAGACGAGGGCCTTGAGCAGCGCGAGGTCCGCGGCTGGGGCCGTTGCCGGGAGCGGCGCTTTGTACCAGGCCGTCACGTAGATGGACACGGCGAAGATGGTGAATCGCCGGATTCCAGCCGCTTCGCCTGACGACATCTGAAACTGTTCCCGGAACAGGAACAGTTTGATGGCATAGATGACTTTTGCCATCCAGCGCGCGCGATGGAAGGCGCCGGGACGAGCGAACCGGGCACCCCGCTTGTTCGGACCGCCCAGCACAATTACAGAGAGCTCCAGAAGTTCCCTGTAGTCATCACGTGGATGTTGACCGTCGAGGAGGCGGCTGAATTCGATCAGCAGGTCGTCGCGGGCGTCCTTCAGGTGCTGCGGCATGGTTCCATCCTCGAAGGGCTTCGCTTTGGTTTGATCGATGAAGTCCCACTGGGCGGCGAATCGTTTGAACAGGAGGATGTCAGGACCAGTAGAGGGACCGAGGCACGCCGTGAATGCCTTCTCGCACACCAGTTCGTGGATGTGGTGGCGGCAAGCCAAATGAAGCACTGTCTTCTCGAGTTTCTGCTCAATGATATAGCAAGCTCCTCCTGAGAGTCCTGTGTTTGAGGCGGTGGTGTCAAAAGAGAGGGCACAGATCCGTCCCTTGATGTCCCAATCCTCGAGGGCAGAGAGGACGGCTTCCGCCATGGCGCGGCCGGTGCCGTCGGGGAGGCTGGGCACAGCCAGAAGCTTGTCGACGTTCTCCCCAGACACCAGAACTGGAAGGCGATCTTCAGCAGGGCCTCCGTCAGCCGCTGGTACGATTTTCCCGTCCCAGTGAACGGTCAGCGGCACAGTAGGATGGAAGGCTGCCTTCATTTCCGCTGCTGCCATAGCACGGAACTTTGCTCGGTCGCGGCGGGAGGATTCGCGGTTCAAGACCAGCTCCTCAGGGTCGTGGCCCAAGCTCCTCGCAGCCGCCGACAGCAAAAAAACACCTTCTCGGTCGGTAAGTTTCGTCCGATCCATCGCTGCGGAGAGATCAGGGGTGATCATCTTTTTCGACGCGCGGAATCGCTTGGGTGGTAAAGGGGTCGTAGATGCTTCTGCATTCGACGTGGACGGGCCCGGGAGAGAGAGCTCTTCCTCTTCTTCTCGGCGACGACGCCGTGTCGGTGACCGAGTCGGGCTGCTTGCACCTGAGCTGGAGCTCGATGCCAGTTCGACGAGTTCTTCTCGGCTCTCTCTGTTCGCCCTTTCATCATCTTGCCGGCGGCTCCTTTCCGCTTCCTGTCTCCTCGCACGCTCCTCCTCAGTGTGCAGCGTCATGTCACGTGTGGAGGAGATGCGGCCGCGCCGCACCTCGGCCCTTTGTCCCGTCAGGAACTCCCTGTCCTCTTCGATTGTGATCATCGACATCGCCTGTTCGTGTGCGATGTCGAAGAGGCGGTCAAGGGATGAGAGGAACTCGGCCTCGTTCCTGATTTGGGTCACAGTGCGCCGTTTCGAGTTCTTGTTCAGAGCCCGCCACTTCTCGTACATTCGGAGAACCTTGTCCCTTGCGCGTTGGTCTTTCTGCGTAGGAATACGGGACCGCTCCCAGAATTCCTTGACTGCGGTCACTGTCTCAGCGGCTGCTTCCTTGATCGGCTTCTTGACGTCAAGGTGAAGGTGGAAAAAGTACTGAAGCGCCTGCTTTCCCGTAGGCAGCATGCTTCCTGTGATGCTGTGGTCCACGGTCCCCAGGAGATAGACTGCTGTTTTAGATCTTGTTGCCGAAGCCATCACGTCGTTTCAGAACTCACTGAAAAAGAGAATGAAACACTGTTAGTGTTGGCAAAACTCGTCCCAACCCATTTTCTACTTAGAATAACATGTTCTTTCGCCTGTATCAATATTTGGATAAACTCGTGTTACACCCTGTATAATACCTCATTTTAGTCTTCTGTACACCAGTGCGGAAGACTAAACCAACGACTCTGACCGTCCGTCTGTCTGTCTGTTATCATTTTTCAACTCAGAAACTACAGCAGCTATCGAAACGAAAACTGACATGATAACAGAACGCCATGAGTACTTTTCGACAAAAAGTATAAACTTTGACCTCGTTGAGGCAGTTCTAATTATTATTTTATTTCAAAAATATTTTACACACAATGTTTTTAGACGGAATGACACCAGAAATGCGCCCGTCCTGATAGAAATTCCCAAAAAATGAAAAACACCCCAAATAAGTGGCACCCTAAATATATATATGAAAATGAAAATGAAAATGAAAAGGTTTATTGGCAGACTATATAGTCCATATGACAAATATTATTAATACAATGACAGTTCATACACTAAGGATAAAAATATATACAATTGATTAGAAATAATACTGCACTGTCGAAGTTTAGTGGAGCTACAGACAGACGTTTTCGTACCAAAAAGTCCATAGCTTAGAGGATAAATGGCAGGACTCATGGATAGCTTGGATGATCGGGTTGGTTGATTTTTTAATTCTTTGCATTAGACTGTGTTGATAGCCCTGTTCAAAAATCAACCTTTTCTTATTTTCATAGGTTTCTGTACTTTTTCCCATGCTTTTCGACCTGGAAAGGCCGAAAATCACAACCATTTTGACCTAGGTTGTTGGGAAGCATTGCCGCATGGAGCTTTAAGTTTTCTGCCTTGAAATCGGCCAAAAGCACCAGTTCCGGGATCCCTTAAATCATGTTTTGCACTATAACTTTTTATCTAAACAAGATAGAGCAACAAAATAGGCACCAAATTAAAGTGTTTTTAATCCTCTTTCTAACTTATACAATTATGATAGTCTTGGAACAAGAAATGGCACATTGGTACATACAAAGATTTCAGAAATATCACAAAATTCGTTTTCTCACACTCAAGGCAGACAAGGCGCCTTATTCATGACACAAATTTGAGATTAACATTTTGTCAAGTCTAATCGATCAAGAAGTGAAAGCATTACATGATGATTAATTTCATAATGACATTTACACAGTCAGTTGTTGAGAGTTTGTTTCTTGAAGCTGTCAAAGCGGCGTCTGTTGAACTCCACAGCTTGAAGGAGATAGTCCCTTTGCTTGGCATCTGTTGTTATGACATTTGCAAAGTCGCTCATCATCTTGACACCACGTTCAGCAATGTCATTCACCGCTTTCAGATTCTTAACATAGTCCAACGCTTTTCTGTAGTCCTCATTCTGTGGCCAAGACGTGACAGGTTCCAGAAGCCACTCGGATCCAATGTTCAGTGTGTCCAGCAGGAAATGTGATTCTGGGCCAATGAGATCAACCAGGGTGGTCTTAGCTGTGACTCTCTGGAATAGAGGCTTTCCTGTTCTGAAGCTGTCTGGCTTCTCAGTGGCATGTAACTGGGCAGCAATGTCGTGCTTCAATGTGTCACTCAATCTACTGATGAACAGGGCAAATGGCACGACTTCCTGCGTCAGGTACCATTTGTGGTTTTCCATCTTATTAAGTACTGCATCAGCAAGCTCTGGGTCAGTTTTCTTGTACTTCAACATGTCCTGGATTAGACTTAGATCATTCACGGGAGCATCTGCAGCAGACATTGACATCATCCATACAGGAGTGTAGAACAGCGCAAGGAAGGTGTTGAGTCTTTCCAGCTTTGATACAGTGTCTTCGTCGTACTCAAGTTGATCTGCAAACATCAGCATTTTCATGGAGTACAGGTTTCTGGCCATCCATCTGGCCTGATGAATGGCGCCTGGTCGACTCCAGTGAATACCTCGAGGAGGCGTTCCTCCAAGAACAATGACTGTCAGTTCAGCCATTTCCCTGTAGTCGGCTCTTGGAAACCTTTCTGCTGTTAGAATGTCTTGGAGTATTTCTTCACTGTTCTTCTTCTTTTCCTTCAGCCATTTGCTGTTGATAGCCAGCATCTTTGGGTTTTCCTTGGACAAGTCCGTCCAAACATCCTTCAGATGCTCAAACCAGGGATTACCTGGCCCCTTCACCTTCCCAAACAGCTTCTCCCAAACTGCTCCTACTAGGATTTCCAGGATGTGATGTCGACAGGCCAGATAAAACATCTTTTTGTTCAGCATTTTCTCTAGCAGTTTGGCAGCTCCTCTGTGAACTCCACTGTTACTGGATGTAGTGTCAAAAACAAGGGCAGTAACATTATCCGTAAGTTCCCATGTCTCCAGTAAATCCATTGAAGCCTCAGCCTGAGCTGTGCCAGAAGAATTGTCGATGACAGGTACTCCCAATAACTTTCCTTCAGTGTATGAAGGTGGACCAGACACTAGCCCAGCTAAAGTCTCTGAGGTACTTCCAGGTTCACTGCCCAAGACATCTTTGAGCAACTTTCCATCCCAGTGTAAGGCAGCGTACTGTGGGGGGTTTTCACAAAACTTGGACATGTGACTCTGGCTGATATTATACCTGGACAGCATTCTGTTGCGACGTGTTGTTGAGGTTGAGATGACGAAGTTATCCAGATCAGCCCCTCCAGCTTTCAAGGTGGCAGAAACCATGGCAGTAACTTGATTGTCTGATAAACCAAGACGATCAGCTGTATTGCAGATGACATCACATTCCATGACCTTCCTTGGAAACGTCAAAGTCACACTAGTCACAGTGTCTTGATGGTGAGAACATCCAGGACGAGGCTGATGGTAATCCATGTCCTCTGTGTTAGCGTCGTTGTCAGTTGAGTCACCCCCAGGTAATGTCATCCACATAAACAACTGCCTCTTGTTCTGCTGCAGCTGTAAAATAGTACAACATGTTAAGACAGTAATTGTTAAGTACATGCTAAATATCGCAATGGAGTAAAACTTAAAACTTTTTGTGACGTTCAAAGTAATTAGTTTTACCTTGTTCTTGTCTATGCTGCAGTCTTTCATTCCTCGCTGCTTGCTGCAGGGATCTTGTCTCAAAAATCTTGTCATGACCAGACATATGACCTTTCCTCTCAGTCTTTTGGTCTTCGTAGAACCTGATATCCTCATCTTTCTTCTCTCTGGATAACAGTCTGTTGTTCTGTATTTCCTGGATTGCATCTGGAGCTCCTATATCGAACAGGCTGTCTAATTCCAGCACAAATGCTCCTCTTTTTCCTCCAGGGTTACTTGCTCTTCCTTTGCTTTTCACCAGAGCACGATGTTTCTCATGTAGTTTCATGAAGAGCTTCATTGCGTTGTACTTGGTCATTGTCTTGATCCTAGCCATCTGCCAGAATGGGATGATAGATTCAACTGTTTCATATGCAAGGTCTTGAACCATGGGCCTCCCTGCATTTTCCGGTAAATTCTGAAGATTAAGGAAATACTGGAACGCCTGTCTGTTGGTGGGAAGCTGGGAACCACTGATAAAAGCTGAAGGGTATCCAACCAGGAAAGTTTCAGTGAGAGATCTGGTAGATGGCCCAGTTGACACCTGCCTGTGGACAGTACGTGGAGGTTCTGAGATATCAACTGTGCGCCCACGGAGCTCCCTCAGCTCCTTGCTTAATGCCATTGTGAAGTTGTAACTTGTAGATGGTTTTCTAGATTCTGATCGAGTTTCTGTTGTTTCCTGAAAAATGATAGATAATTATTATTATTATTATTATTATTAATTATTATTTATTTTTTTATTATTATTATTATTATTATTATTATTTATTAATTTTATGCTCTTTCATTTGATACCTAATTTGTTGCTCTATCTTGTTTAGATCAAAAGTTAAAGTGCAAAACATAATTCAAGGGACCCCGGAATTGGCGCTTTGGCCGATTTCAAGGCAGAAAATTTAAAGCTCCATGCGGCAATGCTTCCCAACATCCTAGGTCAAAATAGTTGTGATTTTCGGCTTTTTCAGGTCAAAAAGCATGGGAAAATGTACAGAAACCTATGAAAATAAGAAAAAGTTGATTTTTGAAGAGGCCTACTGTGTTGAGCACATCTTGTTACCTCCGGGAAGCTCGGAACATTACGGGTTGCAAACATTTGCGAAGCTGAGCATCTCGGGGGTAATTTATGTAAGAGTCTAAATGACCTGTTGTACAGCAAATTTAGGGTTCTGCCAGAACCTTTTTTATAATTCACCCAGAGTTGCTGACCGTATATATTACTGCAGAAAGTACGAAAGAGTGTCTCTTTAGCTTCACTTGTACAGAAACGAAAGTTCCTTATGGTCATATTCGCTTTAGCACACAGGCTTCGAGACTGTTTTCTTATATCCGAGTCATCACTCAAGGAGCTGGTAATAGTTTGACCCAAATACTTAAACTCTTGTACTTCCTCAATATATATATATATTGTTATGAAATGATGGTCGCATAATGGTCATCAACACTAACATCGAAATTTACCTTGATAATCCTGTGGTCTTTTGAGATGGACTCGATGACTTGGTCGAGAGGAGTCACCAATGAATTAATGGCCATTTTGTGTCGAACTGAAGCGGCAATCAGCGTAAATATATCGAAGCTGAGTCCTGGAAAAAGATTCACATTATAATGATTAAAAAACCATAAAAAAACTCGTTCCCTTTCGTAAGTAACCTTGAATTGATACCACACAGAATTTTACTACTACTAATTCTATTATGAACACCTTAGGAGGGTCAGAGTCAGGCCGTACAGTTTGAGGGGAAAAATGCCTAGAAATACATACATACATAATCAAAATCTCATTTCCCAAAGATTTTGGGTGAGAAGACAAAAACAACCCGAATATAAAATAAAGGTGGTAATGAAGTAGAGAAAAGATAGAGACTAAAGAGTACACATCCATTCACACAGACGTCTTGATGGACCAGCAGTCCTCCACATGGCAAAATTTCACACCTACGGCACTTCATACGCCATGCTTGGTGGCATTTCCAGGCCTTGTCAAAATTAGAGAGCGAGCGAGTCCCGAACTTACTTACCTCTAACAAACGTCCTCCATGCCAACCTACTTGTAGCCACTTATTGCGCATCACCCAGATCAAGTCCACGCTTACTCACGCAATCATTAACCATGTCCAGCCATCTTTTTGGCCTCCTCCTTCTCTTCCTACCTTCGTAAACACTCTTTTCATAACTCAGTCATCTTCCAGTGTTTCAACATAACCAACCCACCTTAACACACTTTCCTCAATTTTCACTTCCACTGATTTCTGAACACATCATTCTAGAACCACACGATTTCTTATTCTAGCAACCTGACAGTACTTAAACATACCTTCATGTAAACATCTCGCATTATCTCGATCCAGTCTTCAACTTCTCACAATTGCTTTCAACACACCCGCCACCTTTCTCCTTGAGTCACTTTACTATCAACTTCATCCGCACATGTATCTCTTTTGTTCAATACGCAACCCAAATACTTAAAGGACTCTACCACTTCTTGTCTGAATTCCCTTCACTCTCCACAATCAATAACTTGCTCTTACCAGCATTCATTTTCAGCAATCTTCTCTCGCACATTACCACAAAATTCTTAACTTCTTGCATATCACACTCACTCTAAGCAAATAGCACAGCATCATCTGCATACAAGAGATTCGACAGGCCCCATCTATTCCCATCACACATCAGATTCAATCCTCTTTCTAGCAATCGAGCTTTTACCTCTCTCATGACTCCATCCATAAACAGACTGAACAGCCACGGAGACATCACACATCCTTGGCACACACCAACATTCATATGAAACCATTTACCCAGTTCTTTATTTACTCTTACATATGTATTATTGCCACCATAGAAATTTTTTACCACATTCACGAGACTACCTGAGTAGTATGATTGCATTTGGGGAGACAGACAATGGATCAATTTGAAAATTCCCCCCCCTCACCGTCCTTCATGAGGATCCTTCACACCGTCCTTCATGATGGTCCCACCTTTATTTTCAAGGTCTTTCATGAGACAAACAAACAGACAAAAGCAGACAAAGACAGTTTGACACTCAATTTTGAGCTTATACCCTTAAACATTAGAAATGAAAACTTAAAATAAATATCTGAAAAAAGGTTTAATAGGTCTAAAGAGAGTATCTACCGACCTCAAAGCATATTATTATATCTTAATATCACATTACCTACTCATTTGTAATTCCGTTTTCACATGTTAACAAATTGCGAATATTACAAATTAGAAACTCAGACTAAACATGTTTTAAGTGAAACACATTTTATTTGTTTAATATTTGTATTATATAAAGTAAATTAAAAAAAATTAAAAAAAAATTAAATAAAATTAAAATTAAACATTTTATTTTCAATTATAGGGGTAACTTTTGCTTATCCAAATTAAATTTCATTTATTCTACATTCATATGAAATGAGGCGATATGAAATGAATTGAAAGGGCTTATTGGCAGAATATACCCCATATGAGAAATAATATTAAGCTACATTATGTAGTATAGCCAACATAATTATTAATATTTATCATCAATCACCATCTTAAACATTATTATTTGTTTATCATCATTTTATATATATATATATATATATATATATATATAATTCATTCGTTTCACGTGCTTAATTGTGAAATTCGGGTCTTTCGTTTCATTAACTGTTTCAGATTTTTATGAAAACAACGTGATATGTACAGTTTTTCACGCTGATTTCAAAATTATAAACCATTTCATTGAGAAATATATAACCAAAAAGTTATAATGTGCAGAAACTAGCAAATGTTTGAAACTGCGTAGGCTATAGAAATTTTAAAATAATACAATGATTCTAAAAATAAGTTTTTCGAAATGAAAGTAAATTATAGAATACTACAAAATGTACTAGAACGGTGTAATCACTGCAAGCATAGACTAGGCTATTTTTTAAACAGTGGCGTTGCGCATCTATTTTGTTCTTCCGCTGCAAGCATAGACTATAATTCAACATCTTTTTACTTTCCAATGACTGACAAATTTAATTTTATAGAATTATATAGGAAGACAGACAGAATACAGTAAATTTTTTACGAGAATATAACTTAATACCGAAAGAAAAACAGTGTCCTAGAAAACATCAAATGCTAATAAGCCTAACTTAACCTAACCTAACCTAAGTATTTCTCGATGAAATGGTTTATAATTTTGAAATCAGCGTGAAAAACTGTACATATCACGTTGTTTTCATGAAAACTGGAAACAGTTAATGAAACTGGAAAGACCCATATATATATATATGTATATATTAGTGATGTAGGTCACATCCGCGGAACATCTGCACATTTTCTCGCATCCGCAGTTTGGACTGCGGATGTCGTGCGGATGTGGACCATTGAGATAAAATGTCATTAATAAGCGGAAATTATCAAATTCTACTATATTAATAGAACTAGTTCATTGTGCGCAAAAGTGATGCAAGCGACAAGACGAGAGGCTGTTCTTGTATGAAGTTACTCTCTTGCAACCTACTTAGCTCCACGTTACAAAGCTAAGTTATTTTCACCTAGTACATTAGAACGAGTTAAATCATCACTTGGCAAAGCAGTTGAAGAGCTTCAATCTCTTGAATCTGTCGCTTCGCCACCCACCAAAAGAATAAAAGTTTCAGTGACAGAACCAACACCTTCAACAAGCAAATCTATCACAGAATATGTCTCTCAGTTTCTTGAGTCAAGCAGCAATGATGAGACCTACGCGATGTCAAAAGATATAGTAAAAATGATCGAGAGCTATCACCAAGAAAAACGCCTGGCTGCATGTGACAATCCTATTAGTTGGTGGAAAAATACGCAGAATATCTATCCATACTTGAGTAAACTTGCAAGGAAACATTTAGCCTGTCCTCCAACAAACGTACCAAGCGAGAGATTATTTAGCAGTGCTGGATTAATATATGATGAAAAGAGAAACAGACTGGCAGCAGAAAAGGCAGAAAAATTAATGTTCCTTAAGCATAACTTTCCTATAATTAAGTTTGAACATTAAACGATGAGCATCTTAGTTTACTTTATTTTAATTACTCATTTATAAATATGCCTAATAAAACTTTAAACTTAATATAAATAGTTATCAAGCTAATTAAGGATCTCTTTCTATAAGGGTGGAGGTTGGGGAAAGAGGTCGGTGGGATGCATTTGAGTTGGGTTCACGTCCCGCATCCTGGTAACACAATTATGGTTTCTAATTGTGGCTGAAACAACAAAATATAACGAATTTATTTGCAGATGAATTCACTAATTGATTTCTATATTAGTTAGATGCTTGATATTATTTTATATGTTCAGAGAAAAGTACAGCAATTATTGTACAATTAATCAATTATACTACATTATAGCTACAGCTCTCTCTATATAATAACTTCTTATATACATTAAACACAACAAATCTCGAATATATCCTAAAAAATAATGAAAATGTAGACATCCGCATCCGCGGATGTGAAAAAAATGACATCCGCTACATCACTAATATATATATATATATATATATATATATAATATTTTTTTTAAAGTTTAGTATGAACATGCAGATACAGGCAATTTATATTTCATAAGTTCAATTATCGATACGTCATCTTTCATTGTCATTAGTTCAAGCCAGTTAAAATGTAGCTATTTTAAGCCGTATACCTGTATACGAACCATTCATCTCACAAGCTACATCAAGCTGTGTGATAACTGATAAGGTTTTAAATCTGAAAGCAAATATGTTATCCCATCTAAACATCCACTTAAACATTATTAATATTGATTTATTGTTATTATTATATTTATATGTACACAGGTTAAGAGTATTTAAATTAAGCACACTGATTTCAATTCCTTTCACAATAAAAGCCTCTTTCAAATCTATCCCCAATATTGTTATATATTTCTCGCAGTAACTGTTTTCAGACCAGTTAGCAGTTAAGTTATAAATATATACATAAAAACACAATATCCAAAATAAGTAGGTTTTGCCCCAAAAAAAAAAACTCAATATTACCAGGTAACAGAAAACGTGGGCTGGCCTTTACAAGGCATAACTCTAGATTTATCATCGTAGCAAAGAATGTTGACTAAATATAACATCACTCTTTCACGGAGCAATACCATCAAAGTAGTTCAAAGCACATCTTCAATAATAATTCAAGCAAGGCTCTTTCACTACACGGTCGCTACCAATTACACTGGTCAATAACAATTTTGTCACAAGGGTTTTGATGGGTGTTCTAAGTGTACTTTTTCATGCTGAATCTAAATATGAAATCAGATTTTTTCTATCAGGCTTAGTTTACTTGTGACGCTATGTTCATTTTTTCCTCATTTAGCATGATCACCGGATAAAAAAATAATAACATATTATATATAATTAAGTATATAACAATATTTATAATATAAAACATCATAAAAATAATAAATATAATAATATATTATATTAATTAATATAACTATAATAAAAATATATTAATATTAATTAATATAACTATAATAAAATATATTAATATTAATATATATGACGCGTTCGGTGGAGAAGGGGCGAACGCCACAAAATTCGAAAAATGAGTTTTTTGTCGTATAATTATCCTTTAAAACCTTTGCTTTACCTATGCAAAAAATTAGATGTTAGTCTGCACTCTTTCACGGTAAAATTTAGGTTTTAATGTATCTCAGAGAAATTCACTCCGCATCATTGCTTCACATTGAACACATCTATCTACTTTCTGGTCACTCGACAATGCCCTGTGATGCTCAATTTGGCCAAATTGAACAAAATATAAAAAATAATTACAGCAATATTATTTACACCAAAAAAGATTATGTTACGGCCATAACTACAGCCGTTTCGCAGCACTTCCTAGTTGTAGAAATGAAACAGGCTGATTTTCTCGATTTTGACGTCCTAAAAACGTGCATTGTCATTAGGAAATCAACAACTACTAAATTTACAGATGCAAGAAAGTTAATATTTGACTTTCAACACAAAGAAGGCTACGTAATATCTACTGCATACCGCACAACCCCAGATAATAGCCATCCCGTCAGACTGCAGAAAGGGAAAAAATCCTACAGTGTCAGTTTATTCAATCTAGCCCAGCAGACACTGCAACCAAAGTATTCCCAATTGCTGCCAATAACTAAGGAAAAAATAAAAGATCTCAAAGAATTATCAGACCTAATGCCTGCAACTGCAGTGAACTATTATACAAGATTGTTAAAGGAACTGGAAGAAACTGAAACAGTTGAAGCAGGTAATACAACATTCGACGAAGAGGACCAAATAATGGATTCCACCAGTTAACATCAGAAGCTATCAATAAATAATATTGTAAAATTTCTTGGCATTTTATTATATCGACATATTACACAACAATATTTTACTCAAATATGTGTTCAAATTCATACAACATTTCAATAAACCGGAAAAATACAAAGGTTTAAAGTTTACAAACTTTAACTGCATTTTGTGGCATAATTCGAAAATGTTGCGTTCGCCCCTTCTCCACCGAACGCGTCATATGTTGTATTAATTTTTCTGTAAAATTAGTACAATTTATTCCTTTAGGGAGAAAGTTCTGATAATGCTGGCAGGATAAATTTGGTCGGAGCAGCAGACTGTGCAGGTTGAAACATGTTTGTACCTGTTCAGACATGAGCCTAGTTTCTGTGTGTAGAGCAGCTCCAAGTCAGTCTGCTTGTAAATGTCACAGTGTTAACAGCTAGTGTCTGTTGCTTCTTGTTAATTTTACACCAGTGTTGTATTCATATAGATGTTTTGTAATGCTGCGGAACTGTCTGAATCATCCTAATTCCTTTTGTTATGTATGTGGTGATCTAACTTTAAAATCCCAGAAACGTAACTTTACACCATTAGTAAAAAAATGCTATGAACTTTATTTCGGATGTAAAGTAGGCGATCAGGACAAGAGTTGGGCCCCTCACATTTGTTGTGTGACATGTGTAAGACTACTTACAGGATGGCTAAATGGTTCACGTCACATGCCATTTGCTATTCCAATGATTTGGAGGGAACCCAAAGATCACACAACAGACTGCTATTTCTGCCTGGTAAATACAAAGGGGATCACTTCAAAAACAAAGAGCCTTATGAAATACCCTAATCTACCGTCTGCAATGAGACCAGTTCCCCACAGTGCTCAACTTCCAGTACCAAATCCTCCTGAACATGTAAGTTTAAGTGATGAGGAATCAAACGTAGCTGTAGCATATCACGAGGAAAAAGATGAAGACATTTCTGATCCAACATTCCAGGCTACCTGTTCCTCCAATGAACCACATTTACTGTCACAAGGAGATCTAAATGACCTAGTTCGTGATTTGAAATTATCTAAGAAGCAGGCTGAACTTTTAGGTTCAAGATTAAAGGGTTGGAATCTACTGCAACGTGACACTAAAGTTTGTTTTTTCCGCAGCCACCATGATGAATTCAAAGAATGGTTCTCCCATGAAGATGGACTTGTGTTTTGTAAAGATGTTAATTCAGTCATGGGGGCTCTTGGTCATGAACATAACGTGGATGAGTGGCAATTGTTCATTGACTCCTCAAAAGTCAGCTTGAAAGCAGTCCTTCTTCACAATGGAAATAAATTTCCTTCTGTACCTATTGCACATGCTGCAAACATGAAAGAGTCATACGACAACATGAAGTTGCTTTTAGAAAAGTTTCAGTATCAGAAATATAAGTGGAATATCTGTGGAGATCTGAAGGTCATTGCACTTTTGCTAGGGTTGCAGCTAGGTTACACCAAGTACTGTTGTTTTTTATGTGAGTGGGACAGTAGGGACAAGCAAAACCACTACGTTAAGAAGGATTGGCCAAAACGCACCTCACTTGTTCCAGGTAAGAAAAATGTTGTGAATAGTTCACTTGTTGACCCTGAGAAAGTGTACCTTCCTCCTTTGCATATCAAGCTTGGACTTATGAAAAACTTTGTTAAAGCGATGGATAAAGCGCAAACAGGATTCACATACTTGAGAAATAAGTTTCCCCGGATCAGTGATGCCAAGATTAAAGAAGGCATTTTTGTAGGCCCTCAGATCAGAGAATTGTTAAGAGATGAGAGATTTGAAGGAGAGTTGAATGAAGTTGAGAAAGCTGCGTGGCAGAGTTTCAAAAGTGTCTGCACAAATTTTTTGGGAAATCACAAGGCCGAAAACTATATGAAATAGTAGGAGATCTTCTTAAGTCTTACCAAGCAATGGGGTGCAATATGTCATTAAAGGTTCATTTCTTGGACTCTCACTTGGACTTTTTTCCGGAAAACCTGGGTGCGGTAAGCGACGAACATGGTGAGCGTTTTCATCAGGATATTTCTGCCATGGAAAACTGTTACCAAGGCAAATGGAGCCCAGTATGCTGGCTGACTATTGCTGGACTCTTAAGAGAGACATGCCTGAGGCAAAGCACAGCAGAAAATCAAAACAAGCTACTTTTTAAACTACAGGTATGTCTTTTCGATCATATTTTAATAAGTATGTAACTATATGGGTTTTTAAAAATTAAATTGCATGTCACACAAAAGCCAGACCTGATAGAGAAATTTCACAAACTTACTTGGATTCAGCACAGAAAATACTATAAGAATAAGGTATTTTCATTCTTGGGACACGAAAAAAAATTTTTTTGTTGCCCAGTGATTATTTAAACAAACCTGAAAGTGCATACTCTGAAATTCTGAATGCTTTATACAACAAGAGGAAGAAATCGTAACTTCTCTCAAAACTGTCATATATATATATGTACACACACGCACGCACGCACACACACACACACATATATGTTATAATGTTATAGACCACCAAAGACCCTAGGATCCACTCATGGCTGGTCTACCTAACTCTGTTCGTAATTGTGTATGTCCTCCATGGTGGCAGAGGGGACCTACAATTTTACGTGGGTTCCGAACCACAAAAACATAAGAAATTTATGTAACAACTTCCTGTACATTGGCAACGACCAATTTAGCAAAACTAATTAATTATCGATTTAAAACTAGAGAGAGAATCTCTGGATCCAGAGGATCAAGTCATAATAGACTACTATACAAATACTCTATATCTATTTATAACCGACATGCAAATATATCAGATCCAAAGAATCCAGTCAATTTCATTACGGTATCCATCAATACTAGTACCTTGTCACGAAAAATAAGTCACGGTCCATATCGATTGTGGACCAAGTCAAAATTTACAACCATATACAGGAATACCTCGGATAAGACGGTTTCAAACAGGACGGATTTCGCAATAGGACGGATTGAATATTATAATATAAAATTAATTATTTAATGTAATATTTAAGATATTTATAAAAGGAATGTCAGTGCGACGATATATTAAGTTTCAAACAACCCGCGCGCGGTCTATACTACAAGTTTTTGGAAAAATTATAACATCAGAAATGTTATAGAAAACATCAATCAAGCGTGGCTTGAAGTCACTGCGAGTAATATGCAAGCAGTGTGGAAAAATATTCTACCACATTGTGCAACTGATTTTCGTGGTTTCGAAAATCACATTGCAGGAGTTGCAACTGACATTGTTAGCATTGGGAAGGATCTTGGATTCGAAAATGTTGATGCACCAAATGTTATCGAGTGCATTGAATCGCATTCGAAAGATCTAGACAATGAAACTCTAATCAATCTAGAACAACAACGAGTTTATGAAGAAGAAGAAGCGAAAGAGGAAGATGCAGAAGCAGAAGACGTTCCTACAAAAGAATTTTCAACTGGTGATCTTGCATTCTTATTGTTTTATTTCACATTTAAACATGTTAAATCATTATAATTATCGAAAATAATCATACAAAAAACGTAATTTAAAATGTCTTGGAACGACCTACAGTATTTCCCATTAAAACATGCCTCGAACAGGGCGGTTTCAAACAGTGCGGCATTTCGGCGGAATGAATTAACCGTCTTATCCGAGGTATTCCTGTACATTACAATATATACACTTAGGAGGAAAAGTGTAGGTGTGGCTGTAAAGACTGTACAGTAATGTAGAAATGTGTGTGCACCCATCTTGGGTCTCCCATTTAAAGGTGTTTGTGGGGCAAGTGAAGATCATGAGTTTTTCAATACCTCACAGTACTATGGGGGGCACCGCTCAGCAGAGGAATCTCTTTAAATGAGGTGTGTAAGGACAGAGAGTATCCCCTAACCCAAGACGCTGCTTCCCTATATCCCACAACACTTGTGTTGAGCTGTGGGATCTATCCCCACAGAGCCTTAATTTTACTACCTTAAACTATACCCAATCTATCAAGATATGCGTCTAATCGATTTTTAAACATGTTTATAGACGTGCTACTAATTACTTCTACCGGCAAACTATTCCCGCTATTTACTATTCTATGCGTAAAAAAGTTTTTGGCAACTGCTGTCTCGAACCTTCTACTTGTCAACTTACACCCGTTATTTCTAGTCCTATTATATCGAAAGCTATCTCTATCTACGTTATCAAACCCATTCATAATTTTGAAAACCTGGATTAAATCACCCCTTAACCTCCTAGTCTCGAGTGTTGTCAATTTTAACTCCTTAAGCCTATCGTCGTACGACTTTGACCTAAGCGACGGAATCATCTTAGTTGCTCGTCTTTGAACTCTCTCGATTTTATCTATATCTTCGTGCATATGCGGATTCCAGAATTGGACCGCGTACTCCAAATGGGGTCTAACTAATGATTTATAAAGAGGAACTATAATATCGCGTGATTTGTACTCAAAATTTCGAGCTATAAAACCTAACACTTTGTTCGCCTTATTGACCGCTGCTGTACTTTGTTTCGCTACTTTTAAATCACTAGTGATTATAACTCCTAAATCTTTTTCCTGCTCTACGCTTGTTAAATCTTTCCCTGACATACTATACGCAAAATTACCGTTACGCGAACCTATAAAATTTTTTTTGCACTTATCCATGTTAAATCTCATTTGCCATGTGACCGACCAATCAATGATTTTATTCAGATCTTCCTGAATTTTACCTCTATCTTCGTCATTAATCGCCCTACAACCCAGCTTCGTGTCATCCGCAAACTTTGAAACTGTACTGACTAGGCCGACATCTAAATCGTTAATATACATAAGAAAAAGCAAGGGGTCCAATACAGAGCCCTGAGGAATGCCACTTGCTACATTAGCCCAACACGACTCCGCTCCATCAACGACCACCCTTTGTTTCCTACCTCGCAACCACTCTTCTAGCCAATTTATTACTACACCCCTGATTCCATGAGCCTTAGTTTTTTCAATGAGTCTTTTGTGCGGCACGGTGTCAAACGCTTTTTGAAAATCTAAATACACTACATCAACCACCCGATGTCTATCGTAAACGTCAACCACGCTTTGGAAAAATTCTAAAAGATTAGTTAAGCAAGATTTATTTCGCCTAAAACCGTGCTGCGTATTTCTAACTAGCTTATGCACTTCTAAGTGTTCGACTATACGATCCCTAATTATTGATTCCAGTAGCTTACCTACAACAGACGTTAAACTGATTGGCCTATAATTTCCCGCCGCACATTTATCGCCTTTCTTAAAGATAGGTGTTACATTTGCTAACTTGAAATTATCTGGTACACACCCCTCAGAAATAGACGCATTAAAAATCTTTGTTAGCGGCACAACAATGCTATCTTTTAATTCTTTTAGTTGTATGGGATATATGGAATCCGGACCCGGTGATTTACGCATTTTCATCTTATCAATATAGCGCATTACCTCCCCTTCACTAACGACAATATTATCCAAAATATTACCATTATCAAAAGGTATTATGTCTATGACCGTAGGGATATTCGTTACATCTTCTATAGTAAAAACTGACGTAAAAAATTCATTTAGCAAGGTAGCTATTTCCTTGTTTTCAGAAACTAGATCTCCGTTTACATTTTTCAATGGACCCAAGACACTTTTTACTGGATTTCTATTATTGACATATTGAAAGAATCGCTTGGGGTTTTCTTTACCGTCACGAGCTATAGAGATTTCAAATTCGCGCTTGGACTTTTTTATTACACTTTTCGCTTCACGCCTCAGAGATATGTAGTTGTTCCGTAACAACAAATTGTCTTTATCGCACTTATGTTGCCTATAAGCCCTATCTCTACTCTTTATAATGTCTCCTACTCTAGAAGTAAACCACAAGGGCTTGTTGTTTACTTTCGCACGCTTAATTTTGTATGGTACACATTCCTCATTTATAGTCCTAAACACTGTTTCAAACGATTCCCACATTAGTTTTGCGTTGGAGTTCCCCATCACGTTTTCCCAATTGATGTGTGACAATTTATTTCGAAATTTACAAAAGTCTGTGTGCTGGAAGTTAGGAATTTTAGTAGAGTTAGTTGGTTTCGAGTGACTTACTGAGAGGACAAACTCTACCATATTGTGATCGCTATTGCTCAACGGTTCTATTACTTGAAGATCAGTAATTAGCCTATCAAATCCGTAGTTATTACTAAATCTAAAATACTGTCCAACCTCGTAGGTTCCCCAGCCTTTTGAATAAGAAAGCTATCCTCGAGAAAATTAACTAAACGATTACCTTCCGCGTCTCCCTGCATTGTATCATAATTCACATTGGCGCAATTAAAGTCACCCATAACTAAAGCCTGCTCACTACCGATTATTCTCTTTAGTTCATGATATAACGCTTCGTCCGTATCAGCTGTTTGATTAGGGGGCCTATATATAACCGCAACAAGAAGTTTGAAGTCATTTAATTTAAGTTCTGCTATAGTCGAATCTATCGGTTCTGGAATTGAGTGCTTTACTTCTATAACGTTCGCAATATTATCATTGATATACAACATAACACCGCCTCCTCGCCTACCTATTCTGTTTTTAACAAAAAGTCTATAACCTTTAATTTGATACTCCCCTACAAAGTCACGTGTTTCAGTGCTAAGCCACGATTCATTTATCGCAATTAAATCATAGTCTTTACAAGCAATTAAAGAAAAAAAATCATTTATTTTATTTCGTAGGCTATGAGCATTTAAGGATAGAACCTTCAAATTGTTTGTAATTACGACACCTTCGCGAGCGCAGGGGAAATTAGTGGAATTTACGCTGGGACTGTTCAAGTTACGGCAGCCTGAAAAGAAGACAGTATTATGAAATAGTCTTCCTAAACGTGCAGCTCCAACATCATTAAGATGAAGTCCATCTTCGAGGAACAACTCCCTCCTGCCGTAGAAACTGTTCCAAAAATTTGCAAAATGACTCCTTCCTGTTGGCAAAGAGACTTTAGGTTATTGTTAATATAGGTCGCCTTGCTGTAGAAATCGTTACGTTGGATAATTCGAGGAAGTATACCTGTTAAAACAATCTTATTAGTTTTCTCCTTTAGTCGCTCTAATAAGTCCCTGTACCTAGCCAGCAGTTCTTCCGATATAGAATTTAAAACGTTATTAGTACCGACATGAATAACATACGTTGTGTCCTCGGCGGTACCGTCTGTAAAATGGTCAACATTATTAGTTATATCCTCCACCCTTGCACCAGGGTAGCAGTAACGGCGCCTACGACGAGGGTTTCTCCCACAGAATTCCTCGAGCTGCCCTCGAACAATGGAATCGCCAACGAGTTGTATTTCCGGTTCATCAGTATCTTCGAAACCTAAAACAGAAAACTTATTGCTTGTTATTACTGGTAGACAAGTCTTTGCTTTTCGCATATATATATATATATATATATATATATATATATATATATATATATATATATATATATATATGCAGTATACTTAAATAATTATATGCATATTATATATAAATATGTAAATATAAAATATGCATAATATAAAGATTTTATACAAAGTAAATGACTAACAATAAATCTCTTATTATGAAGCAAACTGAAGGATGTCATCTCGATCTCATAGGGTTTTAATTTGCATCTCCCTCAAAATCCATGGTTAACAGAAAAACGTGTTTTCATTTTGTAATCAGCGTAAAAAAGAACATAAGAATCACCCATATTTATCAAATGGAGAAAAACTTTGCTGAATAATGTTATGATCTGAGTATGTACATTTTGTACATTGGGACAAGACCATATAGTTCATGTGACAAATATTAATAATACAAACTCACACTAGATTACAGTCAGATGCCTTTATATCATGAATTGCATAACCTACGAAGACATATATATATATATATATATATATATATATATATATTATATTATATATATATATATATATATATATATATATATATATATATAGTAGGAATAAAAATAACAATAGGAACAACAATCGGAACACACTAAGCGAACAAGAAAATTTTTTGAACATCTCAGACACCTTACGAATGCTAAATGTCATCCACATGCAGTTGACACAGCTGGAAACCCCCGAGCCAAATCGCTACCGGGCAAGAAGCTACCAATACAAGTAGGAGGAAACGGATCTCTTTCGGAGGATCATAGAGCAACGAATCAAGCGATATCGAAGGAAAACGAACTTGAAGTGCACAAGGGGCAACGAAAAACAGAGAACATAAAAATTGTCCTGGCTAATATTCAAGGAATAAGATCAAACCAATCACTCAATAAGGTTTTGTACCAGAAAGGATTTATGGACGAAACAAGGGCGGACATCGCATGCCTCACAGAAACTCATCTTAAAGATTGCCAAGGAAATTGTGAAAACTGCGAACATTGTATTGATAAGAAAGAGATAAATATAGAGGGCTTCAACTTACTAAGAGCGGATAGAACGACGAGACGGAAAGGTGGCTGTGCTATATATGTACAGGAAGGTCATATGATAGAGACGATAATAAGTAAATCAAACAGCTATGTGGAACTCCTAGCAGTGAAAATAGAAAAACTAAACTTGATAGTAATAGTCATCTATAGACCTCCAAGCACCCCAACCGAAAAATTCTCGGAGGCCATTGATGACATTAGAAAGCTAATAAAGGCCATAAACCCTCCATCCCCCAATATAATGATCTGCAGAGACTTTAACTTCCCATTTATAAAATACAAAAAGGTGAATAGGAATATATATATTCACCAGGACAAGGGGGGCACAAGAGAAGATCAGGAACAAGCAAAAATGTTGATGGCTCTCACAAACGAGTTTATGCTGACACAGGAGATAACAGAAAATACCAGAAAAAATAACTGCCTGGATCTGGTATTCACGAATAACACGAACTTGATTGCTGATATAAAAATAACCCCAACCATTATCTCAGACCACAACTTAATCGAGATATCAACAAATATGATGGCAGCATTAGAAGACAATACACATATTGTGGAAAGAAGTAAATTCGGGGCCTTTAACTTAAACTCGAAGACTATAAATTGGGAAGCAATCAGATTGCACATGGCCCAAATAGAATGGAGAACAATTTTCGAGAATAAAACAACGGAAGAAATGCTAACAACTTTGGAGGAAAAAACGCTGAGAATTTTAGAAAAATATGCTCCGAAATCACAGCCAAAAGGAAAGAGGAGCTGGCTAGAAAGGCAAAAGAGAAGACTATTCCGCAAAAGAAAGAGAATGGAGGCGAAGTTAGGAAACTGCGGAGATAATGGCAGGAAAATAATAAAAGAAAAACTGGAGGGTATCGATAGGGAAATACAAGCCCTGATTAAGGACCATACAGAGAGGGAAGAGGAAAAGGCAGTAAAAGCAATAAAGGAAAATCCAAAATACTTCTATAGCTATGCAAAAAGGAAAACAAAAACGCGCGCCGCTTTTGGGCCCTTAAGGACGGGAAATAATGAACTAACCGACGATCCAAAAGAAATATCTGATACATTGAGAGCTCAATATGAATCAGTTTTCAGTACCCCAAAAAGTGACAAAGCGATACCTGACATAAATGCATTCTTTGAAGAGGAATTGCAAGGAGAGTATATAACAGACTGAGTTTACACCAGAAGATGTAGCGAGAGCTATAGAACAAATGAAACTACATTCAGCTGCAGGTCCGGACAATTGGAATGCATTATTGATTAAAAACTGTAAAAATGAAATAGCTACACCTTTATACTGGATATGGAGAAGATCCCTAGACACTGGGGAAATACCGAGCATCTTGAAAAGAGCAAACATTGTCCCAATATATAAAGGAGGGGACAGATCTCAAGCAAAGAACTATAGACCAGTGTCATTGACGTCCCACCTCACCAAAGTACAGTATTTGAAAGAATAGTTAGACAGAAAATTTATGATTTCCTGGAGACACGGGAAAGATTCAACGAAAATCAGCATGGATTCCGATCAGGTAGATCATGCCTATCACAACTAATAGAGCACTACAACAATATCCTAGATGCATTGGAAGGCAATGACAACTACGATGTTATATACACAGATTTTGCTAAAGCTTTCGATAAATGTGACCATGGTATAATCAGGGTTGTGGAGTCGGAGTTGGAGTCGTGGAGTCGGAGTCGTGGAGTCGCACGTTTCAGGGCGGAGTCGGAGTCGGAGTCGAATTTTTACAATGTGTGGAGTCGGAGTCGGAGTCAGAGTCGGAAAATTTTGGACTGACTCCACAACCCTGGTTATAGCCACTAGGTTAAGAAGGGTTATTCAATTTTAAGTAGGACTACTACTGGTTAGACCTTAATTATGTTTAAGAGAATCTTTTTCATTTATATATATATATATATATATATATATATATATATATATATATATATATATATTATTGGAAAAAATAAAAATCCCTTAATATGATAATATCTACAAGTCAATATCCTTCTTAATATTTGAATGTTCCCTTATCCTAGAAAGTAACCTGATGATTCATGTGGTGGTGATGAAATGTCTTATTATTATGATAATTATAGAGTGAAACACTAGAGGAGTCGGAGTCGTATATTTAAAATGTGAGGAGTCGGAGTCGGATTTTTAGATTTTTTACAATGTGTGGAGTCGGAGTCGGAGTCGGAGTCGAATTTTTACAATGTGTGGAGTCGGAGTCGGAGTTGGAAAATTTTGGACCGACTCCACAACCCTGGGTATAATAGCACATAAAATTAAAGACGGGAATAACAGGCAAAGTGGGAAAATGGATCTACAACTTCCTTAGTGATCGTCTGCAGGTCGTCAAAATTCAAGGTATATCATCATCAGAATCGGAAGTATTCATGCATATGGGGTAACTTTGACATTTTGTCAATGTTACCCCATAAATAAATAGTGAATATTTTCTACATGGGCTTTATTTTATTAAATTTTTAATTTTATATTTTAACTAATAGTCTTACCCAATATAAATAACTGATTTATGCAGTTAAGAGTAATGTCCTTACCAAAGTTTTCTAAATTCAAAAAATTGCCACAATAGTTCTCAATAAAAACAAAGAACTAAAATAAATATAATATTTCACTACTATAGTTTTAAAGCAGGTTTAAAATATATAATAATGATATACATTTTTCCTTAATTTGTTTTTATGTCAATAATGTTCTTATAAAAGGTGTAAGTAAAGTGTAATAATCATATGTCAATGTTACCCAACTGTCAATGTTACCCCGTGTTACCTTACCTCAAAAGGCCTTGCGGCCCATACCGAGGAGGTACCAATGGCAACAGGTGCCAGGGAAAATTTTGTACACACTCAAATAGTGTGCAAGATTTGGTCTAACCTTTTCTTGAACTGATCCACAGAGGAACTGTTCACAACTTCTGAAGGTAACCTGTTCCACGTGTCACAGATCTTATACGTAAAGTAATTCCCACACACACTAGTCCTAAACCGTTTCAAATCCAACTTCCAACCATTGTTGCGAGTTGGGTTATCATTTAAACTAAACATGCTTCTAAAATCGACATCGTTGAACCCGCGTAAGAGCTTGAAAACTTCGATCAGTTGACCGCGCAGACTCCGAGTTTCCAGCGAAAACAAGTTCAGGGCGCGTAACCGTCGATTGTAGCCCATATGCCTAACGGAAGGGATTAACTTTGTGGCCCTCGACTGCACTCGCTCCAGCCTCTCAATATCTTTCCTGAGGGTGGGCGACCAGAACTGCACTGCATACTCCAGGTGCGGCCAAACCAAGGAATTGTACAGAGAGAGCACAATCTCCTTGTTTCAAAACTGAAATTGCCTCCTGATATACCCCAACAGCTTCTGGGCTTTCTTTTCCACCTCTACGCACTGTTTCGTAAACTTAAGGTCACTGCTAATTAGCACACCAAAGTCCTTTTCCAAATCAGTCGCCTCGATATTACTCCACAACATCGAGTAGTCCGACTTGGGAATGGCATAGCCAATGTGCATCACTTTGCATTTACCCAAGTTAAACGGCATTTGCCATTTTAAGGACCACTCTCCTATCCTACCTAGGTCCACACGCAGTTCCTCGATCGCTTCGGGCGTCCCAACATTGGCCCCAAGCTTGGTGTCATTAGCGAATTTGGCGATCCGACTGACGATGCCACCGTCTATATCATTTATGTAAATGATAAACAACAGTGGCCCCAAAACGGAACCCTGAGGAACCCCACTAGTGACCGAGGCCCAACCCGAACTGGCCCCTTTAATTACAACCCTCTGCCGCCTATTCTTCAGCCAGTTTTCAATCCACCTACCTACTTCCCCACCGATACCGAGCGCGCGCACTTTCGCTATTAGCCGGCGGTGAGGTACCTTATCAAAGGCTTTCTGAAAGTCGAGATAAAGTATATCAATCGCCCTACTCTTATCGTACTCACTAAACATGACGTGGAAAAACTCGAGCAAGTTGGTGAGACACGACCTATGCCGTCTAAACCCATGTTGGGAGTCCCCAAGCAGCTTGTAGGAATCCAAATGGTCAACTATCCTATCCGCCATTACCCCCTCTAACAATTTACCTACAACTGAAGTGAGACTAATGGGACGATAGTTCCCTGGACTTTCGTGATCCCCTTTCTTAAAGATAGGGGTCACGTTGGCTTCCCTCCAGTCACCAGGCACCTGGCCCGTTTCCAACGATTTGTTGAAGACTGTAGCCAGGTGGGGAGCCACCTGGTCACGCACCTCCCACAACACTCTGGGGAGAAACTGGTCTGGCCCAGGAGCCTTAAACGCGCTGTTTGTCTATTCTATCGGCAACGACTGTCGCGGTACATCGAACACTATCCAGGCCAACACCTTCGTGCTTCATGCCTGGCTCGGGGATGACGCGGGTATCCTCCCTGGTGAACACTCCCGCAAAGTACTCACTAAGCACATTAGCGATGTCCGCGTCGGAGGTCCGCAGAACGCCGCTTCTGTCCTTTAACGGACCTATCATGCTTCTAATGGGCTTTCTACTATTAACATAACTGAAGAACTCCTTAGGGTTCCCCTTGCAGAGGCTTGCCACCAGTAGTTCTTCATTACGTTACGTCCATGTTGAGAATAAAAAATTACATTGTTAGATTCAAGGTGATACACAATACATTTTGTAATGATGGATTCCAACAGTTTGCCGACAACTGATGTTAAACTGATCGGGCGGTAATTACAAGGATTTTCCCTATCACCCTTTTTAAAGATTGGTGTTACATTTGCTAACTTCCAGTCGGTTGGAACTTTCCCTAACTCGATTGATTGTTTGAATATGGTTACTAAGTCATCAACAACATTGTGGCTAACCTCTTTTAATACCCTTGGAAGAAATAAGTCGGGGCCAGGTGATTTGTATTTGTTCATCTTATCAATTAATTGCTGTACCTCATTTCTCGTAAAACTTATGGTCTCTACGGGATGGTCACCGTCATATGTAATCCGAGGACTTGGCACTTCTATTGTGTCTTCCTCCGTGAAGACACTAACGAAGAACTCATTTAACATATTAGCCATATCTTTATCACCAAATTTCAGTACGCCATTTCTATCTTTTAAGGGGCCTACAGAATTTTTAATTGGCTTTCTGCTATTAACATGGGCAAAAAATTCTTTAGGGTTAACTTTACAGAGTGAGGCAACTCTAGCTGCTTCTTCACGTTTGGCTGATCTAATTAAGGACTTAACCCTCCTACGTAGGTTTATATAGTTTTCTGAATTAGTCTGGTTGAAATGCGACTTAAGTAGTTTGTAGGCTCTATTTCTTCCTGTAATAGTCCTCCTAATTTCGTTGTTAAACCATTTCGGTGACTTTGTTGATGAGGAAACCATTTTAGTGGGTATAAAAGTGTTCTGTAATATTCTAAATTGATCCCTATATGAGCTCCAGGTGACATTGACATCCTCACTTATTAGAACTTCAAGTGTGTCTAAACTACTTTGGAAGCTTTCAAAATTTGCTCTCGAGAAATCCAGTCTTTCACGAGTCTTTTCGCGTGTACTAACTGGAGCCCTGAGGTCAAACCTAATCAAATTATGATCGCTGTTACTTAAATTTTCACCAATAGTCAGGTTAGAGACTAGGTCATCTTCATTCGTGAATATGAGGTCTAGTTTATTATTACCCCTTGTAGGCCCGTCAACCCATTGACTTAAGTTATCATCGGCAAATTCCAACAGTCTTGAGCCCTCAGCATCAGCTGTTTTGTTTTCCCAATTTACATTACCACAATTAAAATCACCAAAAATCACACTGATCTTATTATTCACTATTCTGCTTAATTTGTTATACAAGTTTATATCCTTATCAACGGGGTAGTGAGGTGGTCTATATACTAGAAGTAGCTGCACTACTTTATTATTTAGGTTTAGATCAATTCCCAACATTTCATGAGCAGATACGATATTACTGTTTACCGGGTGCAGGGAGTCCCGAGCATACAAAAGTACACCGCCACCTTCCCTTCCGTTCCTATCTTTGTGAAACATTTTGTAACCTACCATTTCAAATTCTCCTACAAAATCCCTCGATCCAGAATGAATCCAGGATTCCATTATTCCGATGATATCAAAGTTCTCAGTTTTGACAAGCGCTATAAATTCCATTAGTTTGTTTCTAATTGACCTAGCATTGAAGAGCACAGTTTTGAGTGATTTTAAGTTGTGATTTTTCCTAACTGGCCTGAGTCGTTTCCCGACACAGTGGGACTAACTGCTGTTGGAGTGGGACTAACTGCTGGGGGAGGGGGACTAACTGCTGGGGGAGGGGGACTAACTGCTGGGGGAGGGGGACTAACTGCTGGGGGAGGGGGACCGACAGCTGGGGGAGGGGGACCGACAGCTGGGGGAGGGGGACCGACAGCTGGGGGAGGGGGACCGACTGCTGGGGGAGGGGGACCGACTGCTGGGGGAGGGGGACTAACTGCTGGGGGAGGGGGACTAACTGCTGGGGGAGGGGGACCGACAGCTGGGGGAGGGGGACCGACAGCTGGGGGGGGGGGACCGACTGCTGGGGGAGGGGGACCGACTGCTGGGGGAGGGGGACCGACTGCTGGGGGAGTAGGTTTAACTGTTTGGGGAGCAGGATCAATTGCTGGTTTGGGGGGTCCTAGTTTAAAAAGGTTATACAAATTAATGTTCAGTAAATCACCAAACTTCTTTTTCCCCTTCTTGTTAAAATGTATTCCCGTCCGAACCAAAGTACTCCTCATTTCCGTAGAATGTAGGCCAAAAATCGACAAACTTTAGGCCTTTTTTCATCACACATGCGTTTAACTTTTATTTATGCTAATGGCTTTACTTAGAGTATAGTCACTAGCATGCATTCGAGGGAGAATTCCTACGACCATACCCATGTCTGTCCTATCCCTAACCTTGTCAGTTAGGTTCTTGAATTCTTTTATAATGGACTCTGTCTGCCCTCTTGTCCCTCCCAGAAAAACGTCATTGCCACCAACATGGACAATGATAGGGCAACTCTTATTCTTGATATTAATTTTGCCTAATTCCCTATTAATTATCTGGCTTGTGGCACCCGGAAAACATCGGAGTTTTCTCTTGGTCACGCGTCTTGCTCCGAAAAAGTTCCCTTGATTCCTTACCATAGAATCCCCAATTAAAAAGGATTCATCCTCCTCGTCAGCAAGTAAGTGAAACATTTTTTATGGTAATGGGTTCCAAATCCTTATGTTTTGGTTTTGGTTTGGAGGGTCTTTTATTTTTGACCAATTTGAATTCTTGTTCCTCCGTTCTATTTTCCGGAATAATCACCATGTTTTTCAAGCGTGCCACGCTTTGTTCTAGATGCTTAATCTTACAGTTTAAATCTGCTGGTGTGTTTTTAGTTTGATCTTGTCCACTGGGTTGGATTTCCAGTGCTACGACCCTAGCTTCAAGCTTTTTTACTAATTCCTTTAGCTCTTTAACTTCCTTTTCGTGGTTGTCTCTAAGTTTACAAAACAAACATACACTAAGGGATGTGATATCGCTGATACTACCTTCAGGGAAGTCAATGCACCAATGATTAACTTCACATTTAAAGCATTCTGCTTTCAATTTAGCTGGCCCTGTCATATATATATTTTTTTTTTCTGAATACTCTGAATGAGATAAAGCGTTCTAGCAATGAAAACTATCAAAAACATTCTGACCAGTATATAAAAAGGGGGGGGGGGCGAATTCATCCCGCGCGTAGACGCATCCACCTATTTGCAAGTGACGTTCATCCCTTCCAGTAGACTACACCTCTCGCTGCTGCCACACTGACCAAAGGTCTCCCCAGGGCCGGACAGTCCCAAACTTGTCGCAGCTACCAACTGACAAACACTCACGACGCAGGCGTCACGGATTTCCTGCCAGGAGCGACAGCGAGATGCAGCCCCTTACTAAGTCTTACTAGTCACTCACAAGCAGCCAGACTCTTAGAATCCAGTGTTCAAGGGATATCCCACCAGACCCAGAGTCTACGCCCGAGACTTTACGCTGGCCTGGCAGCCAGCTGGGCAGTAAAGCTCTCTCACCTCAGAGCAGTACAGCCAAGCACCATCAATTGGTCACCAAAGAACGGTTGCAGGGGCTGGTCAGGCCATTACGCGTTAAGAATGGGCTTAACGGGGCACTAACCACACTCCATTCATCGCGCCCCTACACCTGGGACCCCTCCATCCCAGTCTCTCACAACCTATGAGCATTAAATGGTGTTATTTATAGAGGTTCCAAAGCCTCTCTTCCCATGCATGAGGTAGCAGTAGGGTCCTAATAGTAAAAGAAGAGAAAAAGACTTAATACTAAATGATTTTTTTTTATTTTTTTTTTTTAGTCAGAGGAGAACATCCTTAATGTAAGCTAAAAGGACAGAGTAGGGATGGGATGGGGTCCTAGTAACCCACGGGACAGGATTGTACAACATACTTTACCCACCCTCCCGAAAGAGAGAGAGAACCTAAAGGAACTGGCAGCCAATTTCTCTAGAATCCCACGACTCAGGACAGGAGGGCTGTCACACCCCAAGTATAAAGTTTACAATATCCAGAAGAAATGTGCATAACCTTTATACCCCCTGCACGAGAGAGAGAGAGAGTGAGTTACAAGGGGTTACAAGGAAAAGAAGTACCTTAAAAGGCCTTGCCACCCATACCGAGGAGGTACCAATGGCAACGGGTGCCACGGAAAATTTTGTACACACTCAAATAGTGTGCAAGATTTGGTCTAACCTTTTCTTGAACTGATCCACAGAGGAACTGTTCACAACTTCTGAAGGTAACCTGTTCCATGTGTCACAGATCTTATACGTAAAGTAATTCCCACACACACTAGTCCTAAACCATTTCAAATCCAACTTCCAACCATTGTTGCGAGTTGGGTTATCATTTAAACTAAACATGCTTCTAAAATCGACATCGTTGAGCCCGCGTAAGAGCTTGAAAACCTCGATCAGTTGACCGTGCAGCCTCCGAGTTTCAAGCGAAAACAAGTTCAGGGCGCGTAACCGTCGATTGTAGCCCATATGCCTAACGGAAGGGATTAACTTTGTGGCCCTCGCCTGCACTCGCTCCAGCCTCTCAATATCTTTCCTGAAGGTGGGCGACTAGAACTGCACAGCATACTCCAGGTGTGAGAGAGAGAGAGAGAGAGAGAGAGAGAGAGAGAGAGAGGGGGGGGGGGGGGGGGGGGGACAAGCTTAACCTTCGTGAAATGAAGAATCATTGCACTGAACATTAAAAAGAATGAAAGGTGTGTGTGTGTGTGTGTGTGTGTTATATATATATGACAGTTTTGAGAGAAGTTATGATTTCTTCCTCTTGTTGTATAAAGCGTTCAGAATTTCAGAGTATGCACTTTCAGGTTTGTTTAAATAATTGGTAGCGACCGTGTAGTGAAAGAGCCTTGCTTGAATTATTATTGAAGATGTGCTTTGAACTACTTTGATGGTATTGCTCCATGAAAGAGTGATGTTATATTTAGTTAACATTCTTTGCTACGATGAATAAATACTAGAGTTATGCCTTGTAAAGGCCAGCCCAGGTTTTCTGTTAACTGGTAATATTGAGAAAGTTTTTTTTTGGCCAAACCTACTTATTTTGAATATTGTGTTTTTATGTATATATTTATAACTTAACTGCTAACTGGTCTGAAAACAGTTACTGCGAGAAATATATAACAATATTGGGGATAGATTTGAAAGAGGCTTTTATTGTGAAAGGAATTGAAATCAGTGTGTTTAATTTAAATACTCTTAACCTGTGTACATATAAATATAATAATAACAATAAATCAATATTAGTAATAATGTTTAAGAGGATGTTTAGATGGGATAACATATTTGCTTTTAGATTTAAAGCCTTATCAGTCACACAGCTTGATGTAGCTTGTGAGATGAATGGTTCGTATACAGGTATACGGCTTAAAATAGCTACATTTTAACTGGCTTGAACTAATGACAATGAAGGATGATGTATCGATAATTGAACTTATGAAATATAAATTGCCTGTATCTGCATGTTCATCCTAATCTTTTTAAAAAGTCTGTTTTATATATATATACAAAGGTGGGCACCAGGGCCTTAGGGTGCATTAAACGCCCTATGATTTTCAAAACGTTGTTGGATTTTAATGTCTATTCCCTCAAATATTACACTTGTTGGTAGAAGTATGTATGCAAAAAATAAATCAAATCGGAGGTGGTCCTGGGTGGCCACCGGCCACTTTTATATATTTAGTAGTGATGCACCGAATATTCGGCAAATATTCGGTATTACTTATAATACTAATATACAAATATTCGGTATTACTATACTTACATTGATTGAAAGTTGAAAATGTATAAAACACAACGCCAATGTCACTACTCCAACTTTGCTCATTTCCGCAAATTTGGCCTCGCTTTGCGGTCACATTCAACCACTTGAAGAAGATTTTGGAAGTGGTCTTCTCCTCTTGCAGCTGAGACAAAATCAGTTGTGAGCTTTACTGCTCTCTCCGCAGGGTCATTCACAACATTTAACCCATCCACAATGGACTTGGCTGCCTTGAAGTGGTCATTGTTCTGCCAATTGTCAACATCTCTGTTAGGAAGGTCATATCCAGGTGAAGAAGGTTCACTGTAAACCACGAGTCCTCGTTCACAAGATCAGCCAGGGTTGTCGCTTCTGTAATTTTTGGAAATGACGGTTTGCCATATCCAGAACTGTAGCAGTGTTTTGGAGTGCTTGGCATTTCATCTGGTTGTATGGCCAGTAACACATCTGCAAGGGCACGACGCTCCTTTTGAGGTACTGCATTGCTGAACAGTGCCAAAACAACCAGTTCTGGGGTTAAATACCACAAATGTCTATCAAAGGCTTTCACAGCGCTGACTGAAATGATTGAGTTGACAGCTTTATAGTTGAGCAGAGTCTTGTATAAGCACAAATCAAACCATGGGGCATTTGAAGCAGACTGACATATGAGCCACCAATCACAATAAATATAAACAACAAAAACAACAAACTCCTTCAGTTTTTCCTGTTGATGTTGTGTTGTTACAGTTCCTCGAGGTAGTACAGAAATTTGCTCTTCAAGTAGGCATATTTTGATGGAATAAAGAATCTTTGACATCCACCTTGCTTTATGCATGGCCCCAGGTCTGTGGAGTGTTCCTTGTTTTGTGACATCATCATCGAGGACTACCTGGCAGAGTTGTGCCATTTCCTTGTAGTCTTCCCTACAGTATGAAGCGCTTGTGCGGATTGTGCTTAAAACCTTGTTTTGCAGGATAAAAGCAGTTGTTGTGCATCGTCATTGTACATTGAAATGTCAATTTTGGTTAAACTTTCATCCTTTGCATGCGATATGCGTTCCCAATTCTTCTGGAATCTTTGGAACAAAGATGCTTCTGGAGGCTTTGATGTCTCAATTTTGAGAGCGTCAAACACATGATCCAGGATTACCTCTCCAACATGATGGCGACATGCACCACAGAAGAGCACGGTCCAGTTTTGATTGAATGGTAACACAGGCAGCTGTAACGTGTCCAGTGTTTGATGCTGTTGTGTCAAAACATAAGTTGACAACTGACTGTTTGCACTTCCATGAATGTAGAAACGTGTAAGTGTGCTCGGCAATGATGTCACCTGATGACATATCACTTCCATGAGGATATCTAGCCACTCCCAGTAGCTTTACATCAGTGGCATTCCCAACCAACACTGGCAATCTTTCTTCCTTGCCATTCTTGTTTGTGAGTGTATGCATCTGCTTGCCATCCCAGTGAAGTGTTGCAGCTGTTGGGGCGATCCAATTTTCTCGAATATCTTTGGCGATAGCACTTGTTATTGATTGTCGAGCCTTATCAGCAGTTGAATACGACTTGGCCACACGACGTGGATCACCTCCTGCCTCTTGAATTACAGCTTCGGTGAGCACAGCCTGTTGAACAGGAGTTATGTTTAGTCGAGTAGCAACAGACACGACTGAAGGCCTTTTCAGAATATCATGAGGAATGAAGGCAGACGTACCTGCATATGTTGATCTGTGGTGACTACGCTTCCTTTGAAGCTCTGGAATCGCCTCTTCTTCAGTTTCTTCCAAGCTATCTGCAGAGGCACTATCATCAGAGCATACAGAACTTTTCATCTCTTGTACACTGGATGATTCATGACGTTCTCGTCTTGAAGCTTCCGCTAAGATGCGTTTTTCTTTTCTACGATCTTTATCAGCTTTATTCTTGTCAACACTACCAAATGAGGCTACTCTGTCAGATTTCATTGACTCTAAAAATGCTCTATCTTCCTCATTCTTAATGTTTGTCATTGCATCTTTTGTCCATACACCAAAGGTCTTATCAAGACGTTCATTCATGGATTGCAACTTAGCCAAAGTGTTTGGAGATTCTCTGCGAGAAACAGGTATTTGACGCAATTTGTTATTGTCATTAAGAAGGGGTCAAGTATTAGTTTGCAGCATTGATGGTCTGAAAGCATAGGAATATTTGCTTTAGTGTAGAATGTTTTCAGCTTGATAAGGACTATGCTGGCAGATTTCCATTTGAGTGGCTGTGTTTGTTTGCCTTCACATATTTCTTTCTGGATGTGCCACATCACGCATCGAAGAACCTGCCGGCAAGTTGGGAGGCGGACTCCTGTCAATGTACCATCTCCTTCTGTAAGAGCATTGCCAAGACCAAAAATGGCACTTGCTAATCTGGTCTTCTTAGCTTCCATTATTACAGCTTCCATTGTTTCTGAAAGACAATAAAGGATATTATTAGACTATAAGTGAAGTTTCGTTTATGGTACATGTTTTATGTAAATCACCCCTTTAGGGTGCATCAAACACACTTAGGTTCTTGGATTTTAATGTCTATTCTCTCAAATGTTATGTAAATCACCCCTTAGCAACTCTATATTAAAAGAAACAATGTAAGTAGTCAACTGGTTGGTAAATAAAAAAAATAGATATTTTTACATAGCGCGGCCCCCAAAAATTGCCGCGAAAATATAAAAGTGACCGGTGGCCACCCAGGACCACCTCCGATTTAATTAATTTTTGGCACACACACTTCTAGCAACAAGTGTAACATTTGAGAGAATAGACATTAAAATCCAAGAACCTAAGGGCGTTTGATGCACCCTACCGGGCCTCAAAAAGGACCGACGGTCCCAGTCATTGCCTCAAACTGGACCGACGGTCCCGGTCACGGTCCTTTCTGAAGATAGGACCTAGGAACGACTCGGTCCTCGGTCCTTATATATAAGTGAAAAATTTGATTAAAATGAAAAATGAAATTAAAGACCGGAAATCTTTAATTTTATTAACGTAAATTATAATTAATACAATACATAAATCATGAAAAAAAGTTATTAAGTTAAATGCTTGAGTTTCCCTTCAAGAAGACTTGCATTTCAAAATGGCTGTCACTGAGCCCTGACCTTTTCGGTTTGAGGACGTCCTTCCCCAAAGAGAAGGAAACGATCTACCTTCTTTAGAACTTGAAATAAACACTAAACACACTAAAATCCCTAAAAAAGACCGTCCGGAATTGCTTAAAAATGGACAGTCGCTCCTCATTTCGGTCCTCACTGAGAAAAGGACTGACTTTCCCGCTCACGGTCCTTAAAAAGGACCAAGTTCCTGGAATTCGGTCCTGCCCACCTTTGTGTGATATATATATATATTAGGGTGACACTTATTTTCGAAAGTTTGAATTTTTATCGGGACGGGCGCGTTTCTGGTTCCATTTTGTCAAAAAATATCGTGTGTAAAATATTTTTGAAATAAAACAATATTTAGAACTGCCTCAATACGGTCAAAGTTTGTATATTTTCTCGAAAAGTAGAAATTTTAGATCATGATGTTCTATGCCTCTAGCAAATAAAATATCACTTCTAGTTTGTTCAAGCTACTAATCTTGACCTAAAACATATAACTGGACTTCATACTTTCAACTCTAGGTCCCCCTCAACTCGAGTATTAGCCCCTCAAGGGGGGGGGGGGTATCATGGGCGCCCATCTCCCTCTCATTGTTGCCTACTTTGCAGAGGTCACGGTGGACTTGCGGGCGGTTGGGAAGTCACAGCGGTGCTTCTCTACCACTTGTAAGAGGAACTGCCTTTGGTCTTCACTCTTGGTAAGAGCCAGGTTGAAAGACTGCATCAACGCCACCCCGCGCTCCGCGAAGTCATTGACAACTTGAAGGGCCTGGACTCGGCGGGATGCGGCGATGAAGGCTGGGTCCGTCCGCCACTCCTCCGGATCCTTGAGCAGGAAGGCGGTGCTGATGTCCAGAACCTTGAAGAACTCCTTTGATGTAGTCGTTGTGAACTTGGCCAATGTATTGTTGGCGATTGAGGCGGTGGACAGGTCCACATTGATACGCCGCGGGGGATCCTCCGATCCTTCCTCTTCTTCCATCGCTTTAATCATCTCCCGCTTTGTCGCCAAGTCGATACCCTCGTCGAAGATGGCCAGGGTGACGAGGCGCTCGCTCAAGTACCATAGGTGCCTGGCGAAGACTGTCGCCGTCGCCTTGGCCACCGCTGAGTCCGGATAATAGACGAGGGCCTTGAGCAGCGCGAGGTCCGCGGCTGGGGCCGTTGCCGGGAGCGGCGCTTTGTACCAGGCCGTCACGTAGATGGACACGGCGAAGATGGTGAATCGCCGGATTCCAGCCGCTTCGCCTGACGACATCTGAAACTGTTCCCGGAACAGGAGCAGTTTGATGGCATAGATGACTTTTGCCATCCAGCGCGCGCGATGGAAGGCGCCGGGACGAGCGAACCGGGCACCCCGCTTGTTCGGACCGCCCAGCACAATTAGAGAGAGCTCCAGAAGTTCCCTGTAGTCATCACGTGGATGTTGACCATCGAGGAGGCGGCTGAATTCGATCAGCAGGTCGTCGCGGGCGTCCTTCAGGTGCTGCGGCATGGTTCCATCCTCGAAGGGCTTCGCTTTGGTTTGATCGATGAAGTCCCACTGGGCGGCGAATCGTTTGAACAGGAGGATGTCAGGACCAGTAGAGGGACCGAGGCACGCCGTGAATGCCTTCTCGCACACCAGTTCGTGGATGTGGTGGCGGCAAGCCAAATGAAGCACTGTCTTCTCGAGTTTCTGCTCAATGATATAGCAAGCTCCTCCTGAGAGTCCTGTGTTTGAGGCGGTGGTGTCAAAAGAGAGGGCACAGATCCGTCCCTTGATGTCCCAATCCTCGAGGGCAGAGAGGACGGCTTCCGCCATGGCGCGGCCGGTGCCATCGGGGAGGCTGGGCACAGCCAGAAGCTTGTCGACGTTCTCCCCAGACACCAGAACTGGAAGGCGATCTTCAGCAGGGCCTCCGTCAGCCGCTGGTACGATTTTCCCGTCCCAGTGAACGGTCAGCGGCACAGTAGGATGGAAGGCTGCCTTCATTTCCGCTGCTGCCATAGCACGGAACTTTGCTCGGTCGCGGCGGGAGGATTCGCGGTTCAAGACCAACTCCTCAGGGTCGTGGCCCAAGCTCCTCGCAGCCGCCGACAGCAAAAAAACACCTTCTCGGTCGGTAAGTTTCGTCCGATCCATCGCTGCGGAGAGATCAGGGGTGATCATCTTTTTCGACGCGCGGAATCGCTTGGGTGGTAAAGGGGTCGTAGATGCTTCTGCATTCGACGTGGACGGGCCCGGGAGAGAGAGCTCTTCCTCTTCTTCTCGGCGACGACGCCGTGTCGGTGACCGAGTCGGGCTGCTTGCACCTGAGCTGGAGCTCGATGCCAGTTCGACGAGTTCTTCTCGGCTCTGTTCGCCCTTTCATCATCTTGCCAGCGGCTCCTTTCCGCTTCCTGTCTCCTCGCACGCTCCTCCTCAGTGTGCAGCGTCATGTCACGTGTGGAGGAGATGCGGCCGCGCCACACCTCGGCCCTTTGTCCCGTCAGGAACTCCCTGTCCTCTTCGATTGTGATCATCGACATCGCCTGTTCGTGTGCGATGTCGAAGAGGCGGTCAAGGGATGAGAGGAACTCGGCCTCGTTCCTGATTTGGGTCACAGTGCGCCGTTTCGAGTTCTTGTTCAGAGCCCGCCACTTCTCGTACATTCGGAGAACCTTGTCCCTTGCGTGTTGGTCTTTCTGCGTAGGAATACCGGACCGCTCCCAGAATTCCTTGACTGCGGTCACTGTCTCAGCGGCTGCTTCCTTGATCGGCTTCTTGACGTCAAGGTGAAGGTGGAAAAAGTACTGAAGCGCCTGCTTTCCCGTAGGCAGCATGCTTCCTGTGATGCTGTGGTCCACGGTCCCCAGGAGATAGACTGCTGTTTTAGATCTTGTTGCCGAAGCCATCACGTCGTTTCAGAACTCACTGAAAAAGAGAATGAAACACTGTTAGTGTTGGCAAAACTCGTCCCAACCCATTTTCTACTTAGAATAACATGTTCTTTCGCCTGTATCAATATTTGGATAAACTCGTGTTACACCCTGTATAATACCTCATTTTAGTCTTCTGTACACCAGTGCGGAAGACTAAACCAACGACTCTGACCGTCCGTCTGTCTGTCTGTCTGTTATCATTTTTCAACTCAGAAACTACAGCAGCTATCGAAACGAAAACTGACATGATAACAGAACGCCATGAGTACTTTTCGACAAAAAGTATAAACTTTGACCTCGTTGAGGCAGTTCTAATTATTATTTTATTTCAAAAATATTTTACACACAATGTTTTTAGACGGAATGACACCAGAAATGCGCCCGTCCTGATAGAAATTCCCAAAAAATGAAAAACATCCCAAATAAGTGGCACCCTAATATATATATATATATATAATATTTAGGAGAAATCCAATGACAAGGAGAAATGTAAATGCCATGAAAAGTCTTCTTTAATGCGCAACGTTTCGAGCAATACGCTCATCTTCAGGCTGTTTAATAACAATGTGAAATTAAAATCAATATTGAATGAAAAACAAAACAGAAAATTTCTATAACCTATTCGTAAAGACAAATTTTAAAAGACTGAGAAAAGAGGGTTAAATTCTAAGTTATACAGATTTACATATAAAAATTAAGAAGTTATTTTTAAATACATGTAGTAAATGTGAAATTAATACACTGGAAAAATTACCAATAGTACACTGGAACAATGGAACTATCTACCTTACACTGCAGTATCTGAGGCTGACTAATTTGAGCAGAGACAAAGAACGGGAAACTCACTAAGAATTTTAGAATCACTTTTCATTAAAGCATTGTCCCCTAGTCTGAATGTTGACTCATCTGCCGTCCCTCTCAATTTGCTATGATCCCTCCTCCTTCCCCAATTCCTTATAATCCCTCCTTCCCCAATCGCCCTCGCCATCTCTCGTGTTTCCCGTTCTTTGTCTCTGCTCAAATTAGTCAGCCTCGGATACTGCAGTGTAAGGTAGATAGTTCCATTGTTCCAGTGTACTATTGGTAATTTTTCCAGTGTATTAATTTCACATTTACTACATGTATTTAAAAATAACTTCTTAATTTTTATATGTAAATCTGTATAACTTAGAATTTAACCCTCTTTTCTCAGTCTTTTAAAATTTGTCTTTACGAATAGGTTATAGAAATTTTCTGTTTTGTTTTTCATTCAATATTGATTTTAATTTCACATTGTTATTAAACAGCCTGAAGATGAGCGTATTGCTCGAAACGTTGCGCATTAAAGAAGACTTTTCATGGCATTTACATTTCTCCTTGTCATTGGATTTCTCCTAAATATTAAATTGAAGCTCTGTAGAAGCAACCCGCATGACTATATATATATATATATTATATATATATATCATTCATTCGTTTCACATGCTTAATTGTGAAATTCATCATATATATATATATACTGTATGTATATATAAAATGATGATAAACAAGTAATAATGTTTAAGGTGGTAATTGATGGTAAATAATAATAGTTATGTTGGCTAAACTACATGATGTAGCTTAATAATATTTCTCATATGGGGTATAGTCTGCCAATAAGCCATTTCATTTCAAATGTAATTGAGTCATAAAAAATCAGTTATTAGTAAGAAATTCTCTCTTACAAAGTTGTCACTCGCAGGCCTGTGTAATTTATAGTTAATAATTGGTAACAATAATAATAAATATTTCTCGTTGCAGTTAAATCACTAGAAAAAATTACACACATTTAACCCTTTAAGCCCTGAATTTTTTGTAGGGTTAAGTTATGAATGCGTGTATTTGAAACGTTAGCAATTGGCATCTTCTGTCCTTAAAGGGTTAAATTGTTTATTCTTAATTAGTTTGGAAAATCTGGGAAGAATGTGAACTGAGTTACCAATTGTGATTAATGTACTTAAGAAAGAAACATGCAACTATTTTACATTGAATCAGTAAACTTATTAAATATACAGTATATATTTACAATATATATATATATATATATATATATAATATATATGCACACTTTCATTCATTTCACGTGCTTAATTGTGAAATTCATCCCATATATATATATATATATGTTTTTCCGATTTACCGCCGATTCGTACCTAAAGAGGCGGTACATATCTCGGCGAGGCAGTGAGTGGGTGATATTACTGTGCTAGGGGTGGTAGACTACGGGAATGATAAGGGTCAGTCGATGGATAGTGGGTAGGAGGGGTATGGTTTCAGATGCGATGGAGCAGATGGGAGTGAGTAAGGAAGAGGAGAACGGCTTCCGCTGAAAAGTGGGGGTCGGCGAGTATGGATCGTAGGCAGTTGGGTATGGGGTTTTCGGCCGAGAGAGGGAAACACCTGCGACGGAGAGCGGCAACTTTGAGCATTCCACCAGAGGTGTAAGACAGTGATAGGGGTATGGCAGGTAGCAAAGCGGGGCTGGCGATTTCGCCATAAGGTGTCCGTGGGTGATGCGGGTGTGACCTATGCGGAGACGGGCTAGGATTACTTCTTTATGGCGGGACCGGTGGAATGAAGAAGCCCAGTATCCTATTTGCGGTTTGATCGTGTGGAGTTTATTTTGTGTGGCCTGGTCCCATTCCCGCTGCCATATGGAGCGGAAGTGGGAGCGGAAAGCCGGGAAGAAGTCGGAGAAGGGGAGGGGTCGGGAGGAGGCCGGCAGCAAGCAGGCCGTCTTTGCTGTGCGGTCCGCCGCCTCGTTACCCTGGATGCCGACATGAGCCGGGACCCAACAGAATGCGATTGTCTTGTTGGAAGATCGTTAAAAGTGGAAGGTCTGCTGGATGGTACAGACGAGCGGGTGAGGGGAGTTAAATCTTTCTAGGGAGAGAAGTGCACTTTGGGAATCCGAATAAATGACAAAAGCTGGCAGAGTGGGTGCGCACAATATCGAGGGCCTCCGTATGGCGAAAAGTTCCGCCGAAAAAACGGAGGCCTCGCGGGGCAGGCCGACGCTCCGGGAGAGCGGCTGGGACAGAATCACCGCTGAGGAGGCCACACCAGCTTCCGAGCGGGAACCATCCGTGTAAATGGCGATTGCGTCCGGGTGTTGGGTTGCGTGTTCGCGGAAAGTGACCTGTATATCATGGCGCTCGTGGTAGTCTTCGGTAGGGAACACAGATCTTTGCAAACTTGATAGGGGTTAGGATCCAGGGGGGGTAGATGCTGAATGAAATGGGGATAACTGAGGGGGGGCATGTTGAAAAGATCAAGGAAAGAGCGGACCGCTTCAGTGAAGTGCCAGCTCCGTCCCTGAGGTGGTAGTTCTAAAACCGCCGTGCCCAGAAGCGAAGAAGGTAGCCTCTGTGCACGGAGGTATGTCCGCATGAGGAGTAGACCCCGTCGGAGGGCGAGAGGGAGATGATCACATTCCACATGGAGGCTGGAGGCTGGGGAGGAGCGGAAAGCACCGGTGGCGAGGCGGAGGCCTCTATTAAGTACCGGGTCCAGGATACGGAGGCGGGCGTTGGAGGCTGAACCGTAAACTGCGCTACCATAGTCCAGCTTCGACTGTACTATGGAAGTATAAAGGCGAAGAAGAGAGCGTCGATCTGCACCCCATGTGGTGTGAGAGAGGTGATCCAGGAGAGCGAGGGGGCGTCGAAGGGATTGCTTTAGGTGCTTGAGATGGGGAACCCAATTGAGCCGTCGGTCTAGGGTCATGCCCAGAAAACGCGTGGAGGGTACCACCTCAAGAGGACTGCCGTATAATGTAAGAGGGTAGAGGAAGGGTTGTGGGTCTTCTTCTACTGAAGACCATACACTTGGACTTAGGGATGGAGAGGCGGAAACCCACCGACGTCGCCCACCTTTCCACCCGGTAGATGGCGAGCTGCATTTGCCGTTGAACGACAGACGGTTCTCGCCCTGCGAAGTAGATTGCAAGGTCATCCGCGTAATGGAAGAGCGGATTGTGGGTGGAAGGCATTGTGAGACCGTGTTCATCACGACAGAGAAGCAGAGAACACTGAGGATGCTTCCCTGTGGGACCCCGTCCTCCTGCACAAAGGTGTCAGAGAGGACTGAGCCCACCCGGACTTTAAAGGTCCGAGAAGTAAGGAAGCCCCTGATGAAGGTAGGCATGGCTCCGACGAGGCCCAGATGTCGGAGCTGACCGAGGATCATTGCTCGACGGGTGGTGTCATAGGCCTTCTGGATGTCGAAAGAAAATGACAGTACGAACTGTCTATTGTCGAAGGCATCCTGTATGTCTCGGCTGAGAAGCAGGAGGGGATCAGTGGTGGAGCGGAATTGTCTGAAGCCGGACTGGGTAGACGGGAAGGAATTGGTACGTTCAAGGACGAACGATAATCGCGTAGCGACCATTTTTTCGAGGATCTTGCAGGCACAACACGTCAGGGCGATTGGTCTGTAGTTTGTGGGGTCCAGGGAATCTTTGCCGGGCTTGGGGATAGGGATGACGTGGGCCTCCTTCCACCTAAAGGGGAAGGCACCCTCTATCCATATGCGATTGTATAGTCTAGCAGGAAAATTTGTAAGGTAGAGTGGAGGTGTTGGATCATGCCGTACGGAATACCGTCCGGGCCGGACAAGGGGATCGTCGAGAGGCCAGTGCCGTCTGTAGTTCACGCATGGTAAACAATCGGTTGTAGGTGCTGTCTATGGACGGTGGGAGGGGCTATCGTCAGGGGCGGGTACGGATTGGCTGCAGAGGAAGAAACGGCGGCGAAGGTAGAAGCAAGGTGGTCTGCCACCGACTTGGGCTCACATAGGAGTCCGTCGTTAGTCCGGAGGACCGGGGGTCGGGAGGGGACATGTCGCCTCTCGACGCCCCGCACCTTCTTCCAGATGGTAGCCGAAGGTGTGTTGGCGGTGATGCCGGACACAAAGGCACGCCAAGAGGCTCGGCGCGCTGTCTTCATTGTGCGGCGGGCGATGGCCCTGACCCGCTGCATCTCCGTGCGATGGATGGGGAGTCGCGTCCGGTAGAAGCGCCGAGTTGCCTTCTTCTTGGCGCGCACGGCCTCCGCGCACTCCGGGGTCCACCAAGGAACCCGTCGGGCGCGGGGGTAGGCGGAGGATTGTGGTACGCTTGTGCTTGCGGCCGTTAGAACGACGGACTCGAAGTATGCGATGCACTCGTCGATGGATGGGAAGTGGGCAGTTGTAAGGGTGGTATATGTGTTGTCGCGGAAGCGGGCCCAATTCGCGTTGGTGGTAACCCACCTTACCGGTACCCGTACGGTCTGGTCGGGTCGATTGAGGGTGAGTAGAATGGGGAGATGGTCACTGCCATAGTCCTCTCGGAGGACTTGCCACGTGAAGTCTAGGAGGGCATCAGTTGATACGAGGGACAGGTCTATACAGGATGGAGTGCAGGTGGTGGCATGGTAGAATGTAGGAGCCATCGTTGAGGCACTCGAAGGAGAGCTCGGTCATGACGGATATCAGGGTTGGGGCCATATAGGTGGAGTGTGTGTCGCCCCACAAGGGGTGACGACTATTGAAATCGCCCAGTAGTAGGAAGGGCCTGGGGAGTTGTTCCACGACTTCCACCAGGTCGTCGCGGGAGACTTGAGCGTGGGGGGAAGGTAGATTGAACAAATGGTGTACTGTCTAGTCTATCCAGGGAGAGCCGGACGGCAGTCACCTGTAGCGGGGACCGGATGGATTGTAGAAGGGGACTGCGTGGTGGACGAGGATGGCAGCTCCCCTTCGAGTGCAGGTAGGAGGTGGGGTGGCGGTGCAAAAATAACCAGTGGGGCAGGGCATGGGCCTGGTCCCCAGGATTAGCTCCTGGAGACAGACACACACCGGACAGGAAGTGGCAAGCAGGGAGTTAAGGCCATCATAGTTTGCAAAGATTCCTCAACAGTTCCAGTGGACTATTGTGGTTTTCGGGGGATGGGTAAAGGTGTAGGCGCTAGGAGGTTGGAGTGTGAAGGGAGATCTGAAGTTCGCGAAACTGAAGGCTGGGTCGGGAGCATGGCTGGCTATCTACCGTTCACCAGGGAAAGAATCGGTCGGCCTGTCGAACCCCGTGGAGGTTGCGGGGTCGAGTCGGCCGAGCGAGACCGGAGGCGTGGATCACGGCAGGCAGAGGAACATCGTGGGCTGAGCGGGTCGAAGTGCCTTGTCGGGCTTCTATGGTCGGGCCAGGGGGGCACGTTAACCCCAAAAGGGGCGCTACCCCGCCTGTCCGGGGTCTCACGGCGGACCCTAGGTGGTGACAGGGGGTACCAAAAGACCGGGCGGGTGGGAGGGAGGGCGTACTCAGGGTAGCTGATAAGGGGGGGCGGGGATGTTGGGGGGTAGGTACGATGGGGGTGGAAGGAGGTGAACCAGAGTGGTCTCGTGGAGGGGTGGAGAAAATGGCACCAGGAGGCAAGGGCAGATCCAGGAGACTCATGGGCGTGGGCGCGCCGAGCTTCCCTCGGTCACACCGTGCAGCTGCGCCAGAGCCGCATCCACTGGATCCACTGGGCTGGGTCTCGTCGTACAGGGCGGGTCGTGGATTTCGGCCACTATTGTCAGAGTCTGTGGGGGTAGAACGGTGGGACTTCTGCGATGGGGAGAGATGGACATAGTGGCGTGGTGGGCGGTGTAAGGGTCCGAGCCGTCTTCTTGGTCTTAGGGGAAGAGGGAGAGAGACGTTGGAGGCCGGAGGGTCTGGTGACACGCTCCGGCGTCTCCGCCTCGACGGCTTGCTCCGGGCGGCAGGTTCGGGCGTGTACAGGGAGTACTGGGAAGGCAGGGTTTGAGGTGGCTGGGACCTGGAAACCCTGGTCCCAGACTCCTGGGGGATTCGTGGCAGGTGAGGTGCGGGAAGAAGAGGAACGGTGGGGGGACAGGGGACCGTCGGGTCCTGCGAGGATTTGCTATGTGGGGAACAGGAGCAGTGGCTGGGGGGGGTTTCGGCGGCAGGCCAGGGCGGCGTGCCGAGATGATAGAGCCGAGAGCAGCGGCATAGGACACCCCCGCCTCACCTCCCGACTCCGCACCCTGTCGCGTGCCTCACGGGGGCTAAGGAAGTCCGTCACCTGTAGGCCGCGGACCTCCTTCTCGAACCTGAAGAAAAGGCATTCTCGGGATGAAGAGGGGTGTGCGCCTTCACAGTTGGAGCATTTGGGTGTGTTGGGGCACCTGTCAGGGTGGCGAGTCGTCCACAGTGAACACAATGATGCGGCTGTCGACAAGCGGAGCTGACGTGTCCGAATTTATTGCATTTGAAGCAACGGGTCGGGTCTGGGACGTATGGGCGGATAGAAAACTCGCATGAGGCGCGGTCTCCCATACCCCATACAATACGGCCGGGGGGATTAGTGAGTTAAAAGTAAGGAGCAGACGTGGGGTGGGGGAGGGGGTGCCTCCCTGTCGGGATGTGAAACGATAGATCTTAGTACTCCTTGGGGTGCGAGATCCTCCAGGAGCTCGTCACTGCGACCGACAGTAGGCGGGTGGCGTAAATAGTGCCCTGACTCTGGTTCAGGCGAGGGTGTGGGGAAACGGACACCGAGCATCCAAGGACCTCAGTGAGGAGAGTAGGGCTTTCGTCTCTGCGGCTGAGCGTGATTTTACGAGGAGGGAGCCATCCCTCTGTGGGCGTACGTCATAGCGGCTGGAGTTGCTGTGGGTTCGGATCGCCTGGAACGTCCGTTCAGAGTTGTTCGGGAGGGACCCAGATGTAGGCCGAATCACCAGGAATTTGTGGATACTTGGAAGGGAGAGGGAGGCTGTAGAGTCGAAATGTACTGGATATTCAACGGTCGGTAGGACGGCCGTGAATGCCGGCTCCCCCGTCCGCCGCGAGGCTCTCTCCCGGGGGAGTGGGCTGACGGCGGGTGAGGGGGGCATATGGGGAGAGCAAGAAGCCGGGTTGTGGGGGCAAGTCCTCGGTGGAACTTGACTTGCCCGAAGGTGGCTGAAGTGGGCTGGGGCGAGACCCCTGCTCCAGAGAGTGTAGGTCCAAGGGCGTAGTCGAGGGACGGACTGGGGTCGGCAACGGAAAAGGAGAGTGCAAGCGTTCCGCTTCCACAGGGGGTCAACCCCATTAGGTTGCGGTCTTCCAGTGGTAAAGGACTCGAGGGCCTGGTTGCCCACCACCCGAGTGTTGAGAGAAGGTAGTCCGGGAATGAGAAGCAGTAGTCGTAAGCCGGGGGAGAAGTGTCCATAGCTAAACAAAAAAAACTTCATCCCCCGCGCGCATCCAGCCACCACCGACTCCAACAAGGGAAAGGCGAAGTGTGGGCACACTTGGTCCCACCGCCGATGATGTCACGCAGGGGAGATACACCCGCACCCAGTCCCTGTGCCTGAAAGGCGGCCACTCTCATCCAACGCGCGGTGAAAAGTGGCAGGGACAGGGTTTGGGTTTGGTTGGAAAGCGACAAGGGTGCAGGGCAACCACCTCCCACACCCAAGGGCCAAGGAAAGGGTCAAAATCAAGGTCCAAAGAACAACGCCAAAAAAACAGGGAGAAGCCAGAAAGAATGGGTTAAAGGAGAAAGAAAGAAAAAGAAGCAGGAGATCAGCCGGGTCCCCAAACGGGCCCAATGGTCCACGAGGGCAGAGAAAGCCCTTACACCGAAGAAAGGTGTATTCCCACATTCGCCACAGAGGGACGCGCCCTATAGCGCTCCGGACAAAGCAAAGGGATATATATATATATATATATATATATATATATATATATATATATATATATATATATATATATCCCCGCAAGGGGGTTCTAAGCTTGTGCTCGTTTGTACGTGCTTGTTCCTGGAGGTTTCACGTGCGCCCTCCCGGCCCTAGCACCCAAGGATGATGGGGCTCGACCCTGCAGTCCTTGTCATCCTTGGTCTTTTTCCACTTCGACTGTCCCCTCCACCCTTTCTTTTTCCTCTGTCTTTCCTCTCCCTTTTTCTTTGTTTTTCCGCTGAGATATGCCCTTTTAAATAGAGGCGAATCGGTTCTTCCTGAACTTAAAAAAAAAAAAAAATATATATATATATATATATATATATAGGGTGAACCAAATGTAGGTGGACAGTAAATGATAACGTTTATTTTGAGAATACATATTTAATTTTTTTGTATACTATAATACAAAATAAAATTTAAATAAATTGTTATAATATTTAATATAATATAACACAAACACCATAGTTATAATGAACACCATAGTTATAATATAACACAAACCGTATTCAACCTACTGTCCACCTACTTTTGGTTCACCGTGTGTATATATATTATATATATATATATATATATATGTTTAAGATGGTGATTGATGATAAATATTAATAATTATGTTGGCTGAACTACATAATGTAGCTTAATATTATTTCTCATATGGGGTATAGTCTGCCAATAAGCCCTTTCAATTCATTTCATATCGCCTCATTTCATATTAATGTAGAATAAATGAAATTTAATTTGGATAAGCAAAAGTTACCCCTATGATTGAAAATGAAATGTTTAATTTTAATTTTATTTAACTTTATATAATACAAATATTAAACAAAGAAAATGTGTTTCATTTAAAACATGTTTAGTCTGAGTTTCTAATTTGTAATGTTCGCAATTTGTTAACATGTGAAAATGGAATTACAAATGAGTAGGTAATGTGATATTAAGATATAATAATATGATTTGAGGTCGGTAGATACTCTCTTTAGACCTATTAAACCTTTTTTCAGATATTTATTTTAAGTTTTCATTTCTAATGTTTAAGGGTATAAGCTCAAAATTGAGTGTCAAACTGTCTTTGTCTGCTTTTGTGTTTTTTTTTAATTTAATTTTTTTTTTTTTTGAAAGACCCTGAAAGACACCTTATGAAGGAGGGACCGTCATGAAGGACGGTGAAGGATCCTCATGAAGGATGGTGATGGGGGAAAACTTTTTAATTGATCCATTGTGTGTCTCCACAAATGCCATCATACTACTTACCTGCCACGGTGCTTCTGTATTCACTCTATTACACGCTTTCTCAAGATCCATAAAAGCCTCACAATCCCTTTCATGTTCTTTCTTTCGCTTGGAAATAATTTTTAAAAAGCATTAAAAATTATTGATCATTAATGATTGGGTTTTGCTTTTAAAATTTTATTATGGTGACCAAAAAAAAGTAAAATATCCAAAGAAAAACAGTATTCCCAATTAGTAATTTTTTAGAAATTCTGTTTCTAGAACTTTTTTAGAAACTGCATAGGCTCATTGCTTTAACCTTGTGATTAATTTTGGTGGAAGATCCTAACAACAACAGTGTACAACAAATTCTCAGTTTAGAAAAAAAATGGAAATAACATTCGGTCATTCTTAATATTTCGAGTGTGCTGATTCCAAATCTGAAAATAGTTTTTTTCTATCACTTCACGTTTTTTTGTAATGACTGCTTAAAATCTTCATACCAAAAAGTAAGAATATATTGATAAACAGATAGGCTTTATCATATGGAACAGTTTAATTATTGCTATACTTCAACATATATACACAAAATTAACATAAAACTCTCGTATTATACTGTTTTCAACTCTATTTGTATTTATGCTGGCGTTTGTGTGATGCTTCTGGTTGGTCACGCTTTATATTCCAGCAGAAATCGGCCAGCATAGCAGGACTCCACTTCCCTTTGTATCGGTTCTCCATTGTGGCTATATCCTGGTGGAATCTCTCCCTGTGTTCGTCGCTAACAGCAGATGCATTTTCCGGAAAGAATGAGAGATGTGAATGCAAAAAATGAATTTTCAATGACATCTTACATCCAAGACGTTGGTATGAGTTGATAAGTTGATCCACAAGTGCAGCATAGTTGTCGTATTTAGTCTTTCCTAGTAGACCGCTGCACACGTTTTTGAATGCACGCCAGGCTGCCAACTCAACCTCATCCATCACCGCTTCAAAGTGTTCGTCTAGCATGAGTTGGCGAATTTGAGGGCCGACGAATATGCCTTCTTTAATCTTGGTATCACTTATTTTTGGGAATTTTTCCTTTAGATATTTGAAGGCAGGCATATCTTGTTTCATGGCCTTTGCACATTGTTTCATCACAGTGTTGGAGTCCTCGAGGCTGGCCTCGATGCCGATTTTCCACGGCCTTGGCCTCACTATGTAATGCCTCTGCCTTTTCCTCGGCCTTGGTCTCGACACCTTCTGGCGTCGAAAAATACGCCGAGGCCGATCGAGGCCGCCCATTTTGAATTAATTTTTATATTGGATATTTTTATTTCAATAAGAGTGGTGAGCTCACCATCTTTCTCTCGCGATCAGACAGGTAGCTATAACTAAGTAATAAGTAACACAATGTCGTTTATGTTAGAATACAAATTTAATAAATTAATTTATAATACAAATAATTAATCAGTGGGGAATGGCGTATAGGAGCGATGGAGCGATCGCTCCCCCCTGCATGAAACGATAAATATTAATTTAACAGAAAAAAATATTAATTTTAAGATATTAAAATAAATATTCTTAAAATATATTTTAAAAATTCATGTGACATGAAACTTATAGCATAGCTTCAAACAGTGTACCACTGTTTGAATACAAAATAATATTGCAGCCGGAGCGATAAATTTTTTGCTCAAGTAAATATAAATTATATGTTACTGCTGTAATGAAAATATAAGTGGAACAATCGCGAATTTTTTTTATAATAAGTTTATTTTTGCTAATAGTTACTTCAGTAATAATGATATAAGCCATTTATATGTATTTTATTGAAATTATTACTTATTTGTAATTAACTAGAATTGTACGTCTGGCAGAGCCGCATATGTTGTTAATACACGTACTCTTGCCAGTCTTGGGAACGACAGTTGAATTCGCTCTAGCCTATTGTGAGTCTGTATTGTCGTACAGTGGTACATTATTTTTATAATCAAATACTGACAAATAGTCTTGTTATTTGGAGTGTTATAATTATAATCATAACGTGAGTAATTTATTCAACAATTATTTTTATATTTTATTAAAATATTTTTTTAATACAAATTTATGGCTTCCTTTGGCATACTGTATAAGTACCGTAAGGAATCACCATGTGATTGTTTATATACTAGAATTTTAAAAATTAATCATACAGTAATAACTGACAACATTGATGCGTGCATAATGTCATTTACTGTCTTTTACAGTTTTACTATTGTCATTTACAGTACTGTGCCGATTCTCATCTCATCTGCGCTTCTAACTTAATAATGTCTGCAAATTCTCGAATCATTCAATTTGGATACTTCGAGCATGAGATATTTGAAGAAAATGGAAAGAAAAAACATAGAGCAAGGTGCAAGTTTTGTAAGGCAAAGTCTCCAAAACTTAGTGAGTTCTACGGTACCACTTCCAATTTTACAAGGCACCTGAAACGTGTGCACAAAGCAGAGTAAGTGCATGTACAAATTGCTATCAGTTTTGAAATCATTGGGTCTGCAATGCCTTAACAAAGTAGGGTTGAGATTTTTGCCTATTTTGCTTGTTGTTGATATTTGCTTGTTTTGAACTTGAACTTACATTTATGTTCATTCTGCAGGTGGCAAGAATATGCTAAGGGAAAAACAACCATCAACGAAAACTCGCAACAGAATCTCAATGCGTTTTTTTTCTATGTCTAGTGATGGAGAACCAATGAAATACAAGCAAAATAATCAACGGCAGAGGCTGATCTCTGAAGAAGTTGTGAGGTTCATGGTAGGATGCAGCCTACCACTTTCCATTGTTGAGGACAAGCACTTCCGGAACCTTCTGCAAGTTTTGGATCCAAGGTAAATGAAATGTTTTTTTGCTCCCATCTATCCTCAAGGGGCATGATTATGCCTTGCTGAACTCCATCTTACAGAGCAGCATAGGCTTGGTGCATTTATTTCATTTAAAAACTGTTAACGTTTGAATATTTTTTGTTGGAAATTTTAGGTATCAGCCCATGGCAAGGTCAACATTGACAAGTCAGACACTTCCCAAGTTGAGAGCTGAAGGAATCAAGAAGGTCATGGACTTGCTGTCCCACCATAGCAGTATCTCCTTGATGACTGACATATGGACTGATAGGACCATGCGCAGCTACTTGGGTGTAACAGCGCACATCATGGGCACAAACCCTAGAACTAGAAATTATGGGTTGTTGTCTGTTCTCCTGACCTGCCAGTGCTTCCATGGGAAGCACACAGGGGAAAGAATTGCACAAGCATTTGAAAGCATTCTGGAAGATTATAACATAGGAGCAAAGGTTGGTTAAGGCTGTCATTGTTAGGGTTATAAACTGTCAATGATAAATAGAGATAAATGCACCAGCTATAGCATTAATTTTTTTTGCTATTTCAGGTAGAGTACATAGTCACGGACAATGCTGCAAACATGAAAAAAGCTTTCAAGGTTCAATTTCCAGTAGAGGGTAATGAAGAGACAGCTTTTGAGGAGGACATTGAGGAGGACCAGGAAGTGGAAGATGAGACACTTTGGGAGGAGCTGGACGAAGAAGATGAAGCTCATGTTGACGCTGCATTGAGAACAAGCTCAAGGCAGCGGATATCTTGCTTCGCCCACACACTTCAACTTGTGGTTCATGACGGGTTAGCAGACATGAAGTGTGTCAGCCGAGCGATCGCCAAAGTTACGAAGATCTCCTCTCTCTTACACAAGAGTTCTGTTTTCAAAGAAAGGTGAGTAACGGTTTCAGAGCTGCCAACTACTATGGATTTTCCATATTTTGTTTGGTAAGGTTGGCAGCTCTGCCTTTTCAATTGTCTGGTGTGAGTGTGAATGGAAGACATTAAAATGCCTTTCTTATTTCTAGGTTTGAAGAAAAATTTGGAGATGGCCGAACCATACCTGCAGCAGTGGCTACTCGCTGGAACTCAGTATACCACCAGCTTCAGTCACTGCTGGGGATGGAAGGAATGGACCTCAAGAAATTGGCTGAGGTGTGCAATACCCAAGAGTTTGCTCATGATCTTCTGATTCGTCACGAGTGGGGGCAGTTAACTGAGCTGTGCAAAATTCTGGAGCCATTCGCCGAAGCCACCAACTTGACTCAGGGTAAGAGTTTTAGTGGCGCAAACATCCCCTGAACAATCAATCAAATTTACAATGTATAAATAACTTTGTCATTTGATTGGTGGTAATTAGTTCAAAATCGTTCATCAATATAAATTTTGTTTTTGTTTTACAGGGGATCAGAGTACCACAATAAGTCAAGTAGTTCCTGTTGTCCTTGATATAAACAGCCATCTCCGCAAGTGGACTGATAATGCAAGGTTTTGTAAAACCCTGGTCACAGCTCTACACACTTCTTTGAAAAAACGTTTCAGAGGGGTGTTTATCAACTGTGGCATGGACACCGATCCAGGCAGTAGAAGCCATCAAGAGCCATTTATTGAAAAACTTTATCTTGTGGCTGCTGTCCTGGATCCACAGTACATGTTGCACTGGGTTGATGCAGACGTGGTGTCACTGGTGTGCGAAGAAGGTCCGGAGAATGCCCACGAAATTCTGAAGAATACTCTAAAAGGTATGTTGAGTTTATGATCAAGAGTGAAAGAGTAAGGGTTGAGAACAGGATCCAAAAGAATAGTTCAGAACTTGTACAAATGTACAATAATTTGAATAAACTTGCAAATTTAATTTTTCTGGACTGATTTCCTTTGCTTTATATTACAGAGATCGTCATAACAGAAGCGGAAAGGTTCTCATCGAATGACGGCGAAGAAGCTGGAGCCCTCTTTTACCACACCTGCAGCAAAGATGATGAAAGCCCTGCAAAAGTGCCCCATTTGTTGGCCAAATATAAAAGTATAAGGAGTCGCACAAGGTCAAGGAGTCGGGAAAAGGACTGTGTGCGAGTACAGCTTGAGAAATATCTGAGAGATGAAGAGCGGCATGGGATGGATGCAGTGACATTTTGGAAGGAGAAAAGTGAGGGAAACCTCAAGTACCCTTCACTGTGTACCCTTTCAAAAAATATTTTGTGTGTGCCAGCCAGCAGTGCTCCGGTGGAGCGTATTTTTAACCGAGGAGGGATAATAATGCGACCACATCAGGCGAGGCTGTCTCCTCAGATGTTGGAGACTTATGTTTTTAAAATGTAATGAGCATATTCTTTGAAAAATAAATGTTAGAGTCATGTGTTTGTGTAAAGTCAATTTCGTAACCAAAAAAGTTGCTGCACAACTGCCTGCTTCTGTTTTACATGCGTGTGTGTAATAACTGGCCTCGGCCTCGGACACTGTGGCCTCGACCTTGGGCCGGCCTCGAACACTGCGGCCTCGGCCTTGGTCTCGGACACTGCGGCCTCGGCCTTGGTCTCAGACACTGCGGCATTGGCCTTGGTCTCGGACACTGCGGCCTTGGCCTTGGTCTTGGAGGTCGTGGCCTTGACTACAACACTGTTTCATCAGCCCTAGTTTTATGTGAAGTGGCGGCAAGATAACCTTTTCCTTTCTTACTAGCAGTTCGTGAATAACATTGTGAGATCCAGGTGAGGAATTGTCTCACGGCGGCCATACTGAGCGTGTGTAGTGTTCAGACCTTGCTCGGCTATCCCACTTGCATAGGAAACACATGTATTTCGTATAGCCAGTTTGCAATCCATTGAGAATAGCCACAACCTTCAAATCTGCGGAGATAAGCCATTCATGTTCATTGTATTTTATACAGTCCAGAATAAAAGCAACATTGTCATACGTTTCTCTCAAGACGACTGAATGAGCGATCGGAACAGAAGGCATTGTGTTCTCATTGTGTAGCAGTACACCCTTAACACTGTGCAGAGATGCATCAATGAACAATCTCCACTGATTCGGTTCATAGTACAAACCCAGAGCATCGAACAGACAATGTATATCAATGCAATAACAAAGATTGTTCTTCATTGTGAAATATTCCTGCAAATCCAAGGAGCGCTTTCGGAATGCTGTAATTCGTACGTCTTCCGCCAGCAGATTCCATCCTTGTAGACGTGAGGCCAGCAGTTCACTTTGTTGCTTGATAAGTATTAAATCACGGACCAAATCATTGAGTTCAGGCTGCGTGATGAGATGATGTTCTTTCTTGGACTCGACTTGAGCTTCATACCATTCGCCGTTTGATTCCGATTTGTCAGAGTCTGTGTTATCGGTCGGCATTTCAGCTGGAGGACGAGGGATGGGTATATCTGTAGAATGTTCCACAGGACGCATAGCAGAACGAAGATTTGGGTAGACTATAGCCTTTTTCCCTTTTCTGTTGCAACCTGTAATGCGAGACAATAGACATTGTTGACTACTTAAGATAGCATAATTGTGTAATACATTATGCAGAGCAAGATATGCTAAAATGTGCTAAAAACACCAAATTTGACGTATATTCAGAAAAATAAAAGATTTAAACCTGTGATGTTCGTTAAGCAGAAATAGCAATCAGTTGAATGGTCCAGCGGCTCTCTCCATACCATTGGGACACCGAATCCCAGACCAGGACCGGACCGGTGCCTTTGAACCATGCAGATATGAGGCGCCAAGTGCCTGTCCTGATCACCATCTTTGCATGCGAAGTATAATTCATAAAGCTTTTTCACATGAGAAGTCAACTTCCTTTTATACTGTTTTAACGTTAATGTCCCACAAATATAGCAAAAACTGTCTGGCAAATTTTTGCACTCTCTAGGCATTGTAGCATAACGTCAATAAAAACCTGTAAAATAAGAAAATGATAGATCAATTTGCAATTTCACACAATATAGACGTTGTCGGTGAAATATACATAATTTGATAGCTGTTATTCAATAATACTCACTTAGAGCACCGATTTATGATAAAATATGGCTGACAATTTTGTTTTAAATGATTAATGAAAGAAAATTTTCATAAAATCAAAGTGGAAACAGAGCCAAACACCACCACCACCACAGCATATGCATGACTGAACAAAATGTAAAAGATGCGTTCAGAGAACCAGTGGTTCTCAAAATGATACAATGAAATAGGGTCATTTTCATAAAATCGGTGGGTGATACAAATAAATGAGTGTTATTTTCGCAATCTACGCATATAATTAGCCTTAAAAATGACTATCTCATTTCCATTTTTTTCTCAGTGTTGTACAGTGTAATTATTATTCCCCGATTGAAGTCAGATTCTCATAGAACAATGAAGTATGATCTGATTTCTGTTGCTGGAAATGTTTGTGCAAAATGGAAGAAGTTATTATCTAAAAAAAAAAAAAAAAAAAAAAAAAAAAATGTAAGAGTGCAAGAGTACAAGGCAATGACTCGACCTAATAAAATACGTGCTGCCATCAAATTCAGCAGTTGCGTTCTGAGGTCAAATTCAGCACACTGTCCAGATCTGGCATTCTCAGACCTTTTATCTTTTTGGGCTCATAGAGGAGGATCTAAGGGGATGAAAACTTTCACGATGGCAGTGAAGTACCGGTTGTGATGCAGGAATGACTACATGGATTATCAAACTTTTTTCTGACGAGATATTTCATGGAAGGATAACCAATTTAACTGCAGGAATACTCATTGTAGAGCGCCATTTTACTGAATAACATTCTACATCGAATAACACTGACAAAAAAGGACACTTTACCAAAAACTTCCATTTATAAATTGGTTTAATCTCACCTATTTGATTCAACCTAATCTAACCACCACCTAACCAGCTAAACTCAATACGTGTTAACGGAGCTATAGCCAAACTAGAAAAAAAAATCTGGGCTTGACAATGCTATTTATTAACTTTTTAATCAAATTTAACCTAGCGTAACCTAACCTAACGTGTTGGTCTCCGTAAGTACTGACCATTGATCATTTAAGGTAATCGTTACTGACAATTCAAACGCTTTACCACAACCTCTATAAAGACGCTCACAATTTCTCACCAGCGTTTCCTTGATCTCGAGTTAAGTCGACGCAAACTGACTTCAGATTTCCTGCTGAAAGTTCAGCGGAAGGAAAAGGGATTTGTCCGGTTCTTCCATCCTTATCATCAATGTCCGGTCTTAAGTTTCGGATTTCGAAGGTAATGATTCCGTTGCAAGAGATGGTTTCACCCGAAGAAAATTCGGGAAATTCGCATATTACTGGAAACAATTTCCCATCATTTAGCAAAAGGAATTATCATTAAATACATTAGTAAATGTAAAGTAATAATATAAAGAATAGATGGGTCACTTCAAAGTTGAAACTGTGCAGGAAAGCCAATAGCGTGTTTTTTAGATTATGGTAATGGGCCAAAGTTATGTGGAGTACTGCAGTTTATTTTATTGGTCTGTAAACTTATTAAGAAATTGTGTACACATCATATAATACGAGTATAATTACAGGAATACTATTGTTAAGTTAGGTAGTAAGCTTTAATTGCTAAACTGTAGCCGTTAATCATTAATAAGATTTTCTACTGTAATAAACTGGGTCATTTTGTGCCAACTAATTTACAGTTAAATTTGAATGTGGGAGTGTTATAGAGTCGTAAGAAAATCATTCCCAAAGTAAAGTTAAAAGATTGACAAGCTCGTATAATATTGTCTTGTTAGTATTAAGGTGTTCTGTTACATAAAATTATTTTTCTATTTGGATATTATTAGCTCGGGGGTAGCATTGAAAAGTCACATCAGCTCTGGGATCACAATTCTACTCGATTGGAACAGTATAGTCACAAATCCATGACAGGGCTAAAAGCCAAAGAAAACTATATCTCTTTTGGGATATAGTAGTAAAAGGCAACTAGAAAAGTGTAAAGTTATGGTAGAATCCTATCTGTTAAAAAGGCCTCTCCTCCAGATGATCCCTTGTGTTTTGTTGATCCCGATTCAGTTCTGTGTAACTTCAAATTTTTCATTAAATTTAATAGTCCTTAACCTTTTCATGAAACGTAACGCTGACTCTCTGAGAGGGAAATGGATTTTCACACAATGTACCTACATATGTAAGTTTACATTAATGAGAGGACTTCCCGATTTTGGTCAGTGAAAACTAATCTTATTCTCATTCTGAAAATACTCTCAAAATCTTTGGTACTCTGCACCTATCATCATCATCATATTTTCGAAATGTAAAAGAAACGACCGATATCCTTAAAACTAAGCAGTGATAGAACAGTTGTGAATAAAAGGTTAAAATTAAAAACTAGTCCCCAGCCTACCTCATTCCTGTCCCCTGAGGACTCTAGGGATTGGGTTATATCCTCCATCTCCCTGTGTGTAAAAGCTGGGGACTAGGTTGAAGTCCCGCCTTAGGAAAAATACTCCCTACGGACGACATAATAAGTCTCAGACTAACCTAATAAAAATGCCTTTTTTTGGGGACTCAAAATCGGAGGATCAAAATCCTCAATCGTGACATCAGACCTTTCTGGCGGGGGAAGACAAGAAACTCCTTTTTTCAAAGTTCTTTGACAAGTCCTCAAAAGGCGCGTCTTAAACTGGAGTGATTTTGGAGTTTCCACTGAATGCAGAATCAAGTCAGGGTTTCGAATGAGGTACCTTTAAATATTAAAATATTTATATATACTGTACAAAGTGAATTTATTAATTCATTAAATGTTGAGACTGGTGGCCGAGAAGTCGATTTTATACGTCAGTTCTATTACATAAACCACTATGGACATTGCTTAACCATGACAGACTCGTACTCCTTTCGCAAATCGCATGTTCACTATTTTTATGATGTCACTTGAAGTCTGTGGTCCACAACTTAAGGCCACGCACCATTGATGAACTAAAAGTAAACATTCGAGAGAAGTGTGCCAACGTCTTCACCAAAATAATAGGCAATGTCCTAAGTTGTTGACGTAAGGGAATTGACATACGTAAAGGGTTTCAAGGGCTGCAGTTTGAATATTTACTGAATTAATAAATATTCCAAACAGAGTTCGACTCCCAACTAATAAATAAATAAATAATAATATATATATATATATATATATTATATATATATACACACATGTAAGAGTGACAACTTGACCTTCGTGAAATAAGGATTCATCGCACGGAATGTTTGAAAAGTACGTGGGCCCGCTATGCGCGAATTCAAGATTACGCGGTTGATTAATTGAGGACCTACCCCATAATAAAGCGGAAACACACTCGAGGTTACGAGGTTCGAGAATGCTGAAGTCCATCCGCGCGAGCACCCGAGAACATTCGCGAGCATTCAAAAACGTTAATTGCACCCACGTGAAAGGCCACAGCCTTCGAAGTTTCAGATTCAGATGTGGATAACCCTTCAAGGCTAAATTCCATATTCAAGTTTCCCTTCATTCGGCTTTAACGGCTCTGCCACTTTCCCCCTTAGTTTATATAAGTACATACATACATACATATTTGTTTATTATTAATGTACGAGATTATGCATTAATTATTGCTCTCTTTCAGGTTTATAATTAATTTATATTGTCGTTGCATTATTTGATCGCATGAACAGTTGATAGGATAAGTTTATCAATTGATTTTATGGGTTTATTATAGTTTGAAAATTTTTTGTAGAACGTATCCCCCTTAATTGTCTATGGCAGAGTTTAAAAAAAAAAAAAAAAAAATCACAAATTATGCTCACTGCAGTTATTTATGTAATTTATGAAATTTACATATACACTTATATGAATTTCACAAAAAAAATGTTTTGAAATTTACAAAAAAAAAAAAAAATTTACTTTTATTGACCTATTTATTTTAAATTCCCTCCCCCGCATTACTGTCAGCATAAAAGAAATTATAAGTATAAAAAATATTGTGAAAGCTAACACATTTACACTGCATTTAATAACATTACTGTGATCATAACTTCCATGAACTGAGAAAACTAAACCTAAGAACAGAAAAACTCGCCAAATCAATCAGACCAGTGGTTATGGTCATCAGCTGCGTTTTGTTTATAAAATGGGCTCCTGTTTTTTACTGTGGCTAAAAGAGGGCAACACTTATTCTGGATATCTCATCGTTTGAATTAAAATTCTCTCTCTCGCCCACTCTCTCTTTGCCTAACGCCTTTCAAAACAATCACTGAATTCACAGAATATATATCATAAATTCATCCATGCCAGTTGATATTATTTTATCTTACCCCTCTCTCCTTCTCAGTCTCTCATGACAAGCCCCACGGAACCCCATCAAGTTCTCGCGGAATCCTAGGGTCCTGCGGAACACAGTTTGAAAACCCCTGGAATCTATAGGAAAATATACCTCACTATACGCGGTAGTTTCCAAGAACACAACTACCGCGTATAGTGGGGTGTACCTGTCAGACATGCTACCACTACACTACGGGCCTCGATCAGTCAGAAGTAGGGTGCATTAAACGCCCCATGATTTTCAAAACATTGTTGGATTTTAATGTCTATTCCCTCAAATGTTACACTTGTTGGTAGAAGTATGTATGCAAAAAATAAATCAAATCGGAGGTGGTCCTGGGTGGCCACCGGCCACTTTTATATATTTAGTAGTGATGCACCAAATATTCGGCAAATATTCGGTATTACTTATAATACTAATATACAAATATTCGGTATTACTATACTTACATTGATTGAAAGTTGAAAATGTATAAAACACAACGCCAATGTCACTACTCCAACTTTGCTCGTTTCCGCAAATTTGGCCTCGCTTTGCGTCACATTCAACCACTTGAAGAAGATTTTGGAAGTGGTCTTCTCCTCTTGCAGCTGAGACAAAATCAGTTGTGAGCTTTACTGCTCTCTCCGCAGGGTCATTCACAACATTTAACCCATCCACAATGGACTTGGCTGCCTTGAAGTGGTCATTGTTCTGCCAATTGTCAACATCCTCTGTTAGGAAGGTCATATCCAGGTGAAGAAGGTTCACTGTAAACCACGAGTCCTCGTTCACAAGATCAGCCAGGGTTGTCGCTTCTGTAATTTTTGGAAATGATGGTTTGCCATATCCAGAACTGTAGCAGTGTTTTGGAGTGCTTGGCATTTCATCTGGTTGTATGGCCAGTAACACATCTGCAAGGGCATGACGCTCCTTTTGAGGTACTGCATTGCTGAACAGTGCCAAAACAACCAGTTCTGGGGTTAAATACCACAAATGTCTATCAAAGGCTTTCACAGCGCTGACTGAAATGATTGAGTTGACAGCTTTATAGTTGAGCAGAGTCTTGTATAAGCACAAATCAAACCATGGGGCATTTGAAGCAGACTGACATATGAGCCACCAATCACAATAAATATAAACAACAAAAACAACAAACTCCTTCAGTTTTTCCTGTTGATGTTGTGTTGTTACAGTTCCTCGAGGTAGTACAGAAATTTGCTCTTCAAGTAGGCATATTTTGATGGAATAAAGAATCTTTGACATCCACCTTGCTTTATGCATGGCCCCAGGTCTGTGGAGTGTTCCTTGTTTTGTGACATCATCATCGAGGACTACCTGGCAGAGTTGTGCCATTTCCTTGTAGTCTTCCCTACAGTATGAAGCGCTTGTGCGGATTGTGCTTAAAACCTTGTTTTTGCAGGATAAAAGCAGTTGTTGTGCATCGTCATTGTACATTGAAATGTCAATTTTGGTTAAACTTTCATCCTTTGCATGCGATATGCGTTCCCAATTCTTCTGGAATCTTTGGAACAAAGATGCTTCTGGAGACTTTGATGTCTCAATTTTGAGAGCGTCAAACACATGATCCAGGATTACCTCTCCAACATGATGGCGACATGCACACCACAGAAGAGCACGGTCCAGTTTTGATTGAATGGTAACACAGGCAGCTGTAACGTGTCCAGTGTTTGATGCTGTTGTGTCAAAACATAAGTTGACAACTGACTGTTTGCACTTCCATGAATGTAGAAACGTGTAAGTGTGCTCGGCAATGATGTCACCTGATGACATATCACTTCCACGAGGATATCTAGCCACTCCCAGTAGCTTTACATCAGTGGCATTCCCAACCAACACTGGCACTCTTTCTTCCTTGCCATTCTTGTTTGTGAGCGTATGCATCTGCTTGCCATCCCAGTGAAGTGTTGCAGCTGTTGGGGCGATCCAATTTTCTCGAATATCTTTGGCGATAGCACTTGTTATTGATCGTCGAGCCTTATCAGCAGTTGAATACGACTTGGCCACATGACGTGGATCACCTCCTGCCTCTTGAATTACAGCTTCGGTGAGCACAGCCTGTTGAACAGGAGTTATGTTTAGTCGAGTAGCAACAGACACGACTGAAGGCCTTTTCAGAATATCATGAGGAATAAAGGCAGACGTACCTGCATATGTTGATCTGTGGTGACTACGCTTCCTTTGAAGCTCTGGAATTGCCTCTTCTTCAGTTTCTTCCAAGCTATCTGCAGAGGCACTATCATCAGAGCATACAGAACTTTTCATCTCTTGTACACTGGATGATTCATGACGTTCTCGTCTTGAAGCTTCCGCTAAGATGTGTTTTTCTTTTCTACGATCTTTATCAGCTTTCTTCTTGTCAACACTACCAAATGAGGCTACTCTGTCAGATTTCATTGACTCTAAAAATGCTCTATCTTCCTCATTCTTAATGTTTGTCATTGCATCTTTTGTCCATACACCAAAGGTCTTATCAAGACGTTCATTCATGGATTGCAACTTAGCCAAAGTGTTTGGAGATTCTCTGCGAGAAACAGGTATTTGACGCAATTTGTTATTGTCATTAAGAAGGTCAAGTATTAGTTTGCAGCATTGATGGTCTGAAAGCATAGGAATATTTGCTTTAGTGTAGAATGTTTTCAGCTGGATAAGGACTATGCTGGCAGATTTCCATTTGAGTGGCTGTGTTTGTTTGCCTTCACATATTTCTTTCTGGATGTGCCACATCACGCATCGAAGAACCTGCCGGCAAGTTGGGAGGCGGACTCCTGTCAATGTACCATCTCCTTCTGTAAGAGCATTGCCAAGACCAAAAATGGCACTTGCTAATCTGGTCTTCTTAGCTTCCATTGTTACAGCTTCCATTGTTTCTGAAAGACAATAAAGGATATTATTAGACTATAAGTGAAGTTTCGTTTATGGTACATGTTTTATGTAAATCACCCCTTTAGGGTGCATCAAACGCCCTTAGGTTCTTGGATTTTAATGTCTATTCTCTCAAATGTTATGTAAATCACCCCTTAGCAACTCTATATTAAAAGAAACAATGTAAGTAAACTGGTTGGTAAATAAAAAAAAAAGATATTTTTACATAGCGCGGCCCCCAAAAATTGCCACGAAAATATAAAAGTGACCGGTGGCCACCCAGGACCACCTCCGATTTAATTAATTTTTGGCATACACACTTCTAGCAACAAGTGTAACATTTGAGAGAATAGACATTAAAATCCAAGAACCTAAGGGCGTTTGATGCACCCTAGACTCAGATGTCCTGGGTTCGATTCCCAGGCGGTCACCTCATTTTTCATTTGTTCATTATTTCTCTTCCTCGTGTGCAGAACACTCCTTTCCTTCGTGGTTTTATTCATCATAAATATTTTTCACGTGTTACTTTCGTGAAATAATTTTCATATAGTATAATACTATATATATATATATACAAACTCAGAATGGTCCCCTGAGAAACTTATATGTTAAACACAGACCGTGCATGGAACAAGGAACTCTTCTGGGAAAATTAAATCCACTATAGTCCGAATAAGTAATGGTAAATGGCAAATACCATAGTTTTTCTTTTTCATGATGCAAGCCCGACGTGGGCAACGGGTCTCTCGCAAAGAGGTCCCATAAATATAGCTTCCCTCACCAGCTATCTGCAAAGCAGACAGGATCCAGCTTTGGGACATGGATCTAGGGTTTAAAGCAAGCCTAGCCCTGCTACATTTAGAACCTCAATATAAGCAAAAGACTCGTTGCATTCACATCGGATTGAATACATGAAAGAAAAAGGGGTAACTATTGTATTTTTAGCCAAAAAAACAAAAATTAAACCTCAACTGAAAAGCAGAGGCGGACTGACACGCGGAAGTGGATTTACAGACATCCAAAGGACAACATGGCTCTTTTCTATGCCTCTGTGTTCCACTTATAACTTAGCAATGCAGGAATACACCAGAGTTTTGTTGGAAAGTAGTGAACAGCACAAGGAAATGAGGGGAAGTAGACAAATCAGGGACAGTAATGACATGAAGAAAGTACTTGAACGTCTGGAATCCTTATCCCCATTCCATTCTACCTCGGGTCTCTGCAACATTGTAACAGGGCTAACTGCTGATCCTGGAGTTAACATTCATCAATTGCATTCAATCGGTACGAACATTGTCGTAAAAATGATTGGGAAACAAGCCTTTACATATTCTGCCAAAAGATCTGACAAAGTGAAAACACTAGGATCTGCTTCTGCCGTTGTGATCACTGATGCTTCAGATATAGAAGTAGATCCTGCACTACTGTTTCAGAGAATGATGACTGTTGCCACTGGCGGAGACATGAATCTTGAAGATGTCATGTGTTACGAACTGTGTGCATATCCTCCTGCATTGTTCGAATCACAAAGTATCTTGAGGAAACCCGATAAGTCTCAGCTAGCTCATGCAATAATCAAATACACTGACACTTTACGCATGGAAGAAGTTCAAGAAATTCAGTGCACAGACCAGTACGTATTGGATGGTGGATCTCTACTACATCGTGTTTCCTGGCGTCAAGATGAAACATATGACAGCATCGCCAACTCATATGCCGATTTCACTCTGAAAACATATGGAAAAGCAATCATTGTTTTTGATGGCTACAGCAGCTCTCCTACGATCAAGGACATGACCCACAGAAGACGCAGCACCAAGACAAGCAGAAATGTGAATCTCAGTCCAAGCATGAAGTTTGTTGGCCAGAAGGAACACTTCTTGGCTAATGAAAACAACAAGCAAGCATTTATTTCCCTCGTAGGTGAGATGTTGAAGAAGCACGGGTGTACTGTTCACAACGCAGATGGGGATGCTGATGTGGACATCGTTCGTGCAGCAGTTTCCTCATCAGAAAATGCAACTACAACAGTAATAGGGGAAGACACCAACTTGCTGATTCTCCTTCTGTACCATGCCAAGGACAGTGGTTTCAAGTTGCACTATCGCAGCGATATAAGATGGGGACCATCTCCTAATCCTGTGTATGATATTCTCAGCATTCAATCATTGTTAGGCAATGACATCTGCAAGTATCTCCTGTTTGTGCATGCTTTCACGGGCTGTGAAAGCACATCCAGAATTTTTTCGATCGGTAAAGCCAAAGCATTCGACACACTGATGAAGGTGGCTGAACTCCATTCAGTTGCAAATACATTCTGTTCTGATTGTTGCCAACACTCTGACATTGAAGCCGCTGGAAGAAAGGCAATGCTTCTGTTGTATGGCTGCAAAACACTTGAATCCACTAACGCACTACGTCATCGAATGTTAGTTGAAAAGGTAGCTACAGCTAAATCTTTTGTTACACCCGAACGTTTGCCACCTACCGATGCGTCCACAAAGTACCACAGCTTTCGCACATACTTTCAAATACTAATCTGGAAGTCTACAGAAGAGAAGATCGATGCAGAACAGTGGGGTTGGTATGTAAAGAATAATTCCGACTACCCTACAGCCTGCGACAAGCCACCAGCTCCAAATTATCTACTCAACATGATCCGCTGCTCCTGCAAGACGAAATGTGCTACTTCAAGATGTGGATGCAAGCGTAATGGAATGCCCTGTTCAGCCGCTTGTGGCGAGTGCCAAATCAGTGGTTGCGATAACAACCCAAGTACCGGTAATCTATCCGATGATAGTGATGAAGAGGATTAATTTCTGTATGTTTGTGACCAGGTATCACTTCTTCTGTAATGAACATAACTTGAAACTGGGAAAAAAATAATTGTTGTATTATTGATTATAAAAATCTGTAAAAAGGTATATAACATTATATTTGATTAATAACTGGTTGTGTTGTATATTGTTGAATTATTTAAAACATTACAACTGAAAGAAAAAGCATCAAATGTATCTCTATAAATAAAAGCGTAAATTATATATTTTTTTTTTTTTCGTAGGAAACATCCAGTCCGCCATTTTGAATTTCATTTTTGGGGGTGTTCCCGGGGTCCAATTTTGTCGGATTTTGGATATGTTATTCGGCAATGGTTCCTGAGCTGGAAACAGTTTAGAAAGCTTCTGAAGCAATTTTACCCAGGTCTAACTACAAATTGCCTGGACTACTGGTGACCTCGTTAATTCATGTCACTTCCAATAGTATGGTAGGCCTACTCCATTAGCTACTTTTCAATTGGTGATACTTTACATCATAAATTATTAACCCAGCCTATCATTAATAAACAATCAGTCATTGCATCAATTAATCATTAGCATACAATCAAATCATTATCACCTTAAACGGCTACAAATAGGTCCACTATATATATATATATATATTTTTTTTTTTTTGTGATCTATATACAGTCTCGAACTCTTAATTTACTTGTGTTCTTGAGGATGTCATTAGAAGAAAGCGCTTGAGCAACACACTGTTTCCTTTCCTTTGTGGTTTTATTCATCATAAATATTTTTCATGTGTTACTTTTGTGAAATAATATATATATATATATATATATATATATATATATATATATATATATATATATATATATATTTTTTTTAAATTCGGGAAGAACCGATTCGCCTCTATTTAAAAGGGCATATCTCGGCAGAAAAACAAAGAAAAAGTGAGAGGAAAGACAGAGGAAAAAGAAAGGGTGGAGGGGACAGTCGAAGTGGAAAAAGACCAAGGATGACAAGGACTGCAGGGTCGAGCCCCACCATCCTTGGGTGCTAGGGCCGGGAGGGCGCACATGAAACCACCAGGAACAAGCACGTACAAACGAGCACAAAGAGCACTCAAGAGCACGAGCTTAGAACCCCCTTGCGGGGATATATATATATATATATATATATATATATATATAATATATATATATATACCCCCGCAAGGGGGTTCTAAGCTCGTGCTCTTGAGTGCTCTTTGTGCTCGTTTGTACGTGCTTGTTCCTGGAGGTTTCACGTGCGCCCACCCGGCCCTAGCACCCAAGGATGATGGGGCTCGACCCTGCAGTCCTTGTCATCCTTGGTCTTTTTCCACTTCGACTGTCCCCTCCACCCTTTCTTTTTCCTCTGTCTTTTCTCTCACTTTTTCTTTGTTTTTCCGCCGAGATATGCCCTTTTAAATAGAGGCGAATCGGTTCTTCCCGAACTAAAAAATATATATATATATATATATAACAATCCCTTAAATATGTGAACAAAAATGCATTGTAGATTATCTTTACCATCTTTGTTTAGTCACGAAATCGACCATTGTAGAATACACAAAACAGTTTCCGCCGAGATTGCTGAGTAGCGAAGGAGTCAATAAGATCTGTATAGCTAAGAGCTCTTGTGAGTTCCGATTCAATACTAAGGATAGCTAAAGAGTTGAGACGATTTTCTGACATCAGTGACCATATGTTAGAAGCCGGCGTACATAGGAAGATCCTGAGCACAATATCAACATATGGGTAAACTTCTTTTAATTCTTTTGCTTGGATCATCTCACTCATCTCAAGAATGCTCGTAGGAGTTTTCTCCAAATTCAGAAGAAACCCACGGAAATGAAGACACTCATTAACAAATGTTTCCGCCAAGTCATCCTTGTAAAATTCCCAAAGCTTAATAGCATTGGCAGTTATATCTGTCGGATTCAAGGTGGTGATTTTTGTAAAAAATGCAAACCGTGCATGGAGGTTTTCATACACATCTTTGTGACAGTTTAATTCCAACAATAATCTGTCAAGTACCACAAGATAAGTATTAATGAAGAAGTTCCTCCGTCCATCTAATTCTACCTCGCCTCCGTGAGTTTCGTCAACTCGAAGTTTTCTTTTCTTTTTTCTTTTCATTGTAACTTCATATTCGCGGATAGATTATTTCTTAATTGCTGCTTCTTCATAAAAGTCGAAATTGACTCTTGCATCTTTTACATAGAATGTCAATGATGCATACAGTTCTGCTACGACACCAAGATCAATGTTAACTGCTTGGAGCTGTTTACTAGTAGCAGTGAACCTTTCCAGAATGTCACCCCCACATTAAAGAAAGAATTGTAATTTCAAGGCATTGCAGTTGATTGAGGTAACCTGATGCTTCACTGCGTGTGCAAGGCTTTTCTGATTCATCTTCTTCAACAGACTAAGTGCCTCTGTAACCTCTTCCCAGTCTTTATTGAGACTCCTACACGCTTCTTCATGGGCTGACCATCGAGTGTCTGATAAGCTCTTTAGCATTACATTTTCAGATTTGGTAAAATGATTTTGTAGTATTTCCCAACCGTGAGTGGAGGCAGTGAAGAACATGTAAAGATTTTGGAGAAATGCGAAAAAATCATTGGCTTCCTTACAGCAACTTGCTGCACACTGTCCAATCAAATTTAATGAGTGTGCACTGTGCAGAGCAGGGTACGTAAACTGCTACTGGGGACGCTTCTTTTATTCTGGCTTGCAAGTCAGAGTAAGTCCCTTACATGTTGGGAGCGTTATCATACGACTGTCCTCTGCAGTTTGCAATGTCGAGATCATGCATTTTTAATATGCTGGAAACTGAGTTGAAAAGCTGCTCTGATTTGTGGCCTATGCTGGGAAGGAATGCAAAAAATCGCTCTACAGGATGCCCAATTTAGGGTGGCCCAACAGAACATGCAAAAAATTAAAAGTTGAATTTTCACTGATTAGAACCCTGCAATCAAAAACGACATATGTAATAGCAATATGAGTGAAATTTGATGCAATTCTGAGATGATTTAGAGGTTGCACAAGGTGCTTGAAGTTTCAAAAATCGCAGTCTTGCCACGGTAAGCAGTCTATATTTTGCCATTATTTGCCAGTGGCTTGTAAATATTCTTTTCTGACAGTTTTATGAATTCTGTGAAGCTGGTTTGTTATTTTCTGTTAATAATTGTAAAATAATAAAATAAACTTAGTATTCAAAGTCCGGTATGGTATGGGTACAGGTGTCTTGTTCAGATAATCTTCTTGGAATTTGTTTGTTGTGCATTGTTGGGTTAAGGTTTGTGTTGAACACAGTAAAATTATTAACAAACAAATTAAATTTTGGTTAAGTACAGCCACGACAGGTGTCAACTTTGGATAGAGCACTATAAGCTTATCTTTGCATATTTATGTCTCCCCTTACTAATTGACCTAATTTTCAAGGTCACATAAGGGGAGACATTTTTTTTCTTGAAAAACAGCCTTTGATTGTTATTTATTTTTTTCAGGAAACTTCACTGAGTTCAAGCATGGCATGTAGCAGCAAATGCAGCATTCAAACTGCAGATGACAATAAGCCAAAGACAAGATCAAAATCTCATATTTGGTTGATTGGTCCTGTGAATAAGAGAATCGTCCAACACAGCAAACTTCCGTCACTTCGTGAAACATTGTCAGTGTTTTTCTATCATCATACAGAACAGAAAAAGACACTCAAAGAAAGTGCACGCATAACTGTATCAGAAGTCCTTAGTTTTTGGCTGAAGGCTGGAATAGCAACTGCTCTCAGTTATGATATAGAAAAGTGGCTTCTGAAAGTACATGCAGAATGGCAGTGTTTGAAGAAGGCCATAAACCGTCGTACCCAGAAACAAATTTCTAATGAAGCACAGTTCAATTCAAAGCTTGGTAAGCTGTTTGACATAGCTCATCAAGATGCTGAGAAACGAACAGAACTGACAGAAGACCTGGAGTTTCTAGCCAGTTAGAGAGAAGGTCGGAAAGGATATATGGCAAGTGAAGATAAAGCATGGACAGAGAGACAAGAGCAGAAAGCCAAAAGGAAAGAATCATTTGAAAGGTTTTGGCAGAAATCAAAGCAGGAACAACAGGCAGTAATTTCAAGTTGCAGTAGTGAGTTGATTTTTTCTTCTGATAGCTCAAGTGAAGATGTAGTTGAACAATGTGCAGACTCAGAAATGGAAATGGATAAGTCACGAAAGAGGAAAAGATTTGCAAGCAGCACCGAAAGAAAGACATTGCTCTCAAAAGATGTCACAGCAGCATTAGATAGGTCAAAAGTTACAGATCGCCAGGCGGTGCACTTATTAGCCGCTACAGCTCATTTGCTTGGCCATAATGTTGATGAGATAACACTAAGCCGTAGCTCGATTCAACGTGCACGATCCACAAACAGAGCAAAAACAGCAGCTGATGCAAAAACTTCATGCAATCCCCAAGCACCATTGACTGTTCACTGGGATGGAAAATTGCTTCCTGACCTTACTGGGCGCGAGAAAATCGACTGATTACCTGTGATTGTGACAGGAATTGATGTTGATTGTTTGCTTGGTGTACCAAAACTTGCATCTGGAACATGCCAAGCCCAAGCTGATGCTGTTGTATCCTGTCTGAATGACTGGAATCTTTCCCAAAAGGTCAAGGGTCTGTGTTTTGACACGACAGCAAGCAATACAGGACATCTCAGTGGTGCATGTGTTCTCATAGAGAGAGCCCTTGGGCAAAGTCTACTTCATTTCGCATGCCATCATCATGTGATGGAGATTGTTCTACAGAAGGTTTTCACTGCACTGAAAATAACATCTGCCTCATCTGGACCTGACATGGCCGTCTTCAAACGCTTTAAAGAGCAGTGGTCTTGGATTGATCAAAGTTCATATCTTACAGCTGCTGGGATGATGGAGATTGACTCATTTAGAGAGCGCACATTACAGTTTGCAATACAGAATCTGAAAATGTGCCAACCATGGGATGATTACAGGGAGTTTTTGGAACTTGTCATCATATTCCTTGGTGGAACTCCAGCACAGGGGATTCACTTCCAGGCACCTGGTGCACTGCACAGTGCCCGTTGGATGGCACGAGTACTTTACTCTTACAAAATGTGGATGTTTAGGAGAGAGTTCAAGATGAAGCCATCACAAGAACATGGAATATTCCAATTCTTGTTGTTCGTGTCAGACATTTACATCACAGTGTGGTTTCAAGCCCCACTGGCTGCCCAAGCCCCTGCAAATGATCTGCAGTTTCTAAAGAGATTGACACAATACAATGTCAATCCAGTTGTCAAGTAGGCAGCAGTGACTGCTTTTAGCAGACATTTGTGGTACCTGAGTGAGGTTATGGTGGGCCTTGCTTTCTTCGACATGACAGTTGATCCCCAGCAGAAAATGCAGATGCTGGTAAATATGCGAGAGAAAGAAGGATCAGAAGAACCACCACACCGACTGGATGGCACTGGTGAATATGCAGACATGCAGCTCAGCTCTTTCGTTACAATGAATACGAAGACATTTTTCAACATTCTTGGTCTGCCACAATCTTTTCTGTCGATGCCGCATGAAACGTGGAATGATAATGAAGATTTCAAGAAAGCAGAGAGGGTAATTCGGTCACTAAAAGTTGTGAATGACACAGCAGAAAGAGGAGTGAAAATGATCCAGGACTTCAATGCATTTCTGACAAAAAATGAAGACCAGAAGCAATTTCTACTCCAAGTTGTACAAGAACATCGAAAACTGTATCCTGACTCGAAAAAAAGCACTGTTGTGGGTGGACTCGGTCTCATAGCTGGAATTCAGAAAGACAGCTCTCCTGTTAACTAAATATTTCCAACAAAGTTAGCATGTCATTCTAGATTTTATGCAGTATTGACAATTTGACAGCTGTTCTTATGCAACATAAAAGTTTTCACTGATAGTAAGTATTTCTAACTTACTGCATGGCTCCATTGACTCACAGACATGAATTGATGGTTTTGAACATTATTATAGTTGATATTATTTACTGTAAGTTCAAAAATGTTAAATGAGCAGACACAATTTGAAGCTGTATATTGTGCTTAAATAAATAAGTTACAGTATGTTGTAATTTGACATTAAACATGCACATTGCACAGGTTGCACACTGCAGCACACGGCCGTTAAGTAAATGATGAAATGAATGATCTTTGCATGCTTTGTGCAACCTCTAAATATTGTTTGATTTAGTTGAAATTTTTATGTAAAAATTACATCCATAGGCATATCAAAATGCTGGGTTCTAATCTGGAGAAAAGAAAAAAAGATTTTTTTGGGCCACCCTAGATTGCCCATCTTCTTTACGTATCTCAGAATAACTGCAAGTTTATCGACATGTGATATGTCTGGGGTGGAGTCCACAATAATGGAATAGTACTTCGCACCTTTCACTTCCTCAGGTATTTGTTTGGTAACTTTGTCAGCCATTAGTTTGATGAATTGCTCACATGTAAATGAAGACAAGTATGGGGTATGACCTTTTCCTGGATTTTTGTATTTTGCAATATGTTCCACCAGAAAAGGGTCAAATTCAGCAAAAAGTTCCAAAGCCATTATAAAGTTTCCACTGTGGACAGAACCAAATTTCTCAATGTAGCCCCTAAAAGATAAACCATGAGATGCCAGTGACCGGACCACTGCAACATCTCATTGTAAAACATTCCTCCAATACTTCTCCTCCTCGTCAATTTGATAGAAAAGTTGTCTGTTAATTCTTCCGAGAGTTGAACTTCTCATTTTCATAGCAAACACACACGACTTATGTTCAGAGGAATTTTCATCGTTTGTTAATGCTTCACTACCATGCTTCCAGTCTCATTTTCATAGCAAACACACATGACTTATGTTCAGAGGAATTTTCATCGTTTGTTAATGCTTCACTACCATGCTTCCTTACCAATTTTAGTAGTTCCACCAAATAACTGACATGGAACGCAGAAAGTTGAGCCTGTGCTCTCCGAATACATTAAATATGTTCTCTTCACCTTCTCTCCATTGACAAGCTGTGTTTCAAATAAGGTTTTACAAAAATATCTGAATCATTCACCAAAACGTCTCTGACTGAGAAAAGTTCATGTTTTCTAGGTCCTGATTTATGCCATGCTCTGACACATAATGACGTGTAGCATCATTAACTTCCCATAATGCCAGGTCTTGTCCAATGGAAGTATTGCTGGAGGTAGTTGTGATGCTACCTACATCAGAAGACTTAGTATAGGGTAGGCAAGATTCTTGAACTTCTCTACCAGATAATCTAAAATTACTAGGACCTTCATTAACATTTTGATATTCTTGGAAACTCCTAATCGCAGTACATTCTAATTCTTTTAAAAGAACATTCAGATTTGTTTCAACATTTTTGCTCTTTATATCAGATTTCTTGAAGAAAGTATCAATTTTCGCAGTTTCAATGACATCTCGTTGTTTTTCAGCTTTCTCCAGAGCTCTCTTTTTATACTCCGAGCCACTTAGTCTTTTTCTTCCATCACTCATTTGAAAAAACAAATATATCTGAAATTAATTAAAAATATAAATAATATATTTTAAAATAGAAATATATTATTAAAATTAATAAAATATATTATACTTATATATTTTAAAAAAATAACTCAGCCAGGCTGAGTAGGTCCCTAACAGCTAACTACATATAGGCAGTTAAGTTAACAAAAAATTCAAAATTGTCTTAAAAACTGCCCTCTTCTTACCTTGTACAAGTGCCATTACTGTACTAAACTGAGATAAACACAATCTTGTCTTTAAATTTTAAATGTTGTCCAGTTTCAATAAAATAAAAATAATTAGCTTTAAAATAAAGATATTATTAAAATTAATAAAATATATTAAGGCCAAGGACCAACTTTGAAATCGACTTCGTTCAAACATAATGAGATTTTTTTTTTAAGTGGTACTAACTTTTTTTTTTTTTTTTTTTTTTTTTTTTTTAGCTAAAAAAAGGCCAGAAATTTTGGATTTTTTCCCGACCTAAAAAGTGCTTTCTTGTTACCTTTCTTATGACTTTTCCTTCAGAATTTTACTGCCCTGGGCCATTAGGGCAGCTGTTCTGCATATGATTTAGTCTAAAAGCTGCTTTTCTGACCCCATCCTTGCTTTCTTGCATGTTTCAACACCTCTGGGTGCTGAAAAAATGTTTAGATTTCACGTAAAACTTAAGAATTTTAAATTTTTCTTCAAAGAATAGGCGCGGCTCACCAGCTCTACTCTGATCGAGTAGCAGGAAACTTGCCACCTCCACATGTAGGTTTACATGCCTGTTCTTCCTGGATCCCTGAAAAGCGTGGCCTCATAAGATCTTATATTATGATCTTATGAGGACTTTCAGCTCTTATGACCATTAACGATGGCTTCAGCCTCTTCACCAGCAACTCAAACCTGAAAAGCTCTTAAGTATGTCCTGCTTCAATCTGAACACCGGGAGCATTTCTCGATGGTCTATCCTGGCTCTCACCCACCCATCTCTCCTCTTGTGACCGTACACAGCTTGGGAAGCAGTTGAGACTTCCTGTACAGCTCTCTTGCAGGACTGAGTATGAACAGAGAAAGTGTCCACTTTGAGTGGTTTTCCTGAGATCCTCGAGCTCAGTCAAGGTCATCTTGCAGGTGAAAATAGGCTCGTAAATATTCTCTGATTCCCAGTTGATGAGATCCTCAGGTGAAGTGGCTTGCAAATTGACTTTGGGATTTTTATGGGGCCTCACTGTCGTATTACCAAAGTCTCTTCCTTCTCTGATCTTCTCTATCTGGCTCACAGCAAAAGCTCTCTGATGCTCATCCTCACTGCACAGGAATGAAAACAGGATGTTCTCAGGATGTGTGTGGTAAGCTCCTCTTATCACTGCAGCAGAGATGATGTTCCTGACCTCAGTAGTCTGGTTCCTCAGCAGCCTCAGGCTTGAAAAACGTATGCAGGACCAAATTTGAGCTGGTGCTTCACTTTGATGTCATAGTACATTTTAAAGTAGAAGTTAAGGCAGAACTTCATGAGGACCGCGAGCCTCCTCAACACCTCCCCCTTCAGTCCGTGCTCCCTCATCCACAACAGCAAGATGGCCTGTGCAGTAGTGAGCCACCTGGATTGGTTCAGAGGTCCGCACTTGAGACCAGCCAACTGTGGGCTGAGACTTCATGGCTTTGATCAGAAGATAGCAGTTGTGCTGGTCTGTGGAGAGAGATTTGACTATCTCTACTGGCAGCTCTATGATATCTTCAGTTCCTTCCAATGGTTTGAAGTTGAAGTTGACCTCAGGTTCATTCACTTTCTCAAGAAGTTTTCCAATAGGCCCACTGAAGCCTGACGGGGGAGTTACAGGGCCATCCAGCTTGATGATTAAGTGCCTCAGGGGGAGCTCGTTCACATGGAGCTGACAGATCATCCAGTGGCACTTGTGACCCAGCATCTTCTCCAATAGGGCTATGGCGCCTCCAGACCACCCCATGTTGGTGTTGGTAAAGTCTCCTCCAATCATTACAAGGCTCTCCTTCCTCAGGTTCCTCGGGAGTGAAATGGAAGAGGTACTTTCCTTGAGGCTCCCACATGATAGTGTAATGCTCCTCAATCACTTTGCCAGAATGAAATCTCCCTGTCACTGCGTCCTATTTCAACACCTTTGTGTTCCTATCCTGCTTGCCATCAAAGAATATCCCAGAGATCTTCTCCTCCTCTGACCTCCGCGTGAGAGCTTCAAATGATGAGACCATTACTTCCTCCTTGCTCAGAGCCATCTATTGAGAGAATGTTGAACTTCGCTTTCTGCATCCAAATGGTCACAAAGATTTAAATGGAGTAGATTTTTTTCTTATGTATGTATGTATTAAACCTGTGTAAGGGTTAAAAATATGAGGTTGTGTTCAATTGAATATTCGGTATTTCAACATAGAACAGAAAACTGCAATTTTGAACATAACACGATTTTTTGGAAAAGTTGCACTAAAGAAACCCCTCTTAGAATTAAATTTTACATAAAAATACGCATTAGCCAGAGTGAAATTTGGACTCATAAAAGTATGATATCCCTACTGGGCCATGGCCTATTTGGCCCATGTGTAAATATGCACCTGTCCGGGGTTTTCGAGATACCTAGACACTGGGTTTGAAAGATGGGAAGTCAAAGACAGGAGGAAAGATGGACTGAAGAAGATTGCTTCAGAATTGAAAATACCAAATTAACCCTTGCATTAGAGTTAGACAGAAAAGGAATGAGAAAGTGTACAAAGTCTGGTACTGCGTGCTCTCCTTAAAGGAGGAAGCATGCAGTTAGAGAGTTCAGAAGAGCAGTATCCGTTATAATAGCAATAGTAAAGAGAGAGTGTGAGGCAACAATGTGGTGAAGAGAGAGAGATTGAAGACAGTCAGTAAGAGGCGGGGAATTGATGAGATGAAAAGCCTTTGATTCCACCTGGTCAAGTACGGCTGTGTGGGTTGAGCCACCCCACACATGAGAAGCATACTCCATACAGGGGCAAAGAAGATCCCTGTACAGAAACAGCAACTGAGTAGGGGTGAAGAAACTGCGGTGGTGGTACAACACACCTAATGTCTTAGAAGCTGTTTTGGAAAGAGAGTATATGTGATCTCTCCAGAAAAGATTACGAGAAACAGAAACGCCAAGAAGGTTAAGAGAAGAGGAAGGATTGAGTTGTGTGTTGTTGAAGGTAAGGGGATAGTCATGTGGAAGATTGTGACGAGTAGACAGATGGAGGAACTGAGTTTTTGAGGCATTGAAAACCACAAGGTTTCCTCTGCCTCAATCAGAGATAGCAGAAAGATCAGAGGTCATGTGTCCCATAGCCATCCTACGCAAAGCATGGAGTGACTGCTGTGAGTGACGCTTTGGGAAGTGGGTGGAGACATGAAAAGTGGAATCATCGGCATAGGAATGAATAGGACAGGACGTGCAAATTAAAAGATCATTAACCCTTTCGCTCATGAATTATGACATAGGGTAAAAAACAAATTTGCCTTTATGTGTGGTTATACAAGAATCAATATGGTTTATTTTTCAGCTACACATTTGTCTACCCAGTGAGTGAAAGGGTTAATAAATAAAAGGAAAAGAGTGGGTGACAGGACAGAACCCTGAGGAACACCACTGTTGATAGCTTTAGGAGAAGAACAGTGGCCACCTACAATTGCAGCTATAGATTGGCCAGAAAGGAAATTAGAGATGAAAGCACAGATAGAAGGATAGAAGCCGAAGGAAAGCAGTTTCAAAATTAAAGATTTGTGCCAGACTCTATCAAAAGCTTTTGATATGTCTAGTGCAGTGCTGTCCAACTTCTATAAAGTGCAGCCAAGATGTTGCCTATAATCATACACTGTAGGTTAATACGACTTAGGAACCCGCTGAATGTTGCTCTCCCTACTAGAAATGACAAAATAGGGAAGAAAATTCAGAAATGAAATTTGGCAAAAGTCCATTCCACGGGCCGCCAGTTGGACAGCGATGGTCTAGTGCAGTAGCAAAAGTTTCACCTAAATCTCGAGAGGATGATGACCAAGAGTCAGAGATGTGCAAGAAGATCGCCAGTAGAGTGTCCTTTGCGGAACCCAGACTGACGATCTAAAAGAAGATTATGAGAAGAGAGGTGCTTAAGAATCTAAGAATCTTCCTATTAAGGATAGATTCAAAAACTTTGGGAAGTCAAGAAATCAAAGAAACTGGATGATAGTTAGAGGGTTGAGAGCGGTCACCCTTCTTTGGGACAGACTCAATGAAAGCAAACTTCCAGCAGGAAGGAAAAGTACCAGATGAAAGACAGAGACGAGAGTTTGACTAGGCAGGGTGTCAGCACAAAAGCACAGTTCTTAAGAACAACAGGAAGAACACCATCAGGACCATACGCCTTCCTAGATTTGAGCTCAGGTAGGGCACAAAAAACATCTTTAGAATAGATTCTAATTTCAGACATAATGAAGTTGGATGGGGGAGGAGATGGAAGAATAGCGCTGGAACCATCCAGGGTTGAATTGTAAGCGAAAGTTTGAGCGAAGAGTTCAGCTTTGTCAGGAGAAGAGATGGCAACTGAGATGTCGGAATGGAAAAGAGGAGGGAAAGAAGAAAGGGTCTTAGTTAGATGCCAGAAAGAGCAAGAATAATTAGAAATGGATGACCCACAATGTTTCAACCAACAAAACAAAGGGGAGGGTAATGGGGAGAGGGGTTATGCAACAAGGGGATGGGGGTTAGCCCCCAAGGTTGCATAAAAAGGGTAAGGGTTTTTTGGGGGGAGAGGGAAAATGACCTCTCACCAAAGGGGTAATCCTAATGTGCCCTCGCTGTAGGTGAGTTTGCGAAGCACAAGCCCCACCCATAGTGCAGGGAGCCAAAGGCTCTGCTTATTGAGTAAACAAAATTTCTAATCCACATTTTTTAGGAGAATAATGATTTTGTAAAATTAGTAGGAACCATAAAAGTTTATTAAACCACTAGTTAATTGCAAGTTTTAAAATTTTATGCCCTTAAGAATACATGATCCAGCCAAATATCCGGCAATTATCCGGTATCTGGCCATTTCATCTGGTATCCAGCAAAAATAAAAAGCCAGATATCCAGTATCCAGTTATATTGTGATCCAGTACATCCCTAGTTGGTATTTTACTAAATTTTTATTTGCCAATATAATTTACGTTCCTAGTCACCACATTTGACATGTTTTGCTTGTATGAACAATATGATTATAGTATATCTGAAATCTGAATAGTGTTAAAGGAATTGTTTTCATTATTATCACTATTATTTAGAAGAAAATAATAATAAAGCTGGTTTTATAATTTTGAGTGTAAACAGGTAATTTCTTTCTTGTAAAAGTTAGTATAATGCTTAAATAAAATATGAAAAAATCATTTTATTACAATCAAACACTAACGAACCAAAAAAAACATTAAAACCAATTAAACCATATTTTGTTTTGTTTTTTTAAACCAATGCTTTTGTTTTTTTTTCCACCCTGCAAGTAGGGTGCTGTACAATCTGCTCTCGGTCATTTAGGATAGAAAAGTTGTAAGCTAGTTCACCAGAGATGTCAGTGAAATGGGAGGAAAGCCAAAGGTGGTGGTGAATATTGAAATTTCCTAAAATGGAGATTTCAGCAAAGGGAGAGCGAGATAGAATGTATTCCACTTTGGAAGTGAGGTAGTCAAAGAATTTTGGATAGTCAGTAGAATTAGGGGAAAGGCAAACAGCACAGATGTATTTAGTTTGAGATTGGCATATAAGTCGTAGCCAGAGGTATAGAGTTCGGAAGATTCAAGTTCGGGAATAGAACAAGTTAGGTCATTGCGTACATATACGCAACATCCACCTTTGGAGTGAAAATGAGTATAGAGAAAGTAAGAGGGTACAGAAAAGGGGTTGCTGTCAGATGTCCCAGACACCCAAGTTTCAGTAAGGAAAAGACGACAAGGTTTAGAGGAGAGGTGATGTTCACTAGATTGAAAATTTGAGAAATGGCCACGAATGTTTCAGAAGTTTAAGAAAAGTGAATCAGACAGAGGTCCAGAATGTCTCGAATGGGCAGTAGCAGATTCAGCCCTGCTACCCAGGTCTGCGTTTCCGGTATTGGCAGCAGGGGAGCCAGAAGTGGGGGCATTTATGGTCCCCTCCACATGGGACTCCGATGCTCTTGAAGTTGATACCATTTTTTTTTTTTTTTAATTTTAAGATTATTATGTAGTGTGTAGGATGAAATGAAGAGGTTCTTAGCTAGATTCAGCAAACATCTAGTTTGCCACTACCCAAGAGTAGTGAGGGATAGGGGGAGACTGCCTGGACTGCAGCATTTTGTAATGAATGCCATCTGGGGCAGGAGCAAAGTTTTTCTGAGAGGAGAGGGCAGATTTAAGTTCACGCATCATCATCAGCCAATTATAAGGTTCATTGTCCATAAATGGAAAGCAGGAGTATACCCGGCAACACTTAACCCTTTCACTCACGAATTATGACAGGGTAAAAAAGAAATTTGCCTTTATGTGTGGTTATATAAGGATCAATATGGTTTATTTTTCAGCTACACAATTGTCTACCCAGTGAGTGAAAGGGTTAAAGCAGTTAGAGTATTTGCAACTTCTATCAAGTTAAAAATGTCCCTGCCATTGACATGAAAGATTAGGGGATGAGGAGGAGTGAACTTTCGAGAGATGCGGCAGACCCAGTTCCAAAGCATGGTAATTAGAGTCAAAGATGTAATCCTGGAGACATACTGTTGTCAGGAGTCTCTCCTGACAACAGTAGTTGTCAGGCCTGTGGCCTTTGCATGGCAATACGATTATCTGAAGATTTATGGTGGGCAAACCTGCGAGTAGCAGACTTCTTGTTCCAGACAGCCTCCGCACACTTCAGAGACCACCAAGGACACAGATCAAATAAGGGGTACGCTGTTGACTAGGAATTGTTATCTCAGCCACATCAAAATTCTCACACCCAACCATCTAAACAACTGTCCACCGATGAAAAATCATGGGCAGTACAGGACATATAGGTAAGATTACATTAGGACTCCCAGTCGGCTCTAGAAAAAAGCAAATAGGAGGAAGGTGGCAGATTAGTGTCGGGAACAATCAATGACAACTGCACCAGGAAATGGTCACTCCCGTAGTTATCCCCAAGGACTTTCCAGGAGAGCAGAGGTGGAACAAAAGGAGAGATCAATGCAGGAAAAAGTATCAGTATGAATGTGATAATTAGTTGGAGCACCCGAACTGAGACAGTGGAGAGAGTGGATTGACATCAGGGAGATCAAGGTACCAGCCATAAAAGTATCCCAAACATCACCCCACACTGGGCTATGACTATTAAAATCACCTAAAAGTAAGAGAGGTCTAGGGAGTTGATCAACAACTTCCACTAGCTCCTCTCGAGGGACAGGGATGTGTGGAGGGAGGTAAACAGACAGATGGTATACTGCTGAGACAGGGAAAGCTGGACAGCGACTACCCTCAAAGTAGATCAAAGTATAAGTACAAGGGACTGAGTTATGAACAAGGATATCTGAACCACCTCGAGGACCGTGAGTGGGCAGAGGGTTCATAAAGGAGATATAGCCAGTAAGAGAAGGCATAGTCTGAATACCCAAAATTGTTTCCTGGAGACAGACACAAGCGGGTAAAAGAAGAGAAAGACCTTCATAGTTGGTAAAAGTGCCGCAACAGTTCCAATGAAGGATGGAACTAAAACTAGCCGTTATAAGGAAGATATAAACAAGAGAAGTTTAGTAGTGTAAAAAGGTAAGAGTTAAGAATGTAAAAGTTAAAATTGTAAAAATAGAAAGTGTAAAAGTAGAAAGTGTAAAAGTAAAAAGTGTAAAAGTAAAAAGTGTAAAAGATAAGAGTTAAATATGAAAAGGTAAAAGTTAAAGAACTACCAACCAGAAACAATGGAGCAAATCCGACAGTTCTCCTGCAAGTCCAGATCTGACCCAACCTGTTCGGATTGGGGCTGCAAGCAGGGATCAGATGGGTGAGCAGGGAGAGATGAAGAAACATGTACTGGAATACAAAACTTCCTAAAGCAACCCCAGCGCACTCCTAAAGAAGCAGCAGGGACCGAGGCATCGTCAGAAGGAGAGGCAGAGCCAGAATGAATGGTCAACGGAGAGCAAGAGTATATTAGGGGCATAGGGAGGTCTAACAAGGAGTGAGAATGTGCAGGTAAGGCTGACGGGAGTGAGTCCAACACTGTGAGTTGGCTCTCCAACTGGGGGAAGTTCGGAAGTCGAGGAACAGAGGCAGAAGACCTTGGCAAAAGACTGACGGGGTCCACCTGTCAGAGGGGAATGAATCACCAGGACCCGTAGTACATATAGAGTTCCAGCCAGGAGGAGGGGGGGTCACTGACCTGGGACAGAGGGATGAAGTAAAGCCTCAGGAAGGGTCTGGTAAGGGTAGACTATGGAGAAAAGCAGATCCTAGCAACGATGGCGAGAAACTGGAGAACCTGGGGAGGTCTCCTCAGCCCTATGCTTAACACCCCCCAACCAGCAGGAGGGTCCCCACAAGGAGGCAGTCCGCAGAAGCTCTTGAGGAAGAGAAAATGTGATGTTGGGGTGTTTGGGCCAAGGAAGGCTGAGGAGAAACACATGAAGACTGCTGAGACCGACACTGTGGGGAGCAGAACTGGGCCAAAGTAAGTGGAGAAGGAACTGGGGGAAGAGACGAGGCAGGAGGGGGTTTCCGAAGGTATTAGGACAACTGCCTCCCATCTGTCATCTGAATGCACTAAGACTATCAACAACAGAGACGCAACAGCTTCAAAGATTTAAGTGAAAGAACAGGGCCTAATTTCCATTGAAACTAGTGTTTGCATCTTTAAGGAAACTATTATTTGGAAGGGTATTTTAAAAAACAAAGAAAACACTATGGCCATTTTTGTTAAGTTAAAAAGAATTGGCTGATTACAATAATAATAATAATAATAATAATAATAATAACAATAATAATAATAATAATTATCCGGAATTTTTCCCTCCCAATAATTTAATAATTTAATAATAAATTATTGGTTAATTGAATGTTCAGTTAGGTCAACTGTACGCCCTTGACAATTGGTTAGGTTAAGTCATGATATTTTCATTAGTTTTAATGAAAATATCACAACTTAACCTAACCAATCGTCAATGGTGGACAGTGGAACTAACCGGGCACTCAATAATTTTCCTGTAGGTTTCAATTAATTTTAAGCAAGTTTTACCTAATAATTTTTTTCTCTCGAGGAGCCATTTCCATGTTTTAGGATGGGACAGAGAGACAGAAGATCTACCTCGCACCAACAACTCCTTAGAAGGATGGCATAACCATATGCAAGCTAGCATTACTTCATTCCATCCAAATATTTGGTGGTTTCTTGAAGTGTTGAAGAGGGAGCAGGCACTGACCAACATCACCATCAACCAGATGATTGCAGAAACGTTATCAAGATTCGACAGCCAGAATAGCAACCATCGTACAAGACTTTGAGAACCATCATGTGTTGGACTTTTTGAAGGGAATAGCCTAGAATTTGCAATTTTAGCATGTAAAATATGTCAGTGAATATTTAAATATTGGTCATGACAGATTCCCTGGCAATGGGGGCAATTGTCCTAGAACTGTTTCTGAAAATGGCCAGGTCGCGAACAAGAAGCACGAAGAATGTCAGCGAATGTGACACATTCTCGAACAAAACAAGCACGAACCTCAGCACGAACCTCAGGAAAAGTCATATGCTCCTTGGTCTTGACAGCAGCAACTTCAAATTTGAGCTTATAAATAATACAAGATGCTGAAGAAGCAGGATGGTTACCACTACAGTTAATACAAGAAGGGAAGTTAGAACAAGGCACATCATGGAAATCCTGGCCACAATGAACGCAAACACGAGTAGACTGGCGACAATGGGAACCAGTATCCCCAAATGTCTCGCAATTAAAACAATGGGTAGGTGGAGGAACATAAAGCTGTACATCGAAACGGAGCCAAGCATACCAGACATGAACTGGAGGCGATAGCTGGTCTATTACGCTCGTTTATGAACTCGCCTATTTCCCTATTCCACCACTTCGGCCTACCATGATTTCTAGCGTGCTTGGGCCTACGAGGAATAAACTCCCTTTCAATATTCCTAAAACTTTCTTTAAACGCCACCCAACGCAAATTTGTGTCATTACCCATAAATAAGTTATCCCAGTCCACTACTCTCATCCTATCTACAAAACTATCAAAATTAGCCCTACGAAAATCAGGGACTTCTACTACATTACTATCCTGTGTTTTCTATCAATAACTTAAACCTAAGAATTTGATGATCGCTACATCCTAAACTCTCGCTTACTTCTAAACCTTTGACTATATTCTCGCCATTCATCATCACCAAATCTAAAATATTGTCACCGCGCGTTGGTTCAGTAACTATGTCGTAAAAAGTTATCGTCCATAAACTCAACCAATCTCAAACCCTCCTCATTACCAGTAAAATTATCGTAATTAACATTAGGGCAGTTAAAGTCTACGACAATTATACTATTCCGATTGTCAATAAAATTACCAAGAAGTGAGTAAAATCTAGTATCTGTATCAAGGGGTTGAACGGGAGGTCTATAAACAACAAAATTAAAACTAATACTACGTGCCCTAACTTCAACACATATCGCATTAATTGCTGCCAGAAAATCTAACTTAACATCAATAACCCTAAGGGAATTACAAATGTACAGCAAAACGCCTCCACCAAACCTATGTAACCTATCATTAGTAAAGAGTTTAAAACCCGGTATATCAAGTTCCCCAAACAAGTTCCGAGTCATGGTATTTAACCAAGTTTCAGTGATAGCAACTATATCATAGATGCCGGAATAAATTATCGCCTTAAATTCATTTAATTTATTTCTAATACTACGCGCGTTACAATAAAAGACGTTTAAGTTATTTTTTACCACGGGCCCGCGTTTTAAACTATTTATCATGTCGGGCCCGCGTTCCCCGGACCCACAACATTTAAAGAAGGCTTCGACCTATACAGCTTTCGCACATTTTCGTCTATTAACCTACCTAGCATAATTACCTATTTCATTAAAATGCACCCCATCTTTTATAAAAAGGCTAGGATCACTGAATTCGGACCACAGCTTTACGAAGGGTACATTTTCCTCAGCACAAATCTCTTCTAATTTGTTATTCAAAAATATTGTTTTTGATGTAATTCTAAGACCCAACCCGTGCCTAGGGGTAATACCTAGAACTAAAGACCTATCTGATCTCGCCTTCAGGGACCTAATTAACCCCCTATATCTCTCCAAAAGGTCAGGCACTCTCGTATCGGGCCTATACGAGTCATTGCCTCCTACCATCGTCACTAACATTGAGTGACAGGAGGCAATGTCAATCTTACCCACTTCGTCTCTAACTCTGTCAACCCTGGCCCCTGGGAGACAGACCCTCCTTCTCTTGGTTGAATGCCATTTAACGAACTCTTTGTCCATGTGGCGCACTAAAGAGTCCCCGATTAAAATAGTTTCCCCCTCATTCATGTCCCTTTCCAAATAGGCAAAAGGGTTTGAAACCTCGATAGGGGGGGGTGATTCCTATCACCTAACGTACGTGGCCTAGCTCCACCCTTAACCTCTAAATCCCTCACTATCTACTACTCTCGGACTAACCTTAACCCCTTCCTCAACTCTATCTAACCTTCCCAACAAGCTACCTAAACTAGAAACTAGGTTACGCACCTCACCCTTCAAATTACTAACGTCTTCAACGTTAGTATTGGTTCAGCTTCCATCAACCGTAGCCCTACCCCTGCCCTCATCAAGCATTGCAAGTCTTTCCACTACCTCACGAACACTGCGTTTTATATCAACTAATTCCTCCATGAACTCACAAAAGAAACAAACTGATCTATCAGTAATCGCCATAGGCATGACTCCAGATTCCTGGGATCTTGGGAGCATTGCTCCAGTAAATTTGACCATGAGAAAAAGTAAATTTGGGTTTGGGAGATGTTATGCAATTTTTTTGTGTATACGTTCTTGTACAAACCAATTTTTTTAAATTACAAATTTAGTTATTTTAAGTTTAGTTGGTAATTCCATATTTAACAATTATTTTTATTTTTTGTTAAGCTTCAATATTTTGATAATTAAAATTTTATTAAAACGTATATTTTTTAATATAAAATTATCAGGATTGGACTATGTTCCATTGATCTCGGCCAGGTTTGATAAATTGGCCAGATAATTACTTGTGCAGTTTTAAGTAATCCACCATGACTCTAGAATTGAAAAGTTTAGTTAAGTTTAAACTTACTTTTACTTACTTTAACTTACCTACTTTTACTAAGTTTAAAGCACTTACTTTTACTTACTTTCATTGTACTATATTTACTTACTTTTACTCACTTTTACCATACTATATTTACTAACTTTTACTTATTTTGTATTTTTTCAGGTAGTCAATAATCAATAATGGATCCTAATATTGATGAAGTTGGAGAGAAAAGTGAGGGTGTTAAAAGGGGTTACTTTTGTGGTCAATGCAAGAACAAATATTCAAAGAAGCAAAACTGGGAGGAACATTTTAATTCCAAAAAAAATATTTGTTACAATACAAGAGGTCCCAGAGTTTGGGCCCACAGCTTAGATATTGCAGTAAAGAAATACCAGGATGAAGTGCAGCAAAGAGATACGGCAAAGCAGTCATTTAGTTTGTTCACAAAATGTGCTAGTGCTAGACCTCAGAAAAATGAACCAACTTCATCAACTGCTAATCTAGAAAATGAAACTTTTTCACTAGATGTTTCACAGACTGAAGAAAGTGCTTCTCCTCCACCTAAGAAACAAAAGGTAAGTGAGGAATCTGCGCATCAGACTAACAAAACTGCTTTAGAGGAATTTGAAAATTCCCAAATCCAGAAGACATTGAATGCAATTTTGCGCCTAACAAAAGAAACTCACCAAGCTGTTGTGGTTAATAAAGAGAAGAGTCAAAATATGCCTTCAAGTTCAAGTGTTGCATCCAAATCTAATAAAGCAAAAAGCAACAAATTTGACATTTCCATAGCCCATTTAAGCAAGTGTAAATCAATACAAGAAATCCTGAACAATGATTTGATCAAATCTACATTCAAATTGGTGGAAAAGAAGGATCTAGGGCATGCTGATGATTCATTTTCAGACCAAGTGATATAATGGAAAACATTGCAAATAGTGACACTAATATGCCTGATGTAGATATAGCTGTTGAGGATGAAGATCTACAGATCTACAGAAGCTAAGGCTAGCAAAGACCCTAAGATCCACTCTAAGGCTAGCCCAAGAGAAAGGAAAGAGTAGGGGGTTAAGAGAAGAGAAGAGAATAAGGGGTTAAGTAAGGAGCAACACCTATCATTCGTGGGTTAACATTCATTCAGAAAAAGAGGAAAAGTGTCTCACCATCATCATCCACCGGCCACTGCCGACAAGTCAGAAAAATAGTCGGAGAATAGGAGGGGTGAAAGATGAAAAGAAGTAAAATAAGAATGCATACAAACCATGCAAACACAGTCTTAACTCACTGTCATACCATGCAAACTACAAACATGCAAGAAAAGAGTTAGAGACATGCAAAGTAAGGAGGATAAGGAAAAAAAAAAAAGTAGGTAAAGTTAAACAAAAAGTGGGTTAGTTTACGCTATGAGCTACATCTACATTCGTGTTAGTCTAATTTTTTTTTTTTTTTTTTTTTTTTTTTTTATTGCTGGCATCACACGCTGGCATGTCACAAGCTGGCATTCATCGTCAACAGACTCATCCCGAGCACCACCACCAGAGCTTCTGTTACTAACTTTGTTGTTATTTAATTAAACAACGTTAATACCTTTAAAATGTCTGTCAAGACGGTTCTTAAACATATTAACGCTGGTAGAATGAACGACTGACGCGGGAAGATTATTCCATTTATCAATTACTTTAAACATAAAGAAGTTTTTAGTGATATTAGTAATGAAACGTCTGCCACGCAACTTGAATCCGTTATTGCGAGTATTACTATTATCGAAAGTGAACAATTTGTCAAAATTACGTTATCGATGTTATTAACGATTTTAAAACTTCAATAAGCTCCCCCCTTAATCTCCTAGTTTCGAGTGAATACAAGTCTAACACTTTAATCCTATCTTCATAAGGCTTGTTGCGCAATGACGGAATAAGTTTCGTGGCACGACGCTGAACCCTTTCTAACCTATCAATATCCTCATGCAAGTACGGGCACCAAAACTGAACTGCATATTCTAAATGAGGCCTGACTAGGGACTTGTAAAGGGGCAATATGATATCCTTCGACTTAAATTCGAAATTATGCGCTATGAAGCCTAACATCCTATTCGTTTTTGCACAAGACTCCAGGCACTGGTTCCTAACCTTTAAATCTTTAGTTACGCGTATGCCTAAATCTACTTCCTCGTCAATGCTCGCTAACTCCCTATCATCCATCGTGTACGCGTAATTATTGTTGCGAGAACCTATATGCAAAACTTTACATTTATCTACATTAAATTGCATCTGCCACTTATCCGTCCACTCCATAATCCTATTTACATCGTCTTGGATCCTATTTCTATCGTCCTCGTTAACAACCTTACCGCCTATTTTAGTATCGTCCACGAATTTTGAAACGTTACTAGTCAATCCTACATCTATGTCGTTAATGTAAATTACGAATAACAATGGGCCTAACACTGAACCCTGTGGGACACCGCTACCTACATCTAACCACACCGATTCACTACCATTAACTACGACCCTCTGTCTCCTAGCACGAAGCCATTCTTCTAACCAGTTAGCTACCTGACCGCGTATACCGTGCGCTTTAACCTTCGCAATTAGTCTCCTATGCGGAACTGTATCGAACGCCTTTTTAAAATCTAAATAAATAAAGTCAGCTGCCCTATGCCTATCGTATTCGCGCACTACTTCGTTATAAAATTCTAACAAATTAGTTAAACAAGACCTATGGCATCGAAACCCGTGCTGACTACTATTAATCAAATCTACTTTCTAAGTGATCGATAATACGATCCCTAACTACGGATTCCAAAAGTTTACCGACAATTGACGTTAAGCTAATGGGCCTATAATTGCTAGCTACCGCGCGGTCGCCTTTTTTAAAAATAGGCGTGACATTAGCTAATTTAGTCTTCAGGAATAATCCCCGTTTCGAGTGACTGATTAAAGATCTTCGTTAAGGGGCCTACGATAACTTCTTTCAAATCTTTCAAATGTCTGGGATAAAAAGCGTCAGGGCCTGGAGCCTTGCTAACTTTTAGCCTATCGATATAATGCGCAATCTCAGCCTCGTAAACAGTTATTTCATCTAAAATAGTCTCGCAACTAAATGGAACGATATCATCCACGTCGGGGACATTATTTACGTCTTCTACGGTAAAAACTGTCGCAAAAAAGTTATTGAAAATACCCGCCATCGCCTGAGCGTCAGAAGCCAAAGCGCCATTAACATCCACTAGAGGGCCTATGTTATTTTTTACCGGCTTACGATTATTAATGTATTCAAAAAACTTTTTTGGATTATGTTTACTATCCGCAGCTATAAGTATCTCTAAATTACGCTTGGCATTCCTAACTGATATTGATGATGCTTCTGATGATAAAATGTTTACATTATATTGCATAGCTTGCACAGACCCCAAAGCATGTGCTTCAGACAAACATTCTAACATAAAAGGTTACTTCAATGTTAAAGATTTAACCTATGTATGCAAACAAGGAGAAAATCAAGAGAGATGGTTTAGAAATCTGAAAACCCACCTGAAGAGACATTTAATTAAACTTCAGCATCATCAAAGAGCTGCTGTTTATGAAGTGATGAAAACATCTTCTCGGAACACTACTAAACGCATAGAAGACTTATGTGGCAACATCTTATACTACATAATGAAAACAAACACTGCATGGGCTCTATATCCAGTACTTCTAGCTGTATTACATAGGTCAGGTTGTGAGGTTGGAAATTTGAATCATAGCACACATGTGCGAGACAATTTGTGAGCTATTAGATAATCAACTTAAAGAACAAACTGTAAAGTGGTTCTTAGAACAAACTTCAGTAACAATAACAGCTGACATTGGAACAATTTTGGGATTAAGCATGCTAGTTGTATTAGTTATGAGTGAAGAAGATAAGACTGTAAAACTTGCTGGGATAAATTTAGTACGCAGCAAATCAGGAGTTTATTTGGCCAATGAAATTTTTGATGTGTTGAAGTCTCCTAATCACTTGAAACTATCTGAAGAAGCAATTAAATCCAAGGTATCTGGAATGGTTGGAGATGGGGCTTTTTGTAAGGACAACGAGCCATTTAAAAACGAAATGAAAAAGTTGTTGGAGAAAATTTCAAATTTCGATGGGACTTAATGCATCTTGTGAACAGAGCTCACGTTGATGCATTGAAGAAAATTTGTAAACTAAGTGAGCTTTTAGACTTTATTCAGAATCACACTTCAAATCTGAGATCAGGCCTTGATTATACCAATATGGTTCTTGACAATATCATTGGTTTTAAGAGACCAAAACTCAAATCTGATACTCGCATGGTTAATTACGAATTTGATCAATTTGACAGATTTGTGGAAAATTGTGTGTTTTTTGATCATCCACAAGAGAAAGAAATTAGTGCCAAGTTCTATGTATTGATTTCCTATGTAACAAAGATTATGTTGCAAGTAGCTCAAAAAACCACAGTTAGTGCAGAATTTGTAGAAAATATATTTTATAAAGAAGGAGGGAAAACTGTTATGTTAAGAGTGATGGAAACAATTTCCAAATTAGCTAATGGAGGAAATGCAAATGATGTAGTTTCTGAATTTAAGCACGATACCACAGGGCAGCAAAAGGAACTAACAGCTGAGGATTACATCCTAAATGAAGTTTACAAATACATCAAGAAACGTTCTGATTACTACCAGGTTGCTGAAGTTGCTAGACCATCCAGAACCAGATCTGAAAGTAGTTTTACAAAAGACTCAGTGATAAATTGGCTGACAGAATATATAGAACAGCTGTCGAAAGGAATCACAGAGAGATTAAAGCATTTTGATAAAGATGGATCAACTGCCTGGAGTGAAGCACCAGCTGAAGGGACATTCTCCATTCTTGGTTACATTGTTGAACACAAAGGATCCATTAAGCCATCTCATTTGACTAAGCTGTGCAGAATTGTGAAGGAGAGTCCAGCTCCAGGCACTAGATCTGCTGTAATGATCACACAGAAAGCCATTGATCAGTGGCCAAGCATACATGGCGGTAAATTCACAACAAATGCCTACATGCAAGGTCTAACATCGTCCACTGTTGCTGCTGCAATGAATAAATAAACTTAAGGTGAGTTATAAACTGTACATTATTGTATTATTATGTTTAGCTAAAACAATTTGTAATTGGTATGTCGTCAATTCAAGAGTTTACTATCATTAACCTATCTAGTGGTGTAAGGGGAAAAAAAGTAAATTCAGAGCTGTGCTCCAGTAAATTTTTTCAAATCTGGAGTCATGGCCATAGGACTGCCATTATAATCCTTAAATTCCGAATACCACCAGTTAACCCTACACCTAACACACGACGCTTTCTGCGATGGCATCGCGCAGTTAAAAATTAGTTTAAACCATCACAGGTATAAGTTAAATTAAGCCGGCACACTATGAAATCTTCTAAATCACTAAAAACCACTAATATTCAATTACTTAACTATAACAACGTGAATATAAACGCAAGTACATAAAATCCAAATCTGTCCAAAAGTAAAATTCTCAGCAATATACAAAAGTAGATGCAATATCAGAGAGCTCAGGAAATGCGTCCATTCAGTACAGAGTCTGGCTGACGAATCAAGTACAGAGTCTGGCTGACGAATCCACAGAGTCTGGCTGACGAATAGGAGAGATGGATGATGGGTTAAAGGCAATGATTAAGAGAATAAGTGAGTTGGAGGGCAAGCTTGATGGGAAAGAGAAAAAGGAAGGGAAGGGGGGTTTTGAAGGGGAAAATAGTAAGGGTGTTTGGTAGTAAGAAAGGGGCACGTCCAAAGGATGTAACAGTAGGGGGCCTGGAAGGAGAAGGGAGTGAAAGTGTGAGTGAGGGGAATGAAGAAAGACCTTACAAGGTGATGGTGCATTCCACTCCTAAGGAGGGTAAAAAGAAGCTTGAGGGTGAGGATCAGAGGGAGAAAGGCAAGAGGATGGAAGGGCAAGCTAAGAGGGGCAAGGCAGGAATGAAGGGGGCTCGGAGGGCATCTGGTAAGAGGGCTTCTCAGAGGGTTCAATGCTGTGTTAGTGCAGATGACTCTATTCCAGCATCGAGGATAGTATGTGTGAGAGTGAGACTGAAACTGAGAGTGACACGAGCGAGGGTGTAAGAGTGCATAAAGGAATCCTAATTAGGGAGATTCCGAAGGTTGCAAAATTTAACGTTTATAGCGGGAAAGATGTACAAGAGTTTTTGAAAGAATATGAATGTTATTGTACGAGCAAGTATCCAGACGCACCTGAGTATTGGATGAAAGAGATGGGTGACTGTTTGGAAGGTAGGTTGCTAGAGTTTTACAATGTTGTTGTAAATTCAGGAGTGCCTGTGAAGTATGAGGTGTTAAGGGAGAAATTGGTAAAGCAAGTGTTATGAGTAAGAGGTAGTGTGAAATATCGAAAGAAGGGTGATTTTGAGAGAGCAAGGATGCAGAAGGGAGAGTATTGAGTTGTATGCATGTAGACTTGAAACTTTGGCGAGAAAGAAATTTGGAGATGGGATAGATGAGAATAAAAGGCTGGTGAGAAAGTTGATTGAGACAGTGCCTGAGAGTGTGAGGGAGTTTTTGAATGTTAAGAGGAAAGTGTGTGTAAGAGTGAGAGGGACACGTTTGAAGTGGCATGAAATCTTGGAATTGTTAGAGGACCGAGTATATGAGAGTGGGACTGGGTGGAATAGGGAAGCAGATGTGCAAATGGGGACAGCAATGAGGGAGGAACAAGTACCTGTGTTTCCTAGTTATGCGGAAGCATTAAGAAATACTAGGCCAGGGCAACCTCCAGTTAGCCAAGCATCCAGGGCCCAAAACCCAATGGAAATGCTGGCTAACTTTGTGAATGAATTCACAAGGGTGTATGGAGGGTCAGCCATGCAACAACCAGGGCCTCCTCCCACATCGGGTCCCAGAATGAATGGTCCAATGCTGGGGCAAACATATAGAAGGCAAGGGCCTCAAGGCCAGTCAAGAATGAATGATCAAAGAGGGCCAGTGAATGGAGGGAATATGGGGAATGTAAGAGGGTATGCATATTGTGGTAGAGGGGGACATAGTATAGAGACATGTAGAAGAACACTGGGTGCGTGTTTTGCATGTGGGCAGATGGGACACATGGCGTATGAATGCAGAACACCTGGGTATGAATGTAGGGCATGTGGGAACTTTGGGCATAATGAGCAAAGTTAAAATGCTTAATAACTTTAATTCCATAAATTTCCTATACCTATGGGGAGTCAAACTGATTGACATAACTTTAACTAAACTTCAGAAGCTAGCCTGTTGAACTTTTATATTTAAATAGGTCTTCAGTAATCTTTCTCTTTTTTAAATTCCTACTTCATTCCTTTTAACCCATTTCACATGGTTTAAAACAGTTTGTCAAAAAATTTGATCTATAACATACAAATTTTTCTCCAGCCCCCCTGTAGTATATGGAAAAACTATACATGTTTACAATATGGTATCGTATGTGGTACCTTTATTTCATAATTAAATATAAATTATTAATTAATTGAATTAAATATCTACAAAATTGCCTCGAGATTGGCGACATAGCGTATTGGGAATGAAAATAATTGCCATACATACATAGAACCCAATATGGAGGCATTGGGCCCACCCAACCACAAGAAAAATTTATTATTTCATGTTCAAAATTTTCCACTGTTGACTCAGGAAAATTACATCGAGAGAAGAGTCAACAAACTTTGAAGAACCAGCAGATTCATAACAATTATATTATACTGGCAGCACTCTGAGCTGCTTATGTTACAGTGATGCTTTAAGCAAGGAAGATGTACTTTATCTTCCTATAAGTTCTGAGTGAAATCCTCATAATATAAAACCTAATAACTATAAAAAGGATAGGCCTATTCCTTCAGGTATTTAAATACAGTGACTGCCTATATTAGTTATATCAACAACTCATTGTGTAACTCCATCGTACCATGGCCCTACATCGAAACAGAAGCGAGGCCCAACAAAATAATAAGGTAAGGCAATTCCTCTCTTTACCATTAAGCAGCGCAAATACCGAAGGCAAATAAACATAAAGAGGTCCTTTGAAGACCTACATATACATAACTCTCTAATGAAAAAATGTAGGGCTTTCGTCATTAACTCTCCACTGTAATCTGCTGGAAATTTCCAATGGATGAGGGTATCAGGCAATCAACCCATCCTATATAGATTTTTCACAGCCATGAAACATGCTACAGTAACGAAACAGGTCAATATGTATTAAATGACATGGGCTGGACCTGTAAATCAAAATAACTTTTTATGAGGTAGTTTTAGTCGCTTTATTCAAATTTGTCACTCATTTTTTGTGCAAATGCATATTAATGGTGAACATTATGATACTAATAATATATATAAATACACTCATTTTTGGTCTGACGAGTATAATCTTTGGCTATTTTTTTCGCTACTCTGCAACTTAGTTTGTTTTTCTGTTCTGGCTATTTTTGTTTCTAATTGGATTCAGTTTCGTGGTGTTTGCGATAGAATTATGATGTGCCATTCGTGTGGTTTTGACTTTGAGAACTTGATTTGTCATGTGCCCTAGATGAAGACAAAGCATTGGATGTTTTTATCAATTACGGCATTATTCTCTCATCCTTAACTTGCCCAAAATGTGACAGAGCGCGCCTAATACGAAAAGATCAGAAGATATTTAGGTGAAATAACCAATATTAACCTGTTAGGTTGAATGCCCAGTTAGGTCAATTGAATGCCCAGTTAGGTCAACTGAATGCCCAGTTAGGTCAACTGAATGCCCAGTTAGGTCAACTGAATGCCCAGTTAGGTCAACTGAATGCCCAGTTAGGTCAACTGAATGCCCAGTTAGGTCAACTGAATGCCTAGTTAGGTCAACTGAATGCCCAGTTAGGTCAACTGAATGCCCAGTTAGGTCAACTGAATGCCCAGTTAGGTCAACTGAATGCCCAGTTAGGTCAACTGAATGCCCAGTTAGGTCAACTGAATGCCCAGTTAGGTCAATTGAATGCCTGGTTAGGTCAACTGTACGCCCTTGATGATTGGTTAGGTTAAGTCATGATATTTTCATTAGTTTAAACAAAAATGACGAGAGCAAACTTTTCTGGTTAATTTTGAGGTGTTTTGAACATTTCCTGTGGTAATGCGTCATTTACGAGATCTCCTAACATGAACATGTTAGGTTATGCTTTATTGTATAAAATGTAGTAAAAAATACATTTTTCAAGTGTATTTTGTTCGAATATGACCTTCATTTCTTGTGCAAATGAACAGAAATACAGTTGTCATTGCATGGCCCAAACACGTATTTCTGTTCATTTGCACAAGAAATGAAGGTTATATTTGAACAGAGCACACCAAAATACACTAGAAAAATATATTTTTGAATTCAACTTCAGGCCATGTCATTTTCTGCATAATGACCATGAAACATTTATCAATCGATAGAGCAGAAAAAATGGTGCAAGCAGCCATGTATCATTTTGAAAATATTAGAAAATAACAAAGTTATGATACTTTGAAGCAATGTCATTTTTAGCAACATTTAGCGACAGTTTGAGATATATCTAACGACATCTGCCAATAGTTTTAGCAATTATTGGTATATCTAGCGACATTTGGCAACCCTAAGTTGCCACACCGTTCAATTACTCCATTAAGTCAGATCTGGTTAGTGATGTAAAAAAACCGTTTTTTTTATTTTTTGTTGTTTTTGTTATTTTTTTTGTTGTTTTTTTTGTTTTTTTTCTGTTTTTTTTGTTTTTTTTAATAATTAATATAGATATTGCCAATTTAATTATAAGGTATACTTTTGCAATGATATATATTATAAAAATAAATAAATAAATAATAAAATAGGCCATATGGTACCAGTATAGAATGTCCTTTTCAGCCTATTTACAGAAAAAACTGGCCTCTTTCTTGCACTGAAAGTCTTGTATCTTGAGATCTATTAAACTTGCGAGAACACTGGCTGGGAGCTGACTGCCCATTGTCCAACCTTTCCAGGACTCTCCCATCCATTCCTCGGATTTTGAATCTCCCACTTAACTATCCTTTAGACCCGCGATGACATATTCCCCCCCCCCCCCACGAGACCATCCATATATATATATACATACACATACACCCATATACATATATACCAATATATACATAAAGACTTATATACACATTTATATCTATTGTATACCCCATACACATGCATACATCCAGAATTCCAGATACATACGCATGCATACTCACATACTGTATATACCTACACAAACTCATACACCTCTATTTCGCCCTTTCATTACCTCCGAGATCATTTAGCACATACAGTAATATCCATACAGCCAAAAGAAACCAATTAAGCACAGACAGAGCAGCAAAGCTAGTATTTATATCCCAAAATGCAAAATTCCAAGAAAGTGAAGTAAAACATGGTGCTACATTGGCTTCGTCAACATCCAAATCTGCAATAAATACCAGTACCTGTGATATTGAAACTATTTGCTTTAATCAATCTAGTGATAATGATTCTTCAATGGAAATAGAATCAGATAATGAAAGTTAAACAGCATTAGGTTAACACAAAGGTTAAAGAAAGATGAATATTTATATTTTTTTATTTTTCTATTTGGATATATATATATATATATATATATATATATATATATATATATATATATATATATATATATATATATATATATACACATATATATATATATATATATATATATATTAGGCCATTTCGAAAAATCGAAATTTATGATGGCTCAACGCACACATACTAAAAACGTAATATGTCATGAATAAAGACTTCATGCAAAATATTAAGACAAGAGCTTATTGTTATCCCACCCCTCAATGCATATCTATTTTACCCCTCATGAGAAAATTTTCATTTTTCTGGCAAATATATTTATTTATTTTGTGATGTCCTCTTAAATTTGGTATATAAAATTCATAAATAAAATTGGAAGATAAGTAGGTCATTTTCAGGAATGGTCCAGTAACCCCCCTATATTCTTTAGAGAGAATTCTAGAAAATTCTTCCTTCAGGATAACTATTCTAGAATTTCCATTTTTTCCCTTTATGGATTATATGATGTTTTATTTGCTTTTTCATCTATAATTACTGATATTTTCACAAGTTTACTGTTCTAGAAAGGTTACTTCATGTTACTTTACAACTTTCTTACAGTAATCAAGTCATAATATAATTTAGGTGAGTGATTAATGATTATATTATATTATTATTAAGACTAACAGGTGGTAAAACTTTTTCCCTCAGAATTATGGCAAAAACCAGAAACAAGTGCGAAGTCTGGTTGGTCGGACAAGTGCTGGAAGAGGGTTTTTCTGAGAAGCAGCTTCCAACTAACAGTGATGTCCTTAAACGCCTTTTTTATCACATTAAGGTGGGAAAGCAAAATGTCTCTGTAGCTTGCGCAACTGTAGCCAACGAAGTTATTGCTGTGTGGAAAAAGCCTCCTTAATTACATCCCACAAGCCTTATATGTCTCAAAGCTTAAAAGGCTTTACAATAAGCATGAAGGGCTGGTCAAGAACCGAACTCGACGAACTCCTACCCAAGAGAAGAATGAAGCAGAATTTGTCACCAGCTTAAAGAAGCTTTTCGATGTAGCTCATTCAGAAGTGGAAACAGAAATAAAATTGCAGGAGGATAAATTTTCTTAAGGATCAAGGAAACGATCGGAAAATGATTATGGGTCCAGAAGACAAGGAGTTTTCAAGAAGGCAAAAGCACGACAGATAAGCATGGAAAGAATGGAAAAACTTCGCAGGAAATCAAAGGAAGAAATGAGGCAATTGACAAAGGTTGTGGATCTCACCCAATGTGAAAATTCCGGTTCAGGAGGAAGTGAAGAATCATCTGGTGATGAATTGTTCTACAGAGCACTCTCATCATCATCTTCAAAAAGGAGAAGCTTGAACCAGGTGTAATTGTTAGGGATAAAAAGTTCTTGGCTGCTCTGGACCGCACTGGAACATCTGCAAGAGCTGCTATGCACATTGTGGCACCTGCCCTTTCAGCTGCTGGAGTGGAAATTGAAGAGATCACACTTTCATCATCCTCTATCTACAGGTCTCGGCGATCAACACGGATGCAGATGGGAGAAGACATTAAAGCCAGTTTCCAACCAAATACCCCTTTAATAATTCATTTTGATGGAAAGTTCTTCCATCCATGCATGGGGGTAAGATTGATGTAATGCCCATTGTTGTGACTGGTGCAGGCGAATTAGAAAAATTACTGTCTATTCCAAAGCTTATTTCTGGAATGGGAGAAGAAATGGGGAGAGCCGTTTTAGATGTCTTGAAGAAATGGCCACAAGTAAATGAGTGGGTAGCAGGCCTTTGTTTTGATACTACTGCAAGCAATACAGGTATCCATGCTGGGGCTTGTACCATCATCCAAAAGGCCCTTCAGAGATCACTCCTTTTTCTGGCTTGCCGCCACCATATCCACGAGCTTCTTATCACTGCAGTTTTTGACATGTTTTTCTCTTCTTCGGGTCCACAAATTCCCTTATTCAATCGATTCAGAGATTGTTGGGATAACATTGATCAGCAGAATTACAAGCCCTATGAACCCAATGATCTCACCTCAGAATCTTTAGATCATTGGATCTTGAAGCACAGAGACAAGCTTATTTCTTTCATCAACTCCAAACTTCAAGAGGGCCACACTCGAGGTGACTACAGGGAATAATTAGAACTTGCACTTATCTTCCATGGTTGTCCAATGCCTAAAACAAATAAAGGCTCTGATAGCAGATTCCACTACCCAGGAGCTTACAGCAGAGCTAGATGGATGGGAAAGGGCATCTATTCCTTAAAAATTTACTTATTTAGGAACCAATTCCTTCTCACCCCTCATGAAAAACAAGCTCTGATACGAATAAACGCCTTTTCAGTGACAGTTTATCTTCAAGCTTGGTATACATCTCCAAATGGAATTGATGCTCCAGCAAATGATTTGGCCCTCCTCAAGATGCTACATATCTACAAGATCCAGGTTGATAAGGAAGTGGGTGCTACAGCCCTCAAAAAACTTCAGAACCATGGTTGGTACTTGAGTGAGGATCTTGTAGGATTTGGCTTTTTCTCAAACCTCGTGACTGAAGATAAGGTTCTAATGCTCCACAACCTTCACCACGCGCCTCCTCGAAAAGTGAGGGCAAGAAAGGTGGACCCCGAATGTTGCAAAACCCCAATGACTTAAAGATTACCAGTTTTGTCACAACTCAAACACAAGACTACTTCAAGTGTTTGAAAATAGAAATTCCCAAGAAACTTGAAGACATTGAGGAACACCGTAATCGGGTCATGGCAGTCAAAGTAATCAACGACTGTGCTGAACGAGGAGTCAAACTGGCTACAGAGTTTAATGAGAAGCTCACAAAGAGTGAGGAAGAGAGACAACTGGCCTTTCAAATCATTGAAAATCAGAGAAAGGAGGTCCCTCAGCCACTAAAATCCCTATATTCTTAATCAATATATGTCTTAAATAGAATTTAAGTCGCTTTGTTTTAAAACATATTTTTCGTTCAGTCTTATATTTGCTCTAATTATCCATTAATGTAAAAGAAGTGCCATCTGAGGGGTGCCTTTTTATCATTCAAATAAAATGATATTTTGTCTATTTGTTTTTCTTCCTTTATATAAAAAAATAAAAGTGTGTGCGTTTATCAAAATTCAATTTGAAAAATTACCATATAATCGTGAAACGGTCTAATATATATATATATATATATATAATACACACACACTGGTATTCTTGCCAATTACAATTATATCTATTGTTTTATACCAGTATTATGGATATTATACCAGTACCTGTGATATTGAAACTAGCATATATGCTCTACCCAATCTAGTGATGATTCTTCCATGGAAATGAAGGTTAACCAACATTAGGTTAACAAAAAGGTTCAAAAAAAGGTGAATATTTTTTTTTTCGATCTGGAATATATATACTGGTACTCTTGCCAATCACAATTATGTATATTGTTTGAAATGAGGAAGAATGTTTTATGTTCTAGTTAAAAAATATAGGTATATACATATAAAAAATGAGGGTTTGTTTTTCCTTTCTATTATATACTTTTTGTGTGATTCAGTTTTTCTAAAAGATGACTATATACATATACTAGGTATAACCGTATAAGCATGGTAGTATAGTAAATTATAGGTAATACTAATATACTTATTAGATTAAAGGAAGAAAAATATGGAATAAGTTTAAAACAATAAAAAACAAAAAAAACAAAAAAACAGACTATCTTCGTTTTAAACAAAAAAAACGACAAAAAAAAAACAAAAAAAACGACAATAAAAAACGACTCACATCACTAGATCTGGTCAGTTTGTGTTTTGTTGTTGAGGCATAAAGATGGATTGTTGTGACATGTCAGTTACTGTTTTTTTTGATAAGTTTCGCTTTAAGGATAAGGAGCTATTTAAATTTCCTGTTGAACTTAAGTTACTATTGAGTGAATGCTACAGTAACGAAACATATCAATCGATGAGCAGAAAAAATGGTGCATTCAGCTATGTATCATTTTGAAAATATTAGAAAATAAAGTTATGACACTATGAAGATGTTACTAAGCCTATCATAGCTTACACCATTTGGATCTTTTCTGTTTCATGTACTGTTTCCGATTTTGTTGAAAATAAGATACTTAATGTAGGTTAACTGAATGCCCAGTTAGGTCAACTGTACGCCCTTGATGATTGGTTAGGTTGTCATAATATTTTTGTTAGTTTTAACGAAAATATCACAACTTAACCTAACCAATCATCAAGGGCGTACAGTTGACCTAACTGGGCATTCAGTTAACCTACATTAAATATCTTAAATGCCAGCGTGTGATGCCAGCAATAAAATTATTAAAAAAAAAAATTAGACTAACACAAATGTAGATGTAGCTTGTAGTGTAAACTAACCCATATTTTCTTATACTCTTCCTAATTATTTTTTTTTCTTTCTTTCTTTCTTCTCTCTCTTTACTTGCATGTCTGTAGTTTGCATGGTATGACAGTGTTTGAGTTAAGATTGTGTTTGCATTGTTTATAAGTGATCTTATTTTACTTCTTTTCATCTTTCATCCCTTTCCTATTCTCTTCGACTATTTTTCCGACTTGTCAGCAGTGGCCGGCGGATGATCTACAGATCTACAGAAGCTAAGGCTAACAAAGACCCTAAGATCCACTCTAAGGTTAGCCCGAGAGAAAGGAAAGAGTAGGGGGTTAAGAGAAGAGAATAAGGGGTTAAGTAAGAAGCAACACCTATCATTCGTGGGTTAACTTTCATTCAGAAAAAGAGAAAAAAGACTCACCATCATCATCCGCCAGCCACTGCCGACAAGTCAGAAAAATAGTCAGAGAGAATAGGAGAGGGGTGAAAGATGAAAAGAAGTATAATAAGAACGCTTACAAACCATGCAAACACAGTCTTAACTCACAGTCATACCATGCAAACTACAAACATGCAAAGTAAAAAAAGTAGGTAAAGTTAAACAAAAAGTGGGTTAGTTTACGCTACAAGCTACATCTATGTTCGTGTTAGTCTAATTTTTTTTTTTTTTTTTATTGCTGGCATCACACGCTGGCATGTCACAAGCTGGCATTCATCGTCAACAGACTCATCCTCGAGCACCACCACCAGAGCTCCTGTTGCTAACTTTGTTTTTTTATATTAAACAACGCTAATACTTTTAAAATGTCTGTCAAGACGGTTCTTAAACATATTAACGCTGGTAGAATGAACGACTGACGTGGGGAGATTATTCCATTTATCAATTACTTTAAACATAAAGAAGTTTTTAGCGATATTAGTAATGAAACGTCTGCCATGCAACTTAAATCCATTATTGCGAGTATTACTATTATTAAAAGTGAACAATGTCAAAATTTACGTTATCGATGTTATTAACAATTTTGAAAACTTCAATAAGCTCCCCCCTTAATCTTCTAGTTTCGAGTGAATACAGGTCTAACTCTTTAATCCTATCTTCATAAGGCTTATTGCGCAATGACGGAATGAATGTTAACCACGAATGATAACCATGAATGATAGGTTTTGCTACTTATTTAACCCTTTATTCTCCTCTTTTAACCCCCTACTCTTTCCTTTCTCTTGGGCTAACCTTAGAGTGGAAAGTGGATCTTAGGGTCTTTGTTAGCCTTAGCTTCTGTAGGTCTTATTTTCAACGAAATCAGAAACAGTACATGAAATGGAAAAGATCCAAATGGTGTAAGCTATGATAGGCCTAGTAACATCTTCATAGTATCATAACTTTGTTATTTTCTAATATTTTCAAAATGATACATAGCTGCTTGCACCATTTTTTCTGCTCTATCGATTGATATGTTTCATTACTGTAGCATGTTTCATGGCAATGCGGGTGTCTTGTAAAGTTTTACCTTAAATGATAATAAAGACTAATTTTCTTTACCTGTCAGATTGATTGAGAAGAAACACACAAATCACCCATTTGTTATGAATAATTCTCTGCCTCGTGGACAACACCTTCAACGCAGGTTCCTTCTCAGGAGTCTCCTGAAGCTCCTTCCTCGAAGGACTAGTGAGGAAATGAGAAGTGGAACACTGCTGGGACCCCGCAGGTAATTTTGAAGGAAAATCTCCAGTGCTAGAAGTCTGTTGAGAGAGTACGACTGCTATTTCAATAACTTCTTAATATTTCAAGGGCTACATTGTGACCACGTCATAACAGAGATTAAGTCCCATTGGGTCTGTTCAGTAGCTGGATGGATGGCCGAACTCTGATGCATTCAGATGATAATGACCCTTAGATAGTTCAGATCCCATATACAGCTGTAGGTCTCCTCCATCACAAGACCTTTGCCATTACAAAGGAGAACCCCAACCATCATTTAATATTTTAATAAAATAATATTTAATATTTAGTAAATATTCATCTTCATCATAGAAAACCACAATAACCATAGACTGGTAATGAGAAGACTGAAGTAAAACGTGCAGCGCAGAGGAGGATTCCTCCGAGCGTTGCAAGGCAAAATCTCTTTTCAGTTATTGTAGTTTTCTATGATACAATAGATGTCCTCACTCCCATCAAAAGGGCATCACGTGATTGCGCTATATCACAGTACGCAACATCTCTCTTGTTATTCGCATGCGTGGTGCTATCTTTATATCAGGTGATTGCATTACGGCCACTCATGCTCCTTCACTTGGTCTGACCATGTATTTATAGGGTGTGAAATTATTAACAAATACTTCAATAACAAATTATAAATAACAACAAAAATCAACTAATAAAAAAACTTAATTATTTATTAACCATAGATATATTTAATTTTAATTGTTAAAATCACTGCAGTAAGTTCTCTTCTGTTATATGCCAATGAGAAAAATAAAGAGGACGCAAGACAATGATTGGAAAGACAATGTTCTCTGAGAAACCTAACTGAAGTTGCCATTTGAGAGGGAGAGTGGAGTTCTGTCGTCATATGAGGAACATTGCGCATTGGTGTGGCAGAAAACGTACTTTGTTGATTCTCGCATCATTCGTTTTAAATGACTCGCATTTAGTTTCAATTGCATTCCATTGAGTTGTGAATGGTTTAAGAGTCAGACACTTCCCCTTCCTAATTTAACCCAAAAATGAGACTTGTGAAAGTGCATTTTCATTTATTCATTAGTTGAATGTGTCCTCAGTAAATTATCATTTTAGTATTGACGTATGACTGACTATTAAAACCGTGAAAGATGTTATATAATTTAGAGCACAAGTGCCAACAAAACTTTACTATATAATAAAGCATTATTATTACCGAATAAGCTTTAGTTTAAAAAGTTAGGAAAAAAACCAATGACATCATTACTCGACAGATTTCCCCCAAATTATGAGTAAATTTGCACTGTTCCAATTTGTGATCTGGCGTCATTTGATTTAATTTTGGTGCTCGTAATTGTGAACAGAAACATTAGGCTCAAGGGCATAGCGATATTACTAACTACTTAACACCACTTAAGGGTCCACTGTCCCATGGGGTATGTCAACCTTAGATGAAGTGGTAACACTGAAACCGTGAGGGTTCCCACGTAGGCTGCTAATTAGGAACGTTCCACTAATCGCCATCCAAATTGAAAATATAACGGATGGTATGGCAAATGCAACTTGTTTATTCACAGATTCGAATTAGAGAGTGTAGAAACCCAACATACTGATGTGGCAGGTTTCAAAATATAATATTACTTGAGATAAGAGGGAGATGATACTTCTTAATATTAATAATAAATCCTACACCTGGTTAGAATCCTTTTTACATTAATTATTACAATTTATTAAGAAATTAGTTCATGGTATTCATAAACTATTTATTACTTCAAAGTAATGAGTGAAAGTTCACCTCATTCTGTTGGAGCTGATTTGAAAGATCAGAAATTTTCTGGAAAAGAAATCTTTCTTTGCGGATTTTCTCAGCCTCCAAACTCTCAGCCAACCACACACTTGACTGTAACAAAAATTAACAACTACCATTAACCCTGAAAACCATCATCACATGATATTTAAAATATTACACTACAGTACCTTAACCTAAACCAGTATGCGACAGACGTCTCCAACGAGTGCATTGAAATATTATGAAAATGACAAAAATGAGTAAGTGAAAAGTTACTAAAGATATTCCTATTTCAAATGAAACAAAACACTCGCAATGTCCATTAGAAAACTGAATAGGCTAGTTTGGAGTTAACATGGTGTTGAGTGCAAGTGGGGGAAACCAGATCCTTAATGGTGGCAACTAAATTCCTACAGGGTGCTTTGAGTCAGAAAAGGTTGAAAACCACTAATGTAATCTAACCCAACCTATAGGCATGGGTATGTCTCGATACTACTGCTGTATCTCGGTACAAGGGTAAACTTCTATACAAAAAATAATTTGGTTGAAAACGTAAAAATTCTGATAGTTTCCTTCAAGTTTAAAATTAATTCACAAATCCTCACCTTTAATTTGTTATTAAGAGCAGTCACAGCCTCAGCCCTGCCATTCCCTTCTTCAGGAGCATCACATCCTACGAGAAGGTCTTCCTCCGTCACCGTATAAAGCTCTCCTGCTGGATAATAAATAATTTTCTTGTAGTTTGAAATAATCTGTAAGTGTGTTTTTGCTTTCTCCAAGATCAACTCTTTCATAAATGGAGATTTTCTTATATATAACAGGTGTGCCATAAAAAAAGGGTACATTTTAAAAAGGCTATAAAATCAACATTTGTCATTTAATTTTAATAAAACTTCTACACAATAAAACATATCAGGGGTCCCGCGTCTTAAGGTACCTAAGCGCCAAAATTAAAATTCACCAGAAATCGCCTCCAAAGTTCAGCAATATTCTCGCAATAGTATCTCTGTTATTAATTGAGCTAGAATGTTCATTTTTGGCTAAATTAGAGTTCTAAGTCTGCTAATGAAGATGTTGATGAGTTTTTGGAATAGATTTTCATATTTTATATATATTTTTTTAATTTTTTGATTTTCTTATTATGCCGAACTTCGGGTGAAATTTTGGCTGGCGATATAGGTGAAAAAAGTAGTTCGCTTTATAAGGTTTTCAACCATACTTCTAGTGTTGTAAGGTCATTATAACCCAAACCACGCGATAGAGGAAGGGTGAAAATAGTGATATCAATCAAAAACACATTTTCACCTGTGTTGGCGCTTAGGTACCTTAAGACACGTGACCCCTCATATGTATTTATCTATATGCAAACAAGTTTTCAGACTAAAATATCAAATAATTCAAATGCTATCAACACTTAACGAAAGAGTATGATTTTTCTACTTAACATGCAAAAATTATTAAACCTTTTTAATATTTTTTATAAAAATAATTTTTAACAAAATTTACCTGAAATTATTAAAAAAAATTGTTTGAAATGCTTTCCTTCCATTTCAATAACTTTTTTATTCTTGGCCAGAATTCATCTATGGCTCGATTTACTTGTTCCTGTGGAAGCTCTTCCCATTTTTGAATGATGATCTCGCGTAAATGAGCAACATCTTTTATCTTAGTCCTGTAGACTTGCTCTGCTAAGTTCTCCCATATTCCAGCCAAGAATAAAAAAAGTTATTGAAATGTCCAGAAGGAAAGCATCTCAAACAATTTTTTTAATTTCAGTAAATTTTACGTTAAAATTTTTTTTTATAAAAAAATATTAAAAAAGTTTAATAATTTTTGTATGTTAAGTAGAAAAATCATACTCTTTCGTTAAATGTTGATAGAATTTGAATTACTTGATATTTTAGTCTGAAAACTTGTTTGCATATAGATAAATACATGTTTTATTGTGTAGAAGTTTTATTAAAATTAAATGACAAATACTGATTTTATAGCCTTTTAAAAATGTACCCTTTTTTTATGGCACACCATATATATATATATATATATGCGGTTATTCAACCTCCTTTGCAACATCTAAGGTCATATGACGGAGGGGAACTACAGCTTTACATGGGATCCGAACCACAGGTCACTACATACCATACTAGGCACGGAGGACAGTCTCCCACCACTACTACCAGACCCAATGTCGCTTAACTTCACTGATCTCCAGGAAGCAGTATTATGACAATGGCCACGACATAGCCCATATATATATATATTAATATATATATAATATATATATATTATAAATAGAAACGACATAAGTATTAAGGAACGTTTCTGCACACAAGGAGAGATAACGAATAAATGAAAAATGAGGCGAACCGCCCGGGAATCGAACCCAGGGCCTTCCAATTGCGTGGTCATTGCAGTTATATGCGCATATTTACGATTTGCGAGGGTGCCCCCTCAGGGCATTGGTTTCTGCCCTATGTGGGAGAATTTCGATTTGTGATTAATCGAGGTCCGTAGCATAATGGTAGCGCGTCCAACCGGCAATTGGAAGGCCCTGGGTTCGATTCCCGGGCAGTTCGCCTCATTTTTCATTTATTCGTTATCTCTCCTCCTCGTGTGCAGAAACGTTCCTTAATACTTATGTCGTTTCTATTCATTTATATACTGCGTGGTCATTGCAGTTATATATGCATATATATATATATTAGGGTGACACTTATTTTCGAAAGTTTGAATTTTTATCGGGATGGGCGCGTTTCTGGTTCCATTTTGTCAAAAAATATCGTGTGTAAAATATTTTTGAAATAAAACAATATTTAGAACTGCCTCAATACGGTCAAAGTTTGTATATTTTCTCGAAAAGTAGAAATTTTAGATCATGATGTTCTATGCCTCTAGCAAATAAAATATCACTTCTAGTTTGTTCAAGCTACTAATCTTGACCTAAAACATATAACTGGACTTCATACTTTCAACTCTAGGTCCCCCTCAACTCGAGTATTAGCCCCTCAAGGGTGGGGGGGTATCATGGGCACCCATCTCCCTCTCATTGTTGCCTACTTTGCAGAGGTCACTGTGGACTTGCTGGCGGTTGGGAAGTCACAGCGGTGCTTCTCGACCACTTGTAAGAGGAACTGCCTTTGGTCTTCACTCTTGGTAAGGGCCAGGTTGAAAGACTGCATCAACGCCACCCCGCGCTCCGCGAAGTCATTGACAACTTGAAGGGCCTGGACTCGGCGGGATGCGGCGATGAAGGCTGGGTCCGTCCGCCACTCCTCCGGGTCCTTGAGCAGGAAGGCGGTGCTGATGTCCAGAACCTTGAAGAACTCCTTTGATGTAGTCGTTGTGAACTTGGCCAATGTATTGTTGGCGATTGAGGCGGTGGACAGGTCCACATTGATACGCTGTGGGGGATCCTCCGATCCTTCCTCTTCTTCCATCGCTTTAATCATCTCCTGCTTTGTCGCCAAGTCGATACCCTCGTCGAAGATGGCCAGGGTGACGAGGCGCTCGCTCAAGTACCATAGGTGCCTGGCGAAGACTGTCGCCGTCGCCTTGGCCACCGCTGAGTCCGGATAATAGACGAGGGCCTTGAGCAGCGCGAGGTCCGCGGCTGGGGCCGTTGCCGGGAGCGGCGCTTTGTACCAGGCTGTCATGTAGATGGACACGGCGAAGATGGTGAATCGCCGGATTCCAGCCGCTTCGCCTGACGACATCTGAAACTGTTCCCGGAACAGGAACAGTTTGATGGCATAGATGACTTTTGCCATCCAGCGCGCGCGATGGAAGGCGCCGGGATGAGCGAACCGGGCACCCCGCTTGTTCGGACCGCCCAGCACAATTACAGAGAGCTCCAGAAGTTCCCTGTAGTCATCACGTGGATGTTGACCGTCGAGGAGGCGGCTGAATTCAATCAGCAGGTCGTCGCGGGCGTCCTTCAGGTGCTGTGGCATGGTTCCATCCTCGAAGGGCTTCGCTTTGGTTTGATCGATGAAGTCCCACTGGGCGGCGAATCGTTTGAACAGGAGGATGTCAGGACCAGTAGAGGGACCGAGGCACGCCGTGAATGCCTTCTCGCACACCAGTTCGTGGATGTGGTGGCGGCAAGCCAAATGAAGCACTGTCTTCTCGAGTTTCTGCTCAATGATATAGCAAGCTCCTCCTGAGAGTCCTGTGTTTGAGGCGGTGGTGTCAAAAGAGAGGGCACAGATCCGTCCCTTGATGTCCCAATCCTCGAGGGCAGAGAGGACGGCTTCCGCCATGGCGCGGCCGGTGCCGTCGGGGAGGCTGGGCACAGCCAGAAGCTTGTCGACGTTCTCCCCAGACACCAGAACTGGAAGGCGATCTTCAGCAGGGCCTCCGTCAGCCGCTGGTACGATTTTCCCGTCCCAGTGAACGGTCAGCGGCACAGTAGGATGGAAGGCTGCCTTCATTTCTGCTGCTGCCATAGCACGGAACTTTGCTCGGTCGCGGTGGGAGGATTCGCGGTTCAAGACCAGCTCCTCAGGGTCGTGGCCCAAGCTCCTCGCAGCCGCCGACAGCAAAAAAACACCTCGGTCGGTAAGTTTCGTCCGATCCATCACTGCGGAGAGATCAGGGGTGATCATCTTTTTCGACGCGCGGAATCGCTTGGGTGGTAAAGGGGTCGTAGATGCTTCTGCATTCGACGTGGATGGGCCCGGGAGAGAGAGCTCTTCCTCTTCTTCTCGGCGACGACGCCGTGTCGGTGACCGAGTCGGGCTGCTTGCACCTGAGCTGGAGCTCGATGCCAGTTCGACGAGTTCTTCTTGGCTCTCTCTGTTCGCCCTTTCATCATCTTGCCGGCGGCTCCTTTCCGCTTCCTGTCTCCTCGCACGCTCCTCCTCAGTGTGCAGCGTCATGTCACGTGTGGAGGAGATGCGGCCGCGCCGCACCTCGGCCCTTTGTCCCATCAGGAACTCCCTGTCCTCTTCGATTGTGATCATCGACATCGCCTGTTCGTGTGCGATGTCGAAGAGGCGGTCAAGGGATGAGAGTAACTCGGCCTCGTTCCTGATTTGGGTCACAGTGCGCCGTTTCGAGTTCTTGTTCAGAGCCCGCCACTTCTCGTACATTCGGAGAACCTTGTCCCTTGCGCGTTGGTCTTTCTGCGTAGGAATACGGGACCGCTCCCAGAATTCCTTGACTGCGGTCACTGTCTCAGCGGCTGCTTCCTTGATCGGCTTCTTGACGTCAAGGTGAAGGTGGAAAAAGTACTGAAGCGCCTGCTTTCCCGTCCTGATAGAAATTCCCAAAAAATGAAAAACACCCCAAATAAGTGGCACCCTAATATATATATATATGCACTAAAATCACAGAATAACACACGATCTTATTAATAAGCAAACAACCACAGGGAAAGGAAAAGGAAACACGAAGTCCAAGCGCTTTCGTGATATATTCACATCTTCAAGGAGAAACAGAAAATAGACGGAGATTACAAAGTAAATGAGTTAAATACACAAGCAAAAAAATAAAATAAAAAATTCCCAATCGGCAACTCAAATTAAAAACCATAAAACCCTCAAGATTTTTTCTATAGATAACATAATCTGTAGGCTGCTAAATTACTAAATATAAAAGAACTATATAGATGAAATTAGACAAAAAACCAGTATAGAGAAAACTTATTATAACGGTTATTAGAACTAGTATTTAATTAAAGCAGGCAATTAAGTGGCAAAAATTTAATGAAAACAAAGGGAATGGTACCATCGTCTTACAGAATATTACAAAATTTCTACAAACAGTCTGAAAAAATTGTTTTCCCAATAGCCAACCAGTTGAAAAGTCCAATAAACCACCCAGCACCCAAAGATTATACACAAAAAAAATATTACAATTAAAATGGACACATAAGCATGTTAACAGTTCTTAAAATAATATTTATTTAACCAAGGCAAACCGTTAAGGGGCAAGAATATGGTCAAGAAAACAATAGGCCCTTCGCCAACTTTCTAACAATGCACGAGTCTAATTTATACAGCCCAGGGCTAATATTAAGGACTAAGTCCCCATTATTCTTGATCACACTTGATTCAAGTATATTTCTGCTAACAATAGATTTACTAAACCTTAATTTGGAAGCATTTTTCCAGTCAATGGGATGATTAGAATCTCTTACGTGAATGAAAACGGCGTTAGATTCCTGGCCACTTCTTATACTGTATTGATGCTGCTTAATACGTAACTCAAGGGTCTTACCAGTTTGGCCAATGTAAAATTTATTACATATTATGCATGGGATTTTATATACACAGCCATGTTCACTTAAAGGGGAGTTCTTAATCAATGAATTCTTAATTACATCTAAATTTTTTAACGCAATATTTACGTTAAAAGTCCTCAGCAGATTCGGCAGATCAAGGAAATTTTTTCTGAATGGTAACACTAAAACATATTTGTGTTATAAGGAATCTTGTCCTTTGCTTCGTAGAAGGTTTTCTTTGCCATTTTTAAGGACTTATCTATGCAATTCTTTGGGTATTTTAAATCAAACGCAATTTTGTATATTTTACTAATTTCATCGTCAATGAACTCTGGACTACAAATTCGTAGGCCTCTTAGGAACAAAGTAGAAAGAACGGATCATTTTACGTTAATGTGGTGATCAGAATAATAATGTATATAGGAACAATTATTAGTGGTTTTTCTGTAAATATTGTACTTAAACTTTTTTCCAGACCTATATATTAAAACATCTAAAAAAGGGATTGAAGAATCTTTTTCTATTTCAACTGTAAAATTGATAGAGGGAGTTAAATTATTAAGTTTGGGTAAGAATTCATTGAGATTTAAAGTCACTGGCCAAAGACAAAGATCATCATCTACATATCTAAACCATGGAACATAATTTGGCAGAATCTTCCTTAATAACTTACTTTAAAAAAACTCCATATATAAGTTACTTAAAATGGGGGAGAGAGGGTTTCCCATCGCCATACCAAATTTCTGCCTAAAATATTCATTATTGAACACAAATTTTGAGTCTACTATGCACAGCTTAATTAATTCTATAATTGTAGCCACAGGTAATGGCAAATTATGCTTAACCAATTCTTCCGAAAGAAACACTAATAGATCCTCCACCGGGACTCTTGTAAATAAAGCGGTAACATCAAAGCTAACCAATCTAAAATTGTAATTGACACTGATACTATTTAATTTTTCCACAAGGTCTACATTATTATTTGTGTGTGATTGTGAAATTGTGCCGAGGAGAGGATTAAGAATGGAGACAAGCCATTTGGATAGCTTATATGAAATAGATCCTATAGAACTAACAATAGGCCTTGCAGGATTATTTGGCTTATGAGTTTTAATCAGGCCATACATATAGGGTAAAGACGGTGAAGTACTCAGAAACTGTTTAAGTAATATTTCATTACCCTTCAAAAGTTGTTTAATTTTCTTATTAAATGCACTGTTCACAGTTTCAAGGGGATTGTTCCTTAATTTCACGTAAGTGTCCGCATCATTCAAAAGATCATACATTTTTCCTAGATAAACGTCTTTGTTGAGGATCACTAAGGCATTTGATTTATTGGCTTTGGTTATATGTAGATTCTGATCTTTTCTTAAAGCTTCATAAGAGTCGAAAAACCTCTGCGGACAATTTGGAATAGAGGGTTTAGACATGGCACTATATACTATACCTTTACAAATATTCACATCCTCTATAGGTAAATTATTATATTTTTCTAAATTACAGAAAGCCTTAGCTATTTCTACATAGTCCACATCCTTTTTAGCTGCTGAAAAATTTATTCCATATCCAAGAGCCGTAACCATATTTTTATTTAACACTTTATCTGATAGACTTATCACAAATCCAGGGTTAGCATCCTTGGTCCAATCACTTCTTTCAATTAGAATTTGTAATTTAATATCCAGTTTCCTTTCCACAACACTACATTCTCATCTAAGTTTGTTATAACAATAGTCCAGTAACCGTTGTTTCCATTCAGGTGGAATTGCCCTATCAAAACTATATCTTCTGGCCCTGGTAACTTTAAAAGTTTCTTCGACTTCAATCTTAGTAATTTCTATATGCTTCTGCAACACTATTCTCTGGAATTCATCGAAGGGGCGTTCTCTCAAATCCAGAAGTCTATTAGGGAGTAAAGAAATGGGGAGAACTTGTTCACTTGGACATCATCTTAGAAATATCAGGTGAACCTTTCGCTTGTGTGACTTAACTAAAGCAGAACAAAAGGTAGAAACAAACAGTGCTAGGCCAGGGAAGAGCAAAGAGAAGGTCTCGATATGTAGATGATGTTCTTTGTCTTTGGCCAGTGACTTTAAATCTCAATGAATTCTTACCCAAACTTAATAATTTAACTCCCTCTATCAATTTTACAGTTGAAATAGAAAAAGATTCTTCAATCCCTTTTTTAGATGTTTTAATATAGGTCTGGAAAAAAGTTTAAGTACAATATTTACAGAAAACCCACTAATAATTGTTCCTATATACATTATTATTCTGATCACCACATTAACGTAAAACGATCCGTTCTTTCTACTTTGTTCCTAAGAGGCCTACGAATTTGTAGTCCAGAGTTCATTGACGATGAAATTAGTAAATATACAAAATTGCGTTTGATTTAAAATACCCAAAGAATTGCATAGATAAGTCCTTAAAAATGGCAAAGAAAACCTTCTACGAAGTAAAGGACAAGATTCCTTATAACACAAAAAATGTTTTAGTGTTACCATTCAGAAAAAATTTCCTTGATCTGCCGAATCTGCTGAGGACTTTTAACGTAAATATTGCGTTAAAAAATTTAGATGTAATTAAGAATTCATTGATTAAGAACTCCCCTTTAAGTGAACATGGTTGTCTATATAAAATCCCATGCACAATATGTAATAAATTTTACTTTGGCCAAACTGGTAAGACCATTGAGTTATGTATTAAGCAGCATCAATACAGTATAAGAAGTGGCCAGGAATCTAACACCATTTTCATTCACGTAAGAGATACTAATCATCCCATTGACTGGAAAAATGCTTCCAAATTAAGGTTTAGTAAATCTATTGTTAGCAGAAATATACTTGAATCAAGTGTGATCAAGAATAATGCGGACTTAGTCCTTAATATTAGCCCTGGGCAGAGCTGGGCAATAAATACATTGAATGTATTTAAATACTAAATACTAAATACATGGGAGAAATGTATTTAAATACTAAATACATTTTATGAATGTATTTAGATACTAAATACAAAATACATCAATTGTATTTAAATACATTTGTAAATACATTTTAAATACATACAAATTTTAACATATGCATTCACTAATTCATGAGTAACAACAATATAAAATGCTTGATAAAGGATAAAGAAATAGTACAATGTAATTTCCGATTATATATTTCCCTTTTTAGAACAAAACAAAAACAAAAGAACTTAGAACTTACGATGTTCAACCAGTGACATATTATACTCATTATATCATTGCAAAATGAGTAACAATTAATGAGTAGATGAGACATAAACGTAAACATAAGACGTAAACATAAACATAAGGCACCTTACGAATTTTCTTTTCTTTCACGGTTGCTGCGGATCAAAACCAATCTTTCAAAAGTTTTTGTCTGAAAGAGAGTTTCTTTTGGGAGTCAAGTGATTCCCGCAAATGAGAATATTCGCTCTACCGGTGCGAGATGGTAATGTCGTGTTATAGCGGAGGAACAGTCTTTTTATGAGAGGAGGTTTTCCCAAACTGTTGAAACATGAACCATGCTGTACTACACTTCGACGCGTCGTACTGTGCTAGTATAGAACGTGTATTAAACCATTAAAAGTATTTACATTTTTATATTTTGAGTATTTAATACATTGTATTTAAATACTCATTAAGTATTTAAATACTGTATTTAAATACATGAAAAACAATGTATTTATAAATACAGTTCTAAATACACAAATGTATTTAAATACGTATTTAAATACAAATGTATTTAAATACTGCCCAGCTCTGGCCCTGGGCTGTATAAATTAGACTCGTGCATTGTTAGAAAGTTGGCGAAGGGCCTATTGTTTTCTTGACCACATTCTTGCCCCTTAACAGTTTGCCTTGGTTAAATAAATATTATTTTAAGAACTGTTAACATGCGTATGTGTCCATTTTAATTGTAATATTTCTTTCGTGTATAATCTTTGGGTGCTGGGTGGTTTATTGGACTTTTCAACTGGTTGGCTATTGGGAAAACAATTTTTTTCAGACTGTTTGTAGAAATTTTGTAATATTCTGTAAGACAATGGCACCATTCCCTTTGTTTTCATTAAATTCTTGCCACTTAATTGCCTGCTTTAATTAAATACTAGTTCTAATAACTGTTATAATAAGTTTTGTTCTCTGTACTGGTTTTCTGTCTAATTTCATCTACAGGGTGGGCCGTAAGTTTCCATACATAGGAAAAATTAAACGTTTGTTTTTATGTTTCAGATACCCTAAGAATATGCGTTTGACGTAAGATCTTGTTTACTGATGAAGCAAATTTTTACGTCAATGGAGAGGTTAATCGGCAAAACATACGTTATTGGAGTAATGCTAACCCTAACTGGCTGAGTCCGACGAAGATGCAAGATGCCGGTAAGTGATGGTGTGGCCGGGATATGGGGTGACAGAATTATTGGACCAATTTTTGTCAGTGGAAATCTTAATGCCGAAAGGTATCTTAACATGTTGCAAGAAGAGATTTTCCCATCCCTGCTAAACGAGGAAGGTAACTTCCCAGTTTACTTCCAGCAAGATGGAGCTCCACCTCATTATGGTCTTCACGTGCGTTGGTATTTGGATCAGCAGTTTCCGGATGCTTGGATTGGTCGGCGTGGTCCTGTGGAGTGGCCTCCCAGATCCCCAGATCTCACCCCCATTGATTTCTATCTTTCGGGGCACTTGAAGGCCATGGTGTATCAGGAAAAGATACAAGACATAAATCATCTAAAGGAACGTATCACCAACGCCATTACAAGCATAACGTCTACTGTGCTAATGCGTGTTCATCAACAGTGGGGAACACGTATTGAAATGTGTTTTCAAAACAATGGCAACCATGTAGAGCATATTATATAAATAAAAATGGTTGTCCATAAAAAAATGTTTATTTTTCCTATGTATGGAAACTTACGGCCCACCCTGTATATAGTTCTTTTATATTTAGTAATTTAGCAGCCTACAGATTATGTTATCTATAGAAAAAATCTTTAGAGGGTTTTATGGTCTTTAATTTGAGTTGCCGATTGGGAATTTTTTATTTTATTTTTTTGCTTGTGTATTTAACTCATTTACTTTGTAATCTCCAACTATTTTCTGTTTCTCCTTGAAGATGTGAATATATCACGAAAGCGCTTGGACTTCGTGTTTCCTTTTCCTTTTCCCAGTGGTTGTTTGCTTATATATATATATATATATATATATATATATATATATTATAGGGTGGTCCTCAAAATCGAAAGTTGGAATTATTCAGCTCCCAGGCCTCAATCTGAGAGGTTACCCATAAAACACTGTGGTTAAAATTTCATTGAGAATAATAATATTTACCCTGTGCTCATGAAGGTTGAAGTTTATAGGGTATACCAGCCTCCGGGTCCCCCCATTTAAGGGTATTAGCCACTCAGGGGCGGGGGTCTCATGGGTGCTGATGCCACTCATTGTCGCCCGTTCGCAGCATGGCCTTCCGAGCGTCCTGGAATTTCTTCCGGTGCTCTGCAACACCCAGGAGCATGTACTGCAGCTGGTCCTCCTTCTTCGTGTGGCACCTGTTGTATTCTTGTGCCAATGCCACGGCCCGCTCGGCATGGTCGTTGGTCATGGACAGGTTCCGGACCACCTCGGCAGCCGCTTGGAATTGCTCGCTGTCCGGCCATTTCGACATCCTGTTCCAGGAATCCACGTCGCAATTGGAGTCGGTCGAAGAACTGGCGAGTCCTCCCCGTCATGAATGTCTCTAATGACAGGGAAGAGCACGCCAGGACCAACGCTCTCTTGGGCGGGTCGTCCTCCTCCGTTGGCTCCTCCAACATTGCAGCAGTCATCGCCTTCTTCGTTTCCAGAGGAACAACATCGTCGAAGAGAGCCAGGGCCACCAACTCCTCGGACAAGTACCACAGGTAGTTGGCGAATTTCGACTTGGCTGCTTTCGCCACCTCCTTGTCTTCATATTTTTCCAGAGCCTGGAGGAGCCAGAGATCTCTCAGGGGGGGCCTTCGCCACGTTCGGGGCATCCGTCCACGCCTTTGTGTAGAACTTCATGGCGAACATGCTCAGGCGCCGAACTCTGGCCTCTTCCTTGGCTGTGAGCCGTAACTGCCGCCGGAACATCCATACCTTCAGGGCGTACAACACCTTCGACATCCAGCGGGCCTGGTGCATCGCACCGGGCGCTCGGAACCGAATCCCACAGGGGGGGGGGGCACTCCGCTGAGGAAGATGATGGTGAGTTCCAAGAGCTCCAAATAATCATCCCGGGGGTGACCTTTCTGCAAGGCCTTCTTGCAGAACTCGATGATGGAGTCTGCATCCTCCTCGATGATTTGACGAGCGTTGGCATCACTCATGATGTGGTCGTAATCATCTTGGTTCACAAACTCCCATTGCGCCTTGAATCGCTTGAAGAGCTGAACCTCGGGTGCCAACGACGGTCCAAGGACTTCCGTGAAAACCGCACTGACAAGAAGCTCCAGGACATGGTGACGACATGCCAGATAGAGGAGGCTTCTCCCAAGTTCCTGCTCGATCAGCACGCATGCACCTGTGTTCTTTCCCGTGTTTGAAGCCGTTGTGTCGAACGAGAGGGCACCAACTTTGTCATCCAATCCCCAGTCTCGCAGAGCTTCCACCACAGCTTTGGCACAGTTTGCACCAGTACCGGAACCGAGCTTGGCGACCTGGAGGAGCTGCACCTCGCCGCCACAAGAGACTAGGATCGGGAGTCGATCAACCTGTTCCTTGGACGTCAGATCCGCCATCAGCTTCCCATCCCAGTGAACAACGAGCGCAGCTTCTCGATGGAAGGGCTCCTTGAGCTGAGCGGCAACTTGTTGGCGTTGCGCCATCCTCTGGCGCCGTATGGATGACCGGTTGATGTTGATGTTCAACTCATCAATGTTGTGGCCAAGGGACCAAGCCATCTCACTGAGCATGTAAACGGCGTCGCGGTCAGTCAGTTTCGTGCGGTCCAAGCTAGCCGCCAGTGCCAGTGAAATGATATTCGCCGGCCGACTGCGCTTGGGTGGGCTGCAACCTCTGACAGCGCCACGGGTGGGAGAGTTGCTGGGGGATGAAGAGCTCGAGTTGGAAGAGGCCAATTCTGCTGTTTGAGAAGTAGTGGCCATTTCTTCAGTCGCACAGCACCGACGGCATTGTTCAGCCTCCCTCCGCTGCGCAACATTGCGCTCTGTGCGAGCCAGGACCACATCAGCTCCTCCCATGGTCCCCCTGCGGCCTGGTTCTTGTTGGGCGATCAGGAAAGCCTTGTCCTCCTCGATGTTCATCATGTTCAGTGCATCAGCGTGGGCAACATCGAAGAGGTTGCAGAACATCTGCTGGGAGGAGGCTTCCCGTGCAATCTGGGCATCTGGGCATCGATTCTTGTTCTTCTTGAGAAGCTTGTATTCGCCATACAACTTCTCTAGCTTCTCAATGATGTGGTCTCGTCTCGTCGTTGGAATCCGCGCTTTCATCCACAAGATAAGCACTTCATCAGCAACGGCCGTGACAGCCTCCCTCATCATCGTTGCCGCCTTTGTGCTCAGCTTGTGCAGAGTCAGGCCGAGGATGTCGCCGATGGACGGCAGCTTGCTCCCCGTGAGTGCAGAGACTGGCATCACAAGGAAATCTTTTGAACGTGTACTGGCCATTTCACCAAAATAACACCTGGGGAAGATACATTGGAAACGTTTAATACCAATTCTAAAGGCAAGCCAAAAAAAACACTAATCTGTCAATGGTGAGAGCAACACCACACAATCCGACCCTCTCAGCAAGGCGTGTCAACGGCCCACATAGGGGCATAACTTCAACCATCTTGAGCACAGGGTAAATATTATTTCTCAATGACATTTTAACCACAGTGTTTTTATGCATAACCTCTCAGATTGAGACCCTGGGAGCAAGAGAAATATACATTTGAAAATCACCCCCTATGCTTGAGGACCACCCTAATATATATATATATATATGAAAATGAAATGAAAAGGTTTATTGGCAGACTATAGTCCATATGACAGATATTATTAATACAATGATAGTTCACCACTAAGGATAGAAATAATACAGTAATGTCAAAGTTAAGTGGAGCTACAGACAGACATTTTCGTACCAAGAATTCCATAGCTTAGAGGATAAATGGCAGGACTCATGGATAGCTTGGATAATCGGGTTGGTTGATTTTTTAATTCTTTGCATTAGACTGTATTGAGCATGTCTTGTTACACCTTCGGGAAGCTCGGGACATTGCAGGTAGCAAACATTTGCGAAGCTAAGCATCTCAGGGGGTAATTTATGTAAGAGGCTAAAAGACCTGTTGTGCAGCAAATTTAGGGTTCTGCTAGAACCTTTTTTATAATTCACCCAGAGTTGCTGTCCATACATGAGTGTCGATTGCGGGGGCGACACAAGGGACATGTCCCCCCCCCCCCCCCCCCCACTTTTTACAAATGGGATGACAACCTACCAGTTGTCCACCCAACTTTCGTGGATGAATTGCTATAAATGCTAACTATTAATGGCACCTACTAAGACGTTATATGTCGTATTATATGCATATGCAAATGTAATAGCATTATTATAAATTATTGTCATGAACACCAGTGTATATTTATCATGGAATATAGCAGTCAATTTGCATTTTAATAATTGCACATAGCATTTTTGTGTTCTTGGTCATTAAGTACGCGAAATGGAAATATGTTAAATAAGTGGTTTTGTTACATATCATTCTCAATATCAAAGTGTGATCAAAGTGTGATCAAAGTGCAGTTTATTTGTTTTATATTTCACGAACATATTTTGTTATCAGTTTATGTACATTGACCTCTCTTGTCTACAGGTAATAAATAATTTATTTCGGTTAAACATACTGTATGTGATATTAGGTAATATGAAAAATTTTATAAATAGTTCATATTGCGTTTCTTATTTCTGCCAAAAAAATGTTTAAATAAAGAAAGACATAAAATGATTAAATACAATCAAGTTTTTTCAACATGCTGAGAAAAATACAAAAAATGGGTAAATGGTAAATTATGACATTGATATATTACATGCAACAGCTACTCAGAGTATTGTTTGATTCGCTGTTTGAAGGCAAAGTGTCCTCCCGACTATTTTAGAGCAATCGACGCCCTTGTGTCTAAATATATTACTGCAGAAAGTACGAAAGAGTGTCTTTAGCTTCATTTGTACAGAACCAAAAGTTCCTTATAGTTATACTGTATTCATTTTAGCACAAAGGCTTTGAGATTGTTTTCTTATATCTGAGTCATTACTCAAGGAGCTGGTAATAGTTTGACCCAAATACTTAAACTCTTGTACTTTCTCAATTACTTCACCTTTCATTTTAAACCTAAAATCAGCTGGCTGATTATAGCTTTTAGGATGAAATTGCATAACCTTAGTTTTTGTAACATTAAAAAGAATATCATGATTCTGTGAATATACTTTGCAGACTTTTAGTAGCCAATCCAGACCTTTAACAGAGGGACTTATTAACACCATATCATTGGCATAAACTAAGTTATTTGTCCTTGTATTACCTATATAACATCCCACTGTTGCCTCATTAAGTGAAGCAATTAATCCGTCAATATACACATTAAACAGCATAGTGGAAAGCAAGGAGCCTTGTCTCACCCTGCAAAAGGAGCCAAAACATTCAGATAGTACATTGCCCCACTTAATGGTAAAAGATTGGTAGGAATACCAAAATTTCAATAAATTTAACATGTACATGGGAACCTTCCTGTCTTCTAGTTTTTAAATAAAATATTGTGGTTCACTCTATCATATGCCTTACTTATATCTAGGAAACAGCTATAAATAGCTGAATTATTGTCAATGTATTTAGACATTGTTTCTTTAAGTACATAGATACACAGGTCAGTTGAGTGGGACCTTTTAAAACCAAAGTGATTAGATGATGTCCAATTGTCCATAGGTAATCATTTAATCAGAGTAACAAGAGTTTTTCTAGTAGTTTCGAGAATCAGGAAGCAACAGCAATAGGCCTATAATTATTGCTGGACAGAATGTCTCTGTACTTATTTTCGACCAGGGGCAAGATATATACCCTCATGAACTCTGCAGGGATATAGCTATGAGCAAGCATTACTGATAAGAGCAATGATATATGCAGACATATTATGTCACTGGCATATTTTAAGTGCTCATTCAATAGGTCATCTACCCCTGATGCAGAACCAGTCTTTAACTCTTTACTTCAGGAACTGATATCAAAGTATTTTCCCTTATCCTTCCCACATGCATTTTGCTGCAATCTATCTTAAGATTATCCCTACTCACACTGTTAAGAATGTTAGAGTAGTGGTTTTTCCAGTTTTGCAATTTCATCCTCCCCCAACACCCCATCGATTGTCAGAGTGAGAACACTTTTGACACCCATTTGATTCTTAAATTTCCAAAATTTGTCATTATTTATGCAAGCTTCACAGGCTTTTGATGCTCGAATAGACTCTTCCTTCCTGTTTACATCGCCTTATGGCCACCTTATACTGACCCCTACTTCTACACATATTCATGTATACTGGTCCTAATCTGGGTTTACCATGAAAGCACCAAAAATCATAGGCGTCTTTCGATTTCCTCTTCATGGGGGGGGGCAATAAAATCATTCCATCCAGGAATAATCTTTGAATGATAGTTGTAAGATTTAATCAAGGGGCTTACTGCTTCTCTTAACAGGGATACTATCTTACTATATACAGGGTGTCCCAAAAGTCCCTATCTATTTTGTTGAAATAGGCTGAATTTCAAATGAATGTTTTAATGACATGATTGCATGCACCTCTCTAGACAAATACATGCATTAAATTTTTATTTTTATTATTTTTAAATTTAAGTAATTTTTTCAGATCCATATCATTGGTGATGGATGTGCATGAATGCGTTATGATAGTAACATGTCGCATCAGAGGAATGAAATGTTGTGAAATTAGAGACCGATTCTCAAGAAGGTTTCATAAGCCTGGACCGACAGATAAAGCAATTCGTAAAGTGGTGAACAAATTCAAAAGGACTGGATCTGTGCATGATGAAGGAAGAAGTGGACACCCAAGAACAGTACAACAAAACATTGAATCTGTTCGCATAATGTTCGAAGACGATCAAAGAATGTCAGTTCGCCAAGCATCCCACAGATTGACCATATCCAAAACAACTGTTCACAGAATCTTGCGTTTGACGCTGAAGAAGAAGTGTTATCACATTCAGCTGTTACACAGCTTACACGAGGAAGATTTTCCCAAAAGAGCAGCAATGTGTGCGGAACTGGTCGAACAAATCCAAAATAACAATTTAATGGACCACATTTTGTTTAGCAATGAGGCGACTTTTCACACCTGTGGTAAAATCAATCGACATAATTGTCGCATCTGGGCTAATGAAAAGCCAACTGAGTTCACTGAATGGGAAAGAAACTTGCCTAAAGTCAATGTGTGGCTTGGAATGACGAAGTCTAAGATTTACGGGCCCTTTTTCTTTGCAGAGGCTATAGTGACAGGGCCTGTTTACTTTAATATGCTTCAAAATTTTCTAGAACCTCAACTTCTTGAAGATGGCATTCTCTACAATGTAGTCTTTCAGCAGGATGGGGCACCAGGTCATTATGCCAGAATTGTTCAGACATATCTAAATGAGCATTTTCCAAATTGTTGGATTGGACATGGGGGAAATAGGCCCTGGGCAGCGCGATCTCCGGATTTGACCCCATTGGATTTCTTTGCTTGAGATTTCATTAAATCAGAGGTCTATCGCAGAAATATTCGAGATTTACCAGATCTGCGAGATCGCATTAGGCAAGCAGTTGAGAAAATAACCCCTGAAATGCTCGGAAATGTGTTCCGCAATGCAGCTGACCACTTTGAGATTTGCAGAGATACAGATGGAGCACATGTGGAAACTACTAATTAAAGATTTAATGGTGTAATACTGGTAATTTGTATAGAAATACATCTGTATTCAGGTCAGTGTGACATTTATTTGAAATTCAGCCTATTTCAACAAAATAGATAGGGACTTTTGGGACACCCTGTATATAATACCTATCTATGAGTTTACAGTGAGAACCATTTGAGTAAGGATTACTACAGGCAAGATGCAAAATTTCTAAATTATTAAATTATATATATACATCTCTCTGAAACATTGAGAACCCAGTATGAATCAGTCTTGAGTACCCCCAAAAAGTGACAAAGCAATACCTGACAGAGATGCATTCTTCAAAGAGAACTTGCAAGGAGAATGTATAACAGATTTTGATTTTACCCCAGAAGATGTAGCAAGCTATAGGACAAATGAAATCACATTCAGCTGCAGGTCTGGACAAATGGAATGCACTATTAATTAAAAACTGTAAAAATGAAATAGCTACACCCTTATACTGGATATGGAGAAGATCCCGAGACACTGGGGAAATAGCAACCATCTTGAAAAGAGCAAACATTGTCCCAGTATATAAAGGCGGGGATAGACCTCAAGCAAAGAACTATAGATCAGTGTCATTGATGTCCCACCTCATGAAAATATTTGAAAGAATAGGGAGAGAGAAAATCTATGACTTCTTGGAGACACGAAAGATTCAACAAAAATTGGCATGGATTCCGATGGGGAAGATCATGCTTATCAACTTATAGAGCATTATAACAATATCCAAGATGCACTTAAAGGCAATGAAAATTATGATGTCATATACACAGATTTTGCTAAAGCTTTCAACAAGTGCGATTATGGCACCAGGTAGTGATGCAACATGTCATGACAAGTTGCAAAATTGACATGTCAAACTTGTCAACTTGACAGGTTGAAATTGGATGGTAATGCTAATAAAAACACTAATTACAAGCTGTTTTTTATTAATCCAATCATGATACATGAATATATCATGCACTAATCATATGTCCAGAAGGAAAATGTGATGCAGAATAAATTTTTTAAGCAATTTTTATGTGAAATCATTCAAATCAAGTGTTGTAGGGCCTGTAGATAACTTATATTAATTACTATTTAGTCATCATTTCATTTTCATCATTTAAATGACCCTCATCTCCTTCAGGAGATTTTACTCACTTCTTGGTAATTTTATTGACAATCAGAATAGTATAATTGTCAGAGACTTTAACTGCCCTAATGTTAATTATGAGAATTTTACTGGTAATGAGGAGGGTTTGAGATTGGTTGAGTTTATGGACGATAACTTTTTACGACAGATAGTTACCGAACCAACATGCGGTGATAATATTTTAGATTTGGTGATGACGAATGGCGAGAATACAGTCGAAGGTTTAGAAGTAGGTGAGAGTTTAGGATGTAGTGATCATCAAATTCTTAGGTTTAAGTTAGCGATAAAAAACACTCAGGATAGTAACGTAATAGAAGTCCCTGATTTTTGTAGGGCTAATTTTGATAGTTTTGCTGATAGGATGAGAGTAGTGGACTGGGATAACTTATTTATGGGTAATGACACAAATTTGCGTTGGGTGGTGTTTAAAGAAAGTTTTAGAAATATTGAAAGGGAGTATTCCTCATAAGCCCAAGTGCACTAGAAATCATGGTAGGCCAAAGTGGTGGACTAGGGAAATAGGTGAGTTCCTAAATGAGTGTAATAGAGCGCATAGACTTAATAAGCGCAATGGCACGACAGCTAACTTTAATAGATATATCGAGGTTAGACATCAGGTTAAAAGATCAGTTAGGAATGCCAAGCATAATTTAGAGATACTTATAGCTGCGGATAGTAATCATAATCCAAAAAAGTTTTTTTAATACGTTAATAATTGTAAGCCGGTAAAAGATAACATAGGCCCTCTAGTGGATGTTTAATGGCGCTTTGGCTTCTGATGCTCAGGCGATGGCAGGTATTTTCAATAACTTTTTTGCGGCAGTTTTTACCGTAGAAGACGTAAATAATGTCCCCGACGTGGACGATATCATTCCATTTAGTAGCGAGACTATTTTGGATGAAATAACTGTTTACAAGGCTGAGATTGCGCATTATATCGATAGGCTAAAAGTTAGCAAGGCTCCAGGCCTTGACGCTTTTTATCCCAGACATTTGAAAGACGTTATCGTAGGGCCCTTAACAAAGCTTTTTAATCAGTCACTCGAAACGGGGATTATTCCTGAAGACTTCAAATTAGCTAACGTTGTGGAGGGTGAACCCTTTCCCCTTTTAGTTCTCAGCCCTTTCCCCCTGGCCTTGATTATTATTATTTATATATTAAATTTCTTTGATTTTTGAATGAAATATTTGTTATAGAAAGGATTTTAATGGTTCTCTCTGTCTTTCCAGCAAACAAATAATGAATAAGAATGATAACTGTTATAAGAAATTAGAAAGATAGTAGTAAACTATTAAGCATTAAGATAATAAATAATAAACATTAAGTACTAAATTATTAATATTAGCAAACAAATAAATAAAGAAATAATGTTATAAGATATGTTAATGTTAATATTTTAATGAATGAAAAGACTAAACAATAAGTTATATAAAGAAATGTTAAACTTGTAAACAAGGAATGAGGAAAAACAGTTTTATTAAATTAGTATGGGAAAAAGAGTGAGAGTTGGACAGTCGCTTTTAAACCCTGTTAGTAAATGAATAATAAAGTACTAATTGTTAATTTAACAAACAAACAAACAAATGAAAAGAAGAATAAACAAATTTAGTAAAAGAGACGCTTCTGAGGTTTAAAAGTGTCGGCGTGTGTGTCAAAACTCGAGTTTTGAGAAGTGGAGGGAACCAATTGGCGCATGTGTGGAAATATAAATAATAAAAAATATAGTTTAAGAGGGTAATTTGACAAGAGAAAATAAAGAACATAACAGAGGAAACTAAAGTCAGGCTGGATTTGTCTGAGGCTGAAGACCGTTATTGGACCAAGGGAACTTTAAGTTCTGTTAGGAAGGGGATGCCGGAGATAGTGAACCACTAACAGAAGGAAGCTATTCTGGCAAGTAAGAAACTGTTGGTGGCAGGAGCCAGCAGTCGTGGAATCGGAGGTCTGGGCAGCGAGCCTGGATCCAACAACCCTTCAAGGTAAGCAGCCTGGTTTCGTGGAGTTCTTAAACAAAAGAAAAATTCTTATTCGTGGTGCGGCCGTTAGGTTACTCCGAATCCCACCACATAAAATAAGTGGCGCCCGAACAGGGACTTCCACTCAGAAAGTGGGTTGTTTCCTGGTTGGGTTGTATAGAAGAAGAGTGAAAGAGTAGTTGTAGGTTGGGTGTAGTAGTAATAGAGTAGAAGTGAAGTAGGGTAGCATCTTTAGAGATGCCTACCAAGGAGGAGTTAGAAAGGAGGTTGAGGGAGATAGAGGAGGCATTAGAGGTAGAAAAGGCTAGGAACCATCAGTTAGAGTTACAGAAGGCAGAATTAGAGAATGTTTTGGGGAAATTGCAAGTAGATTAGAGGAACAGAGTAAAGAATTAGTAGTTTGTCGTCAAGAGATGGAAGAAAGATGACTGAGAGTAAGAAAGAGATGGATGATGGGTTAAAGGCAATGGTTAAGAGATGAGTGAGTTGGAGGGCAAGCTTGATGGGAAAGTGAAAAAGGAAGGGAAGGGGGTTTTGAAGGGGAAAATAGTAAGGGTGTTGGTAGTAAGAAAGGGGCACATCTAAAGGATGTAGCAGTAGGGGGCCTGGAAGGAGAAGGGAGTGAAAGCGTGAGTGAGGGGAAAGAAGAAAGACCTTACAAGGTGATGGTGCATTCCACCCCTAAGGAGGGTAAGAAGAAGCTTGAGGGTGAGGATCAGAGGGAGAAAGGTAAGAGGATGGAAGGGCAGGCTAAGAGGGGCAAGGCGGGAATGAAGGGGGCTCGGAGGGCATCTGGTAAGAGGGCTTCTCGGAAGGTTCAACGCTGCGTTAGCAGATGACTCCCTCTATTCCAGCATTGAGGACAGTATGTATGAGAGTGAGACTGAAACTGAGAGTGATACGAGTGAGGGTGTAAGAGTGCATAAGGGAATCTTAATTAGGGAGATTCCGAAGGTTGCAAAATTTAATGTTTATAGTGGGAGAGATGTACAAGAGTTTTTGAAAGAGTATGAACGTTATTGTAAGAGCAAGTATCCAGACGCTCCTGAGTATTGGGTGAAAGAGATGGGTGACTGTTTGGAAGGTAGGTTGCTAGAGTTTTACAATGTTGTTGTAAATTCAGGAGTGCCTGTGAAGTATGAGGTGTTAAGGGAGAGATTGGTGGAGCAAGTGTTAAGAATAAGAGGGGGTGTGAAATATCGAAAGAAGGATGATTTTGAGAGAGCAAGGATGCAGAAGGGGGAGAGTATTGATTTGTATGCATATAGACTTGAAACTTTGGCGAGAAAGAAATTTGGAGATGATGGGATAGATGAGAATAAAAGGTTGGTAAGAAAGTTGATTGAGACAGTACCTGAGAGTGTGAGAGAGTTTTTGAATGTTAAGAGGAAAGAGTGTGTAAGAGTGAGAGGGACACGTTTGAAGTGGCATGAAATCTTGGAATTGTTAGAGGACCGAGTGTATGAGAGTGGATTGGCGTAATAGGGAAGCAGATGTGCGAATGGGGACAGCGATGAGGGAGGAACAAGTACCTGTGTTTCCTAGTTATGCGGACGCATTAAGAAATACTAGGCCAGGTCACCCTCCAGTTAGCCAAGCATCCATGGCCCAAAACCCAATGGAAATGCTGGCTAACTTTGTGAACGAATTCACAAGGGTGTATGGAGGGTCGGCCATGCAACAACCAGGGCCTCCTCCCACATCGGGTCCCAGAATGAATGGTCCGATGCTGGGGCAAACGTATAGAAGGCAAGGGCTTCAAGGCCAGTCAACAATGAATGAGCAAAGAGGGCCAGTGAATGGAGGGAATATGGGGAATGTGAGAGGGTGTGCATATTGCGGTAGAGGGGGACATAGTATAGAGACCTGTAGAAGAAGAGTGGGTGCGTGTTTTGCATGTGGGCAGATGGGACACATGGCGTATGAATGCAGAACACCTGGGTATGAATGTAGGGCATGTGGGAACTTTGGGCATATTGCCCGGTTCTGTCAAGCCCAACAGCAGGGTGCTCCAGCACCAGCGGGAGGGAGTCCTGTCTCTCATGCAGGAAATCGGCCAGTGTCAGCCATGCCAGCTCCTCAACCTCAGAGGCAGGGCCCTCAAGGGGGTGCTGTCACTGGAAATGGCGAGGCTGGTCCCAGTACGGGAAACGCATAGGGCAGGGGCCTCTCATTGGGGTTGGGGTCCCTGCTTCTCTGAATGATGAATGTGTATTTGAGGCATTAGCAGGATGGTGTCAAGTGAATAAGGAAGTGAGAGCGAGTGAGAAAAAGGCAGAGTGTATGGTTATTCCTGTTGAATGGGGAGGGAGTGTATGGAGGGCATTAGTGGATACAGGATGTTCACCTAATTTAATAAGTAAGCAAGGAATTGGATGTTTGTGTAAAGAGAATGAATTAGGAAGAGTGAATTGGGGAGTAACTGGGGAAATTAAAGGGGTTGGGAACATCCCAGTACGAGTGTTGGGAGAGGTGCAGATTAAAGTGAAAGTGATGGGGTGTGAAATGGAAGAATGTGTGCTTTATGTGGTTGATAAGGAGAGTGAAAAGTATGACATGATTCTGGGGTATGAGTTTTTGAAAAAGAATCGATTGGTGATCCATCCTGCTAGACGTATGATTGAGTGGAAAATGAGTTGGGTAAGTGTGAATTCTATGTGGGGAGAAGTGAATCGGATTGGATGAGGGTAATAAAAGGGTATGAGGTGAGAGCATCTGAGAGTGTAAATCTGGAAAAGGGAACCCCAGCATTGGTGCATGTTGAGTGGCCAGTGAGTGATAATAGAAGAAAAAGGCAGGGAAGCATGATTTTTGTGAATGGTATGGATGCATCCTATAAAGTGAAAAGAGTTGGGCATGTGTATGATGGTATAATTGATGAGAGTAACCCATGGATTTGTGTGCAAGCTAGGGAAGATGGGGGTGCATGGCGAAAGAGAATAAATGAGGGGGATGTGATAGGGAGAGCATATACAGTGATTGAGGAAGTATGTGAGGAGGGAGAAAATGGAATACAAATGGATGAACGAGGGCAAGAATGTGGGGAGGAATGGACGACTGAACAAATCAGAAAGGAGGTGATTGTTGGCGAACAGTTGAGTGAGAGTGAGCGAATGCAGGTGTGGCAGTTGGCAGGGGAGAAAAGGAGCGTATTGGCCCGAGGAGATGATGACCTCCGTTTAACAAAACTACCTCCCTTCAGGATCCAGTTAACGGATGAGACTCCGATCTACCAAAGGCCAAGACGGTTCTCCCCACCAGTAATGAATGAGATAGAAGAGCAGTGTGAGGAATTAGAGAGAAAGGGAGTGATTGAACAGAGCACAAGTCCGTGGAATAGTAGAATAGTGCCTGTGCGGAAACCTGATGGAAGGATTCGCTTGTGTGTGGACTATCGAATGGTGAACGAAAGGACAGTGAAAGACAGGTTTCCGATGTGCTTGATAAATGAAAGTGTATACTCTTTGCATGGAAAGAGGGTGTTTAGTAAATTGGACCTATTGAGGGGATATTACCAGATGCCGGTTGAGCCAGAGTCTCGTCCCATAACTGCTTTTCCACAGCCAGGAATCATTATATGTTCCGTGCTCTCTCATTCGGACTTACAGCTGCACCTGCTGCATTTCAGAGAGCAATGAATCGTGTTCTTGGTAAGTTTGCAAGGGAAAATGTCATATGTTTTATAGATGACATTTTGATTATGACAGAGACATTTGAGGAGCACCTGAAGATAATGAGAGAGGTACTGCAAGTGTTGGATGAAGTCGGACTACGAGTGAAACCAAGTAAGTGTGAGTGGTTCAGGGAAAGTGTGGCATTTCTGGGGCACAAGGTGAGTTCGAGTGGTATACGAAAGAGTGGGGAGTATATGGAAAAAGTCAGGGAGTTCCCGAAACCTCGGACAGTTCGTGAACTTAAATCTTTTCTGGGACTTGTAGAGTTTCAGAGGAAATTTATAGCGGGCTGCTCTGGGATTTCGAAACCCCTGACCGAAGTGACTGGAATGAAAGGTAGTACTCAGTTGGTGTGGACGGAGAAGATGAATGAAGCATTTGAGCAATTGAGAGTGGAAGCAGCGAAAGATGTGGAGTTGGCTTATCCGGACCTGAGTGAAGGAGCGAGTTTGCTAGAATTGTATACAGATGCGAGTGGATTTTGTATGGGTGGGTGCTTGTGCCAGTTGCAGGGAGAGGAAGGACAGGAAGGAAGGAGAGTAATTGGGTATGTATCTAAAGCATTCAGTAAGGCAGAGCGAAAGTACAGTACAATTGAGAGAGAACTTGCGGCAATGAGGTTTTGTGTGAAAGCTTTCAAGTCATTTTTGTATGGAATGAAATTTATTTTAAAGACTGATCATCAGCCCTTGGTATATATGGAGAGAATGAAAGTTGTGGATGGAAGAATTGCTAGAACTTTGCTTGAGTTGAGTGAGTTTGATTATAAGATTGAGTATGTGCCAGGGGAGAGGAATTGTATGGCTGACCTGATGTCAAGAATACCTGGGGTGAATGAAAGGTGTGAGAAAGAGGTGGTCGACCCTGAGTATTTGCCAGTGGGAATAGTAAAGTTGCATGAAAGTAGGGGGGGTGGCGACAGTTTGTTTGAAAGTGTATGGTATGGGTTGAAAGATTTGAAATTGGATGGGTTAAAAATGAGAATACCAGGGAGTGTGAATGAATTGCGGACCTTGGTTATGAATGAAGCGATTAAGAAACCAGAAAGGATGGGTGTTTGTAAGGTCCGCAATTATGTACGTGAGCTGAAAGCCATGGGGAGCCCGGGTATTTTTCCTTTTCAAGAGGTCCTCATGGTGGTCAGCTCATTGTTTAGTGTTGAAGTGTATGTGCATTATGGTAATGATTGTCCGATTGTGTATAAAGATGAAAGGATCGAGGAGAAAGGAGCCCTGATTTTGCATTTGCAGTGTATTAGTGGTGTACATTACAATTGGGTGAGTGAAAGGAAGAGGTATAAAAGCATAGTGCCAGGTGAAAATTTGGAAAGGGTTTTGGATGAAGTTAGAGCTGCACAGAGAGAGTCAGAGGGAGAAGGTTGTATGGAAGTAGGTATGTTAGAGGGGCCATGGATGATACGTGACTGTGTGGATGAGGTAGAGCTCAGCCCTTCTGTGGTTCCTGTAAGGGTTCCAGAAGGTCCTATTGAGCTCTACAGGGGTCTTGTGGATACAGGTGCCCAAATCAGTCTGGTGAATGAGCGAGTGTTGTGTGATTTAGATGAAGAGAATGTGCCTGTATCCCGAGAAAGAGTGGGTGTGAGAATACGTGGTATCGGAGGGGGAACAGTCGCGTCACATGAAGCTGTGCAGTTGAGGGTGGGATTAGGTGCATGTAAAGAGGTATGGGAGCACAAGTTCATAGTCTTGAAAGGGGAATCAATGCCCTGGGATTTTCTACTGGGAATTGATTTCCTTGAGAATATGAACTTGAGTGTGGATGTTGGTCAGGGCTCAGTAATGAGAGAAGGAGAACATGTGGTCAGTATGGGAATGTTTCCGAGCACAGGTATAGATGCTGTGTTAGTGGGAGCAATTGAGTTAGAGGTGGAAGACCAGTGTGAAGTGTTGAGAGATGAAGATATTTTAGATATGCAAGAGGGAGATGAGGTGATATGCAAGTTGAGAGAATATGTGTATAATGGTACAGATGTGAGAGAGTGGTCAAAAGAGGTGGAAGAGTATAAAAGGTATGCGAAAAAGTTGGCTGTATGGATGGGAGTGCTATATTATATGAGGGTAAATAAGGTGGGTGAGACAGAGAGTGTGCCAGTGATGACATTTGAGGGTATGGTAGGATTGGTGATTATTACACATAGGATGTATGGGCATGTGGGAAAAAACAAGTTATGGGAATTGATGAAAGGAATGGTTTTCCACCCTAGGCTGGGACTGGTTGTTGCAGAAGTGGCAACTACTTGTGAGAGTTGCCAAAAGCGAAAATACCAGTCCCAGCATAGCCGCCCCCCAGTGCGAAAGATTGAAGTGAAAGAACCGTGGGAGCTTGTGGTGGTTGATATTGTGAGTATGCCGAGAACGAGTAGAGGGAAAGTTGGAATATTAGTAGGGGTCGATCACAAGAGTAAGTTTGTGTATGTTGCTGCGTTAGAGAATAAAACAAGTGAGCATGTTGCGAGAGTGATGAGAGAGAGTATGTTACCAATGATGCTTGGAAGGCCGCGTAAGTGTTTAACAGATAATGGGCCTGAGTTTAGGGGTGCTAGTTTTGAGAGAATGTTGAGTGAGAATGGGATAGAGCATGTTAGAATAACTCCGTATATGTCTGCTTCGAATGGTTTGGCTGAGAGAACGGTGAAAACGATAAGTGAAATGCTGCGTGTATGTATTGGGGAAGGGGCTGAGTGGGATGCTGAGTTGGCAAGATTGCCTGGTGCTACAATTCGACATACCACTCAGCCATTCAAACTTCCCCAAGAAGGTATGTGTCTACATTTGGAAGGTTTGTGCAAAAGGATATACGATTAAATGAGAATACATGTGATAGATGGAGAGAGGCTGGTGTGCATTTTCGGTCATTTGGTGTTGGTGAGCTTGTTTTGAAAGAGGTGCATGAGGCTGGAAGAAGGAATGAGTATAAGTTGGCGCAAAAGTTTGAGGGTCCATTTGTGGTGAAAAAGGTATGGGAGAATGGGGTAACGTATGTGATTGAGAGGGAGCAAGAGAATGGACAGTGTGAAGAAGTAAGAGCACATCATCGGCAGTTGCGCAAATGGCGAATACCTCCGGAGTACATCGTATGTCACCCAATGTATGATATGTGTGAGAGGATGGAACAAAAGAAAGCGCTAGAAACCAAGAACATGATGGGAATCCAGGATGAATGGATGGATGCAGATCTGGAGTTCTTGATTGTGTCAAAGCGGGCAAAAAGGAAGAAAAAGGTGAGAAGAAAGGGAATGAAAGGTGAGAAAGCCAGGCAGATAGGTGAAGTATATGAGCTGAAGGATTCCCAGTTGGACTCTGGAACAGCCGCGGGTGAGGCAGAGTTAGAATGGGATGTTCGGGACTTTGGTGGTTCATGGTGCCAGCCTGGTCCATCCGGGGAATTCTTTGAGGGTTTTGGGGTCTCAGACCTTGAGGGCCTTTCTTTTCTGGGATTTTCCGAGGGTGGAGGAGAAGGGAGAAGAAGGGAAATCTTCTTCACTCAGAAGTGGAAAGATTGTGTCAGGGAGGGGGCATTAAGAGTGTGGGATTTACAATTCTTGAGAGTGAGAGTGAAAGGGAAAATGTATGTGAGAGAGAAAGGAGTGTAACTGAGCAAAGTATTGTGACCTTAATGGAAAGTGTGAGGGATGAATGGGGAGTAGATAGAGGTGAAGGAAGTATAAATGAAAGAATGAGGGAGAGAATGAATGTGATTGATTTTTGTGAGGAAGTGAGAATGTTATTGCTTGAGATAGAAGAAAATGTGTTGAATAAAAGCTTAGATGTAGAATTAACAAGTAGTATTAGAGAAGATATTAAAAGTAGATGGGTTAGAATGATAGAGAAAGTGCAACAGTGTTTAGGGAGTGGTGATGGTAATGTAGTATAAAGTATTGGTGTAGTGTTCTGTAGGAAAAAAAAAATAGTAGTATTGTATGATGTGTGAAAGAGTGAGTGGTTGGAAATTCAACCAGGTGGCAGCCTACATTTTGAGGCCAGAAGCTGGGCTGTGCTTGAAGGAGGAAGGTGCCTGGGTGAGTTCCCAGACCTGCTGATACCTGCCTCTGGTGATTTGCTGCTTTGCAGGTTTCAACCTCATTCCTGGTGTTGAACTATTGTAAATAACTATTGTAAATAACTATTGTAAATTAAATAACTATTAAAAAATAAATGTAGGTATATTTTTTTAGTATAACGTAAATTATTAAAGAGAAAGTAATTGTTAGCCAGCTGTTAGTCCTAAATATTGAATGTTTGAATGTTTACTGTATTTGTTAAATATAAAGATTATTAAATAACTGAATTATAATTTAAATAAATAAATGATTTATAAAGTAAATTTGTAAATATGTTATTCTTATGATAGCCATGTATGTAATTAATGATTTAAAAGATTTAAAATTGAAAACAATTATTTTTGAAAAAAAAAAAAAAAAGTTAAAAAATAAAATAATAAAATGAAAATTATTTTTTGTAAAAAAAAAAAAAAAAAAAAAAAAAAAATATATAATATATAGTACAGGGTGGGCGGAAAGTAGCTCCCTATTTTGGATTGGTAAAAAAATACGTATATTATCCATTTATTTCAGAAGAAGAAATATGAAAAGGTAGGCATACATGGTAGGTTTTCTCTAAAATTCAATGTGGGCTCCAACTCTTTCCACCAGCTTCTGGAGCCGCCCAGGAATGGCGTCCACTGACTTTAGCAGGAACTCCGGCGGGATGGAGGACATGACTTCCCGAATTCGGTCCTCCAGTTCTTCCAATGTCCTCGGTTTGGTGCGGTAGACTTCTTCCTTTACCCACCCCCAAAGAAAGAAGTCGCACGGTGTCAAGTCGGGGCTCCTGGCTAGCCATTGATGTGGACCACGACGACCCATCCAACGCCCAGGGAAGTGGGCATCCAGCCACTCACGGACAACAAGAGCGAAGTGCGGAGGGGCGCCATCTTGCATAAATATCAGATCGTCGATGTTCTCCCATGTGCTGACAACCGGCCAGACCTCGTTTCGCAACATAGCAAGGTACCGCTCAGCATTCATGGTGTTGCGCAGAAGGAACGGGCCCACAACCTGATCTGAGGTCATACCACACCACACCGTTACACTGAACCGATTCTGCCATTTTCAGCGGTAACCATGGGATCCTCTCCTGCCCAGTAGTGGCAATTGTGGCGGTTGACAAAGCCTCCGACGTGGAACACTGCCTCGTCGCTCCAGAGGATGTTGCGGAAGAGATGGGGCCAGTCTTCATGCCAAGCCAGCATGATTTCCCCGAACTCCATGCGAATGTCGCAGTCCTTGTCCGAGAGAGATTGGCAGTAATGCGGCTTCCACGCACGCCAGTTCAGCTCCTTCTTCAGCACAGTTCGCACTGAGTAGCGGGAGAGTCCACTTTCCCGAGCTGCCTGGCGAGTTGACTTTCGTGGACTCCGTGCGAACATTTCCTGAACTGCCTGCACCGTCTCCTGGGCCCTGGATGTCGAAAGGCCACCACATCTTCGAACATCTGCCACAGACCCGTGGTCATGAGCTTCGAGTGGCAGTTCTTGATTGTTTTCGGGTCCACTTGGGCACGTTGTCCGTGAATGGCCCGCCACCATCTTTGAACTCGAACGACAGATTGCCAAACTTCGTACCGTGCCGCCAACTGGGCACGCTCCTGCAGTGTTAAACGCTCAGCCATGTTACCCTTCAATCTGAAATGAAAAAAAAAAATGAACATTACAATTGTACCACTTTAGAGAACACAAAGAGAACACTTTAGAGAAAAAAAGATTACCATTACAATTGTACCACTTTAGAGAACACACCATAACAATATAACAATACAATCACAATTTATACATAATTTATATGTAATTTAAATTAGGGAGCTACTTTCCGCCCACCCTGTATATATAATATATATATATTTGAAAATTGAAAAAATTATTTTTCGGAAAAAAAAAAAAGGGTATCTATGTAAATAATTTGTTAATAAATATTTTGGTATAAAAATTATAAGGAAAGGAAGAGAGAACCATATTAGGGTAATATAGTAGGTGTGTAGGCTATCTGGCAAGACAGGTGGAAAGGAGCTTGGGGGGGGATGTGGAGGGTGAACCCTTTCCCCTTTTAGTTCTCAGCCCTTTCCCCCTGGCCTTGATTATTATTATTTATATATTAAATTTCTTTGATTTTTGAATGAAATATTTGTTATAGAAAGGATTTTAATGGTTCTCTCTCTTTCCAGCAAACAAATAATGAATAAGAATGATAACTGTTATAAGAAATTAGAAGGATAGTAGTAAACTATTAAGCATTAAGATAATAAATAATAAACATTAAGTACTAAATTATTAATATTAGCAAACAAATAAATAAAGAAATAATGTTATAAGATATGTTAATGTTAATATTTTAATGAATGAAAAGACTAAACAATAAGTTATATAAAGAAATGTTGAACTTGTAAACAAGGAATGAGGAATAAAACAGTTTTATTAAATTAGTATGGGAAAAAGAGTGAGAGTTGGACAGTCACTTATTAAACCCTGTTAGTAAATGAATAATAAAGTACTAAATTGTTAACAATTTAACAAACAAACAAACAAACAAATGAAAAGAAGAATAAACAAATTTAGTAAGAGACGCTTCTGAGGTTTAAGTGTCGGCGTGTGTGTCAAAACTCGAGTTTTGAGAAGTGGAGGGAACCAATTGGCGCATGTGTGGAAATATAAATAATAAAAAATATAGTTTAAGAGGGTAATTTGACAAGAGAAAATAAAGAATATAACAGAGGAAACTAAAGTCAGGCTGGATCTGTCTGAGGCTGAAGACCGTTATTGGACCAAGGGAACTTTAAGTTCTGTTAGGAAGGGGATGCCAGAGATAGTGAACCACTAACAGAAGGAAGCTATTCTGGCAAGTAAGAAACTGTTGGTGGCGGGAGCCAGCAGTCGTGGAATCGGAGGTCTGGGCAGCGAGCCTGGATCCAACAACCCTTCAAGGTAAGCAGCCTGGTTTCATGGAGTTCTTAAACAAAAGAAAAAATTCTTATTCGTGGTACGGCCGTTAGGTTACTCCGAATCCCACCACAATGTCACGCCTTTTTTTTAAAAAGGCAACCACGCAGTAGCTAGCAATTATAGGCCCATTAGCTTAACGTCAATTGTCAGTAAACTTTTGGAATCCATAGTTAGGGATCGTATCATCGATCACTTAGAAAGTAGAGATTTGATTAATAGTAGTCAGCATGGGTTTCGATGCCATAGGTCTTGTTTAACTAATTTGTTAGAATTTTATAACGAAATAGTGCGCGAATATGATAGGCATAGAGCAGCTGACGTTATTTATTTAGATTTTAAAAAGCCATTCGATACAGTTCCGCATAGGAGACTAATTGCGAAGGTCAAAGCGCACGGTATACGTGGTCAGGTAGCTAACTGGTTACAAGAATGGCTTCATGCTAGGAGATAGAGAGTCGTAGTTAATGGTAGTGAATCGGGGTGGTTAGATGTAAGTAGCGGTGTCCCACCGGGTTCAGTGATAGGCCCATTGCTATTTGTAATTTACATCAATGACATAGATGTAGGATTGATTAAGAACGTGTCAAAATTCGTGGACGATACTAAAATAGGCGGTAAGGTTGTTAACGAGGATGAGAGTAATAGGCTCCAAGACGATGTAAATAGGATTATGGAGTGGAGATAAGTGGCAGATGCAATTTAATGTAGACAAATGTAAAGTTTTGCATATAGGTTCTCGCAACAATAATTACACGTACACGATGAATGATAGGGAGTTAGCGAGCATTGACGAGGAAGTAGATTTAGGCGTACGTGTATCTAAGGATTTAAAGGTTAGGAACCAGTGTCTGGAGTCTTGCGCAAAAGCTAATAGGATGTTAGGCTTCATAGCACGTAATTTTGAATTTAAATTGAAGGATATTATATTGCCCCTTTACAAGTCCCTAGTCAGGCCTCATTTAGAATATGCAGTTCAGTTTTGGTGTCCGTACTTGCATGAGGATATTGATAGGTTAGAAAGGGTTCAACGTCGTGCCACGAAACTAATTCCGTCATTGCGCAACAAGCCTTATGAAGAGAGGATTAAAGAGTTAGACCTGTATTCACTCGAAACTAGGAGATTAAGGGGGGAGCTTATTGAAGTTTTCAAAATCGTTAATAACATCAATAATGTAAATTTTGACAAATTGTTCACTTTCGATAATAGTAATACTCATAATAACAGATTTAAGTTGCGTGGCAGACGTTTCATTACTAATATCACTAAAAATTTCTTCACGTTTAAAGTAATTGATAAATGGAATAATCTTCCTGGGTCAGTCATTCATTCTACCAGCATTAATATGTTTAAGAACCGTCTTGACAGACATTTTAAAAATATTAACATTGTTTAAAATTAAAAAATAATTAGTCACAGGTGGTGGTCGAGGATGAGTCTGTTGATGATTAATGCCAGCTTGTGACATGCCAGCGCGAAACCTTTGTAAATCGATGCCGAATTGGAAAATATCAACGGTATTGGAAGTGAGTTGTGTTACCCATCGCGTTCATGGAATCTTGTCTTAATAAGGCTAAACGAACCTTCTATCGTGTGAATAAATAACACTCGCACCTTGTCAAAGAATATTTTAGTACTTCCATTTTTCCCGGGCTTCTTAGGCATTGCTAATGTACTTAAACTTTTGGATATCAGTGTAGTTTTTCATATAACAATATTGTGAAAAACATCATAGTAAAAAATAGCCCTACCAATAATTTAGGCATTATCTATAAAATTGGGTGTAAGCAATGTGATTCCTTTTACATAGGTCAGACGGGAAAGGATTTGCAAACGCGTGAAAACAGCATCAATATTCCGTTAGAACGGGACAGTTGTCCAGTGCCCTTTTTGTCCATTTGTCAGAGTTATCCATTGTATTGATTGGAATAATGTTTCAGTTTTGTTTCACTCTAGCAACATTGTTAATAGAATATTCTTGAGTCGGCTATAATTCAACTTACAAATAACCTTAACATGAGTAAAGGTCTGTTTCAACTTGATCCCGTTGCTCTGAATTCCTTCAGAATGGATTTAAACAAAAAGGGCAGGTTGTTAAATCTTTGGTAAAAAAAAAAAAAAAAATTTGTTTTTGTCGGTTGTTTCCCTTACAATTTTATTTTTCAATTTTTTGCTGTATGAGTGTATGTGTATGTATGTATGTGTATGTGCGTATGTGTGTGGTCATTGCAGTTAAATGTGTTTGTATGTATATGTGTGTATATTAGTATGTATGTGTGTATATGTATGTATGTATGTATGTATGCAGTTAAATATAATATATATATATGATATGTGTATGTACCTTACCTTACCTTACAACCTCACAAAGGTTCTGCGGGATGATTTCTCATTTCGTGAAGGTCAAGCTTGTATATATATATATATGTATATGTGTGTGGTGTGTGTGTGTTTGTATATATGTGTGTATATGTATCTATATATTTGGGTATGCGGGTATATATGTGTACGTGTATTATTTGTAATTTTTTCAAGTTATTTATTTTTATTTCTTTATTCTTTTGCGACCTACCGTTTTCTCAGACAATAATTATAAAAACAAATTTGGTAATTTTTTTTCCCTTATGCATATATATATATATATATATATATCTGTATATATTGCGTTTATATTTCGTATATATACCGTAAATATGTTGTATATATTTTATTGTTCTTTATATATCATCTAGGGATCATTTTGTTTTCCAATTATATTATTTGTACTTTTGTATCGTTTGTGACTATAATATGCATATGTGGTAATTTTTTCCCTATAAATTGGTGTGCCTCTCTTAAAATTTATCTTTCAATTTTTTTTTTTAATAATGTGACATATATATCATTTTGGCAGCATCTATTAAATCGATTGTAAAACCTCCCTCTTGAGCTTGAATTGGTAGACTCTACTTACAATATTTATATTTATTTTATTTCTTTATTCTTTTGTGACCTGTTCCATAAAAAAGCCATTTGAATTTATATGGAAGGTCGGCCAAAGTGCTAAAAGTGTCTTTATATATATATATATGTATATGTATATATGTGTATATATATGTATATATATATATATATATGTATGTATATGTATTTATGGTTTTTTTTTTTATTTGCCTGTTTATTTCTTTATGATTATTTAGGCTGTGACATATATATCACTAAGGCACTATTTTGTAATTAATTTTTTCTCAATTTATATTTATATTTATTTTTATTTCTTTATTCCTCTGTGACCATATAAATGTTGGCTCCTCCCACAATTTTTTTCTATGCTTACTATATATATGTATATATTATATATATATATATATATGTATATATATATATATGTATATATATGTGAATGTGTATGTATGTATGTTTATTTTGTAACCTATATATTGCCTTGATCTGTCCTTTGTGACTATAATATGCATATGTGGTAATTTTTTCCTTATAAATTGGTGTGCCTCTCTTAAAATTTATCTTTCAATTTTTATTTTTTAATAATGTGACATATATATCATTTTGGCAGCATCTATTAAATCGATTGTAAAACCTCCCTCTTGAGCTTGAATTGGTAGACTCTACTTACAATATTTATATTTATTTTTATTTCTTTATTTTTTGTGACCTGTTCCATAAAAAAGCCATTTGAATTTATATGGAAGGTCGGCCAAAGTGCTAAAAGTGTCTTTATATATATATATATGTATATGTATATATGTGTATATATAGTATATATTATATATATATGTATGTATATGATTATGGTTTTTTTTTTATTTGCCTGTTTATTTCTTTATGATTATTTAGGCTGTGACATATATATCACTAAGGCACTATTTTGTAATTAATTTTTTCTCAATTTATATTTATATTTATTTTTATTTCTTTATTCCTCTGTGACCATATAAATGTTGGCTCCTCCCACAATTTTTTTCTATGCTTACTATATATATGTATATATTTATATATATATATATATGTATATATAATATATGTATATATATGTGAATGTGTATGTATGTATGTTTATTTTTGTAACCTATATATGCCTTGATCTGTCCTTTCACTCCAGTGTTCCTGAGGATGTCATTAGACGAAAGCGCTTGAGCACCCCTTTGTGTTTCTTTTTCCTTCGTGGTTTATTCATCATATATATATATATATATATTATATATACAGGGTGTTTGAAAACTTTCTGTACAAATTGTAATGGGGGATAGGCAACACCAAGACAAACCCTTTTCGTCTATAAGTGTATGTCCGCTGACGTCACCATTCGGCGCGAGAGGGCGCCGCTGCAATTGGCTAAAAGGTGAAGTGGGCTAGACTCGCGGGCATTCTTAAATCGGACGTAGTACGCGTAACATGTTTATTTAAAGAAGGCATGTTTATTTAAAGAAGGTGCTGAAAGTTGCGACCGGTAGCATCAATGCATGCCCGACAGCATCGAAGCATTGACCGACGTACACGTCGAAAGATTCCCGGCATTTCGGGAACAGTTCCAGCGGCGACAGCGATTCTTGCTACGAGGTCTTCTTCTGAGTAAATGGGAGTCTCGTACACAAGGTTCTTCATGTGTCCCCACAGGAAGAAATCGAGGCATGTTAAATCGGGCGATCTCGGTGGCCAGGCTACGGGCCCACCCCGGCCTATCCATCGGTCCCCAAAAGTGGCGTTCAGATAATCCCGCACATCATTGCTGGTGTGCTGGGGCCCCGTCGTGTTGAAACCACATTCGTCTACGAATAGCCACGGGAACATCTTCTAGCACTTCCGGCAACGTTTCTTCAAGAAATATCTGATAAATCCACCCATCGAGTCGGGCAGGCAGCAGGTACGGCCCAATCAACTTGCCATGGACGATACCCGCCCAAACATTGATGGCGAACCATTCTTGATGAGCATGCACCCGTGTAGCATGTGGATTTGCATGCGCCCTCACGTGAGAATTGTGCATGTTAAACACACCCTCACGTGTGAAACAGGCCTCATCTGAGAACAGCACATAAGCCGGAAAATTAGGCTGCACCGGTCTGCTGCAGAAACCAGCGTGCGAATTCCACACGAAGAGGGTAATCCCGAGGTTGTAATGCCTGAACTCTCTGATGATGAAACGGATGTAACGGATGTAACTGCTGCTCGTGCAACACACTCCAGACCAGGTCGTGGTTCACACCGAGGATACGTGCAACACCTCGCGTGCTTGCGCTTGGATTGTCCTCAAATCGCCGTAGGATTTCTTCTTCCATGTCAGGAGTGCGCACGTTTCTCTCCCGACCAGTGTCATGCATGTTTGCATGGAATGTTCCAGTTTCTCGCAGTCGCCGATGCAAATGCGCCGCAAACATTTGGTGGTTTGGCACACGTCTGTTTGGGAAGCGCTGTCGGTACAACCTCAGAGCAGCTCTTCTGTTTCCATTGGCAGCCCCATACACCATATGCATGTCAGCCATCTCAGCAGTCGTGAAGCGTTCCATGTTACGCGTACTACGTCCGATTTAAGAATGCCCGCGGCAAGCGCGAGTGTAGCCCACTTCACCTTTTAGCCAATTGCAGCGGCGCCCTCTCGCGCCGAATGGTGACGTCAGTGGACATACACTTATAGACGAAAAGGGTTTGTCTTGGTGTTGCCTATCCCCCATTACAATTTGTACAGAAAGTTTTCAAACACCCTGTGTATATATATATATATATATATATGAAAATTATTTCATGAAAGTGACATGTGAAAAATATTTATGATGAATAAAACCACGAAGGGAAAAGAAACACAAAGTGGTGCTCAAGCGCTTTCGTCTAATGACATCCTCAGGAACACTGGAGTGAAAGGAGAGTTCAAGGCAATATATAGGTTACAAAAATAAACATAATAGAGTATAGAAAAAATTGTGGGAGGAGCAAACACATTTGTATGGAAAAATGACAATTTTAGCACTTTGCCCGAAATTCAACATAAATTCAAATGGCTTATTTCCAGCCAATTTTTTATATTTATTGTCTGAATGGTAAACAGGTCACAAAAGAATAAAGAAATAAATATAAATATAAAGTGGAAAAAATTACAAAATAATGCCTTAGTGATATATACATCACAGCCTAAATAACCATAAAGAAATAAACCAACAGATAAAAAAAACAAAAATTGTAAGTGGAGTCTACAAATTCAAGCTCAAAAGGAAAGTTTACAATCAATTTAATAGATGATACCAAAATGATATATATGTCACAAAGAAATAAAGAAATAAACCAAAAAAATAAATTGAAAAATAAATTGTAAGAGAGGCACACAAATTTATAAGGGAAAAAATTACCAAAGGTTTTTTTAGTTATTGTCTGAATCATACATACTATGGTCACAAACGAATAAAAAAGTACAAGTAAATATAAATTGGAAAACAAAATGATGCCTAGATGATATATAAAGAACTATAAAAATATATACAACTTATATAAGGTATATATACGAAATATAAACACAATATATAAGGAATGTGTATATATATATATGCATAAAGGGAAAAAAATTACCAAAGGTTTTTATAATTATTGTCTGAAAAATTGGTAGGTCACAAAAGAATAAAGAAATAAAAGTAAATATAAATTGGAAAAATTACAAATAATACAACTACACATGTACACCCGCATAACCAAATATACACTATATGATCAAAAGTATTCGGACACCGCATGGTTTTGGGAAAAATGGTTTTATTATGGCATTTAGTAACCAGTAGGTCCACCCTTTGCTTTTATTACAGCGTCAACACGTCGAGGCATACTTTCCACCAGTTTTCGGTAAGTCTGTGCAGGAATGGCTCGCCATTCCTCTTGCAGAGCTGATGCAAGAGATGCAAGTGAAGCTGGGCGTGGTGTGCGGTTTTGTATCCGTTGCTCCAGTTCGTCCCACATGTGCTCGATTGGGTTGAGATCGGGGCTCTGAGCAGGCCAGTCTAACAAATCCACCTTATTTTCACAAAACCAGTCCTGCACACACCTTGCAGTATGGCAGGGAGCTGGATCCTGTTGAAACAAACAATGGCCATCTCCATAGTATTGCCACAGTGTAGGGAGGGCCAAATTGTCCAGAACGTCGAGATAAATGTCAGCGTTCATGGTAGTGGGTATAACAACCAACGGGCCGAGCCCTAGCCAGGAAAAATGCAAGAGATGCAAGTGAAGCCAGGTGTGGTGTGCAGGGTTGCCAGATTGGGTGACTTTTCACAAATGGGGCTACTTCTGAGGACCTGTGCTATCAACATTTATGATTTTGCGATTTTGCAAATTTTGTGCTACTTCCCCCCCACAACTTCGCGACATTGGGCTATTTTCAGAAATTTTATGTGTGTACAAATATTTGTTATACGATGAACCCTTTCTTTCTTAATGTGTAATTTTTTGAAGCGACAATGCAAAACCCAGAAATTATGAATAATAGACCACTAATATAATGTAGAAAACATTCTATTTTCACCTGAATTTAATATTAAACCTTATGCATTAGGACATAGAGTTCAAAATAACTGATCTCCGACTTAATTTTCTTTCGATTTTGGACCTTATGTAAGTAAAATCTTTCTTTGAATTCGTATTTGGATTACAGGAAAAATATTGCATAATTAAGTGATACAATGTTTAAATGAATTATTTATGCGATATTTTTCCCGTAAATATTCATAGAATAATAATTAATAATGTAACTGATGCTAACCATGATGCAATATAACGTTTGAAAATGTTTCTGAACGTGTTCCGCGGGCCCGCCACCATGGCGCCATCATCGCCGCCATGCGTAAACACGTTTTAATATGTATAACAAGGGAATAAATGGATTAACATTAATAACGTATTTTCGGATTTCGTTTAGGCTTTAATGTCGCCATTTGTCGCGTGTGAGTGATGTGTCAGTAATCAATTTTTTTTTTTGCTCTGTGTTTATGCGGATTGTATAAGTTTCAAGCAAATTATAAGTTTTTTATATTTATTTTGTCATGCATGCCCATGATGTCTAAGTGGAAAAAGTATAACAAAACTTTTCAAAATAGTTGGCTTAAAATCCCTTCATTTCAAAACTGGCTTGAGGAAGTAAAGACCTATGCTTAAATATAATTCTGGCATTTACGAAAAGTCAGAAAAAACCTTTACAAGCCATGATGAAGGAGAAAAAGAAGACGACGAGCTATTGAATTCACTACAATTTTAAATAAAAACCATAAGTAAATTTATAGTATAATAAAATAATGAAATTGGGGTTGGGCTACTTTTTGATACGTTCCTCGCTAATTTTGTTCAAAAGTATCTGGCAACTCTGGTGGTGTGTGGTTTCGTATCCGTCGCTCCAGTTCGTCCCACATGTGCTCGATTGGGTTGAGATCGGGGCTCTGAGCAGGCCAGTATAACAAATCCACCTTATTTTCACGAAACCAGTCCTGCACACGCCTTGCAGTATGGCATGGAGCTCGATCCTGTTGAAACAAACAATGGCCATCTCCGTAGTATTGCCACAGTGTAGGGATGGCCGAATTGTCCAGAACATCGAGATAAACATCAGCGTTCATGGTAGTGGGTATAACAACCAACGGGCCGAGCCCTAGCCAGGAAAAACAACCCCATACCATGATGGACCCTCCACCAAACTTCACTGTTGGATGTACACAGTCAGGAAGAAGCCGTTCTCCGGGCTGTCGCCACACCCAAACACGCCCATCAGACTGGAAGAGTGAATACCGCGACTCGTCGCTCCAAAGAACAGTTTTCCAGTCCTCCACGGTCCAGGAACGACGGGAGACACACCAGGCCAAACGATGTGTGGCATTAACTTTTGTAATCAGTGGCTTGTGTACAGCTGCTCTACCATAATAACCGAGTCTGTGCATCTTTCTGCGGATAGTTACAGTACTAACGGAGATACGTCTTATTTATTTTACTTTCTCTTCATTATTTACTCTTCTATCGGCTCTTTATTTCATTTATCGTTTGCTTTCTCTACACACTTTTTCGCCATACCGTATAGATATTCTGGTGTGGTGGGATTCGGATTAATCTAACGGCACCACGAATAAGAATTTTTCTTTTGTTTAAGAACTCCACGAAACCAGGCTGCTTACCTTGAAGGGTTGTTGGATCCAGGCTCGCTGCCCAGACCTCCGATTCCAAGACTGCTGGCTCCTGCCACCAACAGTTTCTTACTTGCCAGAATAGCTTCCTTCTGTTAGTGGTTCCCTATCTCCGGCATCCCCTTCCTAACAGAACTTAAAGTTCCCTTGGTCCAATAACGGTCTTCAGCCTCAGACAAATCCAGCCTGACTTTAGTTTCCTCTGTTATGTTCTTTATTTTCTCTTGTCAAATTACCCTCTTAAACTATATTTTTTATTATTTATATTTCCACACATGCGCCAATTGGTTCCCTCCACTTCTCAAAACTCGAGTTTTGACACACACGCCGACACTTTTAAACCTCAGAAGCGTCTCTTTTACTAAATTTGTTTATTCTTCTTTTCATTTGTTTGTTTGTTTGTTAATATTAACAATTTAGTACTTTATTATTCATTTACTAACAGGGTTTAACAAGCGACTGTCCAACTCTCACTCTTTTTCCCATACTAATTTAATAAAACTGTTTTATTCCTCATTCCTTGTTTACAAGTTTAACATTTCTTTATATAACTTATTGTTTAGTCTTTTCATTCATTAAAATATTAACATTAACATATCTTATAACTATTTCTTTATTTATTTGTTTGCTAATATTAATATTTAGTACTTAATGTTTATTATTTATTATCTTAATGCTTAATAGTTTACTACTATCTTTCTAATTTCTTATAACAGTTATCATTCTTATTCATTATTTGTTTGCTGGAAAGAGAGAGAGAACCATTAAAATCCTTTCTATAACAAATATTTCATTCAAAAATCAAAGAAATTTAATATATAAATAATAATAATCAAGGCCAGGGGGAAAGGGCTGAGAACTAAAAGGGGAAAGGGTTCACCCTCCACATCTTCCCCCCCCCAAGCTCCTTTCCACCTGTCTTGCCATATAGCCTACACACCTACTATATTACCCTAATATGGTTCTCTCTTCCTTTCCTTACAATTTTTATACCAAAATATTTATTAACAAATTATTTATAGATACCCTCTTTTTTTCGAAAAATAATTTTTTCATTTTCAAATATATATATATATATATTTTTTTTTTTTTTTTTTTTTTAATAATTTTTTTTTTTTTTTTCAAAAATAATTGTTTTCAATTTTAAATCTTTTAAATCATTAATTACATACATGGCTATCATAAGAATAACATATTTACAAATTTACTTTATAAATCATTCATTTATTTATTTAAATTATAATTCAGTTATTTAATAATCTTTATATTTAACAAATACAGTAAACATTCAAACATTCAATATTTAGGACTAACAGCTGGCTAACAATTACTTTCTCTTTAATAATTTACGTTATACTAAAAAATATACCTATAATTTCATTTTTTAATCTTTATTTACAATAGTTATTTACAATACCAGGAATGAGGTTGAAACCTGCAAAGTGGCAAATCACCAGAGGCAGGATCAGCAGGTCTGGGAACTCACCCAGGCACCTTCCTCCTCCAAGCACAGCCCAGCTTCTGGCCTCAAAATGTAGGCTGCCACCTGGTTGAATTTCCAACCACTCACTCTTTCACACATCATACAATACTACTATTTTTTTTTTTTTTTTTTCCTACAGAACACTACACCAATACTTTATACTACATTACCATCACCACTCCCTAAACACTGTTGCACTTTCTCTATCATTCTAACCCATCTACTTTTAATATCTTCTCTAATACTACTTGTTAATTCTACATCTAAGCTTTTATTCAACACATTTTCTTCTATCTCAAGCAATAACATTCTCACTTCCTCACAAAAATCAATCACATTCATTCTCTCCCTCATTCTTTCATTTATACTTCCTTCACCTCTATCTACTCCCCATTCATCCCTCACACTTTCCATTAAGGTCACAATACTTTGCTCAGTTACACTCCTTTCTCTCTCACATACATTTTCCCTTTCACTCTCAAGAATTGTAAATCCCACACTCTTAATGCCCCCTCCCTGACACAATCTTTCCACTTCTGAGTGAAGAAGATTTCCCTTCTTCTCCCCTTCTCCTCCACCCTCGGAAAATCCCAGAAAAGAAAGGCCCTCAAGGTCTGAGACCCCAAAACCCTCAAACGAGAATTCCCCGGATGGACCAGGCTGGCACCATGAACCACCAAAGTCCCGAACATCCCATTCTAACTCTGCCTCACCCGCGGCTGTTCCAGAGTCCAACTGGGAATCCTTCAGCTCATATACTTCACCTATCTGCCTGGCTTTCTCACCTTTCATTCCCTTTCTTCTCACCTTTTTCTTCCTTTTTGCCCGCTTTGACACAATCAAGAACTCCAGATCTGCATCCATCCATTCATCCTGGATTCCCATCATGTTCTTGGTTTCTAGCGCTTTCTTTTGTTCCATCCTCTCACACATATCATACATTGGGTGACATACGATGTACTCCGGAGGTATTCGCCATTTGCGCAACTGCCGATGATGTGCTCTTACTTCTTCACACTGTCCATTCTCTTGCTCCCTCTCAATCACATACGTTACCCCATTCTCCCATACCTTTTTCACCACAAATGGACCCTCAAACTTTTGCGCCAACTTATACTCATTCCTTCTTCCAGCCTCATGCACCTCTTTCAAAACAAGCTCACCAACACCAAATGACCGAAAATGCACACCAGCCTCTCTCCATCTATCACATGTATTCTCATTTAATCGTATATCCTTTTGCACAAACCTTCCAAATGTAGACACATACCTTCTTGGGGAAGTTTGAATGGCTGAGTGGTATGTCGAATTGTAGCACCAGGCAACTCTTGCCAACTCAGCATCCCACTCAGCCCCTTCCCCAATACATACACGCAGCATTTCACTTATCGTTTTCACCGTTCTCTCAGCCAAACCATTCGAAGCAGACATATACGGAGTTATTCTAACATGCTCTATCCCATTCTCACTCAACATTCTCTCAAAACTAGCACCCCTAAACTCAGGCCCATTATCTGTTAAACACTTACGCGGCCTTCCAAGCATCATTGGTAACATACTCTCTCTCATCACTCTCGCAACATGCTCACTTGTTTTATTCTCTAACGCAGCAACATACACAAACTTACTCTTGTGATCGACCCCTACTAATATTCCAACTTTCCCTCTACTCGTTCTCGGCATACTCACAATATCAACCACCACAAGCTCCCACGGTTCTTTCACTTCAATCTTTCGCACTGGGGGGCGGCTATGCTGGGACTGGTATTTTCGCTTTTGGCAACTCTCACAAGTAGTTGCCACTTCTGCAACAACCAGTCCCAGCCTAGGGTGGAAAACCATTCCTTTCATCAATTCCCATAACTTGTTTTTTCCCACATGCCCATACATCCTATGTGTAATAATCACCAATCCTACCATACCCTCAAATGTCATCACTGGCACACTCTCTGTCTCACCCACCTTATTTACTCATATAATATAGCACTCCCATCCATACAGCCAACTTTTTCGCATACCTTTTATACTCTTCCACCTCTTTTGACCACTCTCTCACATCTGTACCATTATACACATATTCTCTCAACTTGCATATCACCTCATCTCCCTCTTGCATATCTAAAATATCTTCATCTCTCAACACTTCACACTGGTCTTCCACCTCTAACTCAATTGCTCCCACTAACACAGCATCTATACCTGTGCTCGGAAACATTCCCATACTGACCACATGCTCTCCTTCTCTCATTACTGAGCCCTGACCAACATCCACACTCAAGTTCATATTCTCAAGGAAATCAATCCCAGTAGAAAATCCCAGGGCATTGATTCCCCTTTCAAGACTATGAACTTGTGCTCCCATACCTCTTTACATGCACCTAATCCCACCCTCAACTGCACAGCTTCATGTGACGCGACTGTTCCCCCTCCGATACCACGTATTCTCACACCCACTCTTTCTCGGGATACAGGCACATTCTCTTCATCTAAATCACACAACACTCGCTCATTCACCAGACTGATTTGGGCACCTGTATCCACAAGACCCCTGTAGAGCTCAATAGGACCTTCTGGAACCCTTACAGGAACCACAGAAGGGCTGAGCTCTACCTCATCCACACAGTCACGTATCATCCATGGCCCCTCTAACATACCTACTTCCATACAACCTTCTCCCTCTGACTCTCTCTGTGCAGCTCTAACTTCATCCAAAACCCTTTCCAAATTTTCACCTGGCACTATGCTTTTATACCTCTTCCTTTCACTCACCCAATTGTAATGTACACCACTAATACACTGCAAATGCAAAATCAGGGCTCCTTTCTCCTCGATCCTTTCATCTTTATACACAATCGGACAATCATTACCATAATGCACATACACTTCAACACTAAACAATGAGCTGACCACCATGAGGACCTCTTGAAAAGGAAAAATACCCGGGCTCCCCATGGCTTTCAGCTCACGTACATAATTGCGGACCTTACAAACACCCATCCTTTCTGGTTTCTTAATCGCTTCATTCATAACCAAGGTCCGCAATTCATTCACACTCCCTGGTATTCTCATTTTTAACCCATCCAATTTCAAATCTTTCAACCCATACCATACACTTTCAAACAAACTGTCGCCACCCCCCCTACTTTCATGCAACTTTACTATTCCCACTGGCAAATACTCAGGGTCGACCACCTCTTTCTCACACCTTTCATTCACCCCAGGCATTCTTGACATAAGGTCAGCCATACAATTCCTCTCCCCTGGCACATACTCAATCTTATAATCAAACTCACTCAACTCAAGCAAAGTTCTAGCAATTCTTCCATCCACAACTTTCATTCTCTCCATATATACCAAGGGCTGATGATCAGTCTTTAAAATAAATTTCATTCCATACAAAAATGACTTGAAAGCTTTCACACAAAACCTCATTGCCGCAAGTTCTCTCTCAATTGTACTGTACTTTCGCTCTGCCTTACTGAATGCTTTAGATACATACCCAATTACTCTCCTTCCTTCCTGTCCTTCCTCTCCCTGCAACTGGCACAAGCACCCACCCATACAAAATCCACTCGCATCTGTATACAATTCTAGCAAACTCGCTCCTTCACTCAGGTCCGGATAAGCCAACTCCACATCTTTCGCTGCTTCCACTCTCAATTGCTCAAATGCTTCATTCATCTTCTCCGTCCACACCAACTGAGTACTACCTTTCATTCCAGTCACTTCGGTCAGGGGTTTCGAAATCCCAGAGCAGCCCGCTATAAATTTCCTCTGAAACTCTACAAGTCCCAGAAAAGATTTAAGTTCACGAACTGTCCGAGGTTTCGGGAACTCCCTGACTTTTTCCATATACTCCCCACTCTTTCGTATACCACTCGAACTCACCTTGTGCCCCAGAAATGCCACACTTTCCCTGAACCACTCACACTTACTTGGTTTCACTCGTAGTCCGACTTCATCCAACACTTGCAGTACCTCTCTCATTATCTTCAGGTGCTCCTCAAATGTCTCTGTCATAATCAAAATGTCATCTATAAAACATATGACATTTTCCCTTGCAAACTTACCAAGAACACGATTCATTGCTCTCTGAAATGCAGCAGGTGCAGCTGTAAGTCCGAACGAGAGAGCACGGAACATATAATGATTCCTGGCTGTGGAGAAAGCAGTTATGGGACGAGACTCTGGCTCAACCGGCATCTGGTAATATCCCCTCAATAGGTCCAATTTACTAAACACCCTCTTTCCATGCAAAGAGTATACACTTTCATTTATCAAGCACATCGGAAACCTGTCTTTCACTGTCCTTCGTTCACCATTCGATAGTCCACACACAAGCGAATCCTTCCATCAGGTTTCCGCACAGGCACTATTCTACTATTCCACGGACTTGTGCTCTGTTCAATCACTCCCATTCTCTCTAATTCCTCACACTGCTCTTCTATCTCATTCATTACTGGTGGGGAGAACCGTCTTGGCCTTTGGTAGATCGGAGTCTCATCCGTTAACTGGATCCTGAAGGGAGGTAGTTTTGTTAAACGGAGGTCATCATCTCCTCGGGCCAATACGCTCCTTTTCTCCCCTGCCAACTGCCACACCTGCATTCGCTCACTCTCACTCAACTGTTCGCCAACAATCACCTCCTTTCTGATTTGTTCAGTCGTCCATTCCTCCCCACATTCTTGCCCTCGTTCATCCGTTTGTATTCCATTTTCTCCCTCCTCACATACTTCCTCAATCACTGTATATGCTCTCCCTATCACATCCCCCTCATTTATTCTCTTTCGCCATGCACCCCCATCTTCCCTAGCTTGCACACAAATCCATGGGTTACTCTCATCAATTATACCATCATACACATGCCCAACTCTTTTCACTTTATAGGATGCATCCATACCATTCACAAAAATCATGCTTCCCTGCCTTTTTCTTCTATTATCACTCACTGGCCACTCAACATGCACCAATGCTGGGGTTCCCTTTTCCAGATTTACACTCTCAGATGCTCTCACCTCATACCCTTTTATTACCCTCATCCAATCCGATTCACTTCTCCCCACATAGAATTCACACTTACCCAACTCATTCTTCCACTCAATCATACATCTAGCAGGATGGATCACCAATCGATTCTTTTTCAAAAACTCATACCCCAGAATCATGTCATACTTTTCACTCTCCTTATCAACCACATAAAGCACACATTCTTCCATTTCACACCCCATCACTTTCACTTTAATCTGCACCTCTCCCAACACTCGTACTGGGATGTTCCCAACCCCTTTAATTTCCCCCGTTACTCCCCAATTCACTCTTCCTAATTCATTCTCTTTACACAAACATCCAATTCCTTGCTTACTTATTAAATTAGGTGAACATCCCGTGTCCACTAATGCCCTCCATACACTCCCTCCCCATTCAACAGGAATAACCATACACACTGCCTTTTTCTCACTCGCTCTCACTTCCTTATTCACTTGACACCATCCTGCTAACAAAGCTGGGCACTTGCTGTTTTTTTTGCGGTACTGCAGTACTGCGGTACTACCGCACTACCAAACCGGTACTGCATAACGCAGTACCGCAAAGGATCGCTGAAAGTACAGCAGTACCGCTACCGCATTTTTTGCGGTACTGCGTTATGCGGTACCGGTTTGGTAGTGCGGTAGTACCGCAGTACCGCAAAAAAAACCGCAAGTGCCCAGCTTTGCCTGCTAATGCCTCAAATACACATTTATCACTCAGAGAAGCAGGGACCCCAACCCCAATGAGAGGCCCCTGCCCTATCCGTTTCCCATACTGGGACCAGCCTCGCCATTTCCAGTGACAGCACCCCCTTGAGGGCCCTGCCTCTGAGGTTGAGGAGCTGGCATGGCGGACACTAGCCGATTTCCTGCATGAGAGACAGGACTCCCTCCCGCCGGTGCTGGAGCACCCTGCTGTCGGGCTTGACAGAACCGGGCAATATGCCCAAAGTTCCCACATGCCCTACATTCATACCCAGGTGTTCTGCATTCATACGCCATGTGTCCCATCTGCCCACATGCAAAACACGCACCCACTCTTCTTCTACAGGTCTCTATACTATGTCCCCCTCTACCGCAATATGCACACCCTCTCACATTCCCCATATTCCCTCCATTCACTGGCCCTCTTTGCTCATTCATTGTTGACTGGCCTTGAAGCCCTTGCCTTCTATACGTTTGCCCCAGCATCGGACCATTCATTCTGGGACCCGATGCGGGAGGAGGCCCTGGTTGTTGCATGGCCGACCCTCCATACACCCTTGTGAATTCGTTCACAAAGTTAGCCAGCATTTCCATTGGGTTTTGGGCCATGGATGCTTGGCTAATTGGAGGGTGACCTGGCCTAGTATTTCTTAATGCATCCGCATAACTAGGAAACACAGGTACTTGTTCCTCCCTCATCGCTGTCCCCATTCGCACATCTGCTTCCCTATTACGCACAATCCCACTCTCATACACTCGGTCCTCCAACAATTCCAAGATTTCATGCCACTTCAAACGTGTCCCTCTCACTCTTACACATTCTTTCCTCTTAACATTCAAAAACTCTCTCACACTCTCAGGTACTGTCTCAATCAACTTTCTTACCAACCTTTTATTCTCATCTATCCCATCATCTCCAAATTTCTTTCTCGCCAAAGTTTCAAGTCTATATGCATACAAATCAATACTCTCCCCCTTCTGCATCCTTGCTCTCTCAAAATCATCCTTCTTTCAATATTTCACACCCCCTCTTATTCTCAACACTTGCTCCACCAATCTCTCCCTTAACACCTCATACTTCACAGGCACTCCTGAATTTACAACAACATTGTAAAACTCTAGCAACCTACCTTCCAAACAGTCACCCATCTCTTTCACCCAATACTCAGGAGCATCTGGATACTTGCTCTTACAATAACGTTCATACTCTTTCAAAAACTCTTGTACATCTCTCCCACTATAAACATTAAATTTTGCAACCTTCGGAATCTCCCTAATTAAGATTCCCTTATGCACTCTTACACCCTCACTCGTATCACTCTCAGTTTCAGTCTCACTCTCATACATACTGTCCTCAATGCTGGAATAGAGGGAGTCATCTGTGCTAACGCAGTGTTGAACCTTCCGAGAAGCCCTCTTACCAGATGCCCTCCGAGCCCCCTTCATTCCCGCCTTGCCCCTCTTAGCCTGCTCTTCCATCCTCTTACCTTTCTCCCTCTGATCCTCACCCTCAAGCTTCTTCTTACCCTCCTTAGGGGTGGAATGCACCATCACCTTGTAAGGTCTTTCTTCTTTCCCCTTACTCATGCTTTCACTCCCTTCTCCTTCCAGGCCCCCTACTGCTACATCCTTTAGACGTGCCCCTTTCTTACTACCAACACCCTTACTATTTTCCCCTTCAAAACCCCCTTTCCCTTCCTTTTTCACTTTCCCATCAAGCTTGCCCTCCAACTCACTTACTCTCTTAACCATTGCCTTTAACCCATCATCCATCTCTTTCTTACTCTCAGTCATCCTTTCTTCCATCTCTTGATGACAAACTACTAATTCTTTACTCTGTTCCTCTAATCTACTTTGTAATTTCCCCAAAACATTCTCTAATTCTGCCTTCTGTAACTCTAACTGATGGTTCCTAGCCTTTTCTACCTCTAATGCCTCCTCTATCTCCCTCAACCTCCTTTCTAACTCCTCCTTGGTAGGCATCTCTAAAGATGCTACCCTACTTCACTTCTACTCTATTACTACTACACCCAACCTACAACTACTCTTTCACTCTTCTTCTATACAACCCAACCAGGAAACAACCCACTTTTCTGAGTGGAAGTCCCTGTTCGGGCGCCACTTATTTTATGTGGTGGGATTCGGATTAACCTAACGGCACCACGAATAAGAATTTTTCTTTTGTTTAAGAACTCCACGAAACCAGGCTGCTTACCTTGAAGGATTGTTGGATCCAGGCTCGCTGCCCTGACCTCCGATTCCACGACTGCTGGCTCCCGCCACCAACAGTTTCTTACTTGCCAGAATAGCTTCCTTCTGTTAGTGGTTCCCTATCTCCGGCATCCCCTTCCTAACAGAACTTAAAGTTCCCTTGGTCCAATAATGGTCTTCAGCCTCAGACAAATCCAGCCTGACTTTAGTTTCCTCTGTTATGTTCTTTATTTTCTCTTGTCAAATTACCCTCTTAAACTATATTTTTTATTATTTATATTTCCACACATGCGCCAATTGGTTCCCCCCACTTCTCAAAACTCGAGTTTTGACACACATGCCGACACTTTTAAACCTCAGAAGCGTCTCTTTTACTAAATTTGTTTATTCTTCTTTTCATTTGTTTGTTTGTTTGTTAATACTTAACAACTCAGTACTTTATTATTCATTTACTAACAGGGTTTAACAAGCGACTGTCCAACTCTCACTCTTTTTCCCATACTAATTTAATAAAACTGTTTTATTCCTCATTCCTTGTTTACAAGTTTAACATTTCTTTATATAACTTATTGTTTAGTCTTTTCATTCATTAAAATATTAACATTAACATATCTTATAACTATTTCTTTATTTATTTGTTTGCCAATATTAATACTTTAGTACTTAATGTTTATTATTTATTATCTTAATACTTAATAGTTTACTACTATCTTTCTAATTTCTTATAACAGTTATCATTCTTATTCATTATTTGTTTGCTGGGTCATTCTCTGTCAGATCAACCAAAAAAAATTGAAATTAACACCCTCATCTCTCATATTTTGCTGAAATTTGGTTTATAGGGAGTTTGTGAGCCCTGAATCCATTTCTGAAATTATAAGGTCAATCCGACCAACGGTTCAAGAGATATGACCTCTGGCAATTTGAGGTCACTCGCGAGGTTACTAACATTTGGCGAGCCATAACCTGGGTAATAATTGTCATAATTATATAAAGGTATATATATTTAGAATCAGAAAATGACAAGGAATCCAAATATGCAAGTTTTAGAACTCTAGGTTGAAAAATAAAAAAGTTACACTGTAACCAAAATTTGAGGTCACGATTTGACCTCTGGGGTATCAAATGAGAATTTTTTTTTAAATGTAAAAAATGAAGGCATAGGCATTGGCTATTAGAATCAGCAAAAAAAAGTTTGTTTATGTTAGTATTTTTCATGTAACTAACATATAAGTGAACACCATATTCATAAGTTGTGCGTCAATTCTACCTATTTTTTCACACTTAAGCTCATAATTTGACCTATAGAAATTAAAATTACATTTTTTATAGATATAAAAAACAAAGTCAGAGTTCTTGACTAATAGAAACAATCATAAAAAGTTTGTTTATGTTGGTACTTTTCATGTAACTAACTTATAAGTGAACACCATATTTATAAATTGCTTGTCATTTCAAGGAATTTTTATATCTTAGCTATCAATTTGACCTCAAGCTCCAAGAATTTAATAAAAATTGTATTTCACTGCTAATCTACACTGGCAATAATAGTTATAATAGTGAAAGGGGAAGACTAAGCTCACATGTAGCCTAAACAAACCTGTTGAAACATGTTGCTACTTGTCTAAGTGCAGAATCAACACAGATAGTTGCAAAATTCCTTGTCTACAGGTTAGTACAGTTCCAGCCAGCACTGTGGGTGGCTGGTGGGTATGGTGTTTTAATGAGCCTCAGAGACTATCAAGGCCTAAAATATTAAGTGTGTATAGCTATATATTTTCTAAAAAATATATATTACCTAATTGTAAATCCTATATCTTTACAGATCAAAATACAATGGTTCGGCACTTGAAATACTGCCAGGACCCTATTCAAAAACACAAGAAACGCATAACAATCAATCTTAGAAAAGTGACTGATGTACTTGTTGAAAAATGTGCTGGAAGAGTGAAAAAAGACTCATTGTTGTGTGTGAACTGCTGGACACTGATAATGAAAAACCCCACTATACTTAGTACCACTGAAAACAACGAGTCTGAGCAGGATTCAAATGAATCATCTACTATCAGTGGCTTGAGTAACATCTCTTCAATTCAAGATCTGGACAATGACAGTGATTGCTTGATAAAGGAAAATCCTTCAACTTCAGTTGAACCAGTTCTAGCATTTCTGGACCAAACACCAGTTAAAAAAAGTAAGTAATAAATTAATATAATAACTTATACTTTACTACAAGGTCTGTTTGATCTACTATATAGCCAATTATATAGCATTTAAGGTACTATAATTAATATTTAATTACTAATATTCAGGTGTGTGAAACCTTTTTTTCTGTTCTTTTCAGAAGGGCTGTCATTAAGCCAGAAAAAGCGCAAGGCTCGTGGTAAGCTATCATCTGCTCAGAAACACCTGAAGGAGAGGCTAGAACTCAGTTATGGTGTTCAAATTACCGAGGAGGTAAGTGATACTTCAAAACCTGAAACTAAATCTGAAAAACATCTAGACAAATTAATGAATGAATTGAAACAGTCATTCCTGGAGAGCAAATGTCACCATCACAAACTACAAATATTGACACTCTCACCATACACAATTGAAAAAACAGCTAGTTTCTTTCAAACTACAACATACATGGTGAAAAGAAGCCTTCACTTAAATCAGAACATGGAATCCTTCCGAAGATTCCACTAATGAGCAAAGGAAAAGTGATATCTGAAGAACACAAAGATATAGTTAGAAGATTCTATGAGTCAGAAGAGGTTAGTCGTATGTGTCCTGGCCAAAAGGATTGCGTGAAAGTTATCAGTGCTGAAGGTGCAATGAAGGTGCAAAAACGATTGGTCCTCGGGAATTTAAGAGAGATGTTTGAACTATATAAAAATGATGAAAAGAATCCCAAAATAGGATTTTCCACATTTGCAAAATTACGGCCATCATATTGTGTGCTTGCCGGTAGTGGTGGGACTCATTCTGTCTGTGTCTGCACATACCATCAAAATCCAAAATTGCAGCTGGCTGCATTGGGAGAAAGAGGTCTTTCATACAAGGATCTTATGGATTACAGTGTCTGCAGTACAGAAAGAGAGACTTGCATGATGCAACTTTGCAATGATTGCCCAAGAGAAGAGGGTGTCCTGGATTTTCTTGAGTTACTTGACAGTGTGAAATCAGCTCCAAATGAAATATCTTACAAGCAATGGGTGACTGTTGACCGTTGTACAATGGTTGATAAGGTGGAGCCACTTCATGAATACTTATCATCCCTAAGCATGAAAATATCCGCATGGTTCGTCATCACTTTGTTGCTCAGCAACAATCACAGTACTTCAAGCAGTTGAAAGAAACACTACCACCTCAGAGCGAGGTAGTTATAGTAGGTGATTTCTCTGAGAATTATTCTTTCATTGTCCAGGATGCTGCCCAAGGGTTTCACTGGGACAATTCACAGTGTACAGTTCACCCTTTTGTCATCTATTACACTGGGCAACACGTATTTTATTGAATGATATCTGACACTTGATTCTAGGTAATTTGGGTGCGCTGAATACGAATTTCAACTCGGTTTGGCTCTATCAGGTCCTGATTCTTGTCGACAGCCTATGTGCCATTTTCCAGATTTTTCAAATTAGGACTAAAAAATTAAGTCATGTGTTAAATTTTTTTTTCAAGTTTCATGAATACAAGCAGTTCAAACTACAGTAAAATTACATTATAACGATAGAAATGACTTAAAATAAAAAAACAAACAGATATGAAGCTTTCACTGTGGCAAAAATTTTCTTTTGTAAGACTTTCTAGCGTATTTGCTTGTTGATGGCAGGTCTCTTTTCAAGCACCAGCAGTAATCAGCCATCATGTGGGAATCCCAGCGGCCTTGGTACCGTTCCTCCATAATTTTGATATCTTGGTGGAATCTCTCCCCTTGTTCGTCACTTACATCACCTAAATTACTTGGAAATTGGTCAAGATGGCTATTCAAAAAATGCATTTTTATGCTCATATTGCAACCTAACTCTTTGTAGTCCCTTAAAAGTTTTTTTACGATTTCTTCGTAGTTATCTGCCCTATAATTGCCTAAAAAGTTTTCTATCAAGTCCACGAATGAGAACCAGCCATTTTTTTCGCGTTCATTCATGACATTAGGAAAATTGCTGTCTTTAATCATTGTTCTTATTTGTGGACCGTCGAAAATTCCCGCCTTGATTTTTTCATAACTTAAACTTGGAAATTTTGAAGTTATGTATTTGAAACACTCGCCGTTCGTATCTAAAGCTTTTACATATTGTTTAATGAGGCCTAGTTTTATATGCAGAGGAGGAAATATGATTTTATCTCTGCTCACTAAAGGTGGATTAATTACGTTTTTTTCTCCGACAGTAAGTGATGTTCGTGCTGGCCAGATTTGTTTGAAATAATGTTCTTCCTTGGCTCTGCTGTCCCATAAGCAAAGGAAGCAGGGATATTTAGTATACCCTCCTTGTTGTCCTAGCAGAAAATTAACCATTTTTAAGTCAACACATATGATCCACTCGTGCTCCCTATATTTGATAAGATTTAAAACCTTTTCTATATGTTCATACTTTTCTTTTAATTTTGTTGAGTGCCCAATCGGTATCGAGCCGTATAGATTGCCATTATGCAACAACACACACTTAAGACTTCTTTTCGAACTGTCTAAAAACAAGCGCCAATCATTTGCATCGTAAGACTCAACCCCCATCTTCTTTAACAAACCAACTATGTCGCAGCAATATACTAAACTATCCTCTGTTCTAAAATATTTAACAAGTTCTTCTTCTCTTTTTCTGTAAAATGAAATGTATGTGTTTGAAGTAAGCAAGTTTTTCTCTTTAAGTCTTGAAGCTAAAATTTCCGCAGCCTTTTTTGGCAAATTTAGATCCCTTACAAGATCATTCAACTCGGCCTGGTTAAACTTTTGCGGATCGTTTTGACTTTCAAATACGCTGGGGTCAAAATCGGTGTCTGACTCCTCAAAGTGCATAACAATATTTTCAGGAACATCTTCAACTAATTCTTGAGTTGGCAGACCCTTAAATTTTGGAATGGGGATCTCATTTGAATGTAGCACAGGTCGTATCGCGGTGTCGAAATTTGGGTACTCGATACAATGTTTATTTTTCTTAGTGAAGCCCGAAGTCTTGACAAAGCAAAGGTAGCAATCGGTCTCGTGGTTAGTAGGCTCTCGCCACACCTGATATGGAAAAAAAATTGTAAAGCGTTAACAAAAGCGACGAGAGACTTGTTTTTATGAATTTTATCAAAAGTTATCACCCAAACATTTAACATTTCTATGTGTTTCAACCTTATGCAATATTTGAGATTCTTATAAACATTTTCTGTAAATTTTTGTTTATGTACCTAAGTTACAATTACATTTAGGTAAGTTACAGTATACTAGTGATTAAATTACGTAGTTTTATGAAATCATAAACTTACCATCGGAACTCCAAAAGGTATTTTTGAATCCGAACCCTTCGTCCAATGTCGCAGTCTTTCAATGCATATAGTGCAGGCTTTATGTGGAGCCCACGATTTATCTTGGTCCCCCAGTTTTATGCCAAAATAAGCTAAGTAAGCTCTTTTTACGAAGTCAGTTATATTTGCTCGTTGATGTGGAAGTGTAAAATTTCCACATATATAACAGAAGGAATCAGGGTTGTTTTTGCATTTGAACTTTCTAGTGCTTGATGACATATTGCTTGATTGTTCTGCCAATTTGTAAAGGTATTTAAAGCCCTTAATTCATATAAATTTAAGAAAATCTGAAATATAAACACAAAAATTAGTTTAAATAGGTACTTATTATGAAATAGGTACTTACAATCTATGAAATTAAACTAGAAACACGGATGAGTAGGTACAATATAAATTACGTCTAATTAAATCAACTATATTAAATCACGATGACAAAATTACTCACTAAATCATATGCCAATTCAAAATTATGTTAATGCCCAAACTTAATTAACTAACTCAACTGACTGACTGACTGACTGATTGAATTGACTGATTAACTCTGGAAACGAGTCGCTTTTATATATTTTAGTTGTCCCTCTAGAATACTCTACAGAGAACAGGAACGCTCGAGAAAATTTTAGAATTCTATGATATTTTTAGCTTAATTTACTAATATTAAAATGGGTTAAAAATGACAAAATTAAAAATATTTTTAGGGTGTTACATATAAAAATATACATAATACAACAATACCATAACAATAGGTACAAATACCTAGATAAAAACCTAGTTGCATAATGTGTAACTGCAAAAAGACAGCGAGTATTGAGAAAAAAACCTTTTTATGAATACGACGAAAGAGGAGGGGTGTTGAGCAAAATCAGGACCTGATAGAGCAAAACCGAGTAAAAATTCGTGCTCAGCGCACCCAAATTACCTAGAAGTAACTGTCAAATCTAATTCAATAGACAAAAATTTGAAATTTGTTCCCCAGTGTTATAGATCATCTGCAGACCAGGAACTTAGCCATTTTAGTGTCTGTTTCTTATCTGCATCACTAAAACACAACACTATAATGGTTTACTCATTCATATTGAAGCTTATGACATATGTTAAATTCAGATGCCCACAATTGAAGAAGGTGCACTATTTCTCAGATGGATGTGCTGGCCAATATAAGAACAGATACAACTTCACAAATCTCTGTTACCATGAAGAGGATTTTGGTCTGTCTTGTGAATGGCACTTCTTTGCTACATCCCATGGCAAAAATGCATGTGATGGGATTGGAGGAACAGTGAAAAGAGCTACTGCTCGTGCCAGTTTGCAGAGAACTACAGAGAGGCAAATTCTTACACCAGAACACATGTTTCAGTTTTGTGAAGAAAACTTGAGCAAGAAGATAAATTTTTTCTTTGTAACTACAGCTGATTTGAAAGATGCAGAAGAACGGTTGGAACATCGATTCAAGGATAGTAGGGCTATTCCTGGAACTCAGAAATATCATAGATTTGTTCCCCTAAACAAGGAAGAACTGATGGTGTATCCCATTTCAAGTGGCATTGGAGAAAAGAAAAGAATAAGGAAAAGTCATTTTACTAATGAACCTGCAATGCTTGGTAACCTAAAATGTGTCAAACCAGGAGAGTATGTTGGCTGCATTTATGACATGCAAGTTTGGTATGGAATTGTGGAGGAATATTGTGAAGAGTTTGATGATTTCACTGTGAACTTTCTACATCCCTCTGGGTCATCAGGATCAAGTGCATATTATTATCCATCAAACAAGGATTCATGTGCAGTGCCAGGACATCATATATTAACTGTAATGAGTTGTCCTACCCTAAGAGGAGGCAGCAGAATTCAATACATTTTTCCACAAAAAGAAATTGATGAGAGCATCGAGCATGCAAAAATTGTATTAGGCTAGCACATGAATCCTCTAAGTAGGTCTTCCCCTTTCACTATTATAACTATTATTGCCAGTGTAGATTAGCAGTGAAATACAATTTTACATTTTTTGCCTTTGTTTTTATATCTATAAAAAAATGTAATTTTAATTTCTATAGGTCAAATTATGAGCTTAAGTGTGAAAAAATAGGTAGAATTGACGCACAACTTATGAATATGGTGTTCACTTATATGTTAGTTACATGAAAAATACTAAAAACAAACTTTTTTTTGCTGATTCTAATAGCCAATGCCTATGCCTTCATTTTTTACACTTAAAAAAAAATTCTCATTTGATACCCCAGAGGTCAAATCGTGACCTCAAATTTTGGTTACAGTGTAACCTTTTTATTTTTCAACCTAGAGTTCTAAAACTTGCATATTTGGATTCCTTGTCATTTTCTGATTTTAAATATATATATACATTTATATAATTGTGACCATTATTACCCAAGTTATGGGTCGCCAAATGTTAGTGACCTCGCAAGTGACCTCAAATTTCCCGAGGTCATATCTCTTGAACTGTTGGTCGGATTGACCTTATAATTTCAGAAATGGATTCAGGGTCCACAAACTCCCTATAAACCAAATTTCAGCAAAATCTGAGAGATGAGGGTGTTAGGCACTGGTTGATCTGACAGAGAATGACCCTGCTGGAAAGAGAGAGAGAACCATTAAAATCCTTTCTATAACAATTATTTCATTCAAAAATCAAAGAAATTTAATATATAAATAATAATAATCAAGGCCAGGGGAAAAGGGCTGAGAACTAAAAGGGGAAAGGGTTCACCCTCCACACTGGTAGCCACGCCGAGACTAAAAGTCGTTACAAAACAAAGGGGGAGTTTATTAACACTCTTTTAACACTTTTTATTATTTATTTAACTCCGAAAATGGTTTAAGTAATTTAGGGGGGTGCGAGTATGGAATTTCACGATAACATTTTACGTCGGAGAGGAACACAAACAATTAATTAAACTTTACATTACATGATGCCAACCTTACGCGTAACGCGTTGCGTAGAAGACTGACTCGCTTTGGGGGGTAGTCTGCTCTCTCGGCCTCTGTTCAGGATTGCCAACTCTACCCATTTTAAACAATTTAAATCTAACAAACATACTTTTTCGTAATTTCTTAATTATTAGTAAATGATTTACATTAAACATTATCTTAATTAAACAAAAATTAATATTCTTAACTAGGCATTACTACACTCGCATCACCCCCTTGAAAATAAGTTTTTCATTAGTAAAACTTATTAATATCATTTAACAATTTTAATAAATTTATTCAACAAATTTATATATTTTGCATATTTTTTTTTTTTTTTTTTTTTTTTTTAACAATTTCAAAGTTGATAGACAAGAAATAATTAGAATGACAAATTCCACACATATTTTGTATCATATTAAAACCGAAACCTTTATAATTTTCACATTTGCATAAAATAACATTTCACACTAATAATTAAATCACAACCTGTAACTAATCTATACATGCCAAAAAAAAATAACGGAAAATTTTCTTACAGTGGCTACACAAATCTCAAGTTCACAATCTATTCCTGCGATTCCTCATCAACGATTGCTTTACATTTTGAAACAGTTATTTGTATAGTTATACAGTTACTATCAGGGCAACATAGAAAAAAATAAGAAAGTTTACATAAAATACTGACCAAGAGCGCACATACTATTTCACGAAAAACACAACTACTATGGGCAATAATCGCACCCTTTCACTTATAATTTCATTACATAATAATCAGTACATTAATTTGCTGGACGTTGTTTAGATAATTTTCAATCGCAGCTCTCCTGCTCACTTCGCTAGAATGCAAGGGATTGCATCAATCAACATGCAACAGGGCAGCACGCTATATGGTTCCGCTCTCTCTCCAAATGGCGAGGAAAAAAAAAAAACAAGACACGTCCAATTCTAAAAGGATCAGGGGGGGAGATATACTGAAAGCGGGACCACGCGCTGGAATTGGATGGAATTTGCAATTCTAGAAGTTGATGAAGAAACTCGCCTTGTCTCATCTCCACTTTTGTCGGTGAATGCTGCTCTTCCTACATCCAGCTGAAAGACTCTTCCACTGGCAACAATCAAACGATCACTCCGCCGTAGGCCATTTCCCAACGAACCTACTGTATGTCTGTATGGACAGTACAGTCTTAGACACCCGTTCAAGCTCACGTGGCTTGCCTACCGCGTGCTAAAACACATATTTAGCGAAGCATTCGAGCAGCATGACCAGCTACTGCCCGGAAAATACCAGTAGACCATCTTCGATCGAAACTTTTGTGTGCCAAAACCCTGCACATGTAAATTTCTCTTCTCTTCCGAAACTGTCCTGTGCCAAGTCCCTGCGCATTCGGTTCCTCTCTTCTATCTCTTCTCTTCCGAAACCACCCTGCGCCAAGTCCCTGCGCAGTTGGTTTCTCTTCTCTCTCATCACTGGTGATCGATCACCTATCTGGTCGACTAAACTCACTGGATGGAACTCGGATTTAACTTGGTTGCCTCCAAACCGAGCCTTTGAAATTTTGAAAAAAAAAGTTTATTCGAAACGTGTTTCTGTATTGCTTATCATTTCATATTTAATTTATCGAATTTTCTCGACAGTTCACTTCGAAATACTAACTACACATTTGCTCTGGCCAAATTCACGGGGAAAAAAAGGACAAATATCAGAATTTCACAAAAATTTAATCAAATCTAGCTACCAATAAGGTCACTTATGGCAGTTACAGCAGAGAAGATAAAAAAAGTCATAAAATGCACGAAAAAAAATTGTACAGTATAAATATAAAAGCGCCCATACATAGTAACTGTTAGTATAATTTAAGAACTATTATTGTTCAAACTACCATCAGAAATCACATCAATACTTTTAAATACAAAAGACAAAAATGAACCCCAGAAACTTCATGTCATCCATTCTCTGACAATCATGAACCCTCTTGCCCTTTGAGGAGGAGCACACAAAGACGCCACAAAAACGTTACTGGCTATCTAGAAGGTTCCATTTCCGAGTGTACACTTGAGCCAATGTTTCAAATGCATTAGTTAACTCCGACTGAAGGTTTAAACAATAATAATTTTCCAAAACAGTTATTAAAAAGTAAAAAAAATTTAAATATTACTACCAAAAATTATTTTAATACAGTAATTCCAACTTGAAATGTCAAATTTCATATGAATTGAACTCGCAATTCGCAAATTACATCTGAGACAACTCTCTCCTTCAACAGAAACCCCAGTATGGTTTGCAAATCACAAAAATCCCAGTAATTTATCGTTTCCAAGTGAAACTAAAAATTTGCATAGTTATACTAAATAAGAATAGATAATATGCACTCAAAAATACACTCAACCTACTGTAAACAAAAACAAAACATTGCATAATTAAGAGCGGTCGCTTTGTTTGTAAGCGAACCTCTATATCCCTAACCGAATGAACTTGCATTATATCCTAACATAATTTTGTAATATTTTCCATGCAAACGCTCGAACTAAAAAAAAAGACATTTTTCATTTCTAATACCCAAATTAAAATATCAAATCAAAATATCCTTTTTGCAATACAATCTAAATTTTACCATTGTCATTGAACTGGAAGAAAGAAAGAAATAAAAATCGGGCTACCTATACAAATAAAATTGATTATTGAATGAATTTATAAAATGTAAAGAAAATATATAAAAAGAATTTTCTACACAATTTTCTGTAATTTCAAAAAAAATTATAATATCGAGATTTAGTAAAATATGTATACCTTAACTCACATAGGTCCCCAAAATAAAAATAAAATTTACTGCGCACTTTTAGACCTATCATTAATAAATTCAATGTTACGCATGGAAAGCACAATTTAGAATTTAATGCATAACATTTGTGCTTATTAAAGAAAAATCCTATGATTATTTATGTTAAACCAATTAAAATTTTGTTAAATAACTAAAAATTTACTACTCAATAGACATATACCGTAGTAACGGTTAATCTCTGAACAATATTTAATGATAGGCCTACAAGAAATCCTTCAGTACAATACAATAGCCATTTTACAAAATATGTCGGAATTGTCATGAAATGAACAAAAGAAACGGAGAGGAAAAAAATAGATAATCAGCCTACCTACCAAATTTTATGAGTATATAAATATATATAATCATATATATAACTAATATATACGTATAAGTTAATATGAAAGTATATAATTAATGAGTATATAAAAAAAATCCAAAAAACAAATGAATTTATAGAAAATTCCACGACAATTTCTCTATTTCACTTAAACGAATTCTGCTTATTTTGAAATTTAACACAATCCTATACGGCGAGCCTCACAAATTATTATGTTTAAGATTATTTTTCGACTGTCCCTTAAAATGTAACGTTACATTTTAAGGATTTCTTGTAGGCCTATCATTAAATATTGTTCAGAGATTAACCGTTACTATGGTATATGTCTATTGAGTAGTAAATTTTTAGTTATTTAACAAAATTTTAATTGGTTTAACATAAATAATCATAGGATTTTTCTTTAATAAGCACAAATGTTATGCATTAAATTCTAAATTGTGCTTTCCATGCGTAACATTGAATTTATTAATGATAGGTCTAAAAGTGCGCAGTAAATTTTATTTTTATTTTGGGGACCTATGTGAGTTAAGGTATACATATTTTACTAAATCTCGATATTATAATTTTTTTTGAAATTACAGAAAATTGTGTAGAAAATTCTTTTTATATATTTTCTTTACATTTTATAAATTCATTCAATAATCAATTTTATTTGTATAGGTAGCCCGATTTTTATTTTTATTTCTTTCTTCCAGTTCAATGACAATGGTAAAATTTAGATTGTATTGCAAAAAGGATATTTTGATTTGATATTTTAATTTGGGTATTAGAAATGAAAAATGTCTTTTTTTTTAGTTCGAGCGTTTGCATGGAAAATATTACGAAATTATGTTAGGATATAATGCAAGTTCATTCAGTTAGGGATATAGAGGTTCGCTTACAAACAAAGCGACCGCTCTTAATTATGCAATGTTTTGTTTTTGTTTACAGTAGGTTGAGTGTATTTTTGAGTGCATATTATCTATTCTTATTTAGTATAACTATGCAAATTTTTAGTTTCACTTGGAAACGATAAATTACTGGGATTTTTGTGACTTGCAAACCATACTGGGGTTTCTGTTGAAGGAGAGAGTTGTCTCAGATGTAATTTGCGAATTGCGAGTTCAATTCATATGAAATTTAAATTATAGTTTCGCCACGCTTTTTCCCAGCATACCTTTCGGCGAAGGTGATATTTGCAGAAATGCGGATTTTCCGGGGTGTCCAAATACTTTTGATCATATAGTGTATATACATATATATACGTATATACATGCATATATATATGAATAGAAACGACGTAAATAAGGAGCGTCTCTGCACACGGGGAAGAGAAATAACGAATAAATGAAAAATGAGGCGAACCGCCCGGGAATCGAACCCAGGGCCTTCCAATTGCCGGTTGGATGCGCTACCATTACACCACGGACCTCGATCAATCATAAATCGAAATTCTCCTACATAGGGCAGAAAGCAATGCCCTGAGAGGGCACCCTCGCAAATCGTGAATATATATATATATATTATATATATATATATATATATATATATATATATGTTAAACACAGACCGTGCATGGAACAAGGAACTCTTCTGGGAAAATTAAATCCACTATAGTCCGAATAAGTAATGGTAAATGACAAATACCATAGTTTTTTCTTTTTCATGATTTTAGCCCGACGTGGGCAACGGGTCTCTCGCAAAGAGATCCCATAAATATATACGTATAAGTTAATATGAAAGTATATAATTAATGAGTATATAAAAAAAATCCAAAAAACAAATGAATTTATAGAAAATTCCACGACAATTTCTCTATTTCACTTAAACGAATTCTGCTTATTTTGAAATTTAACACAATCCTATACGGCGAGCCTCACAAATTATTATGTTTAAGATTATTTTTCGACTGTCCCTTAAAATGTAACGTTACATTTTAAGGGACTCGCACCTTGTCAAAGAATATTTTAGTACTTCCATTTTTCCCGGGCTTCTTAGGCATTGCTAATGTACTTAAAATTTTGGATATCGGTGTAGTTTTTTTCATATAACAATAGTGATGTAGGTCACATCCGCATCCGCGGAACATCCGCACATTTTCTCGCATCCGCACTTTGGACTGCGGATGTCGTGCGGATGTGGACCATTGAGATAAAACGTCATTAATAAGTGGAAATTATCAAATTCTACTATATTAATAGAACTTGTTCATTGTGCGCAAAAGTGATGCAAGCGACAAGATGAGAGGCTGTTCTTGTATGAAGTTACTCTCTTGCAACCTACTTAGATCCACGTTACAAAGCTAAGTTATTTTCACCTAGTACATTAGAACGAGTTAAATCATCACTTGGCAAAGCAGTTGAAGAGCTTCAATCTCTTGAATCTGTCGCTTCGCCACCCACCAAAAGAATAAAAGTTTCAGTGACAGAACCAACACCTTCAACAAGCAAATCTATCACAGAATTTGTCTCTCAGTTTCTTGAGTCAAGCAGCAATGACGAGACCTACGCGATGTCAAAAGATGTAGTAAAAATGATCGAGAGCTATCACCAAGAAAAACGCCTGGCTGCATGTGACAATCCTATTAGTTGGTGGAAAAATACGCAGAATATCTATCCATACTTGAGTAAACTTGCAAGGAAACATTTAGCCTATCCTCCAACAAACGTACCAAGCAAGAGATTATTTAGCAGTGCTGGATTAATATATGATGAAAAGAGAAACAGACTGGCAGCAGAAAAGGCAGAAAAATTAATGTTCCTTAAGCATAACCTTCCTATAATTAAGTTTGAACATTAAACGATGAACATCTTAGTTTACTTTTTTTAATTACTCATTTATAAATATGCCTAATAAAACTTTAAACTTAATATAAATAGTTATCAAGCTAATTAAAGATCTCTTTCTATAAGGGTGGAGGTTGGGGAAAGAGGTCGGTGGGGGTGCATTTGAGTTGGGTTCACGTCCCGCATCCTGGTAACACAATTATGGTTTCTAATTGTGGCTGAAACTCAACAAAACATAACGAATTTATTTGCAGATGAATTCACTAATTGATTTCTATATTAGTTAGATGCTTGATATTATTTTATATGTTCAGAGAAACGTACAGCAATTATTGTACAATTAATCAATTATACTACATTATAGCTACAGCTCTCTCTATATAATAACTTATTATATACGTTAAACACAACAAATCTCGAATATATCCTAAAAAATAACGAAAATATAGACATCCGCATCCGCGGATGTTGAAATCAAACATCCTCATCCGCATCCGCATCCGCGGATGTGAAAAAAATGACATCCGCTACATCACTATATAACAATATTGTGAAAAACATCATAGTAAAAAATAGCCCTACCAATAATTTAGGCATTATCTATAAAATTGGGTGTAAGCAATGTGATTCCTTTTACATAGGTCAGACGGGAAAGGATTTGCAAACATGTGTAAAACAGCATCAATATTCCGTTAGAACGGGACAGTTGTCCAGTGCCCTTTTTGTCCATTTGTCAGTTATCCCATTGTATTGATTGGAATAATGCTTCAGTTTTGTTTCACTCTAGCAACATTGTTAATAGAAATATTCTTGAATCAGCTATAATTCAACTTACAAATAACTTTAACATGAATAAAGGTCTGTTTCAACTCGATCCCGTTGCTCTGAATTCCTTCAAAATGGATTTAAACAAAAAGGGCAGGTTGCTAAACCTGTGGTAAAAATTTGTTTTTGTCTCTTTTTCCTTATAAATCTGTATGTTTCTCTTACAATTTTATTTTTCAATTTATTGTTGTATGCGTATTTCTTATATATGTGTATATGTATGTGTGTGTATGTATGTGTGTGTATACATATGTATGTATGTATATATATGTATGTATGTATGTATATACATATGTATATGTATCAGGGCTGTGGAGTCGGAGTCAGAAGCAATTTTGGTCCTGCTGGAGTCAGAGTCAGTAAAAATGTACCGACTCTGACCTCAATATAAATTTTAATAAAATATGTTTTTGTGTGTGATATCACTGGCAGCTATGGTGGTTAAACCACTTAAATAATAAACACAATGTTTTCCATTTCAGACACTAATGCCATTAATTCATTTTTTCTTTTCAGATAATATTTTTTATTTTTAATGCTTATTTAATTTTGAGTTCTTTCTAAATTTCATAAGTTTTTAACTTTCAAGTCTAAAACCCCTTTCACAATGGCAAAGACACTTCCAACAAAGTCTGCAGTTTTTTAATATTTTACAATAACCACAGATGGGAAACATTTCGTGTGTCAGTGTATGATAGATGATGATGATGGTGAAAAATTATGTGAAGCAAAAATCAGTGGTTTTACTGGCTCTGATAAAAATGCACCAACCAGAGCATCAAATTTGAAAAGACATTTGCAGCATTTCCATCCCAAAATTTTAGAAGTTGTCATTGAGAAAGATAGTAATAAAAACCTTCCAACTAGTTCAAAGTTAACAAAAGATCAGAAATCTACTGAACGACAAGCACCACTTACAAGATTCTTTACTACAGACAAAGTTACCGTAACAATGACCACAGAAAAGTTCAAAAAGCACATCATCGAACTGGTGGTAAGAAATGGTGTAGCCTTATCTTTATTTTCACAACCAGCCTTTCTAGGCCTAAATGGAGAAATGGCCAAGAAACTTGGAGTTTCTCTGGAAAGACAAAGTATCAGAAAAATTATAGTTGAAGAAGCCACAAATAAAAAGGAAGAACTTCGAAGAACTCTTAAGGGACGCTTCATGTTTATTAAAATGGATGCAGCCACACGTCATAGAGTTAACTATTTTGCCATCAATGCTAGATTTGTTGATGAAAACAATAAAATGGTAACTCAGACATTGGGAGTAAAGGACACCGAGGCGCATCATGACAGCGACTATCTTCAGAAGTTAGTGGAGGAAGTTTTACAAGACTTTGTAATTAAGAAAGAGCAGATTCTATGTATTGTCACAGATAATGCTTCAAACATGCTAAGCACGATAGAAAAGCTGAATAAAGTTGATGAAGAAAAAGTGGCTAATGAAGATGACATTCCTGAAACTGATTCTCAAACAGCACAAACAGAACAGAGCGATGAAATTTTAGATGATATTGTTGAAGAAGCATCTAAGCTCTTTCTAATCCAACATATGCGTTGTGTTGTACATACATGGGTTTAAAAAGTAGCCTGATGATTCACGTGGTGGTAATGAAATGCCTTTTGTGTAATTATCATCATAGCAGATTTAGAATTAATATACCTTCGGAGTTGGATAGACAAAAAATTGAGGAGTCGCAGTCGTTTTTTATGTGCCGACTCCACAGCCCTGATATGTATATATATTTGGTTATGCGGGTGTACATGTGTAGTTGTATTATTTGTAATTTTTCCAATTTATATTTATTTTTATTTCTTTATTCTTTTGTGACCTACCGATTTTTCAGACAATAATTATAAAAACCTTTGGTAATTTTTTTCCCTTATGCATATATATACATTCCTTATACAGTGGAACCTCGACTTACGAACGCCCCTCTTTACGACCAAATCGACATACGAACATACGCCCAGCACTTCGATTGTGAGTGGATCTCTCGCATATTTGCTCCGTGATTTTTCGTTTATTGCTTTCTCTCTCGCATATTTGCTCCGTGATTTTTTGTTTATTGCTTTAATAAGCCCTTCATTATGGCTCCCAAGAAAGGGAAGAGTGATAGTGGCAGTGAAAAAAGAAAACTTAAAATAACCATTGAATTAAAGAGACAGAAAATAGACAAAACCCCTGAAGGAGAGGTGCCCAGTGTTCTTATGGAAGGGGACTCTCCTTCCAAACAGTAACTTCCCTCCCACTTCCTTTCCTCATCACCATCCACTCATGCCAGCGATTATCCTCCACAAAGGTACAGTAAAATTATACAGCTTATTAAATTTAGTATAATTTTTTTCTCTTATATTTTCTCTTTATAAACTCTTACAAAGCATTAAAAGTACAATTATCTGGGGTGCTGGAACGGATTAATTAAATTTACATTAATTTCAATGGAAAAAATGGATTCGATTTATGACCAATTCGAGGTGCGAACAGGGTCTCGGAACGAATTAAATTCGTAAGTTGAGGTTCCACTGTATATTGCATTTATATTTCGTATATATACCTTATATAAGTTGTATATATTTTTATAGTTCTTTATATATCATCTAGGCATCATTTTGTTTTCCAATTTATATTTACTTGTACTTTTTTATTCGTTTGTGACCATAGTATGTATGATTCAGACAATAACTAAAAAACCTTTGGTAATTTTTTCCCTTGTAAATTTGTGTGCCTCTCACAATTTATTTTTCAATTTATTTTTTTGGTTTATTTCTTTGTGACATATATATCATTTTGGCATCATCTATTAAATTGATTGTAAACTTTCCTTTTGAGCTTGAATTTGTAGACTCCACTTACAATTTTTGGTTTTTTTATCTGTTGGTTTATTTCTTTATGGTTATTTAGGCTGTGACGTATATATCACTAAGGCATTATTTTGTAATTTTTTCCAATTTATATTTATTTTTATTTCTTTATTCTTTTGTGACCTGTTTACCATTCAGACAATAAATATAAAAAATTGGCTGGAAATAAGCCATTTGAATTTATGTTGAATTTCGGGCAAAGTGCTAAAATTGTCATTTTTCCATACAAATGTGTTTTGCTCCTCCCACAATTTTTTCTATACTTACTATATATATATATATATATATATATATATATATATATATATATATATATATGTTTATTTTTGTAACCTATATATTGCCTTGAACTCTCCTTTCACTCCAGTGTTCCTGAGGATGTCATTAGACGAAAGCGCTTGAGCACCACTGTGTTTCTTTTCCCTTTATGGTTTTATTCATCATATATATATATATATATATATATCCCCGCAAGGGGGTTCTAAGCTCGTGCTCTTGAGTGCTCTTTGTGCTCGTTTGTACGTGCTTGTTCCTGGAGGTTTCACGTGCGCTCTCCCGGCCCTAGCACCCAAGGATATGGGGCTCGACCCTGCAGTCCTTGGTCTTTTACCACTTCGACTGTCCCCTCCACCCTTTCTTTTTCCTCTGTCTTTCCTCTCACTTTTTCTTTGTTTTTCCACCGAGATATGCCCTTTCAAATAGAGGCGAATCGGTTCTTCCCGAACTTAAAAAAAAAAAATATATATATATATATATATATATATATATATATATATATATAGGTTGTTTCATAACTTGTGGGTTGCACTTTCAGGATCGATTCAGGAACTGAAAGCAATGAAAAAAGTTTATATAAACATATGCCTGAAATTGCTTTGTTTTCAAATTACAGCCCGTTTTGTGTTCCACAATTCTTTCCACAAACTGTTTACAAACATTGCTTGCCAACAATGTTTGAGAGTGTATACGAGACTTATTTCATGTATAGCCTTGCCGATTGTAATGTTTCATACACTCTATGACATGTTTCAATATCATTGAGTGTAGAGCCATCAGTCAGTCAGAGGTGCATCACGGTGTTTCAATGTTTGTATGTGTAACTTCTTACTGTGAATAAGTGCAGTCCAATGGGAAAAAAAAAAGCTTAAAAGTTTTTGTGCTATTCTGTGATAGTGTGCATTTGAAGTGAGAATGGAGGCTTATTCAAACAGAGAAATGGCAGACATGCATCTCATGTATGGACTTGCCGAGTGTAATGCAGCCACAGCAACATGTCTGTATGCGGAAAGGTTTCCAAATCGCCATCTGCCAGATAAGACCTTTCAGAGAATAGACAAGCATCTTGATGATACAGGATCATTCAACAACCAAGTTTCAGATGGTGGTAGACCAATCAGAACCAGAACGAACTGTTGAGTTGGAGTGGGTCAGTCCTGAGTTGCGTGGAGGAACATCCTGGTGTCAGCACCCAAAGGATAGCAGCAGCAGAGGGTGTAAGATACACAACAGTGTGGAGAATTTTACGGGAACAACAGCTTTACCCATATCACATTCAGAGTACAAGGCCTTACTGAAACTGATTTCCCACCACAAGAGGCTTTTTGTACTTGGTTCCTTCAACAGTGTGCTCGTAATCTTCTTTAATTCTATCCTCCATGTTGTCTTCTGATGAGGCTGCCTTCACAAGAAAAGGCGTGATCAATTTTCACAACACTCATCACTGGGCTGAAGAGAATCTGCATGCCATCATCCAGTCAAGGTACCAACAACAATTTAATATCAATGTATGGGCAGGACTTATTGCCAACAACTTAATCTGTCACTTTTGTTTTGCCTGGAATATTAACAGGAGAATCCTATTCCAATTTTTAAGGAGTGATTTAAGCAATTTACTAGATGAAGTTCCTCTTGGTGTCCAACATCTTATGTGGTTTATGCATGATGGAGCTCCATCTCATTTTAGTCGAGTAGCCAGAGACTATTTGGATGACCATTTCCCTGATAAGTGGATAAGCCATGGAGGACCCATTGTGTGGCCTGCTCACTCCCCAGACCTGAATCCACTTGATTTTTACCTGTGTGGTTATCTGAAATCCATCATTTATGTGACACCCATTGACAACATTGAAATTCTTCGCTAATGCATAGAACAAGGATGCCAGAAAATCTGAGCAATACCTGGAATGTTTGAACGTGTCAGTCAGTCTATGATGACGTGTGTTCAGGCATGTATTCAAGCGCAAGGCAGTCATTTTGAGTACTTCCTCTAAAGGTAAGGTGGATACTTGCTGGAACACACAATGGGCTGTAACTCAGAAACAAAGCGATTTCAGGCATATGTTTATATAAACTTTTTTCATTGTTTTCAGTTCCTGAATCCATCCTGAAAGTGCGTCCCACATATTATGAAACACCCTGTATACAGTGTACAGCTAATAATTTTTTTTTTTATTATTATTACTACTACTATTAATTAACCAATTAATTAAAAATATGGAAGGCTGTACCTCGAAATTTGTGTAGAACCAATTCTGGTCTCCCGGAATCTCTGGTGTCCACTGATGAAATATCTGAAATTCCTTCCCACACATTGATTGACTGTGGAAAATAAAAATTAGGTCTCTCAGTGTTCACTGAGACAGCCTTACCTGATTTGCTTGAAATTTATGTCTTTTTGGTTAAGTTTTTATCTAACCTGGGTATTAGGAGTGGGGGACTGTGGGGGTCCCAATACAAGAAGGTTCCATGCAATTGCGTGGACTGCAGTCACCTGGATACAGCACTGCACAAAACTAAAACTACCTTCTCTTGAAAATAGGCAAATAAACATAACAGCAGAAATACCTTACAATATTAACATAGTGGGGTCCAGGGAGTCATATAGTACAGTATATAAGCCCCTATATCAAACTAAGGCAGTGTTTCCCAAACAAAATGTGGGAGTGTGAGGAGGTTAGCAAGGGAAAAATAAAAAGTACAACCTCTGGATATTTTCAATAATTTTATTCACTATCACTCTACTTGAGATAAGCAAATATTGTTTTGAAAATATGCCATGTACATTAATAAATGAAACTTTCCTCTTCAATAGTACCTTGCACTGGTTATGATACTAATAAATTACATTCCATGAATGCCTCTTGCAGTTGAAATAAGGGGGGCATGAAGGATTGACTTCAGTTTGAAGGGGGCATTGGATAATGGTTTAGGAAGTGCTGAACTAAGGGCTTGTGTGAATTACAGTGACTGACTAATAATATAATAGGAATTTCCTACAGAATTTCTTAATTAACACAAGTTTCTATAGAGACTCACAAATCTCAAGTAAATGAGTGAATGAATTAGACAAACCTCAAGATTTTCGTAGTCTAACAGGTGAACTGTTTTGGCCGCAGTTAAAATCACAACAAATCGACGAAAAGGAAAATACTCATGATGAACAATTACCTAAAAAATAAAAAAATAAAAAATAAACTAGACAAGATAAACACTACTTAAGAGTAGTTACAACTAATAGATTTTCTGTCTTAGAGCCAGAGCAGAATGACACACAAGATATTAGGCTAGTTGGCGATTCCATTATTCGAAGGCAATTACAGAACTCGGTAGCAACAACCCAACTCAGGAGGAAGCACTGCTATCCTGAAGCCTGTGTTGACAACATCATAGACTCCATAGACGAGTTTCGTAAAGATGTTGATGAAAATACAGTATTTATGAGGCATGTTGGGACTAATAATGTTAAGATTCTGGACCCCTCCTCATCTTCTTGCAAGTGCAAGTACCCTATTTGAATGATGTATATGCCTCTGACGACAAATTTTATTTTTGCAAATAGATCATGGTTATTTTATTTTATTCAAATTCTATTTTGAGTCTTTATCTGTATACACTGTACTTCCAAATTTGCAGTTGTAATTGTCTTCATAGGTGCCCTTAGTACTGGTGCAGCCATATCAATATGTTTATCTTCATCTTATTCTCATAGTTCTTTTAATTGGCAAGACATTTGTAATTATTTGAAAAATTTTCTATGATAACTGTTGTACCCAAATTAAATTTTTATTTTGTATCATATTTGAAGGAGACTGATCTAATAAAACAATACAATTGATTGTACATTCACTCATTGGTGGTCTGTCTGTTTTAAAAAAAATTTTAGTACTGTGCCTTTTTATTTTAGGGAGGTGCCCTTTTTTCTTTGGACCACCCCCTTACTGAAATGCCTAGATCCACCCTTAAATAATAGAATAGAGTAACTTTTATTAATAATAATAAAAAAAATAAAAAAATTCAATTTACAATGATAAATAATTTTGAAGCTCGACTATTTATTTTATTTGGCCCTTAAGCTTTAGGCTTTACTGGGCTCTTATTAAAAATAAGCAACTAGTTGTTATTAATTAATAATAATAAATAAGTAAATAAGTATTATTAATAGTTAAAACATGTTTTACAATATTAAACAATATTAGTGGACATTAATCCTAGATTTTTGTCAGTATGCCATTATTAAACAAATATTTTCTGAAAAGATGAAAAAAACCTGAATTATTTAAAGGTTATAACCTTTTAGGAACACGTTCCACATTGGTAAGTGAACATTTGTAAAAAAAATTGAAAAAATTGGGGATGGTATATTTTTTTTATTTAAGGTCAAAGGTCAAGGATATTTTTTTTTAAATTTTCATTTTAGAGCTTCAAAATGACACTACAATCAGAACTCTAGCTTTATTAGTTATGTGGCTACAGCAATTTGAAATTTGACAGTAAGTAAAAAATCAGGTCAAAGGTCCAAATTTTGTGACCCTGTATCTCAGCAACCAAAGGTCAGCCAACTCTAAAATTTGGGGAATTTCAGTTTCTTACACATACCTACTAATGTACCAAATATCATGAAAATCTGAGATGGTCATGTTCAAATTCACCTTTTTTTGGCTGAATTGACATGGAATGACCCTACAAAGGAATCACATCAGTGGTGGAGTGTGGTTCTCAGGCCCTGAGGCAAGCTTTCTTCATAGCCCCCCCTTGTCCCCTAGATGTCAACATGATAAATTGATATATTGCGGTAAAAAATTAACTCCATACCTTTTTATTTTGTATGGTACCTTATGGTTGTGAATATCCTTTTCACACTATGATAATATAATTTTAAAACCCAAATGCATGTTTATTATACATGCATGTTCAGTATATATACCCTTACTACTGTATATACAATTATAGTGTGTACTACCATTTTATAACAAAATTTATACCGAGATTTTAAGAAAATTGCTAGTTTAAAATTTTAGTAATCATGCAGAAAAACATCCACCAGGCCCCAAGCACAGGCCTTAAAGGGACCAACATCTGGGGCCCTGAAGCACTTGGCCCCCCAGCCCACCAGATGCTCCACCACTGGATCACATTTAACACTCACTCCACCTGCTGAAAGTTTACTGAATTGTAATATTCCATCAAACATTTCAAAAAATTGCTAAATATATTTCTTACATTTTTTCCTTTGTAAAATGGATCCAATCCCAAATGAAGTATTTATGTAGATCTTCCATCACAAATGGAAAACTAAATTTTCAAAAGATTGAACTCCAAGCACATTATTAGTCTCCTTTCATAAATGATTTGCCTCTATAATACAAATTATTTTATGAAATACAGTGCCAACATTACCTTTGTAGCCGTGTTGATATCGAGTCTTCGTATCCTTTTTACCATTCCATTCTGTGTTTCTATAAAATCATTTGTTTTGGATATTAAAACCATACACTTTAGGAGCTTATCTGAAACTACATTAAAATAACACATTATAATCAGAGTACATTTAAGGTATTTACATTTGTTTAAAGTTCAATCAGCATTTTATAATAACTGTGTATTTTCACCACAACCTTGGTCATAACACTAAAAATTAATATTAAACTATTTCAATGTAATTAAGAAAAGTTCTTTACCTTGGTATTCATCCATTTCTAGAGGATTCTGAACTTTGTAAAATGAGAATGAAGCTAATGTGACACCTTTAAATTCTGAAGGAATATTTGTCTCCTGCGCATTACTTTCATCCATCATCAGGGTTACTTTGCGTCATAAATACGTCTAGATTTTCTCTTTTCTGGTAGTTTCCAAAGCGTTTTTAACTACTTCTTAGCTATACATATGATAGGCCAAAACGTTGTCATAAACTAAGGAATAACGGGTATATCTGCTATCCAGAATATTGCTTAACAGCGAGATAAAAATTAGGATGGAAGATAGGAATTAATGAGGCTTAAATAGAATTAAAGTAAATAAAAACTGACATAGAATACAAGAGTTTGTAAGTTTCAAAAGGAGGCTATAATATACAAAAAAAATAAAAAATAAAGTAAATATAAATAAAAACAAAAATTTAACTTTAATCATTCTAAATTAGATAAGAAATCTTTCATCAACCAAAGTTTTGTATACCATATTCCTCTTTCCTCCTCGATATCTCAATGTCTTAATGATGATGTGAATGAGGTACGTAACAGCACTGGCAAGAATGAAGTCTGTCGCAAACAAATCCACGAAGGTAAAGACCATCACCTCGAATGTTAGGAAAACAGTTTCTTCCCCATACAAGAGGACCTTATCGAAGGAGTGACAATGGTCCCTGAAGAAGAGAGACTTTTGTTTTGGTTCCTGAAACTCTAAATCCAAAGCATTCTCCAAAAAGAGCTTTTCCCTAACTATAAAGTCCAGTCCTTTAATTCCATGTTGGAGGAAGATAGTCAGAAACTTTTTCATTTGTTCATGAGCTTCGATACAAAGTTCTATTCTATTTGTGCTCGATGTCCTGTTCTTCGGATGAGTATTTGTGGGGATCTCTTCAAAAGTTTCCAAAATGGAGTCATAACTGGTACGAAATTTGGAGGTGACTCTTACTTCAAATGTCTGACATTCACTTGAAGGTTCCAAACCTCTCCTTTGGCAAAGGTCCTTTTCCTCTCTCTTCATATTTTCATAAAGAGAACGCAAGTCCAGATCAGCCTCATTGTAAACTGATCTGCCATGGATGTAAAACCCGTATAATCTATGTTTAAATATCAACACGCTGATGTTAGCCATAGAACAAAGATCTACAAACATCTGAAGCTTATTTTTGATGTATCTCTCATAAATTATAACTTTGTAAAGAGATTCAATAAAAGATATTATCATGAATAAAACAACGCTCAAAGTAAATCTGATTATGAATGAGAAAGGAGTGTATTCTTTAGGAGAATTATTTGATATTGCTGATCGGCTAATGTCTTCGTAATTTAACACTTTTAGACAGAAAATCATGACAAAAAGAACAAAAGGTACATTTACTTTCCTGTGAGTCTGAAGTTCATTCCACTCATTTGCTATAAAGTAAGTCCTCCAAATGCTTACAAAATTTTCTCTCTTCTTATCTCCAACTATGTGGTTAGAAGCACTTTTTAAAGAATGGCTTGCAGATTGAGCTTTTGGCTGTTCCCAATCAATTAGAAATAAATCAATTGTGATTTGCGTATAGATTACGTAAATGACATGAACAATTTTTAGACTAAATGCGGATATAATATATTGCTTAATTATAGATTCTTGTACATCACCTGGTAGAAGTATCCAAACCATATCTTGAAATTTAAAGATAAACACCCACACGCAACAGATAAAACATATAATGAAGAAAAAACAATTAGCAATGTAACCACATTCCAAGCAGATAAAATGCAGAATAGATGTGATATCAATCCTTAAACTTCCACATCTTCTAGATGAACTCCATGTTTTGATGAGAGCTAAAAGTGTTGCACACACACAGGCAACTCCTGTTGTTATGGAAATTATATCCAAAGTCTTTTCAAAATTAATCAAATAAGTTACTTTGAAAGAGAGATCAATGTGAAATAAAGATCTAAGTTCTTTTATTGTTACTTCTCTGTATCGTATTTTTAAATAGGGGGGATATATTGATCCCTTGGCCGATTCTCTTTGCAACTGAATAAAGATTTCAATGGATTCTGCGTAACGTACAAATTCTGGTAGTTGAGCCTCCTTATTCTTATTCATAATTCTGCCACTAACATTATCAATCAAGAAAAGTCTACGTGTTAGCTGCCACTTTTTCTTTTCACCTAAATTTATTTTAGCACTGTCCAATTCATAATTGAGATTTAAAACTGGAATAGAATGCAACTTAAGTTCCTTGTCAATGTAGTAGTGAAGAAAAATGTCATAAAACTCTGTAGTATGGTGATGCAGAACAAACTGAGCAGACAATCTACATTTTGAGTGAAATGTATTTCCAAAATTAAGTCCTTCAACTCTTGGAATTAATTCAGGGCAAAAATGAAACACATTTACAATGGAGTCGTATGATAAAAGTTTTCCACTTAAGGAATACTGGGCGACAATCAAGTTGAATTTAGAGTTTGTATTATTTTCTAATTTCTTGTTAATGGCTCTCAAACTAACTTTAGCTTCAAAAGAAGTGTTGCTTAAAATTTGCTTTGCTGAGTTTTTATCATAATAGAGCATTGGAACATACTTGGGTAAATCAATTACTTTTTCTCCAAATGTTGCTCTATAATAACTACATGCATTAAGCTCATTATCGTAAGAGTAATGTAAAAGTACACACAGATTTGCTAGTAATTGGCAGGAAGTGGAATTCTTCAAAAAGTTACAGCTATAAGCTGCTATCCTATAAAAATCATGAAATAATTTAGATTCATATTCTTCATTATCAAAGGTAATTACATAACTTTTTCTCATGTCTGGTATACTGGCAAGATTTGTTTTTAAGGCACAAATACCTTGTATCATTTCGTGTGAGGAACCTGGACATTTGCAGAGACCTTGAGATGCTTCATATAATGAGCTGTGACAGGGAATACACCACCTTGAATATTTATCAGCAACAAGATTTTCTTGACACTTAACGCATAGTATTGAACCTGTACTTGAACCATTTAAGTAATGATCCACTGCAATTGTATCATTTCCTGAACACTCTTCGCACTGAAGTGATGTTTCATTGTAAACTTGGTTCTCTGAGCAACGAATGCAATACTGTCCATCAGTGGAGGTAATATGTCTTTTAGGACACTTCATGCACACTCTTTTTCCATCTACTATGCTAAGAGTAAACCCAAGTTTGCAAGTACATGAGAAAGGGTCCTTATCTTTATGAGAGGTTTGATTAGCAGGGCACTGTAAGCATCCAAGTGTAATAATATCATGATATTCATTAACTTTGCAATTTTTTAGTTTCAAATTCAGTTCATCAAAATCTTTACAATCAGAATCAATCAGCAGCAAGGCAAGCCCAAACAAAAGTTTAACAATCGTTTGATCCATCATCTTAAATAAAGCACTTAAAGAGGTATTAGTAAAAGCCTATGTTATCATTCTGTAAGTTGTTTAACTTTATGTCAAGAAGCCAATATGACAGGAGCCACATCATTTACTCAAGTTAGATTACAGACATATTCATTACAGTTACCATAAGGTCAGTTTCTATTAAGTTCACAACAATCCATGTAGCTATATACCACACACTTTGCCTGTTATTAGAAAGTTATAAGCCTATGCAATGACTACTTGGCTTAATGATGCACCATTACTATTATTTTGACCTGTAAAAAGGATAACACTTCATATTCAGTAAAATATGGTATAGGTCAAGTATAAATAACACAAGAGTATATAACTGATGTGATAACTTTTTAATATTAAGTCCAATATAAGGCCTACTTAAAGTTAGCACTAAAATTTAACCCTTAAGTAGGGGCCATCCATAATGAAAACATAATATGTGTACTACTTTAATTCTTTCAATTGAAACCCTAGCTAATTTTTTTTTTTTTTTTTTTTTTTTTTAGGAAGAACCGATTCGCCTCTATTTAAAGGGCATATCTCAGCGGAAAAACAAAGAAAAAGTGAGAGGAAAGACAGAGGAAAAAGAAAGGGTGGAGGGGACAGTCGAAGTGGAAAAAGACCAAGGATGACAAGGACTGCAGGGTCGAGCCCCATCATCCTTGGGTGCTAGGGCCGGGAGGGCGCACGTGAAACCTCCAGGAACAAGCACGTACAAACGAGCACAAAGAGCACTCAAGAGCACGAGCTTAGAACCCCCGTGCGGGGCTAGCTAATATATAATTATATGGTCACCAGATTTTTGGCAGTGACCTACTCATTTCATACATTGGGTCAATCAGGGTGAATCTTGTGCTCAGGTTAAGTTATGCAAGGTTAGCAGGTCATTCTAATTGTTGATTAGTTATTTTCCATGTGATCAACTTTGGGTCATGACTATTACCAAAAAAATAGATGGACACAAAACTACATATTTATTGAAACTGTTATTTTTAAGTCCACATTAATTTTTCTTTAAAAAAGAATAGCTACGTATTATCATTATCCTTGGCTATAATAATCTATACTATAATAAGAGAGCTGTCCATCCGTCCGTCCATCCGTCACACTTTCAGAAATTGTGAGAAAAAATTGTGAGAAAAAAATTCAGAAATTGTATTACGGGTGGCAATGTGAAGCTCAAGATTTTCATGACTGTTCTTTTCTGTAGTTTAGCCTGTCTGTTTGTGAAATTTATCCCGGGCAGTAATTGGGGAAGGGTGGGGGTGGGGGTAATGGGGGATGGGTGGGGTAATGGGGAGGGGTTAGCCCCCAAGTTGCATGAATGGGGGTGAGGAGGTTTTGGGAGATACCAGATTCAGAAATGTTGACACAATGTGAAGCTCAAAATTTTCACGGCTGCGTTCTTTTCTGTAGTTTAGCCTGTCTAACTGTCAGTGAAGCGACGGGAACTGTACTAGTAATAATAATAATAATAATAATAATAATAATAATAATAATAATAAATAATAAGTGACTTCATAAATTTTAATCATACTATTAAGCCTTGGAATTCACACTGTATCAGATTCTCAGAGACACTGGCAGCACACCTCTTGCTGGTTTAATAATAATAATAATAATATAATAATAATAATATAATAATAATAATAATAAAATAATAGACTTGTACTGTTTAATACATAAAAGGCTTTGAAATCACTTTTCACTCTTCCTTGCAGGTGTGCATTATAATATAATGCCTTTGGCATTTTGGCACCACCGATTGGGAGGCTCTTCAAGCAGTACTTCCCTAATTTCCCATGGAATGATTACTGCTTCTGTGTTCAGTGTCCCTCTGAGTGCGCTGAGCACATCACAGAGGTGATTCACTCAGAAATGGAGGCTTGCATACCATATTCTATTCCTACTAATGCAAAAAAAAGCCTTGATTTAACTTTGCGTGTTCTAAAGCTATCTGCGAGAGAGATAAGGCTTTCGGAAGGTACCATTGCCATTCAACTCCTGACTCCCACTTAGCTTATATTTCTGCCTGGAATTGTGCAAAATCTGTTCTTTGACTCCCCCAAAAATTCCTTCATCAGACAAAAATATAAAAATCTATCGACTGTAATTCTAATTCTTCTTGCTCTTTCTGGCACCTAGCCAAGAATCTCTGCAACAACTTTACTTCTTCTTTCCCTCCTTTTTTCCATTCCAACAGCTTAGTTGTCAGCGCTTCTCCTGAGAAAGCTGAACTCTTTGTTCAAATTCAACCCAGGATGATTCCAGTGTCTGAAATTAGAATCTCTTCCAAAGAGGGTTTTCTTGTCATATCTAGGCTCAACTTTAGGAAGGCATATTGGTCTTCATAGTGTCCCTCTTGTTGTTTTTAAGAACTGTGCTTCTGCATTGAGTTCTTTCATTCTACCTGTCCCAAAGAAGGATGACTACTCTCAACCTTCCAACTATCATCCAACTGTTTTGATTTCTTTTCCTTTCTAAAGTTTTTGAATCTATCCTTAATAGGAAGATCTTAAACACCTCTCTTCTCACAATATTAGAGGCATTCCAGGACAGATCAACCAATGCAAAACACCACTCTGACTCAGACTTAGGTGAAAATTGGTATATAGAGTTAGTTTGTGTTACAAATCCACTGGTTCAAACAGAAAAGCTCTACGACTAACGGTTTTTAAGTTATTGGCCCCCAAAGTTTAGGGCCCCAGCCTTTACCATGCCCACTTTGACAGGCAATATCTCCCATCCAGTTAATCATAAATTGAACATATTATACATTTTTAGAATCAGCAAGACTATACCTATCCAATGATACTAATTTTAGCTTTGTAAAGCAATTTTCAAAATTTTACTCCCCATCTCCCCCATTTGCTTGACCCCCTACCCCCACTGGACATTAAAACCCTCCAATTTCTTTTATGAATATTAAACTCCATATTATGGTTGACAAATAAAAACAATAAAAAGGGTGGGTATCATGTTATTTTTTTTATTTTTTTTTGTATTGGGGCGTTTACCGCCATTTCCCGCTATACGCTAGCGGATATCATGGCGAAGCAGAATATGAGAAAGAGAAACAGAGATGGGGGAAAGGCACTAGAAGTGGGAGGACCGCGGACGACGGGTGAGAAGTCACCTAAAGCTCAGAGAGGAGACGAGATTGGAAGAGGAAAAGGAAAAGATGGTCAAGCGAGAAGAGAGGGCTCTCAGCGAGCATAAGACGTAAACGATCAGGGAGGGGGAAATCAGAGAGGAACGGGAAGGCGCGACGACGTACTGACGACAGGGTGGGGCATTCCACAAGGATGTGAAAGACGGTGAGGGGCGACTGGCAGGAGGCGCAACAAGGAGCCTCCTGCCGGGACATAAGATAGCCGTGCGTGAGGCGCGTATGGCTGATGCAAAGCCGCGCAAGGACGACCTCTTTGTGTCGGGAGCGGTGGAAAGAGGACGCCCAATATGACAGGCAGGGGTGGATGGACCAGAGTTTATTTCCGGTGGCATCGTCCCAGGACTGCTGCCATATGCGGTCGTAGAGGGACCGAAAGACCTGCACATAGTCAGAGAAGGGGAGCGGGCGGGGGAGGGGAGGCATCGAGGCGGCGGACCGGGCTGTGCGGTCAGCCGCCTCATTACCGGACATGGGCAGGAACCCAGCAGAAGGTGACCCGGATCCGGTGAATGGTGTGCAGGACATGGTACTCCTGTTGAATAATGCGTACGAGGGGGTCCGGGGAATTATAGCGCTCGAGCGCTTGAAGAGCGCTCAGCGAGTCCGAAAAGATGGTACAGGAAGACCGCGAAAAACCCGATACCAGACGGAGGGCTTCCAGAAGGGCAAAGGGGTCCGCGGAAAAGATGGAGGCCTGAACCGGCAGGGGGATACCCCGGGAGGTAGGTGACAGCGACGGAGAGAAGACGGCGGCCGCGACACCTGCAGGGGAGCGCGAGCCGTCGGTGTAGACAGGAACATCGTCCGAGTGTATGGGAAGATGGGCCAGAAAAGAAGACCGGAGGACGGTAGGAGGAGACTCCTTACGCAGGCCACGGAGCGCCTGGCAGCGGCAGATAGGGGTGGTCAGCCAGGGGGGCGACAGGTCGAAGGAGAACGGCAGAATAGAGGGTGGGGGGATCCCCAGGGACGAAAAGACGTCGGCCAGGGAGGCAGCGAAATGCCACGTGTCAGGCCGGGGTAGCGCCTGGGAGATCGCGGAGAAGAGTAGGGACCTCGGGAGGCGGCAGATGCGAAGGTAACACTTCGCCATGAGAAGGCCCCGGCGAAGGGGCAGGGGGGGGGGGGGTCCGCAGTCCACCTGAAGACTAGCGACAGGGGACGAGCGGAAGGCACCCGACGCCAGGCGAAGGCCACGGTGGAGAAGAGGATCCAGCATACGGAGTGCCGGAGAGGAGGCGGAGCTGTAGACCACACAGCCGTAGTCGATGCAGGATTGCACCAGGGAGGTGTACAGGCGCAGCAGAGTACGCCTGTCCGCCCCCCAGGTCATGTGGGACAGGTGACTCAAAAGGGAGAGGGTGCGGCGAGATGATTGCCGCAACCGCCTAAGGTATAGAACCCAACCAAAAAATTCGTCGAGGGTCATACCCAGGAATCGAACGGATGGGACGAGGGGAAGAGGAGTGCTGGCAAGGGTAAGGGCGAAGGTATGCGACAGACGGAGGCGCCGAGGACGGAAAAGCATACTGGAAGACTTAGAGGGTGAGAAAGCATAGCCAACCGAGGACGCCCAGCGAACCACCGCGTTGATGGCTAGCTGGAGTCGACGTTCAGCCAAAGACGGGAGGCGGCCAGAGCAATAGATAGCCAGGTCATCGGCATAGAGGGAGCTACGAACGGAAGTAGGCAGGACCGTAGCGACTGTGTTCATCACTAGTGAGAAACACAGGACGCTAAGGACACTACCCTGAGGGACACCCTCCTCCAACGGAAAGCGGTCAGAGAGGGTAGAACCGATGCGGACGCGGAAAGAACGGGCGGACAAGAAGTTATAAATAAAGGAGGGGAGAAAGCCTACGAAACCCAGGGAGCATAAGCAGTCAAAGACCGCGCTCCGCCGAGTAGTATCGTAGGCCTTCTGGAGGTCGAAAAAGACGGCGAGTACAAAGTGACGCCGGGAGAAGGCCTCCTGCACGTCGTGGCTAAGGAGGAGGGGGTCGGTGGTAGACCGGAAGCGCCGGAAACCAGCCTGGGTAGCAGGGTATTGGTCACTCGCCTCCAGAGTAAGAGACAGCCGCGAGCCGACCATCGCCTCCATAACCTTGCAGGCGCAGCATGTCAGGGAAATGGGGCGATAGTTCGACGGGAGTGAGGGGTCTTTATCGGGCTTCGGGATGGGGACGATGATGGACTCACGCCACCGGTCCGGGAATGAACCCTCCAACCAAATCCGGTTATAGAGGTCCAGTACAAAGCTGAGCAGAGGGGTGGAGGTGCCGTAACAAGTCATAGGGGATATTATCGGGGCCGGGTGCGGAGGAGCGTCGGGGGCGGAGGGCCTCCCGAAGCTCCGTCATGCGGAAGAGGTGATTATAGGGGTCATCCCTATGAGGTGGAAAATCCGGTGGGTCGCGGCGGGAATGGGGGGAATCGGAACTGGAGATGGTTGCGAAGTGCGCCGCGAGTGCGTTCGCGACGGCCTCCGGATCGGAGACGAACTCGTCGTCCCCGACCCGAAGCACCGGGGGTCGAGGGGGGACACGGGTCCCCTCAAAGCTACGCACCTTGCGCCAAACAGTCGAGGGGGCAGTCGTGGAGGAGATCCCGGACACGTAACTCCGCCAGGAGGTACGCCGGGCCACTGCCTTCAGGCGCTGAAACTCGATCTTGTGCTCCAGCTGGCGGGTCCGGTAGAAGCGGCGGCCGGCACGGCGCCGCTCCTGAACGGCATGGGAGCACTCTGGGGTCCACCATGGGACGCTTCGCGGCCTGGGGGAGCCAGAGGTACGGGGGATGCAACTGGCGGCAGCCGAGAGGATCTTACTCTCGAGGAAGGCGAGGGCCTCACTGACGGAGGGAAAGGCAGGAATTGATGGCGAGATCGCCGTGCCCCTCGCGTATGAGGCCCAGTCTGCTCGGGCGGACAGAGGTGGGGGGGAGGAGACGGGTCGGGGTAAGACACACTGGGAAATGGTCACTGCTGGAAGAATCCGGCAGGACCTCCCAGGTGAACTCCGTCACGATTTCGAGGGAAACCAGGGAAAGGTCGATACAGGTGAAACTGTCGTGGGCCGAGTGAAGGCAGGTTGGGGAGCCATCGTTCAGAAAGGTGAACTCGAGCTTGTCCATAAGGGAGAGAAGGGTCCCAGAGAGAAAGGTGGAGCAAACGTCCCCCCAGGCCGGGTCCCGACTGTTGAAGTCCCCGAGAATCAGGAAAGGGCGGGGAAGCTGAAGAATTAGGTCACGGAGAGAAGGCGTACATTAGGGGAGAGGTAAAGAGAGCAGACCGTGAGCTGACGCCGCAAGGAAAGGCGCACGGCCACAGCTTGCAGGACTGTACAGAGCGGGAGGGGGCGGAAAGGGACGGAGCGGTGCACGAAGACCGCGGCGCCCCCCCTCCCCGCCCCATCGAGAGGCGGGGAAGGGAGCCCGCAGTAACCGGACACCCGAGGGAGGGAACGGGATCCCAGAATCGTCTCCTGAAGGCAGAAACACGCCGGACACCTGGAGGCCAGGAGAGAGGAGAGACTCTCGAGGCCTACCAGGAGCCCGCGGATGTTCCACTGCAGGAGCGAGGTATAGGGAGGGGTAGGAAAGTCAGCGTAAAGGATGGTTATGGGGTGGGTGGGCCGATCGGGCGGCCCGAGATTAAAGAGGGAATTGGAAAGCCCCGGAGTTCAGCGAGGGACGCCGAACGAGGGCGAAGGCGAGGGTCACCCCGACGAGGGGGCGATGTGGAACCAGACGCCGGCAAGTCCCCCAGAAGAGGAGTCTCCCGGACGTCCGGGGGAGAGCGATGCAGAGAAGGATGTGAGAGGTATCCAGAATGCCCCTCCCTTCACCGGAGGTGCAGGGAGGCAGGACTACGAGGGGGAGTGGAAAATAATACCTCACCCAGAGGCATTGGCAGGTCGAGGAGAGATATGGGGCGGGTCAAGCGCGGGGGCGTGCACGTCCCACCCACCCCGACCAGGCGGGCGAGTTCCCCCTCCAGTGGGTCCATCGACCAGGCCGGAGAGGGGTGTATCTCAGCCCCCACCATGAGGGCCGTCGGGGATCCCAGGGGGGAGCGTGCATTACGGTTGCGCAGTGGGGATGGTGAGGACACCGGGGCGGTACGGCGAAGGGGGCGTTTGTGTTTGGGAGAGGAAGGTGATGCGAGGCTTATGGCTTCGAAACTTTCGGGGTCACCACTGGCGCGGCGCTTGCGGCCCCTACCCCTCCGTCGTGCGGCCCGCATGGGTGACGGCGGGTCACGATCCGGAATGGGGGTGGCCGAAGGCGCCGGTGGAGGGCGTAGAAGGGGCAGGGGGGGTTGCCGACGAAGCATCGGCGTTCGCCGGGGGAGCACGTGGGGACGTGCTGGTAGTACGGGGAGCCGCGTAGGAGTCCGCTGGGCGGCAGAGGATGGACTGGGAGTAGCGGACACGGTGGGTGGAGGCGCGTTGGGAACCGCCGGTGAGGACGGGGTCCGGGAACGGAGAACCTCGGCGTACAAGGCACCACGCCGGGCCTCGCAGCCAGCAACCGGTCCCGCGCCTCCCGAGCGCTGAGAAACTCTGATGAACAGAGGGCCCGAACCTCCCTTTCAAAGAGGAAGGACGGGCAAGAGCGGGATGAAGCAGGGTGTGGTCCATGGCAGTTGGTGCAGGAAGGCGGAGCAGTACAGGGCAAGGGGTGGGGAGGGCCGCCGCAATGGACACACAACGGGGCCGGCTGATGGCAGGAGCTGCTCACGTGGCCAAACCTATTGCACTGAAAACAGCGCGTAGGATCTGGCACGTATGGTCGTACTGAGAATTCGCACGCTTGTCTCTCACCAAAGCCCCAGAATACCGAAACGGGGGGCACCAGTGAGTCGAAAGTGAGGAGCAGGCGAGGAGAAGGGGCGGTTGGGGATCACGATCTGTCAGGAAAGCGGTACACCCTCACAACACCCTGGGAGGCGAGGTCAATCTGGAGGTCTTCCACCGGGATGGGTAGAAGATGAGCAGCGTAAATTGTGCCCTGGCACTGATTGAGGCGGGGGTGGGGGGACACCGTAATCCCGCAGCCCAGGACATTGGGGATAGCGAGCAGAGAGGAGGCTTCGACAGAGGAACGCGACCTTATCAGAATGGAGCCATCCCTCTGAGGCCAAAGGTCAAAACGAGCCATCCCCGTCACCCCATGGATCGCTCGAAAGAGGCGTTCATGGTTAGTGGGGAGGGGCTTGGAGGAGGAGGGGCGGAGGATGAGGAACTTGTCCACCGTCCTAAGGCCGAGCGAAGACGTCGGGCCAAACACCACCGGTACTTCGAGGGGACGGGGAGACGAGAAAGGCGGATGGCGACGTCGGGTCCCACGTCCCCCAGGGGCCGAGGGGGCCGGGGGCGATGAGGCCCGACCGGAGTGGGAGGCGACCGGGGCCGCGGGCTTCCCACCTGAGGGCGAAAAAGCAGGTGGGTCCCTATCGGGACGTAGAATATGGGGGGATCCAGGGGTCGGGGGGTCCACTGCAGGTCCATCCGCCACTGGCGGGGGTCGGGCAGCGGCGCCACGAGCCTGGGGAAGAGAGGGAGAGGAGGTGTCGGCAAGAAGAGCAGACGGGGTGGGCGAGGGCTGCCGACTGCCCTTACCAGACCCAAGTCCAAAGAGGTAGTCAGAGGGAGGTCAGATGCACAAGCCGGGTCATCAACAAGGTCCATTAGATTTGTAAGTGTTTCCCTAAAAAAAAATTTTATTGTTTCGCGCCCGGGGCCGCGGGGAACCGATTACCCGGGGCCCAAGGGGACCAAGCGCACGCCGGCGGGGGATGGGTGCCTCGTCCCATGTAGGTACCCCCATTTCAAAAGGGGCCCTTGCAGCGTCGAAAGTTCTCCCCCGCCGGCAGCAAAGACCAAGGCCCCCCAGGGTCCCAGGCCTGGGCACCCTACCAGCCAACTTAGTCCGGCCCCAGCAATGGGAGCGAGACCCCCAGCGACCAGCCCCGGCAGCCCACGGGGCGCGCGAAGTGAACAGAGAAAGCAGAAAAAACAGAGGGGGCAAGGAAGAGGGTAAAGAGGGGAAGACAGGAAAGAGGGGACTGTAGGATAGCAGGGTATGCTAAAAGTCCACTTCGCAACCGGGCGGGGGACCCGGCAGGGCCCCCAGCCACGGCTGACCCCCCTCGCCACATGGAGGCAGGAGCCCGCGGGCGATCCACCCCAGAAAGAGCGCCCGCGGGGAGCGGGGGGTATCATGTTATAAATAAATTTTAAAAATCAACCAAAAATTTATTTTTAACAATTTTTTGCAGCTTTTATACAAGCTAAAATTATGTTGTTTATTACCAATTAAAATTACTGCTCGTAGTTTTTGAACATTTTTCAGCATTTATTTATTCAAAGTTTAAATTTTAAAGAATACATATATAACAGAATCAAAAGTGAGTACTAACAGCTTTATTCAAATGGTAAATCCTTTTTATTCAATAAAAAGTTAGCACCTTTTGAAACGTAATTATGAAGACTAACTTTCACAGCTTACCAAGTCAGTTAATCAAATAACTTGAATGTTTGCAATCCCATATTGTAATAGAAACACACAAAGCTATATTCAAATAAGGACAATTACACATATAATTTACATTTGCATGTCATTTGTGCTCATGGTATTATGATACATCAAATAAACAGTGACTAATTTCAATAAAAAACTTGGTGACATTATATTCATATTAAAACTTGTGAATATACACTCAAATAAAACTTGGTGGCATTACATGAACTTTTTTAATTCTCCTTCTCTGAAAACATATTGGATATGCAGCGTTCCAGCCTTCAAAGTTGGGGTACTTAGAATACCCAAAATATCAGGTCTTGAAATATGGCAGATGTCTCTTATTTGTGGGAAATAATATCTGCTAAATCCATATGGGTTTAAAAAATCTATCTTGTAGTCATCAAACTCTTCATTGTACTCTAGTACAATCCCCAGCCACCAAGAGTTATTGTAGGAACAAACTATGTATTCCCCAATTTTGGGGTTCAGAATGATTGAATCTTTATTTTTATTTGCATTAGTGGCACACTTCATAATTAACATCTCCTCACCTTCATGATCAGAAGATAATTCAAAGGCTTTAATTTTTGTGGCACTAACTGGCAGGGCTGTGGAGTCGGAGTCGTGGAATCGGAGTCGTGGAGTCGGAGAGTCGGAGTTGGAAGCAATTTTGGTGCTGCTGGAGTCGGAGTCGGAGTCAAAGTCAGTAAAAATGTACCGACTCCGACCTCAATATAAATTTTAATAAAATATGTTTTTGTGTGTGATATCACTGGCAGCTATGGTGGTTAAACCACTTAAATAATAAACACAATGTTTTCCATTTCAGACACTAATGCCATTAATTCATTTTTTCTTTTCAGATAATATTTTTTATTTTTAATGCTTATTTAATTTTGAGTTCTTTCTAAATTTCATAAGTTTTTAACTTTCAAGTCTAAAACCCCTTTCACAATGGCAAAGACACTTCCAACAAAGTCTGCAGTTTTTGAATATTTCACAATAACCACAGATGGGAAACATTTCGTGTGTCAGTGTATGATAGATGATGATGATGGTGATGGTGAAAAATTGTGAAGCAAAAATCGGTGGTTTTACTGGCTCTGATAAAAATGCACCAACCAGAGCATCAAATTTGAAGACACATTTGCAGCGTTTCCATCCCAAAATTTTAGAAGTTGTCATTGAGAAAGATAGTAATAAAAACCTTCCAACTACTTCAAAGTTAACAAAAGATCAGAAATCTACTGAATGACAAGCACCACTTACAAGATTCTTTACTACAGACAAAGTTACCGTAACAATGACAGAGTCAGATAGACAAAAAATTGAGGAGTCAGAGTCAGTTTTTTATGTGCCAACTCCACAGCCCTGCTAACTGGCACAAATCAGTGAAACTTTTGGGTTCCAATTAGCTGGATACTATTTTCAAACCTTTTGCTTAGGAATTTTGCCACTTTTTCAATTTCTTCAGGTTTAATTAAAAAGAATTTGATAGTCTCCAAATTTTCACAGCAAAAATGAAACATTGCCTCCGGTTTTATGATTTGATCACTGAAAGTTCTTTGTAAGCTTGCTCTGGCTACAGTTCTTTTGACTGTTCCACCAATTCCATCACAAGCACTTTTGCCATGACTTGTGGCAAAAAAATGCCACTCACACTCGAGCCCAAAGTCATCTATGTGTCTGCATATAATGACAAAGTTGAATCAATTCTTACATTGGCCTGCACATCCATCAGTAAAATAATGTAACTTGTTAATGTGAGGATGAAACTTCTTTATGTCTGGAATGAGGGCATTTAAAAATGAGTAGACCATGGTTGTGTTATGTTTGGTGTCAGGTGAAAAAGCAGTAGCTTGTGTGCATAGTTTCATTAGTTGTAGTATTCTTCCAGTAAATTACAAATGGATGCACTGTACATTGACTATTTTCCCAGTGGAAGCCTTGTGCTGCATCTTGTACAATGAAAGAATAGTTTTCCAGTGTTGGAGTCCTCGAGGCAAGGATGCCGATTTTCCACGGCCTTGGCCTCGCTATGTAATGCCTCGGCCTTGTCCTCAGCCTCGACACCTTCTGGCCTCAAAAAATACGCTGAGGCCGGTCGAGGGCGCCCGTTTTGAATTAATTTTTATATTGGATATTTTTATTTCAATAAGAGTGGTGAGAACACCATCTTTCTCTCGCGATCAGAAAGGTAGCTATAACTAAGTAATAAGTAACACAATGTCGTTTATGTTAGAATACAAATTTAATAAATTAATTTATAATACAAATAATTAATCAGTGGGGAATGGCGTATAGGAGCGATGGAGCGATCGCTCCCCCCTGCATGAAACGATAAATATTAATTTAACAGAAAAAAATATTAATTTTAAGATATTAAAATAAATATTCTTAAAATATATTTTAAAAATTCATGTGACATGAAACTTATAGCATAGCTTCAAACAGCGTACCACTGTTTGAATACAAAATAATATTGCAGCCGGATGGAGCGATAAATTTTTTGCTCAAGTAAATATAAATTATATGTTACTGCTGTAATGAAAATATAAGTGGAACAATCGCGAATTTTTTTTATAATAAGTTTATTTTTGCTAATAGTTACTTCAGTAATAATGATATAAGCCATTTATATGTATTTTATTGAAATTATAACTTATTTGTAATTAACTAGAATTGTACGTCTGGCAGAGCCACATATGTTGTTAATACACGTACTCTTGTCAGTCTTGGGAGCGACAGTTGAATTCGCTCTAGCCTATTGTGAGTCTGTATTGTCGTACAGTGGTACATTATTTTTATAATCAAATACTGACAAATAGTCTTGTTATTTGGAGTGTTATAATTATAATCATAACGTGAGTAATTTATTCAACAATTATTTTTATATTTTATTAAAATATTTTTTTAGTACAAATTTATGGCTTCCTTTGGCATACTGTATAAGTACCGTAAGGAATCACCATGTGATTGTTTATATACTAGAATTTTAAAAATTAATCGTACAGTAAAACTGACAACATTGATGCGTGCATAATGTCATTTACTGTCTTTTACAGTTTTACTATTGTCATTTACAGTACTGTGCCGATTCTCATCTCATCTGCGCTTCTAACTTAATAATGTCTGCAAATTCTCGAATCATCCAATTTGGATACTTCGAGCATGAGATATTTGAAGAAAATGGAAAGAAAAAACATAGAGCAAGGTGCAAGTTTTGTAAGGCAAAGTCTCCAAAACTTAGTGAGTTCTACGGTACCACTTCCAATTTTACAAGGCACCTGAAACGTGTGCACAAAGCAGAGTAAGTGCATGTACAAATTGCTATCAGTTTTGAAATCATTGGGTCTGCAATGCCTTAACAAAGTAGAGGTTGAGATTTTTGCTTATTTTGCTTGTTGTTGATATTTGCTTGTTTTGAACTTGAACTTACATTTATGTTCATTCTGCAGGTGGCAAGAATATGCTAAGGGAAAAACAACCATCAACGACAACTCGCAACAGAATCTCAATGCGTTTTTTTCTATGTCTAGTGATGGAGAACCAATGAAATACAAGCAAAATAATCAATGGCAAAGGCTGATCTCTGAGGAAGTAGTGAGGTTCATGGTAGGATGCAGCCTACCACTTTCCATTGTTGAAGACAAGCACTTCCGGAACCTTCTGCAAGTTTTGGATCCAAGGTAAATGAAATGTTTTTTTGCTCCCCTCTATCCTCAAGGGGCATGATTATGCCTTGCTGAACTCCATCTTACAGAGCAGCATAGGCTTGGTGCATTTATTTCATTTAAAAACTCTTAACGTTTGAATATTTTTTGTTGGAAATTTTAGGTATCAGCCCATGGCAAGGTCAACATTGACAAGTCAGACACTTCCCAAGTTGAGAGCTGAAGGAATCAAGAAGGTCATGGACTTGCTGTCCCACCATAGCAGTATCTCCTTGACGACTGACATATGGACTGATAGGACCATGCGCAGCTACTTGGGTGTAACAGCGCACATCATGGGCACAAACCCTAGAACTAGAAATTATGGGTTATTGTCTGTTCTCCTGACCTGCCAGCGCTTCCATGGGAAGCACACAGGGGAAAGAATTGCACAAGCATTTGAAAGCATTCTGGAAGATTATAACATAGGAGCAAAGGTTGGTTAAGGCTGTCATTGTTAGGGTTTTAAACTGTCAATGATAAATAGAGATAAATGCACCAGCTATAGCATTAATTTTTTTTGCTATTTCAGGTAGAGTACATAGTCACGGACAATGCTGCAAACATGAAAAAACTTTCAAGGTTCAATTTCCAGTAGAGGGTAATGAAGAGACAGCTTTTGAGGAGGACATTGAGGAGGACCAGGAAGTGGAAGATGAGACACTTTGGGAGGAGCTGGACGAAGAAGATGAAGCTCATGTTGACGCTGCATTGAGAAAAAGCTCAAGGCAGTGGATATCTTGATTCGCCCACACACTTCAACTTGTGGTTCGTGACGGGTTAGCAGACATGAAGTGTGTCAGCCGAGCGATCGCCAAAGTTACAAAGATCTCCACTCTCTTACACAAGAGTTCGGTCACTGCTGGAGATGGAAGGAATGGACCTCAAGAAATTGGCTGAGGTGTGCGATACCCAAGAGTTTGCTCATGCTCTTCTGATTCGTCACGAGTGGGGGCAGTTAACTGAGCTGTGCAAAATTCTGGAGCCATTCGCCGAAGCCACCAACTTGACTCAGGGTAAGAGTTTTAGTGGCGCAAACATCCCCTGAACAATCAATCAAATTTACAATGTATAAATAACTTTGTCATTTGATTGGTGGTAATTAGTTCAAAATCGTTCATCAATGTAAATTTTGTTTTTGTTTTACAGGGGATCAGTGCGCCACAATAAGTCAAGTAGTTCCTGTTGTCCTTGATATAAACAGCCATCTCCACAAGTGGACTGATAATGCAAGGTTTTGTAAAACCCTGGTCACAGCTCTACACACTTCTTTGAAAAAACGTTTCAGAGGGGTGTTTATCAACTGTGGCATGGACACCAATCCAGGCAGTAGAAGCCATCAAGAGCCATTTATTGAAAAAGTTTATCTTGTGGCTGCTGTCCTGGATCCACAGTACATGTTGCACTGGGTTGATGCAGACGTGGTGTCACTGGTGTGCGAAGAAGGTCCGGAGAATGCCCACGAAATTCTGAAGAATACTCTAAAAGGTATGTTGAGTTTATGATCAAGAGTGAAAGAGCAAGGGTTGAGAACAGGATCCAAAAAAATAGTTCAGAACTTGTACAAATGTACAATAATTTGAATAAACTTGCAAATTTAATTTTTCTGGACTGATTTCCTTTGCTTTATATTATAGAGATTGTCATAACAAAAGCGGAAAGGTTCTCATCGAATGACGGCGAAGAAGCTGGAGCCCTCTTTTACCACACCTGCAGCGATGATGAAAGCCTTGCAAAAGTGCCCCGTTTGTTGGCCAAATATAAAAGCATAAGGAGTCACACAAGGTCAAGGAGTCGGGAAAAGGACTGTGTGCGAGTACAGCTTGAGAAATATCTGAGAGATGAAGAGCGGCATGGGATGGATGCAGTGACATTTTGGAAGGAGAAAAGTGAGGGAAACCTCAAGTACCCTTCACTGTATACCCTTTCAAAAAATATTTTGTGTGTGCCAGCCAGCAGTGCTCCGGTGGAGCGTATTTTTAGCCGAGGAGGGATAATAATGCGACCACATCGGGCGAGGCTGTCTCCTCAGATGTTGGAGACTCTTATGTTTTTAAAATGTAATGAGCATATTCTTTGAAAAATAAATGTTAGTCATGTGTTTGTGTCAAGTCAATTTCGCAACCAAAAAAGTTGCTGCACAACTGCCTCCTGCTTCTGTTTTACATGCGTGTGTAATAACTGGCCTCGACCTTGGGCCGGCCTCAAACACTGCAGCATCGGCCTTGGTCTCAGAGGTCGTGGCCTTGACTACAACACTGTAGTTTTCTGAAAAATCACACAAAACTATTTGCTTCATTGTAGGGTAAACTATTTTTTAAACTTTTGAGAAAATCATTTTGAGATTTGGCCACATAATGATGAGTTAAATTTGCCACACCTGCATTCATTCACTCTCACTCAACTGTTCACCAACAATCATCACCTTTCTGATTTGTTCATTTGTCCATTCCTCCCCATATTCTTGCCCTTGCTTATCCATTTGTATTCCATTTTTTCCCTCCTCACATACTTCCTCAATCACTGTATACTAGGGTGTGACAGTTGCCCCAACTTTGTCCTACAATGATGTTCAAAATTTTGGTGTTGCATATTGACATAAAAAATACCCACGTGCAATTTTTTGAAGATTCATGCATATTCGAGTGAGCACCAGCAATTTGAAAAATAGCGATTTTGCTTATACAGCATACGCGCCTATATATGAGATTACACAACCATCATAAGCAGGGTTTCGGAGCCGGTAAAAAAACTTCTGGCTCCGACTCTGGCTCTTTTATAGTAAATTCTGTTAATTATAAAATAAATATCTAGATTTATATAACTAATTGTCCAATTTAAAATATTGCACAAAAATATTTTATTATTAAACCACTTTAATACTCAAAATTTAAATTTCTTATGATTTTAAATTAGGCAAATATAATGATAGAATGAAGTTATTTAAATAACTAAAGGAAAATGATGAAAACTAAATGATATTAAATATTTATTAACAATGGTAGCTTATATAAATTAGAGAAACTTGCCTCCTAATTAGTTCAAAGTTCAAACTTAAGAATTCTCGTATGGAAAATAGTAACAATCAAACTTTCTGAGATAATATATGCATCTTTTTTTAAGTGTTGAAACTTGAAAGCTTCATGAAAGCCAACTTGGCTTGAAAAAGAGCTGAATATTTCAAAAAATTCAGTTTTTAAATTTTTAATAGGTTATATTATTTACTTAAAAAGAGATTTTCTTTTAGTCAAAAAGTTTTGTAATTTAATTAACAAAAGCAATTCAACTAAAAGTCAAAAGTTCAAACTACTAATACATATTATAAAAGAAAATTTACAAAATCATTTACCCTACGCTTATAAAATCAATACTACTCCTTGGATTAACAAATGAAAACTAATGCAAAATTTTTTTTATTCCAGCTAAGGTATAATCAAACTAATTTTAAACATAAAATCAAGATATTCTTCTTGTAAATCTGTTTCCTTAAAATAATTGAAAATGAAAATTACTAAGTTTATTTATAATTTTTTTTTTAAAACAAGATGGCCTCAATTATATTTTTTTTTAAGTGTAACCTTAAATCAGACTTTATCTTTAAAGTTCAAACTACATATTAAAAAATTAAAAAGTTTGCAAATTCAATGATACATTTACAGTATCATAAATCATAATACTCCTTGTATTAAAAAATGAAAGCAAAATAATAACTTTTGCAGAAATTTTTACTAATGTAGCTAAGGTAGGAAACTAATTTTTAAACATAAAATCAAGATATTCTCCTTGTAAATCTGTTTCCATAAAAAAAATTATGAATTAAAATTATTTATCTAAGTTTACTTATAAACATTTGTTCTTAAAAATAACATAGCCTCAACAATATCTTCTTTCATACGTGCCCTTAAATCAGATTTTAAAATTTTCAGTGCTGAAAATAGCCATTCAACACTGACTTGTGTTGAAGGCATAGCTACTAGAAGATTTGCAACATCTCTCATAACTTTAGGATACCTTTCTATTACTTGTTCAAAAGACAGTTTTGACAAACGGTCAAATTTTTCAATCTCAGGAAAAGATTCCTCAACTTGCAATTTGAGGGTACACATTGGACTGAGAGGTGGTATTAGTTCACTTTCTAAACGAGGACATTTTGATTTCTTACCATGTTGAATATCAATAATTTTTTCAAAATCAAACTCGCTGACATCAGAAGTGGTGGAAGGAGATGATGAATTTGATGATGATGCAATAATCTCAGTTCCACATTCCTCTCTTAATAGAGAGACTTTATTTGAAAGGTCTAGGTTACTTTTCATTCTGATTGCTATATTGCATAGGGCATCCTTGGCTTTAACTACCTGTTCAGATGTTAATAAGCATCTATATCTAGGATCTATATAAACAGCAGCAAGCAATACTTCATTATCAAGTAAAATATTTTCTCTCCTTTCCATGGAACTTTTAATGTCATCAGCTATGGTGCCTTCTATCTTGGAAAGAAAATACATCAAAGATTTCCACTCTTTCAAAAATTGACTGGGAGTCAAACCTTCACTTTGAATTTTTTTTGTTACTATATATGGCTGGTACAGTACTCTTTCCAATCTTCTTGCTTGTTCCCACATTATTTCTGAAAGATTCACATTTGAATTTGCCATGTCCAAGAGTACAGGTTTTAATTCTAATAAGCACTCTATCATTAAATAAGTGCTGCCCCATCGAGTAGGTTGATCTAAAATAGCAACCTTGCCTGCACGTCTTTTAATTATTTCTTCCACTTTTGGGTTTCTTGCTGCTACTACAACCTGTCTCAACTTACCTATGAGAGAGGTAGCATGTTTATCTCTCAATCCATCGCAAATAGCAAGTTGCAAGGTATGTGCACCACAACGCATGTGGTTGATTCTGGAGAAGTGTGAAATTTCAGATACAATACTGTCAATTTCTTCTACACAAGATGCCACTTCCTGAGTGTCTGTTGAATCATCATCATGTTCACCAAATGTTTGTATATCATCTTCTGAAGTTGCCTCTTGATTATCATTCAACTTCTCAACAGTTTTAATCATATTTGATGCATTATCACTGACAATGCAGAGCACAAATTCTTTCGGTATGCCGTACTCTTCCAGAGTTCTCATAATTAGATCATGCAGGTAGTCACTAGTTTGCTGAGCATGTGTATCTTTTACTGCTATAGTGCGGGTGAGGATTTTATTATCATCATCAATAAATCGGACATTGATGGCAAAATAATGTGTCCGTATTCGTGTGCAACCATCAACTTTTAAATATATGAAGCGCCCTTTTAATTGCTCTTTGAGAGCAAATTTTTCTTCTTTTGATTTTTCTATCACTAAATGACGGATATTGTCTTTATCTAAACTAATCTTGAATTTCTGAGCCATTTCTTCTAGTAGACTGCGCAATGCGCATAGCTGGCTTTTCAAACATAGATAGAGGCATAGAATCTTTAACAACTAACTCAATTATGCTATTTTTAAAATTATCTGTAGTCATTGAGATAGTGACTTTTTGAGACATCAAAAATTTAGTAATGTTTTGCTGGTTTGCTTTAGTTTTTGAACTGGCAGAAGTACTGGGTCTTGAAAGCTCAAGCATTTGCTTCTTTTCTTCCATCATTTTTGATATTTCATGATGTAATCGACTCAAGTGTCTTTTCAAATTATATGCTCTTGAGGAGACATCAGGCTTTTTGCTTTGAGGCTTGGTAATTTTAGTTCCACACGTTGAAATATTTCCTGAAGCATCAGAAACTTCACAAATACAAACATAGTGTTTCTTATCTGAACTTTCAGTAAAATACTTGAATATATCAGACTTCTTTATTGAATCTCTATCCATTATGAAGGGTCATAGACTGATAATTATAATTAAAGAATCAAGTACAAATTACAAAGAATCTGAAAAAAAAGAAATTTAGCAATACAAGATAATTGACCTAAAATAAAAATAGTTCAATCCAAGTCAGAAGGACCAACCTTACTAGGTATGTATCTAGGTAGTTACCTACTTAGATAAATAGTTAGTACCTACCTACCTAAGGTCTCCACCGCCATAAAAAATTTTTTACCTATATAATTAAGTGTTGTTAAGACAAATCTTCCCAAATATTTAATGGTTAAAAAATGGAAATTTGCAGATTATTCCTGCAACTCCCACACCTCCATAAAATCCAAGAATCCTATGGTACCATTTTTCGTAATATATTACAAGAATTATAATTTGCAACTAAACCTATATTTAACAAATAACAATTTAGGTAGCAATATATCGCCCGGTGCCAGACCATGGAGCCATATTTTCAAGGTTTCTGGCTCCGGCTCCAGCTCCAGGTAAGCAAAATTCACTGGCTCCACCGACTCCGGCTCCGAAACCCTGATCATAAGGGATATTAACACAAATCATTTGCCTGTCTTAATTAAAAGCTGTTATCACTAACACAAAAAAGTTAATCATTCTTATTCTCTCATGGTACATTAAGGGGTTTTATCATATATTCACAAGGTATTATTTCTCTAGAGCAAGAAACCATGATTTCTGTTCGGAAACAGATGATCGTTTGCGCTGATTAGGAACGCGGAGTCTGTCATTTTCAACTACTTGAAGGACTTCTTGAAAGCACTCCTCATCCCTGGCAACATTAAGAAAGTCATGGCAAAGTTTTACACCATGCTCTGCAGCCTCATTGACGACCTGAAGCTTGTCCACAACCCGTTTCATGTTCAGGTAGTCGTCATGATCCGCCCATTCACTGGATGGACTGTGGAGAAACTGATAGGGCATGCCTAAAATGGTGAAGAGCCGGCTTGAGTCAGGCCCAATTAGGTCCACCAGGGCAGTGCCACTTTCTGGGACAGGGGGAAGATATGGCTTTCCATAGCCCCCATGATTGAGCCCCACTCTCTTAGTAACTTCAACTTGCCTTCATGGCAAAGAAGGGCCTTCCTCATCTCCTCTTTTGTCCTTTCTTGTACTTGGGATGAGAACAAAGCCAGTGGGGCCAACTCCTAAGTTAGGTACCAAGTGTGTCTACCGAGTGCCACACGTGCTTTGTCAACTATTGTGGCATCATATGGGGCAAATTCAGCCAAGGTTTCGACCAAATTCAAGTCATTCAGTGGCGCACTTGCTGGAACGGGGCAAACAATCCACCATGGGACATAAACAGCGACTGTGAACACAGCAAACCGTTCTAACTTGCTGATTTGACTTTTAGTCACAACCTCGGCTTTGGGAAACTGCTCTTTGATCTGGCCTGACAAAAGAACAAAGCACATTGTCAATGGTGGCAGATAAAGCCTGGTCCCAATGCATATCCCGAAGGTTTGCTAACAGACATAGTAAGACCTGCCTATTAGTTGGCAGTTTGCAGCCCTTTATTTCCTTTTCTTCTTCTCGGGGTACGGTGCCCAATAACATTCTGACATACTCATCATCTTGCCGTGTATCCATGATTAAATTCTCTATTCATAACATCAAATCACTATCAAGGAAAAAGAAAAGAGCATCATTAAAATTAAATGCAATAAAGTAATACGTGGAAAATTTGTGGGTCAGCATTCCAGACCCGGAAATGAAAATCTGATAAAATGTGCTATTTTCACACTTATTTATGAAGTTCATAAGCTAAAATAGCAATACTTGCTGGTACGACGGGGCTAGCTCAAACATGCACCGATCTCCAAGAAAATTTACAGGGGTGTTTCCTAGATAAATACACAACACTAAAACTTTGAACAGCATTGTAGAACCATTTTTTGATTTTTGGAGGGCAACGGTCACACCCTACTGTATACGCTTTTCCTATCACATCCCCCTCATTTATTCTCTTTCGCTGTGCACCCCCATCTTCCCTAGCTTGCACACAAATCCATGGGTTACTCTCATCAGTTATACCATCATACACATGCCCAACTCTTTTTACTCTATATGATTTAAGTTGTCTTTCCTTGTGAAGAGACGTGTTTTATCGAGTGTCCAGTGTTACCAAGTGAATAAGTGGTTTTCGTTCATGTCTTTAAAAAGAAAAAAAATAGTGTTTGGTGCATTCTTAACTAAATTACTTCGTGTTACTAATCATTCATTAATGAATATATTTCACTTATTGACTTTATTAATTACTATATTACTTCACTAAACCAAGGCTAGTGCCTTGTTTGTTTCCCGAATCTATTACTACACAAGATTTCGTAAGGTTGAAATTCCCTTGGTTGCCTTTTTGTTTTTCAAATCTATCAGAAACGAGGTTTCTTAAGGTTCATTTTCCCTTCACACTCTACCTGACCTCCAGAAGGGTCACCCACTGTGGGAAAAAAGGAATTAAGTCAGTCGAATAGTGGACAGATAAGTTTCATTTAATAGTTTTTCTTTAACAGATCTTTCGTTGGTAGCTTAATTATATATTCATTTAGCATAAAATTGTTATAAGAACCTGTTTCTGCGTTTCAAGAACATTTTTGCGGGTTTTCGCAGGTGATGGCACAATAAGCACATGATAGACCTACGTTGTAATTTATTAATTTCCAAATGCTTGTTTTTTGTTTTTTAACTAATTAAAAGCATGGCACCCCCATCAAGTACTTGCAGTTGCTGTGAAGGGAAATTTGCCACTTACGTGTTTACAATGGCTAATAATAATGAACAGTTAGTTTGCAGGTGGTGCTCAAGCATGGAAGTGCGTTTAGGAAGACTATTTCATAATACTCTCTCTTCTTTTCAGGCTGCCGTAACTCGAACAGTCCCAGTGTAAATTCCACAAATTTCCCCTGCGCTTGCAAAGGTGTCGCAGTTACAAACAATTTGAAGGTTCTATCCCTAAATGCTTGTAGCCTACGAAATAAAATTTCAAAAAAAATTTCTTTAATTGCTTATAAAGACTGATGTAATTGCGATAAATGAATCGTGGCTTAGCACTGAAACACGTGACTTTGTAGGGGAGTATCAAATTAAAGGTTATAGACTTTTTGTTAAAAACAGAATAGGTAGGCGAGGAGCTGGTGTTATGTTGTATATCAAAGATAATATTGCGAACGTTATAGAAGTAAAGCACACAATTCCAGAACCAATAGATTCGACTATAGCAGAACTTAAATTGAACGATTTCAAACTTCTTGTTGCGGTTATATATAAGCCCCCTAATCAAACAGCTGATACGGATGAAGCGTTATATCATGAACTAAAGAGAATAATCGGTAGTGAGCAGGCTTTAGTTATGGGTGACTTTAATTGCACCACCATGAATTATGATACAATGCAGGGAGATGCAGAAGGTAATAGTTTAGTTAATTTTCTTGAGGATAGCTTTCTTATTCAAAAGGTTGGGGAATAGGGTGGTCCTTGCTTAGGGGGTGAAATTTCAAGTTGAACATTTTTCAGCTCCCACCCACGGAAATCGTTCGAATGGTCGAGAAAACTCTCTAGGTGATTTATTTTTTTAATCGGACAACATTTACCCCTCCCTCATTGAGCATTACCATTAAGCTAATTTTTTGACTTTCAAGTAAATGTTACATAATTTGTAATGTTTGTTTTTTTCATTCTTTCCAGATTTTCAGTGGTTGGATAACTAATGTGTGTAAAACTGTAAATTCTAATGATTATAATTTAAACTGAATAACTCCTTTAACCATAAGTCAAGCTACCCATCAGTGGTTGGATAACTAATGTGTGTAAAACTGTAAATTCTAATGATTATAATTTAAACTGAATAACTCCTTTAACCATAAGTCAAGCTACCCGTCAGTGGTTGGATAACTAATGTGTGTAAAACTGTAAATTCTAATGATTATAATTTAAACTGAATAGTGAATAACTCCTTCAGCCTTTAAGTAGATAACCTGGATCATGGCAGCGAAGCTGCGCTACCTGATTGCCCCGCAGGAATCGATCGCCGGGTCGCAACTTCCTTCGCAAAAAGAGGTCTTGGCCCTGACGGTCTACAGGATCGACGTCCAGAAGAAGTCACTTCGAGAGGCCGCCAACCAGGTCGTCGAGCTCGTCACCGAGGTGTGGTCCGAGGTGTGGTCCAAGGCGCGAATCCCCCTCCGCCGGAAGGACCACATCGTCACCAAGATTGAGAAGCTCCACAAGGAGTTCAACGATGTGAAGAGGAACAAGGGGCGAGCTGGCGCTCAAGCGAAGCGGGAGGACGAGTTCAGCGAGCGGATGATGAACCTGTTCGACGTTGCTGCCGCTAACGCCATGGAGCTGCTCAAGAACGAGGAGGACAAGGCGTTCCTCCTCACTCAGCGCGAACCCCGTCGGCGCGGCAAGCTGGGGTCCCTCGACTCGACGCTAGCCGCTGTCGATGCCCGCGCATCTCAACGCCAAGGGGAAGACCGACGGAGGCAGCGAGCCGAGGAAGAAGCGACGACATCTACGGCCCGAGTGGAGCTCGAGTGGTCTTCGTCCTCTTCCAGTGGTGCCGCAAGCGCAGCGGAGAGCGACGACCATGGAGAAGAAGGGAGCCCTCGGGCTCCGAAGCGCTCCAGGCGGGGCACGACGAACATCGTTTCGGCGGCTGTGGCGTCGTCGCTGGATCGCACGAAGGTGACCGACCGAGGAGCTGTCTACGTCCTGACAGAGGTTGCCCGGTCGCTTGGGCACGACGTCGCAGAGCTCAATATCAACCGCAGCTCCATCCGCTGACACCGGCGCAGGCACCGCTCCAGGCTCAACATGGCGCTCAAGGAAGAGCTGAGGGCCAGCAATCTTGTTGTTCACTGGGACGGCAAGCTCATGCAGGACTTGACGAGCAAGGAGCAAGTCGATCGGCTTCCCATCTTGGTCTCCGGTAATGGCGCGGTGCAGCTCCTGGGCGTCCCGAAGCTGCCGAGTGGAACGGGCTCTGAGATGGCCAAGGCCGTCCTCAACGCATTGGAGGAGTGGGAGCTCACTGAGCAAGTGAGTGGCTTGTCATTCGATACCACCGCCTCGAACACTGGCCGGAACAACAGAGCGTGCGTCCTCATCGAGCAACACCTCGCGAAAGACTTGCTCTACTTCACGTGCTGCCATCATGTGCTGGAGCTCCTCCTCGGTGCTGCGTTCACGGCTGTGATGGGCCCCACGTCCAGTCCTGACGTGACCCTCTTCAAGCGTTTTCAGGAGCGCTGGGATTTCCTGGACAGAAGCCAGTACGAGTCCGGCGGTGCGCACCCCGATGTCGCTCCTCTGCTCACCACTGTCGACACGGAGTGGTTTGAGAAGGCGATAGTCGAGCGCAAGGACCTGCGCGACGATTACCGTGAGCTGCTCGAGCTCACCCTCCTCTTCGTCGGTCACGTCCCCCTGCGAGGAGTGCGTTTCCGAGCTCCCGGGCCGATTCACCACGCCCGCTGGATGGCGAAGGCAATCTACGCCTTGAAGGTCTGGATGTTCCGACAGCAGTTCAAACTCACGGCGAGGGAGGAGAGTGGCCTCCGGAGCATCTGCATCTTCGTCTGTCGGGTCCATGCCAAGGCGTGGACGGAGGCTCCGATCGCCGCAACTGCCCCCCGAAATGACTTCGCCCTCCTCAAGGACCTGCTGGCCTACTCTGACATCAACCCTGCGGTGGCCAAGGCGGCGCTGACCAAGTTCCAGAACCACCTCTGGTACCTGTCGGAGGAGCTGGTGGCGCTGGCGCTGTTCGATCCGGGGATCGCCGTCGATCAGAAGAGGAAGATCATCGCCTCTCTCCACGACCGGGTCGGTGAGGAGTCCCCAGCGAAGCGGCCCACGCTGCCAAACCGAGTACTCGCCGGGCTTCAGTTGGAAGACCTGGCGTCGTCTAACACACGAGGTTTCTTCGAGAAGCTTCGACTGGAGGACGGCTTCCTCGAGGTCGACCCGGAGACCTGGCCGAAGCGGGAAGACTTCAAGACAGCGGCGGCACGTGTGGGAGGGCTCGCCGTAATCAATGACCATGCCGAGCGAGGAGTTGCCCTCGTCCAAGAGTACAACCGGACGCTGACCCACGACGAGGAGCAACTCCAGTTCCTCCTGCAAGTCATTGCTCACCACCGCTGCCAGTTTCCGGACTCTCGGAAGCGAACCCTACAGACCCAGGATCGCTAACCAGGCAACAACTGTAACCGGGCAACAACTCCGGGGGTAAAAGTTCAAGGTCGATGAGGGAGGGGTAAACGTTGTCCGATTTAATAAAAAATTCAACTAGAGTTTTCTCAACCATTCGAATGATTTCCGGGGGTGGGAGCTGAAACTTCCCAACTTTGAATTTTAAGGACCACCCTATTGGGGAACCTACGAGGTTGCACAGTATTTTAGATTTAGTAATAACTACGGATGATAGGCTAATTACTGATCTTCAAGTAATAGAACCGTTAAGCAATAGCGATCACAATATGGTAGAGTTTGTCCTCTCAGTAAGTCACTCGAAACCAACTAACTCAACTAAAATTCCTAACTTCCAGCACACAGACTTTTGTAAATTTCAAAATAAATTGTCACACGTCAAGTGGGAAAACGTAATGGGGAACTCCAATGCAAAACTAATGTAGGAATCATTCGAAACAGTATTTAGGACTATAAATGAGGAATGTGACCGTACAAAATTAAGCGTGCGAAAGTAAACAACAAGCCCTTGTGGTTTACTTCTAGAGTAGGAGACATTATAAAGAGTAGAGATAGGTCTTATAGGCTACATAATTGCGATAAAAACAATTTGTGGTTACGAAACAACTACATATCTCTAAGGCATGAAGCAAAAAGTGTAATAAAAAAGTTCAAGCGGGAATTTGAAATCTCCATAGCTTGTGACAGTAAAGAAAACCCCAAGCAATTCTTTCAATACATCAACAATAGAAATCCAGTAAAAAGTGTCTTGGGGCCATTGAAAAATGTAAATGGAGATCGTTTCTGAAAACAAGGAAATGGCTACCTTGCTAAACAAATTTTTATGTCAGTTTTTACTATAGAAGATGTAACTAATATCCCTACAGTCACAGACATATCTTTTGATAATGGTAATATTTTGGATAATATTGTGGTTAGTGACTGGGAGGTAATGCGCTATATTGATAAAATGAAAACGCGTAAATCACCAGGGCCAGATTCTATATATCCCATACAACTAAAAGAATTAAGAGATAGCATTGTTGTGCCACTAACAAAGATTTTTAATGCGTCTATTTCTGAGGGGTGCATACCAGATAATTTCAAGTTAGCAAATGTAACACCTATCTTTAAGAAAGGCGATAAAGGTGCGGCGGGAAATTATAGGCCAATCTGTTTAACATCTGTTGTAGGTAAGCTACTGGAATCAATAATTAGGGATCGTATAGTCGTAGCTTAATGTCAATTGTCGGTAAACTTTTGGAATCCGTAGTTAGGGATCGTATCATCAATCACTTAGAAAGTAGAGATTTGATTAATAGTAGTCAGCATGGGTTTCGATGCCATAGGTCTTGTTTAACTAATTTGTTAGAATTTTATAATGAAATAGTGCGTGAATACGATAGGCATAGAGCGGCTGACATTATTTATTTAGATTTTAAAAAGGCATTCGATACAGTTCCTCATAGAAGATTAATTGCGAAGGTTAAAGCACATGGTATACACAGTCAGGTAGCTAACTGGTTAGAGGAATGGCTTCGTGCTAGGAGACAGAGGGTCATTGTTAATGGTAGTGAATCGGGGTGGTTGGATGTAGGTAGCGGTGTCCCACAGGGTTCAGTGTTAGGCCCACTGCTATTCATAATTTACATTAACGACATAGATGTAGGATTGACTAGTAACATGTCAAAATTCACGGACGATACTAAAATAGACAGTAAGGTTGTTAATGAGGATGATGGAAATAGGCTCCAAGACAATGTAAATAGGATTATGGAGTGGACGGATAAGTGGCAGATGCAATTTAACGTAGACATATAAAGTTTTGCATGTAGGTTCTCGTAACAATAATTACACGTACACGATGGATGATAGAGAGTTAGTGAGCGTTGATGAGTAAGTAGATTTAGGCATACGTGTATCTAAGGATTTAAAAGTTAGGTTAGGATAGGTTAGGTTAGGTCAGGTCAATTTTGAAGGTGAAATTTATGTTTTTCCTATGGTTTTTGATGTTTTAAACGAATCTGATCTTCAAAACCGTCGGAAATGACTCATTTTCGATTGCCAGCTGGGGGGAGGGGGTTATCTCAAAAACGAGTCATTTCCGACGGTTTTGAAGGTCAGATTCGTTCAAAACACATCAAAAACCATAGGAAAAACATAAATTTTACCTCCAAAGGGAGACGGGTGTAATACTATAAATTTACCACAACTTTTATTAAGTACAATATGAAGGCAAATGTCGATTAAAACTATAAAATTAATGTTAAGAAATTATTTTTTTGAGCGATAAAATCGCGGATCACGTTTTTGGGAGTGATAAAATGGCTGATCCCACAAAGGTTAGGAAGGTACCGCTAACAAAATTGGGGGGTTTGACCTGAACTCATAAGATTTTAGTATCACGATGGCATCAGTTTGCGATGGTTGTAATTATTCACTGTGTTTAACTTCATGCAAATTTTTTGATGATGAAGAGGCTGCATTTAATTTTTATGTAGAACACGGTGTATTGCTGAAAGAATTTATTTGCCCTAAGAAAAACAAGGAAGGTATTGTTTGTAATAATAAGTGTGTGTTCGATAAAAACAGAAAAGCATTTCGTTGCCATAGGTTGGTGCATGATAAGAAATGGAGAAGGGGAACACACATATATTGTGATTTTTTTCAGTCAGTTTATAAAAATCATATTAAAAAAGAAATATATATATATATATATATATATATATATATATAATATATATATATACAGGTAATAGTAGCATGGTACCTAAAATTAGGTTAGGTTAGTATAGTTTTACGGTATATATAATATATACAGTGTTCGTTTTACTACATATATATAAATGTATGTATATACCTTTTAGGTCACTCATGTTGGCTGTTTCGGTATTATTATAGTATTACACCCGTCTAACATCCAGCAATTATTATATATTCATTAGGTAGATTTTTTTAATTCTAAGACACTTTTCTTCTATAGCGTTTCCGTCGCAAATGCTTCGTTTTCGATATAAATTTTTTTTGGTGTATCTAGTGTGTTCGTACGTTCATTTGTGTGTTCGTTTGTGTTGCCATCACATGTCTGCCCAATCACTGCGCTCCATCCATTTCGAATTTGAATTAGTTTGCTACTGGAATGGCTTCGTGTGACACGTGTTCATTCGATTATTACCGCTGTATTGTCGCTTTCTATGAAAATTTAGAAAAAAGTGTTGAGTTTCTGCGTGCTCACGGTGTTCTACTGACAGTAGTGAAGTGTCCACATTGTAAAACAGTGTACGTATCATCAAGACCAGAAACTGTGGCATTGTAGAAAAAGTTACTTTGTGCCTAAAACGAAGAAAAGACGGTACTGTGATTATTCTGTCTCAGATTTTAAAGGTTCTTTTCTAGACAATACTAATATTCCTCCGTGGAAAATTGTTCTTTTTGTTCTTTTAGGTTAGGATAGGTTAGGTCAATTTTGAAGGTGAAATTTGTTTTTCCTATGGTTTTTGATGTGTTTGGAACGAATCTGACCTTCAAAACCGTCGGAAATGACTCGTTTTCGATTGCCGGCTGGGGGGGGGAGGGGGGTATCTAAAAAACGAGTCATTTTCCGACGGCTTTGAAGGTCAGATTCGTTCAAAACACATCAAAAACCATAGGAAAAACATAAATTTCACCTCCAAAGGGAGACGGGTGTAATACTATAAATTTACCGAAAAGTGAACTATTAAGTTTGTTGATTACACAATCAGGGTGTAAATTGTATAACCAAAACTTAAACTAACTGGTTTCAGTAATCTAATTTAAACTTTTTGTTTTCAAGCAATTCTAGATACATTCGACTACCACAAAGGTTCACCGAAAAACCCCTAATAAATATTTGAATCAAAGCGGCCATGGTTGTCATGGTAACGATTGTAAACAAATTTTAGGATTTAGGATTTGGTTGGTTGTTGTTATTGAAGATATATATGAAAATAAAATGAAATGAAATGAAAATGAAAAAGTTTATTGGCAGACTATAGTCCATATGACAAATATTATTACTACAATGACAGTTCACATACTAAGGATAGAAATATATACAGTTGATTAGAAATAATACAGTAATGTCAAAGTTAAGTGGAGCTACAGACAGACGTTTTCGTACCAAGAATTCAGTAGCTTTGGCCTTAGAGGATAAACGGTAGGACTCAATAAAAGAAAGTGAAATAGTTGAGTCAGTATGGATAGAAATAAAAAATAAAAATGGTAAAAAAATTAAAATAGGTGGTATGAAAAAAACTATATAGGGCTATGGGTTGATTGCCTGTGCCCTCATCCGTTGGAAATTTCCAACAGACTTCAGTGGAGGGTTACCGACAAAAGCCCTATGCTTTTTCGTTAGAGAGTTATAAATATGTAGGTTGTTAAAGGACCTTTTATATTTAAGTGATTACGGTAATTTTAGCGCCGGGATTTGGCGAACCTTATGTTAATGAAAACTGAAATTTGCCTCACCTTATTTTTGCTGGGTCTTTGTTTGCTTCGATGTAGGGCGTTACGATCATTTTCGGTGTAGGGCCGCCACGATGGAGTTACGCGGCGAATTTACTTAAGGTAATTAATATAGGCAGTCACTATATAAACCCCTGAAGGAATAGGCCTATCCTTTTATAGTCATTAGGTTTTATATTATAAGGAATTCACTCAGAACTAGAGGGGGGAAAGACATCCTCCCAGTTTAAAGCTTCGCTGTAACATAAACAGCCCTGAGAGCCGTTCCTTGGTTCTGGTGTATTATTTGCCGAACTAGCAAATTTGTTTGGTCTACTCCTTGGTAGACTAAACAATAAATTGGGTTTTCTTGTTGCTATGTGGGCTGATTCATACATACAGGTTCTTTGTACGTATGGCAATTCAATTATTTCATTCCCAATAGGCTATGTCGCCAATCCCGAGGCAATTTTGTATAGATATTTAATTCAATTAATTAATAATTTATATTTAATTATGAAATAAATGTACCACATATGATACCATGTTGTGAGCGCGTATAGTTTTTCTATATACTGGGGGGGGCCGGAGAAAAATTTGTATGTTATAGATCAAATTTTTTGACAAACTGTTAAAACATGTAAAAATGGAATCAAAAGAATGAAGTAGAAATTTAGGAAGAGAGAGGTTACTCAAGACCTATTCAAATAGGAAAGTTCAAGAGGCCAACTTCTCAAGTTTAGTTAAAGTTATGTCAATCAGTTTGACTCCCTTTAGGTATAGGAAATTTATGGGATTAAAGTAAAGTTATTAAGCATTTTAACTTTGCTCAGTTTGTGTAAGTTTATAAGTCACCAGTCTTAATTTTTTCTTGTAAAAGTTTCTGGCTTTCAAAGCAGTCTTTCTTTGAGGCCTGTCTGGTTTAGTCTGAGTTACATCAGGCACATTGAGAGATTCCTCCCCAATAGTATCCTGATCCATCCTTTGGGGTAATGGTTCTAATTTAGCCCCACACTCCAAAGGATATAGTAATGTGATATCTCTGGTGGTTTCACCAGTTGCTGTTTTCAGTTTTACAACCCTGGTAACTTCGTCTTCACCAGTTTTGAGTTCCAAGACTTTTCCCATTGACCAATGTTGTCTTGGTGTCTTGTCATGTATCAACACAATGTCCCCAATTTTGACTGAATCATTCCAACTTTGTTTTGTTAATTGTTTATGTCTTTCTCTAAGACTTGTTAAGTATTCTTCTCTCCATTTTGTTATAAATTGAGTCTTGATTTGTGTCAAATGTTGGTATTTTGTGTTGAGTCTTTGTGTCCTATTTCCCAATCTGGATCCTCTGTACTGTTATGTTCAGATTCTGGTAACATGTTTACTGTTTCTCCCTTAATTAGGTGGTTTGGTGTGAGAGGTTCTGGCTCATTAATACCATCTCCCACATAAGTTAATGGTCTGTTGTTGACAACATTTTCAATTTCTGACAGAATAGTCATGAGTTCAAAAAGTTGTAGATGTTTTGTCCCAATAGTCTTTTTAAGGCAGTTCTTTACAGTTTGTATGTTTCTTTCCCAAATTGAACCATACCATGGTGTATTAACAGGAATGTACTTCCAGGTTATGTTGTGTTTGGTTAAATGAGTTTGTACTGTTTCACTGTCACAAATCTGATGAATAATTCTTTCACCAGATTTGAAGTATGTGGCATTGTCTGACCATATAGTTTTGGGTACAGAATTGTGTGCACAAAATCGTCTGAAAGCAGCAATAAAAGCTTCTGCTGTCAGATCTTCTACTATGTCTAGACATATGGCACGTGTGGCAGCACAGGTGAAGAGTACAATGTACACTTTGTATTCCTTTGAATCCATTTTGTCTCCAAAACTCACATTTACCGCTCCAGTGTAGTCAATACCCGTGGTTTCAAATGGCCGAGTAAATGTTACTCGTTCCACAGGTAGGTCTGGAGGGCTTGGGGTCTTAAAGGGTCGTGAATGGATACGTTTACAAGGAATGCATGTGTTTAAAATTTTCTTTGTTTCAGTTCTACCCTTTGGTAGCCAGTAAGTTTTTCTCAGCTCGTCAGGGTTTGTGGGACCCCATGTGGTGTATTTTGTTGTGGGTATCCCTGATGATGAGTTTTGTGAAGTGATTTCTCCTTGGAAGAAGAATTGGGTGCTTAGAGTTGTAAGTCAAAGTTGACTTGTTAAGCCTTCCTTTACACCTTATCAGACCCTCTGTATCCAGGTACAGATTTAGATCCATGACAAGTGAAGGAATACCTTTGTTTAATGTGTTACTGGACCTAAGATACTTCAACTCCTTGTCAAATTCTGAAGCTTGTATCTGGAGCCAGTATTTTGTTGCAGTTTCTGTTAAGTTAGAAAAGGCTTCTGAGGACAGTGTTTGAGAAGGTAGCTATTGACAAACTTGCAGCAATAGACTGTAATTCTCAAGAGTTTGTTGAGGTCTGAATAAAGGTGATAGTCAAATATAGGTTTGTCCTCAGTGATCTTTTCAGTTGTTGTAGAGTTGAGTGTGAGGTTAACTACTTTGGCTGGCCAAAGATCCTCACATGTTAGCCATTCGGGCCCTTCATACCAGATTTTATTTGTTTTCAACAGCTTGTAAGAGAGCCCTCTTGTCAAAAAGTCTGCAGGATTCTCTTTTGTTTTTATGTACCTAAATTTGATACCAAGGTTTGTGTTTGCAGTTTTGATTTCTGTTAGTCTGTTTTTCACAAATATATTTTTGCAAGAAGTTGTATCTGTGTTGGTCACCCATGTTAGACAAATTTGACTGTCTGTCCTTAAGTAAATGTTTGTTATGTCAACTTCTTTATACACTTGTGAAAGAAAGTCTGCTGTTTTAACTCCCAATGAGACAGCTAATAATTCAAGTTGTGGTACAGTTTTCTTTTGGTTTAAGGGTGCCACTTTTGCCTTTGAATAAACCAAGTTACTTTCATTTTCACTTGTTAAATAGGCACAACACCCTTAGCTTGTGTGCTGGCATCTGTAAAAATGTGTAGTGTTTGTGATTTCAATCTGTAGCCAGCACATCTTGGTACGTAGATGTCTTGAACTTTGTTCAAGTCTGTGGCTAATTTTTTCCAATGAAGTTGGTCTTCCACTGAAAGTGGTTCATCCCAATCAATTTTCTTTTTCCATAAGTCTTGCAAAAGGGTTTTGGATCTTATGGTTGCTGGTAAATATAATCCAATGGGGTCGAAAATTTTGGATGATTCTGAAAGCACTTGTCTTTTTGTATCGGCATTTGGATTTAAGTTATAACTCTTTGTGCAAAGAGTGTCATCGTGTTCGGAATTCTGTTTTAAAAACCAAAGCATTCCAAGTGTTTTCGTGTAATTGTTTGGTTCAATGTTCCCATTGTTGTCTTTTGTTATTTGTTCATTTAATTTAGGAGAATTAGAAAGAGTTTGTACTGTATTCAAACCTCCTACCACTTCAGACTAGTCAATACCCGTAGTTTTAGTGGAGTAAATTTACTCCTCCACAGGTAGATCTGGAGGGCTTGGGGCTTTGAATCCTGTACTGTTTTTGTGTTGTTTGGCCTATGGCCAAGGGAGGCCACAAGACCCTTTTTGTTTGGTCTCTGGCCAAAGGAGGCCACAAGACCCTTGTTGTTTGGTCTCTGGCCAAGGGAGGCCACAAGACCAATGTTGTTTGGTCTCTGGCCAAGGGAGGCCACAAGACCAATGTTGTTTGGTCTCTGGCCAAGGGAGGCCACAAGACCCTTGATGAATATGTTGGGCTATGGCCAAGGTAGGCCATCAGCCCTTTGATGAATTTGTTGGGCTATGGCCAAGGTAGGCCAAGCCCTTTGATGATTTGTTGGGCTATGGCCAAGGGTAGGCCATCAGCCTTTGATGAATTTGTTGGGCTATGGCCAAGGTAGGCCATCAGCCCTTTGATGAATTTGTTGGGCTATGGCCAAGGTAGGCCAAGCCCTTTGATGAATTTGTTGGGCTATGGCCAAGGTAGGCCAAGGCCCTTTGATGAATTTGTTGGGCTATGGCCAAGGTAGGCCATCAGCCTTTGATGAATTTGTTGGGCTATGGCCAAGGTAGGCCAAGGCCCTTTGATGATTTGTTGGGCTATGGCCAAGGGTAGGCCATCAGCCTTTGATGAATTTGTTGGGCTATGGCCAAGGTAGGCCATCAGCCCTTTGATGAATTTGTTGGGCTATGGCCAAGGTAGGCCAAGGCCCTTTGATGAATTTGTTGGGCTATGGCCAAGGGTAGGCCAAGGCCCTTTGATGATTTGTTGGGCTATGGCCAAGGGTAGGCCATCAGCCCTTTGATGAATTTGTTGGGCTATGGCCAAGGGTAGGCCAAGGCCCTTTGATGATTTGTTGGGCTATGGCCAAGGTAGGCCATCAGCCCTTTGATGAATTTGTTGGGCTATGGCCAAGGTAGGCCAAGGCCCTTTGATGAATTTGTTGGGCTATGGCCAAGGTAGGCCAAGGCCCTTTGGAGTAGAGTAGTTTGTTTGTACGTGTCACTGTCTAACCATATAATTTTTGGCACAAAATTATGTGCACAGAATCAGAGCGCAGCAATAAAAGCTTTTACTCTCCGATCCTTGGTTATGTTTAGACAGGTTGTTGTGTTTGAGACACATGAAAGAGTGTGTGTGTGTGTGTGTGTGTGTGTGTGTGTGTATCATTCCTCCGAATCCAGTTGGTCTTCAAAACTTGGATTCACCACTCCAATGAAATTAATACCAGTAGTTATGAATGAGTAAATGTTGTGTATCCTACAGGTAGGTCTGGAAGGTTTTGGGGTTTTGAAGGAATCCAATCTGTTTGCAAGGAATGTTTGTGTCTGTTGATGAAATCTGTTGTGATTCTTCCTTTAAAAGAAGAATTGGATGTTTGGAGTTGTATGTATATATTTATATACTGTACCGTACGTATGTGTGTGTAAATGTGTACAGTATTTTGTTATAGGGTTTTATTTTTGGGTTTTGGATTAGGTTAATCAATTTGGCTGAGTAAAGACCCTCAAACGTTGCATTTGAGACCCTAATATCAAGCCTTGTCTGTAATAGGTTGTGCCTATATGTCAAATAGGACTTGAAATAGGTTGGGCCTATATGTCAAATAGGACTTCGGAATAGGTTGGGCCTATATGTCAAATAGGACTTGGTATGCCTATATGTCAAATAGGACTTCGGAATAGGTTGGGCCTATATGTCAAATAGGACTTGGTATGCCTATATGTCAAATAGGGTTTGAAATAGGTTGGGCCTATATGTCAAATAGGACTTGGAATAGGTTGGGCCTATATGTCAAATAGGACTTGGAATAGGTTGGGCCTATGTCAAATAGGACTTGGAATAGGTTGGGCCTATGTCAAATAGGACTTAGAATAGGTTGGGCCTATATTGGTCAAATAGGACTTGGAATAGGTTGGGCCTATATGTCAAATAGGACTTGGAATAGGTTGGGCCTATATGTCAAATAGGACTTGGAATAGGTTGGGCCTATATGTCAAATAGGACTTGGAATAGGTTGGGCCTATATTGGTCAAATAGGACTTAGAATAGGTTGGGCCTATATGTCAAATAGGACTTGGTGTGCCTATATGTCAAATAGGACTTCGAATAGGTTGGGCCTATGTCAAATAGGACTTGGAATAGGTTGAGCCTATGTCAAATAGGACTTGGAATAGGTTGGGCCTATATGTCAAATAGGACTTCGAATAGGTTGGGCCTATATGTCAAATAGGACTTCGAATAGGTAATAGGTTGGGCCTATATGTCAAATAGGACTTCGAATAGGTAATAGGTTGGGCCTATATGTCAAATAGGACTTGGAATAGGGTCACGAATAGGTGTTAGGTGGGTGTAGGTTTGAATTTGTGCAATTGCTTTAGGTCTTTGTGATGTTACAGTTCGAGTCGAATTTTGTGATGTTGCAGGTTTGAGTCGAATTTTGTGATGTTACAGGTCTGAGTCGAATTTTGTGATGTTACAGGTCTGAGTCGAATTTTGTGATGTTACAGGTCTGAGTCGAATTTTGTGATGTTACAGGTCTGAGTCGAATTTTGTGATGTTAATGAGTCTTATGAGTAAGTTAAATTGCTGAAATAAATTTTATAACCTACACCACAGGTTCAATTATAAATTTAGTGTTTTTAGTTAGGATAGGCCTTGAGTGTAAAGAGTAAGGCCTACTTTAAGAGGTAGGCCTATTATGTAATGTAAAGTTAGGTGGGCCTACTATATAGGCCTATTTGTTGGGCCTACCAAGTAGGCTTATGTTTGGGCCTATTATTTTATAGGACCTCAAATGAGTTAAGCCTGTTAAATTAACAAGGCTTAGTTTTGAGTTTGAAGAGTAGGACCTATTAAATAGGCTTAATGTTGTGGGCCTATTTTTTTTATAGGACCTAAATTGAGTTATGCTTGTTAAATGAACAAGCCTTTGTTTTCGGTTAGTGTAAAGGTAAAGGGATCGGTTCCCAGTTTTAGGCCACCATATGAAAAAATTATAGTGGGGTTACGGTTGAAATTGGGGTTAGGCCTAATGAGCTAAGCCTATCCACTGCTTGTCAGTGTAAATTTTAGAGGGGTTAGTTCCCCATACACAGGGCCACCATATGAAAAAACTATATAGGGCTATGGGTTGATTGCCTGTGCCCTCATCCGTTGGAAATTTCCAACAGACTTCAGTGGAGGGTTACCGACAAAAGCCCTATGCTTTTTCGTTAGAGAGTTATAAATATGTAGGTTGTTAAAGGACCGTTTTATATTTAAGTGATTACGGTAATTTTAGCGCCGGGATTTGGGAATCCTTATGTTAATGAAAACTGAAATTGCCTCACCTTATTTTTGCTGGGTCTTTGTTTTGCTTCGATGTAGGGCGTTACGATCATTTTCGGTGTAGGGCCGCCACGATGGAGTTACGCGGCGAATTTACTTAAGGTAATTAATATAGGCAGTCACTATATAAACCCCTGAAGGAATAGGCCTATCCTTTTATAGTCACTAGGTTTTATATTATAAGGAATTCACTCAGAAACTTGAGGGAAAACTTTATACGTCTTCCCTGTTTAAAGCGTTCGCTGTAACATAAACAGCCCTGAGAGCCGTTCCTTGGTTCTGGTGTATTATTTGCCGAACTAGCAAAATTTTTGTTTGGTCTACTCCTGTGGTAGACTAAACAATAAATTGGGTTTTCTTGTTGCTATGTGAGGCTGATTCATACATACAGGTTCTTTGTACGTATGGCAATTCAATTATTTCATTCCCAATAGGCTATGTCGCCAATCCCGAGGCATTTTTGTATAGATATTTAATTCAATTAATTAATAATTTATATTTAATTATGAAATAAATGTACCACATATGATACCATGTTGTGAGCGCGTATAGTTTTTCCATAGGTGGTGTATATATAGGCCACCAGAAGGATGTTAAATTAGAGGAATCCCAGAAACAAGAGAGGGGAATCGATATGTAGAAAATTAAATTATTAAGGAAATAAATAAGGTAGGTTCAGATGATGTAATTATTGTTGGGGATTTTAACTATAGATATATAAATTGGGTAACATTACAAGCACCTGAAAGTAACGAGAACTTCCTTGATTGTACTGTAGAAAATGGTCTAAATCAGTTAATTAAAGGACCAACCAGAGAGAATGCAATTTTAGATTTATTATTAACAAATATTGCTGATTCTACAGTATATATAACATATCAGTCTTTAAAACACTGGATTCAAGTGATCATTTTATAATAAGATTCAAGGTGAAATTTGACTCAAGTTAGGGTTGCCAAGTCAACAGATCTTGAATAAAGGACACTTGCACACAAGGCACAGATGCGCGCACATGCATAGAGATATATGGCCTATTTGTACATAACTATTCTAGGACTGTGACTCATACGAATACTTGCAAGTGAAAGATAGGTCCCACTTCTGCTCTTTTTATGTGCTAAGTATTACAAAATTATGTCTCTCAATAAACTAGGCTAAAACTTTTATGACATATTAGAACTCAGTTTTCTTTGAATAGCACTCTAGAGGAAACTTTTATTATGGGTAGCTATTTTATTTTATTCCTGCCATTCCTGCGGTCAGATTTTTGTTGCATTGTATAATTTGTATAATATTAGTAAAGAAATTGGAAATATTTTTGTTTTTTGGTCTTTTTTCTAAAAAATCACTAAAAAAAAGTCTTTTGTGAATTTTTCTAAAAAAGGCGCTAAGACATGCGTAATGAGTGAACACTTTAATGCATAAGGTTATTAGAAAAAAAAATTAGACACGAACAAGCCTTAACTTTCAGTAGCGCGACACGTAAAATAATGTTTTCTAACTTTGCAAGAGAGGGAAACCTAGTATATAATTAAGTATTCTTACCTAAGTATTCATCTGAAGATATTCTTCAACTCATAAAAAATAGAATCACGTCAAAAACTCATGAAGCCGGTTTAATATGGCAATTTGGCAAAGCACAAAAAATATGTTAGCGGGCGACGCCTTCCTCGTTCCTCTCCATCAAGGATGACAATGGCAACGGGCAATGGGGGCAGGATTGCCAACTCTGATTTACTAGAAATCACATATGAATGTTGAATCTCACTTCTCCCGATTAACGAATTAATTAAGTTTGAAAACATCTCCTTCTCAAATTTTTAGTGATGAATAAAATTTTGAGAGTCAATTACTGAATTAAAGGAGATATGGCGTCCTTTCCGAGTTTATCAAAGGACAAGGACACATTAGTTGAAATAAAGAACTGTCCTTTGAAATAAAGGACACTTGGCAAACCTACCTGAGTCAAAGTATACTAAAAATGCAGCTGAAATTCCTGACTTTAAAAATGGAAATATGACTGAACTAGTTAATGAGTTAAACTGTATAAATTGGGCGGAGGTTGTTTAGCTTCAACCAAAAGATATATTCAACCAAAGTAAATCTGCACACTATGTATGGGAAAAGTTAAAAAATAAAATAAAAGATGTTCAAAGCAAATATATTCCTCAGTATAAAATAAGAATCAGAAATAACAGAGAACCCTGGATAAATCTGTCTATTAAGAAAGGAATAAGAGATAAGAGAAAGGCCTTCAGCAAATTTAAGAGAACTCAAAATGAAAGGGACCTTGAAATCTATAAAAATAAGAAACAAGAAAGCAAGAAACTTATAAGAGATAGTAAACGCAATTTAGAGAGGAACTTAGCCAAAAATTGTAAAGGAAATCCCAAAAAGTTCTTTTGTCATTTCAACCTGAAAAATAAATCTAATAAAAAAAATTGGACCCCTTCATGCTGATGACAAAATTATTGAAGAAGATTTTGAAATTGTTGAGGAGCTAAATAGATATTTCTGCTCAGTATTTACAAAGGAAACTGTAAATAAAATTCCAGATTTTACATTAGTAACACAAGAGAGAGAGATAAATCACATATATTTTGAGGAAGTGGATATTTTGAGAGCAATTGACAAGCTAAACATAGATAAGTCACCAGGACCTGATGAAATTTTTCCTAAAATAGTAAAGGAAGCAAAATATAGCATAGCCAAGCACTTAAAATACTTTTCAACCTTTCATTGATTAACGGTGAAGTACTAGATGACTGGAAAAAAACAAATGTAGTCCCACTTTTCAAAAAAGGAAACAAAAACCTAACTAAAAACTATAGACCAATTAGTTTAACTTCTATTATTTGCAAATTACTTGAAAGTGTCATCAGAGACAAAATTACAATATTCTCAGAAGAAGAAAGATTAATTAGTAATAGCCAACATGGCTTTCGAAATGGCAGGTCATGTTTGAAAAACTTAATTGAGTTTTATGATAGTATGTTAAAGCATCTGGATAAAAAAGAATCTGTAGATGTTGTGTACTTGGATTTTGCCAAAGCTTTTGATACAGTTCCTCATAAATGGTTGCTTGTTAAAGTTAGAGCTCATGGAATAAAAGGGACAGTAGCAAATTGGATTGAAGAATGGCTTAAAGAAAGAGAACAGAGAGTCCAGTTAAATGGGACTAGGTCTACATGGAGCCTTGTTCTGAGTGGAGTCCCACAGGGGTAGTACTTGGACCTCTAATTTTTATTATTTATATTAATGACTTGGTGTAATGAGTCTTTACTAATTATTGTTTTCTGTGTAACAAGTCTTTACTAATTATTGTTTTCTGTGTTTCAGATCTATGCTATGTTTATGTTGAATAAAGCCTCAAATAGGCCTTTACTTTATCTCTAGCCCGCTAACAAACGCGGCACCACAATTTATTCAACATTTCAATCAGCCATTCAGTCGGCCTTTCAGATACAGCAAGCAAATATTCATCCAGTAATCTTACTATATCATGGAGAAGGTGATTCGCCCGGATAAATTTATTACTTCTCCGAATTCTCCCCAAGCTGGGAAACTATGGAAATTATGGTCGCGCGGATTCAAATATTTCTTGAGTACTATCGCCGAACACAACCCCAATAAATTGGAGGTTCTATTCATACATATCGGCCCCGATGTCGCTGATATCATTCAAGACTGCTCTACTTATGAGATGCCATGGCAGCCTTAGAGGCCACCTACGTCAAGAAGCCAAACGAGGTATGCGCTCGCCACCTGTTGTCCACCCGTCACCAAAAGCCCGAGGAAACCCTCGATGAGTACTTGCAAATTCTTCAACAACTAGCCAATGACTGCAACTTCAAATCGGTTTCCGCCGACGAAAACAGGAGTTCATCTGTGAGAGACGCTTTCATCCGAGGAATTAGAGATAGCGCCATCCGTACCCGCTTACTCGAAAATGACACACTCTCACTGGAAAAGGCTATCGTCCAGGCTCGAACATTAGATCAGGCCCAGAAAAACTCAGAATCGTACCTCACTCATTACGGTGCTGTTGCAGCCACTGGCTCTCGCCACGAACCGTCGCCGACTACTGACTCTGCCCGGCCTGCCTGCGTCCAAGGAGACGATCTCCCAAACTCTTCAGCCGCTACGAATTTCGACAACAAAGCCGCTCTGTGCTTCTTCTGCGGGTCTCGACGCCACCCACGAAGCAGGTGTCCAGCAAAGGATTCTATCTGTGCGAAATGTGAAAAGACCGGCCACTGGGCCAAAGTCTGCCGCTCAAGTACTTCCTCGGCACGTCAAAAACAGGATAAAACCACAGCGTCTCATTCAGCCGCAGCATTAGCGACCATTAGTACCACTCTATCGTGTAGCTCCTCCATGCCTACCAACTCAACAGTCGATATCCTCGTCAACGGCCGTTCGTGTCTCGCCTTGTTGGATACTGGCAGCTCGGACAACTTCATTCGTGAGGATCTAGCCAAACACTTAGAGCTGCCCATTCTTCCGCACTCGGGCGTCGTATCAATGGCTTCGCCTAATCTATCCGCAGCCATCTCAGGTCGATGTACAGTGAAGGTTACGATGGGAGACCGCGACTACGAAAAGCTCGAACTATCCGTCTTGTCGGATCTGTGCGCTGACATAATACTCGGTACCCCATTCTTAATCAGACACAAGGAATTGAACATCAATTTCGGAGGTCCGGAGCCAGCACTCCATATATGCGGCCTTACTCGATCAAGAATTTCAGCCCCACCACTATTCGGCAACTTAACTGCCGATTGTCGTCCCATCGCCACGAAGTCCAGACGATTTTGCTCTGAGGACAAAATTTTCATTGGGAAAGAAATCGAAAAGCTACTCAGGGATGAGATAATTGAACCCAGTAACTCACCCTGGCGTGCTCAAGTAGTCATCACATCTACCGAAACAAAAAAAAAACGCATGGTAATCGATTTCTCTCAAACCGTCAACCGATTTACCATGCTAGATGCATATCCTCTTCCGCGAATCGATGATATAGCCAACAAAGTCTCACAACACAAATACTACAGCGTAATTGATCTGTCAAGCGCATACTACCAGGTAGAAATCGATCCGTCTGAACGACCTTTCACAGCATTCGAGGCTGACGGAAATCTATACCAATTCAGAAGGATCCCTATGGGAGTAACTAACGGAGCCGCGGCCTTCCAGCGCGTCATGAACGAATTCATATCCTCGAACAACTTATCATCAACATACGCCTACCTCGACGATCTCACCATCTGCGGAACCACTTGGGAAGAGCACGATGAGAACCTTCGACATTTCTGGGAAGCCGCTAAACGAGTAAATCTGAGTCTAAACAAGGAAAAATGCAAGCTTTCGATGACATCAGTGCACCTGCTCGGATATTCTATCTCTCATGGCGTATTGCGGCCCGATCCCGAACGCCTCCGGCCACTACAAGAACTTCAAACTCCTCGCAACAAGTCGTCTCTACAACGCGTAATCGGACTATTCGCATACTATGCTAAATGGATTCAGAACTATTCCCTCAAGATCAAACCTCTGCTCAACGTTTCATCATTCCCATTAACTCGCGAGGAAGTATCAACGATCCAAACACTCAAAGATGATATCTCGAAAGCTGTCGTCGGTTCAATCGATGAAGAACTGCCGTTCACTGTGGAGACGGACGCTTCCTCTTCAGCAATCGGAGCCACCCTCACCCAGAACGGCCGCCCGGTGGCGTTCTTTTCTCGCGCTCTGAATAACACAGAACGTCGCCATCACATCGTTGAAAAGGAGGCATACGCTGTAATCGAATCCATTCGCAAGTGGAAGCACTTCTTAGCTTATCGACACTTTACTGTCGTCACCGACCAGCGGAGCGTATCTTTCATGTTCGATGGAAAAGCTACTGGTCGTATTAAGAACGATAAGATTCTCCGTTGGCGTGTAGAACTAGCCGGCTACTCATTCACAATAAAATACAGACCGGGCCCCGAGAACCGAGCCGCAGACGCATTGTCGCGATCCTTTTGCGCTGCTACTCCAAGAATATCCCTCGCCCAGCTGCATGTTAATCTGATACACCCAGGAGTCCGCCGAATGACTCATTTTGTGAGAGCTAGGAACCTACCATTCTCAGTGGATGACATCAAACGAGTTACGTCGGAATGCCAAACATGCGCTAAATGTAAGCCACAGTACTATAAACCAGAAGTTAGTCACTTAATACGGGCCATGTCCCCGTTTGACCGACTTAACATCGACTTTAAAGGCCCGCTTCCGAGCGCAACTTCGCGACCTTACATCCTAACAGTAATCGACGAGTATTCACGCTTTCCTTTTGCCTTCCCGTGCCGTGATACGAACACGTCAACCGTTATCGCCCGTCTCACCGAGTTATTTTCTACCTTCGGAACTCCCTCTTACATCCACACAGATCGAGGGACATCGTTTATGTCTTCGGAACTAAAACTGTTCCTAACTAAACATGGTATCGCGACTAGTCGCACAACGCCGTATCACCCCCAAGGAAACGGGCAATGCGAACGTTACAATGGAATCATCATGAACACCATCAAACTAGCCATAGAAGATCGCGGGTTGCCGATGTCGCAATGGGAGTCCGTCCTACCAGACGCGCTGCACTCGATTAGATCGCTGCTGTGTACGGCCACGAACGAAACTCCTCACGAGCGTCTATTCACGCACCCGCGGCGTACTTCTACCGGTTCTGCACTACCGACGTGGCTGTCTTCTCCGGGAACTGTACTCCTTCGCCAATTCATTCGCCGATCCAAGAACGACCCCCTCGTCGAGGAAGTTGAGTTAATTGAGGCAAACCCCAACTACGCGTTTATACGGCATCCGAATGGGAGAGAAGATACCGTATCCATCAGGGACCTGGCACCGGCGGGACGTAGCAATACGGATGACACGAATCACTATGAAACCCCCGTACCCAGTCCGCCAATCAATTCCACCCCGCTAACGGACGACTCAGAACCCGCTGAGATCCGCCGACACACGGTCCCAACAGCTCCCGTCGAAGCGACTCCAGTCGAAGTCGAGAGAGGCCCACCTGTGTCAGTAACCTCCGAGACGAGTCCCCCTCTGAGAAGAAGCACTCGAATCAGATACCCAGCTCAACGCCTAAACTTGTAGACTCTTCTTTCTTCCAAAATATCTTGAACTTGTCGTTTTGTTTCTTACCGTGCAATGTATCACGTATTATAAAAGAAGAGAGGAATGTAATGAGTCTTTACTAATTATTGTTTTCTGTGTAACAAGTCTTTACTAATTATTGTTTTCTGTGTAACAAGTCTTTACTAATTATTGTTTTCTGTGTAACAAGTCTTTACTAATTATTGTTTTCTGTGTTTCAGATCTATGCTATGTTTATGTTGAATAAAGCCTCAAATAGGCCTTTACTTTATCTCTAGCCCGCTAACAAACGCGGCACCACACTTGGAAAGGGGTCTAAATAGTAAAACCTCAATATTTGCAGATGATACAAAATTGGGACAAAATGTAAGATCTTTAACAGGTGCCATGAAAATGCAAAAGGACACTGATAAAGTACAGTAGTTGCTTGGGCAGATAGATGGGAGATGAAATTTAATGTGGAAAAGTTTAAAGCTATGCATGTTGGTCATGACAATCCAGAATTTGAGTATAACATGGATGGAAGTTGGATAAATAAAGAAAAAAAGGAGAGAGATTTGGGTGTCATTGTGAATCATGATCTTAAACCTACAACTCATTGTAGTGAAATTAAAAATAAGGCTAATGCTAGAATGAATCTAATGCAGAAACATATAGAATATAAATCGCCACGAATTATAAGTAGGCTCTACACTTCATACGTGAGTCCTCTTCTTGAGTATTGCATTCAGTTCAGTAGTCCTTATTTAGAGCAAGATAAAGACAGACTAGAAAAAGTATAAAAGAGAGCCACAAGGATGATACCATGCCTTAGACACCTTAGTTACAAAGAGAGATTGGAACACCTAAACATGTTTTCCCTAAAGCGAAGAAGGTTACAAGGTGATATAATAGAAGTACTGTGTATATAAAATAATAAATAAGTTAGATAATATAGACTTCCACTCTCTTTTTACAAAGGATCACAATGATAGGCAGGGCCGTTTCCTGGCGTAAGCAGACTAAGCGGCCGCTTAGGGCCCCGCTGCTACTAGTGGGCCCCTAGACAGGCTCCCAGGTCATAGCTCAGTGGGCAACAATAGGAATATAGCTGAAGTTATTGTTAATATTATTGTTATTATTATTATTATTATTATTATTATTATTATTATATATTATTATTATTATTATTGTCGTATTAATTAAAGTTTTTGTATGAGACAAATGTGATAAAACGGAGACAAACGAAACGTTTTGGTCGTTATGTGTAAATAACTATTGTGAGATCTTATTTCTATATTATTTAACTTTATTCTTACTATATGCTTATACTTTCCTAAATGCTTAATTTTTCAAGTATTGTAAAACATTATTATTATTATTATTATTATTGTTATTATCATCATCATCATTATTATCATGCTTATTATTATTTAGCAGATTAGTTGTGGTTAACTAGATGTGACTTCGTGCATCTTGGAAAATGAAACATTATCCATCAGGAGCTGAAAATGGAAAAAGAAGATAGAGGAGAAGCTTTCCAGTAGCACAGGTGAGATGTGCCACTTGTATATTCTTATGATTACAGTTCAGGCAACTAGGTTAGGTAGACCATTAAGCTAGGCAAGTGCTCAGGAATCGTGTAGAGTAAGCTAGTCTCTGTAATATTTATAATATTTCGAAATGTGAAATTTAATGGATCACATCACCTCAAATTCTGTTCACACAGATCAGTTATCAAATAAGATAAGAAAGAGTATTTTAGCAAAATCTAACAGAATATGTAATGTTATGTTCTTCTCAGGAGCACTACTGAAATATTTGGAAAAGCCATCCTCAGCAAAGCCTGATGAGCATCATGAGCCAACAGCAGGACCATCCTCTATGCAACCTCAAACACCAGTAGAAGTAGAGCCTGATGAACCAACAAGTGACCCATCTTCTGTTCAGCTTCAAACACCACACACAGGTATTTCTATTGAGCAACAAGAACCAAGATCTGCTCCACCGCTTGATCCGTATGACTGGCCAGTTGTCCTGTCAGATGCCCTGAAGACAGATCTGGTGTCTCGAGGACCATTTAAATCAGTCCAGATTTCACATTCCCTAAAAGAGATGACGGTAGAAGCTTTCATCACCATTACATGTATAGAGCATTAATTAATGGGGAAAAAATAAAGCGAAGCTGGCTGATGTACTGTAGAAAGAATGATGCTCTTTATTGCTTCTGCTGCAAGTTGTTTTCAAGGAAGTCGTACAAACTAATTACGGATAGACTTATGGAGATAGAGCGAAGGAGCTGGCGAAATGTTCTCACACGTCTTGTAAGTATAATCCAATCACTGGCAGAGAGAAACCTTGCTTTCAGGGGTGTTATTTTATTTATTTCTCGGGTTCGAAATCCCAGCTGAGCCGTGAACGGCCAAATTCTAAAGGGCAAGTTCTACCTAAAGCCCAAGTTAAGCTAAATTAAAACTTACGGATTTGAGATCCTATTAGGTCCTACCTCAGGGTAACCTCAGGGTTGCTGACTCGATGCGGGCCTACCTTAGACCTTAAATTACATGAACTTAAGTAAACAAAAGGGTACTATTTGTGGTCTTCTTTCTGAACCTTGCAACAACAACGCAACCTGGACTATTGCACGATGCAACAATCATGTATCTAAACAACCAAACTGAATTGCAAGAGAGCTCTCTATCAAACCACACCTTTACGTACGACCTTCCACAAACGAGTAGAAAAAACGCGCAGCGTCCCAAAATGATGCCAACAGTGTGACCAAACAATGATGCCACAAGAGCTCAAAAATGCCAGCTCTAAATTAAGTTAATTTTTCACTAACCTTACAATTATGAGATGGATATATATACACACCTTAACTTAATATATATACAAGCAATGCTGCATCAATCAGCTTAGTCATCGTATCGCCTTGGGACAACAATGGTTCTTCCTCTTCTAGATTTTCTAACACTCCCCACCGAAGAGGCATTGTTGTCATTACCTTCTGCAAGGTTAGCCAAGCCTTCTTCATGAGGCTGTAACTCAAACGTTTCATCTTGACTATCTGTGTTTTTGCTGATTTCTAAAGCATAGAGTTTTTGTATACGTCTCTTTAACTTTCCTCCTGAAGTCTTTACCAGTGCAGACCTAACTAAATTGTCTTTGCCAACAAACAACTCTTCAATTATGCCAAGCTTCCAGCATTGCCTTGGTCTTTCATCCCCAATCATTACCACTTCTCCCACCTTGATACAATTTGCATTGGAGCCCTTTACCTTGCCTGATGGGTAATAATTGAGTTCTGGCAAGTATTCCATCTGCCACCTCTTCCATAACTGATCTTGTAGCTCTTCAAGGTACCTGAACCGTCTGGTTAACTCTCCTTGAGTGCTCTGGATAGGCTGCAAGTCTTCTGGCACACTGGGGTTTGATGTTAATCGTTTACCACAAAGAAAATGATTTGGTGTCAATGGCTCTGCATCCTGCCTACTGTTGTAAACAAAAGTGATAGGCCTACTGTTCACCATTGCTTCTACTTCACATAAAACAGTAGAGAATTCTTCTTTGCTCAAATGAGCATTAGCTAAAAGTTTCTTTAATGGACACTTTACACTTCTCACTAGCCTTTCCCAAAATCCTCCCCACCATGGTGCTCTCTCAACAATAAACTCCCACTGTACCCCTTGGTGTGAAAAGTAGGATTGGAATCCTTCCTCTTTTAGCAAGGACCAAATTTCTTGGAGTTCCTTTGCAGCCTTTTTGAAGGTTTTTGCATTATCTGATATGATTTTATTTGGGAAACCCCTTCTGTTCACAAACCTTTTAAAGGCCAAAAGAAATACATCACTACTTAAGTTGCTTACCAACTCCAAATGGATTGCTCTGGTGGTAGCACAGGTGAAAAGACATATATAACCTTTGTTAGACTCCCCTCGCTCATACACATAGACTGGCCCTGCAAAGTCTACTCCCACTACATCAAATGGGGCAGTATAGACACACCGTTCTCTTGGAAGTGGAGCCACCTTTTCATAATAAGGCTTTGCACTCCAACGCTTGCAAACCACACATTTATGCAAGACCTTTTTTACTACTTGTCTAATTTTGGGAATCCAAAATTGTTGTCTAATCTCTATTATCACTTCTCTAACTCCAGCATGTAACAGCTTATGATGAGTATCCAGGATCAAAAGGTCCACAAAGTGCCCCCCAGAAGGTAGCAAAATTGGATGTCTTTTCTCCTCTGGAAGCCCAGAAAACTGTAGTCTACCTCCTACTCTCAATAAATCCTGATCCAAAAACACATCCAAACCCTTGAGCGCAGAATGTGTTGGTAGAACCTGTAATGGATGGCTGGTGAGCAATTCTCTCTCTTCACCAAATTTTTTCTTCTGCATATATACCACCCAGTATTTCCTGGCTTGCTGAATCTCATTACTGTTCAGAATTCCTTCCCTTCTTGTTTCTCCCTTAATGTTGTTGGTAAATCTATATATCCATGCTGTCACTCTTAATCTTTTCAGACTGCTAATGTCCTCAAGCCTCAATATGGGGTCCTGCTGCATAACTTGACAACTGTTCACAGCGCATTTTCTCACCTCACTCACCCATGCTTCTTCAGCCTGGCATTCTCCTACAACAGGCTGATTAGAAGGCCAGTTTTCACTTCCAAGTTTTAGCCACTCTGGCCCATTCCACCACAAACTTGATTGTGAAAGATCTTTCACCGAAATTCCTCGTGTTGGTAAATCAGCGGGGTTTTGGATGCCTGGACAATGCTTCCATTGCTTGGGATCTGTGTGCTCTTGAATTTCCTCCACCCTATTGGCAACAAATGGTTTCCATTTCCTTGCCTGACTTCTTAACCAGTGCCAAACTATAGTGGAGTCTGTCCAATAATAGCTTGGAATTTCATAGAGGGCCAAAGACTTTCGCACTGTAATTGCAAGCCGACTAGCAATAACGGCACCCATCAATTCCAACCTTGGAACAGAAAGCCTTTTCAAAGGTGCTACTCTACTCTTTGCAGCAACCAACCTGAAACTTACTTCTTCTTGCAATGCGCCTCTTATATAAATACAAGTTGCATAGGCTTCCTCACTTGCATCACAAAAGATGTGCAGCTCCAAATTGTCTGGACTATTGTTCAACTCTCCAAAGTACCATCTTGGGATTTCAATGTCTCCAAGATGTGCCAATTCTTTGAACCAATATTTCCACCTTACCACCATATGATCAGGTAACTCTTGGTCCCAACCAAGTCCAATTTCCCAGAGGCTCTGAAACCAAATTTTTTACTTTATCACAAATGGAGCCAGGAATCCAAGAGGATCAAAGACCTTCGAAGCCAAACTAAGAGCTGTACGTTTTGTCCACCTTGTCTCATTCTCGGCCAGCTCTACTAAAGATTTCCCATTGAAGGTAAACAAATCATCATCTTGCTGCCAAACGATGCCTAGCACCTTTGCGTCTATTGCCCACAACTCCTTAATACCAGAATCCTCAATACTTTCTGCTGCATCAGGTACTACAGAGGAATGACTCATAAACTCTTGTAATTGCGAATGATTGGTCTGCCATTTTCTGAGCTCCATGCCAGCCTCCCTCATTATAGCTCTAGCCTCCATGAATATCTGTTTAGCCATTTCTGTATTATCCACGGAACATAGCAAATCATCAACATAAAATTTTTCCTTATGTGTTCAATAGTGTTAGGATAGACTTCAGAATATTTCTTAAAATGGTACTGCATAGTAGCTGCCAACAGAAATGGACTAGAGCTGAGGCCAAACAACACTGACTTCATTCTATATGCTTGAACCTTAGGTTCATTTTCCAACAAGTCTTTCGTATCCACCCACAGATACCTTACTGCATCTCTGTCCTCTGGTTTTAACTTTATCCGCAAAAAGGCTTGCTTCACATCTGCAGTCAATGCTACTCTACCAAACCTGAATCTCAGTAACAAGGAAAATAAATCTGCATTTAAATTTGGCCCAGCATCCAAACAGTCATTCAAGGACACACCACCTTTGTCCTTGGCTGAGCCATCAAAAACTACCCTCAGTTTGGTGGTAGTTTTGTCTCGCCGTACCACTGCATGATGTGGCAGATAATGTGCCTCCTGGCTCACCAGCTCACCTTGCACCCTTTCAGCATAGCCCTCCCTTACATAACTTAGGATGGCCTCATCGTATTCAATTAACAACTCCTCATTTTTTCTTAGCCTGTACAATGAAGTCTCCAACCTCCGATTAGCTAGCTGAAGGTTTGAACCAGGTTTGCAAGAATCCTTCCATGGTAGGCCAACTTCATAGCAACCATCTCTAAACCCAATCCCTTTTTCAAATTGCTCTAAAACATCATTGTTCACTGTACTTGCCTGGTTGTCCTTTATACCAATAGATTCAAGTTCCCAAAACGCTTTCAAATGCCTTTCCAGACCATGGCTGTTCTCCTCAATCTTAACAAAGAGAGCCTTAACTTCCATTTCATTGCAATAACTACCATGTAGCATCCAGCCTAGCTTACTTTCAATAGCTACTGGGCCTTGAGATGTACGGACAATATTACCAGTGATGAAGTCCCAATAATAGTCAGCTCCAATCAAAAGACTAATATCTTCTGTTCCCTCAAACTTATTATTGCCCAAATAAATTCCTTTAACTTGCAATTCTTGGACACATGCCATATCTAAACAAGTAGTGACTGGAGCACAAAGTTCCTCAATCTCTACAGCTTGGACCTTGATAGTGGGACTTTGCGGTAACAACCCTTTAACCAGAACTTCTACCTTCTTAAATTTGGTTCGGTTTTGAACGGAACTCCCAAACCCAGAAATTCTTAAATTTTCCCTCTTAAGTTCTTTAAACTTCAATTTTCTGGAAATTCTGGTCTTAATAAAACTACACGGGCTACCACTATCAAACAACACTCTTACAGTAGCTTCTCCCTCATTCCCAATTAATAAGGCTGCAGTTGTTTGCAATAATCCCCCTTTACTTTTACTCCCTTGCATAGCAGTGGCATGTGCCACTGATGTCTCTACTTCTGGGGTAGGCCTACTAAGAGTGTTTTCACACAATAATGGCTGATGCCTACCATGACATTTTTTGCACAAAATTTTAAACTTACAAAACCTTGCTCTATGACCTTTCAAAAAACATTTAAAACATGCTGTGGACTTAGTTACCCTGTCCTTTCTCACCTCACATTTATATGACTTGTGGTTGCCTTCGCAAAATATGCATTCCTTGATTCCCTTTAATTTATTCTCAGAGGAGGCATGTAGAGCTGACACTGTACCTGGGCTATTCCTTTTTGTGGAAACTTTGGTGCTGTGCCTGCCTTTGTCCCCTTGTTTACCATCCCACTGTGCAAACTCAACTCCCTCTCGTCTTGCTAATTCTGTGCCTAAAAGACTTAACATCTGCTGAAGGGGGATGTACACATGTTCTGCAGAGTGTCCCCTACTTAATTCAAGCAAAATTGAGCTAGGCAATTTAGACTCCAGTGTAGGAACCAACATTATACCATACTTTTCCATTCCTACACCCAAGTTGTCCAGGGACCTAGTTCTAATTTCAAATTCATCATATAACTGCCGTAACTCCTTGACACTATTAGGATTATTAACAGGAGGTATAGCTAAAAGTGCACGGAGGTGGCTTTTAATTAAGATCTCTGGCTTACCAAACCGTTTCTTTAATATATCCCAAGCCACATTATAATTAGCCTCTGTTAATGCTAATCCTGCTATAGTCTTTGCTGCCTCCCCTTCCAAGAGGGACCGCAAATAATTAAACTTCTCCACGGCACTTAACACTTGACTAGAATGAACTGCTGATTGAAAACTGTCTGCCCATCCTTGCCATTCCTGAATACTCCCAGAAAATGTTTTGAGTACAAGCCTCGGTAATTGAACTACAGATCTGTTAACCTTAACTTCACAAGCATCATTTGTTGAGTGTTGTGTTTCATTATTAGACCTGGTCTCTAACTGTACTGAGCTGCTAAACTCTTTTGCTCGGAGGCCTACGTTAATCATATCATCAATAATCTCTTCAAAGTAAATTATGTTATTTTCTATTTCATCCTCTTCTATAAGAGCCTCAATTTTAACATTTACCTCACTTAGAGCAACCTTTTTAGTTTCTAATATGGCAAGCTTCGCAGTCACTAAGCGTAAATCCTCTTGCTCTATGGCAGAATCTATAGTGGCAATGACCTTTGTAGGCACTTCTCCTTTTTATAAATTTGTTCAATTCAGATGCACTCATCTTCAATGTAAACAACCCTTGGGCTCAATACCAAATGAGCTGAATTGGCAGAAATACTTAACCAAACTGATCAAACGCAAATTTTACTTTCAAATAAACTGAATTGCTGGGTGGGGTACTGACCAAACACCAGTATGGAATACCAAATTTTCCACCCCAGGACCTTAATTCAATAATGACCCAAAATTAACCAAACCGGAAAAAATATAGGCCAAAAAACGACAGACGACTGGCCAAGTTTCGCAATTGGGCGACCAAACTTTACCCTGGGACCTTAATTCAATAATAACCCAAATTAACCAAACCGGAAAAAAAGTAGGCCAAAAAACGACAGACGACTGGCCAAGTTTCGCAATTGGGCGACCAAACTTTACCCTGGGACCTTAATTCAATAATAACCCAAAATTAACCAAACCGGAAAAAAAGTAGGCCAAAAAACGACAGACGACTGGCCAAGTTTCGCAATTGGGCGACCAAACTTTTTACCCTGGGACCTTAATTCAATAATACTCAACCCGTCTAGGCCTAACTTGGGATACAATTTGCACAATCAGAACTTTGCCGAAAAATGGTCACTGACTCAGTCTTGGGGTAGAAATCCGGTTCTGAAGGACCATGTTATTTTATTTATTTGTCGGGTTCGAAATCCCAGCTGAGCCGTGAACGGCCAAATTCTAAAGGGCAAGTTCTACCTAAAGCCCAAGTTAAGCTAAATTAAAACTTACGGATTTGAGATCCTATTAGGTCCTACCTCAGGGTAACCTCAGGGTTGCTGACTCGATGCGGGCCTACCTTAGACCTTAAATTACATGAACTTAAGTAAACAAAAGGGTACTATTTGTGGTCTTCTTTCTGAACCTTGCAACAACAACGCAACCTGGACTATTGCACGATGCAACAATCATGTATCTAAACAACCAAACTGAATTGCAAGAGAGATCTCTATCAAACCACACCTTTACGTACGACCTTCCACAAACGAGTAGAAAAAACGCGCAGCGTCCCAAAATGATGCCAACAGTGTGACCAAACAATGATGCCACAAGAGCTCAAAAATGCTAGCTCTAAATTAAGTTAATTTTTCACTAACCTTACAATTATGAGATGGATATATATACACACCTTAACTTAATATATATACAAGCAATGCTGCATCAATCAGCTTAGTCATCGTATCGCCTTGGGACAACAATGGTTCTTCCTCTTCTAGATTTTCTAACAAGGGGGTCTTTCTCTACATTGTACAATCGAGACAATGGCAACTTTTTGAAAGAGGTTGAGCTGCTTGCCAAATTTGATCCAGTGATGAAACAACACATCAGCAGAGTCGAAAGTGGCCAATATAGTCATTCAAGTTACCTAGGGAACATCATTCAAAATGAGCTCATTGGGTCCATTAGTGGGAAGATCTTGGATGCCATTGTGGCAGAAATAAAACAAGCTAAATATTACTCACTCATTTTAGATTGCACTCCAGACATAAGCCACCAAGAACAGATGTCGATTATTATCAGAACTGTTAAAATGGGTGAAGTACCAGAAATAAAAGAATACTTCTTGGGCTTTCTTGAGGCTTCAGAAAGTACAGGCCTGGGTTTATCAGTTCTGATTCAGAAGAGACTAGATGAACTGAATATTCACTTTGATGACTGCAGAGGACAGTCATATGACAACGGAGCGAACATGAAGGGCAAGAACAAAGGTGTTCAGGCAAGGTTATTAGAGATGAACTGTCGTGCACTCTATGTTCCATGTGGGGCTCACACTCTGAATCTTGTAGTGGCTGATGCAGCTAAAGCTTCCACAGATGCCATCAGCTTCTTTGGCAACGTACAAAAATTGTACAACCTTTTTGCAGCAGCTACACAGAAATGGACAATCCTTAAGAAGCACGTGAACATAACACTCAAGTCTTGGAGTGAAACCAGATGGGAGAGCCGGCTTAAGAGCATTGAGGCTGTGCGATACCAAAGCCACAATATCAGAGAGGCCCTGTTGGAAGTCAGAAACAATGCCATAGATGCCATAGCCAGGACTGAAGCACAAGCACTTGCAGAGGAGGTAGAGTCTTATCGCATTCAGATTTGCACAGTAGTATGGTATGACATTCTTCATGCAGTTAACCATGTGAGCAAACTTCTGTAGTCTCCTACAATGCAGTTTGATGTGGCAGTCAACCTCCTCACAAAAACAAAAGACTCACTCACCAGCTACAGAAACACAGGTTTTGTTGCTGCACAAGTCGTAGCTAGGGACATACGTGAGAAAATGAATGTGGAGGCTGTGCTGAAGGAGAAGAGGCTCAGATCCACAAAAAAGCACTTTGCTTACGAAGCTCCTGAAGAACCATTTACAGAAGCATTAAAGAGGCTGGAAGTCAAATTTTTCAATGTGGTGGTGGATTGTGCCATCGGGTCAATAAATGAGAGATTCAAAACATTAGATGATGTGAGGGACATATTTGGGTAGGCTGACCATATTTCCTTGAGACAAAAACGGGACATTGGGATGGCAAAAAAGGGACGGGGGTTATGTAATATTCTGTATTCATGAAAAAGTAAGTACATAAACATATTGAGCTTACAATTATTCTTCAGTGACAGAACCCATACAAAAATTTAGGTAGACGTAGAGGGGGACTGTATTTCACCACGATCGTACCATGAATATTTCTCCGATGAAGTAATCTTACGCAGCAAATTTCGGTCTTTCAACACCTTATCATAAAACTTCTCACACCCCATGACACAATTTTGTCTTACAACTAACATAGCCCTCATTGTCTCAACACTTAATCTAGATTTCTCCTTTGACCACATACTGTTCATAACAGAAAATATTCTCTCAACAGGTGCTGTACTTCCTGGAAGACAAAGAATAAACTCTACAATATTACAAAAGTCTTATAGGTTATGAATAATAATTTATGATTGACCAATATTAAAGTATATTTATAGTTTTTATTAAAAACGGGACAAAATTGACATTTTTATTAAAACGACGGGATGGCCAGGAAATATAAAAAAAACGGTACTGTCCCGTTCAAAACGGTAGTATGGTCAGCCTATATTTGGGGTTCTCCTAAACTTCACCACAATGAACAAGGAAGACTTGTCCTGCAAGTGTGAAAAGCTCTCTAAGATACTGAGCTCTGGAGCTGACTCTGATATTGATGGAAGAGAAATGGCCCTCGAAATTAAGAACTTGCCGACTTTACCTTCACACAACATGACTGCATTGGAGCTTCTCTCCTTCATTCATCAGAAGCAACTGGAGGAACTATAGGGTCTATACCCCAATCTCTGGGTTGCACTAAGAATTGCCTGCACTCTACCTGTGACAGTAGCGTCAGCCGAGAGGAGCTTCTCTAAGGTGAAGATAATCAAGAACTACCTCAGATCATCAATGGGGCAGGATCGCCTCAGTGGCCTTGGCATTATAAACATCAACCAGAACGTTGGCAGGTAGATTTCATATGATGATGTTATTGATGATTTCGCCCAGAAAAAATCTAGGAGGCAAAAATTTTGAAAATACAAACTGTTCTGTATAACTGTTAGCTATTACACGATTGTATCGTAGAGTTAGTAATTGTTTGGTAGTTGATAATTGCATTATTTTTTATACATAGTTCTGTGTCATTTATTCTAAATAATGTATAAACTAATTTTCAGGAATTTCATGAAAAGAATTTTTTCCGTTTGTCTTCTGAAAGTACATAGTTGTTGCTTTGGACATAAATGTTTCATTAAAATTGTTTCATAATTGTTTTTTATTAACACAGCCATTTTTTGTATGTGTATGCTGAGGTCAGACCCGGATCTAGGGGTGGGCTATGTGGGCTGCAGCCACGGGCCCCGCATTTGAGGGGGCCCCCAAATAAATTTTCTACATTATTTATTTTAATTTTAGGTTTTTACATCTATTATTACATTCAATATGCTTATGCAGCATCAGCTTGAAGTTTTCCCCAATGTCTTAAATGCATACAGAATGTACTTGTCATTGATGGTGACCAATTGTACCGACGAACGGAGTTTTTCTAAGTTAAAGCGACTGAAATGTTGCACACGTTCAACAATGAAGCAAAAGCGATTACAGTCACTGGCAATTGTCTATGTTGAACATGCTCTGGCCAAAGAAGTCGATTTTCGAAATATTATTAATGAATTTGCACAAAAAAAGGCTCGTCGGTTCAATCGGTTGCCAGCTCATAATCAGTAGGTAGGTGTGTATAAAATTATTAATTCAGGAAAATATAATATGTAAAATATTTGTAAAGTAATATGTTTGTTCTGAAAACTAAATAAATAAAGTAAAGTAATATGTTTGTTCTGAAAACCTTTAATTTTCCTCGTAAACAAAGCTTATAATCCTTATATAATAAAAATTGTAGCCAAGGGGGCCCCCAAAAAATTAATTAGCCACGGGCCCCCATTCTTCTAGATCCGGGCCTGGCTGAGGTGATGTAGTAAGGCGTGAGTTGGTGGATGGAGGGGTGGGGTCTCAAATGAGTATACTGCTTAGGGCCCCCTAATGGCTAGAAACGGCCCTGGACATATGGCAAAAATGACTAAGGTATTTCAAACAGCTTCGTAGAATGTGTAGCAGCAAAAGTTGAAAAATTAAATATGGTAGCAATTGCAATGTACAGACCCCCGAACACGCCACCTTCAAAATTCTCAGATTCCATTACAGAAGTTAGAAACTGGGTAAAAGATCTACATTCTCCAACCCCCAGATATTTTTCTCTGTGGTGATTTTAATTATCCATTCATGAAATATAAAAGGCTAGGAAAAAATATATGTATACACAAGACAAAGGGGGCACACGGGAAGACTAGGAGCAGGCAAAAATGCTTCTAGCTCCAGCAGATGAATTTATGTTAGCACAAGAAATAACAGAAAACGCAAGAAAAAACAACTGCCTACATTTGGTATTCACAAACAACAGCAACCTAATTGATGGCATAGAAATATTCCCAACTAAAATATCTGATTACAACATTATTGAAATAACAACCAATATAAAAGCAACAGGAATGAAAAAAAACACGCACTATAGAAAGAAGCAAATTCGAAATTTTTAATTTTCACTGTAAAGCTATAAACTGGGAAGGTGTATCCAGCATGGAAGCAATAGATTGGAAAACCACCGTCAAGGCCAAGACAACGGAAGAGATGCTAATGACCTTAGAGAAGACCCTGGAAATAGTGATAAGACATGTCTCAAATATGCAACAAGGAGGAAAGAGAAGCAGGTTCGAGAGACAAAAATGGTCAGTGTTCCGAAAGAGAAAAAGAGTGACTGCAAAATTAAGAAACTGCAAAGACAACAACATCAGAAAAATATTAAATGATAAACTGCAGAGTATAGATTGCGTTATACAGGAACTAATTGAGAAGCATACAGAAAAAGAAGAAGACGACGCTATAGAAGCGATAAAAGTTAGCTCAAAGTCAGGAGCGGCTCGCAGGTAGGCACTGTGGAACTGCAGCACCCCCATGATCTTATGATCTTCATATTTAAATATTTAAAATAGCCTCTCTGATTGTTTTTTTTTAATGAAGTTTGAGTTTTTAAATCAGATTATATCCTTTTTTCCTTAAACTATTTCAATGGCGAACGAATGAATCATGAAAGTAGCTTCAGCCTTCCCGTGGAACTGCGTACTTAACAGTTCCAGATTTTGTTCGAAACGCTTGAAACCTCGATGGCGGACGTACGAAGAGCGAGTCAGAATTGCGGGTTTAAGAGGATCCAAAGCACTGTGGACAGAGCAGTGCCGATTTGTTTGTTTGACGTGGTAGTTGTGTTGCTGTATCGTTTGCTAATTCGAAATTTAATTTCCGAATTGCATTTATCAATGATTCGTTATCATTTATTTTTTGTCGTGAGATTGAAGTTAATTATATAATAATTGGATTATTTACAATATATAGCTTTCATTTCTTAGAATATTTTTTCGCTCAGAATAAAAACAGAAGAGTGGAATTTGTTTATAAATAAATTTTTTGGCAAATTCGAAATTACCCGTTAAGCGTAAGTACCCTATAATTGATTTTATGATACTATTTTACTTATTTTTATGACTGAGTAGTGAGTAGTTATCTATTTATCTATTCAACTTTCTCTCTCTCTCATATATATATATATATATATATATATATATATATATATATATATATATACTGTATATATATATATATATATATATATATATATATATATATATAATCGACACAATTGTTCGCAATTTCTGAGGCAGCACCCCCATAACTGAAAGTCACGAGCCGCCACTGCTCAAAGTATTTCTATAATTTTGCAAAACGAAAGTCGAAAAATCACACGACAATCGGACCTTTGAAAAATAAGGACAATGTGGCAGGTATGACCGTCTGATGATTTAACAGAAGTATCTGAGATATTAAGAGCTCAGTACAAATCATCTTTCAGTATCCCAAAAACTGACAAACTGATACGCGACAGAAACGCGTTCTTTGAAGAAGAACTATAGGGGGAAAGTATAAAGGACTTCGACATTACAACAGATGACATTACACAAGCGAGAGGGAACTAAAAGCACACTCGGCGGCAGGACTGGACAAATGGAATGCCACACTGATCAAAAACTGCAAGAATGCAATCGCTGAGCCCCAATATTACTTGTAGATACGAAGACGATCACTAGACACGGGAGAAATACTGGGCATCCTGAAGAGAGCATAGTCCCTCTATATAAAGGAGATCGATCCGATGCCAAAAACTATAGACCAGTGTCGCTTACATCTCATTTCACTAAAATATTTGAAAGAATAATTAGAGAAAAAAAAAAATGGCACAAATTTTCAGAAGTGATATCTCAATAACCATTGCAGCTAGGGACTTAAAAAAACAACCAAATGAAAGATAATTCTTTTCTCTTTAAATACTTATTCTATGGCTTGATGGTTATAAGCCCATATAATGCCAAAATTGGCTTCCAAAAAAATATACAAAAAAAGTTGCGCATTTATATTTATTCCTTGATCCTAATTTTAAATGAAATTTTTCTATTCCAGACCCCTCAAGATGGGATTGAGAGAATCTGATAAGAACATTATACTGTACAAGCACTACGTGAAGAAAAAGGATATTCATTAAACAGAATCCTTTACGAATTTCCAAATAGAAATTGGAAAAAAAGAACTGTGGCACATTTTTTACAAAAACTTAAAGAAACCGGCAGCAGTCAACGGCGTCCGGGAAGTGGTCGACCAAAAAGTATTAGAACGCCAGAAAACATTGAAAAAGTAAATGAAATGGTTTTAAGTCAAGAGGAACAACCGGGAACAAGTAAAAGTGAACGTGAAGTTGCGAAAGAAACCGGGATTTCACGTTCATCAGTACAGCGAATAATTCGAAAAGATCTTGGGTTGAAAACATTTAAGAGGGTGAAGGTTACTGCTTTATCGGAGCCTGTGAAAGAAAAACGTTTCCATCGATGTAAAAATCTATTGCGAAGATTTCGGTCAAATGAGTCTGTGAAAAAATTTGGTTTTCTGATGAGAAACGATTTACGGTCGAAACACCACGAAATACCCAAAATGATCGGGTTCGTGCAGCAGTGGCGACAAAAACTCATGTTGACCCAAAACGACTTTTGCGTGAAAAAAAACACTTTTCAGATTCGATAATGGTTTCCCTTGCAGCGTCATCTGAGAACAAAACATCCATCATTTTTATTCAGCGAGGCGTTAAAATTAACTCAATTTACTACTGTAATGACATTTTGTCTCCAATGTTGTCAGAGATCAAGGAGACGAGCACTGATTTTGTGTTCATGCAAGATGGAGCCCCATCTCATACAATAACATTTCTCAATAATAATTGTCCTGGTTTTATCGAACCAAATAATTGGCCACCATGCAGCCCAGATCTAAACCCCATTGACTACTTTGTGTGGTCTGCCTTAGAGAGAGAAGTCTACCATGGTCAGAAAATCCGTGATGTGAACCATCTTCGTGAACGAATTCAAGCTGCATGGGAAAATCTCTCACAAGTGACGATCTCAAAGGCAATTTCAAAATGGAAGGCGAGATTACAGGCTGTGGTTGACCATAATGGAGGGTAGATTGAGCCATTTATTGAAAATTAGGTTTAACTTAAAACCACAGAACTTCGTTTAAAGACCGTAAATTAGAAGATAATTAATTAGAAAAAAATAAAAGGAATAAATATAAATGCGCAACTTTTTTTTGTATATGTTTCTTTAAGCCAATTTTTGGCATTACATGGGTTTATAACCATCAAGCTATTGAATAAGTATTTAAAGAGAAAAGAATTATCTTTCATTTGGTTGTTTTTCAAAATCCCTAACTGCAATGGTTATTGAGATATCACTTCTGAAAATTGGTGCCATTTTTTTGGGGCCACCCTGTATATTACTTTTTGGAAACTCAGAAAAAGTTAAATGATAACCAATGTGGATTCCGGTCAGGCAGATCATGGCTATTACAACTAATGGAACACTACAACATTACTATTGATGCACTTGAAAGTAATGAAAACTATGATGTAATATACACAGACTTTGCCAAAGCGTTCGACAAGTGTGACCATGGAATCATAATATATAAACTGAAATATATGGGAATAAGAGGAAAAGTAGGGAAATGGATATATAGTTTTCTTAGTGAGCGGAGGCAAGTCATTACAGTTCAACGAATATCTTCATCAGAAACTCAGGTCCTCAGCTCAGTACCACAAGGAACAGTATTAGCTCAATTACTCTTCATAATCACTGACATAGATGAGGACGTTACCAGTGACAGCACAGTAACATCCTTTGCCGATGACACAAAGATTAGTAGAAAAGTAAGAAACCCAGAGTATATAGGATCTCTACAAACAGACATGAACAGAATCTACAAGTGGTCGGAAGACAACAATATGAAATTTAACACTAAGAAATTTCAACTGTTAAGGTACGAAAAAAGGGAGGACCTTAAATCCATGGAATACTATATCCCAAATGGACAGGAAATTCAGAGAAATTCTAAAGCAAAAGATTTAGGAGTTGTATTGACTGATAATGCGAAATTTGAAACACAAAATAAGATGGCACTAAATAGAGTAAAAAGAATAACTTCGCAGATACTGAGAACCTTTAAATGAAGGGATAGGAATATAATGATTCCGCTATTGAAAACACTGATCATACCCAAGTCCTAACATTCCCATACAAAAAGAAGACATAATTCAACTAGAAGAGATTCAGAGAAGCTTCACAGCCAAGATCAATGGGTGGAAAGAACTAAATTACTGGGAAAGGTTACGTGAATTAAACCTATATTCATCGAAAGGAAAAGAGACACGCACACCACAATTTACACTTGGAAAATGATGAAGAAACTAGCCTGAAACTACTCTGAACCCTATAACCCCCCAAGCAACAGTGGAATGTAGAAAAGGAAGACTGTGTCGTGTTCCCAAATTAAAGGCTGGACAGAGAACATCCTCAGCCCTGAAGGAAAATAGTTTTGTTGTGAGAGGATCAAGACTGTTTAACCAGCTGCCCAAGGAACTAAGGAACATGAGTGGTGTTGCGGTGGACATCTTCAAAAGAAGATTAGACACCTGGCCTAGAACAATTCCAGATGAGGCGGAGGTACCTGGCTATGTGAGGTGGAGAGTACAATAAACCAACTCTCTTCTTTGCCAGGCCAACTCGAGAGGAGGGGCAACAAGCTTGACCTTCGTGAAATGAGGAATCATCGCACAGAACATTTGAAAGGTTGAAAGGAAAGGTATATATATATATAATATATATATACACGAGAGCTGATCAAAAAGTTCCGGGACAGATGTATTTATTGAAAAACTAAATGTCACATACCTAATCAAATTTGTCTCCTTCAAAGTAGTCTCCTTCTGATTGTAAATAGTGATTCCAGCGGTCCAGATACTTATTGAAGCACCTGTTATACTCTTCTTTCGGAATGTTCTTCATTTCTCGTGGCGCATTTTGTTTGATCTCTGGTACTTCCAGAAATTTTTTTCCCTTGAGGGTGTTTTTCAGCTTGGGGAACAGGAAAAAGTCATAGGGTACCAAATCTGCGAATACGGTGGTTGGGGAACCAGTATAATGTTGTGCTTAGTTAAGAATTCCCTCGTGGAAAGTGCAAAATGCCCGGCAAAATGGGCATCGGGATCGTGAATGTTGTATCACGACAATGCGCCCTCTCAAACGGCACTCTCCATAAGGGAATTCTTTTATTGTTTGCTAATGATTTATTTGTTTTAACATGCTCTTTATGATTGTGTGTGTGTGTGTGTGTGTGTGTGTGTGTGTGCCACCCAGAAGATGGTGGCCATAACCTTTCCTGCAGAGGGAGCTATTTTGAACTTTTTCTTGCGTGGGGAGTCTGCGTGATGCCACGCCATGGATTGGCGTTTTGTTTCAGGTTCAAAACGGTGTACCCGTCTCATCCCCAGTCACAATTCGTGAAAGGAAGTCATCCCCTTCTGTCTCGTATCGAACCAACGACTCAAGCAATTTCTTTTCTTTGGGCTTTGTGATCTTCAGTCAGTTCGCGAGGAACAAACCGTGAACACACTTTTGAGTATCCCTGTTGCTGAGTTATCGTATTCACACTTCCTTCACTAATTCCTAGCTCCAGTGATAGCTCCTTGTATGTGACGCACCGATTTGATCGAATGATGCTGTTAGCACGTTGCACAGTGTGAGATGTGACAGCCGATGCCGGGCGACCGCTGCGTGGTTCATCATCGAGGCTGGCTCTCCCTCTCTCCGATGATTTCACACGTTTAAACCAGCGTCCAACTGTGCTTCGATCAACAACACCATCTCCGTAAACGTTTTGTAGATGTTTTTGAATATTTCCAACTGTTTCCTTCTTTGCGGTTAAGAACTCGATAACAGCTCTCTGTTTACGACGCACATCACTGGCAGACGCCATTTTCGAAATTGCGTTCACCATCGGTTTTATACAAGGGCGTTTAAAAGCGGTTTTATACAGGGAGGGGAGATTCAAACTGGAAAAATCCAGTTATGTGAAGCGCAGAAAGTTCAAACTTACGGCCCAAAAGACATTTCAGCCCCATGACCTATTATTTAGCTAAGAAAAAAGGGTGGGGCAAAATATATTGAGTGCCCCTAGTATATATTAACATTATTATTACAACACAGTGGTTTCCACCCTTTATGAAGCCAACGCCCCCTTTCGCCAAACAGTATTTTTTAACATCTCTTCGTGGATATAAAACTTAGCAAACAATACAAAGATTATTAAATGTATTTAATATATTTAAAAAATAATCGTAATAAAATTAATACATTCATATTTATTGTTCTAATAATAATATAAATTCACATTACATTACATTGCTTGCCATTCACTACTTTCTTCTTGCGCCCCACTTACTGTCAATGCCCACCTAAACTTTAAAAACGCCCTCTGCAGGTCGATACTGTTCCCATTGAAAACTACTGTTCAAACCTCACAGATTGTGGATTACTAAAATGAAGGTAACCGAATCCAAAATCAGATGAAACATGCTATATTTATGCCTAATTCAAAAATGAATTTGAATGTTCCGCCATGACACAGAATGTATTAATCGCTGTTAAACGAAAATTTTCCGACCACGATTGTTGTCAATTAATGTGTGAGCGGCAACAAACGGTCGCGTGATATCGGATTAAGAATAAAACAGTACTGTATATACATTTTTTTATACTCAATTATTCTTGCATTTAAAGGAAACAGTAAAATAATAAATGGAATACTGGAATTCAGTAATAACTTATAGCTACGTGTATATACTCGTATATTTTAATGACTGAGCGATGAACTTTCCGTTGAGTGTGGAGTTACCCGAGCAGTTTTGTGCTGAACTTAATATGCGCACTTTAAGATTAAGTATTCTATAAAAGGTATAACGTTTTGTAAGACAGTAAAGTATTTTTAATTCACACCAGTTATCGCAAACATAAAGTCCATACAAAGGACTTTTACGCCGATGATATAGGAAATGAAAAATGAAGACGACTGGTCTCGATTACAAATCATGAAACTCTACTCCCTGGAAAGAAGACGTGAGCGATACACAATAATATACATACAGTATAGTAGCCTACGGGTCACCAATTTGTAGTGGCTTAGAAAGTGGGCTTACTATAATTTATTAATTAAATTGAGACGAATACTCAGGGTCACCAGCTCGGGCACAGTCCAAACAAACAATATTTAATAAGTAGAGAAATGACTGTGGTTTTGTGTTTAATTAGAAAAATAAATGAATTATTTGTTCACAGTGATTAACAATTATGTATACGGTAATTGTGCAATATTACAATGACTGATTATCAACAATAAGAAATGGTTTACACAGTATAAGCGTTAGAACGCTGCTTTAATGACTAGCTACAATAATTAAGTTAATGAGATATTCGGTATGGTACACTACAATAATGAGTAAGAAAACAACAGCAAGGTAATAGGCACGATATTGGATTCACAACAATAAGTAATTATACAAATAAATAAATTATATGAATGAACGAAATAGCAAGGTGATACAAAAATACGATATTGATGCAACACTTCACTAGGCCCACTGCGTTCTTAATGGGAGAGTTAATTTGAACGATATTGAGGACACTTTTGAGCCTACTCGATTAGGCAGAGTTTGTGAACGTTTCAGCTTTGAATCCAGAATAGTCTATCACGACATAACTGATTTACCGACCTGCGATTTTGACGTAGAGAACTCTGAAGACTGAAGAGGGCCTACGTGAAGTTTGCCGTCCTGAGATTTTACGTAGATAACGCTGAAGACTGAAGAAACCTACGTGAAGGTTTACCCTCCTGCGTTTCGACGTGGATAACTCTAAAGACTGAAAGAGCCTACGTGAGGTTTACCGTACTGCGTTTCGACAGAGATGGTCGGAGGACGTACAGGCCTACCAGCGGGAGGATGTGTTGAGGGCCCGTTGAAAGACTTGTTGAAAGGGCGCCGATCGAATTGTGGTGAAGGATGAGTGAAGCCAGCGCCAGAAGGATGACGCCAGTAGAAATCTTGCAGAAGTGGTTTGCCCTCTGGCGGGATGAAGTTGTAGGTCGCCTCAAGTAATGATTTACATCGTGTATGTTTGACTGATGTTTGAAAAACTGAAGCCAGCTGAGATCGAACTGCGCTACGTGAAAGTGAAGATTCGCGGGAAGAAACAACGAGCAGGGCGATTTTAAGTGAACTCGAGCTTATATAGGTTCAGAAGACGAGTAGTTTTTGGCGGGTGTTAGAAAATCTAGAAGAGGAAGAGCCATTGTTGTCCTAAGGCGATATGATGACTAAGCTGATTGATGTAGCATTGCTTGTATATATTAAGTTAAGGTGTGTATATATATATCCATCTCATAATTGTAAAGTTAATGAAAAATTCACTTAATTTAGAGCTAGCATTTTTGGGCTCTTGTGGCATCATTATTTGAGCATTCTTGTGGCATCATTTTGTTTGGGCACTGGCGCGTCCTTTCTACTCGTTTGTTGAATGTGGCACTTACAGGGCGTGGTCTTATAGAGAGCTCTCTTACAATTCAGTTTGGTTGCTTAGATACAAGATTGTTGCATCGTGCAATGGTGCAGGTTGTATTGTTGTTGCAAGGTTTAGAAAGAAGACCATAAATAGTGCCCCTTTTGTTTTTTTCATCTTAATTTTATGCAACTGAGGCCTAAGGTAGGCCCACATCGAGTCAGCAACCCTGAGGTAGGACCTAATAGGATCTCCAAGTCTGTAAGTTTTAGTCTAGCTTAACTTGGGCTGTAGGTCGAAGTGGCCCTTCAGAGCTTGGCAGTTCAGGGCTCAGTTGGGATTCTGAACCCAATAAAATAAAAAATAGCATGGTCCTTCGAACCGGATTCTAGCCCCAGACTCAGTCAGTGACTATTTTTCGGCAAAGTTTTGATTGTGCAAATTGTAGTCTACGTTAGGCCTAGACGAGTTGAGCATAATTGAGTTAAGGTCCCAGGGTAGAAGCCCAATTACGAAACTTGGCCGCTAGTCTGTCGTTGTTTTGGGCCTACATTTTTACCGGTTTGGTTAATTTTGGTTTTATTGTTCGTAGGCAAAGGTTGCGGACTTCACTGCAATTCACTGCAATTAAGTTTATTTGAAAAAAAGCAAAATTTGAGTTTGATCAGTTTGGTTAAGTATTTTCACCTATTCAGCTTATTTGGCATTGAGCCCAATTGTTGTTTGCACTGAAGATGAGCGCAGCTGAATTGAACAAGTTTAGTAAAAGGAGAAGCGCCTACAAAGGTCTAATTACAAAGGTCATTGCCACTATAGATTCTGCAATAGAGCAAGAGGATTTAAGCTAAGTGACTGCGCAGCTTTCCATATTAGAAACTAAAAAGGTTGCTCTAAGCGAAGTAAATGTTAAAATTGAGGCTCTTAAAGAAGAGGATTGAATAGAAAATTAAATAATTTACTTTGAAGAGATTATTGATGACATACTCAGTGGTGTAGTGCTGTGGGAACGCGTGGGAACGGCGTTCCCTTACTTTTTTTTGTAGACGGAACGGCGTTCCCTCACTATTTCAAATAAATCCGAACTTACAAATCTCTAACGTCATGAAATTTTAATTCCCACCCCTAGAAGAAATAGAAAGAATCATTAACTGCTTCATTTCTTTTAGCTTCGACTGAGGCAATGCTAGCCTATAAAGATCTGGTGAAACAGTCACCACGGCGTACCAATTGTTAACTTTTTTTTAGTTAATCATTCCAGTTGTTAGCTATTTTTATTGATCGTACTGGATGTCGTATATCTAATGACACTGGAAATACTGCATCTTCAACCTTGGAATATATCCTAATATCCAGTGCATATGACCTCAAAATATCCCTGAAATTGGTCAGATTTCAAAAGATTTCCCGGGGGGCTTACAGTGCCCCTGGACCCCCAGCTGTATGGGCTCGCCGCGCTCGCCATTGTCCCCCCCCCCGCATCTGAGTAACACTTTCAAAATGCGTTCCCTCACTTCTTTATTTAGCAATACACCACTGGACATACTTAAAGTATGCCACAGAGCAAAAGAGTTTAGCAGCTCAGTACAGTTAGAGACCAGGTCTAACAATGAAACCAGCACTCAACAAACGGTGTTTGTGAAGTTAAGGTTAACAGATCTGCAGTTCAATTACCGAGGTTTGTACTCAAAACATTTTCTGGGAGTATTCAGGAATGGTAAGGATGGGCAGACAGTTTTCAATCAGCAGTTCACTCTAGTCAAGTGTTAAGTGTGGTGGAGAAGTTTAATTATTTGCAGTCCCTCTTGGAAGGGGAGGCAGCAAAGACAATATCAGGATTAGCATTAACAGAGGTTAATTATAATGTGGCTTGGGATATATTAAAGAAACGGTTTGGTAAGCCAGAGATCTTAATTAAAAGTCACCTCCGTGAACTTTTAGCAATACCTCCTGTTAATAATTCCAGTAGTCTCAAGGAGTTACGGTAGTTATATGTGAATTTGAAGTTAGAACTAGGTCCCTGGACAACTTGGGTCTAGGAATGGAAAGGTATGGTGAAATGTTGGTCACTATTCTAGAATCTAAATTGCCTAGCTCAATTTTGTTTGAATTAAGTAGGGGGACACTCTACAGAACATGTGTACATCCCCCTTCAGCAGATGTTAAGCCTTTTAGACACAGAATTAGCAAGACGAGAGGGAATTGAGTTTGCACAGTGGGATGTTAAACAAGGGGACAAAGGCAGTCACAGCACCAAAGTTTATACAAAAAGGAATAGCCCAGGTACAGTGTCAGCTCTACATGCATCCTCTGAGAATAAATTAAAGGGAATCAAGGAATGCATATTTTGCGAAGGCAACCACAAGTCATAAATGTAAGGTGGCTGTCCAAGCTGTGGAGATTGCGGAATTTTGTGCTCCAGTCACTACTTGTTTAGCTATGGCATGTGTCCAAGAATTGCAAGTTAAAGGAATTAATTTGGGCAATAATAAGTTTGAAGGAATAGGAGAGATTAGTCTTTTGATTGGAGCTGACTATTATTGGGACTTCATCACTGGTAATATTGTCCGCACATCTCAAGGTCCTGTAGCTCTTGAAAGTAAGCTAGGCTGGATGCTACATGGTAGCTATTGCAATGAAATGGAGGTTAAAGCTCTTTTTGTTAAGATTGAGGAGGACAGCCATGGTTTGGAAAGGAATTTGAAAGCCTTTGGGAACTTGAATCCATTAGCATAAAGGACAAACAGGAGAAGCAGACAAGTACAGTGAACAGTGATGTTTTAGAGCAATTTGGAAAAGGTATTGGGTTTAGAGACGGTTGCTACGAAGTTGGCCTCCCTTGGAAGGATTCTTGCAAACCCAGCTCAAACCTTCAGCTAGCTAATTGGAGGTTGGAGACTTCATTGCACAGGCTAAGGAAAAATGAGGAGTTGTTAAATGAATATAATGAGGCCATCCTAAGCTATGTAAAGGAGGGCTATGCTGAAAGGGTGCACACCATGCAGTGGTACGGCGAGACAAAACTACCATCAAACTGAGGGTAGTTTTAATGGCTCAGCCAAGGACAAAGGTGGTGTGTCCTTGAATGACTGTTTGGATGCTGGGCCAAATTTAAATGCAGATTTATTTTCCTCGTTACTGAGATTCAGGTTTGGTAGATTAGCATTGACTGCAGATGTGAAGCAAGCCTTTTTGACGATAAAGTTAAAACCAGAGGACAGAGATGCAGTAAGGTATCTGTGGGTGGAAACGAAAGACTTGTTGGAAAATGAACCCAAGGTTCAAGCATATAAAATGAAGTTAGTGTTGTTTGGCCTCAGCTCTAGTCCATTTCTGTTGGCAGCTAGTATGCAGTATCATTTTAAGAAATATTCTGAAGTCTTTCCTAATACTATTGAACATATAAGGAAAAAAATTTATGTTGTTGATTTTCTGTGTTCAGTGGATAATACAGAAATGGCTAAACAGATATTCATGGAGGCTGGAGCTATAATGAGGGAGGCTGGCATGGAGCTTAGAAAATAGCAGACCAATCTTTCTCAGTTACAACATTTTATAAGTCAGTCCTGTATAGGACCTGATGCAGCAGAAAGTAGTGAGGATTCTGGTATTAAGGAGTTGTGGGCAATAGACACCAAGGTGCTAGGCATTGTTTGGCAGCATGGAGAGGATTTGCTTACCTTCAATGGGAAATCTTTAGTTGAGCTGGCTGAGAATGAGACAAGGTAGACAAAACGTACAGCTCTTAGTTTGGCTTCGAAGGTCTTTGATCCTCTTGGATTCCTGGCTCCATTTGTGATAAAGTAAAAAATTTGGTTTCAGAGCCTCTGGGAAATTGGACGTGGTTGGGACCAAGAGTTACTCGATCATATGGTGGTAAAGTGGAAATATTGGTTCAAAGAATTGACACATCTTGGAGACATTGAAATCCCAAGATTGTACTTTGGAGAGTTGAACAATAGTCCAGATAATTTGGAGCTGCACATCTTTTGTGATGCAAGTGAGGAAGCCTATGCAACTTGCATTTATATAAGAGGCACATTCGAAGAGGAAGTAAGTTGCAGGTTGGTTGCTGCAAAGAGCAGAGTAGCACCTTTGAAAAGGCTTTCTATTCCAGTGCAGTCATTGCTAGTCGGCTTGCAGTTACAGTGGAAAACTCTTTGGGGTTTTATGAAATTCCAAGCTATTATTGGACAGACTCCACTATAGTTTGGCACTGGTTAAGAAGCCAGGCAAGGAAATGGAAATCATTTGTTGCCAATAGGGTGGAGGAAATTCAAGCACACACAGATCCAATGCAATGGAAGCATTGTCCAGGCACCCAAAAATCAGCTGATTTACCAACACGAGGAATTTCAGTGAAAGATCTTGCACAGTCAAGTTTGTGGTGGAATGGGCCAGAGTGGCTAAAACTTTGAAGTGAAAATTGGCCTTCTAATCAGCCTATTGTAGGAGAATGCCAGGCTGAAGAAGAATGAGTGAGTGAGATGAGAAAATGCATTGTGAACAGTTGTCAAGTTATGCAGCAGGACTCCATATTGAGGCTTGAGGACATTAGCAGTCTGAAAAGGTCGTTAAGAGTGACAGCATGGGTATATAGATTTACAGACAACATTAAGGAAGAAACAAGAAGGGAAGGAATTCTGAACAGTAATGAGATTCAGCAAGCCAGGCAATACTGGGTGGTATATGTGCAGAAGGAAAAATTTGGTGAAGAGAGAAAATTGCTCACCAGCAGTCCATTACAGGTTCTAGCAACACATTCTGCTCTCAAGGGTTTGGATGTGTTTTTGGATCAGGATTTATTAAGAGTAGGAAGTAGACTACGGTTTTCCGGGCTTCCAGAGGAGAAAAGACATCCAATTTTGCTACCTTCTGGGGGACACTTTGGGGAACTTTTGATCCTGGATACGCATCATAAGTTGTTGCATGCTGGAGATAGAGAAGTGATAATAGAGATCAGACAACAGTTTTGGATTCCCAAAATTAGACAAGTAGTGAAAAAGATTTTGCATAGATGTGTGGTTTCCAAGCGTTGGAGTGCAAAGCCTTATCATGAAAAGGCGGCTCCACTTCCAAGAGAACGGTGTGTCTATACTGCCTCATCTGATGTAGTGGGAGTAGACTTTGCAGATCCAGTCTATATGTATGAGCAAGGGCAGTCTAACAAAGGTTACATATGTCTTTTCACATGTGCTACTACCAGAGCAATCCATTTGGAGTTGGTAAGCAACTTAAGTAGTGATGTATTTCTTTTGGCCTTTAAAAGGTTTGTGAACAGAAAGGGGTTTCCCAAATAAAATCATATCGGATAATGCAAAAACCTTCAAAAGGGCTGCAAAGGAACTCCAAGAAGTTTGTTCCTTGCTAAAAGAGGAGGGATTCCAATCCTACTTTTCACACCATGGGGTACAGTGGGAATTTATTGTTGAGAGAGCACCATGGTGGGGAGGATTTTGGGAAAGGCTAGTGAGAAGTGTAAAGTGTCCATTAAAGAAACTTTTAGCTAATGCTCATTTGAGCAAAGAAGAATTCTGCACTGTTTTGTGTGAAGTAGAAGCAATGGTGAACAGCAGGCCTATTACCTTTGTTTATAACAGTATGCAGGATGCAGAGCTATTGACACCAAATCATTTTCTTTATGGTAAACGATTAACATCAAGATCCAGTTTGCCAGGAGACTTACAGCCTATCCAGAGCAGTCAAGAAGAATTAACAAGAAGGTTCAAGTATCTTGAAGAGCTACAAGATCAGTTATGGAAGAGGTGGCAGATGGAATACTTGCCAGAACTCAATTAGTACCGATCAGGCAATGTAAAGGGCTCCAATGCAAATTGTATCAAGGTGGGAGAAGTGGTAATGATTGGGGATGAAAGCCCAAGGCAATGCTGGAAGCTTGGCATAATTGAAGAGTTGTTTGTTGGCAAAGACAATTTAGTTGGGTCTGCACTGGTAAAGACCAGGAGGAAAATTAAAGAGACCCATACAAAAAATCTATGCTTTAGAAATTAGCAAAAGCACGGATAGTCAAGATGAAGCATTTGGGTTACAGCCTCATGGAGAAGGCTTGGCTAAACTTGCAGAAGGTAATGACAACAATGCCTCTTCGGTGGTGAGTGTTAGAAAATCTAGAAGAGGAAAAGCCATTGTTGTCCCAAGGCGATATGATGACTAAGCTCAAGGCCGTTTCCTGGCATAAGCAGACTAAGCGGCCGCTTAGGGCCCCGCTACTACTAGGGGGCCTTTAGACAGGCTCGAAGGTCATAGCTCAGTGGGCAAGAATAGGAATATAGCTGACGTTATTATTAATATTATTGTTATTATTATTATTATCATTATTATTATTATTATTATTATTATTATTATTATCATCATCATCATTATTATCATGATTATTGTTATTTAACAGATTAGTTGTGATTAACTAGATGTGACTTCGTGCCACTTGGAAAATGAAACGACATTATCCATCAGGAGCTGAAAAACGGAAAAAGAAGAAAATAGAGGAGAAGCTTTCCAGTAGCACAGGTGACATGTGCCACTTGTATATTCTTATGATTACAGTTCAGGCAACTAGATTAGGTAGACCATCAAGCTAGGCAAGTGCTCAGGAATCGTGTAGAGTAAGCTAGTCTCTGTAATATTTATAATATTTCGAAATGTGAAATTTAATGGATCACATCACCTCAAATTCTGTTCACACAGATCAATTAAAATAAGATAAGAAAGAGTATTTTAGCAAAAATTAACAGAATATGCAATGTTATGTTCTTCTCAGGAGCACTACTGAAATATTTGGAAAAGCCATCCTCAGCAAAGCCTGATGAGCATCATGAGCCAACAGCAGGATCATCCTCTATGCAACCTCAAACACCAATAGAAGTAGAGCCTGATGAACCAATAAGTGGCCCATCTTCTGTTCAGCTTCAAACACCACACACAGGCATTTCTATTGAGCAACAAGAACCAAGATCTGCTCCACCGCTTGATCCGTATGACTGGCCAGGTGTCCTGTCAGATGCCTTGAAGACAGATCTGGTGTCTCGAGGACCATTTCAAATCAGTCCAGATTTCACATTCCCTAAAAGAGAGGACGGTAGAAGCTTCATCACCATTACATGTACAGAACATTAATTAATGGGGAAAAAATAAAGCGAAGCTAGCTGATGTACTCTAGAAGGAATGATGCTCTTTATTGCTTCTGCTGCAAGTTGTTTTCAAGGAAGTTGTACAAACTAATTACCGTAAATTACGGATAGCCTTTCAGACTGGATAAACGTTGGTTCGCTTCTGAAAGGCCATGGAAATAGTTCAGAACATGCAGATAACATGGCAACATGGAAGGATCTGGAACTGCGGCTAAAAACTGGGAGGACCGTTGACCAAACTGAAATGTCATTAATGGAGGTAGAGCGAAGACGCCGGCGAAATGTTCTCACATGTCTTGTAAGTATAATCCAATCAGTGGCAGAGAGAAACCTTGCTTTCAGGGGGTCTTCCTCTACATTGTACAATCGAGACAATGGCAACTTCTTGCAGGAGGTTGAGCTGCTTGCCAAATTTGATCCAGTGATGAAACAACACATCAGCAGAGTCGAAAGTGGCCAATCTAGTCATTCAAGTTACCTAGGGAACATCATTCAAAATGAGCTCATTGGGTCCATTAGTGGGAAGATCTTAGATGCCATTGTGGCAGAAATAAAACAAGCTAAATATTACTCACTCATTTTAGATTGCACTCCAGACATAAGCCACCAAGAACAGATGTCGATTATTATCAGAACTGTTAAAATGGGTGAAGTACCAGAAATAAAAGAATACTTCTTGGGCTTTCTTGAGGCTTCAGAAAGTACAGGCCTGGGTTTATCAGTTCTGATTCTGAAGAGACTAGATGAACTGAATATTCACTTTGATGACTGCAGAGGATAGTCATATGACAACGGAGCGAACATGAAGGGCAAGAACAAAGGTGTTCAGGCAAGGTTATTAGAGATGAACTGTCGTGCACTCTATGTTCCATGTGGGGCTCACACTCTGAATCTTGTAGTGGCTGATGCAGCTAAAGCTTCCACAGATGCCATCAGCTTCTTTGGCAACGTACAAAAATCGTACAACCTTTTTTGCAGCAGCTACACAGAAATGGACAATCCTAAAGAAGCACGTGAACATAACACTCAAGTCTTGGAGTGAAACCAAATGGGAGAGCCGGCTTAAGAGCATTGAGGCTGTGCGATACCAGAGCCACAATATCAGAGAGGCCCTGTTCGAAGTCAGAAACAATGCCACAGATGCCATAGCCAGGACTGAAGCACAAGCACTTGCAGAGGAGGTAGGGTCTTATCGCATTCAGATTTGCACAGTAGTATGGTATGACATTCTTCATGCAGTTAACCATGTGAGCAAACTTCTGCAGTCTCCTACAATGCAGTTTGATGTGGCAGTCAACCTCCTCACAAAAACAAAAGACTCACTCACCAGCTACAGAAACACAAGTTTTGTTGCTGCACAAGTCGTAGCTAGGGACATACGTGAGAAAATGAATGTGGAGGCTGTGCTGAAGGAGAAGAGGCTCAGATCCACAAAAAAGCACTTTGCTTACGAAGCTCCTGAAGAACCATTTACAGAAGCATTAAAGAGGCTGGAAGTCAAATTTTTCAATGTGGTGGTGGATTGTGCCATCGGGTCAATAAATGAGAGATTTAAAACATTAGATGATGTGAGGGACATATTTGGGGGTTCTCCTAAACTTCACCACAATGAACAAGGAAAGACTCGTCCTGCAAGTGTGAAAATCTCTCTAAGATACTGAGCTCTGGAGCTGACTCTGACATTGATGGAAGAGAAATGGCCCTCGAAATTAAGAACTTGCCGACTTTACCTGCATTGGAGCTTCTCTCCTTCATTCATCAGAAGCAACTGGAGGAACTATAGGGTCTATACCCCAATCTCTGGGTTGCACTAAGAATTGCCTGCACTCTACCTGTGACAGTAGCGTCAGCCGAGAGGAGCTTCTCTAAGATGAAACTAATCAAGAACTACCTCAGATCATCAATGGGGCAGGATCGCCTCAGTGGCCTTGGCATTATAAGCATCAACCAGGACGTTGGCAGGGAGATTTCATATGATGATGTTATTGATGATTTCGCCCATAAAAAATCTAGGAGGCAAAAATTTTGAAGATACAAACTGTTCTGTATAACTGTTAGCTATTACACGATTGTATCGTAGAGTTAGTAATTGTTTGGTAGTTGATAATTGCATTATTTTTTTATACATAGTTCTGTCATTTATTCTAAATAATGTATAAGCTAATTTTCAGGAATTTCATGAAGAGAATTTTTTCTGTTTGTCTTCTGAAAGTACATATTTGTTGTTTTGGACATAAATGTTTCATTAAAATTGTTTCATAATTGTTTTTATTAACACAGCCATTTTTTGTATGTGTGTGTTGAGTGATGTAGTAAGGCGTGAGTTGGTGGATGGAGGGGTGGGGCCTCAAATGGGTATACTGCTTAGGTCTCCCTAATGGCTAGAAATGGCCTTGACTAAGCTGATTGATGCGGCATTGCTTGTATATATTAAGTTAAGGTGAGTATATATCCATTTCATAACTGTAAGGTTAATGAATAATTCACTTAATTTAGAGCTAGCATTTTTGGGCTCTTGTGGCATCATTGTGCGAGCTCTCTTGTGGTATCATTTTTTGGGGGCACTGGTGCGTCCTTTCTACTCGTTTGTTGAATGCGGCACTTACAGGGCGTGGTCTTTTTGAGAGCTCTCTTGCAATTCAGTTTGGTTGTTTAGATACAAGATTGTTGCATCGTGCAATGGTGCAGGTTGTGTTGTTGTTGCAAGATTTAGAAAGACCATAAATAGTTCCCCTTTTGTCTTTTTATCTTAATTTTATGCAACTGAGGCCTAAGATAAGCCCACATCGAGTCAGCAACCCTGATGTAGGACCTAATAGGACCTCCAAGTCTGTAAATTTTAGTCTAGCTTAACTTGTGCTGTAGGTCGAAGTGGCCCTTCAGAGCTTGGCCGTTCAGGGCTCAGCTGGGATTCTGAACCCAATAAAATAAAAAATAACATGGTCCTTCGAACCGGAAGTGAAAGTGAAGATTCGCGGGAAGAAACAACGAGCAAAATGAGGGCGATTTTAAGTGAACTCACCCTTATATAGGTTCGGAAGACGCGTAGTTTTTCGCGGGCCTTTTTGGAAAACAAAGTAAAATTTGTTTCTCTCTCTTTGGGCCCACGGACTTTTCTTGCTCTGTGGTGATTCCAAGATGTTTGAGGACGGCGAGGAGAGGAATTTCCTGTTGGTCTCAACATACATATGGAAAATATTTGAGGGATGTCCCCCAAACCTTAGAAATTAATTACAAACACAGTGCAATGAGATAAAAGGTAGACTCTGTGCTGTCCTTGCTGCGGTGGGACAGGGGGCCATGAAAACCAAGCTGGAAAATAGTCTCAGAATATGTGGACCTAAATTCTTCAATATACCCCTGAAAGAACTGAGGAATCTCCAGCACACCAACCTGAATAATTAAAACGTCAGCTGTGCAAAGTCCCAGACCAGCCATGCGTAGCTGGCTACAGAAGCAGGAGAGCGGAAACCAATTCTCTCCCCTACTAAATCTTGCAAATAAGGCGGGATGCTGCACAAGGGTCGACCTCAGGTCAATCCTGAACCGTCATTCGAAGACATCAAGACTCAAGTAAGATATATATATATATATATATACTGTATATACACAGTATATATATATATATATATATATATGTATATAATGTTACGGCATGCGGGAGGTGCCCCCTTGGGGCATTGGTTTCTGCGAGTATGTAGAAGAATTACGGCATTTGGAAGAGTGAAGTCCATGGTGTAATGGTATCGCGTCTGACCGGCAATCGGAAGATCCCGGGTTCGATTCCCAGGTGGTACTTCATTTTTTCATTTGTTCCGTTTTCTCTCTCTCGTCTTGCGCGGAATATCTCCTATACAAGCGTCGTTCTTTACGATATATATATATATATATGAACATTATTTCACTCACGAAAGTAACACGTGAAAAATATTTATGATGAATAAAACCACGAAGGAAAGGAAACACAAAATGGTGCTCAAGCGCTTTCGTCTAATGACATCCTCAGGAACACTGAAGTACATAAAAGAGTTACAGCCTATATATAGGTTACAGAAAAAAAGAAAAAAGAAAAAAAATAATATATATATATATATATATATATATATATATATATATATTATTGATGAATAAAACCACGAAGGAAAGGAAACACAAAAAGGTGCTCAAGCGCTTTCGTCTAATGACATCCTCAGGAACACTGAAGTACATAAAAGGTTACGGCCTATACTGTATATAGGTTACAGAAAGAAAAAAAAAAAAATATATAACATACATGCACACAAACATACATATACATACATATACTGTATATATATATATATATATATATATATCTATCTACACACATACATACATATATATATATATATATATATATATATATATATATATATATATATATGCAATAAACGGAGAAGTAAAAATAAAAATTAAAAATTAAAGATTAGAGGATTAACAAAGAGGCATACAGATTTGTAAGGAAAAATATCGATTTTTAGCACAAGATCAAATGAATTAAAAACAAATTTATACTGGAAATCTGCCCGGGTTTTAACACTTTGCCTTTTAGAGTCAAGTTTCGATATATATAAAAATAAAATGAAGATTAAAAGTTAATAAAGTAGCGTACAAGTTTACCAAAGATTTAGCGTCTTACCCTTTTTATCTAAATTTGTTTTGAAGGAATTCAAAACAACAGGATCGAGTTAAAAAAGACCTTTGCTTATGTTGAAGTTATTTGAAAGTTGGATAATGGCAGACTCAAGAATATTTCTATTGACAATGTTGCTAGAATGAAATAAAACTGAAGCATTATTCCAATCAATACAGTGGGATAACTCTGACAAATGGACAAAAAGAGCACTGGACAACTGTCCTGTTCTAATGGAATATTGATGCTGTTTTATACGTGTGTGCAAATCCTTTCCCGTCTGACCTATGTAAAAGGAATCACATTGTTTACACCCAATTTTATAGATAATGCCTGAATTATTTATTGGTAGGGCTATTTTTTACTATGATATTTTTCACAATATTGTTATATGAAAATACTACATTAATATCCAAAAGTTTAAGTACATTAGCAATGCCTAAAAAGCCCGGGGAAAATGGAAGTACTAAAATATTTTTTGACAAAGTACGAGTGTTATTGACACGATAGAAAGTTCGTTTTGCCTTGTTGAGACAAGATTCCATAAACGCAGATGGGTAACACAGATCACTTCCAATACCGTTGATTTTTTCCAATTCGGCATCGCTGTATTCCGGACTGGCGATCCTAAGGGCGCGGAGAGACATTGATGAAAAAATGGCCTTCTTAATGAGGGTGTCATGTCCCGAGTAAAAGTGTACGTAGGACAAATTGTTTGTTGTTTTCCGATAGATACTAAACTTAAAACCTGGGCTTTCCCTATGTACCCGCACATCCAAAAATGGGATTGAATTGTCTTGTTCCACTTCTAAAGTAAACTTAATGGAGGGGACTTGATCATTTAACTGAAGGAGGAAATTATCCAGGTCACGATTCATGGGCCAGATACACAAAATATCGTCGACGTACCGCAACCAAGGGATGCCAACCCCCAGGATTCTCGGAATGTAAGTAATTTCGAAAAACTCCATATAAATATTGGAGAGGAGGGGCGATAAGGGGTTGCCCATGGCCATCCCAAACACTTGTTGATAATACTCGTTATTGAAAGTGAATTTACAGTCTTTGATGCAAAGCTTAATAAGTTCCAAAACAATGTGTGAAGGTAGTGGCAGGTCATACTTTTGTAATTCTTGGGAGAGAAAGTCAAGCATATCATCAATCGGCACTTTTGTAAACAATGAACAAACGTCAAAACTGATCAATCTATCGTTAGTTTCAGTACGTGCATTATTCAATTTTTCAGTAAGATCCATGGAATTTTTTACATGTGAATCAGAGATAGTTCCGAGAATGGGGGACAAGACTTTGACAAGCCATTTGGAGAGTTTATAAGTAATAGAGCCCACCGAGCTAATAATAGGGCGCATAGGGTTGCCAGGTTTGTGGGTTTTAATAAGACCGTAAAGGTAGGGCAGAGAAGGTGAAGTGGACATGAAAGCGGAATTAAGTCCTTATGATCTTTGAGAATGCGTTTCAAGCCACTATTAAATGATTTGATGACGTCATCCTGCGGGTTCTTCCTAAGTTTGCTGTATGTGGCTGGGTCCTGGAGAAGCTCGCTCATCTTTCCGATGTAGTCCACTTTGTCCATAATAACTATGGTGTTAGCCTTGTCTGCTTTAGTAATATGGAGCTCCCCATCTTTTTTTAATTGTGAGAGGCCATCGCGAAAACGTTTAGGAAAGTTATCTTCGTAATTACCATTCGCCGCACTATAAACGAGGCCTTTAACTATGTTAAACAAATACTGAGGGAGATTACACTGTTTTTCAAAACGGTCTCGCGTGTTTTGAAAAACAGTGTAATCTCCCTCAGTATTTGTTTAACATAGTTAAAGGCCTCGTTTATAGTGCGGCGAATGGTAATTACGAAGATAACTTTCCTAAACGTTTTCGCGATGGCCTCTCACAATTAAAAAAAGATGGGGAGCTCCATATTACTAAAGCAGACAAGGCTAACACCATAGTTATTATGGACAAAGTGGACTACATCGGAAAGATGAACGAGCTTCTCCAGGACCCCGCCACATTAGCCCTGTTCAAAAATCAACTTTTTCTTATTTTCATAGGTTTCTGTACTTTTTCCCATGCTTTTTGACCTGAAAAGGCCGAAAATCACAACCATTTTGACCTAGGTTGTTGGGAAGCATTGCCGCATGGAGCTTTAAGTTTTCTGCCTTGAATCATGTTTTGCACTATAACTTTTTATCTAAACAAGATAGAGCAACAAAATAGGCACCAAATTAAAGTGTTTTTAATCCTCTTTCTAACTCATACAATTATGATAGTCTTGGAACAAGAAATGGCACATTGGTACATACAAAGATTTCAGAAATATCACAAAATTCGTTTTCTCACACTCAAGGCAGACAAGGCGCCTTATTCATGACACAAATTTGAGATTAACATTTTGTCACAAGTCTAATCGATCAAGAAGTGAAAGCATTACATGATGATTAATTTCATAATGACATTTACACAGTCAGTTGTTGAGAGTTTGTTTCTTGAAGCTGTCAAAGCGGCGTCTGTTGAACTCCACAGCTTGAAGGAGATAGTCCCTTTGCTTGGCATCTGTTGTTATGACATTTGCAAAGTCGCTCATCATCTTGACACCACGTTCAGCAATGTCATTCACCGCTTTCAGATTCTTAACATAGTCCAACGCTTTTCTGTAGACCTCATTCTGTGGCCAAGACGTGACAGGTTCCAGAAGCCACTCGGATCCAATGTTCAGTGTGTCCAGCAGGAAATGTGATTCTGGGCCAATGAGATCAACCAGGGTGGTCTTAGCTGTGACTCTCTGGAATAGAGGCTTTCCTGTTCTGAAGCTGTCTGGCTTCTCAGTGGCATGTAACTGGGCAGCAATGTCGTGCTTCAATGTGTCACTCAATCTACTGCTGAACAGGGCAAATGGCACGACTTCCTGCGTCAGGTACCATTTGTGGTTTTCCATCTTATTAAGTACTGCATCAGCAAGCTCTGGGTCAGTTTTCTTGTACTTCAACATGTCCTGGATTAGACTTAGATCATTCATGGGAGCATCTGCAGCAGACATTGACATCATCCATACAGGAGTGTAGAACAGCGCAAGGAAGGTGTTGAGTCTTTCCAGCTTTGATACAGTGTCTTCGTCGTACTCAAGTTGATCTGCAAACATCAGCATTTTCATGGAGTACAGGTTTCTGGCCATCCATCTGGCCTGATGAATGGCGCCTGGTCGACTCCAGTGAATACCTCGAGGAGGCGTTCCTCCAAGAACAATGACTGTCAGTTCAGCCATTTCCCTGTAGTCGGCTCTTGGAAGCCTTTCTGCTGTTAGAATGTCTTGGAGTATTTCTTCACTGTTCTTCTTCTTTTCCTTCAGCCATTTGCTGTTGATAGCCAGCATCTTTGGGTTTTCCTTGGACAAGTCCGTCCAAACATCCTTCAGATGCTCAAACCAGGGATTATCTGGCCCCTTCACCTTCCCAAACAGCTTCTCCCAAACTGCTCCTACTAGGATTTCCAGGATGTGATGTCGACAGGCCAGATAAAACACCTTTTTGTTCAGCATTTTCTCTAGCAGTTTGGCAGCTCCTCTGTGAACTCCACTGTTACTGGATGTAGTATCAAAAACAAGGGCAGTAACATTATCCGTAAGTTCCCATGTCTCCAGTAAATCCATTGAAGCCTCAGCCTGAGCTGTGCCAGAAGAATTGTCGATGACAGGTACTCCCAATAACTTTCCTTCAGTGTATGAAGGTGGACCAGACACTAGCACAGCTAAAGTCTCTGAGGTACTTCCAGGTTCACTGCCCAAGACATCTTTGAGCAACTTTCCATCCCAGTGTAAGGTAGCGTACTGTGGGGGGTTTTCACAAAACTTGGACATGTGACTCTGGCTGATATTATACCTGGACAGCATTCTGTTGCGACGTGTTGTTGAGGTTGGGATAACGAAGTTATCCAGATCAGCCCCTCCAGCTTTCAAGGTGGCAGAAACCATGGCAGTAACTTGATTGTCTGATAAACCAAGACGATCAGCTGTATTGCAGATGACATCACATTCCATGACCTTCCTTGGAAACGTCAAAGTCACACTAGTCACAGTGTCTTGATGGTGAGAACATCCAGGACGAGGCTGATGGTAATCCATGTCCTCTGTGTTAGCGTCGTTGTCAGTTGAGTCACCCCAGGTAATGTCATCCACATGAACAACTGCCTCTTGTTCTGCTGCAGCTGTAAAATAGTACAACATGTTAAGACAGTAATTGTTAAGTACATGCTAAATATCGCAATGGAGTAAAACTTAAAACTTTTTGTAACGTTCAAAGTAATTAGTTTTACCTTGTTCTTGTCTATGCTGCAGTCTTTCATTCCTCGCTGCTTGCTGCAGGGATCTTGTCTCAAAAATCTTGTCATGACCAGACATATGACCTTTCCTCTCAGTCTTTTGGTCTTCGTAGAACCTGATATCCTCATCTTTCTTCTCTCTGGATAACAGTCTGTTGTTCTGTATTTCCTGGATTGCATCTGGAGCTCCTATATCGAACAGGCTGTCTAATTCCAGCACAAATGCTCCTCTTTTTCCTCCAGGGTTACTTGCTCTTCCTTTGCTTTTCACCAGAGCACGATGTTTCTCATGTAGTTTCATGAAGAGCTTCATTGCGTTGTACTTGGTCATTGTCTTGATCCTAGCCATCTGCCAGAATGGGATGATAGATTCAACTGTTTCATATGCAAGGTCTTGAACCATGGGCCTCCCTGCATTTTCCGGTAAATTCTGAAGATTAAGGAAATACTGGAACGCCTGTCTGTTGGTGGGAAGCTGGGAACCACTGATAAAAGCTGAAGGGTATCCAACCAGGAAAGTTTCAGTGAGAGATCTGGTAGATGGCCCAGTTGACACCTGCCTGTGGACAGTACGTGGAGGTTCTGAGATATCAACTGTGCGCCCACGGAGCTCCCTCAGCTCCTTGCTTAATGCCATTGTGAAGTTGTAACTTGTAGATGGTTTTCTAGATTCTGATTGAGTTTCTGTTGTTTCCTGAAAAATGATAGATAATTATTATTATTATTATTATTATTATTAATTATTATTTATTTATTATTATTATTATTATTATTATTATTATTATTATTATTATTTATTAATTTTATGCTCTTTCATTTGATACCTAATTTGTTGCTCTATCTTGTTTAGATCAAAAGTTAAAGTGCAAAACATAATTCAAGGGACCCCGGAATTGGCGCTTTGGCCGATTTCAAGGCAGAAAATTTAAAGCTCCATGCGGCAATGCTTCCCAACATCCTAGGTCAAAATAGTTGTGATTTTCGGCTTTTTTAGGTCAAAAAGCATGGGAAAATGTACAGAAACCTATGAAAATAAGAAAAAGTTGATTTTTGAACAGGCCTACCCGGGCGCCACATACAGCAAACTTAGGAAGAACCCGCAGGATGACGTCATCAAATCATTTAATAGTGGCTTGAAACGCATTCTCAGAGATCATAAGGACTTAATTCCGCTTTTCATGTCCACTTCACCTTCTCTGCCCTACCTTTACGGTCTTATTAAAAACCACAAACCTGGCAACCCTATGCGCCCTATTATTAGCTCGGTGGGCTCTATTACTTATAAACTCTCCAAATGGCTTGTCAAAGTCTTGTCCCCCATTCTCGGAACTATCTCTGATTCACATGTAAAAAATTCCATGGATCTTACTGAAAAATTGAATAATGCACGTACTGAAACTAACGATAGATTGATCAGTTTTGACGTTTGTTCATTGTTTACAAAAGTGCCGATTGATGATATGCTTGACTTTCTATCCCAAGAATTACAAAAGTATGACCTGCCACTACCTTCACACATTGTTTTGGAACTTATTAAGCTTTGCATCAAAGACTGTAAATTCACTTTCAATAACGAGTATTATCAACAAGTGTTTGGGATGGCCATGGGCAACCCCTTATCGCCCCTCCTCTCCAATATTTATATGGAATTTTTCGAAATTACTTACATTCCGAGAATCCTGGGGGTTGGCATCCCTTGGTTGCGGTACGTCGACGATATTTTGTGTATCTGGCCCATGAATCGTGACCTGGATAATTTCCTCCTTCAGTTAAATGATCAAGTCCCCTCCATTAAGTTTACTTTAGAAGTGGAACAAGACAATTCAATCCCATTTTTGGATGTGCGGGTACATAGGGAAAGCCCAGGTTTTAAGTTTAGTATCTATAGGAAAACAACAAACAATTTGTCCTACGTACACTTTTACTCGGGACATGACACCCCCACTAAGAAGGCCATTTTTTCATCAATGTTTCTCCGCGCCCTTAGGATCGCCAGTCCGGAATACATCGATGCCGAATTGGAAAAAATCAACGGTATTGGAAGTGATCTGTGTTACCCATCTGCGTTTAGGGAATCTTGTCTCAACAAGGCAAAACGAACTTTCTATCGTGTCAATAATAACACTCGTACTTTGTCAAAAAATATTTTAGTACGTCCATTTTTCCCGGGCTTTTTAGGCATTCCTAATGTACTTAAACTTTTGGATATTAATGTAGTATTTTCATATAACAATATTGTGAAAAATATCATGTAAAAAATAGCCCTACCAATAAATAATTCAGGCATTATCTATAAAATTGGGTGTAAACAATGTGATTCCTTTTACATAGGTCAGACGGGAAAGGATTTGCACACACGTATAAAACAGCATCAATATTCCGTTAGAACAGGACAGTTGTCCAGTGCTCTTTTTGTCCATTTGTCAGAGTTATCCCACTGTATTGATTGGAATAATGCTTCAGTTTTATTTCATTCTAGCAACATTGTCAATAGAAATATTCTTGAGTCTGCCATTATCCAACTTTCAAATAACTTCAACATAAGCAAAGGTCTTTTTCAACTCGATCATGTTGTTTTGAATTCCTTCAAAACAAATTTAGATAAAAAGGGTAGGACGCTAAATCTTTGGTAAACTTGTACGCTACTTTATTAACTTTTAATCTTCATTTTATTTTTATATATATCGAAACTTGACTCTAAAAGGCAAAGTGTTAAAACCCGGGCAGATTTCCAGTATAAATTTGTATTTTTAATTCATTTGATCTTGTGCTAAAAATCGATATTTTTCCTTACAAATCTGTATGCCTCTTTGTTAATCCTCTAATCTTTAATTTTTAATTTTTAATTTTACTTCTCCGTTTATTGCATATATATATATATATATGTATGTATGTGTGTGTAGATATGTATGTATATATATATATATATATATATATATATATATATATATATATATATATATATATATGTATGTTTGTGTGTATGTATGTTATTTATTTATTTTTTTTCTTTCTGTAACCTATATATAGGCCGTAACCTTTTATGTACTTCAGTGTTCCTGAGGATGTCATTAGACGAAAGCGCTTGAGCACCTTTTTGTGTTTCCTTTCCTTCGTGGTTTTATTCATCATAAATATTTTTCACGTGTTACTTTCGTGAAATAATTTTCATATATATATATATGTATAGAAACGACGTAAGTATAGAGGAGTGTTCTGCACACGAGGAAGAGAAATAACGAACAAATGAAAAATGAGGTAACCGCACGGGAATCGAACCCAGGATCTTCCGATTCCCTGGCGGTTACCTCATTTTTCATTTGTTCGTTATTTCTCTTCCTCGTGTGCAGAACACTCCTCTATACTTACGTCGTTTCTATACTTTCTATATATTAATATACTGCGTGGTCATTGCAGTTAAATGTGTATATATATATATATATATATATATATATATATATATATATATATATATATATATGCAATAAACGGAGAAGTAAAAATAAAAATTAAAAATTAAAGGATTATCAGAGAGGCATACAGATTTGTAGGGAAAAAATATCGATTTTTAGCACAAGATCAAATGAATTATAAAAATACAAATTTATACTGGAAATCTGCCCGGGTTTTAACACTCTGCCTTTTTTGGTTAAGTTTCGATGTATATAAAAATAAAATGAAAATTAAAAGTTAATAAACTAGCATACAAGTTTACCAAAGACTTAGCGTTCTACCTTTCTTATCTAAATCTGTTTTGAAGGAATTCAAAACAACAGGATCGAGTTGAAAAAGACCTTTGCTTATGTTGAAGTTATTTGAAAGTTGGATAATGGCAGACTCAAAATATTTCTATTAACAATGTTGCTAGAGTGGAATAAAACTGAAGCATTATTCCAATCAATACAGTGGGATAACTCTGACAAATGGACAAAAAGGGCACTGGACAACTGTCCTGTTCTAACGGAATATTGATGCTGTTTTATACGTGTGTGCAAATCCTTTCCCGTCTGACCTATGTAAAAGGAATCACATTGTTTACACCCAATTTTATAGATAATGCCTGAATTATTGGTAGGGCTATTTTTTACTATGATATTTTTCACAATATTGTTATATGAAAATACTACATTAATATCCAAAAGTTTAAGTACATTAGCAATGCCTAAAAAGCCCGGGAAAAATGGAAGTACTAAAATATTTTTTGACAAAGTACGAGTGTTATTATTGACACGATAGAAAGTTCGTTTTGCCTTGTTGAGACAAGATTCCATAAACGCAGATGGATAACACAGATCACTTCCAATACCGTTGATTTTTTCCAATTCGGCATCGATGTATTCCGGACTGGCGATCCTAAGGGCGCGGAGAAACATTGAGGAAAAAATGGCCTTCTTAGTTGGGGTGTCATGTCCCGAGTAAAAGTGTACGTAGGACAAATTGTTTGTTGTTTTCCGATAGATACTAAACTTAAAACCTGTGCTTTCCCTATGTACACGCACATCCAAAAATGGGATTGAATTGTCTTGTTCCACTTCTAAAGTAAACTCAATGGAGGGGACTTGATCATTTAACTGAAGGAGGAAGTTATCCAGGTCACGATTCATGGGCCAGATGCACAAAATATCGTCGACGTACCGCAACGAAGGGATGCCAACCCCCAGGATTCTCGGAATGTAAGTAATTTCGAAAAACTCCATATAAATATTGATCAGTTTTGACGTTTGTTCATTGTTTACAAAAGTGCCGATTGACGATATGCTTGACTTTCTCTCCCAAGAATTACATAAGTATGACCTGCCACTACCTTCACACATTGTTTTGGATCTTATTAAGCTTTGCATCAAAGACTGTAAATTCATTTTCAATAACGAGTATTATCAACAAGTTTTTGGGATGGCCCTGGGCAACCCCTTATCGCCCCTCCTCTCCAATATTTATATGGAGTTTTTCGAAATTACTTACATTCCGAGAATCCTGGGGGTCGGCATCCCTTGGTTGCTGTACGTCGACGATATTTTGTGTATCTGGCCCATGAATCGTGACCTGGATAACTTCCTCCTTCAGTTAAATGATCAAGTCCCCTCCATTAAGTTTACTTTAGAAGTGGAACAAGACAATTCAATCCCATTTTTGGATGTGCGTGTACATAGGGAAAGCCCAGGTTTTAAGTTTAGTATCTATCGGAAAACAACAAACAATTTGTCCTACGTACACTTTTACTCGGAACATGACACCCCAACTAAGAAGGCCATTTTTTCATCAATGTTTCTCCGCGCCCTTAGGATCGCCAGTCCGGAATACATCGATGCCGAATTGGAAAAAATCAACGGTATTGGAAGTGATCTGTGTTATCCATCCGCGTTTATGGAATCTTGTCTCAACAATGCAAAACGAACTTTCTATCGTGTCAATAATAACACTCGTACTTTGTCAAAAAATATTTTGGTACTTCCATTTTTCCCGGGCTATTTAGGCATTGCTAATGTACTTAAACTTTTGGATATTAATGTAGTATTTTCATATAACAATATTGTGAAAAATATCATCGTAAAAAATAGCCCTACCAATAAATAATTCAGGCATTATCTATAAAATTGGGTGTAAACAATGTGATTCCTTTTACATAGGTCAGACGGGAAAGGATTTGCACACACGTATAAAACAGCATCAATATTCTGTTAGAACAGGACAGTTGTCCAGTGCCCTTTTTGTCCATTTGTCAGAGTTATCCCACTGTATTGATTGGAATAATGCTTCAGTTTTATTCCACTCTAGCAACATTGTTAATAGAAATATTTTTGAGTCTGCCATTATCCAACTTTCAAATAACTTCAACATAAGCAAAGGTCTTTTTCAACTCGATCCTGTTGTTTTGAATTCCTTCAAAACAGATTTAGATAAGAAAGGTAGAACGCTAAATCTTTGGTAAACTTGTATGCTACTTTATTAACTTTTAATTTTAATTTTATTTTTATATACATCGAAACTTAACCAAAAAAGGCAGAGTGTTAAAACCCGGGCAGATTTCCAGTATAAATTTGTATTTTTATAATTCATTTGATCTTGTGTTAAAAATCGATATTTTTTCCCTACAAATCTGTATGCCTCTCTGATAATCCTTTAATTTTTATTTTTACTTCTCCGTTTATTGCATATGTATATAATTATATATATATATATATGTATGTATGTATATATATATAACAGGGTCCGCAAAAAAAAAGGAGCATGACGAAAATTGCTCTCACGCCCGCATTTTTTGCCGGACCCTTAAATGTTATATATCTAGCTAAAGATAAAAGAGCCCAGAGTTGTATAAAAAGATTTCATCAAAATCGGTCATAAAATAAAGATTTTATGGCCACAAACGTGCAATGACTAAAAAAATGAATTTCCGCGTAAAAATTTAATGTTTCTCATTTTAAATTATTTTTTTCAGATGCCTAAATAATTTTAATCAATAAAAATGATAATATGCCCTTTTCTAAAGAAGATAACATATTAATAAAACATTATAGACTTGCTAAAAATTATGGCGCAATAAAATTATTACAAGAGTTTCCGAATAAACCATGGTCGAAAGGAGGTTTGGACAAGCTGTTAAGAAAAATCGACGAAACTGAAAGTACTGAAAGGAAACAAGGAAGCTGGAGGCCAAGATCAGTTCGAACCGAAGAAAACATCAGAGATGTGGAACTAAGAATTTGTAGTCAAGAAGGCAGACCAGGGACTCACGTGACACCGTCAAGAATTGCTAATGAGTTGAGCATATCCGAAAGTAGCGTCAGAAACATTATTAAAAACGACCTTGAACTAAAACCTTATAAACGGATACACGGGCAGAAATTAGCTGAAATTAACGAACAGAAAAGAGTTGTTTGTTCTCAACGCATGTTAAGAAATATCTCCCGAAAAAGTAGACCTCGGCTTTTTTACTGACGAAAAGAAGTTTACGGTAGAACCACCGCGAAATTCCCAAAATGACAGAGTGTATTCAAGAGTTAATCGTAAAAATGAAATACCAGATGATAGACTTTATGCTACCCGTAATCATTTTTCTGCCAGCGTAATGGTATGGGTCGGTGTGTCTAAACTAGGCAAGACATCTGTTTTTTTCGTAGAGCCAAACATCAAAGTAGACGCCCGCTATTACACTGAAACTTTGTTGGAACAAATGCTGCCCGAAATGAGACGATTGGCGAATAATGGTTACTTCTTATTCCAACAGGATGGCGCTCGGGCGCATACCGCTAAGTCAACTATTGAATTTTTAGAAAATAATGTTCCTGAATTGCTTTACCCAAAAGATTGGCCCCCTAATAGTCCAGATTTGAATCCCGTAGACTGCGGAATATGGGAAATGTTGCCTGAGAAAGTGTACAAGCATAAGATCCGAAATGTCGAACATTTGAAAGAAGTTATCGTACAAAAATGGGAAGAAATTACCCAAGATCAAGTAGATAAAGCTATAGATCAATTTAGGCCCCGATTACGAAGGGTTGTAGAGGTTTCTGGCAAACATATCGAACAATTTTTTTAGTCTTATAATTTCGTTTTCTTTGGAAATTGTAAAATTATATGACATGTAGTAAAACTTTTATATTTTTTTTAATTTTTGACGTATTGACATGAAATTTGGTACTAACTTAGTTTATTTGTTGCTTATTTGCCTAAAATAAATTATTTGTCATTATGTGTAAAAATAAATGTACAGTAAACATTTTCGTCATGCTCCTTTTTTTTTTTGCGGACCCTGTGTATTATATATATATATATATATATATATATATATATATAAGCAAACAACCACAAGGAAAAGGAAACACAAAGTCCGAGCGCCTTCGTGATATATTCACATTATCAAGGAGGAACAGAAAATAGACGGAGATTACAAAGTATTTGAGTTAAATAGACAAGCAAAAAATTCACAATTGGCACCTCAAATTAAAGGCCTTAAAGCCCTCTAAAGATTTTTTTTCCCCAAATTGATAACATAATCTGTAGGCAGCTAAATAACTGAATAAAAAATATATACTGTATAGATGAAATTAGACAAAAAGAAAACCAATACAGGGAACAAAAATTATTATAATGGTTATTAACCCTAATATTTAATTAAAACAGGGAATTAATAGGCAAGAATTTAATGAAAAACAAATAGATGACATAGATAACAAATAGAAAACATAATCTGTAGGCTGATTAATTACTATACAGATGAAATTAGACAAAACCCAGTACAGAAAACCTAAAAAATTATTATAATGGTTATTAACACTAATATTTAATTGAAATAGGAAAAATTAAAATGCCCGTAATTAATGAAAACAAAGGGAAAGTTGCCATCGTCTTACAGATTATTACAAAATTTCAACAAACAATCTGGAAAAAAATTGTTATCACAACAGCAACCCACTTCAAATATCCAATAAACCACCCAGCAACCAAAAATTATACACGAAAGAAATATTACAATTAAAATAGACACATAAGAATGTTAACAATCACACATAAAGAATAATGTAGACCTTGTGGAAAAATTAAATAGTATCAGTGTCAATTACAATTTTAAATTGGTAAGCTTTGATGTTATCGCTTTATTTACAAGAGTCCCGGTGGAGGATCTTTTAGTGTTTCTTTCGGAAAATTGGTTAAGCATAATTTGCCTTTACCTGTGGCCACAATTATAGAATTAATTAAGCTGTGCATAGTAGACTCAAAATTTGTGTTCAATAATGAATATTTTAGACAGAAATTTGGTATGGCGATGGGAAATCCTCTCTCCCCCATTTTGAGTAATTTATATATGGAGTTTTTTGAAAGTAAGTTATTAAGGAAGATTCTGCCAAATTATGTTCCATGGTTTAGATATGTAGATGATGTTCTCTGTCTTTGGCCAGTGACTTTAAATCTCAATGAATTCCTACCCAAACTTAATAATTTAATTCCCTCTATCAATTTTACAGTTGAAATAGAAAAAGATTCTTCGATCCCTTTTTTAGATGTTTTAATATATAGGTCTGGAAAAAAGTTTAAGTACAATGTTTACAGAAAACCCACTAATAATTGTTCCTATATACATTATTATTCTGATCACCACATTAATGTAAAACGATCCGCTCTTTCTACTTTGTTTCTAAGAGGCCTACGAATTTGTAGCCCTGAGTTTATTGACGATGAAATTAGTATAATATACAAAATTGCTTTTGATTTAAAATACCCAAAGAACTGCATAGATAAGTCCTTAAAAATGGCAAAGAAAACCTTCTACGAAGTAAAGGATAAGATTCCTTATAACACAAAAAATGTTTTAGTGTTACCATTCAGAGAAAATTTCCTCGAGCTCCCCAATCTGCTGAGGACTTTTAACGTAAATATTGCGTTCAAAAATTTAGATGTCATTAAGAATTCATTGATTAAGAACTCCCCTTTAAGTGAACATGGTTGTGTATATAAAATCCCTTGCACAATATGTAATAAATTTTACATTGGCCAAACTGGTAAGACTCTTGAGTTACGTATTAAACAGCATCAATACAGTATAAGAAGTGGCCAGGAATCTAACGCCATTTTCATTCACGTAAGAGATTCTAATCACCCCATTGATTGGAAAAATGCTTCCAAATTAAGGTTTAGTAAATCTATTGTTAGCAGAAATATATTGGAATCAAGTGTGATCAAGAATAATGCGGATTTGGTCTTTAATATTAGCCCTGGGTTGTACAAATTAGATCCGTACATTGTCAGTAAGTTGGCGATGGGCCTACTGTTTTCTTAATTGCATTTTTTGCCTCTTAATGGTTTGCCCTGGTTAAATAAATAAATATTATTGTAAGAACTGTTAACATTCTTATGTGTCTATTTTAATTGTAATATTTCTTTCGTGTATAATCTTTGGTTGCTGGGTGGTTTATTGGATATTTGAAGTGGGTTGCTGTTGTGATAACAATTTTTTTCCAGATTGTTTGTTGAAATTTTGTAATAATCTGTAAGACGATGGCAACTTTCCCTTTGTTTTCATTAATTACGGGCATTTTAATTTTTCCTATTTCAATTAAATATTAGTGTTAATAACCATTATAATAATTTTTTTAGGTTTTCTGTACTGGGTTTTGTCTAATTTCATCTGTATAGTAATTAATCAGCCTACAGATTATGTTTTCTATTTGTTATCTATGTCATCTATTTGTTTTTCATTAAATTCTTGCCTATTAATTCCCTGTTTTAATTAAATATTAGGGTTAATAACCATTATAATAATTTTTGTTCCCTGTATTGGTTTTCTTTTTGTCTAATTTCATCTATACAGTATATATTTTTTATTCAGTTATTTAGCTGCCTACAGATTATGTTATCAATTTGGGGAAAAAAAATCTTTAGAGGGCTTTAAGGCCTTTAATTTGAGGTGCCAATTGTGAATTTTTTGCTTGTCTATTTAACTCAAATACTTTGTAATCTCCGTCTATTTTCTGTTCCTCGTTGATAATGTGAATATATCACGAAAGCGCTCGGACTTTGTGTTTCCTTTTCCTTGTGGTTGTTTGCTTATTAATAAGGTCACGTGTTATTTTGTGATTCTAGTGCATATATATATATATATAATTTATTTTTCTTTTTTTTCTTTTTTTTTCTTTCTGTAACCTATATATAGGCTGTAACCCTTTTATGTACTTCAGTGTTCCTGAGGATGTCATTAGACGAAAGCGCTTGAGCACCATTTTGTGTTTCCTTTCCTTCGTGGTTTTATTCATCATATATATATATATATATATATATATATATATATATATCAGGTCATCCCATAAGTAATGTCGTTTTTTAGATCGGAATTTGAAGGACAAAAAAAACTCAACTGAAACTTTTTAATCTAGTATATATTTTTCATCGGAATCAATGACACTCTGCCAACGTCCTACAAGCTTTTCAATGCCATGTTTATAAAATTCAGGCGGTTTTGAGGCAAAAAACGTACAAAGACTGGTGTGCAGGTCATCTAAAGAAGTATACTGTTTCTCGTCAAGATAGTTTTGCAGACTCCTGAAGAGATGATAATCTGAAGGCGCAAGGTCTGAGAATATGGAGGATGTGGAAGTTTTTCCCACCCAAGCTCCTCAATTTTTGCAGAAGTGATCCGAGTGGTATGAGGATGTGCGTTGTCGTGGTGGAACACGATTCCTTTCCGATTAACCAAAGGTCTCTTTTCTTTTAGTGCAGTGTTCAATCGATCCAGTTGTTGACAGTAGACTTGAGCGGTGATTGTTTGGTTGTGTGGTAAGGTTTCAAAGTGTATTACACCACCTTTATCCCACCAAACACTAAGCAACACCTTCCGAGGGTGAAGATTTGGTTTTGGCTGTGGTGTCGCTGGTTCTCCGGCACAAACCCACTGTCGAGGCGCTTAACATTCTGGTACAGTATCCACTTTTCATCACCAGTCACTAAACGGTGCAAAAACGGATCTTGGAGTTCACGGGAATGAAGAGCTGTGCTAATGTTTACCCGCACCCCCAGATTGTCGACCGACAATTCATGTGGCACCCATTTTCCTAACTTTACCTTAAATTTACCTTAAATTTACCTTAAAGCGCTTTTGCCTCAAGGGTGCGCTGCTCCCTCGAAGTCCGCTCAGCACCTCCTGAGGCGGGGCCACGACGGGGTCGCCACCCCTCTTTTCTCTCGCTCCTGCCATACGATTTGGTCCCCTATTGAATTTGTGGGGGCTGGTCTGGCAGAGGAATACCTTGACACTGTGGGTTGGTCGGGTATGTTGGCTAAAAACATGTCCAAGTGTTTTTTAAAAGTATCTACTGGGACTGCACTTATATCTCTAAGGTACTGAGGCAAGGAGTTAAACAGGCGAGAACCCTGCCTAGAGACAGAGCTGGGCAGTATTTAAATACATTTGTATTTAAATACGTATTTAAATACATTTGTGTATTTAGAACTGTATTTATAAATACATTGTTTTTCATGTATTTAAATACAGTATTTAAATACTTTAATGAGTATTTAAATACAATGTATTTAAATACTCAAAATATAAAAATGTAAATACTTTTACTGGTTTAATACACGTTCTATACTAGCACAGTACGACGCGTCGACAGTGTAGTACAGCATGGTTCATGTTTCAACAGTTTGGGAAAACATCCTCTCATAAAAAGACTGTTCCTCCGCTATAACACGACATTACCATCTTCGGCACCGGTAGAGCGAATATTCTCATTTGCGGGAATCACTTTGACTCCCAAAAGAAACTCTCTTTCAGACAAAACTTTTGAAAGATTGGTTTTGATCCGCAGCAACCGTGAAATAAAAGAAAATTCGTAAGGTGCCTTATGTTTATGTTTACGTCTTATGTTTACGTTTATGTCTCATCTACTCATTAATTGTTACTCATTTTGCAATGATATAATGAGTATAATATGTCACTGGTTGAACATCGTAAGTTCTAAGTTCTTTTGTTTTTGTTTTGTTCTAAAAAGGGAAATATATAATCGGAAATTACATTGTACTATTTCTTTATCCTTTATCAAGCATTTTATATTGTTGTTACTCATGAATTAGTGAATGCATATGTTAAAATTTGTATGTATTTAAAATGTATTTACAAATGTATTTAAATACAATTTATGTATTTTGTATTTAGTATCTAAATACATTCATAAAATGTATTTAGTATTTAGTATTTAAATACATTTCTCCCATGTATTTAGTATTTAGTATTTAAATACATTTAATGTATTTATTGCCCAGCTCTGCCTAGAGATACTATTATAATGAAGGGTTTGAATCCTTCTCAGACTGTTTGGTGGGAGGTGATATTTTTTACACATTCTTCCAGTTCTTGTTAAGGTGGGCACAATTGGTTCAGTATTGGGGGCAACTAAAAGCCCTTCTAGAATTTTCCAGGTGTAGATTAGGATGTATCTCTCAAACCTTCTCTCTATGGAATAAAGGTTGAGGCCTCTGAGCCTATCCCAGTAGTTTAATTTGTTTTTACTCACCTGTTGCCCATCAGGTTGTTTAATATACGAGGTAAAGGTTCTTTGTAGGCCCTCAATTTTTTGCAATTCATTTTGTTTGTGGTGAAACCATAATTGAGAGCAGTAGTCAATGCGTGGAAGGACAAGTGATTTCCACAGGGTAAGCATGGTCATACTGTCCCTAGTTCTGAATGTCCTCAGTATATATCCTATTAGTTGTTTGCATGATGAGGTTACTTTGTCAATGTGCCTGTTGAATGTTGCATCTTCAGATAACACTGCCCAACACCAATTTTGCTGATTTAATTCTAACACCTATTTTTAGGTAACTTTGGTGTGCTGATTTAAAAAATCACCTTAGTTTTTGCCTATCACGTCAGGTTTTCGAGCAATCAAACACGGATATTTTGGAGATATCGCATTTTGGCAGGGTTCTGCCCAATTTTTTTTCTTTTCAAAAAATAAGTTTTTACATACTCAGAATCAGCATGGAAAAGTAAACAATTGTGCAGGGAGTGAACTTTAATATACAATGGTAATATTGACACATAAAGTGATTAAAAGTGTTTAAATAAGCAAAAAATGAATCCATATTAAAGCAAGCACGGGACCAGTTTTCTTAACATTGTCTTTTTCTTGTTTTCTTACTTTTCAGTGCTGATAAATTTTCTCTTGTAGGACTTCCTAGAATGAGAGATGTCAAGACAATCTCTTTGCAGGCTCCAGCAGTAGTCAGCCATCATATGGGTATCCCATCTTCCTTGGTATCGTTCTTCCATCACTTTGATATCTTGGTGGAACCTTTCACCTTGCTCTTCACTAACATCACCAAGATTTTCTGGAAATTTATCCAGATGACTGTTGAGATAGTGAACTTTAATGCTCATGTTGCAACCCAACTGCTGAAAGTTTACAAGTAAATCCTTTACAAGATCTTTATAACTTTCAGACTTTTTGTTTCCTAGGAAGTTCTTAACTACTGCCACAAAAGCATTCCAAGCTCTTGCCTCCGTTTCGGTCATTGGGTTACTGAACTGCGGATCTTTCATCAGTTTTCTTATCTGGGGACCATCGAATATACCAGCTTTAAGCTTCTCATCACTAAGACCTGGAAAGGCTGCACATATGTAATTAAAGCAATCACCTTCTTTATTCAAAGCTTTTACAAACTGCTTCATAAGCCCAAGTTTGATGTGGAGTGGTGGAAAAATGATCTTTTCTCGATCCACCAATGGCTCGTTTACAATATTTTTATCTCCTACATTTAAATTTTGCCTTAGTGGCCACTTTTCCTTTACCCAATGTTCAGCTTTGGCGCGACTATCCCATAAGCACAAGAAACATGGATACTTTGTGTAGCCACTTTGTTGGCCAAGAAGAAAGTTGACCATTTTCAGGTCAACACAAATCACCCATTTATGAACATCATATTTTAGCATCTCCAGCACTATTTTTATGTTTTCATATTCTTCTTTTAGATGCACTGAATGACCAATAGGAATCGCGCCATATTCATTCCCATTGTGAAGCAAGACACACTTTAAACTTCTCTTTGAACTGTCTACATTATGGTAGTAAACCAAATCCTTCTCTGCACCAAAATATTGCAACAATTCTCTTTCCCTATTGCGATAAGATGTTATTTTTGTCCCAGGATGAAGTAGATTTTTCTCGTGCAATCTTGAAGCTAATAATTCTGATGACTCTTTTGAAAGGCTGAGATCACGAATTAAATCATTCAACTCAAGTTGATTAAATCGCTGAGGTGTCGTTGATGAAGGCTGTTCAAAATCATCATCAGTGATATCACGTTCGATCTCATCAGGTAATTCCATATCTTCATCATCTTCTGTGAGTGTTGGAAGGTCCGTGAAAATTGGAACAGGAATTTCATCTGAGTGAGAAACTGGTCTGATTGCTGAATCTAGGTTAGGATACTTTAGATGGTGTTTATTCTTTGCGTTGAAGCCAGAAGTTTTCACAAGGCAAAAGTAGCAATCATCTGAATGATTTTTGGGCTCTCGCCATACCATAGGAATGCCAAACTTCAAACCTTTTCTGTTTCCATTTGTCTATTGTCGTAAATGTTCCACACAAGTTTTGCAAACAGTGTGAGGAGCCCACGACTTATCCTGATCTCCAAGTTTAACTTTAAAATAGGCCAGGTATGCCTTTTTTACGAAATCAGTAATGTTCATCCTCTGCTTTAGTAACGTAAAGCATCCACAAATGTAGCAGAAAACATCTGGGCTGTTTGAACACTTTCTTCGAACAGCAGACATGATGATGATGATGAGCTGCAACGCACCCTTCACTCACCACTGATCGCAAATAACTGCCGCAGTATTGGATCACTGAATGCTGCCCACATGTAACTCTGTGCCGCTCCCAATCATGTGGCGAGCAGGCGATGACGTCACACACTTTGCAGCTGTATCCAACCAGGACAGACTGACGTCACTAGCGGAACCGGCTGCTCTCACTCCGCCAATGGGAAATCTCTCTCAGATCATGACGTCACGCTCACACCTGGGGAAATCACAGATACCCAAGATTTTAATATGTTGTACATGACCTTTAGATTTAATGCACAGATTTGCGTATTCCACAGATAAAATTTTAACAGCAAAACAGCTGTTAACAGGTCTCAAAAATCATCAATTTTGATAAGCGCCCTTCATGGATCACCCAAAATAGGCATATTGCATTGCACGAAAACCTGATGTGATGGACAAAATCTAAGGTGATTTTTTAAATCAGCACATCAATATTATCCAGAAACAGGTCTTAGAATTAAATCAGCAGCAAAAAAATGTTTTTTTATTGGGCAGTGTAATATAATCCCTAGATCCCTGACATGATCAGTTTGTACAATATCTTTTCCTGTGGGTCCAGTGTAGTTGAATTGTTCTTTCAGGTATTTATTTGGTCCATACTTAATTAGTTCAAATTTGTCTTCATTGAAGGCAATATTGTTTGCATCTGCCCATGCATATATAGTTTGTAGATCTTTTTGTAGCTCTACACAGTCTTCTTTTTCTGTAATTGGTCTTAGTATTCTGGTATCATCTGCGAATGACAGGAGAGAGCTTCCTAGGTTACAGTTTATATTGTTTAGCATTATAATGAATAGAATTGGTCCTAGTACTGTGCCTTGCGGCACTCCACTAATCACTTCTTTTTCTGTAGATCTTGCTCTATTTACAATTGTTATTTGTTTTCTGTCAGAGAGAAAGGCATGGATCCATTTTCCTATTTTTCCACAAATACCAAGTTCTTAGGCACTTTCCCGAGTTGTTGCAAATGTCGATGGATGGTGGACGGGGATGAATTGAGTTTCTGGGCCAATTCTTCGACAGTTATTGAACAGTCTCCTTCAAGTGCGGCTAACAGCAGGTCATCATCAAACTCAGCAGGGCGTCCAGAGCGTGCTGCATCTGTCAAACAGCAGTCACCATTCCTAAACTTTTGAAACCATCTTTGACATTTCCTCACATGCAGAATATCGTTGCCATAAACTTCCTGAATGTTTCGTGTTGCTTCAGTAGCACTATTCCCTTTTTTGAACTTGTAAGGCATTATATGCCTGATATGCTCTTCTGATACCGCCATGTTTATGAGTGGTTCACATAAAGCAGAACGCACGTCTTCACTGGTCAAGGTCTGTAAAGTATGTAGCGAAACACGATAGATCTCCTCTTAGATATAACCTTCGGAAAATTTATGCTTAAACCGAGTAGGACTAGTTTAAACTTAATCTATCGTAAAAAACGACATTACTTATGAGATGACCTGATATATATATATATATATACAGGGTGTTTCAGGAGGAAAGGTCAATACTTCGGGAGGTGATAGTATCGGTCATTGTGAGAAAAAAAATTCATAGGAACATGTGTCTAATTCTGAATGGTTACGGAGATAGAGCTGTTTGAATCTACAAATACAAAAGTATTGTTAATGGTAATCAAGAAAGAGAAACCAATTACTGTTTCTAACATTTAATGTTTAAACATTGGCATTTTGAATGGTATCAGATACAGAAATGACAAATTTGTTACAGTTTACAATACGTTTTCGAAAATCCCACCGTCAGCCTCAATGCACTTTGCAACTCGTGTGCGAAGATCGCGTGTTGTTCATCTGAGTTGATCTTGACGTTCCTTTATGCGGGCAGCAGCATTCAAAATGCGCGCGAGCAATTCGTCTCGTCTAGCCACCTTTCTTTTGTAAACTTGACTTTTCATCCACTCCCACAAACAATAATCTAACGGAGAGAGGTCTGGAGACCTTGGTGGCCATTGAATGGGACCACCGAGGCCGATCCATCGACCAGGGAAAGTTTGATTTAGGTATTGCATCACCAGACGGGTAGAATGTGGAGGAGCTCCGTCATGCTGAAAGTACATACCAGCAAGTGTAGCCAAAGGAACATCTTCCAATAGTCCTGGCAATTCATTTTGCAGAAATTCTAGGTAACTTTGTCCTGAAAGACGATTCTCTAAAGTAACAGGGCCAATCAGCTGATCATCGATGATACCGCACCACACATTGGCAGAGAAGCGATGTTGAAAATTTGTTTCCACAGTGGCATTTGGATTTTCGTCTGACCACCGATGAGAGTTACGAGTGTTGTTGATACCGTCACGGGTGAAAGTAGCTTCATCGGTGAACAGTATTAATCGAAGCAATCGGCGATTAACATTTACCCATTGACAAAATTCCAGTCGCATGGCAGCGTCTCCTGGTTGAAGGTGTTGTACACGCTGTACATGATATGGATGCAAGACTTCCTCACGTAATGTTCGCCATACTCTTGTGTGTGGTACACCGAGACGTGTAGAAATTCTTCGTGAGCTAGTAGTATGACTACGCTCTACCAACTGAAGTAGGGATGGAAAATAACCGAAAAGTGTAAAACCGGTTTTCACCGTCGCTATATTCTTAAAGTCGGTTTTTACCGGTTTTCACCGATGGGATTCTGTATGCTTTTTAGGGAGGTAAATGATCAAAATATTAAACAGAAATAAGGTTTTAATTGATTCAATCAAGTATGTGTAACACTTGAATTAAAAAGTTTATTATCGAACTTGATTTTTGAAATAACACTTGAGAAAACAAAGAGCATTAAGTGTCTGATCTGACATTCTTGATCGAATCTTTGACGAATAAACCGGCAGCCGAAAACACTCTCTCGGACTCTACGCTGGTGGCTTTTATTGTAAGCAACGCCTCGTACATTCGATCCAAATTTTCGCTTCTATTCAAAGTAGCTTCAAAATATTTGAATTCATTGTTCACGTCAAAGGTCTCAGAAGAATCTTTCTTGGGTTTCATTTTCAGTTTGTTCATCTCACACATGTACTCGTTCATAAGTTGATCGTCATCATTTACTTCACGACCTGAGCTGCATTGTGAATCTTTGAGTTTCGAAGCAATTGATTGGACTTTGGTCGTCTGTTTCTGAAATCTGGCAAGCTTCTGGAAAAAGCCTCTTAAATTTATGATCCGCATACTTCTTAAGTGCTTGTCTTGAAGAAAAGAGGAACGGTGCTGATGACTCATTTTTCAAGACCTCGGGATTGTGGAGAAAACAGCAAGGCGACAGCTTCTTTTTGTCTTCTCGATGAGTAGCGATCAATGAGACACTGACGTAGCTCAAAAGTTAAAGGATTGTTTTTGCTTTCAAATTTATCCAAAATGAACTTCATGGAAGATTTAGCTTTGAGCAAATTTGCATCTTCGGAACAGAATCCCTTCAAAACAATTTCCAGTGGACGAAGCGTGTTAAAGAGGCTCTTTAGAGCATTCCATTCTTCATCTGAAATCGTTTATGTTAAGCGTATCACTCTGAGGGCCTTTGGAATGCAATTTTTGAGTTTCAAAAATCTTTCTATCATGGCCAAAAGACTGTTCCACCTCGTTCTACAGTCAAGGATAAGCTTCATTTCCTTTCAATTAAATTCATCTTTGACAAAATCCTGCAAGGTCTCATTTTTCAAAGGAGACTTTCGAAATATGCGGCAGATTTTTTCTCACCTTATTTGTTACTTTTAAGTAATCTTCTCGAAGTTTTGGAAGAACAATTACGTCATCTATGTCGGACTCAAAAATTGTATCAGTGCATAAAATTTCACACTCATCTTCGCTTAACTCATGTGCAGAGTGTTCATCTTCTTCGATGGCTTCATCTTCAGGGGTAGGGTCACTTTCCCCTTCAATTGAATTTTCAGCAGTTTTTGAATACAAGATATCCGAAACCGCGAGATGTATAGCATGTGCAATGCATTGCTGGTGATCAGGTACTATTTCTCTTCCAAATTTGACCATTACTGAGGCACCGTCGGTGGTGCAACCCACGATATGCTTATCTAGGATCCAAGCCAAAGTCTTCCAATCCTTTCCTAACGATTGCAATAGTTTTGGTGCTATCGAGAGAACCATTTATTTTCATGAGACCAAGAGACCAATGTTGATTTTCATCATGAACATTAATGAATAGCGGATTCCTTGTCTCACCTGATTCTTGTAGTAGTTGACCAATTCATGTTTCTTTTTCTCATAAAAACTAAGCATCATTTTTCTGACAGCATTATGAATTCACTTCTAGCAACTGATTGGAAACTCAGTCCATCTACACACGCAAGTTTCGAAATTTCCTTTTCTATGGGCTTTTTTTTGCACAACCTCTTCCACTGTTCTTTGTTTCTTCAATGGCTGATTAATCTGGTCGATGTTTATGCCATGAATATTTTTCATGTGGGGTGATAAACTTGAAGTAGAACCTCCACAACACTTTAAAACTTTGTGACATGTCATACACTCTGCTTCTTCTTTATTCTTACGAGTGAAATGATACCAAGCATTTGATTTCTTTGACACGATGGAGTATTAAATCTTAGAATCTTAACTGATCAATGTGCAATCATCCACATAACATTCAAGACTGAAGCATCAATTACTTACACTTATAAACAAACAAAAAACAATACGAAACGATGCAAAACGTAATTACTATGTTTTTAAACGTTTGGAAACGTTTGTTTCATAGAAAATGGACCAAAATGATCCGGAGACGCGCAAAAATGTGAAAACCGGTTCTTATCGTCGGTTTCGGTGATGATTAAAAATTTTCATCACCGGTTAAAAACCGGGTTCCATCTCTACAACTGAAGAATGTTTTCCACTTCATCCACATCTTGTTGACCTTCAAGTTCAGATGAAACATGAGCGCTGGGAAGTGTACCAATCTCACGCAATGTGTTGAAAACCCTGGTAAACACTCTTCGATCCGGAATTCTGCGGTTCGGAAACCGTTGACGGTATTTTGCAACAGCAGCTGTTGCACTTCCATCGCAAAAACCGTAGACATACACCATCTCTGCATATTCGGCATGTGTGAAGGTGTGTAGCATTCTTAACACTGCTTCAAACACCAAACAATATCACTCACAACAGTCAGCTGTCGATTGGTTTATGTTACATGCTTACATTACAGCTTACATGGTTCAAGGTTATAGGGGAGGGAAGGGGGAGGAAGAGCTGCGCGCGCATCAGATTCAAACAGCTCTATCTCCGTAACCATTCAGAATTAGACACATGTTCATATGAACTTTTTTCTCACAATGACCGATGCTATCACCTCGCGAAGTATTGACCTTTCCTCCTGAAACACCCTGTGTGTATCTATATATATACTGTTGTCGTGTATTGTTTTTTAATAAAGAATATAATAATGTTTAATAAGAAATTTAATAATGTTTTGTATGAAATTAAGATACGTAAAATGAAATTGTTTGAAATATAAAATACTATTTGGCAACACTCGAAATACTCTGAGGCCGAAGGCATGCCCAAAGCAGTGCTCGGGCGTGGTTTATCCCAGTTAGGTTGTTTTCATTACTAATATGTGATTGTGATTCTGAATTTTCTAAAATATATCTCTCTCCACGATCAAATTAAAATAGTGAATGCGCACTCGCTTTCCCCCGTCTTGTTCCTTGTTTTGGCATAAATAAAAACCAGTAAATAACAACAAACAGTCGTCTTTTTCCCTCCTCCATTTGTTTTGTTAAGACAAAAATTGGCGGGCCACGCTTTCATATAAGGCTGCAGTTACACTGCATACGTTTTCGTACGATCAAATCTTCTGACGAATTTGGGCGTACTGATTCGCACGAACATATGGTTACACTACACACGATAAACAACAAGAACGTTGAAAATGTATGATTTTGATGCCGCAGAAGAGTTTTATTTAATGAAAAACAATGTGTTACGATTACTGATTCTAGGAAAGCATAAAAGAGAGTGGGTAAACCAATTGAATTTAGAAAGAAACAATCATGAGAATACCATACACTTTTTGATGAATTATCACAGCTACCTCGAAAATTCTTTGAGTATTTCAGAAAACATATTTTAATAGTATATTAGGAGATATCTGAAAATAGAAAAAAAATGTCTAAAAATCTTCTCATGCCATAGAAAATTGGGGTCTTTCCTGTTTCATCATCTATTTCCGATTTATATGAAAACAACGTGATATGTACAGTTTTTCACGCTGATTTCAAAATTATAAACCATTTCATCGAGAAATACTTAGCTTAGGTTAGGTTAAGTTAGGCTTATTAGCATTTGATGTTTTCTAGGAGGACACTGTTTTTCTTTCGGTATTAAGTTATATTCTTGTAAAAAATTTACTGCATTTACTTCTGTCTCTATCTTCCTATACAATTCTATAAAATTAAATTTGTCAGTCATTGGAAAGTAAAAAGATGTTGAACTATAGTCTATGCTTGCAGCGGAAGAACAAAATAGATGCGCAACGCCACCGTTTAAAAAATAGCCTAGCCTATGCTTGCAGTGATAGTCTATGCCTGCAGCGGAAGAACAAAATAGATGCGCAACGCCACCGTGATTACACCGTTCTAGTACTTTTTGTAGTATTCTATAATTTACTTTCATTTCGAAAAAATTTATTTTTAGAATCATTGTATTATTTTAAAATTTCTATACCCTACGCTGTTTCAAACATTTGCTAGTTTTTGCACATTATAACTTTTTGGTTATATATTTCTCGATGAAATGGTTTATAATTTTGAAATCAGCGTGAAAAACTGTTCAATATTAGGGTGGAGCGAAAAATACTTTTTTTCTAGTATGAAGGTCTAATAGTGATTAAAAGTTGCATTTAGTGGAAGAAATATGCCTGCCAAAATATGAGTTTATTTGTTTAAAATTTTCAGCTGCCACCAGGGGGCTAAAGTTAACACAATTTTGTGTAAAAAGGGAAAAAATGCTTCTATTTTAGGTTTGTCAAACTATTATAAAATTTTATCTTAGAATTATCTAATAGGTTGATTAAGATTCTTAAATGATAAGAATTCGTTTTGTAAAAATGCATTTTCATATGCTTAATATCTTCAGCTGCCACAAGAGAGCTGAAGTTAACACAATTTAGAGTAACTGAGTCATGTTGAGACTACACTGAATGTTGTGGGGGAGGGTTTGGGGAGGGTTGTGGGTGAGGGTTTTGGTGTGAAGGAATTTCTTTCTGTGAGTCATTAGAACAGTGTGTTAACACTTGTCTTCTTAGGTAGTAGGCCTAGTCGCTCAGCTGATCGGAGAGTTTTTTAATATGATCGGAATATTATAAAACTTTATTTTAAAGTGATTTATATAGAGATAATATTGATTTTATTATAAAATGCTTGTTATAATGTATTATATAATTTTAGTTTATTTATATAATATATTATATATTTATATAATATATTATTATACTTATAAAATATATTATATATTAATTATATAATGTTTTGATGTTACAGGATATTTTGTGATTGTGAATTTTTCTTAAAAATATTATGGCATCAAATACTAAATATAAACATTTCACTAGAGAACATATGAAGTGTGCCATATTTGAAGTACCTTGTGAGATGAGTGATATGCAACTACCAACTTATAACTGCATTATGAAAGATTACCTGTTCACAAAACATTTAGTGAAGGAGCAGATGAATAACAAGGAGCCTTCATTTTCTGAAATAGCAGAGGCAGTTTCCAAAAAGGTAGAAAATATTTGGAAGGCCTCTTTGCCAATAGTTTCACATACACGCGTTTTACAGATGATGCGAGTGTACCATGATAAATACAGGTCCTTATTAAAGCCATACAAGTCACGCAAGGATCAGCCTAAGTACAAAAATCAGCTTGAAGAATTTGAAAACTCTTCAAAATGCACTTTGTTTGAAATCTGCACCTGCAAATGTAAGGAGTTTAGGAGATGCTCATGTGAAAAGAGTAAGAAAGTCCCTCCAAAAGAGCAGGATTTTTTAAATGACCAACGAACACGCAGAATAATGGTGATAGGAAGCATTCACATAGCACACACAAGACGATTACAAGCAAGAGAACATCGAAAGGAAATGGAAAAAGCACGTCTGGAATCCTCACAGACAACTAGTGTTGCTATAACCAATACGTCCAACTTACAAATCGAAACAGAGACAAGTGAACTTCAACAACTAGAAGAGATATCTGAAGATAATGAGGAAGATACAACCTTGACTCAATATGTAATATCAGAACAACAGATGCGTGAGCCACTGCCTTCATTAGCAATTACTTGTGATAGATTTAAAATGTCGGACAGAGCTGGGGCTGCTATTGCTTCCGCAGTATTGGCAGATCTTAAAATTGTTACTCCCGAAGACAAAGGGAATATTATAGACAGAAGTAAGCTAAGACGTGAAAGACAAAACAGAGAAAGGAACTACAACAGATAGGAGAGCCAAAAACCATGCGGGGATTATACTTTGATGGCAGAAAGGATAAAACAATGATTCAAGTCCAGGAGAGTGATGGCTCTAACCACCAAAGAACCAAACGCGAAGAGCATATCAGCATAATATCTGAACCACACTCTCTGTACTTTGCACATGTGACACCCAGTGGCAAAGCTAAATACATTTGCACAGCGCTAGTGAATTGCTTGAAAGAAAGGAATGTTGATATAGGGAACATCGTTGCAGTTGGCTGTGATTCGACAGTGGTTAACACTGGTAGTATTGGAGGCACAATAAGATTATTGGAAGAAGCCTTTAATAAGCCATTGCAGTGGCTGATATACCTTTTACACCTTAATGAACTTCCATTGCGCCATCTGTTTCATCACTTGGATGGTACCACTACTGGACCAAGAGCATTTTCAGGAGAAATTGGCCGAGCACTTTCAGACTGTGAAAAGCTTCCCATAGTTAACTTCAAACCCATTGAAATTCAAGAGGAAATGTGTGAGGTTGATGTAGATGACATAAGTACTGACCAGAAATACCTTCTTGAAATTCACAAGGCTATATCAAGTGGAACATTCTCAAAGAGTCTTAGTCATAAGAGTCCAGGCAATATATCACATTCAAGGTGGCTCACCACAGCAAACAGGACTCTGCGGTTATATGCAAGCACAGAGAATCCTTCAGGCAATTTACAAGAATTAGCTACTTTCATTGTTAGGGTATACGCACCAATGTGGTTTCAGATAAAGCGTAAACCATTATGCCAATATGGTGCTAAACATATGTGGCATATGATTGCAAGAAGCCGGTATCTCCGTGAAGAGCTTAGGAGAGTACATGACTCAGTCATTCAGCGAAATGCATATTACGCAAATCAAGAAAACATTCTCATTGCAATGATAGCTGATGAAAGGGAGCATGTGCGTCAGTTGGGATTTAGGCGTATCATAAAAGCAAGGGCAAGCATTCAAGAAACAGATGTTATCAGGTATTTTAAGGTGCCAGAAATAAATTTTTATGCCAAAGACTATACAGATCTCATTATGTGGCAAGATTTTCAAAGAGCAGAACCACCGATAACCAAAGGAGTTTCTCTTGATGATATTGAATCATGCATCAAACATGGTACTACTCTTCATTCAGAATTATTTCAGTTTCCATGTCATACACAAGCCGTAGAGAGATGCGTCAAGCTCGTTACAGACGCTGCTGGATCAGTCTGCGGACCTACAAACAGAGACGGTTGGATTCGTGCTACATTAGAATCAAGGAAAAAACAGCCAAAATTTGACACAAAAGCAAATTACTAAATAGTCTTCAGCAAGAACCCTTTCTAGAGGGAGGTTGGTTGGGGAAAGGGTGGTAACTCCGCTAAGGCACGAAATAACGTTTCTTAACTGTCTCAAGCCAGTATAAAGGAGGAGAGACATCCTAATTTATTACTGTTCCCTTTTTCAAGTAAATACAGAATCATACTTAATTGTCATTTTTAAGTTAAATTCAGCCCTCTTGTGGCAGCTGAAGATATTAAGCATATGAAAAGGCATTTTTACAAAACGAATTCTTAGCATTTAAGAATCTTAATCAAACTATTAGATAATTCTAAGATAAAATTTTATAATAGTTTGATAAACCTAAATTAGAAGCTTTTTTTCCTTTTTACCGAAAATTGTGTTAACTTTAGCCCCCTGGTGGCAGCTGAAAATATTAAACAAATGAACTCATATTTTGGCAGGTATATATCGTCCACTAAATGCAACTTCTAATCACCATTAGAACTTCATACTAGAAAAAAAGTATTTTTCGCTCCACCCTACAGTGTACATATCACGTTGTTTTCATAAAAATCGGAAACAGTTAATGAAACAGAAAAGATCCGAAAATTGAACTGGTTGTGTTATTATGAATATCATATGTTATTGTGTTTATAATGTATACCAAAAAATGTACACTAATAAATGTACACTATATAACAACATACTTTATTATAATTCACAACTTACTCGTACTATTCATTTCCTCATCTATTTCTATCCACAGTCTCTCAACAATATCTCGACTAGAGTATGATTTGTGCTTTTGATCCCACAATTCACGTCTTTCTTGAACATGTGTAATTAATTTCTTACAGTCCATCTTGACCTTCAAGATATCAAATTGACAGTGGTGGGCACCGTTAACCAAAAAGTTAACTTCGTTAACCGCTAATCCGTTAACCAAAAAGTTAACTTCGTTAACCGTTAATCCGTTAATTCGTTAAACATGTAACGGAAGTTACCGATAAACCGTTAACGTTAACTTTTATTATAAAAAAAATGAAAAACACAATATATATATAATTTCATTTTCCCTCTTCTTCTCGTTCTCCATTTTGTCCATGAGATGCATGTTGCCCTTCATGAAAATTAGCATATCAAAGTTTTCATCAGACAGGGATGATCTCTTGGCCCTCAGGATGTCCTTGCCCATAGAGAACAAAGTGACATGAGAATTGAAATCTTACCTGATCAGTTTTATGGTTCTTGAAATGTATCAAGGAGACTACTAATAAGGTACTCACAGACATATTATAAATATACATGACTTACTTGACAACGATTATTTTTAAATATTCACTAGCACAAACATGTTGCGCAAGAGACAGACTGCAAATGAAACGAATGTAGTTATTTGTTGTAATTGTTACATATATATTATTGAAAGTGCCTTAAAATGCTCGTGATATTTCTTGAAAGAAGTTGAAACATTCAACTCAAATGGCAAATCTTTCCGCCTGATTTTACAGTCGACCATGTTTTGCTCAAACCAATGCCATAAATAACTACCATATTTGGTAAGACACAAATTGTGGCGACGGAAACAAATATATCGCCTGATTTTGCACTGCGGAAATGGAAATTCGTTCATCACTATTAACAGTGGCGGATTAATTGCGCACCTGCTCAGCACTGAAAATAATAGAAACTTTTAAACGTTTATTTATGAATTTTTTGGGTTAACGGACTTGAGTTAACGGAAGTTAAATGTAACGGAAGTTAATTAGTCCGATAATGATTTTCAAAGTTAACTTAAAAGTTAAATCGTTAACGAAAAAGTTAACTTCGTTAATTAACGATTAACGGATTAACGGTTTGTGCCCAGCTTTGCAAATTGACACTGAAACTGAAAGTTCTGACGATCAAAACAAAATAGTTTGATCAGAAAACGCGAACGGACGTGTTTGGACGAAATTTGATGATCGCATATCATATACTGTAACCACTTCCATTCTATTGTACACGCTTCATCAGTTCGTACTAATTCTGATGAATACACTCGAATTCGTCAGAAGATTTGAATCATTTGATCATACGAAAATGCATGCAGTGTAACCGCAGCCTAAGACAGAGCGAACGAATTTAAAGCAGTAGAAAGAATGAGATAATTAAAAGAAAGGGAGAAGTAGAAATAAAGTCTTTTATTTTCACTATACTGTATATATATATATATATATATATATATATATCTTACAATAAATGTTTCGAGGAAACCAGTTTTATGACAAAGTCAAAATTTGTTACAAAGATCCTGATTGGCCAAAATTGGTCAGGTAACTAACCAATCTAAAGCAACCACCTAACCTAATGTAATCTGGTCTCCGAAACTTAATATTAATCACATATGTACGCAAAATTCGAATCCACCAGCTCTTAAATGGAAAGTGTGCGTGTTCATGCATTACACTAGGCAACAAATTTCAACTTTTTTTTTGTTACAGACACGTGAACTACTGATTCCTACTAAAGCGCTGATGCTGATTTCAGATCTGATATCAAAATTTCTCTATCACGTCCAGATTTTGTGTAACCGAAAACCCCTATTTTTCATTTTTTTTCTCACCCGCTTCTATTACGAAAGCCGTCTAAGCTACTTTTCCGTGCCACGTTTTATGTTAAGCATACTTAAATAATTAGTGAACAGGGATGTCTTTCCTCCTTTATTCTGGCTTAAGACAGACAGCGGAATTCCGCTGGCGGAGTTACCACCCCTGCGCCCAACCATCCACCCAAAGCGCGTTAGTATTTTGTTGTTACTACTGAAAGGCAAATTCCTGTTCTTAAGTGAAACTTTGGTGTGTCCTCTTCCTTTGTCGCTTGTAGGATGACGAGCTCTCCTTCTGCAGGAACCAACAATAATCTCCCATCATATTTGGGTTGAAATTACCTTGGTATCTGTTTTCCATAACTGAGATCTGTTGGTGGAAGCGCTCACCATGCTCGTCACTTACAGCCCCAAGGTTGGCCGGGAAGAAGTCAAGATGAGAATGTAAAAAATGAATTTTCAAAGACATTCTGCATCCCATTATTTCATAAGATTTAAGCATGTTTTCTACGAGTTTACGGTGGTTTTCAGCTTTGTGATTTCCAAGAAAATTTTTGACAACTTCATCGAAAGATGTCCATGCTCCTAGTTCATTCTCATTTAGGTTAGATGGAAACGATGAGTCGTGGATGACACTGCGGATCTGTGGTCCAGTGAAAACTCCAACTTCTAGCTTAGCATCTGTCAATATTCCTTTGAATTTATCCTTTAAATATTGGAAACCACTACCTTGATGATCCATACCCTTCACGAAATTTTTCATAAGGCCAAGTTTAATGTGAAGTGGTGGAAGATGTACTTTCTGAGGGTCAATAAGTGCTGGGTGTTTCACATTGTATTTACCAACAACATGTTCAGTTCTAGATGGCCAATCATGTTTTTTGTAGTGGTTCTTGTCATCTCTGCTGTTCCATAGATACAAAAAGCACATATGCTTTGTGTAGCCCAACTGTAACCGAAGAAGTAACGATACAACTTTAAGGTCGCCACAAATATTCCATGTGTGGTCCTTATATTTGATGAGTCTTAGCAGCAGTTTCATCGATTCATAAGTCTCATTAAGGCCAGTGGCATGTGCTACAGGTATTGAAGGTTTTTCATTGCCGTTGTACAGTAATACAGCTTTAAGGCTAGCTTTACTAGAGTCAATGAACAGTCTCCATTCTTTTGGATCATAGCGACAGCCAATCCCTTGCATCAGACCACTGATATCGTGGCAGAAACAAACGTTTTCTTCCTGTAAGTAAAATGATGAAAACTGCAAATGGCGATGGCGGAAATGGGAAACTTTGGTGTTTGGTTGGAGAAGATTAAATTCTTGAAGTCTTGAACCAAGCAACTCTGCCTTTTCTTTTGGTAATTCCAAATCGCGCACTAAGTCATTTAACTCCGCTTGACTTAACAAATGTGGGGAAATATTTGCATCTGGAACATATATGCCATCTTTCCCTGTTTCTATATCACTAGCAGAATCTTCAGATGAACTGCTGTCTGTTATCGTTGCTGGCGGAACTGGTGGTGGATTTGTTTCATCATGTGGTACTGGTTTCATTGCTGATTCGCAGTTTGGGTACGTGATCTTTGATTTGTTTTTCTTTGTGAAACCAGTAATCTTTGTCAAACAAAAATAACAATCATTGAAGTGATTTTTCGGCTCACGCCAAACCATGGGGACTGAGAACGGCATAGCTTTTCTTTTACCATTCATCCAAGCTATTAACATTGCATTGCACTGTGCACAGCAATATGTGGTGCCCAGTCCCTCTGTTGGTCTCCTAACTTACAGTCAAAATAACACTTGTAGGCAAGTTTAATCTTTGTTGTTATGTTTTCTACGTTGTGGCTTAGGTGTATATTGTCCACAGACAAAGCAGAAGTTGTCTGGGTGATTTACACAAGCACGTCTATTTGATGCCATTTTGAATTACCATACAATATCTGAAAAAACGTAGAAAGTATTATTACGATGTGCAAAATAAAAAGAAATACACACCGTAGTACAAAACAAATGCTATAAAAACACACAAGTCACCACAACCTGTCACTTGCTCATCAGCAGAGAGCTTCAACAACCGTTCTGCTTGACTGTCACGTAGCGACTGACCGTTGGGCCGTTGCCCGTTACTATGCTCTTGACTCAGTGTTGCCAACTCGGGATAAATTTTATTTATCAAAATTGTTCGAATTTGTATATAGTTGGCAAAAAAAATTGCTTTAACCTTGATTTAATTTTCCCAGAAGAGTTCCTTGTTCCATGCACGGTCTGTGTTTAACATATAATTGTCTCAGGGAACCATTCTGAATTTGTGTATATATATATATATATATATATATATATATATATATACAGGGTGTCCGAGAATTATCTGTACAATATTTGGCTGTTATTAAAAGTCAACCATGAAGTGTAGAAATTCTAGTGTTGTCCCATTTTACAGATAATCTCATTAAGTTTTTTCTGATACCAAGTTTTGACAAGTTTTTTTAGAAATTCCAGTGTGTCCGAACATTATCTGTAAAATTTCATCTTTTAATAAAATGTTTGATAACACGTAAAATTCTTAAACAAGATTATTTAGAATCAGTATTTTCAAAAGTTTCTTTTACTAAAGTAACGTTGTTACAAACATTCGATCTGTGCACCATTAGTGATTCGCAAAACATCCAATCGATACTCCAAATGTTGCCATGTACGCTGCAGCATATCCACATCAATTCGCTCAATAGCAGCTGTGATTCTTGCTTTTAAATCATCAATGTCTGTCACCCGCGTATTGTACACAAGATCTTTGATCTTTGGTATCAGAAAAAACTTAATGAGATTCTCTGTAAAATGGGACAAAGCTGAAATTTTTACACTTCATGGTTGACTTTTAATAACAGCCAAAAATTGTACAGATAATTCTCGGACACCCTGTATATCTGGTAAATATTAAGTATTGGGAACACCAGGTTTTTGGACCCCTGATTGGCCAAACGTTGGTCACGTTGGAAATAACTAACCAAACTAAAATGACAACCTCAAGTAGTATAACCTAACCCAGACATAAGACTTGTCCTGATTGTCCCGATGATAAAATGGGATGGATAAAATGGGGATGGATCACCAAACTGGTATCCCCAAAACTTTATATATATATATATATATATATATATATATATATATATATATATACAGGGTGGCGAAAAAGTCGCGCATCGTAGGAATTTTCAGTGTTGATTATAATATATTATTTTTATCGTTTAGGTAGGGGATGGCTGCGAAATTAACAATAGACGAGAGGGTGAGCTTCGTTTTAATGTATGGGAGACCAGGTACAACAAACTGATGAATCGGTACAGAATTTAAATTCTGTACCGATTCGTCGATTGGTAGTACCTGGTATTCCATGCATTTAAACCAAGCACCCTCTCGTCTATTGTTAATTTCGCAGCCATCCTCTACCTAAAAGAAAAAAATAATATATAATCAACACTGAAACTTCCTACAATGCGCGACTTTTGCGCCACCCTGTGTATATATATATATATATATATAGTATATATATATATATATATATATATATATATATATATATAGAGATAGAGAGAGAGAGAGAGAGAGAGAGAGAGAGATTCTGTTGTTAGGAGTGACTAAGGAAAGTTTAACTTCATCTTCCGAGATGTCTCCCAAGGTCAAGCTAACAATGACAGGCAAAAACTATAATTGCCAGTACGAGCCATTTATAGTGTCGCCTAAGTTTGTGAAAACATTTCTCAAAACTAAAACCACTGCTGAGTCCATGGCTAAAAATAAAACTGCCAAACAGAAATATTACCAGGCGCGTATCCAGAGGGGGGGGTTGGAGATCGACCCCCCCCCCCCCCCCCGTGCTCAGCGCTCGCTGGTACACTCGACACCTCGACATTCGACACTTTTCCTTATTCCTTATCCAATACTAGACTTTCAGCTTTCATCAATTTTCACCATGTTTTGTTCTGGCATTGGGCTAGCAATGATTAATTACGAATTTGGGTAAAACTTGAAACTGGAATTTTTTCCAGTTGAGCGTTCTGGCTGGGTTCCCTACACGTTATGGAAGATTTACACAAAAGCAATCAACATTACATTGAAAATTTTGCAAGGTTTATATGCCATCTTTTAAAACTCCCGCCGATATTCTTGCCTTCTGCAGCGCCTCATGCAGGCAGCTCCAAAAATTAAATTACATGTTGTAATATATCGGTATTGTATGCTACATTTTATGTCTATATACTGATTTATACAAACGAGTTTCAGTATGAACCTTAACTCACACTGATATAATAGTAAAATCTTTTCATGGTTTCTATAGTTATAACAATAACTGTGTTAAAGTGTAAATAGTGCATTAACTTAATTTGTGTTCAAGATTGCTGATACATCCTCGACCCCCTCCTTCGAAAAATCCTGGACGTCCCTGATTACACCTTAGTTTTCAAAATAGTTCATGCTGGAATCTGTGAATTATTTTTCTTTCACGCCATTCCTACTGTTATTCGCAGTCTGAAAATGAGATTTCTCGAAATGAGAGTGGCAGATCTAACTTCTCTTAGCATAATATAACTTAACCTAACCCACGGACAAAGTGAAAATCCTAGGGACCTAGGCTAATTATATCACTGGGCAACAAAAAAAAAATTTTTTCGTGTCCCAAGAATGAAAATACCTTATTCTTATAGTATTGAATCCAAATAAGTTTGTAAAATTTCTCTATCAGGTCTGGTTTTTGTGTGACATGCAATTTAATTTTTAAAAACCCATATAGTTACATACTTATTAAAATATGATCGAAAAGACATACCTGTAGTTTAAAAAGTAGCTTGTTTTGATTTTCTGCTGTGCTTTGCCTCAGGCATGTCTCTCTTAAGAGTCCAGCAATAGTCAACCAGCATACTGGGGCTCCATTTGCCTTGGTAACGGTTTTCCATGGCAGAAATATCCTGATGAAAACGCTCACCATGTTCGTCGCTTACCGCACCCAGGTTTTCCGGAAAAAAGTCCAAGTGAGAGTCCAAGAAATGAACCTTTAATGACATATTGCACCCCATTGCTTGGTAAGACTTAAGAAGATCTCCTACTATTTCAGGATAGTTTTCGGCCTTGTGATTTCCCAAAAAATTTGTGCAGACACTTTTGAAACTCTGCCACGCAGCTTTCTCAACTTCATTCAACTCTCCTTCAAATCTCTCATCTCTTAACAATTCTCTGATCTGAGGGCCTACAAAAATGCCTTCTTTAATCTTGGCATCACTGATCCGGGGAAACTTATTTCTCAAGTATGTGAATCCTGTTTGCGCTTTATCCATCGCTTTAACAAAGTTTTTCATAAGTCCAAGCTTGATATGCAAAGGAGGAAGGTACACTTTCTCAGGGTCAACAAGTGAACTATTCACAACATTTTTCTTGCCTGGAACAAGTGAGGTGCGTTTTGGCCAATCCTTCTTAACGTAGTGGTTTTGCTTGTCCCTACTGTCCCACTCACAAAACATAAAAAACAACAGTACTTGGTGTAACCTAGGTGTAACCTAGCTGCAACCCTAGCAAAAGTGCAATGACCTTCAGATCTCCACAGATATTCCACTTATATTTCTGATACTGAAACTTTTCTAAAAGCAACTTCATGTTGTCGTATGACTCTTTCATGTTTGCAGCATGTGCAATAGGTACAGAAGGAAATTTATTTCCGTTGTGAAGAAGGACTGCTTTCAAGCTGACTTTTGAGGAGTCAATGAACAATCGCCACTCATCCACGTTATGTTCATGACCAAGAGCCCCCATGACTGAATTAACATCTTTACAAAACACAAGTCCATCTTCATGGGAGAACCATTCTTTGAATTCATCATGGCGGCTGCGGAAAAAATAAACTTTAGTGTCACGTTGCAGTAGATTCCAACCCTTTAATCTTGAACCTAAAAGTTCAGCCTGCTTCTTAGATAATTTCAAATCACGAACTAGGTCATTTAGATCTCCTTGTGACAGTAAATGTGGTTCATTGGAGGAACAGGTAGCCTGGAATGTTGGATCAGAAATGTCTTCATCTTTTTCCTCGTGATATGCTACAGCTACGTTTGATTCCTCATCACTTAAACTTACATGTTCAGGAGGATTTGGTACTGGAAGTTGAGCACTGTGGGAACTGGTCTCATTGCAGACGGTAGATTAGGGTATTTCATAAGGCTCTTTGTTTTTGAAGTGATCCCCTTTGTATTTACCAGGCAGAAATAGCAGTCTGTTGTGTGATCTTTGGGTTCCCTCCAAATCATTGGAATAGCAAATGGCATGTGACGTGAACCGTTTAGCCATCCTGTAAGTAGTCTTACACATGTCACACAACAAATGTGAGGGGCCCAACTCTTGTCCTGATCGCCTACTTTACATCCGAAATAAAGTTCATAGCATTTTTTTACTAATGGTGTAAAGTTACGTTTCTGGGATTTTAAAGTTAGATCACCACATACATAACAAAAGGAATTAGGATGATTCAGACAGTTCCGCGGCATTACAAAACATCTATATGAATACAACACTGGTGTAAAATTAACAAGAAGCAACAGACACTAGCTGTTAACACTGTGACATTTACAAGCAGACTGACTTGGAGCTGCTCTACACACAGAAACTAGGCTCATGTCTGAACAGGTACAAACATGTTTCAACCTGCACAGTCTGCTGCTCCGACCAAATTTATCCTGCCAGCATTATCAGAACTTTCTCCCCAAAGGAATAAATTGTACTAATTTTACAGAAAATTAATACAACATATATATTAATATTAATATATTTTATTATAGTTATATTAATTAATATAATATATTATTATATTTATTATTTTTATAATGTTTTATATTATAATATTGTTTATATACTTAATTATATATAATATGTTATTATTTTTTTTCCGATCATGCTAAATGAGGAAAAAATGAACATAGCGTCACAAGTAAACTAAGCCTGATAGAAAAAATCTGATTTCATATTTAGATTCAGCATGAAAAAGTACACTTAGAACACCCATCAAAACCCTTGTGACAAAATTGTTGTTGACCAGTGTTATTAATGATGGGACGATACCTAAATTTTAATCGATGCCGATTCCGATTCCGATGCCAATAAAATGTCCCGATTCCGATGCCGATTCCGATTCTCAGTATTTTTATAGATAAGAGTTTACTTGGTGCTCTTCGGAAAACTATACCTATGTAGTCCTATTTTATTTATTTGTAAGACTAACTATATAATAATAGTATGGTAATATCACCTTAGAATCTAATTGATTAGGTTGTAAATATAAGAAACAAATATATATCTTAGATTTAATCTTATTAAAGAAACATTTTAAAATTTTTCCTTTAATAATTACAATTGAACTATAATTTGTAATCCTTTATTCCTTCTAAGCTTACAATGCAATTCTTACATTATTTAAACAAATTTCCCACCTTATTTAAAACAATTTTAGAAGGCTACAAAAGCAAATGAATAATGAAAACTAAGTTATAAATTATTTATAATCAAAAATCATCACCCTTAAATTATAATGTAAAAACATTAACATTTCTCCTGTTTCTGCATGCATTCTGTTTCTTTTTGGGGAATAAATTGTACCTCCAACACTAAATAGTCTTTCACTCTCCACAGAAGAAGGTGGTGCACATAAATAAAGGGTGATCCAGAGAAATGGGACCCAAAAGAAACCCCTGTAACTCTTAAAGTATAAGTCCTTTTATAAAATCATACACATCATTCGAAAGAGGATAGTTACAAGTTTGTACAGGATTGTATAGGTTTTGACAATACAAGACAAGATAAGATACAAAACAAAATAAAAGTGTTAGTTAAAACTAACCCTTCAAGATGACTGCATGGACTGTGGAACAGCTGCGTTTCATAACTGAGCAATATTATGAGCATGGAAGAAGTGTAGTTTCAGCTCAAAGATCTTTCAAGACAAATTTTCAGATGTCAAAATCACCTTCTAAGAAAGTAATCCGTCGGTGTGTCAGAAATTTTTCCCTAACTGGCAGCATTGGAAAAAGAAAACCAACTGGAAGAGTGCGCACAGCAAGGATAGACGAGATCATTAACAGAACTCATGAAATTGTACAGGATAATCTTAACATAAGCATCAGACGTGCTTCTCAGCTGTTAGGAGTTGGATATGGAACAACACACCGTATATTCAAGCAAAATTTAATGCTCTTTCAATATAAAATTCAAACAGTGCAACAACTAAACGATGGAGATTTCGCACGAAGACGACAATTCTGTCAATGGATCCAACAGAAGGTAAATGACACCACCAATTTTCTAGCAACTTTGATTATGTCAGACGAAGCCCATTTTCACTTGAATGGAACTGTAAACAAACAAAATTGTCGTTTCTGGGCAACAGAAAATCCATTGAATATTACCGAAGTCCCGTTGCATAGTCAGCGTGTAACTGTTTGGTGTGGTCTTACTGCATCTCAGATCATAGGGCCGTACTTTTTCGAGGATTCCACCGGAAACACGGTCACTGTAAATGGTGATCGCTACGAAAAAATGTTGACCGATTTCCTTATTCCTAAATTAAGAGATCTTTGTCTAGAAAACCACTGGTTCCAACAAGACGGAGCTACCTGCCATACCACGAGGAACTGCATGGCAGTTTTGCGTCAAACGTTTCCAGGCGAGTTAATCTCAAGATTTGGAGACGTTGAATGGCCCGCAAGGTCTCCGGATTTTTCTCCCTTAGATTATTATCTCTGGGGATATTTAAAGAGTAGGGTCTACAGAAATAACCCAACGACCTTGCAAGAATTGAAGGCCGCCATCACAAATGAGATACAGGCCATACCACCGCACACTCTTGCAAAAGTGATGCAGATCTTACAAGCGAGAACACTGGAATGCTTGGCAACTAATGGAGCACATTTGAAAGGAGTCATTTTTAAAAAATAAATATTTCATAATAAACTTGTAACTCTACTCTTTCGAATGATATATAGTTTTTATGAAAGGAATTAAATATTAAGAATATTTGGCTTTTTTTTATGGGTCCCATTTATCTGGATCACCCAGCCTAGCAAGAACAGCCATATTTGGAAAGCTATCTTTATTTTGCCATTTGAATTGAATAAATTGCTATAAATAAAAATACTAAATTTAAGTCTTGAATATTGAATATCAGAATATCAGTAATCAAATTGCAAATGAAAATTAAATTTGTGCTCTGAAAAGAAAAAGATAATTTAATTAATCATTAGTTCATTTTTGTCACTAAATGACAAAGAATCGTTGTAAGAATCGAAAGTCGTAACCAAATTCTTACGATTCCGATGCCGATGCCGATTCCTGAAAAACACTCGATTCTTCCGATTCTCGATTCCGATTCCGATTAATCGTCCCATCACTACTAATTATGTGACTATTAGTCGGTGCATGTCGAACTAGTATCCTATCTGGTGACAGCAAATGTATGCATACTAAGGTGTTATTTTTCACCAACTTTTAAAAAGTAAAGGTCCAACCCTCTTATATTGTGACAAATAATACATTTTTCACATATTCAAAAAATGTCTCGATTGGTCAATTTTAGCCCCCCCCCCCCACCCACCCACCCACCCACCAAAAAACCAAATGAGCCCCATTTTTCAAGATTTTGTTATTTTCTTTGGTCGTAAATCCTGTATTTCTTAACCGATTTTGATGATTTTGACTTCATTAGAATAAAAAATCAAAGAATCAACTTTTGGTAAGCCTCAAGAATCATTTTCAAGAACCCATTTTCACCTCCAAAATCAAAATGTGGCCTCTGTTTGTTTATCATTTGTGGACGTAACTTTCTTGATTCTTCACACATTTTGATAGTTTTTGACAATTTATTTTCAGAAATCGTGACTTTTACAATTCTGGATGGATGAAAGGTGCTTGTGAAAAGCTAGAAGAACTTCTAGAACCAAAGCAATTGTGGCTCGCCTGTCGTCATCATACAGCAGAAAGAATTCTAGAACCAAAGCAATTGTGGCTCGTCTGTCGTCATCATACAGCAGAAAGAATATTGAGTGCCGCATACACAAAAATATTTGGGAAGACTACTTCATCCGAAAATGATTTTTTAAAATCTTTTCGTGATAAAATCTGGAAAAATATTGACATTAAAAAACCATACAAAACATTAACCATAAGACATCGTACTTTTAAATCACTTCGTTACGATGTCGTTCTACTTTTTAATGAAACGCTCCAAAAGAGTTCAGAAAACACGTTCCCTAGAGAGGACTACAAAGAATCTGCAGAGCTGGTCATCCTTGTTCTTAGTGCTATTCCTCCTCGTGGAGTCCATTGGATGAGGCCAGGAGCATTTCACCATGTTTGGTAGATGGCTGCCATATTGTATACCAGTGGTAGGCAACCTTTTTTTAAAGTGGGTCAATTTGATTTATTGGTAATTTGATAATGGGTCAGTGTTCAAAATTTAAATGAAAATACACTATTTTCGGGATATTTTAAAATAAAAAACACTCTTCATGTAATAATATTTATTATTTTATATATACTATATGCTCCACCTATATACTTTCGCGGGTCAGCGAAATTGTTGCCGCCGGTCATAGGTTGCCGACCACTGCTGTATACAATAAAAATGCACGCATTCAGTGACCAAGTATGATGTAGAAACCGTTGGAAAACTCGAACGGTTCTGTTTATTTAGCTATCTTATCAGTTATCTATATGAAATATTGGCTATCAACTTCTGTGGCACCTGATGCACCAATAAATGATCTTCAGTTGCATCATAAACCTCATGAAGTACAGGAAAACCGATAGTGAAGTCTCAAAAGCCACCCTCAATACACTAAATTGTCACTACTGGTATATCGCTGAGGAAGTTATACCTTTCGTTCCGTAAAGTAAAAGTAAAGTTGCTAATGCTTTGCTAAAAGCAGCAGTTTCAGGGATCACATTTTTGCAGGGACAGCCAATATTCCCAATCATTACTGACACTCAGACAGGGAGGGGGGGGGGGGGGGACTTCCACTACGTTTTATATATATATATATAATGGTAATTTATAGAGGATATTTAAGATAACACCTTACTGTATAAGTAATCTCTGGTATTTATACTGTTATAAGTTAAACAAAAGCAATAAAAGCACACTAGGGTGGGTTGAAAAAATTTAATTTAATGAAACATGCTGAAAAAGATGCCCGCGTATCAATGACTAAGGAATAAATCATATCTTTTAGAAATACATTAAACCCTCGTCCAACGCGGGGGTTAGGTTCCTCGAGAACGGCGTGTTAGGTAAATCCGCGTTGGACAAACTTAATACCTTATGGGATAAGTGGGGATATGTGAACGCGACCGCGTAAAATCTCCCATTAATACTTAGATACGTAGATTTTTTATTCACACATAAATGAATTTCCCTACCTATATTGTATATGAAATAAGAACATAATAAAATCATAAACATAATGATATTTACATATGATAAATAAAAATATATTAAATGAAAATAGCACGTAGCTTTTCTTCACTCTTTCGGATGGTGCGTATGGTAGACTCATTTACGTAGTACTCGCGGCCAAGTGATGTTATGTTCATACCACCACGCAACTTATCTAGAATCTTTATTTTTTCGGCTAATGTCATAAGTTAGGGCAGTCAAAAGTTGACCGAAAAAATTAAGAAAGTTGACCTTACGAATTTAAAAAATTGACTTATAAAGTTGCCTTTACTTTCAATAATAAAAACGATATTTTAATTACTTATTCTTGCTCTTCTACATCAGTTGACCGATTGTGGTAAATTATGAAGTATTTGCCGACATTTTCTGGCAAAAAATTGCGATCCTTACTTAATTTATTAAGCATGGAGAAAGATCTCTCTACAGTGGCAGTTGTTGGTTGACATTGCAAAAGCTGACCATAAACTGTTGGTGAGATTTCAGGTCTACTGAGGTTAATTATTTCACAAATACCATTTGTCTTGAGTCTTGTTTCAATGTATTGTTTGACTGAACACATATCTTCGCCAAGGTTGATAGAAGAAATGGTTTCATATGCCTCTCTAATGGTGCAATCAGATGCTTCCATCCTAGTCACTAAGCTAGCAATCAAACTATAATTCATTTTGATTGACATTAGTTGCTTTGGCAGTTTTTCATTAGCAACACTCTCTTTAGCCTTCTGAACAGTGATTCCTTCATCTTCAAAATTTTCCACAATTGTCTTCACATTTGGAAAATTGTCTGCATAATAAAAAGCAGCGTTCAGCCAGCTTGCCCAACGTGTTACGATCGGTTCTGGAGGAGTTCCTATTTCAGCAATGCCAATTTGTAGTTATTTTAATTATTTATTCCAAAAAATTGACTTTATTTACCTCATTGCTATTTTTTGACCTAACAGGTAAAAGTTGACTTTTGGTTGACCTATTAACTTTGGTAATATACCCCTACAGGTGTTTTTATTGCATTTTCAGTCGTTTCAGCGAAAAGTGCCCCACAGGAAACAATTTGACTTTATTGACTTTTGACCGCCCTAGTCATAACCTTACGACTTTTCTTCTCTTCATTATCACTTGTAGATGCTTCACGTTTTGGTACCATACTGCTGTCTAAGGGTAATAGCAAAACAACGGCAAAATAAAACAAAAGCAATCCAACACAACTTCACTGAACTTAACGCGTTTTGGGACTGAGACAAAGGCTGATGCGAGGGGTGACGCGAGAGGGAGGGAGATGCGGAAGTGTTGGAGAGTGTAGAAGGAAACACTAGAGCGCGCATTGGCACGCGTACAGTACTGCTGTATTAGAGCGTGTTTGGCGGACCGTGTATATCAAATTTTCCGCTTTCGGCAAATAATTGTTCGCATTTATTTTTCCATGTATAAGCAAATTCGCGCTGAACAAACACGCGTTGGACGAGGGTTTACTGTATTAATTTCGGTGTTGGCAACTATGAAAAAATAAATTGCGAACAAAGGCCACAAAAGATCCTTTTTAGCATGTTTCCTTAAATTAATTTTTCGCCTCACAGGTATAAGGATCTCAACAATAAGCTCAATTAATGCCAATGTCTATCAAAAAACTATTAATAAACATTGTTTCTGCTTATTTTAAAATGTAGAACCCATATGTGTTTGACCTATCATGTGTATTTGTGTGCCTACATGTGTATTTGTGACCTATCATTTGTTTGACCTATCATGTGTTTCCTTATTCAGCATTTTATTTTCTTTTGTTTCAAATTAATAGCATAGCTTGCAATAGCCTCTTCTGGTAAAACAAGAGAAAAAGTGAAGCATTCTGTTTTCGGAACGCCAGCAGAGCTTCCTGGCAACCAACTACCAACTTGTGAGGATGTATTCAAAGCTTATCTTAAACATAAGCTCATTACTGCAACATTTAGCACTCAAAAATACGCTGAAATTGTGAATGTGAAATTGTGAAGGAGTGAATGATATATATATCCCTGCTTCCATTCCAACAATCGACTTCAAAAGCATAGTAATTAAGATAAAGAGATTAATTAAGAAGGGACAAGAACTTAGAAAATATCGCATGAGTAAAAGATCTTCCAGCACTTATCAAAGTAAATATGATTCCTTCAGAAATTTATTTGTCATATGTTGTTCAGAAATTTATTTGGCATATGTTGCTGCAAGTGCTATGCCTCCATGCGGAGAAAATCCCGAATGATGAATGGGAGTTCTGGATTGATCAACATACTGAACGAAAAATTACACTGCCCAACAAAAAAAAACATTTTTTGCTGCTGATTTAATTCTAATACCTGTTTCTGGATAATATTGATGTGCCGATTTAAAAAATCACCTTAGATTTTGTCCATCACATCAGGTTTTCGTGCAATGCAATATGCCTATTTTGGGTGATCCATGAAGGGCGCTTATCAAAATTGATGATTTTTGAGACCTGTTAACAGCTGTTTTGCTGTTAAAATTTTATCTGTGGAATACGCAAATCTGTGCATTAAATCTGAAGGTCATGTACAACATATTAAAATCTTGGGTATGTGATTTCCCCAGGTGTGAGCGTGACGTCATGATCTGAGAGAGATTTCCCATTGGCTTATGAAGCAGTTTGTAAAAGCTTTGAATAAAGAAGGTGATTGCTTTAATTACATATGTGCAGCCTTTCCAGGTCTTAGTGATGAGAAGCTTAAAGCTGGTATATTCGATGGTCCCCAGATAAGAAAACTGATGAAAGATCCGCAGTTCAGTAACTCAATGACCGAAACGGAGGCAAGAGCTTGGAATGTTTTTGTGGCAGTAGTTAAGAACTTCCTAGGAAACAAAAAGTCTGAAAATTATAAAGATCTTGTAAAGGATTTACTTGTAAACTTTCAGCAGTTGGGTTGCAACATGAGCATTAAAGTTCACTATCTCAACAGTCATCTGGATAAATTTCCAGAAAATCTTGGTGATGTTAGTGAAGAGCAAGGTGAAAGGTTCCACCAAGATATCAAAGTGATGGAAGAACGATACCAAGGAAGATGGGATACCCATATGATGGCTGACTACTGCTGGAGCCTGCAAAGAGATTGTCTTGACATCTCTCATTCTAGGAAGTCCTATAAGAGAAAATTTATCAGCACTGAAAAGTAAGAAAACAAGAAAAAGACAATGTTAAGAAAACTGGTCCCGTGCTTGCTTTAATATGGATTCATTTTTTGCTTATTTAAACACTTTTAATCACTTTGTGTGTCAATATTACCATTGTATATTAAAGTTCACTCCCTGCACAATTGTTTACTTTTCCATGCTGATTCTGAGTATGTAAAAACTTATTTTTTTAAAAGAAAAAAAATTGGGCATAACCCTGCCAAAATGCGATATCTCCAAAATATCCATATTTGATTGCTCGAGAACCTGACGTGATAGGCAAAAACTAAGGTGATTTTTTTAAATCAGCACACCAAAGTTACCTAAAAACAGGTGTTAGAATTAAATCAGCAAAATTGGTGTTGGGCAGTGTTATTATAGGTAAGTTGGACAAAGTGAAAACTTCAAAACTACAACAAATGGAAAACAGAAAGCATAAAAGACAATTCTTTAAAGATAAACAAAAGCGTTTTGTCCAAGAAATGCAGTTGAATTCTTGTGATGTTGGTAAGATCAGCTCTGAAAGTGAAAAAGGTCATCAAAATGAAGATTTCGAATTGAGCGAGTATGAATTAGATACAAAAGCTAGCACTTCTCAAAATCTACACCAGTCTCCAGAATTATGCAAGGCAGTTGATCGATGCAAAATAAGCAACCGTGATGCTTGTTTAATTGCTAATGCTGTCTCAAAAAGATCTTAATCCATTATCTTAAAATACTACGATTGATTCCAGTAAACTACGTCGTCAAAGAACCTTGTGGAGAAGCATAGGAAGAAAGAAGCATGAAGAGCAGAATAAAGGAATAGTTTGCCTTGGATTTGATGGAAAAATTGATAAAATTCTTTCAAAAGTGGGAGAATGCCAGCGGACTTTGAATGAAGACCACTATGTGTTAGGTTCATTTCCAGGTAACGAATGTATTGACCATGTTGCTCCTGAAAGTGGAAGGGCAAGTGATATTGCTAAAGAAATTATATCAGTAATTACTGACACCAACTCTGCATCGACTTTAAAAGCGGTAGTTTATGATGCAACTAATGTAAATACAGGTAAATCAAATGGAGTAATTAGAAACTAGAGCTGACATTGGGAAGACCATCACAATGGTTTATTTGCTTACTTCACACTAATGAGCTTCCCTTGAGAAAATACCTGGAAGTTCTTGACGGCAAACGACAGGACCTAGAAGTTCACAGGCCAAAATCGGCAAGGATCTGAACTTTGATCCAAAACAGACCAATTGCAAAATTTCCATCTCTCGCTGGAAAAGTGATGGACTTACCAGAAGTAGTGCTAGCAGATCTCAGCAGTGACCAGCAATACCTCCATAAAGCGTGTTTGTCAATTCAAAACGGTCATGATGAAGGTCCAGCTATCAAATTGTTAGAAACTGCTCAACCTGGGTCTCTCAATAATGCACGGTGGCTGACAAAAGCAAATCGTCTCTTACGTTATTACATGTCGCACGAAACACCATCAGAGACACTCCAAAGGATTGCTCATTTTATACTGAACTTCTATGCTCCTGCGTGGTTCTATATCAAAGCAAACTGATCTTGCCAGAATGGGGCCAAAAACTTTTTCTTCTGATTGAGCTCTATCAAAAACTACATACAATCGACCAAGACATTATTCGTCCTGTGTTACAAAACAACTGTTACTTTTGTCATCCTGAAAATATCCTTTTATCTGCTATCGCTGACAAGAATAAGAATATTTGGAAGCTAGCAGTCGAAAAAGTGCTACAAGCGAAAAGGAGTGTTATAGCGGATGAAATTCGAATGTTTGACAAGCCATCAGGCTCAACTTCTCAGCTTCGACCTATATGGATATGATTGATTGGAACGAAATGGATATTACTGTTCCTTCCTTACTCTCTGATGTTATAAGTAGCACTGATGACTATATTCTTGACACATACCCGTGTCATTCCCAGGCAGTTGAAAGAAATGTGAAGGAAATCTCCTCTGCAAGTGAAAACGTCTACGGACATGACGCCTGCCATGCAATGATTATTCTCAGCAAGAAATCTCGGCTGGAGAATGCAAAAAGGGAAACAAAGTCAGATTTTAATCGAATCAACAAGAGGATAGCAGGTACACTTCCTATAATTTAGTGATGAACACATGTTTTGGTTTATAAAAGGAAATATTGTTATAATTTTTAACCAAACTAAATTTGCTTCAAAATTTTGGCTTTTCTTCAAAATTGAGGTCAAATTTGCGAGAATGCACATATTCATAGGCTATAAAAGTTGATGTTTTTATGATAGGTGGGTACTAGCGCACCTTTTCAGCCATGTTTCATACTAACAACTTGAGTTCGATATACTGTAGATAACAATTTGATATAAAAAATGTCAGCTATTGCATGTAAATATAAAGTTGGTTCACCAGTGTAAAAAATGTCGAGAAAAAACGAAAATCTTGTGGGTAAATAATTTGATGTCGCTTACTTTATTTGCACCTATAATTGCAAAAATACATAAATTTTAGATTCAAACAAGGCTGTATATACATTCAACGGTGTAAATATCATTAGATGGCATCATTATCGTATATGTTCGGTAGATTTTCCTTGTTGTTTTATAATTTTGGTAGTTTCTTATATTTTATCAAAGTATTTCTGAGTTTTCGTATCAACTCGTAATTTCGATAAAAATCCAAAAAATTTGGCGATAATGATAACACTAGGCAACAAATTTCAACTTTTTTTTTGTTACAGACACGTGAACTACTGATTCCTACTAAAGCGCTGATGCTGATTTCAGATCTGATATCAAAATTTCTCTATCACGTCCAGATTTTGTGTAACCGAAAACCCCTATTTTTCATTTTTTTTCTCACCCGCTTCTATTACGAAAGCCGTCTAAGCTACTTTTCCGTGCCACGTTTTATGTTAAGCATACTTAAATAATTAGTGAACAGGGATGTCTTTCCTCCTTTATTCTGGCTTAAGACAGACAGCGGAATTCCGCTGGCGGAGTTACCACCCCTGCGCCCAACCATCCACCCAAAGCGCATTAGTATTTTGTGTGTTACTACTGAAAGGCAAATTCCTGTTCTTAAGTGAAACTTTGGTGTGTCCTCTTCCTTTGTCGCTTGTAGGATGACGAGCTCTCCTTCTGCAGGAACCAACAATAATCTCCCATCATATTTGGGTTGAAATTACCTTGGTATCTGTTTTCCATAACTGAGATCTGTTGGTGGAAGCGCTCACCATGCTCGTCACTTACAGCCCCAAGGTTGGCCGGGAAGAAGTCAAGATGAGAATGTAAAAAATGAATTTTGAAAGACATTCTGCATCCCATTATTTCATAAGATTTAAGCATGTTTTTACGAGTTTACGGTGGTTTTCAGCTTTGTGGTTTCCAAGAAAATTTTTGACAACTTCAACGAAAGATGTCCATGCTCCTAGTTCATTCTCATTTAGGTTAGATGGAAACGATGAGTCGTGGATGACACTGCGGATCTGTGGTCCAGTGAAAACTCCAGCTTCTAGCTTAGCATCTGTCAATATTCCTTTGAATTTATCCTTTAAATATTGGAAACCACTACCTTGATGATCCATACCCTTCACGAAATTTTTCATAAGGCCAAGTTTAATGTGAAGTGGTGGAAGATGTACTTTCTGAGGGTTAATAAGTGCTGGTGTTTCACATTGTATTTACCAACAACATGTTCAGTTCTAGATGGCCAATCATGTTTTTTGTAGTGGTTCTTGTCATCTCTGCTGTTCCATAGACACAAAAAGCACATATGCTTTGTGTAGCCCAACTGTAACCCAAGAAGTAATGATACAACTTTAAGGTCGCCACAATATTCCATGTGTGGTCCTTATATTTGATGAGTCTTAGCAGCAGTTTCATCGATTCATAAGTCTCATTAAGGCCAGTGGCATGTGCTACAGGTATTGAAGGTTTTTCATTGCCGTTGTGCAGTAATACAGCTTTAAGGCTAGCTTTACTAGAGTCAATGAACACTGAACAGTCTCCATTCTTTTGGATCATAGCGACAGCCAATCCCTTGCATCAGACCACTGATATCGTGGCAGAAACAAACGTTTTCTTCCTGTAAGTAAAATGATGAAAACTGCAAATGGCGATGGCGGAAATGGGAAACTTTGGTGTTTGGTTGGAGAAGATTAAATTCTTGAAGTCTTGAACCAAGCAACTCTGCCTTTTCTTTTGGTAATTCCAAATCGCGCACTAAGTCATTTAACTCCGCTTGACTTAACAAATGTGGGGAAATATTTGCATCTGGAACATATATGCCATCTTTCCCTGTTTCTATATCACTAGCAGAATCTTCAGATGAACTGCTGTCTGTTATCGTTGCTGGTGGAACTGGTGGTGGATTTGTTTCATCATGTGGTACTGGTTTCATTGCTGATTCGCAGTTTGGGTACGTGATCTTTGATTGTTTTTCTTTGTGAAACCAGCAATCTTTGTCAAACAAAAATAACAATCATTGAAGTGATTTTTCGGCTCACGCCAAACCATGGGGCTGAGAACGGCATAGCTTTTCTTTTACCATTCATCCAAGCTATTAACATTGCATTGCACTGTGCACAGCAAATATGTGGTGCCCAGTCCCTCTGTTGGTCTCCTAACTTACAGTCAAAATAACACTTGTAGGCAAGTTTAATCTTTGTTGTTATGTTTCTACGTTGTGGCTTAGGTGTATATTGTCCACACACAAAGCAGAAGTTGTCTGGGTGATTTACACAAGCACGTCTATTTGATGCCATTTTGAATTACCATACAATATCTGAAAAACGTAGAAAGTAATTATTACGATGTGCAAAATAAAAAGAAATACACACCGTAGTACAAAACAAATGCTATAAAAACACACAAGTCACCACAACCTGTCACTTGCTCATCAGCAGAGAGCTTCAACAACCGTTCTGCTTGACTGTCACGTAGCGACTCGGGATAAATTTTATTTATCAAAATTGTTCGAATTTGTATATAGTTGGCAAAAAAAATTGCTTTAACCTTGAAAGCAAGTTTCATATTACTGGCATTAAGCCGATTAAAACCAAAATCTGGACGTGGTAGAAAATTTTACTAAAAGTGATTTGCATTTTACACAAAATCTAGACGTGATAGAAAAAATCTAATTATAGATTTGAAATCAGCATACCGAAATTAGCTAGGAGCACCTATTTGGTCTTCTGTAACAAAATCTTTGTTGCCTAGTGTAATTAATTGATTTATATTTCTATACATTTCATGTGCTTATAGGAAAAAGTTTCATACGAGTACATATAATAGCAATAGTTATATACATATTATGGACGACGGGGAAGGCACGTGTCCAAGTGCCCTCCTCCCCACTGCGGGGTCTACAAGGCTACCCTCCCTTATCGTCACTAAATCATGGTTCCTCTTCACTCGTTTGGAATCTAGTGGTGAATGGCTTAAAGAGCCAGTGACATCTTGGAAGGAAGACCAAGATTATCTAAGAATATTTAATCTCATCAGAAACACCACAGTAGTGAACGATACAGCAGAGAGGGGCGTGAAGCTCATCGAAGATTTTGCTCGAACAATAACTAACAATAAAGAACAACGTCAATACTTCCTTCAGGTAGCTGAGCGCAATGATCTTTGTCACCAGACTGTCGGAAGAGGACATTCTGCGATATGCTGGCCCCATCCACAGCAAAATTGTGTAGAAAGTAAATTCAAAAAAGTTTTTATTTCAAATGCATGCACTTATTGTCTGCTTAAGTTTGATAAAGGGTTTGAAAAATTCTTCTTCATTTTTGTGTATGAAAAAAGTAAAAAAACAAAACGAACGATGTGGCTCCGCAATTGCAATAAAAGATAATTTATACATACTGTATTTAATTTCCTAATCGTCATTTTCATTTGCAACTGCAAGGTCGTTCCCACTTTAAATGAAGAAGTCGCTAATGCAACTTAATCATTCAAAGCCCATCACCGCGAAGCTGCAGTGGGACGATGCTTCAGGGTGGCGGTTAACACCCACTTACTTGCTAAATTTTTACTATTATTTATTAAGGTATATAACTGTGATGTTCATAAAGAGAAAGCACTTTTCATTTTAGATAAAATTAGGTTAAACTTACCAAAATGTGAGAAGAAGCAACGGATTTATGGACATGGATCTAGGGTTTAAAGCAGATAGCTGGTGAGGGAAACTATATTTATGGGACCTCTTTGCGAGGGACCCGTTGCCCACGTCGGGCTTGCATCATGAAAAAGAAAAACTATGGTATTTGTCATTTACCATTACTTATTCGGACTATAGTGGATTTAATTATCCCAGAAGAGTTCCTTGTTCCATGCACGGTCTGTGTGTATCATAAAAACTCAGGGGGAACCATTCTGAGTTCATTCCCATATATATATATATATATATATATATACACATTTCAACTGCAAAGAACACACAGTATAATTAACGTAAAGAACGACGCTTGTATAGAAGAACATTCCGCGCAAGATGAGGAGGGAGAACGAACAAATGAAGAAATGAGGTAACCACCCGGGAATCGAACCCAGGATCTTCCGATTGCCGGTCAGATATGATAACCACTACACCATGGGCCTCACTCGATTAGAAGTCGTAATTCTCCTACATACGCGCAGAAACCAATGCCCCGAGGGGGCACCTCCTGCATGCCGCACATATATACATTTGAACTGCAAAGAACACACAGTATAATTAACGTAAAGAACGACGCTTATATAGAAGAACATTCCGCGCAAGATGAGGAGGGAGAACGAACAAATGAAAACATGAGGTAACCACCCGGGAATCGAACCTGGGATCTTCCGATTGCCGGTCAGATATGATAACCACTACACCATGGGCCTCACTCGATCAGAAGTCGTAATTCTCCTACATACGCGCAGAAACCAATGCCCCGAGGGGGCACCTCCCGCATGCCGCACATATATACATTTCAACTGCAAAGAACACACAGTATAATTAACGTAAAGAACGACGCTTGTCTAGAAGAACATTCCGCGTCGTTCTTTACGTTAATTATACTGTGTGTTCTTTGCAGTTGAAATGTATATATGTGCGGCATGCGGGAGATGCCCCCTCGGGGCATTGGTTTCTGCGCGTATGTAGGAGAATTACGACTTCTGATCGAGTGAGGCCCATGGTGTAGTGGTTATTATATCTGACCGGCAATCGGCAGATCCCGGGTTCGATTCCCGGGTGGTTACCTCATTTTTTCATTTGTTCGTTCTCCCTCCTCATCTTGCGCGGAATGTTCTTCTATACAAGCGTCGTTCTTTACGTTATATATATATATATATATATATATATATATATATAATAATAAGTATAGGGGTACTCTATCCAGCAATAATTACAGGCCCATTGCTAACGCCTCTTGGGTTAATATTCGATTTTACTCCCAGTCACAAGCAGTTGAACAAGTACTATATATTGAATTGCCATTAAAAACTGACTAAAAAATATATATATCTTATCTTGTGCAAATTTGTTCAAATGTACTTTTTTTAATAAAATATATCTCCTGTTTTGGCTGTAATGTACTTTTTTTATTAAATATTTTTCCTGATTGGGCTATTTGTTCGCTACTCTGCGACTTAATAAGTTTGTTGTTTTCTGTTCTGGCTATTTTTTCGCGACTAAATTTTGTTAGTTTTGTGAGTTTTTTGCTAGCTGTATGACGTGTCAGTCCTGTGAACTTGATTTTGAAGACTTGATTCGTCATGTGCCATAGATGAAGACAAAGCATTGGATGTTTTTATCAATTACGGCGTTATTCTCTCATCCTTAACTTGCCCGAAATGTGACAGTGAGTGCCTAATACGAAAAGATCAGAAGATATTTAACCTCTGTTAGGTTAATTGAATGCCCCGTTACGTCAACTGAATGCCTGGTTAGGTTAATTGAATGCCTGGTTAGGTTAATTGAATGCCCGGTTAGGTCAACTGTACGCCCTTGTTGATTGGTTAGATTAAGTTGATATTTTCGTTAGTTTAAACGAAAATGACGAGAGCAAAATTTTCTGGTTAATTTTGAGGTGTTTTGCACATTTCCTGTGGTAATGCGTCGTTTACGAGATCTCGTAACAGGAACATATCCTATGTGTTTATGTTACGATATCTCAAAAACTACGCACTTGCACAAGAAACCAATGGCAGATTCGTGCAAAGCACCTCAAAATTGACCAGAAAAGTTTACTCTCATTATAAAACCAGACTGGGAGTAAAATCGAATATTTACCGCCTCTTGTTTCTGGGAAATAGTAGAGAAGCTCTTGTTACTACACCACTTAAATGATAACTTATGAACTAATTGAGTTTGGTATTAAAAGATCCAACTCAACTGATCTGTGTGTCTATATACAGTACTTAAGGAAATTATATTTAAATACAATGATAGTAACTCAACTATTTATAGCTGTTTTCTAGATATAAGTAAGGCATATGATAGAATGAATCGCAATATTTTATTTACAAAACTAGAAGGCAGGGAAGTTCCCATGTATATATTAAACTTATAATAACATAATATACAATGATGAAGTACAAGAATTTAAGTATTGGGGTCAAACCATCTCCTTGACTGAAGAATCAGATATAAGAAAATCTCGAAGCCTTTGTGTTAAAGCGAATACAGATATGACTAAAAGGAGCTTCCGGTTCTGTACAAGTGAAGCTAAAGAAACTCCCTTACTGCAGTAATATATACGGACGCAACTCTGGTTGGCTTATAAAAAAGGTTCTAGCAGAACTCTAAATTTACAATCCAAAAGATCTTTTAGACCCCTGCATAAATTACTCCGAGATGCGCAGCTCCGCAAATGCTTGCTACCCACAATGAGCTTCCCTGAGGTAACAAGACTACAGTCTAATGCAACGAATTAAAAAATGAACCACCCCGATTATCCAAGCTATTAACAATCCTACCGTACGTCTTCTAAACTATGGACTTTATGGTATGAAAACGCCTGATTGTAGCTTCGCATAACTTCGAAAGTACTGCATTATTTCTCACTAATTTACATATTTCTATCCTTAGTATGTGATTTGTCATTGTATTATTAATATTTGGCATTTGGATAATGGTCTGCCAATAAACTTATTCATCTTCATTTTTTATACAAAACAGTGAAATAAATAAGCAAGTATGCCTTAAATTTCGATCTGATACCATACAGTTAAAGAAAAGTGACTAGTGAGTTTTTCGGTGGTAACTCTGTTATCTGTGTGATTCTTTCCAAATTATCCTCCCCATCTGTAAAATACTTGGTCAAGGGACTAACAACTTCAATACAACTACATTTCACATCGTCGGTAAAGATTAATTTATTTAACCTCGTATTAGCTACGCAATAATCAACTCTTACTTCGAAGTAAAGAAACGTACAGGTTATTTCTCCAGTCGACTATTGTGACTGTATTTTGTTGTCAGTTTCTGTACAAACGGTAATAAAAGACTTCTTTACAATCACAATATATGTACATAACCAACCATACTTTTTTGCGCATGTACAGTGTTTAATAGCTAAAGCTTGATAACTAGCTATGCATATTTGCGTGAGTCATGTCTAAAGGCATGTTATATATATATATATATATATATATATATATATATATATATATATATAATTATGCGGGTTGCTTCTACAGAGCTTCAATTTAATATTTAGGAGAAATCCAATGACAAGGAGAAATGTAAATGCCATGAAAAGTCTTCTTTATTGCGCAACGTTTCGAGCAATACGCTCATCTTCAGGCTGTTTAATAACAATGTGAAATTAAAATCAATATTGAATGAAAAACAAACAGAAATTTCTATAACCTATTCGTAAAGACAAATTTTAAAAGACTGAGAAAAGAGGGTTAAGTTCTAAGTTATACAGATTTACATATAAAAATTAAGTTATTTTTAAATACATGTAGTAAATGTGAAATTAATACACTGGAAAAATTACCAATAGTACACTGGAACAATGGAGCTATCTACCTTACACAGCAGTATCCGAGGCCAACTAATTTGAGCAGAGGAAACGGGAACGAAGGATGGCGAGGGAGATAGGGGAAGGAGGGATTATAAGGAATTGGGGAGGAGGAGGGATCATAGCAAATTGAGAGGGACGGACGATGAGTCAACATTCAGACTAGGGGACAATGCTTTAATGAAAAGGGATTCTAAAATTCTTAGTGAGTTGGGACAAGTATTACAACCAAGAATTTTAAAATTGTCTAAAGTGACATCAATTTTGCATTTGATGCTATGTTCACGAATGCTGGAGGCTTCCTTAGTTTTTAAAATTTTACCTGTTCGGCCACTTATTCCCATATGCGAATAAAATCTAGCCCTGAGAGAGCGAACAGTGCTGCCGATGTAATTCCCAAGGAGACACCTGGGGCAGGTAAATAAATATACAACACCGCTACGCAACGAGTCAGGGGTTCGATCCTTCGCTGAGAAAAAGCTACCTAAAGACGTTTTATTAATAAATATGATGCGGAAATCAGTATGATAAAAAAATTTCCTTAACAATTTTGTAAATTTAAGCTTAAATTCCTTATTCAAGGGACCCATTTCAGGTACCAAGAAATATTTTATATCCTTCGGCACTGTAATACATGGAAGTTGAGGGCTATAAACATTATTTAAGAAGGATCTAATTAGTTTGTCTACATATTGAACAGGAAAACTATTATTAGTAAAGTATGATCTTAGATTATTAAATTCATCATTAAGTAAGGTAAAATTAGAGGTCAAATTATATCCTCTGAACAGGATTTCAACTATAAGATGTCTTGTATTAAAACTCTCCTGTTCAGAGGATATAATTTGACCTCTAATTTTACCTTACTTAATGATGAATTTAATAATCTAAGTTCATACTTTACTAATAATAGTTTTCCTGTTCAATATGTAGACAAACTAATTAGATCCTTCTTAAATAATGTTTATAGCCCTCAACTTCCATGTATTACAGTGCCGAAGGATATAAAATATTTCTTGGTACCTGAAATGGGTCCCTTGAATAAGGAATTTAAGCTTAAATTTACAAAATTGTTAAGGAAATTTTTTTATCATACTGATTTCCGCATCATATTTATTAATAAAACGTCTTTAGGTAGCTTTTTCTCAGCGAAGGATCGAACCCCTGACTCGTTGCGTAGCGGTGTTGTATATTTATTTACCTGCCCCAGGTGTCTCCTTGGGAATTACATCGGCAGCACTGTTCGCTCTCTCAGGGCTAGATTTTATTCGCATATGGGAATAAGTGGCCGAACAGGTAAAAATTTTAAAAACTAAGGAAGCCTCCAGCATTCGTGAACATAGCATCAAATGCAAAATTGATGTCACTTTAGACAATTTTAAAATTCTTGGTTGTAATACTTGTCCCAACTCACTAAGAATTTTAGAATCCCTTTTCATTAAAGCATTGTCCCCTAGTCTGAATGTTGACTCATCGTCCGTCCCTCTCAATTTGCTATGATCCCTCCTCCTTCCCCAATTCCTTATAATCCCTCCTTCCCCTATCTCCCTCGCCATCCTTCGTTCCCGTTTCCTCTGCTCAAATTAGTTGGCCTCGGATACTGCTGTGTAAGGTAGATAGCTCCATTGTTCCAGTGTACTATTGGTAATTTTTCCAGTGTATTAATTTCACATTTACTACATGTATTTAAAAATAACTTCTTAATTTTTATATGTAAATCTGTATAACTTAGAACTTAACCCTCTTTTCTCAGTCTTTTAAAATTTGTCTTTACGAATAGGTTATAGAAATTTCTGTTTGTTTTTCATTCAATATTGATTTTAATTTCACATTGTTATTAAACAGCCTGAAGATGAGCGTATTGCTCGAAACGTTGCGCAATAAAGAAGACTTTTCATGGCATTTACATTTCTCCTTGTCATTGGATTTCTCCTAAATATTATATATATATATATATATGTTAAGCATAACAATATTAAAACCTCATCAATAAATATATTCTCTTTTTAACCCAACTAAAAGAATCTGTAAGTTTTATAAACTATTTAATATTTAAAATCAAATTGTTAAAAACGCCAATAACTATCGCAAATACTGTAGATTCAGCTAAGACATAATAGAAAATTAAATCAAGTGGGCCTGAAATCGAACCTAAATAATGTATAAGCTAATTTTCAGGAATTTCATGAAGAGTATTTTTTCTGTTTGTCTTCTGAAAGTACATATTTGTTGTTTTGGACATAAATGTTTCATTAAAATTGTTTCATAATTGTTTTTTATTAACACAGCCATTTTTTGTATGTGTGTGCTGAGGTGATGTAGTAAGGCGTGAGTTGGTGGATGGAGGGGTGGGGCCTCAAATGGGTATACTGCTTAGGTCCCCCTAATGGTTAGAAACGGCCCTGATAACACACCTATATAAAAGATATGTCGATGACACTTTTCTACTCTTTCACGTTGCTAACCACGACCCTCTTTTTCTTAACTATCTCAATTCTCAGCATCAAATCATCAAATTCACTGAAGAAGAAGAATCTAACAACACCCTACCCTTTTTAGATATAACAATAACAAAACAAAATAATAAATTCACCACTTCCATATATCGAAAAACTATATATACAGTAGGGTGTGTCAATTTTGGGGGTGAAATGACTAAATTGAAAATCATGTGATTTGGTAGCAATTTAATGTAATCATTTGGCATACAAAACAATATCCTTGCTTCAAAAACAATAAAAAATAACTCCTACCTACATCAATTTTAATTAAAAAATTCCATTTTTCCATAAATTCGTAACAAAATAAAAAATGTGCGCAAACATCCTATCAACATTTAAAGTGGCAATAAGATATCATTCAGAGTCTTTATTTGAAAGTAACCAATGCAGTCATGTCCTTTTTGCTGCGGTTCCTTGACATCAGCATTCGGCTTGCTACTTGCGCTTTGATGTAGCCTTCTCGCCTCTCGTGACTGTAAACTTGACTAGCTGCTTCTGTGACCATTTTCACACATCTCTCCACACTCTGAGTGTGAGAAGGCCACTTTGGCACTTGCATTGGGGCCTCTTTAAGTTGTGTTAAATCTTTGTTTGTTATACATGTTGTCAGTGGTGGCTCCAAAACTTCCGAACTCAAGTTAACTAATTCTGACAATTTCGTGGCATTGACGTTTATCGGAGGTACCTTCCTTGTCTGAACAGCGCAGTCTCCCAGCTGGTCATCATCTAGTGATGTTCCTCTAAGCTTTAGAATGATTTCCACAGCCTCAGTTCGCTCTTTGGTACATTGGCTGCAGAGTATTGCTTGCAAAACTGCCTCTGGCCTAGCATACCAAGCGGACCTTCTCACCACAGGTAACACGATGTCCACCACTACTTTTCTTTGGGTTCTCAGTAGCTGTAATTGAAACAAGATGTGGTTGGGCCCCTCCATCCACATTGGATTAAGTTTTACATTGAACCAGTGAGGAAGATAAAACCCAATAATAAATTCAACAATCAACATCAAATTCTGTAGCATTTTGCCCTTCAGTGCATGTTTGGAAACCCAAATCCTGCAGAAACGAATCGCTGTAGTTAACCAACGACTGTGACTTACGGGTCCAATCTCCAAGAGAGCCAGATTTTGAGGCAACTCTCCTGATCTGATTGCTTGAACAATACGATAAGCGTAAGATTGATCCGTGCTGAGGTCTTTGATAACTTCTTCAGACAACACTGGAAGCGGAGGGCCTACTTCGACCTTTGGAAATTTTGTATTTATTTCTAATTCCTTTGCTTCATCTAGCATATTGCCAAGGGGGCCTGACCACTTGTTGTTGCTCTTTGTAGGACCATCAAGTTCCTGGATGAGACGACGAAGAGGTAGTTCCCCTGTGTGCAAATCACATACAATCCAAACAAGCCTTCTTCCAAGTTTTTTCTCTAAATGCGTCATAACACCGCCCTGCCATCCAGTCTTCACCGCAGTTGAGTCTCCACCAACGGCCTGCAGTGAACTGTCAAGTCTTCTTTCTTGAAGCCAACATATTATTTGATCAGCAATTGCCTCTGCATGTTTCTTGCCTTCTACTTCTGCTTCAGGAACAAAGTGAAACAAATAGCGGCCACCAGGTTCGGAACACACAGAGTAGTGTTCTTTTTTGATGAGACCGGGAAACTTTCTGTCCATTCCCTCTACCTCTAGGAGAACGTTTGTGTCATCTCTTCTTCCATCAAACAAATGGCAAGAGAGACCTTCCTCCTTCAAATCTTTTTCATGCTGATCAGATATTTCCTTCATTATTTTTTCTTGTGCTCTTCTTATCTTATTATGATCTATCACTAAGGATGTATCCTCTCGGCTGATGAGGCCTGCATCTATCCAAGCGGCAGTGGCAATCTCTGCAGTCTCTCGTAGCCCCGTATGGTGGCGAATACTGGCAAGGGCAATGTTTGAGATGTCTTTAGTGTTGTATTTCATTCTCTTCGGCGAAGGTTCAGATGGCATTTTGGAGCTATCATCTGATGTTGCTTCTTTCTGTTCATCTGAAGAGCTTTCAAAGAAGTGAGAAACCTCTTGATAGAGCTCTTCATCTCTTTGGGTGGCTTCTTCACTCTTCTTTTTCTTCCTTTCTTCCCTCTCTCGGATTTTCTCTTTTTTCTTAGCAATAACAATCTGTTTTTTGGTTTCTGAATAATCTGCCGAACCAATCTGCATACTTCCTTGGCCTCCTGCCTTTGTTCTCTGCGCCTTTATGAAAGCCAGCTCCAAAACAGGGATCTTCTTCTCACGAGAACAGCGACAATCAATGTGAGGGTGAGGTTCTCTTCTGCATAAGGGAGAACAATTGGCTTCAGAGCACAACTCTATGGGGCACTGGCAGTTAAAAATGTCAAGAAGAGTATCAAGTGTGTGCAGAAATTTATTTTTCTTTGCTAGTTTTCCTTTACCGAGTGATGTCTCAACTTCTTTGTGCCACAGCTTTGTTAATTTTAGCTCAATAGTTCTATACTGATTGAGTACAGGTGGTTTGAATAACACATTAGCTTTTTTCCACTGATGCAGAAGAGGGGGAATCATGTCCCTTATGAGCTCTTTCTCTGTGTAGTTCCTTCTATCCTTTGTATTTTGTTCACGAAGGAGTAACCCTAGTCTCAGCATGTCTCGCACTGTTGGCAGTTCTGATACGGGAAGCTCCTTGCCTGTACCGACTAACAGGCTCAAGTGGCATGACGACTGACCTCTTGTCTTCAATTTTGGCATCTTAGGAATATCTGAAAAGAAAGAAAAACATTTAAGTATTTTATATCAATTACGATGTTTCAAAGTTTAGTCATTCGATGTTCTAAAATTCAATAAAAAAATATTCCATGGGATTACAACATAATTAGACAGAAGAACATGATAATAATAAATAATTGTAATAATCAATAATCCATACTTACAGTTAAACTGTAGTATTCGTCTAGTAGAATAACTATGAAGTAGGTACAAGAGCAATAACAGCAAACCACCGTCTATGACATCTAAGAGGCAACTGAGGACTGAGAGTGAGGGACAGTTCTATTCATGTTGTGACTTGTACATTGTACAACAACTATATGACCTTGAAAACACTCCATATGCGATCAGTGGGATAATTCTGTGACAGATGAATAGTTAATCAATTTATGTCCTATTATTTAGTAAAAGAGTCAATTTCTGAAACTTTAAGGTAAAATTGATGTAGGTAAGGGTTATTTTATTTAATTTTGGTTGGCCAATTTCAAGTTTTGACATGAAAAGACACAATATTTTCACTACCAAAATTGATTTGGAAAAAGTTGACAAAATTGACACACCCTAATATACAGACCTAGATACAAACTACTTAAGCCACACCCCCTTACTATATAAAATTAACAGCATTAAAATCTTAATCCACCGTGCTTATCAACTTTGTTCCTCCGACTTATCCTTCCACGACGAAATAGAATTCATTCACAGTTTCTGCATTAATATTTCTTTCCCAAAACATTTACTACAATCTCTAAATATAAATTTTCTCAACAACATTTATCAGCCCCCCCCTAAAGTCCCCACTGTTAAAAAAGATATACATTACTTTTCTTTTCCCTACTACCACTATATTAGTTACAAAATACAATCACAACTTCGCCACCTACTCATCCCACTTTACCCTTAATTTAGTCATCAATTTGTATTCACCAATAATAATAGCATTAATTCGTATCTCAACCATAAAGAAAAACCTAGCCCCTTATCTCATCCACTATCTACTGTTTCATTTGTACTCACTGAAATACGAGCTATATTGGCAGCACCATTCGCCAACATCAAACAAGAGTGGACGAACATCGTGTCGTTTGTACGCGAACATCACAACCTTTAAATAAACCAACAAAATCATCAATAAGAGATCATTGACACCTCCACAATCACCCACTTCTCCCCACCAATTTCAAAATTATCAATTCAGCATACCAATCAACCGACCTCCGCATCCTCCTCGAATCCCTATATATCCTTAGTACAAAACCCTGTTGTTAATAGCACACTAGATTGGTGCACTATTAAACATATAATCAATCAATCAATCAGTACAAAACCTACCCTCAACGACTACAGTTCTTACCTCTATACATTTTATATAATTTTAACTTTAAATTATTACCATTGGACTGTACAAATATTTTGATATAAAATCTCTTACTATATTTGTACACTTTTTTATTTTTTACTTCTTAGCAATGATGATGGAAATCGAATTTCCGAAACGTCTGACTAATAAACCTGTATCACCTTCTAGTCCTCCTATTTCTTACTATATATATATAATATATATATATATATATATATATAATATATATATATATATATATATATATATATATATATATATATATATATATATATATATATATGTTACGCCCAAACATCGAAATCGCTCAGTGAGCGAAAAAAAACCATAACGCGTTGTGGATGCACCTAAGTGACCACACACCGATGTTAGATATTTTTTCCCTTCATGGCCGTTCTCAAACAGCCACAACGCGTTGTGGATGATTCGGATATGACCACAACGCGTTTTGGACGATTTGAAACGACCACACACCGATGTCTTTCATGAAACTCTATTTAAACACGACGTATATTGAAATGATATAAACGCGACGTATATTTATCGACGTATTCACCGATTAAACTAATTAGTGTCGTAAAACTCTTTTAATGATGTAAAGAACCGCTGACGCTATCATATTTTCTTACCGGAATTTTTTAGAGGCAAAAAACCCTTAAAAAAAAGGGGAGAGGGGAGCACTACAGGGGCTCCTCCCCCGTACCCCCGAGAACTAAATTATATAGGTGATAATATTGAGTAAATGTACCCACCTTGCCTGGGTAGCCGGAGCCAAAAGGACTAATGTAAAGGATAAAAAAGCTAAGTGCACTTTTTAAAATTTATTACAAACCCAAATATTGTTTCAAACTAATAAGCACACCGGACAAAAAATTAGTCACCCCTAATAGCACCGATAGTAGGAAGTTCAAGGTCACACAGAGGGCGCTGATGTAGCATTGGTAAGTGACAAGTAGCGGTGACGTAGCACACAGGATCAGATCTGTTTCGTGAGGTGGTGAAGAACAAAGTGTGTGTTGGATATAGTCTGCAAAATGGGTCGTGAGGCAGACGTTACTCAGTGGCAAAAAGGAGCCATCGTGTTTGGCATAGCCCACGGACACAAAATGTCTGAAGTAGCCCAATTTGTTGGTGTGTCAACGCGTACTGTCCAGCGAGTTTACAAAGAGTGGTGTAGTTCGCAATCAACTGACAATCGACGGCGTAACTGTGGCCGGAAAACAATTCTCGACAATAGGGGCCGCCGCCATGTTTCTCGTCTAGTAACTGCAAATCGTTTTCAAACCAGAGAACAATTGCTCCAAGAAACCAATGAGGTTCTCCAGCGACCAATTTCCGAACGGACATTGCGACGAGAACTGCATGCGATGGACATCTGGAGCAGGGTACCACGGAAGAGGCCGCTGTTAACAGCAAGTCACAAATTGGCACGTTATAAATGGGCTCAGAGGTACAAAAACTGGACTGCGGCAGATTGGAAACGTGTAATTTGGTCCGATGAGTCCCGTTTTTGTTTGTTCTCCAATGATGGGAGGCGACGAGTACATCGCAGGTCCAATGAAGCCTTTAATCCTGAATGCGTCGAAGGTGTTGTTCAGGCTGGAAACAGAAAGTGAAGCGCAGGACTCTAGCGGAACTTCGGGACCGGCTGATGAACGAGTGGCAGCAAATCGATGTTCAGTACATGCACAACCTCGTAGAGTCTGCCTCGCCGGATTCGTGCGGTTATCAAGGCCAGAGGCGCCGTCACACGTTATTAGGTACATTCTGAGAGGGGTGACTAATTTTTTGTCCGGTGTGCTTATAATAAGTAGTCTTAAAATAAAAAGTAGGGGAAACATTACTATATTTTTCAACTCCAGAGGTATTGCCAACAATCAAATAACCTAATTGTACAGATGTATCTTGAGTAGAAAACCAAGGATGTCTTTTTTGGAAAACATTGGCCTTACCTCCGTACGCATTAATTTGATATTGCAAACCTAACCTAGCATAACGGGAGAATCTATGCCAAGCGTTATGAGTACGAGTTTTAGGTCGGAGTGTGGTCGTTTCAAATCGCCCACAACGCGTTGTGGTCATATCCAAATCGTCCACAACACGTTGTGGTTGTTTGAGAACGGCCATGAAGCGAAAAAATATCTAACATCGGTGTGTGGTCACTTAGGTGCATCCACAACGCGTTTTGTGGCTGTTTTTTTTCGCTCACTGAGCGATTTCGATGTTTGGGCGTAACATATATAAGGAATCTTACTATTATTGCTAACATTCTACACCCAGGCATGACAAATCTGGTTTTCCTGAGTTTCATTGGTTAACACACCAAAAAATAAATTGAATTGAAACCTAAAATAATTATAGATTATAGGTATCTAAAATCCTCATTATACAGTATACATGCCGCAAGAAGTATAGCTTTTGATATCTTCAATAGATGAAAGACTCGTTTCTCGCAAGACAATAATTCATCTACTCGTGACGACAGATGTTGACACGAAAGATTTCTATTCACGTGTTCAGAGAGTGGAACGAACACTTTCATAAAATCAATTGAGAAAATAAGAAGTAGATGTTAACAAATTTTACCACACACACACACACACACACACATTTCCGCATATTTAATTATCTATTCAGCTATCAATAGCCTTCGATTCTATAGATAAGGCATTTTTCTGGGTTTCTGGCCACTATACAATGTTTGAGTCTAAGGCAGGCCCGGATCTAGAAGAATGGGGGCCCGTGGCTAATTATTTTTTTTGGGGCCCCCCTTGGCTACAATTTTTATTATATAAGGATTATAAGCTTTGTTTACGAGGAAAATTAAAGGTTTTTAGAACAAACATATTACTTTACTTTATTTATTTAGTTTTCAGAACAAACATATTTTACTTTACAAATATTTTACTTTATTTTACATATTATATTTTCCTGAATTAATAATTTTATACACACCTACCTACTGATTATGAGCTGGCAACCGATTGAACCAACGAGCCTTTTTTTGTGCAAATTCATTAATAATATTTCGAAAATCGACTTCTTTGGCCAGAGCATGTTCAACATAGAGAATTGCCAGTGACTGTAATCGCTTTTGCTTCATTGTTGAACGTGTGCAACATTTCAGTCGCTTTAACTTAGAAAAACTCCGTTCGCCGGTACAATTGGTCACCATCAATAACAAGTACATTCTGTATGCATTTAATTTGGGGGCCCCCCTCAAATGCGGGGCCCGTGGCTGCAGCCCACATAGCCCCCCCCTAGATCCGGGTCTGGTCTAAGGCCATGATTGGATTACAGTTCTTCAAAAAGATTCTTCATAATTTTGAAGTACAAAATAGGTCTACCCCACTAATTAAATTATTGAGGGCTCAGTTTAGAGTTAAAGTTTTGTATTGCGAATATAATCTACGCATAGCCTTTTGAGTTATCTCACCAAATTATGCACCAAGTTTTAAAGTAACGACAAGAAAGACCCCGATTTTGCGATTCTTAGAGACCGTGCTGAGTATGAAAACAGTGAAAAGACAAGGGGAAACTCAGTGCTATGCTTTCCAACCGGAGTGGGGAGGGGCAGTACTACATCGCCAAAGCAATGCTAGGCATGGGCCTTATGGTACAACAGAGGATGTTGTGAGAGAGTTAAATGCGCGTTTCTCAGGGTCGTTGCAGCAGTCAAAGTTGAAGTCTTCAAAAGAAGATTAAATGCTTGTCTCAGTACAATACCAGATGAGTACATGGTTATGTGCTGCAGAGAGTGCAAGAGAATATCTCGTCCCTTCATCTGAGTGCAACATATCATATTCATCTGAGTGCACAGAATCAAACTTAGAGGTGATCTCGAATGAACAGCACATCTATTTCATCTATGCCCCGTAGACGTTTTATATATATATATATATATAATATATTTATAATAATATATATATATATATATGTGTGTGTGTGTGTGTGTGTGTGTGTACTTAAAACTTAATTATTGGGCTAAGATAGTCTATTCAATTGCATTACCGAAAACCTAAGCCAGGTTACATAGACGTCGCAATCCAAGCCTGCTGAAGGGGATTTACAACCTTTGATAGGCTTAAGAAATGTCAGACCTCATGAACTTTAATACCCATGTGTATGGAAAAATTAGTTTTATCCTATTAAAAATAGATTATACAGTCTAAGATAAGTTTTTAGGCCAGCATGGTCTAAGGTTAATGGCCCTATTCAATAATTAGTATCTAGACTAACTCTAGACACATTAATCTAAACAAAAGACTATGCGTAGATTATATTCGCAATACAAAACTTTAACTCTAAACTGAGCCCTCAATAATTTATTTAGTGGGGTAGACCTATTTTGTACTTCAAAATTATGAAGAATCTTTTTGAAGGACTGTAATCCAATCATGGCCTTAGTCTCAAACATTGTACAGTGGCCAGAAACCCAGAAAAATGCCTTATCTATAGAATCGAAGGCTATTGATAGCTGAATAATAACTAAATATGCGGAAATGTGTGTGTGTGTGTGTGTGTGTGTGTGTGTAAAATTTGTTAACATCTACTTCTTATTTTCTCAACTGATTTTATGAAACTGTTTGTTCCACTCTCTGAACACGTGAATAGAAACCTTTCGTGTCAACATCTGTCGTCAGGAGTAGATGAATTACTGTCCTGCAAGAAATGAGTCTTTCATCTATTGAAGATATCAAAAGCTATACGTCTTGTGGCATGTATAAGGTTGTAACATATATTCTGTTCGATTTTATTGTTCATTCAGAACAAAAATTAAATGACTTATAAGGACAAATTTGCTTGAATTTTTAGTTTATTCACAACAAAAATTAAATAACATAATGACAAATTAATCATCAATGTAATTCCCTTCTTTTTCTATAACCTCCTCCCACCTGTAGAAAAGTTTTTCATGCCACGTTCGAAGAAATACCTTGGTTTCGAGTTAAAAAAAAAAAGCGATCACTTCGTTTACGATAGCTTCCCTGGATTGCAACTTTTGTCCATCTAGGTGGTGTTGCAGACTTCTGAATAAATGGTAGTCTGAAGGTGCGATGTGCGGAGAATAAGGTGGATGAGGCATTTTTTCCCAACCAAATGCTTCCAAGTGGGCAGTGGTGATTCGAGCAGTGTGAGGGCACGCGTTTTCCTGGTGGAATAGAACACCTCTGCGATTAATTAATGCAGGACGTTTTTCTTGTAATGCCATCTTCAATCGTTGGAGTTGTTGGCAGTAGACTTCAGCTGTGATTGTTTGGTTATCCGGCAGAAGCTCAAAATAATTCTTTGCATATCCTACCAAACGCATAGCAAAATTTTCTTTGGAAGGGGTCCATTCCTTGGCTGAGGTTCAGGCTTTGTTTCACGGCTAAGCCACTGATGTCGACGTTTAATATTGTTATAGAGGACCCATTTTTCATCCCCAGTGACGATTCGATTAAAAAACGGTGCCTGCAGTTGCCGAGAATGCAGTGATGTGCAAATATCGATTCGATGTTGAAGGTTCGCTTGTGACGAATCATGCGGAGAAAATATTCATTAGCCTAATCCTACACTAACCTAAGCCTACACTAGTAGGGTGTGTCAATTTGGGAGGTGAAAATTAATTTTTGCCAATTCCTTCACTGAGGGGTTTTAAAAATATGTTTTTGGATGTGAAGAATTAAAATCTGCTATTATTTTTGTGATTGCTGAACACTTAGCTTGGTAAATCTACGTTTGATTAAAAAGCACATAAATTGCTCTCGGAAAACAACATTTATTAATTTTAGCTTCTCAAAATGTCAGGTAATGCTATAAAAATTTTAGTTTCTCTGCATAAAACATATCCTAGTAGTCATAAAACATATCCTTGTAATCATAAAACAACATTAGAAAGTAATGACATCAGTAAAAAAAAATATTTAAACAACAAGTTTCATCAAGTCTTGCTTTGATTCGTTCTTGGACATCAGCCGCCGACTTGCTTCTTGGCCTCTGATATAGCCCTCACGTTTCTCATGTGTATACACCCTGCCTGCTGCCTCTGTGACTTGTTTCACACACCTCTCTATTGACTGAGCATGACAGGGCCACTGTGGAACTTGCATAGGCTTGTCAAAGAACTTCTTTACTTCCGCTGTAGTCAGTTTACATGTCAAAGGAGGTTCAAATACCCCGTCAGACCAGTCTGTCAGCTCCAACACGGAAGAAGCACTGGGGTTGATGGAAGGTGTCTTCCTGGGACGTACAGAAAGATCTCCAAGTGTGTCATCATCTCCACCCCTCATGTCAACAATCTTTTGGACACCAGCTCTCCTCTCCTCACTGTCATCTGAGCACAAGAGTGTCTGGATTATCATTTCGCTGAATGCATACCATGCTGAGCGCTTGATGGTTGGCAAAACAGCATCCACTACAGCCTTCTTTTGCAGCCTAACTAGCCGCAGCTGAAACAAGATGTGGCGTGGGCCTTCCACCCAAGAGTGTTTTACTTTGATGTTGAACCAACAGGGGTAGTACACACCAACAATGTATTCCACTATCAGTCTTAAGTTGTTGAGGGTTTTGCCTTTAAGGCCATGTTTTGAAACCCATATGCGACAAAGTCTGTTTGCTGTTGTCAACCACCTTGAATGGCTCACTGGACCAATTTCAAGAAGGGCCAGATCTGTGGGAAGTTCTCCTGTCCTTATGGCCTGTGTGATCCAATACCCGTACGCTTGATCAGTAGAGAGATCCTTTACGACATTGTCACTCAGTGAAGTAAGAGCCTCTCCAATTGAGAGTTTGGTGAATGAAGGATCAATTTCAAGTTCGGTTGCAGTGTCTAGCATCTTGCCAATGTTACCTGTCCACTTGTTGTTAGACAAGGTCTTCCCATCCAGTGCTGTGATCAAGTGTCGCAGGGGTAACTCGTTAGTGTGGAGGGCACAAACCAACCAGATCAGCTTACGGCAAAGCTTGACCTCTACCCAATGCATGGAACCACCCTCCCAGCCAGTGCTGGACTTACCTATAAGCTAAATAAGCTATAGCTTAGGACCACACACCCTCGGGGGCCTCATTTTTTTAAATATATTTTTATTTTAGCATTAGTTTTTATTCTTTAACACTAATTCATCAAAAATTATATATATATATATATATATTATTTTTTCTTTATCATTAACATTAATATAAAAAATAATAATTATAGTAATAATGACATTATTTTAAATTTTTTTACCCGAATTTTTTTAGAGAAGGGCCTCAAATTTCATATAGCTAGGGCCTCAGCAGGTGAAAGTCCGGCCCTGCTCCCAGCCAGTGTTAACATTTGTAGAATCACCTCCAATGGCCTGCAGGCTTTTATCAATGCCTTTCTTCTTCATGAAATCTACAAGATTATCAGCAATAACTTCAGCAGGTTTTTTTCTCGTTGAGCCTTTCTCAGGAGTGAAGTGGTAGAGATATCTTCCACCTGGCTCACTGCACACAGAATAATGCTCTTCTTTGATGATGCTAGGGAACTGACGATCTGAATTGTCTGCTTTCAGCATAACTTTAGTTGTATCTTGACGGCCGTCAAAGAAGATGTAGTCAATTTCACCCTTCTTACAAAGATCATCAAATTCCTGATCCAGGGATCTCATAACTTTTTCTTGGGCACTCTTGACTTTATTGTGATCAACTACAAGTCTCTTGTCTTCTTCAGTGATTGTTAGAAAATCTAGAAGAGGAAGAACCATTGTTGTCCCAAGGCGATATGATGACTAAGCTGATTGATGCAGCATTGCTTGTATATATTAAGTTAAGGTGTATATATATCCATCTCATAATTGTAAGGTTAGTGAAAAATTAACTTAATTTAGAGCTAGCATTTTTTAGCTCTTGTGGCATCATTGTTTGGTCACACTGTTGGCATCATTTTGGGGCGCTGCGCGTTCTTTCTACTCGTTTGTGGGATGTCGTACGTACAGGGTGTGGTCTTGTAGAGAGCTCTCTTGCAATTCAGTTTGGTTGTGTAGATACAAGATTGTTGCACCGTGCAATAGTCCAGGTTGCGTTGTTGTTGCAAGGTTGAGAAAGAAGACCATAAATAGTACCCCTTTTGTTTACATTAAATTCATGTAACTAAGGTCTAAGGTAGGCCCGCATCGAGTCAGCAACCCTGAGGTTACCCTGAGGTAGGACCTAATAGGATCTCAAATCCGTAACTTTTAATTTAGCTTAACTTGGGCTTTAGGTAGAACTGGCCCTTTAGAATTTGGCCGTTCACGGCTCAGCTGGGATTTTGAACCCGACAAATAAATAAAATAACATGGTCCTTCAGAACCGGATTCTACCCCAAGACTGAGTCAGTGACTATTTTTCGGCAAAGTTCTGATTGTGCAAATTGTAGCCCAAGTTAGGCCTAGACGGGTTGAGTATTATTGAATTAAGGTCCCAGGGTAAAAAGTTTGGTAGCCCAATTGCGAAACTTGGCCAGTCGTCTGTCGTTGTTTTGGCCTACATTTTACCGGTTTGGTTAATTTTGGGTTATTATTGAATTAAGGTCCCAGGGTAAAAAGTTTGGTCGCCCAATTGCGAAACTTGGCCAGTCGTCTGTCGTTGTTTTGGCCTACATTTTACTGGTTTGGTTAATTTGGGTTATTATTGAATTAAGGTCCCAGGCTAAAAAGTTTGGTCACCCAATTGCGAAACTTGGCCAGTCGTCTGTCGTTGTTTTGGCCTACATTTTACCGGTTTGGTTAATTTTGGGTTATTATTGAATTAAGGTACCAGGGTAGAAAGTTTGGTTGCCCAATTGCGAAACTTGGCCACTTGTCTGTCGTTGTTTTTGGCCTACATTTACCAGTTTGGTTAATTTGGTTTATTATTCGTAGGCGAAGGTTGCAGACCAGTGCGCCAGTTACTTGGGTGGAAAAATTGGTATTCCATACTGGTGTTGGTTAGTACCCCACCTAGCAATTCAGTTTATTTGAAAGTAAAATTTGCGTTTGATCAGTTTGGTTAAGTATTTCTGCCAATTCAGCTCATTTGGTATTGAGCCCAAGGGTTGTTTACATTGAAGATGAGTGCATCTGAATTGAACAAATTTATAAAAAGGAGAAGCGCCTACAAAGGTCTAATTACAAAGGTCATTGCCACTATAGATTCTGCCATAGAGCAAGAGGATTTACGCTTAGTGACTGCGCAGCTTTCCATATTAGAAACTAAAAAGGTTGCTCTAAGTGAGGTAAATGTTAAAATTGAGGCTCTTATAGAAGAGGATGAAATAGAAAATAACATAATTTACTTTGAAGAGATTATTGATGATATAATTAACGTAGGCCTCCGAGCAAAAGAGTTTAGTAGCTCAGTACAGTTAGAGACCAGGTCTGATAATGAAGTTAAGGTTAACAGATCTGTAGTTCAATTACCGAGGCTTGTACTCAAAACATTTTCTGGGAGTATTCAGGAATGGCAAGGATGGGCAGACAGTTTTCAATCAGCAGTTCATTCTAGTCAAGTGTTAAGTGCCGTGGAGAAGTTTAATTATTTGCGGTCCCTCTTGGAAGGGGAGGCAGCAAAGACTATAGCAGGATTAGCATTAACAGAGGCTAATTATAATGTGGCTTGGGATATATTAAAGAAACGGTTTGGTAAGCCAGAGATCTTAATTAAAAGCCACCTCCGTGCACTTTTAGCTATACCTCCTGTTAATAATCCTAATAGTGTCAAGGAGTTACGGCAGTTATATGATGAATTTGAAATTAGAACTAGGTCCCTGGACAACTTGGGTGTAGGAATGGAAAAGTATGGTATAATGTTGGTTCCTACACTGGAGTCTAAATTGCCTAGCTCAATTTTGCTTGAATTAAGTAGGGGACACTCTGCAGAACATGTGTACATCCCCCTTCAGCAGATGTTAAGTCTTTTAGGCACAGAATTAGCAAGACGAGAGGGAGTTGAGTTTGCACAGTGGGATGGTAAACAAGGGGACAAAGGCAGGCACAGCACCAAAGTTTCCACAAAAAGGAATAGCCCAGGTACAGTGTCAGCTCTACATGCCTCCTCTGAGAATAAATTAAAGGGAATCAAGGAATGCATATTTTGCGAAGGCAACCACAAGTCATATAAATGTGAGGTGGCTGAGGCCTTACCCTTTGAGGAGAGAAAGGACAGGGTAACTAAGTCCACAGCATGTTTTAAATGTTTTTTGAAAGGTCATAGAGCAAGGTTTTGTAAGTTTAAAATTTTGTGCAAAAAATGTCATGGTAGGCATCAGCCATTATTGTGTGAAAACACTCTTAGTAGGCCTACCCCAGAAGTAGAGACATCAGTGGCACATGCCACTGCTATGCAAGGGAGTAAAAGTAAAGGGGGATTATTGCAAACAACTGCAGCCTTATTAATTGGGAATGAGGGAGAAGCTACTGTAAGAGTGTTGTTTGATAGTGGTAGCCCGTGTAGTTTTATTAAGACCAGAATTTCCAGAAAATTGAAGTTTAAAGAACTTAAGAGGGAAAATTTAAGAATTTCTGGGTTTGGGGGTTCCGTTCAAAACCGAACCAAATTTAAGAAGGTAGAAGTTCTGGTTAAAGGGTTGTTACCGCAAAGTCCCACTATCAAGGTCCAAGCTGTAGAGATTGAGGAACTTTGTGCTCCAGTCACTACTTGTTTAGATATGGCATGTGTCCAAGAATTGCAAGTTAAAGGAATTAATTTGGGCAATAATAAGTTTGAGGGAACAGAAGATATTAGTCTTTTGATTGGAGCTGACTATTATTGGGACTTCATCACTGGTAATATTGTCCGTACATCTCAAGGCCCGGTAGCTATTGAAAGTAAGCTAGGCTGGATGCTACATGGTAGTTATTGCAATGAAATGGAAGTTAAGGCTCTTTTTGTAAGATTGAGGAGAACAGCCATGGTCTGGAAAGGCATTTGAAAGCGTTTTGGGAACTTGAATCTATTGGCATAAAGGACAACCAGGCAAGTACAGTGAACAATGATGTTTTAGAGCAATTTGAAAAAGGGATTGGGTTTAGAGATGGTTGCTATGAAGTTGGCCTACCATGGAAGGATTCTTGCAAACCCGGTTCAAACCTTCAGCTAGCTAATCGGAGGTTGGAGACTTCATTGTACAGGCTAAGAAAAAATGAGGAGTTGTTAATTGAATACGATGAGGCCATCCTAAGTTATGTAAGGGAGGGCTATGCTGAAAGGGTGCAAGGTGAGCTGGTGAGCCAGGAGGCACATTATCTGCACACCATGCAGTGGTACGGCGAGACAAAACTACCACCAAACTGAGGGTAGTTTTTGATGGCTCAGCCAAGGACAAAGGTGGTGTGTCCTTGAATGACTGTTTGGATGCTGGGCCAAATTTAAATGCAGATTTATTTTCCTTGTTACTGAGATTCAGGTTTGGTAGAGTAGCATTGACTGCAGATGTGAAGCAAGCCTTTTTGCGGATAAAGTTAAAACCAGAGGACAGAGATGCAGTAAGGTATCTGTGGGTGGATACGAAAGACTTGTTGGAAAATGAACCTAAGGTTCAAGCATATAGAATGAAGTCAGTGTTGTTTGGCCTCAGCTCTAGTCCATTTCTGTTGGCAGCTACTATGCAGTACCATTTTAAGAAATATTCTGAAGTCTATCCTAACACTATTGAACACATAAGGAAAAAATTTTATGTTGATGATTTGCTGTGTTCCGTGGATAATACAGAAATGGCTAAACAGATATTCATGGAGGCTAGAGCTATAATGAGGGAGGCTGGCATGGAGCTCAGAAAATGGCAGACCAATCATTCGCAATTACAAGAGTTTATGAGTCATTCCTCTGTAGTACCTGATGCAGCAGAAAGTATTGAGGATTCTGGTATTTATTAAGGAGTTGTGGGCAATAGACGCAAAGGTGCTAGGCATCGTTTGGCAGCAAGATGATGATTTGTTTACCTTCAATGGGAAATCTTTGTAGAGCTGGCTGAGAATGAGACAAGGTGGACAAAACGTACAACTCTTAGTTTGGCTTCGAAGGTCTTTGATCCTCTTGGATTCCTGGCTCCATTTGTGATAAAGTAAAAAATTTGGTTTCAGAGCCTCTGGGAAATTGGACTTGGTTGGGACCAAGAGTTACCTGATCATATGGTGGTAAGGTGGAAATATTGGTTCAAAGAATTGGCACATCTTGGAGACATTGAAATCCCAAGATGGTACTTTGGAGAGTTGAACAATAGTCCAGACAATTTGGAGCTGCACATCTTTTGTGATGCAAGTGAGGAAGCCTATGCAACTTGTATTTATATAAGAGGCGCATTGCAAGAGGAAGTAAGTTGCAGGTTGGTTGCTGCAAAGAGCAGAGTAGCACCTTTGAAAAGGCTTTCGGTTCCAAGGTTGGAATTGATGGGTGCCGTTATTGCTAGTCGGCTTGCAATTAAAGTGCGAAGGTCTTTGGCCCTCTATGAAATTCCAAGCTATTATTGGACAGACTCCACTATAGTTTGGCACTGGTTAAGAAGTCAGGCAAGGAAATGGAAACCATTTGTTGCCAATAGGGTGGAGGAAATTCAAGCGCACACAGATCCCAAGCAATGGAAGCATTGTCCAGGCATCCAAAACCCCGCTGATTTACCAACACGAGGAATTTCAGTGAAAGATCTTTCACAGTCAAGTTTGTGGTGGAATGGGCCAGAGTGGCTAAAACTTGGAAGAGAAAACTGGCCTTCTAATCAGCCCATTGTAGGAGAATGCCAGGCTGAAGAAGCATGGGTGAGTGAGGTGAGAAAATGCGCTGTGAACAGTTGTCAAGTTATGCAGCAGGACCCCATATTGAGGCTTGAGGACATTAGCAGTCTGAAAAGATTGTTAAGAGTGACAGCATGGATATATAGATTTACCAACAACATTAAGGGAGAAACAAGAAGGGAAGGAATTCTGAACAGTAATGAGATTCAGCAAGCCAGGAAATACTGGGTGGTATATGCGCAGAAGGAAAAATTTGGTGAAGAGCGGGAATTGCTCACCAGCCATCCATTACAGGTTCTACCAACACATTCTGCGCTCAATGGTTTGGATGTGTTTTTGGATCAGGATTTATTGAGAGTAGGAGGTAGACTACAGTTTTCTGGGCTTCCAGAGGAGAAAAGACATCCAATTTTGCTACCTTCTGGGGGGCACTTTGTGGGCCTTTTGATCCTGGATACTCATCATAAGCTGTTACATGCAGGAGTTAGAGAAGTGATAATAGAGATTAGACAACAATTTTGGATTCCCAAAATTAGACAAGTAGTGAAAAAGGTCTTGCATAAATGTGTGGTTTGCAAGCGTTGGAGTGCAAAGCCTTATTATGAAAAGGTGGCTCCACTTCCAAGAGAACGGTGTGTCTATACTGCCCCATTTGATGTAGTGGAAGTAGACTTTGCAGGGCCAGTCTATGTGTATGAGCGAGGGGAGTCTAACAAAGGTTATATATGTCTTTTCACCTGTGCTACCACCAGAGCAATCCATTTGGAGTTGGTAAGCAACTTAAGTAGCGATGTATTTCTTTTGGCCTTTAAAAGGTTTGTGAACAGAAGGGGTTTCCCAAATAAAATCATATCGGATAATGCAAAAACCTTCAAAACAAAAAGGCTGCAAAGGAACTCCAAGAAGTTTGGTCCTTGCTAAAAGAGGAAGGATTCCAATCCTACTTTTCACACCAAGGGGTACAGTGGGAGTTTATTGTTGAGAGAGCACCATGGTGGGGAGGATTTTGGGAAAGGCTAGTGAGAAGTGTAAAGTGTCCATTAAAGAAACTTTTAGCTAATGCTCATTTGAGCAAAGAAGAATTCTGCACTGTTTTATGTGAAGTAGAAGCAATGGTGAACAGTAGGCCTATCACTTTTGTTTACAACAGTATGCAGGATGCAGAGCCATTGACACCAAATCATTTTCTTTGTGGTAAACGATTAACATCAAGCCCCAGTGTGCCAGAAACTTGCAGCCTATTCAGAGCACTCAAGGAGAGTTAACCAGACGGTTCAGGTACCCTGAAGAGCTACAAGATCAGTTATGGAAGAGGTGGCAGATGGAATACTTGCCAGAACTCAATTATTACCCATCAGGCAAGATAAAGGGCTCCAATACAAATTGTATCAAGGTGGGAGACGTGGTAATGATTGGGGAACAAAAGACCAAGGCAATGCTGGAAGCTTGGCATAATTGAAGAGTTGTTTGTTGGCAAAGACAATTTAGTTAGATCTGCACTGGTAAAGACTTCAGGAGGAAAGTTAAAGAGACCTATACAAAAACTCTATGCTTTAGAAATCAGCAAAAACACAGATAGTCAAGATGAAACATTTGAGTTACAGCCTCATGGAGAAGGCCTGGCTAACCTTGCAGAAGGTAATGACAACAATGCCTCTTCGGTGGGGAGTGTTAGAAAATCTAGAAGAGGAAGAACCATTTTTGTCCCAAGGCGATATGATGACTAAGCTGATTGATGCAGCATTGCTTGTATATATTAAGTTAAGGTGTATATATATCCATCTCATAATTGTAAGGTTAGTGAAAAATTAACTTAATTTAGAGCTAGCATTTTTTAGCTCTTGTGGCATCATTGTTTGGTCACACTGTTGGCATCATTTTGGGGCGCTGCGCGTTCTTTCTACTCGTTTGTGGGATGTCGTACGTACAGGGTGTGGTCTTGTAGAGAGCTCTCTTGCAATTCAGTTTGGTTGTGTAGATACAAGATTGTTGCACCGTGCAATAGTCCAGGTTGCGTTGTTGTTGCAAGGTTGAGAAAGAAGACCATAAATAGTACCCCTTTTGTTTACATTAAATTCATGTAACTAAGGTCTAAGGTAGGCCCGCATCGAGTCAGCAACCCTGAGGTTACCCTGAGGTAGGACCTAATAGGATCTCAAATCCGTAACTTTTAATTTAGCTTAACTTGGGCTTTAGGTAGAACTGGCCCTTTAGAATTTGGCCGTTCACGGCTCAGCTGGGATTTTGAACCCGACAAATAAATAAAATAACAGTGATCAAGCCAGCATCCATAAAGGCAGCAGTGGTGATGGCAGCTGTGGCACGCAGGCCAACACCATATCTGATGCTATGAATAGCAACATTAGGTATTTCTAATGCGTTGTACTCTGGCTTTTTATTGGAAGTTGAAGACGTGCTTGGTATTTCTAATGTCACTTCATAACTTCCATCCTTTCCATCTTGAGCATCAGCTATTTGTTCTTCATTTTCATCATCAGAGAAAATTATTTCATTTGATGACATTGAAACATCCTGCTTACTTGTCTGCTTATATTCATCAAGCCTTCTGCTTTTTGACTTGTCTGTTGTGCTCAGGTTGATCTGGCAAGCCAATCTGATGTGGTCCAATAGAACCAGACTTGTCTCTCTGACCTTTAATGAAAGCAAGTTCCTTCACAGGGATCTTCATCTCCCTAGGGCATGTACAGTTAATGCGAGTTTCGTTTTTGCAATCAGCATCTGCAAGGCAGCCAAATTCAGAGCAGAGAACAATTTTACACTTGCAACTGAGGATGTCAAAAAGCTTGTCAAGTTTTGCAATGAAAGCCTCTTTGACATGTAGCTTTCCTCTCCCAAGAGATATGTTTTTGGCCTGCTCCCAACTCTCTTGGATCTTGTTTAAGATTGTGACTCGTGAATTTACAACGGGGGCTACAAAAGAACTGTTTGCTCGTTCCCACTTTTCAAGCACTTTAGGGTAAATGTCCTTTGCAAGACTGGCTGCTGGGTAGTTTCTCACATCCTCATCACTTTGTTCTCTTAGCAGTAGCCCATATTTCAGAACGTCTCGCAGAGTTGGGAGTTCAGAGGGCAACAACTCTCTACCAGTTCCAATTAAGTTGCTCATATGTGTGAATGTCCCCAGTCTTGTCCTCCTTTTAGAAGCCATTGTAGGTCAATTCCCACTGGTTAGGATGGTAGCACTGACGGACAAGTAATCTTCAGCACACTGATGAATATGTTTCAACCTGTAAAATAAGCAAAAACAGCAGTGCATTATATATACAGCATATATAATTATTAATATAATAATTATTATATAATTCCACAAAAAAGTCAAAAAAGTCACTATTTTTGTGTAGCTTCTTACAAAGCAAAACTAAATTATATTAAATTAACAAAAATATCTTTAGAATTCCTAAGTCATGCTGCAACTTTTTAGCACCCCTCATATTTGGAATTTGAAAGTTGAAAAATTCGACACACCCTACTACACTAGCCTAAGTCATTCTGTATCATTCTGTATCGTGATAAAACATGTGCGAACCAGTCGCCGCGTGTATTTTGCAACATTTCTAAAACTATTTCACATTATCTTGAGGTTATTCTATTATCTATCGTCCATTTTCTAATCGAGCAGAATTTATGTTACAACCTGATATATTGTAATAATAATAATAATGAGGATTTTATATACCTATCAATTTATCATCTATAATTATTTTAGGTTTCAATCCAATTCATTTCTTGGTGTGTTAACAAATGAAACTCAGAAAAGCCAGATTTGTCATGCCTGGGTATAGAATGTTAGCAATAATAGTAAGATTCCTTAGATATATATATATATAATTAGTGGTGGACCGGATGTCAGTTTTTCAACATCTGCGGATGCGGATGCGGATCTTTAATTTCAATATCCGCGGATGCGGATGCGGATATTTAGTTAATCTATCAATATAATATAGAATTATGAATATATGACATAATTTTTCAAATTTCGTGATATTAGTCTACTATTATGGCAGGCAATGCATAAGAATTAAAATTAATATTAATGTTTTCATTATGATAAAAATAATAACTTTCTCAAGAGTTTCATTCAATTTTCTATGACCAGCTATTTATATTTTGAGGTTTATATATTTGTTTGTTCATTAATAATTAATACTTTACATGAAATGTGCATGACTGGGCCTTATAAGCTACTTTATAAGCTAATTTAATTGTAAATTGCATAATTTATTAGAGGTAATATCCGCATAACATCCGCAGTCAGAAGTGCGGATGCGGATGTGGATGCTGATATCCGGTCCACCACTAATATATATATATATATATATATATATATATATATATATAACCTTACCTTACCTTACAACCTTACAAAGGTTCCGCGCGATGATTTCTCATTTCGCGAAGGTCAAGCTTGTCGCCCCTCCTCTCGAATTGGCCTGGTGAAGTAATGAGTTGGATTCTTGCGCTCTTCACCTCACATAGCCAGGTACGCCCGGATCATCGGGGATTGTTCTGAGACAGGTGTCTAGTCTTTTTTTGAAGATTTCCACTGCAACTCCCTTCGTGTTTCTTAGGTCTTTGGGCGACTGATTAAACAGTTTTGGTCCTCTCACTACAAAACTATTTTCTTTCAGGGTCAAGGATGTTCCCTGTCTCGCCTTCAATTTGGGAATACGACACAGTCTACCGCTTCTACTTTCCATCGTTGTTTGGGGAGTTATGAGATTCAGAGTAAAATTAGGGACTAGTTTCTCCATTTTTTCCAAGTGTAAATAATGGCGTATCTCTCTCTTCTCTTTTCCAGTGAATATAGGTCTAGTTCTCGTAACCTTTCCCAGTAATTTAGTTCTTTGCACCCATTGATCTTGGCTGTGAAGCTTCTTTGGATCCTCTCCAGCAGTCTAATGTCTTCTTTTTTATATGGGGATGTTAGAACTGAGCAGTATTCCAATAAGGGTATTATCAGGGTTTTCAGTAGAGGAATCATTACATTCCTATCCCTTCGTTTAAAGGTTCTCAATATTTGACCCGTTATTCTCTTTGCTCTGTTTACTGTTATCTTATTTTGTGTTTCAAATTTCGCATCATCTGTCATTACAACCACTAAATCTTTTACTCTGGAATTTCTCTGAATTTCCTGTCCATTTGGGGTATAATATTCCATGGATTTTAGGTCTTCTCTTTTTCCGTACCGTAATAGCTGAAATTTCTCGGTGTTAAACTTCATATTGTTGTCCTCCGTCCACTTGTAGATTCTGTTTATGTCGGTTTGTAGAGATCCTATGTCTTCTGGGTTTTTTATTTTTTTACTGATCTTTGTGTCATCTGCAAAGGATGTTACTGTCTATCCCTGGTAACGTCCTCATTTATGTCAGTTAGTATGATTATGAAGAGTAGTGGAGCTAATACTGTTCCTTGGGGTACTGAGCTCAGGACCTCTGATTCTGATGAAGATACTCCTTGTACTGTAACGACTTGCCTCCGCTTACTAAGGAAACTATATATCCATTTCCCTACTTTTCCTGTTATTCCCATATATTTCAGTTTATGTATTATGATTCCAAGGTCACACTTGTCGAACGCTTTAGCAAAGTCTGTGTATAGTGCATCACAGTTTTCATTACTTTCAAGTGAATCAATAATGTTGTTGTAGTGTTCCATTAGTTGTGACAGGCATGATCTGCCTGACCGAAACCCGTGTTGGTTATCATTGAATTTTTTCTGAGTTTCCAAAAAGTCATAGATTTTCTGTCTAACTATTCTTTCAAATATTTTAGTGAGATGAGATGTAAGCGACACTGGCCTATAGTTTTTGGCCTCGGATCGATCACCTCCTTTATATAGTGGGACTATGTTCGCGCTCTTCAGGATGCCCGGTATTTCTCCCATGGATCGTCTCCATATCCAGTATAGGGGCTCAGCGATTTCATTCTTGCAGTTTTTGATCAGTGTGGTATTCCATTTATCCGGTCCTGCCGCTGAGTGTGTTTTTAGTTTCCCTATGGCTTGTGTAATATCATCCGTCGTAAAGTCGAAATCCGTTATACTTTCCCCTTGTGGTTCTTCTTCAAAGAACGCGTTTCTACTGCATATCAATTTGTCAGTTTTGGGATACTGAAAGATGATTCATACTGAGCTCTTAGTATTTCAGATACTTCTGTTAGATCATCAGATAAATCACTGTTCTCATTTTTTAGAGGTCCGATAGTAGCTTGGTTTTTCGACTTTCCTTTGGCGAAATTATAGAAGTACTTTGAGTTAGCCTTTATCGCTTCTATAGCGTCATCTTCTTCTTTTTCTGTATGCTTCTCGATTAGTTCCAGTATGACGACATCGATACTTTGTAGTTTATCATTTAATATTTTTCTGATGTTGTTATCTTTACAATTACTTAATTTTGCAGTCACTCTTTTTCTCTTTCGGAACAATGCCCTCTTTTGTCTTTCGAATCTGCTTCTCTTTCCTTTGTTGTATTTTTGGGACATGTTTTTCTACAATTTCTAACGTCTTCTCCTCTAACGTCATCAGCATCTCCTCCGTTGTCTTGGCCTCGAAAATGGTTTTCCAATCTATTACTTCCATGCTGGATGGAACACCTTCCCAGTTTATAGCTTTGGAGTGAAAATTAAAGATTTCGAATTTGCTTCTTTCTGTTGTGCGTGTTCTTTCCTTTCCTGTTGCCTTTAAATTAGTTGTTATTTCAATGATGTTGTGGTCTGATATCATAGTTGGGGATATTTCTACATTATCAATTACATTACTGTTGTTTGTGAATACTGAATACCAAATCTAGGCAGTTATTTTTTCTTGTGTTTTCTGTTATTTTTTGCGTTAACATAAATTCATCAGCTAAAGCTAGTAGCATTTTTACCTGCTCCTGGTGTATACATATATTTTTTCCTATCCTTTTATATTTCATGAATGGGAAATTAAAGTCACCACAGAGAAAAATATTTGGGGTTGGAGAGTGTAGATCTTTTACTAAGTTTCTTACCTCTGTAATGGAATCTGAAAATTTTGAGGTTGGCGTGTTTGGGGGTGTGTACATTACAATTAGTACCATATTTAATTTTTCAATTTTTGCTGCTACACATTCTACGTAGTTGTTTGAAGTACTTATAGCCATTTCTGCTATGTGCCTTTCGCGTGTGTAAATACCACATCCTCCTTTACGTCTCACTGTTCTGTCGGCTCGGAGGATGTTATAGTTGTCAATTTGTATTTCTTTTTTTTTCAATACAGGACTCACAATTTTCACAGTTCGCCTGGCAGTCCTTTAGATGAGTTTCCGTGAGGCATGCAAAGTCTGCTCCGGCTTCTTGCATGAGTCCTTTCAGGTATACAACTTTGTTCGTGGAATGGTTTGATTTAAGGCCCTGTATGTTGGCTAGGATTATTTTTATTTTTTCTCTTTCGTTTTCGTATACAAGTGGTTCCGATTTGTTTTCCAATTGGGGTGCCGGTTTCGTTGCCTTGTGGTCCTCCGAGAATTTACCTCTTTTTATCTTTGTTGTCCTGTTGTCCCGATAACGCATGAAGTGCCTTTGTTCGTACCTTCTGTCCGGCTCTCGGATTTCTATATTTATATTTGTCAGCTGGTTTTGTAATTGCTGGAGAGTATTTAGCACATGAAATGTGTTGGCTGCGTCTAAAAAATTGCCGCTCTTCTTTGATGTTCGTTTTTTCTGTTCCCTCGTTGCGTTCCTTTGAGGGTGGTGGTATCAGCATTTTTTTCATATTTGCAACTCCCATATCTTTCATAAGTGTTGCAGACAGTAAGATGGTGGAACATGCATTTCTTATCAAACTTGCAGTATCCACTTGTGTAATGCATTTTGCATAATGTGAGATGTACATATATATGCATTGCCCATCCCGATATCTGCAGTTTCCTTTCGCGTAGTATTTGCATACGATATTTTCTACGCTTCTGCTTTCTTATTTATTATTTTCTAAGTTCTTAGTTTTGGCATCATCATTATTTTTCTTTGGCTGTTTATTTTCTACGTTTTTTGCTATTATCTTTTTATCATTTCGCTCGTTGAACCGTTTGTCTACTTCGCAACTTTTACTTATTTCTTTCCTTTCATCTATGTCTTCCTTCCGTATTATATTGTTTATATCGTTATTTGTTATTAAATTGTTGTTCGTTATTATGCTGTTATATATATATATATAACCTTACAACCTTACAAAGGTTCCGCGCGATGATTCCTCATTTTACGAAGGCCAAGCTTGTCACCCCTCCTCTCGAGTTGGCCTGGTGAAGTAGTGAGTTGGTTTCTTGTGCTTTCCACCTCACATAGCCAGGTACGCCCGGTTCATCGGGGATTGTTCTGAGACAGGCGTCTAGTGTTCTTTAGAAGATGTCCACTGCAACTCCTTCCATGTTTCTTAGGTCTTTGGGCAACTGATTAAACAGTTTTGGTCCTCTCACCACAAAACTATTTTCTTTCAGGGTCAAGGATGTTCCCTGTCTCGCCTTCAATTTGGGAATACGACACAGTCTACCGTTTCTACTTTCCACCGTTGTTTGGGGAGTTTAGGGTACAGAGTAAGATTAGGGACTAGTTTCTCCCCTATTTTCCAAGTGTAAATAATGGTGTGTGTGTGTGTCTTTTCCTTTCTAGTGGATGTAGGTCTAGTTCGCGTAACCTTTCCCAGTAATTTAGTTCTTTGCACCCGTTGATCTTGACTGTGAGGCTTCTCTGGATCCCTTCCAGCTGTCTAATGTCTTCTTTTTTATATGGGCATGTTAGGACCGACCAGCATTCCAATTTGGGTATGATCAGGGTTTTCAGTCGAGGAATCATTACATTCCTATCCCTTCGTTTAAAGGTTCTCAATATCTGTCCGGTTATTCTCTTTGCTCTGTTTACTGCTATCTTATTTTGTGTTTCAAATTTCGCATCATCTGTCATTATTCCCTAAATTTTTTGCTTTTGAATTTCTCTGAATTTCCTGTCCATTTGTTAAACTTCATATTGTTGTCTTCCGTCCACTTGTAGATTCTGTTTATGTCGGTTTGTAGAGATCCTATATCTTCTGGGTTTCTTATTTTTCTACTGATCTTTGTATCATCCGCAAAGGATGTTACTGTGCTGTCTTTGGTATCGTCCTCATCTATGTCAGTTAGCATGATTATGAAGAGTAGTGGAGCTAATACTGTCGCTTGTGGTACTGAGCTGAGGACCTCTGATTCTGATGAAGATACTCCTTGGACTGTAACGACTTGCCTGTTATTCCCATATATTTCAGTTTATGTATTATGATTCCATGGTCACACTTGTCGAACGCTTTAGCAAAGTCTGTGTACAGTACATCATAGTTTTCATTACTTTCAAGGGCATCAATAATGTTGTTGTAGTGTTCCATTGGTTGCGATAGGCATGATCTGCCTGATCGAAACCCGTGTTGGTTATCATTGAATTTTTACTGAGTTTCCAAAAAGTCATAGATTTTCTGTCTAACTATTCTTTCAAATATTTTAGTGAGATGAGATGTAAGCGACACTGGCCTATGGTTTTTGGCCTCGGATCGATCACCTCCTTTATATATTGGGATTATGTTCGCGCTCTTCAGGATGCTCGGTATTTCTCCCATGTCTAGTGATCGTCTCCATATCCAGTATTAGGGGCTCAGCGATTGCATTCTTACAGTTTTTGAGCAGTGTGGCATTCCATTTATCCGGTCCTGCCGCTAAGTGTGTTTTTAGTTTCCCTATGGCTTGTGTAATATCATCCGTCGTAAAGTCGAAATCCGTTATACTTTCCCCGTGTAGTTCTTCTTCAAAGAACACGTTTCTATCGCATATCAATTTGTCAGTTTTTGGGATACTGAAAGATGATTTGTACTGAGCTCTTAATATTTCAGCTACTTCTGGTTGATCATCAGATAAAGCACTGTTCTCGTTTTTTAAAGGTCCGATAGTTGCATGGTTTTTCGTCTTTCTTTTTGCGAAATTATAGAAGTACTTTGAATTAGCCTTTATCGCTTCTATAGCGTCGTCGTCTTCTTTTTCTGTATGCTTCTCGATTAGTTCCTGTATGACGTCATCGATACTTTGCAGTTTATCATTTAATATTTTTCTGATGTTGTTCTCTTTACAGTTACTTAATTTTGCAGTCACTCTTTTTCTCTTTCGAAACAATACCCTCTTTTGTCTCCGAACCTGCTTCGCTTTCCTCTTTGTTGAATTTTTGGGACATATTTTTCCACAATTTCTAACGTCTTCTCCTCTGACGTCATTAGCATCTCCTCCGTTGTCTTGGCCTCGAAAATGGTTTTCCAATCTATTACTTCCATGCTGGATGTCACATCTTCCCAGTTTATAGCTTTGGAGTGAAAATTAAAAATTTCGAAGTTACTTCTTTCTGTTGTGCGTGTTCTTTCCTTTTCTGTTGCCTTTAAATTAGTTGTTATTTCAATGATGTTGTGGTCTGATATCATAGTTGGGGATATTTCTACATTATCAATTACATTACTGTTGTTTGTGAATACCAAATCTAGGCAGTTGTTTTTTCTTGTGTTTTCTGTTATTTTTTGCGTTAACATAAATTCATCAGCTAAAGCTAGTAGCATTTTTACCTGCTCCTGGTGTATACATATATTTTTTCCTATCCTTTTATATTTCATGAATGGGAAATTAAAATCACCACAGAGAAAAATATTTGGGGTTGGAGAGTGTAGATCTTTTACTAAGTTTCTTACCTCTGTAATGGAATCTGAAAATTTTGAGGTTGGCGTGTTTCGGGGTGTGTACATTACAATTAGTACCATATTTAATTTTTCAATTTTTGCTGCTACACATTCTACGTAGTTGTTGTTGTTGCTTAGCCGATCAGCCCACCCTGATCGAGCAAGCCGGCGGTACGCAGGTAACCGATCGCCCTCTCCGGAGTGGACCAGAGGTTCAGCGCACCAGTGATGTTGTGTTGTGTTCGTTGTTGTGCTAGAGCGGTACAGTCTGTCATAATGTGTTCAATTGTTTGTGGTGTGTCCTGGCACAGGTGGCAGGTGTCATCTATGGAGTTGTCTAGTCTGTGTTTATATGTCCGTAAGTTGGGGTGATGTCCACATCGGAATCGTGCTAAGTTAACTCAATCCGATCTGCTCAGGCTGATCTCTGACCTGTTAATGGGTGGCGGCTTCGCACCTAGGACCGCATTCGGACCGAGTCGTGTCAGTGCTTTGTGGGTTAGGTGTGTGTGTGTATGTGTTTTCTGTACTGTGTGATGTCTGTGAGGCGTGGTATGGAATGGAGTATGTGGTTATAATGTCTCTCTGGTGTTACCTTAATGGTGCGAGGTGTTGGTGCATGATTGTACATGTAGTGGCAAGGGTGTTGTGGGTTAGTTGTCGCTGCTGCCATGAATTGTGTTCCCCTCATGTCTAAATGTTCCCTAACTTTCAGTATTTTTGTTTCTGTGTGCAGGTGTTCTATTGGTGTTGTTCGAGTGCATCCTGTAATGATACGAAGTGCGTTGTTTTGTATTGTCTGTAAGGTGTTTATGTGTGTGTTTGAGATAATGGGTGCCCAGCATGGGCTAGCATAGTCATAACTGAGCGAATATATTGTTTGAATATGAGTGATGTTGTTTCCTGCTGGTGTCCAAAGTTTGTGCCTGTTAGTACCCTAAGAGTGTTAAGTCTTGACGTACATTTGTTTTTAATGTCCTGAATGTGGTTTGCAAAAGATAATGATGTGTTGTATGTGACCCCAAGTATTTTGGTCCTGTGAGTGTGTGGAATGTTGATGTTGTTTAGTGTAAGCTGTGGAATTACCTGGTGTTCTTTTGTGTTGCTTGTAAGCAAGGTGATGGTTGATTTTGTGGGCACTACTTTGAGTGTATTGTGTGTGAGCCAGTCTTGTATACTGTTTATGTATGTTTGTAGGTTATTTGTAGCGGTGTCGATGTTGTTGTGGGTGGATGTTAGAGTGATGTCATCTGCATATGATGATAAGGTAAGCTTGTTATCTATGGGTGTTGGAATGTCATGCATGTATAAGTTGAAGAGTGTTGGTGAGAGAACAGAGCCTTGAGGGACCCCGTTCGGAAAAAGCTTGTTTTTGGATGACTTGCCATTAAATGTGACATGTGAGTATCTTCCTGAAAGATAGTTGCTCAGCCACCTTTTGGTGTTATTGTGCATGTTTGTGTTGAGTATTTTGTTTATGAGAGGGAAGCGTGGGATAGCGTCAAATGCTTTACTAATGTCTATTATTGCTAATAGTTTACGTTGAGCTGGTCGTCTGGAGTTGATGCCATCCATGATGTGTGCGTGAGGTTAGTGGTAATGTCGTGGGTTGAGTGTGAGGTCTGAATCCATGTTGAGTAGGCTATAGTGGAATGTGTGGGTTGTGATTTGTAGATTAGTCTTTCTGTTACTTTGGAAGGTGTGCATAGTAAAGTAATGGGTCTATAGGAAGCTGGTTCTGTTGGATTTTTGTTTGGTTTGAGTAGTGTAATATTTTACCTCGTTTCCATATGTCAGGACAATACAGTGTTGGTATGAATATGTGCTGATATTTTGTGAGAGCTAGTATTCCTTGTGGGCCCAAGTGTTTAAGGTGTATGTTAGATATGTTGTCTGGTCCAGTAGCCTTCGAATTCTTATGTTTTTTGATCTTGGTGGTCTGGTCTGTATTGAAGGTGTAATGGTCGTGTCGAGTCTGTAGGTTTTCTTGTGTATGGCTTTGTCTGTCTGAGTATTTCTGGTTGTTGTCTCTGTTTAAGTGACTTATCTTTGCGTAGTGATTAACTAGAATGTTACTGTAGCTTGTTATGTGTATGTTGGGATATTATTTTGGCTGCGACAGATAGCCGCGTGTGAGGTGTGAATGTAGGGTTGCCATATCTGAACATTCAAAATAGAGGACGTTCCCGAAGACATCCCCCCCCCCCCGTGGAGGGGGGGGGGCAGTGGGCGTCGAAACTGTCGTGGAAATAACCTCTGTCTATTAGAGTGGGGTTTTATTTTCATATTTTGACCTTCACGTAGAAAAAAAAAGTGAAGTTTTTTTGCATTCGTAAGCACTAGCTGTGGCAACAAGCGACAAACCCACAACAAAGACTAAGATCAAACACTGTCACTGCAAGTTAAAGACTGGCCAACCACCGGTCACCGTCATAGTTGTCAACACACGTAAATAATATAGCGAAAGTGGCTAGATTATGGTTGAAAATTGCTAAAATGCCTTAAATGCAGGACAGTTTCATGTTTTTTTCCCGTGGAGAAATGAAGCTGAAATTCCGGACTTTTGAAGAATTTTAAAAATTACTTCCGAATGAAGATTTCGAGACCTAAATGGAGGACATGTCCGGGAAAATATGGACGTATGGCAACCCTATGTGAATGCCGCTGTTAGAGTGGGGAATGCTGTTTACAGTATAGTCTTGTATAGCCTGGATGTATATGTGGAGTGGTTTAGTGTTGTTATGAATTCCCTGAATGTTTCTGTTTGTTTTTCTTTCAGTTTGTTGTTTATTTCTGTGTTGAGCTGTTGTATCTGCTGTTTTATGGCTTCTGTGTGTGGTGTTTGTGTGTTATATTTGAGGTTGTTACGTTGCCTTATGAGGTGGGCTATTTCTCTAGTGTAATTTGGGTTGTATTTCCTAATGTTGCCCTTGGGTATGTATTTGTTTGCATTATTGATGATCTGATTAAATGTCTTGAGTGTTGTATTGATGTTTATGATGGGTGTGCTGTTTAATGTGGTGAATTGTTCCTCAGTCTGTATTTTGAACTGTTCCCAATCAGCTTTCTTGTAATTTCTGTAAGTGTGCCTAAGGATGTTGGGGCAGAGTGTAGAATGTGTTGTAATGATGATGGGCAGGTGGTCTGATGACAGTTGTTTTTCTGTTCTCCATTGTGAATGTGTTGCTAGTAAGGGGGAACAGAACGTTATGTCTGGGGAGGAGTTTGAGTATCCTGCTTGATGTGGTATGTGTGTATGTTCTTCTGTATTGTTAAGAATGAAGAGGCTGTTTAGTTGTGTGGCTATGTTGGCGCCTCTGGTGTTGTTTTGGTTGTGCAGGTACCAACTAGTGTCTTTGGCGTTGAAGTCTCCTCCTAAGATGACATTAGTGAGAGAGGCCAGATTGTGTAACTGTGGATTGTAATTGGCTGGCACCTGAGGTGAACTATCTGGTGGGATGTAAATGTTGATTTGTGTGGTGTTGTGTTTAGCGCGTGTTGTTTGAGGTACTTATAGCCATTTCTGCTATGTGCCTTTCGCGTGTGTAAATAGCACATCCTCCTTTACGTCTCACTGTTCTGTCGGCTCGGAGGATGTTATAGTTGTCAATTTGTATTTCTTTTTTTTCAATACAGGACTCACAATTTTCACAGTTCGCTTGGCAGTCCTTTAGATGAGTTTCCGTGAGGCATGCAAAGTCTGCTCCGGCTTCTTGCATGAGTCCTTTCAGGTATACAACTTTGTTCGTGGAATGGTTTGATTTAAGGCCCTGTATGTTGGCTAGGATTATTTTTATTTTTTCTCTTTCGTTTTCGTATACAAGTGGTTCCGATTTGTTTTCCAATTGGGGTGCCGGTTTCGTTGCCTTGTGGTCCTCCGAGAATTTACCTCTTTTTATCTTTGTTGTCCTGTTGTCCCGATAACGCATGAAGTGCCTTTGTTCGTACCTTCTGTCCGGCTCTCGGATTTCTATATTTATATTTGTCAGCTGGTTTTGTAATTGCTGGAGAGTATTTAGCACATGAAATGTGTTGGCTGCGTCTAAAAAATTGCCGCTCTTCTTTGATGTTCGTTTTTTCTGTTCCCTCGTTGCGTTCCTTTGAGGGTGGTGGTATCAGCATTTTTTTCATATTTGCAACTCCCATATCTTTCATAAGTGTTGCAGACAGTAAGATGGTGGAACATGCATTTCTTATCAAACTTGCAGTATCCACTTGTGTAATGCATTTTGCATAATGTGAGATGTACATATATATGCATTGCCCATCCCGATATCTGCAGTTTCCTTTCGCGTAGTATTTGCATACGATATTTTCTACGCTTCTGCTTTCTTATTTATTATTTTCTAAGTTCTTAGTTTTGGCATCATCATTATTTTTCTTTGGCTGTTTATTTTCTACGTTTTTTGCTATTATCTTTTTATCATTTCGCTCGTTGAACCGTTTGTCTACTTCGCAACTTTTACTTATTTCTTTCCTTTCATCTATGTCTTCCTTCCGTATTATATTGTTTATATCGTTATTTGTTATTAAATTGTTGTTCGTTATTATGCTGTTATATATATATATATATAACCTTACAACCTTACAAAGGTTCCGCGCGATGATTCCTCATTTTACGAAGGCCAAGCTTGTCACCCCTCCTCTCGAGTTGGCCTGGTGAAGTAGTGAGTTGGTTTCTTGTGCTTTCCACCTCACATAGCCAGGTACGCCCGGTTCATCGGGGATTGTTCTGAGACAGGCGTCTAGTGTTCTTTAGAAGATGTCCACTGCAACTCCCTCCATGTTTCTTAGGTCTTTGGGCAACTGATTAAACAGTTTTGGTCCTCTCACCACAAAACTATTTTCTTTCAGGGTCAAGGATGTTCCCTGTCTCGCCTTCAATTTGGGAATACGACACAGTCTACCGTTTCTACTTTCCACCGTTGTTTGGGGAGTTTAGGGTACAGAGTAAGATTAGGGACTAGTTTCTCCACTATTTTCCAAGTGTAAATAATGGTGTGTGTGTGTTTTCTCCTTTCTAGTGGATGTAGGTCTAGTTCGCGTAACCTTTCCCAGTAATTTAGTTCTTTGCACCCGTTGATCTTGACTGTGAAGCTTCTCTGGATCCCTTCCAGCTGTCTAATGTCTTCTTTTTTATATGGGCATGTTAGGACCGACCAGCATTCCAATTTGGGTATGATCAGGGTTTTCAGTCGAGGAATCATTACATTCCTATCCCTTCGTTTAAAGGTTCTCAATATCTGTCCGGTTATTCTCTTTGCTCTGTTTACTGCTATCTTATTTTGTGTTTCAAATTTCGCATCATCTGTCATTATTCCCTAAATTTTTTGCTTTAGAATTTCTCTGAATTTCCTGTCCATTTGGGGTATAATATTCCATGGATTTTAGGTCTTCTCTTTTTTCGTACCGTAACAGCTGAAATTTCTCGGTGTTAAACTTCATATTGTTGTCTTCCGTCCACTTGTAGATTCTGTTTATGTCGGTTTGTAGAGATCCTATATCTTCTGGGTTTCTTATTTTTCTACTGATCTTTGTATCATCCGCAAAGGATGTTACTGTGCTGTCTTTGGTAACGTCCTCATCTATGTCAGTTAGCATGATTATGAAGAGTAGTGGAGCTAATACTGTTCCCTGTGGTACTGAGCTAAGGACCTCTGATTCTGATGAAGATACTCCTTGGACTGTAACGACTTGCCTGTTATTCCCATATATTTCAGTTTATGTATTATGATTCCATGGTCACACTTGTCGAACGCTTTAGCAAAGTCTGTGTACAGTACATCATAGTTTTCATTACTTTCAAGGGCATCAATAATGTTGTTGTAGTGTTCCATTGGTTGCGATAGGCATGATCTGCCTGATCGAAACCCGTGTTGGTTATCATTGAATTTTTTCTGAGTTTCCAAAAAGTCATAGATTTTCTGTCTAACTATTCTTTCAAATATTTTAGTGAGATGAGATGTAAGCGACACTGGCCTATGGTTTTTGGCCTCAGATCGATCACCTCCTTTATATATTGGGATTATGTTCGCGCTCTTCAGGATGCTCGGTATTTCTCCCGTGTCTAGTGATCGTCTCCATATCCAGTATTAGGGGCTCAGCGATTGCATTCTTACAGTTTTTGAGCAGTGTGGCATTCCATTTATCCGGTCCTACCGCTAAGTGTGTTTTTAGTTTCCCTATGGCTTGTGTAATATCATCCGTCGTAAAGTCGAAATCCGTTATACTTTCCCCGTGTAGTTCTTCTTCAACGAACGCGTTTCTATCGCATATCAATTTGTCAGTTTTTAGGATACTGAAAGATGATTTGTACTGAGCTCTTAATATTTCAGCTACTTCTGGTTGATCATCAGATAAATCACTGTTCTCGTTTTTTAAAGGTCCGATAGTTGCATGGTTTTTCGTCTTTCTTTTTGCGAAATTATAGAAGTACTTTGAATTAGCCTTTATCGCTTCAATAGCGTCGTCGTCTTCTTTTTCTGTAAGCTTCTCGATTAGTTCCTCTATGACGTCATCGATACTTTGCAGTTTATCATTTAATATTTTTCTGATGTTATCTTTACAGTTACTTAATTTTGCAGTCACTCTTTTTCTCTTTCGAAACAATACCCTCTTTTGTCTCTCGAACCTGCTTCGCTTTCCTCTTTGTTGTATTTTTGGGACATGTTTTTCCACAATTTCTAACGTCTTCTCCTCTAACGTCATTAGCATCTCCTCCGTTGTCTTGGCCTCGAAAATGGTTTTCCAATCTATTACTTCCATGCTGGATGTCACATCTTCCCAGTTTATAGCTTTGGAGTGAAAATTAAAAATTTCGAATTTGCTTCTTTCTGTTGTGCGTGTTCTTTCCTTTCCTGTTGCCTTTATATTAGTTATTTCAATGATGTTGTGGTCTGATATCATAGTTGGGGATATTTCTACATTATGAATTACATTACTGTTGTTTGTGAATACCAAATCTAGGCAGTTGTTTTTTCTTGTGTTTTCTGTTATTTCTTGCGTTAACATAAATTCATCAGCTAAAGCTCGTAGCATTTTTACCAGCTCCTGGTCTTCTCGTGTGCCCCCCTTTTCCTGGTGTATACATATATTTTTTCCTAGCCTTTTATATTTCATGAATGGGAAATTAAAATCACCACAGAGAAAAATATTTGGGGTTGGAGAGTGTAGATCTTTTACTAAGTTTCTTACCTCTGTAATGGAATCTGAAAATTTTGAGGTTGGCGTGTTTGGGGGTGTGTACATTACAATTAGTACCATATTTAATTTTTCAGTTTTTGCTGCTACACATTCTACGTAGTTGTTTGAGGTACTTATAGCCATTTCTGCTATGTGCCTTTCGCGTGTGTAAATAGCACATCCTCCTTTACGTCTCACTGTTCTGTCGGCTCGGAGGATGTTATAGTTGTCAATTTGTATTTCTTTTTTGTCAATACAGGACTCACAATATATATATATATATATATATATATATATATATATATATATATATATATATATATATATATATATATATAATATATGTGTGTGTGGTGTGTGTGTGTGATAACCGGCTCTCTCCGAGTTCGGGCAAGGTCAGGATGTTACTAGAGAGAGGGTTATTACTTTAGCACTCCCTAGATGCAGAAATAGTTTACTTTTCTTATTCCTACAATCGCGGAGTACTGTGTGGGCTCGTGCTTTATCCCAGTTATCAAAGTCGAAAGAGTAGAAAATAAACAGAACGGCTTACACGATTTTTAATTTGAATATAGGCGAGATAAATATAATGGATTAGCATGAATCAAATGTTTCTTTTGTACAGACCAGATATTTAATAATAATAATAAGAATAAGAATAATAAAAGTTTCATAATGATAATATGTTACTTTATCTTCATTGTAAGATATGAAATAAGCCTAAGACCCCTCGACGACACCCTTGTACGTTCTGAGTCTCCAAGCTTATATGAATCAATTGCAAGCTACTGATCTTCTCTCTAAACAGTCAGACTTTAAATTGATACTACATGGATCTTCCAATTTTCAAAAGCAATTCCCGTTAACGGACCGAAACCCTTTCGGCCCAGAGACCCTCTCCAGGGATCTGCTTTAAGGGCGCTGATCCCCTTCTTATATAGTCAAAGGAATGGAACCTGGCTACGCCATCACGCAAGCTGTTAACGTCACCTGAGAGCATTGTTTTCCCCAAGTGAAATCAAAGAAACCGTTCGCGTCATTGCGCGTGACTTCCGTTCGGAAGGAAACGAGTCATACATACCTTGGGAATTATTGAATGAATGAAATCACCTAAATATAATAGACATCAGGGCGCGACTTTACTTCGATTATAAATTAAAGCATGCATAACATATATATATATATACAGGAGGACTAGAAGGTGGTACATGTTTATTGGTCAGACGTTTCGAAATTCGATTTCCATCATCATTCTTAAGAAGTAAAAAATAAAAAAGTGTACAAATATAGTAAGAGATTTTACACCAAAATATTTGTACAGTCCAATGATAATAATTCACTAGGGAACAACATTTTTGTTTCTTGAAAACTATTTGGTGTTTTTTATAGAACCTTTGATGCTGATTCCAAATATGGTTTCAGAATATTTCTATCACCCATAGTTTTCGAGAAAATAATATTTCCATTTACTCAGAGTTTTCCCAAAATATTAGTTAAAATTAAGTGTACTAATTTAATTTTACTTTCTTTTTTTTCCAGGTTAACTATATTTAATAGTATTTTTTGCATTAAAAAAATATAGCTATTTAAACAAACAGATTTTTAATAAAAAGAAAGAAATTTTTTTCAAGTTTTGCTCAAATTTTAAAATTTTTCATAGTAGAAAAAATTGTTTTTTCATTCCAAAAAGTTTTCCGTGATTTCAATAATTTTCCGCCAGCATGAATCGAAACTGTATTAATCCCAGAGATACATTTTGCTACGTATGTGGAGAACTGACCATAATGGCACAGAGGAAGACGATGACCCCACTCGTGAAGAAGGCTTACGAACTTTATTTTGGATGTAAGGTAGGCGACCAAGACAAATCCTGGGCACCTCATATCTCATGCATTTCCTGTGCCGTCACTCTTAGGGGTTGGATTAAAGGTACCCGCAAATCTATGCCATTTGCCATACCAATGATTTGGAGAGAGCACAAGGATCACCTAACGGATTGCTATTTTTGTATGACTAACGTTTCAGGATTCTCTGCCAAAAATAAACATACAATTCAATACCCAAATCTTGCATCTGCCATGAGACCAGTACTACATGACGATGATAACCCAATTCCAACTCCCCCAAAGTCATGGACACTGGATGAAGAGTCTGAAGTTGAACCAATTGAAATTGATGACACTAAAGATACAGACTTTCAGCAACCTGAATCAAATAAACCACGTATGATAACGCAGGTTATGCTGAATGATCTCGTGAGAGATTTGGACCTTCCGAAAAAGAAAGCGGAATTATTGGGCTCCAGGTTACGTGAATGGAATTTGCTGGCAAAAGATACAAGCATATCGGCGTTCGGCACTCGCCAAAAAGATCTGATGCAGTATTTCTCCTCGTCAGGTGGTTTATGCTACTGTAATAATGTAAATGGACTGCTGTTAGCTCTCGGTCATGATCACAAATCCGAAGATTGGCGTTTATTTATTGACTCTTCGAAGCTAAGCCTCAAGGTTGTACTACTTCACAATGGAAATAAATACCCTTCCATTCCTGTAGGGCACGCTGTCCACATGAAGGAATCTTACGAAAATATGAAACTCATCCTTCAGCAGATTAATTATGACCAGTTTCGTTGGTATATATGTGGGGATTTAAAAGTCGTTGCGCTTCTTCTGGGAATGCAGCTCGGTTATACGAAGTTCTGCTGCTTCCTTTGTGAATGGGACAGCAGAGCCAGAGATTCGCATTATTTTGTAAAGGATTGGCCACTTCGTCAAAAATGTATCCCAGGACTGAAGAATGTGTCTCATGAACCCTTAGTTGACCCCAAGAAAATATACTTACCGCTACTTCACATCAAACTTGGCATCATGAAAAATTTTGTCAAAGCAATGAACAAGGAAGATGAGGCATTCAAATATTTGAAGAAAAAGTTTTCACGACTTAGCGATGCAAAGATAAAAGAAGGGATCTTTGTTGGTCCCCAAATCAGAGAGCTCATGAAAGATCAAAAGTTTGATGATGCCTTGAGAGGAAAAGAAAAAGTGGCATGGGAGGCCATGAAGAATGTTGTCACAAATTTTCTAGGGAACATCAAAGCCTCTAACTATGAAAAAATAGTGCAGGACATGATTGAAGCATATAGGTTATTGGGATGTAATATGTCACTAAAAATCCATTTCTTGCACTCCCATTTAGATTTCTTCCCTGAAAACCTCGGCGACGTAAGCGATGAGCATGGAGAAAGGTTCCACCAAGATATAGCTACTATGGAGAAACGCTACTAAGGGAGGTGGGATCCGGCAATGTTAGCTGATTACTGCTGGACATTGATGCGAGAAGCTCCTAATGAAAACTACAAGAGAAAATCAGTGACAAAGAAGTTTTAAGAAGAATATTTTAAATGCCAATCTGCCACTAATATAATTTTTATGAAGTATTTTTACTAACTTCTATACACTTTTTGAATAAATATTAAAATACAAATTTCTCAGTAACCTTGGGTGATAGAGAAATTCTACGGCTATATTCTGAATCAGCGGAAAAAATCCTATAAGACCGACCTGTTCACGTCCAAGAAACAAAAAAAAAGTTAAAATTTGTTCCCCAGTGATAATTTAAAGTTAAAATTATATAAAATGTATAGAGGTATGAACTGTAGTCGTTGAAGATAGGTTTTGTACTGATTGATTGATTGATTATGTTTAATAGTGCACCAATCCAGTGTGCTATAAAACACCAGGGTTTTGTACTAAGGATACATAGGGATTCGAGGATGCGGAGGTCGGTTGATTGGTATGCTGAATTGATAATTTTGAGATTGGTAGAGAGCAGTGGGTGATTGTGTGAGGTGTCAATGATCTCTTATTGGTGATTTCGTTGGTTTATTTAAAGGTTGTGATGTTCGGGTAGAAATGACACGATGTTCTTCCACTCTTGTTTGGTGTTGGCGAATGGTGCTGCCAATATAACTCGCATTGCAGTGACTACAAATGAAACAGTAGATAGTGGATGAGACAAGGGGATGGGTTTTTTCTTTATGGTTGAGATACGAATTAATGCTATTATTATTGGTGAATACAAATTGATGACTAAATTGAGGGTAAAGTGGGATGAGTAGATCGCGAAGTTCTGACTGTATTTTGTAACTAATATAGTCATAGTAGGGAAAAGAAAAGTAATGTATATCTTTTTTAACAGTGGGGACTTTAAGGGGGCTGATAAATGTTGTTGAGAAAATTTCTATTTAGAGATTGTAGTGAATGTTTTGGGAAAGAAATATTAATGCAGAAACTGAACGAATTCTATTTCGTTGTGAAGGATAAGTCGGAGGAACAAAGTTGATAAGCACGGTGGATTAAGATTTTAATGCTGTTAATTTTATAGAGTAAGGGGGTGTGGCTTAAGTAGTTTGTATCGAGGTAATTTGATGATTTGATGTTGGGAATTGAGATAGTTAAGAAAAAGAGCGTTGTTGTTGTTAAGAAAAACAGGATTGTTTGGAGTAGCCAAATATTTTCGTGATGACAGAGAAAGATGTTAGCTAGTGTGGCTCTTAGGGGAATCCCCTTGCTAGTGAATAGGTTTGTTGGTAAAGTTGAAAGGAAGTAGGTGTCTGAAGTGGCAAGGGTTAGCAGTTTGGTAAATTCTTGTTTCGTTAGGTTGAGGTCTGTGTTCTGATTATGGAAGATAAATTGTTGGTGCAGATGCCGATAGCTTCTCTAATTGGTACGTTGTTGTAGAGTAATACTATGTCAAAGCTGTGCATATGGAGGTTGTTTGAATTGTTCAACGTCAGTATTTCTTTGGTGAATTCGTAGGAATTGGGGATGCAATTTTCATTCTGCATTAGGGGTTAGGGTGGGGTGGGGGAAATTAGGAGTTTTGCTCGGTGGAAATTATGGGTGATGTAGGCAAAAAGGATCGGTCTAATGGGTAAATTTGGTATGCGTATTTTAGGGAGGCCGTAAAAAGTGTTTGGGGAGGAGACGGTAGAGCGTATTTGGTTGTAATCATCCTCCGAAATTTTAATTTTATCATATAATTTTTGAGGAAACGGTTGATTTTATGTTCAAGTTTTAGAGAAAGTGCTAGAGGCTTGTCATTAATCTTTTTGAATTTGGCGGAGTCGTTGAGGGCATTATTCAACTTATTATCATCATCTGATTTGTTAAGAATGTTAAGAATGGTACCTTTGCTTTTGTCAGGATGTGAAATTATGATGGCGTCATCCCCGAATGATTCTTTTAGGCAAGCGATATCTTGCGATATTTTTTTCCCACGGACCCCATGTTTTTGAAAGATTCCGTCTACCAAACAAACTGTTTTTATTAACTAATAATTAACTCGTTTTCTCATTTTTCACTATCAAATAAAGAACATATAAGAGAGTATGCAATTAAAATACAGCCTACTAAAAAAGTATTAATAATTCCAGCCAAGAGCAAGGAAACTTGAAATTTTAGCCTAAGCGCCCTTATCGTGGGTAAATGTACGATTTCTATTGGAACCTCTCGAAATATTGAAAGCTTACGGACCCCCAGTACTACCTTCGCGGACCCCCAGGGGTCCGGGGACCCCAGGTTGGGAACCACTGGATTAGGGGGAAAAACTTTATGAGTTTTAAATTTATAGAAGTGTTTATGGGTGATGTAGGCCGAAAGGATAGGTCGAATGGGAAAATTTTGGTATCGTCAGCTATTAGGATTCGTTTTAAACTATGAAAAAGTTTTTCAAATGCTAAAAAGTGTTTAAAATAATTTATCTTAAAGTTTGGTAACTTAAAATCTCGGCCCAAAGAGAGAAGTCGTCTTTTGTTGTTGCTCAAAGTTCTCTTAGAAAAATTGTTTGTTCAGGGTTAAAAGGTTGAAGGTTCGATTTCAGGCCCACTTGATTTAATTTTCTATTATGTCTTCGCTGAATCTATTTGCGATAGTTATTGGCGTTTTTAACAATTTGATTTTAAATATTAAATAGTTTATAAAACTTAGATTCTTTTAGTTGGGTTAAAAAGGGAATATACAGGGTGTACATAAAGTCAGGATCTATTTTTGTGAAGCACTTGGAAATTATATGGAATTCAATCATAAAATGATAAAGTGGTAACATTTATTAAATAATTAAGAGTAGGATTCGACGTGACGCCCATCAGTATCCCTGCACAGCTCAAATCGTTCCGCAGCATTTCTAAACACATTCTGGAGCATTTGCGGGGTTATGTTATCTGCAGCAGTTCGTATACGTGTACGTAAGTTTTCAAGACTCGTAATCTTCGTCTGATAGACGTGCGAGTTGATAAAGCCCCATGCAAAGAAATCTAAAGGGGTTAAATCTGGTGATCTCGCTGGCCAAGGTCTTTTGTTGCTTCCGCGTCCGATCCAGCGATTTGGAAAACGTCCATTTAGATAATCCTGAACAATTTTGGCATAGTGACAAAGAGCACCATCATGTTGATAGACGACGCGACGGTACTAACAATCCTATCCCCATCGTCTATCAACATGATGGTGCTCCTTGTCACTATGCCAAAATTGTTCAGGATTATCTAAATGGACGTTTTCCAAATCGCTGGATCGGACGCGGAAGCAACAGACCTTGGCCAGCGAGATCACCAGATTTAACCCCTTTAGATTTCTTTGCATGGGGCTTTATCAACTCGCACGTCTATCAGACGAAGATTACGAGTCTTGAAAACTTACGTACACGTATACGAACTGCTGCAGATAACATAACCCCGCAAATGCTCCAGAATGTGTTTAGAAATGCTGAGGAACGATTTGAGCTGTGCAGGGATACTGATGGGCGTCACCAGAGGCGTACCAATACTTTTTGCCGCTCGGGGCGAAAATGCCAACGCCCCCCCCCCCTTGCAACAATTTTCAATTTTAAAAACAGTTCCTTTACAAAAATACACTTCTAAGCAAAACTTTTATTGGAAGAAAAACTTAAATAAAGCAACTTCAATTTTAACAATACTACATAATGTACCGTACATAATACACTACATCATTTTAACAATAACTATATAATGTATAATGCCTAGTTAAATTTTCGGACTTTCATAACAGAAAATTCATGAATGATTTTTTCTATGTCCATTGTCTCTGCAACTTCACGTTCAATTGAAATAATCGCCAAATTGCTCAGTCTAGATTGGCTTATAGTTGACCTGAGGTAAGTTTTCATAAGTTTCAGTTTCGAGAAACTTCGTTCGCAACTTGCCACGGACATGCATGTAGTTAGACAGATCCGGAGGGCAATTGTTATATGAGGCAAAGATTCCACTAGATCCCATTTAACGATCCACTGAAGTAGTTTTAACATATCCCAGTTCTTTGGATCATCGTCGACGCTTATGCTTTCGAAACTGAGCAAATGTCTGCGCAAACGCTTTATTTCTTCCAGTAGACTTCCTGGATTAATGTCATTGTAGATGGAAGAAAAATTATTGACCTTGGTATTAATTTCTTCATCTTTGGACTGATTCAAAAGGTACGAAGGAGACAGAAATTCAAAGCGATCATTCATGTTTTTAAGACAAACTGTGTGTTTTTCAATTTCTGCTAATAAACGATCCATGATTTCAAAAAATTCTCTGCGTACATCCTCTTGCACGGTCAATCCAGCATCACGAGCTTGCTCTCCAGGCATTCTTCTCCGTCTCCTGACTATGCGGTCTATACTGATATCCATTTCATTACAGAACTCTTCGGCGGCATCTGCAGCGTTTGATACTACTGCCTCTCGTTCATTAGTTAAAAACACGGATAAAGAGTTCATTTTTAATGCACACTGGTCCAAAGCAAGTCCCTTTCTTTGAAAATATAGCTGAGCATCATTGATTTCTTTCAGCACTGGATCCCAGAAAAATAAGTACACAATGAATATGTATGACATGATGGAGGTCAACAGAGCTTCAGCATCGCCCTTTGTGTCCAGATTTTCGGAGACCCCTTCACTCAGTTCTTCCAAGGCACTAACAACGTGAGTCAAGTTCTTCTTAAGACTAGAAACAGCATCATACTTAGCACTCTACCGCGTATCAGAGACTCGCTTGACAGTGATTTTGGAATGTTTTGTTAAGACATTCCAACGATGAGTAGAGGAAGAAAAGTAGACGAAAATTCGTTCAATTGTTCCAAAGAAAGTTACAGCATTAGGACTCAGTCCCGCGGCATGAACTCCAGCCAAGTTCAGCGAGTGGTTATTGCAAGGAATGAAAACAGCGTGTTTGCTAACATCAAGAATTCTGCGTTGAACTCCAAGATGAATACCTGCCATCGTAGCAGCATTGTCATACCCTTGACCATAACAATTCTGGATATCCAGCCCATCCTCACGGAGCTTAGTGACAATGAGATCAGTAACTGCCTCAGCAGTCTTCCCTCTAATTTAATAAAATCAACGAAGGATTCCTTCACCTCTACATTACCATCTTTAATCGACACATAGCGAATTACCTGAGACATCTGATCAATATGCGATATATCTGGTGTACTATCGAAAATTATTGCAAAGTACTTTGCACTAGACACATTATCAATTATACATTTTCGAACATTACAGCCGATAAGTGTGATGAACTCATTTTGAATGTTAGGTGACAAATACGTAGTGGATATCTTGTCAGTCATTCGTATTTTTGTAAGATGTTCCCTAATTACTGGGTCATATTTGCCCATTAGTTTTATTAACTCCAAAAAGTTTCCAGAATTGCCAGCTAGCCCAGCTTCTTCATTTAAGTTCTCTCGGTGCCCTCGGAATGCAAGATCTTGTTTTGCCAAGAACATGATGCAGTCATAAATTCGTCTCAGTATTTCTTTCCACTTAGCAGTAGCATGTTTTATTTGCAACTGATGTGCATTATCTATTGTAGCATTCAACTGAAGGCGCATAGACAACTCTTTCCATTGTTCAAAGCATCGGGTATGATATGGACTGTTTTCATGTTCAGGTACTCTTGGATTCAGTTTCCTCCAGATAAAAAATCCTTCTTCTTTTCCAAATGCACTGGAGATGTTGTTGAAGAGACGACAGCAAAAGCAATGCAAGCTACATTTTGAAGGTGAGAAGATTAGCCATGACCTTTCAATTTTTTCGCCATTTTCCAAAGTTTTGAAATACCAAACTTTTGACATTGACCTATTGTTTGAATCAGCTGGAAAGGGTCCATTCATGTTTTTCAAATGTGATGGTTCACGTTTAATGAATTCGATTCTCAAATTGTCCGTCATTGGAACGGGCCAGTTGCCAGAATCGTTAAACAGACTCTGTGGGTGATGGGTGGGTGAGTGACTTTGTGATGTAGATGAGGGTTGATCCTGATTATTTGGGGGTTCACTTGAAGTTGCCGCTTGAACATCTATCTCTAAAGATATATCACATTGCGGTTGATCTCCTTGCTTCCCAGAAGGCACTGAAAGTGTGTCTGAGAATCCCATTAACTGATGAAATCGCTTAGCAGCACGCTTGCCTTCCTCCTCTTTTTTTTTCGCGAAGATTCTTGTATGCAGCACCACTCAGTCTCTGTCGTTTGCTCATGTTTGCTAATTCAGTAGGGTATCTGCAAAATAAAACAACCATTAATTATTAACATCATCAAAGCTCAAAGAATGCAAAGCCTAACCTAAATAATATAGGGAAAGTCTGAAAAATAGGGCTGGCAACCTTTCCGATGTGAAAATTTAACGCAACTATTTGTGGAAATAGTGGCATTGAGGTGGCATATATAGCATTTAATGATGATTTTTCATCAAAACCATGGATATTTTGTACACAAATAACGCGCGACAATGATGAGATATAATTTTTTGGAGGGTTGCATTTTAAAACATAAAAACCCAAAATTTTGCATACTGCGCCCGCCTGACAGTAATTTGCCGCCTCTCGGGAAGTGCCGCTCGGGGCGGTCGCCCCTCTCGCCCCTCCCTTGATACGCCACTGGGCGTCACGTCGAATCCTACTCTTAATTATTTAATAAATGTTACCACTTCATCATTTTATGATTGAATTCCATATAATTTCCAAGTGCTTCACAAAAATAGATCCTGACTTTATGTACACCCTGTATTTATTGATGAGGTTTTAATATTGTTATGCTTAACTATATATATATATATATATATATATATATATATATATATATATATATATATATATATATATATATATATATATAACATTCCTTTAGACATGACTCACGCAAATATGCGTAGCTAGTTATCAAGCTTTAGCTATTAAACACTGTACATGCGTAAAAAGAGTATGGTTGGTTATGTACATATGTTGTGATTGTGAAGAAGTCTTTTATTATCGTTTGTACAGTAAATGACAACAAAAATACAGTCACAATAGTCGACTGGAGATATGACCTGTACGTTTCTTTACTTCGAAGTAAGAGTTGATTATTGCGTAGCTAATACGAGGTTAAATAAATTAATCTTTACCGACGATGTGAAATGTAGTTGTATTGAAGTTGCTAGTCCCTTGACCAAGTATTTTACAGATGGGGAGGATAATTCGGAAAGAATCACACAGATAACAGAGTTACCACCGAAAAACTCACTAGTCACTTTTCTTTAACTGTATGGTATCAGATCGAAATTTAAGGCATACTTACTTATTTATTTCACTGTTTTGTATAAAAAATGAAGATGAATAAGCTTATTGGCAGACCATTATCCAAATGCCAAATATTAATAATATAATGACAAATCACATACTAAGGATAGAAATATGTACAATTAGTGAGAAATAATGCAGTACTTTCGAAGTTATGTGAAGCTACAATCAGGCGTTTTCATACCATAAATTCCATAGCTTAGAAGACGTACGGTAGGATTGTTAATAGCTTGGATAATCGGGGTGGTTCATTTTTTAATTCGTTGCATTAGACTGTAGTCTTGTTACCTCAGGGAAGCTCATTGTGGGTAGCAAGCATTTGCGGAGCTGCGCATCTCGGAGTAATTTATGCAGGGATCTAAAAGATCTTTTGGATTGCAAATTTAGGGTTCTGCTAGAACCTTTTTTATAAGCCAACCAGAGTTGCGTCCGTATATATTACTGCAGCAAGGGAGTTTCTTTAGCTTCATTTGTACAGAACCGGAAGCTCCTTTTAGTCATATATTCGTTTAACACAAAGGCTTCGAGATTTTCTTATATCTGAGTCTTCAGTCAAGGAGATGGTTTGACCCCAATACTTAAATTCTTGTACTTCATCATTGTATATTATGTTATTATAAATGTAATATATACATGGGAACTTCCCTGTCTTCTAGTTTTGTAAATAAAATATTGTGATTCATTCTATCATGTGCCTTACTTATATCTAGAAAACAGCTATAAATAGTTGAGTTACTATCATTGTATTTAAATATAATTTCCACACATTAGTTGAGTGGGACCTTTTAATACCAAACTCAATTAGTTCATAAGTTATCATTTAAGTGGTGTAGTAACAAGAACTTCTCTACTATTTTCCAGAAACAAGAGGCGTTAGCAATGGGCCTCTAAATATTGCGGGATAGAATACCCCTCTACTTATATATATATATATATGATCTGCTATTTGTATGTATGTACTCATATTTAGGCTATGCATTTCGTGAATCAACACATGTAAATAAGCGGAGCTAATATAGCCATCCTCTCTCTGTTGTGTAATATATATATATATTATATATATATATATATTATATATATATATATTAATATATATATATATATACAGGGTGGGCCGTAAGTTTCCATACATAGGAAAAATTAAACGTTTGTTTTTATGTTTCAGATACCCTAAGAATATGCGTTTGACGTAAGATCTTGTTTACTGATGAAGCAAATTTTTACGTCAATGGAGAGGTTAATCGGCAAAACATACGTTATTGGAGTAATGCTAACCCTAACTGGCTGAGTCCGACGAAGATGCAAGGCGCCGGTAAAGTGATGGTGTGGGCCGGGATATGGGGTGACAGAATTATTGGACCAATTTTTGTCAGTGGAAATCTTAATGCCGAAAGGTATCTTAACATGTTGCAAGAAGAGATTTTCCCATCCCTGCTAAACGAGGAAGGTAACTTCCCAGTTTACTTCCAGCAAGATGGAGCTCCACCTCATTATGGTCTTCACGTGCGTCGGTATTTGGATCAGCAGTTTCCGGATGCTTGGATTGGTCGGCGTGGTCCTGTGGAGTGGCCTCCCAGATCCCCAGATCTCACCCCCCTTGATTTCTATCTTTGGGGGCACTTGAAGGCCATGGTGTATCAGGAAAAGATACGAGACATAAATCATCTAAAGGAACGTATCACCAACGCCATTACAAGCATAACGTCAACTGTGCTAATGCGTGTTCATCAACAGTGGGGAACACGTATTGAAATGTGTTTTCAAAACAATGGCAACCATGTAGAGCAAATTATATAAATAAAAATGGTTGTCCATAAAAAAATGTTTATTTTTCCTATGTATGGAAACTTACGGCCCACCCTGTATAATATATATATATATATATATATATATATATATATATATATATTATATTATATATATATATATATAATTACACAACAGAGAGAGGATGGCTATATTAGCTCCGCTTATTTACATGTGTTGATTCACGAAATGCATAGCCTAAATATGAGTACATACATACAAATAGCAGATCACCAAGATTTTTAAATTATGTCACCTTTAACGTTTAAAGAGAAATTTCTTTAAGCGCACACAATTTTGTAACAATATTTGATGTGCAGCAGAAAACTACTTATTTAAATGTAAATAAGCAATTAAACATAATTATGTTATGAATGTATAAAAAGTTCTCGTATTTGAGCTTCAGAGCGGATGAAAATAAATCAGTTAAGAAAAGAGAGAAATTAACTTATTTAAATTAAAATAATAAATCTTCATTCTATTTTTCATAATACAGATATTAAACAAAGAAAAATGTTTTTGATTTAAAACGTGTTTAACCTGATTTTGTTTTTGTGATGTTCGCATTAGTTAACATACGAAAGCAGAAATACATTTGAAGTGGTAATGTGGTATTAATTATATTAATATGCTTTGAGAATACAACACAAGTCACTGAATGTTTTGATGTCCATACATACTCTCGTTAGGTCCAATAAACCTTTTTTCAGATATTTATTTTAAGTTTTCATTTATATTGCTTAAGGGTATAAGATTCAAAATTGAGTGTCAGCCCTGATACAGAATATCAGTCTGATGTGTGAGAGTGTTGCTAAAACTAGCGGGGCCACGAACACGACGGAATGCTGGCGGAACGTGCCGGAACAAAAAGTACTCGAATGTTTGTTTGTCTGTTTTTGTCTGTTTGTTTTTTTGTTTGTTTTTGTCTGGTTTGTCTCATGAAAGACCATGAAAGAACAGGGGGATTTTTTTCTCTTGAAGGAAGGCGAGGATGAATCCTTTTTAATTTGTTTTTAATTTTTAAAATTTAAATTTTTCTTCTTTTTCTCTTGAAAGACCATGAAAGACACTTTATAAAGGAGGGACCGTCATGAAGGACGGTGGGGAGAGGAGGAATTTTCAAATTGATCCATGTCTGTCTACCCAAAAGCGGGGATACTACTTGCGTGTTCTGAGCCAGTGGGCTGCGTCGGTCGGGGCTCAGACCCCGTAAGGGTCACCCATGCCGGAAAGGCTAATGGGGGGAACCGGACTAAGAGCCACCGGACTTTGGCTCCCAGTACGGGTCTCCAGGGCTATCCTCCGGAGGTGGCGTCCGTAGGGCGTCACTGTGTTGGCTGGTTTGGTGTCCAGGCCGGTGGAATTGACGGGCTTGGGTCTTTGCGCCGTTGGGGGCAAATTTTTGTATCACGGAGCCCCGTTTTTAAAAGTACGGTGTGCCCACTGGGGACGAGGCACCCCGTCACCTGCGGTTTGCGCTCGGCCTCCCTTTTTCTTACCGGTAAGCAGTTCCTCGCGTCCCCTGGGTCCGTTTTCTTTTTTTCAATATTTTCATGGATTCATTCAACACTTCTACTAGCACTCAGGTGGTGGGCGACTAGGCCCTCGAATCTTCTACCACTGGAAGCCCGCGTCTACAGGGGGTTGTTCCCCCTCTAGCTGCAGATCACTCGCGTTCTCCTCGTTCTACGAAATATCAAAATCTTGTTCCCACATGCCTCTCGACCCCTTTGCAGGTTCTCCGGTCTTCTGCTTATCCTCCCTTCTCGCAGCGTGGTGACTTTGAAGTTTATAATGACTTTATTTCCCTTGCGGCGATCCCCGTCAGATGTGATCCCAGAACGATGGCTCCCTAGTTGTGGAAGTCTCCTCCATGGCCCAGTACCTTAAGGTTTTGTCCCTCTCTGCCCTTTCCTCTGCTCCCTGGACTGTTCTCCCCGCTCTTTCTTTAACACTTGTACGGGTGTGGTTCATGCTCCCGCCTCTTGGAATACTGGGAGTCGGATCTTCTCACTCGCCTCTCTCCTCAGAAGGTAATCCGTGTTTACCGACCTCCCACTCATATGGTCCACGGGTCAAAGGTTCCATCTCCCTTGTTAATTTTGACTGCCAGTTCCCAGATACCTGAGAAAATCAGGGCCAGTTACCTCCGGTTCCTGGTCTGCCGTTATGTCTCTAGATCACGTCGTGCTTTACTTGCCAGAGGTTCGAGTACGTCACTAAGACGTGTCGCAGTGCACCTGGTGTTCGGGTAAATTACTCGTCTCCGACGCATGACTCTCCCTGCTCTGATCCTTTTCGCTATGCCAACTGTGAAGATGATCATGCCGCCTCCTCTTCCACCTGTCCGAACTACTTATTTGAGCAAGAGGTCCTGTCTGTTCCAGGAGGAAGGGCCCGTGTCCGACTCCGGTTCGTTTGTCCGGGTGTTACCTTTGCTCAAGCTCTACGCCCTTCCCGATCCGCTACCTCCTTTTCGCCTCGAACTTCTCCTGACTCCTCTGTGCTGTCCTCCTCATCTTTTCGTTTCAGGCCTGGTCGGGCTTCATCTACCCGCCCCCAACTTCCAACCTCTATGCCGACTTTCTCGTCGTCCTCATCCCTCGTGTTCTCTTCTCCATCCACCCGGAACTTTTTCGGCCGTCCCGGGCCGAACTTTCACTACCACTGTTCAAATTTGCCCCATCTCTGTAGTAGCTTGTCTGTCTACCCAGCCTCCCGAAACCCTAGCTGCCTCTTCTGCCAATATATCCGCAACAGCTACGTCCTGTGGCCCCTCTTACCCTCGTTCTTCCGTTAAACGGCCCATTGCCATCCCCTGGCGTTTCGCCCCTTCTGCCAAACTTCCCCCGTCCCCTCTTTCCCTGTTTTCTTCCTCCTTTCTCCACATCCCTCCCGCCTCCAGTGATCCCTCTCGTTTCGCCATCTCCTTTGGGTACCCTCGTTTCCCTTTGCGACTGTCCCCTTCCCTTTTCTATTCCTGACGGTGGTTATGCGGCTTCTGAACTTAGAGTTCAGGCGGACATCCACCCACTTTCCCCATCTCCTCCACCCCACTGCCTCCTTGACCTCCCGATGACCCCGGCGTTTTCTCCTCCACCTCCATCCCGGAAATCGGATTCATCTCGCCACGCTTAGTACCACCCTACTCGCATTCCTTGACTCCCACGAAACTCAAGCTCCCTTCATCCCCTTCTTCCATTCACTCTTCGTGTCTTCCTCTTCGTGTCTTCCTCTTCCTCTTCCTCATCCCCACCCTCAGTTTCGTCTGCTCGTTCTACCGTCCATCCTTTTAAGTCTCGCCCGATTACGTCACTCGCCTCTCCTGTTTTTCAAGCTTGATGGCAGCTATCCTCCAGTGGAACTGCCGTGGCATTCTGCCTAACTGGGAAGACTTCCTTCTCCTCATCTGTGATTTTCTCCGGTTTGCTTCTATCTTCAGGAGACCCAACTAGGGGTCCACCCTTTACACCCTCTCAGCAGGTTTTTCTCGTACCTTTCTTCCCCTTCCCCCGATGCCGCCCCCGTGGGGACACGGCCGTCTTCGTCCGGCCTGACGTGTCGATTGCACCCCTTCCCCTCAGCTCTCCTCTGCAGGTCGTTCCGGGCCGAGTTTTCTTTGATCGCTTATATACGGTTTGTTCCTTATATTTAACCCCGTCACAGGAAGTTTCTTTCAATAATCTTTTTGCTCTCCTTTCGCAGCGCCCTCCTCCCTTCACCCTTCTGGGAGACTTCAACGCGCGCCAACTCCTGTGAGGTGATACTGTCACCAATCAGTGGGATGGTGTTGTGGTCTCCCTTCTCTCGACTCCTGTCTGTCCTCTTAATACTGGCCAGCCCACGGTTTTTCACCTCCAAACCCGCACGTTTTCTTCCCTAGATCTTTCACTTGCCTCTGCTTCCGCCTTCTTTGATTTAGCTTGGTCTGTCACTCCAGACCTCTATGGTAGTGACCACCCTCTTCCTCCTCCTCCTCCTCCTCCGTACTTCCCGGGCTCTCGGTTCCTCCGCTATTCCTACTCGTTGGTCTCTTGCCAAGGCTGACTAGCCTCTCTTTCAGACTGAATCCCGACCTTCTTCACTTCCGGGTAACTTTACGTCGGTCGACGCTGCCTCCACCTACCTCACCGATCACGTCACTTGTGCCGCTCTGTCCTCCACTCTTAAGTCAGCATTTTCCAGCTCCTCCACCTCTTCGGGTTCATGGTAGACCCCGTCATGCACTCTGGCCGTTCGTGCCAAGAAGTCGGTCTTTCGCCGACTTCAGTGCTTGCTAATTCAATAACTTTCAAACGTGCGCGGGTCAGGGCCGTCGCACGGTCAGTAAAGTCCGCCGCTTTTTCTGGTGAACCTACGCTTCTTCCCTCACTTCTCGCACACCTTCCCGAATCTGGTACAAGATTCGGAAGATATCCGGTAAGCCTTCCTTTCACCCTCCCGCAGTCATTATAATAGACGGGCGCCCACTGTCGTTCCCTACTGCGGTCGCGAGGTCTTGGCCTCGTATATCGCTTCAATCTCCTGACATGATCACCGTGACCCCGCTTTCCTCCGGCATAAGGCTTTGCTTACTCGTTCCCCTCATCTTTACCAGACTCTCAATAATTTCCCTAACAACCGTCTCTTTTCAATGTCGGAACTGCACTCTGCGCTGGCTTCTTGCGGTAAGTCTACTTCCGGCCCCGACGACATTTATTTTTAAATGATTCGCCACCTACACCCGTCGGCTCTCTTCTTCCTACTCACCCTCTATAATTGGATTTGAGTGAAGGGTACTTTCCCATCTTGTTAGAGGGAAGCAGTGGTACTCCCCTTTTCTAAGCCTGGTAAGGACTCGATGTCTCCCCTTAACTACTGTCCAGTAGCCCTCACCAGCTGCCTTTCGAAACTCCTGGAGATGATGATTTCTCACCGTCTGGTGTGGTACCTCGAACGCCACAATTTACTTTCCCCCACGCAAATCGGCTTTCGCAGGGGCCGTAGCACCACTAACATTATAATTCAGTTGGAGACTGTCATGTGCAGAGCGGAGTCACCTCTATGCAGTTTTCTTTGATTTAGAGAAGGCATACGACACTACCTGGCGGTGATGGATCTGCCGTAAACTTTATCTCCTGGGTTTCCGAGATTTTCTTCCTTTTTTCATCTCCAACTTTTTGTCTTTCCGCTCCTTTTGTGTTCAGGTGGGTACTTCCTTCTCTTCTGTGCATTCGCAGGAGGAAGAGTTCCCCATAGTAGTGTCCTGAGTGTCATCTGCTTCGCTTTGGTGATCGATGACGTGGTGACGTCTCTGTCCCCAGGGATTACGGCCACCCTCTATGTCGATGACCTTGCCATATATTGCTCCGGTTCCCAGCTCGCCTTTCTTGAGCCTCTACGCCAACGGGCTCTGGATTCCGTCTCCAGAGGGGCTACGGCCCACGGGTTTCGCTTTTCTCCCTCTAAGACGGTAGTGGTGCATTTATGTAGTCGCCACCGCTGGACTTCCGCCCTTTCCTTCTCTCTATAGGTCGCCACTCCCAGTTGTCCCCGAGACTCGATTTCTGGGCATTATACTCGATTCCCGCCTGTCCTGAATTCCCCACCTGAAGTCTCTGAAGGCTTCGTGCCTTCAGTCTTGCACCCTTCTGAAGTTCCTTTCCCATACCGATTGGGGTGCAGACTGCCGCATCCTTTTGGCGGCTCTACTACTCCCTGGTCCAAAGTTGGATTATGGCTGTCAACACTATTCCTCCGTCTCTGCCTCCGCCCTGCGTAACTGGACCTATCCTCTCTCTGGATCTACGCCTCAGCACTGGCGCTTTCCGGTCCCCTCCTATTGTGAGTCTTTATACGGAAAGTAGCCATCCCCCATTAGATATACATCGTACATTAGAGGGCTTGAAATACCTCTTTCGCGTTCGACAGTTTTCTTACACCTTGATTTTCCAATCCCTCTTCGGTCTTTCTACTTCGAGCTGCTTTGACTACCACCCTCACTTGGTTCGACCATTTGGTCTTCGAATGGCTCCCGTCATGTCTTCTCTAGGGGTGGAAGGGTGAGTGCTCCCCTCTCTTTCCTTCTACCTTTCCCCCGTGGACCCTTCCTCCCCTCCATATCTGCTCCTCCCTCTACACTACACCGAAGTCACAGTTCCACCCTCTCGCCCTCCGAAAATTATTTCTATCCCATTCCTCTTCTCATTCTAACTCTATCCCCGTGTTCACTGACTGCTCTCGCTCGCCGTTTGGAGTGGGTTGTGCGGCAGCTTTCCCGTCTGTGATTAAATCACTATCCCCACCTCCCAGCGGCTTCCATCTTCACGGCGGACCTCTCGTCTATTCTCTTGACCCTTCGATTTCTCTCTCAACTCCTCTCTACGCCCTTTCTTATTTATTCAGACTCCCGTATCGCCCTTGAGACCCTGTCTTCTCTTGTCACTCTGCACCCACTGGTGCGAAGATCCAGGACTAGCTTCTTGTCCTCTTATCACGCCGTAATTCGGTCACCTTTTGCTGAATGCCTTCCCACGTCGGTGTTCCGGGCAACGAACGCGCGGACGCTGCGGTGAGGAAGGTGTCCTCCCTGCCTTTTGAGTTTTGACCCCAACACACCTCTTCCGACGTCAGACTTCACGTGGGTTTTCAGGGATGCACTCCTCTGCCGATGGCAACGTCAGTAGGAGGACGTTCCCGGGAATTTCTTCAGGGCCATGAAGCCCTCGATTTGTCCGTGGCCTTCCTCCTGTCAGCGTAATCGACGCTTTGAGACCACTCTGATGCGCCTGTGTATTGGTCATACTCACCTCATGTGTGGTCATCTTATGACACGGAATCTTGCCCTCTTATGTCCTTGCGGCACTCCCTTCTCCGTTTCACATTTACTCTTAGTTTGTCTTGACTTTGCTGTTTCCAGTGCCTCCTCCCCTTTTTCCCTTCAGACTCCGGTCCCACTCTTTCTCTTTTGTTGAGTGACTCCACTCCTGTACCGAAGAATACTTTTCTCCTTTCTCCGTTAAACTGGCATCCTGCTCCCTATTTAGTGTCCCCGGTATAAATTCTCCCTCTTTTTGATGCTCCTAGTGCCTTTTCTCTCTTTCTCCTTTCAGCTGATCCTTCTCTCGTCTTCCTCTCTACCATTTCGTCGCCTCGCGTTTTCTCTCGTTTAGTCTTGGCGTGATATGATCTCGGCAGTCGAATCGCCGGTGAAGCACTGCTATTCCTGCTTTCCTTCAGAGAACGTCAGCGATTTGTTAAAATCTAAGGAATATAATACGAGGGACACTCAATATATTTTGCCCCACCCTTTTTTCTTAGCTAAATAATAGGCCATGGGGCTGAAATGTCTTTTGGGCCGTAAGTTTGAACTTTCTGCGCTTCACATAACCGGATTTTTCCAGTTTGAACCTCCCCTCTTGTATAAAACCACTTTTAAACGCCCTTGTATAAAACCGATGGTTAACGCAGTTTCGAAAATGGCGTCTGACAGTGATATGCGTCGTAAACAGAGAGCTGTTATCGAGTTCTTAACCGCAGAGAAGGAAACAGTTGGAAATATTCACAAACGTCTACAAAACGTTTACGGAGATGCTATTGTTGATCGAAGCACAGTTGGACGCTGGTCTAAACGTGAGAGATCATCGGAGAGAAGGAGAGCCAGCCTCAATGATGAGCCACGCAGCAGTCACCTGGCATCGGTTGTAACATCTCACACTGTGCAACGTACTAACAGCATCATTCGGTCAAATCGGAAGGAAGTGTGAATACGATAACTCAGCAACAGGGATATTCAAAAGTGTGTTCACGGTTTGTTCCTCGCGAACTGACTGAAGATCACAAAGCTCATAGAAAAGAAATTGCTTCCGAGTCGTTGGTTCGATACGAGACAGAATGGGATGACTTCCTTTCACGAATTGTGACTGGGGATGAGACTTGGGTACACCACTTTGAACCTGAAACAAAACGCCAATCCATGGAGTGGCATCACGCAGACTCCCCACGCAAGAAAAAGTTCAAAATGGCTCCCTCTGCAAGAAAGATTATGGCCACCATCTTCTGGGTTATGGAAGGGGTGATTCTGGTGGACCTTATGAAGAAAGGACAAACAATCAACTCAGAGAAGAACATCTAGTTTTCTCTCCAGTCGAACTGCTTTATACGTCTCTGGAGTCTGTAGGGTAGCAATATATGATATATTGCTACCCTACAGAGACTCCAGAGACGTATAAAGCAGTTCGACCGGAGAGAAAACTAGATGTTCTTCTTTTGCACGATAACGCAAGACCACACAACAGTTTGCAAACAAGAGAGGCCATCAGAAAAATGCGCTTCACTGTGTTACCCGACCCTCCATACAGCCCGGATCTGCCAGCTTCAGACTTCCATTTCTTTGGGCCAATGAAGGATGCTATTCGTAGAAGAAAGTTTCAGAGTAACGATGAGGTTGTTGAGGAGGTTAAGAGGTGGCTCCAGCGGAACCCAACGGACTTTTACCAGCAAGGAATAAAGGCCCTTGTTTCGAGGTGGAGGAAAGCCGTAGAAAAGGATGGAGACTATGTGGAAAAATAAAAACTTGTAAAAAAGGTATGTAACTACTTGCGTACAAAATTTCTGGGACTTACAAGGAAACTTGGAAAGAAAAAAAAAAGGTGGGGCAAAATATATTGAGTGGCCCTCGTAATTAATGGAATTGGAAGTACGTACCTCAGTACCACAATGAACAATATTAAGCCCACTCCTACTCATTATCATGCTCACATAGACAAGGAAGTAGCCAATAATAGTATAGTAACATCCTTTGCTAACGACACTAAAATTAGCATAAAAATTAGAACTGCAGATGATGTAAAATCCTTATAGACGGACACAAACAGAATATACACATGATTAGAAGAAAACATGAAATTTAACACCAAAACACTTCAACTCTTAAGACATGGAAAAAGTGAGGAGCTTAAACAAATAGAATATTACGTCTCAAATAAATAGCAAATCCGAAGAAACACAGAGCAAAAGTTTTACGAATTATAATGTGTTAGAACATCTAGAAGAGGAAGAACCATTGTTATCCCAAAACGATATGATAACTATGCTATTAATGCAGCATTGCATTGCTTGTATATATTAAGTTAAGGTATATACAGGGTGGTCCAAAAGGTACCTACCGACATTAACTTATATTTTCTCCGAAACGAATAAATAGAATTCGATGAAAATTTGCTGACACACTATACTACTCACGCCATTTGTTTAACATCAGTTTGGAGAAAATGTCATTGGTTTGGACTATCGGAAGCACTATGGAAGCGGCATTGATTGGCCTGCCTATTCGTCTGATCTCAACCCGTGAGACTTCTGTTTGTGGGGATACCTCAAAAATAGAGTTTAAGAGAGCAACCCAAAGACTTTCGAGGAGCTGAAATCATCGATTGAACGTCAAATCGTCGACATTCCGACAGAGGTTCTCCACAGCGTGGTATCGAATTTTGGGATGAGGTTGCGAAAAATCGTCGAAATGGAGAGCGCGCACATCGAACACATTGAATGTGGCATTGATAGGATATGCTCTTATAGAGAACTCTCTCGCAATTCAGTTTGGTAGTCTAGATGAGTGCTTTTCAAACTATCCCGACATCATTTGCCCTCAACATTTTTTTTTTTCAAAAACTCACTCACCCCACTTCGAATACAGTGGAAAAAGAAATCTTTGATTTTCATTGTTCATTACTATGGTTTATTTTTAGTTATCACACTACAGACTACAAGATCAAAATTATTTACCGTCGAAGAAGAAAATATTCAATGCTTTTAATATCTAATATTCAACAATTGCTTCAACAAAATAAAGTGTACATTTTTCTTTCACAATTTTCATTCACCCTGATTCTGATCTCATTCCAGTGCCGAATTTAAAAATGCTCGAGGCCCTAAGCTATGCTTAGATTGCGAGGCCCCATGATGTTCTCAATTAAAAATATAAATATTCTAATTCATGCATATATTAATAGAGAGGCAGGCAAAGGTTGCAACAGAAAATTAAAAACTGATGATCTAACAAAATTATCTTGCAATAAGCCAATTTGCATTATGATCGAGATACCCTCAAATGAAGATACCTCAGTACGATTTCAAATTTGATATTAAAACTTTTATTCTACAACAACGATAGAGCAGTTATGCAGATCAGCAATTATTAAATAGAAATTGATCCCATTTTATGCAGGAAGGAGGGACCTAGGGCAATGCCCGCAAAAGCGCACCCCCACTCCCATAGAAGAAGAAGAGAGCCAAAATCAAGGTCCAGGGTTTTCGAGATGCCTAGACACTCGGCGTTGGAAAGATTGGAGGTCATAGTCGTGGGGGAAAGATGGATTGAGGAAGATTGTTTCAGAGTTCACCAGTTGAGTAGATGAAAGATTGAAAATACCGATTAACCCTTTCGTTGGAGAGTTGAACAGAAAAGGAATGAGAAAGTGTAGAAAGTCTGGTGCTGCGAGCTCTTCTTAAAGGAGGAGGCATGCAGTTAGTGTGTTTAGAAGAGCAGTGTCCGTTATAATAGCGATAGTAAAGAGAGAGAGAGGCAACATTGCGGCGAAGAGAGGGATTGAAGACAGCGCGTAAGAGGCAAGGAAATGATGAGACGAAAAACCTTTGATTTCACCCGGTCAAGTACGGCTGCGTGGATTAAGCCACCCCATACATAAGCACACTCCATACAGGGGCAGACAAGACCCCTGTACAGAGACAGCAACTGAGTAGGGGTGAAGAAACTGCGGAGGCGGTACAGCACACCTAACCTCTTAGAAGCTGTTTTAGAAAGAGAGTATATGTGATCTTTCCAGAAAAGATCACGAGAAAAGGAAACGCCAAGAATGTTGAGAGGAAGGATTCAGTTGTGTGTTGTTGAAGGTAAGGGAATAGTCGTGTGGAAGATTGTGACGAGTAGACAAATGGAGGAATTGAGTTTTTTGAGGCACTGAAAGCCACAAGTTTTTCTCTACCCCAATCAGAGAAAGCAGAAAAATCAGAGGTCAGGTGTTCCATAGTCGTCCTACGCGAATCATGGAGTGATTGTTGAGAGGTACGCTTTGGGAAGCGGATGGAGAAGTGAAGAGTGGAATCATCTTCATAGGAGTGGATAGGACAGGAAGTGCGACTTAATAAATTATTAAAAAATAAAGGGAAGAGTGGGCGACAGGACAGAACCCTGAAGAACACCACTGTTGATAGCTTTAGGAGAAGAACAGTGACCATCTACAACCGCAGCTATAGATTGGCCAGAAAGGAAATTAAAGATGAATGCACAGAAAGAAGGATAGAAACCGAAGGAGGACAGTTTGGAAATTAAAGATTTTTGCCAGACTCTATCAAATGCTTTTGATATGTCTAGCGCAATAAAAGTTTCCCCGAAATCTCGAAAGGAGGATGGCCAAGAGTCAGAGATATGCAAGAATATCGCCAGTAGAGCGTCCCTTGCGAAACTCATACTGACGATCTGAAAGAAGATTGTGAGAAGAGGTGTTTAAGAAGAGATTAGGGAGATTAAGTTTAAGGAGAGATTCAAAAACTTTAGAAAGGCATAGAAATCAAAGCAATTGGACGATAGTTGGAGGGTTGAGAGTGGTTACCCTCCTTTGGTAAAGGCTGAATGAAAGCGAACTTCCAGCAGGAAGGAAAAGTACCAGATGAGAGACAAAGACGAGTGTGTTTCCCCAAGGCAGCGTGTCAGCACAGAAGCACAGTTCTTAAGAACAACAGGAGGAATACCATCAGGACCATACGCCTTCCTAGTGTTGAGCCCAGATAGGGCATATAAAACATTTTTGGAAGAGATTCTAATTTCAGACATCGTGAAGTCAGAGGGAGGAAGAGAGGGAGGAACAGCACCTGAACCATCTATAGTAGAGTTGGAATCGAAAATTTGAGCGAAGAGTTTAGCTTTGGCAAGAGAAGAGTCGGCAACCGAAACGTCGGAATGAAGAGGAGGGAAAGAAGAAGTAAAGTTATTGTTGAAGTTCTTAGCTAGATGCCAGAAAGAGCGAGAACAATTAGAATTGGATAGGTTTTCACATTTTTGTCTGATGAGGGAGTTTCTGGAAAGTGAAAGAACAGATTTTGCACGAGTCTAGGCAGAAATATGAGCCGAAAGAGTCAGGAGTTGGGTGGCGACAGTACCTTCTGAAAACCTCCTCTTGGTTGCGGATAGTATTACTGTAGAACAAGTGACGTTAAATAAAGTTTTTTTGGCGTTTGTAGTAGGAATAGAATATGGAATGTACGCCTCCATGCCAGAGAGAATCACCTCCGTGGTGCGCTCAGCACACTCGGAAGGGCCCCAGCCACGGAAGCAGTGATCATTCCGTGGGAAACAAATAATACTGCTTAAGGGCCTCCCAATCAGCAGCACCAAAGTGCCAAAGGCGCCTCCTCTTGGGAGGATTGGAGCGATAGGACAGGAAACAGATATAAGATTGTTTCACAGTGTAAGGAGGAGGATGAGCGGTAAAAAATAATCCAGAATGTTGGGCCTATCAACAAGGTGATCGGGAATACGAGTAGGGTGTTGTACAATCTGCTCTAGGTCATTTAGGATAGAAAAGTGGTAAGTTAGTTCACGAGGGATGTTAGTGAAATGGGAGGAAAGCCAAAGGAGGTGGTGAACATTGAAATCTCCTAAAATGGAGATTTCAGCAAAGGGAGAGCGGGATAGAATGTATTCCACTTTGGAAGCGAGGTAGTCAAAGAATTTTGGATAACAGTAGAATTAGGAGAAAGGTAAACAGCGCAGATGTATTTAGTTTGAGACTGGCATGTTAGCCGAAGGCAGAGGGTATAAAATTCGGAAGATTCGAATTCGGGAATACGAGAACAAGTTAGGTCATTGCGGACATATACGCAACATCCACCTTTGGAGTGAAATCGAGTATAAAGAAAGTAAGAGTACAGAAAAGGGGTTGCTGTCAGTCGTCCCAGACACCTGGAAGCCCTGGTTAACCCCAACCAGTTGGCCACCGGGCATAAGTTAGGTTTGATAAAAAAAAACTAATTCAAAAGAGGCCCCTCAATGTGCGAGGCCCTAAGCTGTAGCTTACTTAGCTTGTGCCTAAACCCGGCACAGTCTCATTCACACAGTTAAGAAGCACTGATCTAGATACAGGATCGGTGCAGATTGTGTTGTTGCAAGGTTTAGAAAGAGACTACAAATAGTGCCCCTTTTTATTTATTTATGCCAACTGAGGCCTAAAATAGGCCCGCGTCAAGTCTACAACCCTGAGGTAGGACCGAAGAAGACTTCCAAGAACATAAATTCTTTAGTCTAGCTTAACTTGAGCTATAAGTTAAGGTAACGGCCCTTGACTTGGACTACGTTAACGGCCTTTTAGAGCTTGGCCGTTGTAGGTTTAGTTGGGACTCCAATCCAATCTAAGATAAAAAAAACAATGAACAACGATGCGAAATTTGAGATACAAAATCAGAGCGATAAACAAAGCAAAGATATCGGGATAGATACCGAGAACATTTTTAAGAGGAACAAAGTAATGATGATTCTATTGCTGAAAACTAACCATACCAGATCTTGAATACTTCAGTCTCGACGTAGTCGTATAAAAAAGAAATCGATAATCTAGAAAAAATCCAAAGAAATTTCAAATCCAAGACAGCAAAGAACTCACTGGGAAAGATTACTTTCGTAAAATCTGTATTTGCTGGAAAGAAGAGGTACATATAATATACGCATGGAAAATAAGAGAAACTTAGTCGCGACCTTACAGTAACTTTCTTAGGTTGGGGATAATTTACCGCGGGATTCCTGAGAGGTTAACAATCCTATTATTTTAACAGGTTGATACAATCACTATAAGGATATCCTTAAAAATAATTTTAAAATTTTATGATGCAGTTCCCCATTGTTTAAATAGTGATTGGAAACTAAAATTGCATAGTAACGGAATGACTAGCTAGGATATTTATGGCAACTTAATTCAACAAATTACCACCACTAATTTTCATGCTGACGGGTTCAGTTAATTTAACAGCAAATGACTGTTCTTAACTCTTAACTATCATCATTATTTCCCCATGATAAAATAAAGAAATGTACTCAAGGTCGGAAACGACCCAACGATAGTAGCCGAGGGTTAAAACAGTGTTCGTTTTGGGTGCGTACAGTAACAGTTGAATTGACAACTCAGTACTGTAAATTTAGAGAATGCATTGTAAATTTTCGCACCACGAGCTCATTGTTGTTTTAACCGGCAATAATTATTTATTGTTAAAACAATGCCTGTACCTTCCGTACATACAGTAAGAGTTCATTCGAAAAATCAGAACTGTTAATTTGAACACTGCATTGCAAATATTCGGATTCAAGCTGGATCGATAACCAATATACAAATTCGCGAGACGGCCATAAAAAAAACTACTTTAGTATAAAGTTTAATAAATACAAATATAAAGAATTTGTACAGCTTAATACAAAAAATTAAAAAATAGCTATGCATAACATGTGGTAATAGGATTCAAAATTAAACATTCAAAAATAATAACAATTATATTTACGAAACAAGACTAGATGTAAAGAAAACTTTATAAAAAAAAATTGTTAAAATAAGAATGAGGAATCAAACGTATTGTTTAAAGACATTTCGCCAACGAATTACGTAAAATATAACATTAACTAAAGTACCAACTGACTCTTAAATCTTTCGAGAGACTAGTTTACCCGTTCAGGCAAATGCTAGTCAACATTTTAACTCTTTGGAAGTCTTGACATGACTAGTTCGAAGGCATTCTTAAAAATGTACCGTATCAGCGGAGTAATCAGTGAGAGATGAGGTAGTGGAAAAGTTAATACATTCTAATAGAGACACTCAGATTTCATATTTAGGATATTAGTTAGTGTATATTATAATTTGTATTTATTGTATATAAATAATTAGATATACACATTATAAAAAATTATTATATATATATATTATATAATATATATATATATATATATATATTTTTAGATATATATATATATTTTAGATATATATATATATTTAGATATATATATATATTTTAGATATATATATATATTTTAGATATATATATTATAGATATATATTATATATATATTATAGATATATATTATAGATATATATATATATATTATATAAAGCTCTAACATTTGAAGCAAAGACCGATCGATCTTGCAGTCCTAATTTTCCTTAGGAAAGGAGTAGCTTAAGTCTTTGGCTTTGAAAAAAATTTATAAAACAGTTTTAATACTTACTGTATAGATACAAGTCATTCTTTTAGTCTGTAGATTTTAAGTTTTAACTTCACAAAACTAACACGAGACACTTTGGTTTGAGAGTTTCTGTCCTCTCTGATTTGATTCACTTTTTACCATCACTTCGAGAGATTTAATTAAAAGGGGACTCTATAGCCTGACATGCCTACAAGAGCATGCCCTGCGCTACTCCTTGGTAAGGGTACGGATGGAATATGTTGAAAAGCATAGCGAAGAGAATGCAGGCTGCAAACACTCCTAAAGCGACCCACCACAGCAGTTGTTCGTGTAGGCGCTGCTCAAAGTTTTTCAACACGACCAGGCCAAGTGTTAGGCCTGCTAGAGCTCCCGTCAGGTGCGCTACGTACGAGACTGGTAGCTCCATTGTCACGTGGGCGTAGCGATCATAAATGGCATATCCCACGTCCGCACTCGCTAAAAGAAATGAGGATTTGTTAGCATTAAATCACCCACAATTCACTTTCATGAACTAAAGAAAAAATTATAAGCGTGTTTATTATATTATTAATAGAGTACCAACCTCGCCTAAAAGCGTCAATTTCTAGTTCATTAAAGAAAACTAATGCGGAAAAACGAGGAACAGCATCCAATTCTTACTAAAGTAAATAAGAGAGACCAGAAATGGTCGCAGTTTTAAGCTTTTCTCGCGTACTCAAATTCCAAACTGGATTAAAGGAAGAAAAAGTTGAAGATATATTATTATTATAGTGTTTCAGTGCGTGTCAAAGCGGCGTATCCTTCACACTCACCAACAAACAAGACTCCGACTAATCGAAGGACTCCAAATTGCATATTGTTATAATTGATTAGGACATTGGAGAGATGGGCGGCTAATAGGGCGTATACCCCGCCCGAAGCGCCAACCAGGTACACCTCGGAATCGAAGACGGACGTCCCTAATGATCCTGCGAGTACCCCAGCGAGGTATACAGTACCGATCCTCGTAGAACCATGTACCATTTCTAAAGGAAGCCCTATAAGCAACTGAACTAGAAGGTTGAAGGTTAAATGAACCCACCTGAAAAAAAAAGACGAGTAATAAAAAAAATTAATTCAAACGTACCAACAACAAATTAACGTCATTTTATAAACAAGAATCTTCAAACTTTCCCATTTCGGGCTAAAAATGCGATTCCTACACTTTACGAATATGGATTCTACAGACATCAACAACATACACTCCTTTCATTAGGTTTGAAAAAATAAATTCAAAGTAACAAATCGCAGCGTACATTTTTTACAGCCTAAAAATTCTATACTTGCGTTTCATAAAAGAACGCCTATAAAAAATTCATTTACACCATTTCTGCGCTCAATCCATTTTAAATTTAACAAAGCTATATTTTATTACTACACAAAGCAAGTCTCAAAATATATGTACGTACGTACGTACACAATTTTATATTTATATATATATAGTATACGTATATATATATATATAAACAAAAACGAACTGTAAACTGACCCTGCATGTAAAAATGCGTAAAATAAAAATCTCCAAACGTGATGCCGCTTATCTGGTCTGTAAATAAAGGGCGAGTCGAGGGGCACAGGACCCCCCCACCCCATTTCTGCAGTCACGACTGTGTAATAGCAAAATACAACCAACTGGAAGAGAATTGTTCAGGTTAGCGAAATTAAGAGTTATATAAATACAGTACAATCTCTTATATACGAAGAAGCTATCGCAAAATATAGCTAGCTATCGAATTTGTTCTGGGTTTCAGAAAATTAAGTATTTATTTCTTTGCAATAGCTTAAGTATTTGTTTCCATGACAACCACTATGGAACACAGAAATTAAGTTATAAGCGTCTCTATTCGGTAATTAGTGGTGCGGAAAGACTTTTCACAGTATATCTATCTATATGAGCGGAAATTCCGGACTAAAATAAGCCGAATTAATAAACTATAAACTTTTGGTTAAATATTTATATATATATATATATATATATATATATATATATATATATATATTCTTTTTTTCAAATGGGTATACACACGGATCTTTTGAAACTTGACGAATACCATTCCGTAGAGAAAAATGGCCCGAAACGTAAATGCGAAATAACTCTTGAGACTTTTATAGAATTTAATAAGGGTAAAATACACTAAATTAGAGGGAGGAATTCGTCTCCAGCCCAGAATACCCGAAGCCGAATAGTTGTAAAGACAGAATCATAAATAAAGCGGGTATAGTTTTTGATAGGGCGGTCAAAACGTGGTGACCCTGGGGCAGAGAATGTGGAGGGCATCCATCGCGCGTGCCGCACTGACCATGTGGCAAATACCGCATTTGAGGGAGTATTTTTTTTGCCGCAGCCCAGCTGTTGCCACGAGAAGCGATCTAATACGCGATCCACCCGACTGTGTGCGAAGACCAGACCAGATAATTTATTAAATTCATTAAAAAAAAAAAAAATGCCCACTTCGCTTCCCATCTTGCTTCGGAACGAGACAGAAAAGGTTGGAAAAATGACAATCCTTTTTCCACACATACTCCAAACAAAAGAATCTTCTAAATAATTGATAAGAAGCAAATGGCATTAAAATTAGTTTTTGTTTACAAGCGTTGCTAGGCAACGCCTATGATAGAGAGCTTAATGCAAAATATTTAAAATCGATATATACCTCGAGTAAGTCAAATATTTGATCGGTTATAATCGGTTTAAGAGAATGGATGCTGAAGGAAAGATTAGAGTGAATTTAGAGTTCTCTCATTTTCTCCTTCTCGCTTTTTCTTTTTTAATAAAGGAAATACTTTCTTTTGGGCCAAATTCTGGCCGAGTCAAGGTCTCATTACGAGGGAATGCGCAACGAGCCACGCAGGAATGAACTAACTCGCACGAATTGGTCTATATAACCGGTTTTTGTCCGACTGATACATTATATGCTTTTTTGCCGCACGTATGCCTATTCAGTTTAATTTTTATTTTGTGGAGACGAATTAGAAAAATTTAAGTTTTTATATAGTTTTAAGCCTCAACTAAGAGGACATTCGGGTTTTCCACCTTAAAAATAGATTAATAAATTTTTATCTTAACCGTCTTCACATTCCAATGCTATCGACATTTTTCGATTCACGAGTTCAAGTGCTTATCAAGGATCAAATATCTGCGTAAGAGTACAGTAATTAGAGTAATAAAATTAATACGCAATAGGACAATTCATATAATCAGCGAGGAGGAGTGCCAAAAACTGGCACAGTACTTACGCAAGACGAATGCGGCCCATTGCGCTAATTTTTTAATTAATATTAACCAGCACTACCAGGCCGATAGTTCGTATACCTGGTTAATTTTAACGAGAACCAGACCTGGGATAATAGTAATAGGTAATAATAATAGTAATAGACTATTACGGGATTTTTCAAGTAATACATCATACATGATGATGATGATGATCATAGATCATAATTTTTTGGCTGTAATAGTAATAGAAGGCAAAGTAATAGATATAGTCTATTACTTTTCTATTACAATGGCAATTGACATATTGTGTAAACAAAACTGAAAAATGAACTAAATCTACTCTAAACTAAAACAAACATGATGTGAACTAATATTGTGGCAAATTTTTCCTTCAATAAAGTAAAATTTATGAAGACCTAGTGTCTGAAATTGTAATGATTTGGTTGAAACAAATATTTGTTAACACACTGCTTCTAATTACATTAAAATAGACAAAGATCCTTTTCAAATGAGTGAAGTACCCCACATACAAAAATAATAGTAATAGATGACCAAGTAATAGATGAAATCAAAATTGAACAGTAATAGTAATAGAAACCAGGTAATAGACCCCATGTCTGACGAGAACAGAGGTAAAAATCGGGAAATACGATTGGTCAAAAAGTTCTAGTAAAAAGGTACTTAATTACTTTTAATACAGGGTACTATAGTCGTTAATTAAACCTCACCTGTAACAAGGTAACCGAAAGAATGAAGAAGGGAGGGGGCCAACATCTGTAGTGGTCGGCGTAGTACTTTCTGTCTCTCTCCTCCGTCAGGAATTCATCGGCTATGAGACGAACCATCCTGAGAAACGAGATATTCGTCAAGAAAATTATACAGCACTAAGGAACGGACAATATTTATCTATCTATCTAACTATCTATCTACTTATTATAATTGAGAATTGTAAAAAAACATTTTGGATTTCGGCAAATCCAAAGACTACTGTAAAACGGAGTAACTCCGAACGCTGTCACGAGTTTCTTTCGTCTATAATAGCGCTATAACCGAACTATTAATGTTACAGAAACAAAATTGGCCAAATTTGGAACGGAATTCAATACGTCGAAGCCAGTAAATATAATAAAGCGATATTTTTTCATGGATTTTTAAAACATACGCGGTTATCCCATTTTACAGTATGTAGTGATATAGATCATACGTACATTTTACGTACGCGAGTAACAAACGATTTATTCCTACGAACAAAAATGCCTTTAATTTTTTAAATTCTATTTTACACTCGCGTTCCCGGGAGCCGACATGCAGTTTGCGCATCGAAATAAAAACCCTTTGACCGCGTTAGATCTTCCATCTACGTGTACGAGAGAAGTTTTAATGAAAGAAAAATGAACTCTGAAGGAGGCTCAAACGGGGCGAATTAGCGAAGGAATTGGTCCGCAAATCCTTCTTTGAAACTGCTCACTATTTTCATGGAAAGCATTATTGGCTTTATATTTAAAAAAAAAAAAATTATCTCTAGATTAATTTTTATTATGAACGAATTTGATAAATTTTCATATATGTAACTGTTGAACACATTTTAAACTTATTACATAAACTTTAAGTAGCACAAACTCCACGTTCAAACCATTTAATTAAACTAGTGTAAAACTGGGATAAATAACCATTTAAACAAGGTTCAATAAGAACACAAAAATTTCTTAATCATTACGTAAAATATTAAGACCTAACTATAAACTAACAACCAGCCAATTACGACACTAATATATGGTTGACCATATCAGGCCGCTATACGCTAGCATACACAGTGTGTATATATATATATATACATAAACTAAAAAGACCATAATCCCCTCTTTCAAACTTTACTTGAATCGCCGTCGGCACAGGCATAGACGCGTCATGGCACCCCCTTTCAAACTGGCACAAAATTTGGATCCCCATCGACAACAGTCATGCACCGACCGCACCAATTCATCCCTCCAGTGGCACTGAGGCACTCCCAAATGCATGCATGACAGTGCCAGCCGAGGAGTCGGGATAGGCGCGCGCGCATGAAAGGAAAACTTTTAAAAACAAAATTAATTTTTTAAAGATCTTTCTCTCGTGGCACTATTGCGTGGCGCCTTGAACCGGGCCAGGAGGGGAGGGGGCTAAATACATGTTCCCCATTTCAAAGCACGTGATTATTCCACATTTTTAGTTTTCACACAAATTTAAAGGAATAACTTGTATATACAAAATACACAAAGTTCCTGTATACACATCCACAATCATATATAATATATTGCGCGCGCACGTACGCAAAAAATTATATATATATATATATATATATATATATATATATATATATATATATATATATATATATATATAAACCGCATTTGAAGGAAGACGAACCGACGCAGACATTACAAATTCCTGTCTGGCTAGTGACTGCATTTGTGGCTTGAAGCCAATGGAAGCTACAGAAAACAATTGAGACAGGAAATCTTTATATTTAAGAGATTTAACTCGCTCGTATTAATGAAAGTTCAATATCCCACGGAGTAATGGTCGGAAATCTCTACCGCACATATATAGATATATCGTACACGAATGTATTATAATTATATATTCATATTTGTATCTCTGTAGACGAGACGTTGGTTACGGGTAAAGAGTGAAGAAGTTTCTTTCAATTTAATTTGTGTATAAAGTTTTTTTTTTCCTTTTTTAAGCTTCGTTCATAGAAATATTTTTAGGTCAAAGTAGAAAAAAATTATTTCTTTTATTTATTTAAATAAGCGGCAACAGTTTTTATTAATTAAACACTGTACACGTGAAAATCGCACAAACGCACTCTACACACGCACGCATGCATCCATATATATATATATATATATATATATATATATATATATATATATATATATATATATACAGGGTGTTTGGAAACTTTCTGTACAAATTGTAATGGGGGATAGGCAACACCAAGACAAACCCTTTTCGTCTATAAGTGTATGTCCGCTGACGTCACCATTCGGCGCGAGAGGGCGCCGCTGCAATTGACTAAAAGGTGAAGTGGGCTAGACTCGCGCTTGCCGCGGGCATTCTTAAATCGGACGTAGTACGCGTAACATGGAGCGCTTCACGACTGCTGACATGCATATGGTGTATGGGGCTGCCAATGGAAACGGAAGAGCTGCTGTGAGGTTGTACCGACAGCGCTTCCCAAACAGACGTGTGCCAAACCACCAAACGTTTGCGCATTTGCATCGGCGACTGCGAGAAACTGGAACATTCCATGCACACATGCATGACACTGGTCGGGAGAGAAACGTGCGCACTCCTGACATGGAAGAAGAAATCCTACGGCGATTTGAGGACAATCCAAGCGCAAGCACGCGAGGTGTTGCACGTATCCTCGGTGTGAACCACGACCTGGTCTGGAGTGTTTTGCACGAGCAGCAGTTACATCCGTTTCATCGTCAGAGTGTCCACGCATTACAACCTCGGGATTACACTCTTCGTGTGGAATTCGCACGCTGGTTTCTGCAGCAGACAGCGGTGCAGCCTAATTTTCCCGCTTATGTGCTGTTCTCAGATGAGGCCTGTTTCACACGTGAGGGTGTGTTTAACATGCACAATTCTCACGTGTGGGGGCACGCAAATCCACATGCTACCCGGGTGCATGCTCATCAAGAACGGTTCGCCGTCAATGTTTGGGCGGGTATCGTCCATGGCAAGTTGATTGGGACGTACCTGCTGCCTGCCCGACTCGACGGGCGGGTTTATCGGATATTTCTTGAAGAAACGTTGCCGGAACTGCTGGAAGATGTTCCCGTGGCTATTCGTAGACGAATGTGGTTTCAACACGTCCGATTTAAGAATGCCCGCGGCAAGCGCGAGTCAAGCCCACTTCACCTTTTAGCCAACTGCAGCGGCGCCCTCTCGCGCCGAATGGTGACGTCAGCGGACATACACTTATAGACAAAAAGGGTTTGTCTTGGTGTTGCCTATCCCCCATTACAATTTGTACAGAAAGTTTTCAAACACCCTGGTGTGTATATATGTGTATATATATATATATATATATATATATATATATATATATATATATATATCGTATAATATATATATCATATAATATATATATCTATATATAATGTTATAATTGTCAGACCAACAAAGACCCAAGGATCCACTCATGGATGGTCTACCTAACTGTGTTCGTAATGGTGTATTGTGTATGTCCTCCGTGGTGGCGGAGGGGACCTACAATTTTACCTGGGTTCCGAACCACAAGAACATAAGAAATTTAGGTAAAAACTGCCGGTAAATTCGCAACAACCAATTTTTACGAAACTAAATAATTACACTAGGCAACAAAGATTTTGTTACAGAAGACCAAATAGGTGCTCCTAGCTAATTTCGGTATGCTGATTTCAAATCTATAATTAGATTTTTTCTATCACGTCTAGATTTTGTGTAAAATGCAAATCACTTTTAGTAAAATTTTCTACCACGTCCAGATTTTGGTTTTAATCGGATTAATGCCAGTAATATGAAACTTGCTTTTCAAGGTTAAAGCAATTTTTTTGCCAACTATATACAAATTCGAACAATTTTATAAATAAAATTTATCCCGAGTTGGCAACACTGAGTCAAGAGCATAGTAACGGGCAACGGCCCAACGGTCAGTCAAGCAGAACGGTTGTTGAAGCTCTCTGCTGATGAGCAAGTGACAGGTTGTGGTGACTTGTGTGTTTTATAGCATTTGTTTTGTACTACGGTGTGTATTTCTTTTTATTTTGCACATCGTAATAATTACTTTCTACGTTTTTTCAGATATTGTATGGTAATTCAAAATGGCATCAAATAGACGTGCTTGTGTAAATCACCCAGACAACTTCTGCTTTGTCTGTGGACAATATACACCTAAGCCACAACGTAGAAACATAACAACAAAGATTAAACTTGCCTACAAGTGTTATTTTGACTAAGTTAGGAGACCAACAGAGGGACTGGGCACCACATATTTGCTGTGCACAGTGCAATGCAATGTTAATAGCTTGGATGAATGGTAAAAGAAAAGCTATGCCGTTCTCAGTCCCATGGTTTGGCGTGAGCCGAAAAATCACTTCAATGATTGTTATTTTTGTTTGACAAAGATTGCTGGTTTCACAAAGAAAAACAAATCAAAGATCACGTACCCAAACTGCGAATCAGCAATGAAACCAGTACCACATGATGAAACAAATCCACCACCAGTTCCACCAGCAACGATAACAGACAGCAGTTCATCTGAAGATTCTGCTAGTGATATAGAAACAGGGAAAGATGGCATATATGTTCCAGATGCAAATATTTCCCCACATTTGTTAAGTCAAGCGGAGTTAAATGACTTAGTGCGCGATTTGGAATTACCAAAAGAAAAGTCAGAGTTGCTTGGTTCAAGACTTCAAGAATTTAATCTTCTCCAACCAAACACCAAAGCTTCCCATTTCCGCCATCGCCATTTGCAGTTTTCATCATTTTACTTACAGGAAGAAAACGTTTGTTTCTGCCACGATATCAGTGGTCTGATACAAGGGATTGGCTGTCGCTATGATCCAAAAGAATGGAGACTGTTCATTGACTCTAGTAAAGCTAGCCTTAAAGCTGTATTACTGCACAACGGCAATGAAAAACCTTCAATACCTGTAGCACATGCCACTGGCCTTAATGAGACTTATGAATCGATGAAACTGCTGCTAAGACTCATCAAATATAAGGACCACACATGGAATATTTGTGGCGACCTTAAAGTTGTATCATTACTTCTTGGGTTACAGTTGGGCTACACAAAGCATATGTGCTTTTGTGTCTATGGAACAGCAGAGATGACAAGAACCACTACAAAAAACATGATTGGCCATCTAGAACTGAACATCATGTTGGTAAATACAATGTGAAACACCGAGCACTTATTGACCCTTAGAAAGTACATCTTCCACCACTTCACATTAAACTTGGCCTTATGAAAAATTTCGTGAAGGGTATGGATCATCAAGGTAGTGGTTTCCAATATTTAAAGGATAAATTCAAAGGAATATTGACAGATGCTAAGCTAGAAGCTGGAGTTTTCACTGGACCACAGATCCGCAGTGTCATCCACGACTCATCGTTTCCATCTAACCTAAATGAGAATGAACTAGGAACATGGACATCTTTCGTTGAAGTTGTCAAAAATTTTCTTGGAAACCACAAAGCTGAAAACCACCGTAAACTCGTAGAAAACATGCTTAAATCTTATGAAATAATGGGATGCAGAATGTCTTTGAAAATTCATTTTTACATTCTCATCTTGACTTCTTCCCGGCCAACCTTGGGGCTGTAAGTGACGAGCATGGTGAGCGCTTCCACCAACAGATCTCAGTTATGGAAAACAGATACCAAGGTAATTTCAACCCAAATATGATGGGAGATTATTGTTGGTTCCTGCAGAAGGAGAGCTCGTCATCTACAAGCGACAAAGGAAGAGGACACACCAAAGTTTCACTTAAGAACAGGAATTTGCCTTTCAGTAGTAACAACAAAATACTAACGCGCTTTGGGTGGATGGTTGGCGCAGGGGTGGTAACTCCGCCAGCGGAATTCCGCTGTCTGTCTTAAGCCAGAATAAAGGAGGAAAGACATCCCTGTTCACTAATTATTTAAGTATGCTTAACATAAAACGTGGCACGGAAAAGTAGCTTAGACGGCTTTCGTAATAGAAGCGGGTGAGAAAAAAAATGAAAAATAGGGGTTTTCGGTTACACAAAATCTGGACGTGATAGAGAAATTTTGATATCAGATCTGAAATCAGCATCACCACTTTAGTAGGAATCAGTAGTTCACGTGTCTGTAAAAAAAAAAGTTGAAATTTGTTGCCTAGTGTTATCAATTTAAAACTAATTAATTATCTATTTAAAACTAAAGATAGACTCTGGATCCAGAGGATCAAGTCATAATAGACTACTATCCACAAATATGTTACACACTATATCTATTTATAACGGACATGCAAATATATCAGATCCAAAGAATCCAGTCAATTTCATTACGGTATCCATCAAGTCACGGTTCATATCGATTGCGGACTAAGTCAAAATTTACAACCATATACATTACAATATATACACTTACGAGGAAAAGTGTAGGTGCGGCTGTAAAGACTGTACAGTAATGTAGAAATGTGTGTGCACCCATTTTGGGTCTCCCATTTAAAGGTGTTTGTGGGGCAAGTGAAGATCATGAGTTTTTCAATACCTCACAGTACTATGGGGGGCACCGCTCGGCAGAGGAATCTCTTTAAATAGGGTG